>CM074741.1:93481315-94796315 GCA_037367245.1 Phrynocephalus guinanensis | reverse complement strand
TGGGTCAACATGTCCCTTAATCAGAATCAATCCACTTATTCGGCCATCTTAAACGTCGTGCTCCATGGCCTCCCTCAGGGGGTATTTGGGGTCTGTGGCTCCTGGGCAGGGCGAGTCCTTCCAGCTGCCTGGAATGGATCATGTACCTTAGGTACTCTAATGCCTGCAGGTATTCAATTTTATCAAAAACATCAACCCGCATCTGCATGGGTGCCACCCCATCATGTCTATAGACAGAAACATGTTTACAGTGAGGAGAAAGGATGACTGACTGAAGGCGAACGCTTTGCCTCTCTCCTCTTTCCTGCTTGGGAGGTCGCCATTTATGTCCTCCAAATTCACCACCTATTTATCAATTATGGACCTGGCTCACCAGCTTGCTGCCAAATTCGAATTGGATCAAAGAGCTCTTTGTGGGCTTAATTGGCTTGCTTCTGGTGCTTGTGATAGTGGGCACATTAATTCGGTGCGCTATCCATTACGTTACTCAGAAATATTCCCTCGTCCGGTAAGGCGGGTCGCCGCATGACGGAGGCAAGATGAGGCTGCTTGCCGGGAAGGAGATCCTGTCGGACACCTTCATATCTGATAAGGGGGGGAAATGAAGAGCTATAATGGAAAAATAAATTTTATAAATAATTGGAGCGGTTCCGAGACCCATCGGAACCACCCAAATAGGCCCCACACCGTCACAAGCACAACACTCTTTTCCCCGTCCAAAAATTCCAAACTGTTCCCAAGATTTCGGGAGAAATACAAACCGCTGCTTTTTGCCGGCTGAGAGGCCCTGCGAGCAGGGGCTCGGCAGGCGGAAACCTCCAATTTACACCTAATTTGTCAGTTTACATAGTATCAAGTCTCCTGCGGCAGTCTATTTCCACGGAGACTCCATAAAACAGCAGGAGGGCAAAGATAAGCTCTTCTGCGCGTATTAATCAATCAGCACCCTGGCCATCAATCAATGTCTTATTAATTACGGCCGGATGGGGCCGCATAGCGGGGAACCCTATTCCATTGAATTGGCGGAGTAGACCGCCCCCACTAAAAAGAACCATAACACTTCCCCGGGAAAATTTGAAAACTCTAGCCTCTTCGGGTTCCAGAGAGGCGGCCAACCTTCCAGCAGTGCCAGGGGTACAAATCCACCCTTCCTACCCGACTCTCGGTTCCACAGACTCAGGGAAGGCAGCTGAGGGGAGCGACTCCTCTCACTATCCTCTACCTGAGTCACAGTTCCATGAAATTCATGCCTCCTCCGGGCCATACATCTCTATGGAGATAGACCGGTCCTCTTTCCATTTTCCTTCGTGCCTATGTTTCTCTATGGCGGTAGACTGTCCCCCGCTCCCGAATTGACCAGACAGGGTTTTCCCTCTTGTGGAACCCCCTGGAAAACTGGTTATCTCAGTTCCAGGGGTTCCCGCCAAGGAATAAGGAATGTCCCTTACTGCTGTATTGGTCAACCCTTTCCTACCCCTTTTCCTTTATTCCCCCAACCCTGAAATCTCAGCCAGAGACGCAGTTCAGGCGGAATTCTTCCTGAACTGATGGATTATTCCCTCCATGCTCTGGCTTGCAAAGGAATGATTCTAAGCCATCGTTCTCAATAATCAGGGACTTCCTTACCATCCGAAACCTGGTTCCCCTGCCCCTGCCTGAAATAGACCCCAGACTCCTGACCCAAAGGGTGCCCCCTTTCTCTCTTTTTCCTCTCTCTCTCCCTTTCTTTCTCATTTCTCTCTCCTTTCTCCTCCCACTCCTTCTTCCCTTGGTGTGCTTAAACATGTTCCTGCTCTATCCTACGGCTTCTGTACCTATAATCTGGGGCAAAGGGGGTTATGGCACAAGGAGACAGACATCATGGCGGTCCCACGAAGCAAGTCACATCTTCTGGAAGGAATCCATCTTCTACAAAGTTCCTGGCACGTACACCACAGATGTTTACTGGATTATGCCACAGCCTGGGGGTTCTTCATTATCACATCCCTGCATCCACAAAAGGACTGTCCAGACACCTCTGGATGATCTCATCAACTTTCCGGCTCCCCATTGACTTTTGTATTGACCTTCCCCAACTTTCTATTGACTTTCCAATTTCCCTAGTTTACCCAGACCCAAGAACAATACCCTGTTTCCCCTTCTTCGTTGTCATATCCTGATGGCCTAATTAAAGGACACTTTGGACCCATCAACACCTGGGTGGGCATCCTATTCCAGCTTACCAGAGACCGCCCAAGGAATGCCTCTGACCAGCCCGTGGACTACACTGATTGGACTATCAGAAGAACCGTCCCCTTGCCCACCCCTGGGAGGCGCCACTGGGGGGGGGAGGGAAGAGGGGAACAAACAAAAATTGGGGTTCTCTTTGTGTCCGGGGTCGGACATCTTAGTCCTGTCTCTGGCTTGTGTCCACCTGCTGTCTTTTATTAGGCCTAATAAACACAGTTTTTTCTCCTGGATTTCTCTCCTGCTGGAGTCTTCATTGGGTCTCTGGGGTCCAGCAGAACTCAGCAGGATTAGCCTGACTGAAATTCGATTTCAAACTTATTTTGAATTCAACAGCCTCAGTGCTTGCACAAATCCACACACAATTTGGGGGCTCAAGAAGAGATACCCTAACCTAACTATCCAAGCTACCTCTGTGTAGTACAATCCTTGTTTAATTAGAGGGAGAGGCCAATACTTAGGCTACCCTTCAAGTTGCTTGCTGCTGCCTCAGTGCTGGTAAAACTCCACACACAATTTGGGGGTGCAAGAAGAGATACCCTAACCTAACTATCCAAGCTACCTCTGTGTAATACAATCCCTGTTCAATTAGAGGGAGAGGCCAATACTTAGGCTACACTTCAAGTTGCTTGCTGCTGCCTCAGTGCTGGTACAAATCCACACACAATTTGGGGGTGCAAGAGATACCCTAACCTAACTAACCAGGCTACCTCTGTGTAGTGCAATCCCTGTTCAATTTGGGGAAGGGGGGCAATAATTAGGCTACCTGTCAAGTTGTTTTCTGCTGCCTCAGTGCTTGCACAAATCCACTCACAATTTGGGGGTGCAAGAAGAGATACCCTAACCTAACGATCAAGCTACCTCTGTGTAGTAAAATCCCTGTTCAGTTATAGGGAGAGGCCAATACTTAGGCTACCCTTCAAGTTGCTTGCTGCTGCCTCAGTGCTGGTACAAATCCACACACAATTTGAGGGTGCAAGAAGAGATACCCTAACCTAACTATCCAAGCTACTTCTGTGTAGTACAATCCCTGTTCAGTTAAAGGGAGAGGCCAATAATTAGGCTACCCTTCAAGTTGCTTGCTGCTGCCTCAGTGCTGGTACAAATCCACTCACAATTTGGGGGTGCAAGAAGAGATACCCTAACCTAACTATCCCAGCTACCTCTGTGTAGTGCAATCCCTGTTCAATTTGGGGAAGGGGGCCAATACTTAGGCTACCTTTCAAGTTGTTTTCTGCTGCCTCAGTGCTTGCACAAATCCACACACAATTTGGGGGCTCAAGAACATATACCCTAACCTAACTATCCAGGCTACCTCTGTGTAGTACAATCCCTGTTCAATTAGAGGGAGAGGCCAATACTTAGGCTACCCTTCAAGTTGCTTGCTGCTGCCTCAGTGCTGGTACAAATCCACACACAATTTGGGGGTGCAAGAAGAGATACCCTAACCTAACTATCCAAGCTACCTCTGTGTAGTACAATCCTTGTTTAATTAGAGGGAGAGGCGAATACTTTGGCTACCCTTCAAGTTGTTTCCTGCTGCCTCAGTGCTGGCACAAATCCACACACAGTTTGGGGGCTCAAGAACAGATACCCTAACCTAACTATCCAGGCTACCTCTGTGTAGTACAATCCCTGTTCAATTAGAGGGAGAGGCCAATACTTAGGCTACCTTTCAAGTTGCTTGTTGCTGCCTCAGTGCTGGTACAAATCCACTCACAATTTGGGGGTGCAAGAAGAGATACCCTAACCTAACTATCCCAGCTACCTCTGTGTAGTGCAATCCCTGTTCAATTTGGGGAAGGGGGCCAATACTTATGCTACCTTTCAAGTTGTTTTCTGCTGCCTCAGTGCTTGCACAAATCCACTCACAATTTGGGGGTGCAAGAAGAGATACCCTAACCTAACCATCCAAGCTACCTCTGTGTAATACAATCCCTGTTCAATTAGAGGGAGAGGCCAATACTTAGGCTACCCTTCAAGTTGCTTGCTGCTGCCTCAGTGCTGGTAAAAATCCACACACAATTTGGGGGGTGCAAGAAGAGATACCCTAACCTAACTATCCAAGCTACCTCTGTGTAGTACAATCCTTGTTTAATTAGAGGGAGAGGCCAATACTTAGGCTACCCTTCAGGTTGCTTGCTGCTGCCTCAGTGCTGGTAAAAATCCACACACAATTTGGGGGGTGCAAGAAGAGATACCCTAACCTAACTATCCAAGCTACCTCTGTGTAGTACAATCCTTGTTTAATTAGAGGGAGAGGCCAATACTTAGGCCACCCTTCAGGTTGCTTGCTGCTGCCTCTGTGCTGGTACAAATCAACACACAATTTGGCGGTGCAAGAAGAGATACCGTAACCTAACTATCCAGGCTACATCTGTGTAGTACAATCAAACTTTATTTGTATTGTGGGACAAAACGGTGCCCATAATTTATAGAATTTCTCTGTTTATTTAAAGTGCCAAAGTAGCCTAGCCAAGTCCTTCTACAAGGGAACCCCTTCTATCTAGGGCCAGCAGGCCAACCTTGAAATCTTGTAAAAGAAAACACTGAAAGTGAATTTGCGGACCAAAAGAGCCCAAAGTTTATTAAACTACCTACAATATAAAATAAATTAATAAGAACATGCCTTATTAATAAGAACAGGCAGAGGCATGGAAAAGGGGACCCCACTAAAATTAAAAGGGGCGCCTTTCTGAAGGCAGGCACAGGCAGCAGTGTAGAAAGCGATACTGCTGGTACCACTCCCTCCCCCAGCGGCAGCAGCAGCACCACCACCACCGGAGCATCTTCTTATTCCAATGAGGGAAGCATGGATTACTGCATGCGATCCCCATCCCCAACCTTTCGCATACCATCAGCCTCCTTGTATGAGGAGGAGGAGGAGGAGGAGTTCTCAGAAACCTCTGTGCATCTGCATCTGCAGGATTCTGAGGACCTGTTGGGAGGCACAGAGGAAATGCAGGCTTCCACCTCTGATGGAAGGAGCACCCCTCCTTCGTCCCAGAACCAGACTACCATCACTGACAGCACTCAATTGCGCCAGCAGGGTACAAGTCACACCACCAGCCCGGCAGCGGCAGGCACTGCCAGAGGAGGCAGTACTTTACACAAGCCTCGAGGCTCTCTCTGGGAGTATTTAGAGGCCAGCCAGGAAGACTCGAGGCTTGCGGTGTGCAAGAAATGCAAGGTGGTCGTGCAAAGGGGGAATGACCCCAAAGACCTCTCCTCAAGTGCCTTGCCGAGCCACGTAATGCCCAGGCACCCTGGGACTCTGCCAGGGACAGTGTCAGGTGCTGGTTCCTCCAGGGAGGGGGAGGCAGGCATGGGGAAGGACTCTGGAGGAAGCTCCACTGACACTGGGAAGAGGCAGGCCACTCTGCATGAAGTGGTGCCTCTCAGTGGGAGTTTTGTGAGCCAATGTGCTAGGGGCAAGGCCCAGGAGTCCACCACTCGTGTGGTTGGTGAAATGGTGGGCATGAGCGGTTTGCCCCTCTCCTTTGTGGAGTCATCAGGATTCAGGCACCTGATGAAGCACGTGGCTCCCTGGTACAAGCCTCCTTCCTGGCGTACCTTCAGCAGGCAGGTGATTCCCTCCCTTTATGAGTCGGTCAGGGAGATGGTCTGGGCCCTGCTGCAGGCGGCCAGAGGACGGAAGGTCCACTTCATGTCCAACCTCTGACGGCTCATTGGTGGCAACCCGAGGAGGTCCTTGGCAGCAGTAAGGCCTCACAGGAAGAGCCAAAGGGGGAGGCGCAAGGGAGCACCACAAGAGGGTACAGGGTGGTCCTTCTCCAGGCACAAAGCATGGAGGACTCGGCCAAAGCCATCCACATTGCCGAGGTACTCCTGCCTGCCCTGTGAGATTGGGCACCCAAGGGGCAGGTGAATCGCGGGTTCATGGTTACTGACACAGGCCGTAACATGATCAATGCAGTTGAAAGGGCAGGGCTCCGGAGCATCTTATGCATAGCCCACAAACTGCACCTAGTGGTGGGTGTGACAAAACCCTGGAAACAGGAGTAATGAATATACAAATCATCAGCCAATCCCAGCAGGAGGGTGGGGAATGGTATGATATTAAAAGGGTGGAGCCTAAGCAGTGGAGGCAGTTCAGAGAGTGAGTTCAGTTGAGAGTGAGTGCTGGGAGAGAGTACTGTTCTCTGAGAGTTCTGTCAGGCAGTGAGGGCTATACTGTTTACTAGTTATTGAAGACAGGGAGGCTTGTAGAGCTGATTAAATCTATTACAGTATATGTTAAAGGCAACGCATACCATCCTCAGATATTGTTATATTTATTATCTTCTCAATAAACTTCATTATTCATCTGAGTCTGTCCCAATTCATGAGGCGACGAGTTTAAAAGGTGGCAGCATTATTAAGTGAATAAAAGGTGGCAGCAGTAACATTTCCATCACAGAATTCAGTGTGTAAAAGGGAGGTGTCATCACAATTTAGTGGCACAGCAGTGGGATGTCAAACTAAACCCGGTTGTGCTTCTGAAAACCCAGTCTGTGAAAGGGGTGACGTCACAATTTGGTGTTCAGCGGTCGGATTTCGAATATATCCAGTTTGCCTGAGGGAAAAAGTCACCAGCTCAAAATATTTAGCCTTTACCCTGTGAAGAAATTGAAACTGGAAGTTTAAAAAGAAGCCTTTAGTAAAAGTTAGCCCTCAAGTGTTGTTGGTAGGCTGTGGAAGTTCCTCTGAAAAGGGGTTAGGACTGAGAATTAGGTGAAGCTAATTTGAGTTCTTGGGAAGCCCTGTGTGTGAGAGAGGAATTCAGACTTAAAACCCTGTAGTGCTATCTGATTTTCTTTGGTGGGCCTGTTAGAGTCTGGAGGCCAGGACTCCAAAAGGAAAAGGAGTCTGGCTTGACAAATTATAGGACACCTGGAAGAGAAAATCTGTACGGATAGACTAAAAATTCTACAGTGGTTTGTTTGGGGAAACTGCCTGAGTCAAGGAACTCTGTGCTGTCCAGCAGCCTGAAAATTAAAAGGTGCTGAGACAAATTTCCTTTGGGGGTGACCCTGTAGTGCTATCTGATTTTCTTTGGTGGGCCTGTTCGTGTCTGGAGGCCAGGACTCCAAAAGGAAAAGGAGTCTGGCTTGACAAATTATAGGACACCTGGAAGAGAAAATCTGTACGGATAGACTGAAATCTACAGTGGTTTGTTTGGGGAAACTGTCTGAGAGTCAAGGAACTCTGTGCTGTCCAGCAGCCTGAAAATTAAAAAGGTGCTGGGGCAAATTTCCTTTGAGAGTGAAAGACCCAAAGCGTTTGCCCTGGAATTTAGGGTGGCTTTGGTGAAGGTCTGGAAATATCACCCTGGGTGTTAACAGAAAGAAATCTCCAAAGTAAAAGGTCTGGGGGGGGCGGCAGAAAATTTACCTCACAAACTGAAGAGACCTGAGGAGATTTAAAACTGACAGAAGCTCTGTGAGAGCGGGAGTTGGCTAATTAGAATTCCTTTTGGAGGGAAAGTGAAATTGTAAGGGCCAGGGAAAAGTTATATGTTAAAAGCCGAAGAAATATATTTAAATCTGTGTATTTTAAACACTGAGAAACTATTTGAACAAAGAAAGAGTTTGAAGTCTGGGCACTGTGCCAATCTTACCCTTGGTAACAGTAGCTTAACAGGAGCCAGTAGCTGCCAGCTGAGGGGAAACATTTTACTGCTGTTCAGCTATTACCCAGTCTTAACCTTCCTTTTCTTAAGGAAGAAATAATATATCCACCACATAAATAAAAAGGTTTTGATTTCAAGTAAGTTCCTAAAGCAAAATCTAAGAAAGGAAAGAGGGGAATGGCAGCTGAGGGGGCTGTAGCCATTGTGTCTGAGGAAACACCAATTACACCCAGAGATGCAGAACCTGATAGGGACCAAAGTTTTGAACGATGGCGATTGGAATGGAGGATAAATTAGAACAATTAAAATTTGAGTTAAGAGATCTAGAAATTAAAGAGAGATATAAACAGCTGAAGTTATATTTACAGCTGGAATATGAGAAAAAAGTTAAAGGAAATTGAGCTGCCAGTTCAATCCAAGAAAAGGGATTGTGATATTTCAAAAAATAAACAGCCTGAGATCAGATTCCTGGGGAAAGATAAAAAGCCACAGAACATGATTGAAACTGCGAAAATTGCGGATGAAATTAATATAATCCAAGACTAGATTTTCAGAAGTGACCCTTAGAAATAGGGACTATCAAAGGAAACCCTTCCACAGTGATTCTAGGAATGCTAAATCCCCTAAATATAGAAAGACAAGGGAAAATGGTTGGATCCCAGTCCCCAAAGTCTGAGGGAAGGGAAGGAAACAAGAAAGGGAGCCCTGAAAACAAG
This sequence comes from Phrynocephalus guinanensis, assembly GCA_037367245.1. Taxonomy (NCBI): domain Eukaryota; kingdom Metazoa; phylum Chordata; class Lepidosauria; order Squamata; family Agamidae; genus Phrynocephalus; species Phrynocephalus guinanensis. The sequence goes on along the minus strand of CM074741.1, from coordinate 94,787,741 downwards.
CAGAAATTAACGGGCTGGGAATGTTTAGAAGAGGGCTGCACAAGACAATTCTGCCTTAAATTAAAGAATAAACAAGACAAAATGGAGAAAAGGGTGTTTGATATTCAAAGGAGTCATGAGGGAACTCCTAAGCCCAAAGAAGTGGAAAAGTCAGAATCGGAAGGTGAAAGTGAGGAAGAGACAGAGCTTCCCTTAGCTGAAATAGTTCATTTTTTTTATACACACTGATGAGAAATTACTAGCAACCTCAGGAGAGTCAGTAAACATAAATGACAAAACTTATTTGGGTTTGATTGATACTGGCTCCAGAGTAACCTTAGTACACAAGGATATTTTGAAGCCTGAAGATTTAAACCCAGGAAAAACCTTAAATGTGAAAGGAATAGGAGCTTCTTCTGGGACTTTCACGCATGCGCCGAGAGGGGTGAGTCGCCTCCGGACGAGCTCCCTGGGACGATAAGTATTTTATTACTTTAAATGGCTCAGTCATAAAGGAGAGAGGCTAAAACCTGTTGAAAAAGAAAGGGGAGCCCTCCCTCTATTCCCCTCCAACTAGTGATTGATATCTCCCTCTGGTCGGAGGTCGTTGGAGATCGGATCAAAGGAGTGGAGAGTCAGACGAAATGGCTGCTTTCACCAAACGCCAAGAAAACTTATTGATAAGCAAAACTGTACAGGCAGTGAAGGAGGAGATATCTAAGACAGTTCGAGCAGAGCTACGACGAGTGATCCAGGAGGACCTTACAGAATTAATTCAGCAAGAAAACAGGAAATTAAATGACAGTATAAAAAAACTGGTGGAACATGTAAATGATTTAAGTGTCGATGTTAGAGCGGTCGAAAAAAGGGTCGATCAAACAGAACTGAGATTAAAGAAGCTGGAGAATCGGGCTGTGCAAGCTGAGGACAAGCAACGTCGTAAAAACTTCAGACTTGTTGGTTTACCGGAAAAGATTTATGGTAAGGACATTATCCCTGAACTGTTATCTCTTTTGGCTGCTAATAATGTGGAAATAATAACAGAAAATGATATAGAAAGAGCTCACAGAGAACTGAGACCCAAACCTAAAGATTCTGCATGCCCGAGAGATGTTATAGTTGCACTGTGTAAGGAGAGACTGACTGATCAGCTATTGAAAGAGATGAGCAAAAAGGATCCTTAAATTATAAAGGAGCCACCATAAGATTATTCCCGGACTTATCTCTGGGAACTTCAAAGAGAAGACAGGAAATGTGCCCGTATACAAGAGAACTGACTGCTGTCAACTGCAGATTTACATGGATTTATCCGGCCACAATATTGGTAATTAAAAACAACAAACAGTTTAAAGCAAGAAATCCAAGTGAGGCAGAACTGATGCTACAAAGCCTGGGGATTAATCAGCCAGAAAGATCCCAAGAACAAGAAGAAGAATTGGAAGAACGAGAGTCTCGTGACGAAAAATAAATAACTCTTTGTGTAAACAGAGAATAACAGAGAGTTAATAGTGAATGAGAGAAAAAGAGTTTAAATTGGAATAGGATGTGGGATAGGATATGGTATAGGAATATAGATATAGGACATAGATAGGTAGAGAGAATATTGTTACAGGACTTAATTCATATGAACTATGGGGATGAAAAGAATAAGCTATGAAAAGGATTAATAAGGGAGAAGGGAGGGGGAAGGAGGAGGGAGGGAGAAGTGAAAGTACATGACGCTGGGGGAGGTTTGCCATGAGTATGATTCAAGGTAAAAGGGAGATGGAGGAGATAATGAGTGGTGAATTAAGCGGGGGGGGGGAGAAGAAGTAAGTTATAGGTGTCGTGATAATTTTGTAAGGAGAACACATAGATAATGAAATGTTTAAGGGGAAAAAAGGAGACTGAGCATTTATTACAAGTGTTAAATATTGTCTACAGGGGCAAAAGGAGAGTGGCAACGGGAAGTCCAAGCTTTGCATTATGCTCAGAATGGGTAGTAAGCCCATGGAAGGGGTGGGGCTGCAAAGCAGGGGTTTAAGGAATAAGAAGCAAGCAAATATAAGGAAATTAAGGTGGAATGGTAAGGCCAAAATAGGTGATGAGAAAGATCAATGGGAGGGGACATGAGATTCCTCTCATTAAACATTAATGGAATGTCTTCTCAGGCAAAACGAATGAAATTAGCACAGTTGTTAAATAAAGAAAAGGTGATGATTCTATTCCTACAGGAAACTCATTTGGACAAAACAGAAAATAGAGCGTTATTTTCCCACCCAGCATGGCCAAATGGCAGTTTCAATCAAAAGGAACAAAGAAATCAAGAGGGGTTGGAATTAGAGATGGGCACGACTTGAAAAAATTTTTTTCGAGTTGTCGTTAGTCGGGCCGGTCCCGTTTCAGCTCGTTTCCGGTTTTCGCGAAAATTCGCAATTAGTCGGTTCGTTTTTTCGTTTTTTCGTTGTCGTTAGTACTGGTTTTTTGGGGGGGGAGCGGGCTCCTGGAGGCACCTCTGTGGGGTGGGTGCCTCCTCTGGCCCGCTATAAAGGGAAAGTGGGCTCCTGGAGGCACCCATGGGTGCCTCCTATCCTCACCGACTAGGAAGGGGAAGCAGGCTCCAAGAGACCCCTCTACATGGGGGTCTCCCTTCCTCACCTGCTGCTGCTGCAAAATGCTATGCAATAGCCATATGGATATTGCATAACATAATGTGCAGACAGTGAGACCAGTGTGAGAGTGATAGCGTCATGCCTTCCCTGCACAAGGCTCTCGCACCACCATGTCTCACACAGAAGGGAATTGTACTTGCTGCGTGTAGTGCAATGCAAGCAAGTAGATCTGGCTTTAAGGTGGCTTAGTGCAAGGGCTAGGGTTAGGCTAGTGACGGGTAAGGTTACGGTGGGCTAGTGGGTTGCACCTCTGGGTGCCTCTCTGACCCACTAAGAAGACAGTCTGTGACGTATGGGTACGGAGTCAAGGGTTAGGGTTAGGGTTAGGGGGGCTAGGGCAGGTTTTAGGGGGCTTTTTGGCACATCCCAGAAGTCTCCATGGCCAAGTGGCCATGCGATTGGTGGGATGGCTCCCAAAAATTTGCATGGTCGTCCACTCCCACATGGCTGGCCACTCGGCCAGCCCATCCAATGCGCAGGTGTAAATAAAATAAAATAAAATAAAATCAATGGAGGACAGAGGAGGAGAGGAGAGACATTTTGTTGCAAGAAAAAACCCACTGCTACTGTGAAAAATCTGGCAGTTTATAAATTTTCGCGTGTTTCTGTTGTGCTTGTGTGTTTTTGGACCACGATTTCAAAAACAATATTGCGTTCGCCGCCCCATTTTGGATCCCCCGCCCGCACCGCATGGCATGGCGAAATGGCGACTCGAGTCCGGCTGCCCAGGACGGGGGGGAGGCAGGACCCCCCCTCCAGAAACCACCCCTCCGGTAGGTGCCCTGCGCCCTTAGTCAAGCAGGCATTTTTCCGCCTGCTTTTTTGGCCCGGGAATGGGTGGGGGGAGAGTTTAAAAGTTTTTTCCTGTGCCGTCCGTGCCGCTTGCTTGCGCTTTAATTGCGGTGGCCGGCGGCGAGACTGGGCTTTTTGCTGGCTGCGAGCCTGCGGCGAGTCCCACCAGAGCAGCCCAGGACGGGGGATGGGGGGGAGGCCGGGGACCTCCAGAAACAACCCCTCTGGTAGGTGCCCTGAGGCACGGCAGGCATTTTTCCGCCTGCTTTTTGGCCGGGAACCGTGTTTTTTTAACTTTTAAAAACTTTTTTTCTGTGCCGCGTGGCATCGCGCAATCGCGCGATGCAAGGAACGAGCACGACAAATCAGACCAAAATTGTTCGTTCGTCGGTTCGAGCTCGAAGTCTGGGGGAGTGATTCCCGTTACCGTTTCCGTAGAGTAACAGAACCGAGTAACGGAAACGGAAACGGATACGGGAATACCGCTAAGTCGTGCCCATCTCTAGTTGGAATATTATTTAGAAATGACCTGGATGTCCAAGTGAAAGAAATAGTGATTGATACTCAAGGAAGATTTATAATGGTCAAATGCTTAATTTGGGGTCAAAAATATACCTTAGTCTCAATCTATGCTCCCAATAAAGGTCAAGTTAGATTCCTGAAAAAATCTTTAAGTAAAATTGAACAAATCTCTGAGGGGTTGGTGATAGTGGCTGGAGAATTTAATTTGAATATACAGGACAATAAGGAAACTCAACAGTACTGTAGAACTTATTTATGGAGTAATGTGGCTAATGTAGAAGGCAAACAGGGGGATCCCACGTTTTATTCAAACAGGCACAAAAAGTTTAGCGTAATAGACTTTATGCTGGTGAGGGAGGAACTTAAAGGAACGATCTCAAAATTTCAAGTGGGGGGTATATTTATATCAGATCATGCTCATTTGTTAATGCAATTAGATTCAAACCTTCCAAAAAAGGACTGGAAATGGATATTTGACTCAGGAATAATTTCTTCAGAAGTTAAGAGAAGGGAAATGGAAAATAAGATAAAAAGAGTATTTAGGGAAAATGATGTAGAAGAAATTAAGTCATCTCTTTTATGGGATGCCTCAAAATCGGTTATAAGGGGTTTGTGCCTAGAGGAAGAGAGGAGATATAAGAAGGAATTGAGTGAGAAAAAAATAAAGCTATGGAGGAATTATTAGAATTACAGAAAAAAATTTAAAAAAAATTATTCAAAAAAGATAGAAAAGCAAATAAGGAAACAAAGAGGAAAAATAGATGAAATAAATAATTTACTCCTATGGAAGAATCAAGCCCTGGTTAAAAATGAATTTCAAAGGATGACAATTCAGGCAGGGAAAAGATTTATATCTTATTTAAAAATACAGAAAAGTAAAAACTTCATTAGAAGATTAAAAATAAAAAAGGGGAATGTAAATATAAAGAAGAGGGGAAAAAGAATTATGACTGAATATTTTAAGGAAGGGTTCCAAAAGAAAAGACAATGTGATGAAGATTTACAAGTCAGAAGTAAAATCTCTGAAATACAGAAGAAGAGGCTAAATGAAAAGATCACAGTAGATGAAATTAAGGAGGTAATTGGAACATTAAAAATGGGGAAGGCTCCAGGCTTAGATGGTTTTACGACTCTGTTTTATCGACAGTTTCAAGAGGTGTTAGGAGAAAGAATGGAGAAATCATTCAATGATATAATGCAAGGGGAAGGAATTCCAGAAACATGGAAGGAGACAGAAATTATCCCTCTCAAAAAGCAAGGTAAAGCAGAAGAACAAGTAGCTTCATATAGACCAATCACATTGGCTAATCAAGATTACAAAATTTTCACAAAATATTAGCTAGATTAGAAGATTAGAAGATGCAATTCCAGATCTAACACAGGAGGATCAATATGGGTTTGTCAAGGGAAGATATATAGGTGATCCAATAAGAATAGTAATGAATATAATGGCAGATGCCAAGAGGAAACAAAGTAACAATTGTAAAATTGGATATTAAACAAGCTTTTGATTCTGTAGAAAGAGAGTATTTATTAAAGCTATTAAAACAGATGGATATTATAGGTCCCTATGCAAATGCAGTAAAGGAAATTTATAAAGAAAACTTTGCAAGGGTAAGAATAAATGGATCATTAGCAGAAAAGTTTAAATTCGGAAGAGGTACAAAGCAGGGATGCCCTTTATCCCCCCCCCCATTATTTGCATTAGTGATGGAACCACTGGCCCTAAATTTGAGAGAATGTGCTCAAATAAAAGGGTATAAAATAGGAAAAGAGGAAATAAAGTTAAACATGTTTGCGGATGATTTAATTTTAATATTGACTAACCCTTTAGAAGCGGCAGGTCCCCTGATTAATATATGAAAGACATTTGAAAAAAATTCAGGATTAAAAGTAAACTTACAAAAATCAGAAATCATGTTTCTAAACGTTCCTAGGAAGGAGCAAGATCAATTAAGATTACAAATGAAAATGGGGAATGGAGTTAAAAATGATTTATTTAGGAGTGGTATTAACAAAAAATTCGGAGAAACTAGGGGAGGAAAATTATAACAAAACTTGGAGAAAGATCCAGAAAATAATAAAGGGCTGGAAAGATTAAAAAAAAATGGGAATACTGTCAAAGATTAGGGCTTTGAAAATTTTTATAGTTTCAAAACTGTTATATTTATTTCAGGTACTCCCAATATTACTTTCAGAAAAGATATTAAAGAAATGGGACACATCATTAAGGAAATGGGTTTTTGGCAAGAAAAATCAAAGAATGAGGCATAAAATCCTGTATGCAGTAAAAGAAGAAGGAGGATGGAGTATGCCCTCTTTGGAAAATTATTATACAGCCTTCCAATTAAAATGGGCAATGAAGGTGGAGGAATATCCCACACCCAAATGGAAAAAAGTAGAAGATGCAATAAATAACTCAGCAGGTTATTTAGGGATATTTGATAGAGATAAAAGAATATTGAAAGAAGTTAAGGGACCAAGGCAAGTAACAATGGAGATTTTAATAAAGAGGACGAAAATAGGTGGAGTATCGAATTGGGGCCCCTTAGAACAGTTTAATAAAGAGGGGAAGATTTTGTCACAAAAAGATATAAAGAATCTAAAAGAGAAAGGATATTATAAAATCAAAGACATGCATGAATTAATGTCAATGCCAGGGGGGGATAAATAAATTAAAAGGGATATTAGGGAATCAAAAATGGATGGTGGCAGAAAGTATGAAAAGGAGACATGAACAATGGTTCCATTCTCTTAAGGGAAAAGAAGCTAGACAATGGGAAGTGGTGTATAAGAAATATGAAGAAAAAAAGGTTGGAGCAGGAGAGATTTATAGATATTTGGTCAGACTGGGAAATCAAAATGAAATTTTAATTAAATATAATTGGGAAGGAGATATGGATTTAAATACAGAAAAGATTCAGGCTATATTACGGGGGATAAGAGAGGTAAAATTAGAAAAAAATAAGGATATGCAACTGAAGGTATTGCATAAATGGTATTATACCCAACAGAAATTAAATAGAATAAATAATAACATATCACAATATTGTTGGCATTGTAAAGAAGAAAAAGGCACTTTTGCACACATGATATGGAAATGCGAGAAAATACGAACATATTGGAAGAAAGTAGAAAATTGGTTATCAGAAATTACAAAGAAAAGGACTGAGCTAAAAATAGATCATATTTTCTTAGGGTTAGTAGATAGAGAAAAACAATGGAAAAGCGTAAAAAAGATTGTGTACTATGGAATAGCAGCAGCTATAATGGTATTAACGGGTGGATGGAAGGACCAAGAAAAATGGAAATATGATAAATGGAAAGATTATATACATCAGTTTTTTCAAAATAACTGGATACAAATTATGCAAGAAGGAAACACAGAAGGGAAACATAGATTTTTAAAGGAGTGGGAGAAATATATAAATTGGATAAAAGGGAAGCCTGAGAACGAGAAATGGGCTAGACTATTCCATCATGCCTTTGGAAACTTGTAAAGACTGGAATATATGCTGTCACTTCCTCAATAAAAAAATCTATAAAAAAAAGGAGCTTCTAAGGTAGAATTGCCTATGGCCAGAGTGAAACTACAGATTAGAGATTGGGAAGGAATCTTGGATGTAGTAATTTCAGATCAAATACCAAGTGCATGTTTAATTGGAATAGATGTCTTAGAGCATGTGCAGAGTGCTTTTGGAGTAACAGGAGCTCAGACACACCAAGCTGAACAAAATGGTGAAAACAACACAGTTACAAAGCAAATGTCCATAAGAGAATTTGAGAAGGAAACTAAGAAGTCTGAAGTGGTAGATGAAGCTAATTTAGCTGACAGTCTAAAGGGGCCAGCAGTAGACCTTAGCCTACTGCAGTATGAAGGGATGTTTTGACTTAATGGAAACAAATACACAACCCTTAAATCCCAAACACCCTGAAAATTTCATACTAGAGGAGAAAATTATACAAGCTTGTGAAGAACTTTGTGTACCAGCAGAGAACTCTAGACTGGAAAATATTTTAAATTAAAAGAAGAAGAAGAAAAATTAGCACAGCTTGAAAAGGAACAGAATAAAGTAACAGCAGAAGAGCGGAAAGAAGCTAAAATCCTGCAGGCATCAGTTATTAGTGAACTCCAAAATGAAATTTCACCTTTGAAAGCACTTTTAGAGATGAAAGAAACGAGACTGGAGGAAAGGAGGAATGAATCTGATACAATTGGTTTCGAACTCCAGAAGAAATCAGCAGAACTAGAAGCAATTACTGTAGTGGAAAACATTAAAGAAAAGGAAATATGTAATTTGGAAATGCAATTGTCTGGTGCATCAGAAAGTAAAGAGGATTGCTTACAGCAACTTACATCAATGGAAGCAGAGCTTGAAAAAGAAATATTAAATAATGAGCAACTTTGTCTGGATGGGAACAAAGTGTCACTGGGCATGGAACAAATGATACAAGAATGGAATAAGATTGCTGATGAATTTAAAAAGCTGCAGGAAGCTGAAAAGCAAATAGAAAACCGTGTAAAGCAGAAACTCTACTTGGAAGTGAAGGATGCTAATGACAGACCTGATTCGGTGGTTGCAAAGGACACCTGGGAAAAACAACTACAGCCTGTGAACATCGTGCTTCAGCAGATACGAGAGGACGAGAGGACGAGAAGAGCATCCAGGTGGTGACTAGGACATCCAGAAGTCAACTACCTGAGACACGATGTGGGACGATGCGTGACCGACCCCCTTCAGAGGAAGATCGACGCGATGGACCCGTGGCCAAGACAGACCAACAAAGAGAAGGTGAGATCTTTTTTGGGACTTGCGGGATATCATAGGAGGTTTGGTCCACATTTGAGCACCATTGCAACACCACTGTCTGAACTGACAAAAAAGAAGCACCCGTATGTCATACAGTAGTCGCTTGAATATCAAGCTGCATGTGAGGGGACTCTAATGAACTGTACCAGGAGTGGTGTCCAAGAGTTGAATCCCACATTCCAAGAACTCAAGGAAAAATGGCATCAAATTACTGTGAACTGGACTTTGAATTTATGTGCCAGAGGAAGTTATCACCTGTGGCGTATCATCGTCCAGCCGTTGCAGCAAGAGGTGGAAGACATTTGTTACATGGACCATGGTTAAACAATAATAATGTAATATTGTTATTTTATTGCTGATGTAAGAGAAAGTTGTTAAAAAAGTATGAAAATGTAATGTCATAAAATGTGAAAACCATAACAATGTAAGTTAACTGTAAATGAAAAATGCAAGGTAATGTATAATCAGAGCTTAATATAAGTAAAACTGGTTATGTGATATTTAGAATATAAGTTAAGGATAAAAATTGTATGTGTATTGATAAGTAAAATAGCTTAAAATGTAGACCAAATATATGTATTTAGGCATCTTAACATAGATTGATTTTAGGATGATTGATAAGGTAGTTACAGGTATTTGAATTTGTTTAACCAATGTAACAAGAGTATAGTCTATTCAAAATGTAATGTTATAGAAAGAATTATTGTAGTTCATGATATTATATAGTAATAAGGTTGAACATGTTATAAAACAGTTTATAGATATGCATAATTGAAGCTGATAAACAGAAGGATGTATGAATTAGTTAAATAGGCTCCAGAAGAGAATTTTAAGTGAGCAAACCGAGGTAAGTTTACTCCCTTAAAATTTCTTTATAAGGGGGGAGGTATTGTGACAAAACCCTGGAAACAGGAGTAATGAATATACAAATCATCAGCCAATCCCAGCAGAAGGGTGGGGAATGGTATGATATAAAATGGTATGATATGGAGCCTAGTCAGTGGAGGCAGTTCAGAGAGTGAGTTCAGTTGAGAGTGAGTGCTGGGAGAGAGTACTGTTCTCTGAGAGTTCTGTCAGGCAGTGAGGGCTATACTGTTTACTAGTTATTGAAGACAGCGAGACTTGTAGAGCTGATTAAATCTATTACAGTATATGTTAAAGGCAACACATACCATCCTCAGATATTGTTATATATATTATCTTCTCAATAAACTCCATCATTAATTTTATATTATTCATCTGAGTCTGTCCCAATTCATGAGGTGACGAGTTTAAAAGGTGGCAGCATTATTAAGTGAATAAAAGGTGGCAGCAGTACCATTTCCATCACAGAATTCAGTGTGTAAAAGGGAGGTGTCGTCACAATTTAGTGGCACAGCAGTGGGATGTCGAACTAAACTCGGTTGTGCTTCTGAAAACCCAGTCTGTGAAAGGGGTGACGTCACAGTGGGCGATGCCCTTGCGCTGGGAACAGCAAAGGAGTCTTGGTGTGAGGGGACCCTAGAGACCAAGGCCTTGCTGGACAAGTGCAGGAAGATAGTCGGGCACTTCTCACGCAGCGTCAAGGCATCAAGGATGATACATGAGAAGCAGGCGGAGATGGGCCGACCCAAGCACGTTCCTATCCAGGATGTGACCACCTGGTGGAACTGCACCTATGAAATGGTCAAGTGCCTGGTGGAGCAGAGGGACGTGGTCGAATATGTCATGTCCACCACTCCCATCCTGCCTGGGGGAAGGGAGTTGGACATTGGTGCTACCGAGTGGCTTTCCCTCTCCCAGATGGTGGGTGTCCTGCAGCCGTTTGAGGAGACCACCCACGTCCTCAGCGGCTGGCCATGTACTCCCCCTGGTACATGCCGTTTGCCAACGCCTGGAGGCCAGTCTCCGGGAGGAAGCCAATCTTCTCCCAAAGAGCAGGGCCTTGGCAGACAGGCTGTTGACCGGCGTGGATACCCGCCTTAGCCCACTGAGGAGGGAAAAGGTGTACCAGATGGCATGCCTATGCGACTCTCACGTCAAGGGTTCCTTGGCCGGCAGCATTGCGGACCTCAACGCATGGAAGACAGAGCTATTCAAACAGGTCTGCAGGGTTGCCGCAAGGCAGGAACAGCTGTTCCAGAGGGCACAAGGCAGCCAGAGCGAGGCAGAGGATGGATCCTCGCAAGGGTCCTCCTCCCCCTCCTCTACTGGGTACACCCAGAGACCAGGTGCATTACCACCAGCCAACTACCTGGCATCTGCCCTACCTGGCAGTCTCCTCCTCAGTGGAGGCAAGGGAGGAAGAGGAACCGGACCCCGCTCAGACCATGGTGAGGGAGTACATGGCCGAGCCCCTACAACCCCTAACCTTGGACCCCCTCCAATGCTGGGCCAGAAAGGCAGACATGTGGCCCGCGCTTTCAACTCTGGTGTTGGACCTCTTGTCCATCCCCCCCACCGGTGTCCAGAGTGAGCGCGTCTTCTCCCACATGGGAGATGTCCTGAGGCCACACCGCTCACGTCTGGACCCGGGGACTGTGGAAAGGTTGACTTTCATCCGGTTCAACCTTTCCACGTTGGGGTTGCCCCACCACTCCAACGCCTAGGTCCACAGTCGTTCTTCCACCGGTTCCAATCATGCCTCCCTTGCTCTAACATGCCCGACTACCTGCACTTATGCCTGCCTGCACTTATGCCTGCCTGCCTGCCTGCATTCCCACTCAACTGAAGGGTTAATTATGCCCAATTTTTCTAGGCCTTGCATGGCTCCAAACCAGGGAGGACCACTAAATGTTTATTTTGAAGGGTCTTTGTTGGCCCAATGTTTCTAGGCCATGTCTGGTCTTTACACATTTTTGCAAGATGAACAAATGACAAGGAAACCATTGGATAGAACCTGCCACTTTGTGAACAGGATGGAAAGCAATGACCAAAAAAACCAGGTGCTTCACTGACTTTTCCAATTCTGAAGGAAATGAGGAAAAGATGGCCAGCAGAATGAATGGCCAAGGGAGGCCAACTTTAACAGGCACATCAACTTATGTGGAACTAACCAGGGATTCACATAAATGTTTATTTCCTTTCAAAGTTGCGTCTGGCTGCCATCTTCCCTATCAACCCAACCAACATTATAATCACTCACAGGCAAGGCAAGGAGAAACAGCCACCACCCAGTAAACAGGAAATGTGTTGGTAACGTCCAACCCACAAACAAATTGCAGACAGCTTCAGCCATACTCTTGGCAGACGCCTCTTCTTCACTGGGCTTTGACGACTCCACATTCGTATTGATGATAGTCCTCTTTGCAAGAGGCATTCCCAGAAGCAGGAGCCGCAGCAGCAGCATAGGTGGCTGGTTCCCCCTTGTAATCCACCTCCCAGTCTTACTCACTACACCCTGGCCCACTTGTTTGGCTGAGCTGGTCTTGCCCGGCACCATCTCTTGCTTCTCTTGTCTCTTCTGCCATCCCATCCCAGCACCGTCTGCACTCAGTCCTCCATGCCCACTGTAACTTCGCTTGGGAAGTACAAAATGGTGGGCCAAATGTACTGTTGGTTGCGCACACAGCTTGGCACCCCATGGCAGCCGTGCAGCAGCTTGCCCCTGCCAGATTTAGCAGCCGGCCTATGGCATGTGGACAGTGGACACAGAGACTTGCCCTCCCTGGGCAGGGAGAGGAGGCAGGGCATTCTGAGCCGCCTTTGCAGCACTGTTCAGCAGAAAGTTGAGGACATCTAGACACACTGGCACTGTGTAGGAAGAATGGTTGCTTATTGATGATGAGCCACGGCACGGCCCTGAGAAAAGGGCTGCAGGTCAGAGGATCCGGTCGTGGACTGGAGCTCTGTAGAGGAGCAACCCGATGACACCAAGACGGACCTTCTCTCTGGAGAAGGGTTGATGACTGGCTGATTCTCAGCCATGGGTGCAAATGCAAAGCTTCTGTATGACCTTAACAGCAGCAATGCACAAGAGGACACCTGTGGTTGCAGCTGCACAACCGTCCCCTACTCACCCCCTCCAATGCCTGTATGCCTCCCATCCTAACATTCCCGAGCCCGACTACCTACGGCACTTATGCCTGCCTGCCTGCCTGAATGCTTTGCCTGCCTGCCTGCCTGCCAGTCTGTAATCCCACTCCATGCCTGGATCTAAGGGTTACATAATTTTAGCCCACCCGTTCCCATGCTCCTATTTATCAGTACTTCTCTTTGCTTTTCTTCTTGCCTTTACTGTATATTCGCAGATATGGGTCATATGACCGCAATAAACTTGACTTGACTTTTTTAAGGCCTTTTCTGGTCTTTACAGCAGGAAGGTTGTTCTCTAGGGTCTGTGTAGGCCCAATGTTTTCCCACTGGCCATGCCTGGTCTGTAAAACCTATATACCTGCCTGCCTCGATGGGATCCTCCCTTCCCTGGGGTTTTGGAGCCACTCTGCTTCCAAAGTGGTTGAGATGCACTTTACACAACAACCTACCTCAATGGGTGATTAGCGGGGGTGTCACTCAGCTTCCAGCCTTAAAGAAATATCCCTGTTTGACTGCCTCGGAGAGGTGTCTTCAGTGGGGTTGGAGATACTCTGCTGCTGCCAAAGGGTGACTTCAGGAAGCGCACCCTAACCCTAACCCTCTGCCGGTTTAACTGGGTTCTGCCATGCACTGTTAGACCCACTATGCACCTGCTGCAACTGAAGGGAATAAAGCAACTTGTTCTGGCCTTGTTGATGCCATGTTCTCCATAGAGGGTGACACAAAACACTCCATCTGGGAGAGTTCCCGTCCCTGAAGGTCTGCAACACTTCTCGCTAAAGGAAAGTGGCTTCACTAGGGTATACCGGGGGGGGGGGATTACTTAGAGTGCACTTCAGCGCCTGTTGAACTTCCTCCTCCAAGCTCTAATTTCAGGCTTAGAAAAAGAATTGGAGTTGAGTTGTCCTCCCACTTGCTGCCAGTTTAGATGGTAGGTTTGCAGGGGCAGCTGTGCTCCTCCCACTCCCAGACACTTCCACAGAACTATGTATCCTGGGTTGGCGATACACTACCCTGGGCACCAGGCTATGCCCTATCCCGAAGTGCACGCACACCTTTAGTTTAGAAGCGAAAAAGATGTTGCTCCTTCCCTCCCTGGCGTGGTGACTCCACTCCCCTGCCTTAAAAAACTAATGGCCCTGCATGCATGCGTGCATTTCTCTATTTCTGGGAATGGAACTTCCTGTCTCTTGTCTTGAAGCTGCTCCGTCCAGCCTGATACAGGCAGAATTCATCAGGAGAAGAGAAAGCTCCCCTCCTTGCACTCTTCCTTCCCAGCATCCACTCTCTTAGGAATAAGGGGTGGTGGTCAAGCGTCACTCTGGCCTCTAACAGGCAGAATCCCCAAGGACAAGGAGGGGAGAATCCCTCCTTGCACTCTTCCTTCCCAGCATCCACTCTCCTAGGAATAAGGGGGGTGGGTAAAGGTCACCCCGGCCTCTAACAGGCAGAATCCCTAAGGACAAGGAGAGGAGAACCCTGCCTCCTTGCACTCTTCCTTCCCAGCATCCACTCTCTTAGGAATAAGGGGTGGTGGTCAAGCGTCACTCTGGCCTCTAACAGGCAGAATCCCCAAGGACAAGGAGGGGAGAATCCCTCCTTGCACTCTTCCTTCCCAGCATCCACTCTCCTAGGAATAAGGGGGGTGGGTAAAGGTCACCCCGGCCTCTAATAGGCAGAATCCCTAAGGACAAGGAGAGGAGAACCCTGCCTCCTTGCACTCTTCCTTCCCAGCATCCACTCTCCTCCAGATAGCAGACTCCGCACGATTGTGGGAGCCTTAACAAATTAAAAAAAATTCACTTCCCAGCATCCACTCTCCTCCAGATAGGTGGGGGTGGGCAAGCGTACCTCTCGCCTGTTACAGGCAGAATCCCTAAGGCCAAGGAGAGAAGAACCCTGCCTCCTTGCACTCTTCCTTCCCAGCATCCACTCTCCTCCAGATAGGAAGGGTGGGCAAGGGTATGTCCGCTCCAGCCTATTACAGGGAGTGTGGACATGGACAAGCATCTCTCCAATCCAACTATCTCTCCCTCTCTCCCCCCAATCTATCTGTTCCAGGTGGAATCCCTGAGAGGACCCTTATTGCACTCTTCCCTGCCTCCACTCCTGTCCTGTCATGTTTCCTTTCTAAGAACACTCAGGGGAATTCCTCTGGTCAATGGATCTAAGGCGGGGAAGTTGTTTGGCCTGTGGGTCTGCTAGGGGCATTTTTATTCATTTCTGCCACAAGGGGAGAAAGGGGCTGCTGAGGCCTGTCTGGAGATTCTCGAGCACAGCTGCCCAGAATGTGTGGTGGTGACGGTGAGTCACCTCCAGGCATTTCTGGAGGGCCTCCATTGTCTCCTGCTCCTCCTTTGGAATTCTGTCTGTCAGCTCCTTGGGGTGGCTCCAGCAGCCTTTGAGAGGTAGAGTGGAACTTTATTGGGATTCGGGAATTGGGAAGTTGGGACTGAGGCTTCACAAAAAAAAGGAAGAAATACAAAGCCATACCCCCCGCCTATCGCTGGAGTTAGGGAACTGGCCTGTCCCGCGAATCACGATAGCTGAAAATCCACGATATGCGGATGCAGGTCGAGTCAGGACTGGGGGAGCCTAGCTGGGGGCCCTTATACTTCGGTAAACCTAGAAAGGCACCCAGAGGCCTCAGAAGTCAGAAATGATTTTCAGTGATCTGGAAGTGACTTCCGGTTCGCATGAAGGCCCAGGTAGGCCCTCACAGACCTTTTCGGGGCATGGGAGGCTTGAAACAGGACTTTCCCCCAATACCCTATGGGGCATTTTTTCATATACTGTGTCCCGAGATCTAGCTGGACTGCAATATATGAACCGTTAACTGGCGGTGCACCACTGTACTAGAGTGGACAGAATTCTTTCTTGGAGAATGAGAAATTGAGAGGAGGGCACTCATCCAGATTGGGGGGGGGGCAGCATCTCTCATGCCTCTACCAGTCTGAATCTCTGACTGCTAGTTGACCAGGGGAGCATTTGCTCGGCTTTAGAAGGAGTGACATTGCGTAAATTCTTTGAGATGGGGAAATTGAGAGGAGTAGACCCTCATCTGGATTGGGGGGAGGAACGGAATAGCAGCATGTCTCCTGCTGCCTCTGAGAGGTAGAGGGGAACTTTGATGGGAGGCTTCAAAAAACAAAAAAACCATATACCAGACCAGTGGTGTGGCCGGTTCAGTCTCAGCAGTTGAACATCTGGCTGCTGCTGGGTGGGAATGGAATGGCTGCTGGCTGCTGCTGCTTTTCAGGGTAAGTTCTTTGGAGCTCTGGACAGAGTTCTTTCTTTGAGATGGGGAAATTGAGAGACAAGCATCTCTCTAGCCTCTTGCAGGCGGAAACCCTGAGAGGACCCTCCTCCTCTGCCCTGCCCTGCATCCACTCTTCCAGAAACTGGGGGTGGACTGGCATGCATCTCTTCTGCATCTTCTAGGCAGAATCCCCCTGACCCCACCCTCTTCTTCCCTGCAGAATTGATGCTATGTGTATGATGGAGTCTGGACTGGAGTATAAAGGTTGAAAGAAAAAGAATGTTGCTTTCTGCCCACTTTGTTTGTATATGATGCAGTCACAGTGTTATTTATATATTTAATAATATATAATTCATCAATTTAAAGTGTTTTCTGCCTGCTCTGGGGCGTTGCGGAACGCCCACGTGCTCTGCGAAGTCAAATCGCGCAAAATCGCAGTCAAAACGACAAATGACAAACGAAATGGCGAAATGAATTTTTTTTCAAAAAATTCACAAAAAATGGTAACGGAACGAAACGGAACCGCTCTGACAAACGAAAAAACGAAACGTCATTTTTTCCAGTCATGCCCATCTCTAGTTAGAACTGTTTGGCAGTGGAATATGCTGCCACAAAGGGTGGTGGTCTCCTTCTTTGGAGGTTTTTAAGTAGAGGCTGGATGGCCATCTGTCGGAAGTATTGTGATGGGGTTCCTGCATGGGAGGGGATTGGACTAGATGGCCATTGAGGTATCTTCCAACTCTATGATTCTATTTACTCTAAGTGAAAAAAGTTTGCTGAAGCAAGTATTTGTTGAGATAAATTTCCATTCTTTTCATTGTAATTCTTCATACTCCTCATTTACACTCAAAAACTTGCACTGTTCTTTTTTTTTAATTAACGGCCTATAAAGGTATCACCTGTAATCTATTTTCATAATCCTCATGAGGACTACCAATTTAATTTATTGTTCCATTTTTGCTAATTATTGAACTGTGGTATTAGGAAAGAATACATCTTGTTTCAAAGACACAAGAGAGCATCTAGAACAGAGTATTGAAGACTACATATCAAAAACTCCTATGCAACACATTTATTTAGCACAAAATGTGGCTGATGGCAATAACAGCATCTTGACTGATATAGAGCCTTCTCTTCTTTCAGGTTTTAGTGAGGTACTTTGCTGGTGGGTAGGTAGTCAAGGATAACACAAGCAGGGAACTGAACAACCCACACTAAACAAACTGAAGATGCACAGTGGCTAAATACTTCCCAGAATTGGCCACTGGGATCAACAGGAGTTTACATAGTCTTTTCTATTTGGACATGAGTAATAATACTGCATTCTCATCCCTCCAATTGCAGAGTATAACAGCAGCTGAAGCACCCCAATGCCTTCTGCCTCAAAAAGCATTCATGAACATCTGATTTCACCCTTTTCGTTATACAATGCTTCAACTGTCAACATCTTTGTCACATACTGTATAACTTTTCTTTGTTGTCATGGTTGTCTGGCAGATAAGAGGATGTGTAGACTATGCTGAAAAGAGCTCCACAGCTTTAAGGCAAAACAGTGGCTGTTTTCCAACCCTGATTTTCACAAATTAATCCACACATTTATACAGATGCCATAAAATATTAGCTTTCATATGGACAATGGGTCCAAGTATAGTTGGAAGTAGAGGAAAAGGTCTAAATTCGTTATTCCCATCCAGAGTAGACCCAGTTAATCACTTGGACTTTAATGGGTACAAACCATAAAAATTGTGCTTTATCTAGGTTTGTGACTCCTGGAAGGAAACAAATCAGGAGGTTCATTAAATTGGGAGAAAGCGCAGTACGTTGGTTCAGGAACGTTCAGGTTCTCTGGTTTGGAGCAATCCATTTGAATCAATTAACAAGCTATTTTGAACAAACTTCCTGGCTCATTTTTATATTCGAGCCTATCCCTAGTTTGAATATTTCAAGAAGCAATCTTCTCAAGTAAAAAAACCTCTGCAAACACATGCTCACATGTGCCTCCCACACGTTGTGTACATTTGTCTTTTAAAAAAAGAATTGACATTCCTCCCAAAACATAAACATAGCCACAAGTGGTATAGTTCATGAAATCCATTGTAGTTGTTTTCATGGAACTCCTTGAGACAGTAAAGAATATTCAGAAAGAAGGTTTGCAGGACTGTATCTTTGGTCAAGGTTGACACAACAAGAATTCACAACTGTATCTGACAAAAAAGCCCATCCTAAATGTCACCCAGGCGCACAATTCTTAGAAATACAGAAAATTTCCAGAACAAGCCTTCTTCATTTGCATATTATAAAACTGAACTCTATTTCATCAGTCATTATCACTGCTTGATTCTTTTAAGGCTACAAAATGACAGGCCATTAGTGAATCTTGAAACTTTCCACCCTAATTTCTAATCTAATTCGAAGAAACATAATATAACCACACAAATCACATACTTCACATCTCAGAGACTTCACCACTGTTTACACAAATTATCACTTCCAGTTCAGAGATGTGCAGGTGTAAGCTCAGTCTTCCCTCCAATTGTAACCACCTGGATCAGACTCCCAGAGCTTGGACGGTCCTTTCCAGTAATCCAGTCATAAAACATTCTGTAAAAACAAACAAAATTTTATTGGTGAGTTTCATATCTGTAGCCTCTAAACAACCTTGGTGATAGCTTAATAAAATGTAGAAATCCTGAAGGTCAAAGATATCATTCCCAGTGCTCCTCACTGTACATTTTGCATAGCAATCCTATTCATGTTTATTCAGAAAAAAGTCCCAAATGTACTTCCTAACCTTTGAGTGACTGCAAATATAAATGATCATTTGTACCTAGTGCAGTATCTTGGTTTACAAACATAATCCGTTCTGGAAACATGCTCTAAGCCAGACATGTCCAGATTTCGGCCCTCCATATGTTTTGGACCACAACTCCCAGAATTCCAAGCCTGTGGGAGTTGTGGTCCAAAACATATGGAGGGACAAAGTTTGGACATGCCTGCTCTAAGCCAAAAAACTTATAAATCAAAGCAAATTTCCTCATAGGAAATAATGAAAACGTACATAACTCGTTCTTGGGCCCCTCGCTCCAGAATGAATCATGCAAGTTTCCATTATAGCATTTCCTATCGGGAGATTTCCTTTGATTTATGAGCGGGCGGTCCTAGTGGCCAAAGAAGCAGAGCCGATGGCTAGAAGCCAGCAGCCGCAAGCCAGGCATGAGTCTGCCTTGAGGGCCAGAGCCTGGGCACGGGCCCACCAAAAGGGCCAGACACTGAGCATGGGCCCACAGCGACAGCTGGAGACCACTGCAAGGCAGCAGCAGGGGCCAGAGGCTGCCGGCGTGTGCACCATGAGGGCTGGAGGCTGGGCATGGGCCCACCACAAAGGCCGGAGGATGGAAAGGAAGTCACATGTCTAAGGCAGCCTTGTTGAATATGGTAGAAACAGAATTCATAATTATTATGGTAATGTTAGCAAGACTAATCAAGGCAAAAATGGTGAGTTAGCCAATTTAAAACTGAAGAATGTTGTAATGTAAATCAAGAGTGAGGAAAACCTGTCTCAAAGGCCAAAACATAAATATCTTTAATATTGAGCTGAAGGCCTGAACTTTCGTAGATCTGAGAACATGAACGAATGCAAACAAAGGCTGATTATGCATTCCATCCAAGAAGCAAAGGACTGCCTTCTCTGTATTTTCACAGCATCAATCTGAAGGCACTTGTACTTAAAAGGAAGGTCATGTCAACTCACAGAGGATCTGAACCAATGAGCACAGAATGTATTGTACAAGGAGAAGCAACTGAGATACAAATAGCAGTGTCCCATGTCCTTAAGTAAGAAAGCCAATGTTTACTCACTCAGCAATCAAATCTAATGGTGTCCATGAGCTGAAGTCTGCATCAGGCATGGACTTTCTGTTCATTGGTGTATCCAAGGTAACCCTGGGACAGAGACAAATATGCCCTTCACATGTACATCTGACAAATGATGTCAGTACACCTGCAGAATGCTCAGCAGAGGGTGGCACATATCCCTTCTCTTATGATTTGACATTTTCACACAAAAAATACAGAAACAACAACCTCTGAACATTAGAAATCTTATGTGCATTCAAGCATTTATTATGAAAAGTCAAGAAGGCATAAAACACAAATATATCTAAAAGGTTTGAGTGGCATTTCAAAAAAGAAATGAAAATTTCATTTCAGAAGTGCCCACAGGTTTTGGTAGACATTGAAGGCTACTGCAACCTCTGGATGCTGGTTCACTAAAATGTCCTCTGGCTTTCCTTTCAGAAAGTTATTTAAAAGCCACAGCTGATGGAAAAGGGGGATTTAAGTGGTAGGGAGAGGGAAATCTGATTAGGAAATCTATTTCCTTCCCTCTCCACTCCACTCACCCAGCTACTACTCTGCTCAAAGTCATGTCCACTCACAACTGCTCTTCATTTTGATTGTGATACATCCTTTTGTTGTTGTTGTTGTTGTTGTTGTTGTTGTTGTTGTTGAGTTGTTCAGTCATGTCTGACTCTTCGTGAACCCATGGACCAGAGCTCGCCAGGCCTTCCTATCTTCTACTGCCTCCCAAGAGTTTGGTCAAATCCATATTGGTTGCATCGATGACACCATCCGACCATCTCATTATCTGCCGTCCCCTTTTCCTTTTGCCTTCCATCTTTCCCAATATCAGGGACTTTTCCAAGGACTCCTCTCTCCTCATGAGGCGTCCAAAGTACTGGAGCCCTTCAAAATCAGTCCTTCCAGTGAACATTCGGGGTTGATTTCTTTCAGGATGGATAGGTTTGATCTCCTTGCAGTCCAAGGGACTCTCAAGACTCTCCTCCAGCACCACAGCTCAAAAGCATCGATTCTGCGGCAATCAGCCTTCTTTATAGTCCAGCTCTCACTTCTATACATCACTACTGGAAAAACCATAGCCTTGACTATCCTGATCTTAGTTGGCGAAGTGATGTCTCTGCTCTTTAGGATGCTGCCTAGGTTTGCCATTGCTTTCCTCCCAAGAAGCAGATGTCTTTTAATTTCGTTGCTGTAGTCACCATGTGCAGTGATCAAGGAGCCCAAGAAAATCCTTACAGAGACTTCCTTACAGATGCTAAATTATTATACAGTCTGTTTCTCTGATCATCAGCATGTTTTTATCAAGTCAATATACAGTGGCTATCATATGAGATATAATGAATATCATAATCTCACAAAGCAATAAGAACCACTGGTTTCAGATGTTCTTATGCATTGTTTTTTAAAGAATGAATCTGACCCAAGTTAACATAATAGTAGTATCAATAATGTAATTAATATTCTTATGTGTATTTTTGAACTATGAGAACTAAACCCATTATCCTGGCAAATCTTGAAGAATTCAAGGTATGACCAGATGAACAGGGTAGACAAACTGTGGCTAGTTCTCACAGAAGAGGAAATCCAACTATATGTTTTTCCTGATATTCATCCTAAATTGGCCTTCCTGTAACTTGAGCCCATATTACATGTCCTGCACCATGGGATGATCAAGAACAGATCCCGCCCCTCCTTTGAGTAACTATCTTTGAATTATTTGAAATATGCTATCATATCTCCCCTCTGTTTAGGGAAATAACAAAGATTATTCAGCTTCATAATGTTTGTAAATTCAAGTTGGCAGGTTACCTGTTCAAGTAGATTAGAACCCATTGAGTTAAGAGTTGGTTCATTCCACAGGAGAAGTATGTAGCCTGCTAGCAGTCTGAAGTTAAATAAGAAAAATAAATAATGCCACAGGGCACATGCTCAGACACTTACGGTAGGAGAGCAACTGCAGCAGACCCAGATGGCAAACCACTGCTTGAACCAGAGAGGCTCTGACAAAGCTGGTGGATGGCTGCTTTAGCCATGCCATAACCAATCATTCCTAAAAGCAAAGGAAGAAATAAGAGTTTTGCAGTGTAAAAGAAGATTAGGAAGCACACTGTCACCTAATAAATTAGTGTTACTGTTTTAGTAAATTAGGTGTTATTTTCAAATGCTTTCTCCTTAATTTAGCAACCGTGGGAAGAACATCTCTAGAAAATAGCAACCCCATTTCCATTTTTTTGATGGCAGATGGGTAGTGCCCTCTGGAAAAACACCATACTGCAGATTTTGCAGTAAACATGATGCTTGGATAGGAAGGGCTCTCATTTTTGTTGCTGTTTATATTCAAGAATCTTGGAACTCTTATCTACAATCCCTCCACATTTGGTGAAGATTGGGTTTCAGATGTCAGAGTTATACACACACAAAGAAGGTCCCCTCAGAAAAGTCCCCAACAGCACCCAGAGACACCAAAATTGCAGAGAAGCTTCTCCCAACCCTCCTCTACAAATCTTTCAAGCTTGTTAAAGACTGGTTTCCCAAGTTCAGTTGCTATAAAGGACATTTTCCTGGGTGAAGCACTTTGTCGGTACAGTATATAACTCAGATATCTGAAACCCAATCTTCACCAAAATGGAAGAATTGTGGAAGGATCTTGCCTGGAGGGGGGCTCTTTAGGGGTGCATAGCATTGATAGCTGGATCTTGAACTTCACTAAACTTGTACGGCTTGTGGAGTAGAGGCAGGGGAAGCTTCTGTGCAATTTAGGTGTCTATAAATTCAGGGGGCTGTTTTATTGGGTTTTAAAGGCAAAAATGAATGAGCAAATCAATTTGTTCATTCATTAGAAAAATCTGTAACTAAGTTATTCATTGACCTTAACAGATCACAAATCAAAACAAATCACGATTTTTCTTCTCAGGTTCACCTCTACTGAATACACTAACTAAGCAATGAACTTTAATGGACTCAGTGCACCTTGTTTCTGAACACAGGCATAACTATGTTGCTAAGAATCTACCTAAATCCCACTAAAAACACCTGTGCTTCAAACTCACTCGTATTTTCCCAAAAGCAAGTTTTATTCACTTAATTCAATGGGGTTACAACATGAGTATGCATAAGATGAAAGAGGACTGATTTTTCAGTAGACACAGTCAGGACTGCTGCACATTTGAAATACTGGCATGGAAGTGCTAGACCATGAAGAAACCCAATAGATTGAACAAATTGTTCATATGAATGGTGTGTTGGAAGAAAGCTACATACAGATACCATGGGCTACTGGAAAATGTTGAAAGCAAAGTTGAGAAGAGGAAGGACATATCATTGGATATATTGACTCAATAAAGGAAACTGCCAATTTTAGTCTGCAAAACAGGACTAGAGATGGGCACAATCCTCGGTTCAGAGGTTCATGTCAGTTCATACACACAGCACCATCGGTAGCCATTCCCTTCCGCTGCCAAATTCCTCACACATCAGGCAGCACAGGCTCCTCTCCTCCTCTTTGCCCAGTCTCTGGCAGGAGGAGCATTGTCTTCAATGTCCCACTCCTTGGCTGATCACGCACTGAGATAAAGAGATGGGACAGGCAAATCCATGCTCCTTCCAGGGTCTGGTCAAACAACTGAAGGAGGGGAGAGGAGTACTGCATGGTAAATCAAAAGGGGTTGCACTGGCCGAGTTCAAAAGCAAAGAGAGTTCCTTTTATCTGAGGCAAAATACCCCAAAACATCTCTTCCTTCTGATTAACTCTTGGGCTCTTTTCAAAACAAGAGGCCACGTTACATTTCAAAAGTTGTATTTTATTTTCTATTCTTAAGATGCAAAAATAAGAATTCAAAAAGTATCAAACCTTAACATATTTCTCTAAAAATAATATGAACACTACCCCTTGTGCTGTGCATTGTCTTCCCTCATCTTCCAGTCACCCACTCACCAGTTAGAGTGTACTTGTACGGAAATAAGCATGATGAGACATAGTGTGAGTTGTTAAGCTGAATATTAAGTGCACATTTCGGCCTTGTATTAGACCTTATCTAAGGTATGTAGAGGAATTGAGATAACAAGCTAGCAGCACAGAATATGGTTAGCTACCATTGGTCAATTATGTCATGTGATATCTGAAAGCTGTAAGCAGGAAGCCAAGAGGACAGAGAAAAGCCATGATTACGCTCATGATTATGCTTAAGATTGCTTTGAGCAATGGAGCTCACCTCAGTGAGGTAGAGTAGGAAAAGTTAGCTTAGGAGAAATCTTGAATGTAATCATTTAGTTCTCAAAGTCAGGATTTGTATGAACTAAAAATTTCAGTGGGTTGAATCTGAGCTTTCTTTCCTTGCATATCACTCTTCCCATTCTCATGATTAAGAAAAGCAGGGAAAAAATCCTGCAAACCTTTATATTGCTCCATTTTTTGGTGTGATATTTTCATCCATTCTTTAGATTATATTTTTTACTTTTAGTATAAAGTACGACAAAATCCTTCCTACTAACAGTTCACTACACTGCCTTCTGCAGAAGTAACAGGCATTAAATATCATATTTTCCAGTTTATAACAGGCTATTCTCTTCTAAAATTGTTAGGCTAAAAATTGAGGATCATTTTATATATTTCAATGAGATTTTCCTTCCCCATAGCTGCCTCTGTCTTACATGCCATTCTCTTGCTAGCTCCACACCCTTTTTGTGTGGGTCACTCAACACATCTTAGATTGTGAGTGTTGAGGCTGAAGCTTTTAGGCTTGCATGAGAGATTTAAAAACAAAGCTGAGAAAGAAGAGCCCGCTCCACCTATGCCCACCAGGCCCATGGCAAGGAGACGGGGAGGATCTTTCTCAGCTTCTTCTCTTCATTTTAAAATCTCTCTTGTTCTATGAAATTCAAGCAAGAAGCAGCAGCCACGTTAAGATCCTGCAAGGCTAAAAGTTTCTGCCTCAAGACTGATGGGTGAAAGGGGAACCGAGAAAGGGAACAGCACGTAAGAGAGGCGGCCGCGGGAAGGGACTATCCCATTGAAATCAACCAGGCTTCCAGGCAAGTACAGGCACCTTGAAAAGTGTGTGTAAAAGAGGGGATTGTGAAAGTGCTTCTGCACCCCTGGATGCAGAAAGGAGGGGATGATCCATCCCACATAGGTTTTCTCCTCTTTCTATAATTTTGGGCTGGAAAAGTGGGGGTTGTTTTATACTTTGGAGCATATTATAGACGGAAAAATACAGTAAAGACAGTAAAGTCCATTTCAAATCTTTTGACACATAGTTTTGAAAGTCATTTTTCCTTGGAGCAAGGCAGACTTAAATGTAGTGGAAACCAGAAAGAGTCACTGCTTACTTTTAAGAAACAAGATATGAGCTTAATCTTAATATTGCGTCATAACTTTAAAAAAGAGCTGCATCCTTTAAATTTAGTGACTTTTCTGAGATCTACTGCACTTGCCACTTTCAATACTTTTTCCTGGAAGATTTCAGTTCTGTGCAACCAAGAATGAAAAATCCAGGTCTGGCTTTTCTAAAATATGAACAACTGAATCCATAAACTCCATAAGGTGCTGACACACACACACACACACACACACACACACACACACACACACACACACACACACACACACACACACACACACACACACACACACAACTCTAATTTTACCTGGTGTTCCACCTAATGCTGCTTTTGCCCCTGTTAGGGTCAACAAACCCCCTTCCTTCAGGTACTTGGTGGCCAAATGGCTAGAAATGGTTGATGTCCAAACACTTTGCTTCCACATCAGGTCACTGTTTTTGTATAAAGCTGGTAGATAAAACAATTACAAGATATATGAAATGTCAAAAGATCCCGCAACTCATATGTTTTTCTTATTTCAAGCTGCTACCAGCACAACTAACCATCTGCTTCTATGAGTAGATTAATAGCTCACTGAATCAGAATTATAATAAAGCAAGATTAAATTAAAGCTCTAATTCCATAATTTTTCCAATTCATATGAAAAATCTAAATTGAATTCAAAAATTTATTTTGAATGCCCCTCTGAACCATATTCTCATGCACATCAATTTATGGTTTCTACAGCAAGGATAGTGGTGACACCCTAGCGCATCTATGGCACAGGTGCCAAGGGTGGCATGCAAAGCCCTTTCTGTGGGCATGTGACATCACACACCCCCACAGCCATGGCACTTCCCACTCCACTCGGAGCACGCCACTGTACTCCATGCAGAGAGCTGGATGAAGCGGCTTGTGGGCTCGCTCATAGCCCCAGTTTAACTCTTCAGCCATGCCACTCTGGGCATCCCAGAAGGGTAGCACCTCTGCTCTTTAATCCTCATTTTCCCAAAGGGCAGCACCTGAAACATTTGTAACCTGGGGTACCACTGTATTCATGTTAAATTGCCCTATTGGCACTTTGTAAAAAATATGTGGGTTTTGAATTGCAGTTTGGGCACTTGGTCTCTAAAAGGTTCACCATCACTGCTCTAGCCCTATTAGAGAAGTCAATGCAAGGAGCGATCGAAATGATAAAATTAAACGCCTAGTGGATCAGGGGAATGCTGTGGATAGAGATGGGCACGACTTAGCGGTATTCCCGTTTCCATTTCCGTTACTCGTATCCGTTACTCTACGGAAACGGAAACGGGAATTACTCCACCAGATTTCGAGCTCAAACCGACAAACGAACAATTTGGTCTGATTTGTCGTGCTCGTTACTTGCATCGCGGCGATCGCGCAATGCCAAGCGGCACAGAAAAAAAGTTTTTAAAAGTTAAAAAAAAACCCGATTCCCGTCCCTAAAAGTAGGCGAAAACTGTCTGAGGGCACCTACCAGGCCAGAAGGGTGTTTTATTTGGGAGGGGGGGTTCCCCGCCCCCCTCTCCTTGGCTATTGCTACTGCTGCGCTGCTGGTACCAGGCTGGGAGGGCGCATCCATTTGCCATGCAGTGCGGGGGATCCAAAATGGCGACCGCAATTTTTTTTTGAAATCGTTGCCCAAAACCCCACCAAAGCACCACAGAAACATGCGAAAATTAGCTATTTTAAATGCTTGAATTTTTACAGTAGCAGCAGTGGGTTTTTCTTGCAAAAAAGTCTCCGTTGATTTTATTTTATTTTATTTTATTTTATTTTATTTTATTACACCTGCGCATTCGCAATGATGGGCTCGCCCATGGGAGTGGACCATGCAAAGTTTTCGAGCCATTCCACCAATCGCATGGCCAGGTTTTGCTGACTTTACCAGGCTGGGAGGGCGCATCCATTTGCCATGCGGTGGGGGGGGATCCAAAATGGCGACCGCAATATTTTTTTTGAAATCGTTGCCCAAAACCCCACCAAAGCACCACAGAAACATGCGAAAATTAGCTATTTTAAATGCTTGAATTTTTACAGTAGCAGCAGTGGGTTTTTCTTGCAAAAAAAAGTCTCCGTTGATTTTATTTTATTTTATTTTATTTTATTTTATTTTATTTTTTTACACCTGCACATTTGCAATGATGGGCTCGCCCATGGGAGTAGACCATGCAAATTTTCCACCAATCGCATGGCCACTTGGCCAGGTTGACCACAGAGACTTCTGGGATGTGCCAATCGGGCATAAACAGCCCACTAATCGTAGCCCAAACCCGAACCCTAAGCCTAACCCATACGCCAGTACACTGTCCTTCTAAGTGGGTCAGAGAGGCACCCAGAGGTGCACCCCAATACTCACCCTAACCTCACCCGTAACTAGCCTAACCCTAGCCCTTGCGCTAACCCATCTTAACCCTAAGCCAGATCTACTTGCATTGCACTACATGCAACTACGTGAGACACAGCGGGTGCAAGGAGTCTGCCAGTCCGTCACTTTTGGCTCTGGCTGACTCCTGCAGCTCCCTCCAGGAGCCCGCTACCCCCTCCCCAAACCAGTACTAACGACAACGAAAAAACGAACCGATTAATTTTTGTGAATTTTCGCGAAAAACGGAAAAGAGCCGAAACGGAACCGGCCCGACTAACGACAACTCGAATTTTTTTTTCAAGTCGTGCCCATCTCTAGCTGTGGATATTGCTTATCTGGACTTCAGTAAGGCTTTCAATAAGGTTCCTCATGATATTCTTGCTAAAAAGTTAGTATAAAGTGGGATAGATAGTGCTACTGTTAGGTGGATTTGTAATTGATTGACTGATCGCACCCAATGGGTGATCATAAATGGTCTCTCTTCAGCTTGGAGATATGTGACCAGTGGGGTGCTCCAGGGTTCTGGGTCCAGTGCTGTTCAATATCTTTATTAATGACTTGGAGGAAGGAATAGGGAGTATGCTAATTAAATTTGCAGATGATACCAAATTGGGAGGGGTTGCTAATTCCCAAGAGGATAGGAATAAAATCCAAAATGACCCTGACAGATTAGACTGCTGGCCTAAAGCTAACGGAATGGATTTCAACAGAGGGAAATGTAGGGTGCTGCATCTAGGTAAAAATAATGAATTGCACAGATATAGGATGGGAGATACCTGGCTGGAAAATAGTACCTGTGAAAGGGATCTGGGAGTCTTGGTGGACCACAATGAACATGAGTCAGCAGTGTGATGCAGCGGACAGGAAAGTCAATGTGATTCTTGGTTATATCAACAGAACCATAGTGTCTAAATCAAGGGAAGTAATAGTACCACTCTATTCTGCTCTGGTCAGACCCCCACCTGGAGTACTATGTCTAGTTCTGTGTCCCTCAATTTAAAAAGGATATTGACAACCTCAAGTGGGTACAGAGGAGGGCAACTAGGATGGCTGAAGGTCTGGAAGAAATATCTTATGAGGAACGGCTTAGTGAAGTGGGAATGTTTAGCCTTTCAAAAAGAAGACTGAGAGGGGATATGATAGCTATTTTTAAATATTTGAAAGAATGTCATATTGAAGTGGATACAGGATTGTTTTCCATGACTTCAGAAACTAGGACTCGGGGCAATGGTTTTAACTACAGCAAAAGAGATTCCATTTGAACATTAGGAAGAACTTCATGACGGTTAGAGCTGTTCGATGGTGGAATTTGCTTCTTTGGAGGTTTTTAAGCAGAGGTTGGATGGCCATCTGTCGGAAATACTGTTATGGGATTCCTGTATGGCAGAGGGTTGGACTGGATGGTCCTTGAGGTCTCTTCCAACTCTATTCTATGAAATGTGAAAGCAGAGGTAAAAGTTTGAAAGCACTTTACCCACTCCCTCCTAACTTGCCGTGTGCAAAGACTCAAATGTGAAGGGCACAGTGGATTCTATGTATGAAACGCCTTCATGTGGTTCCATCCTGTGATTTAATAAGTGGTTTCTGCTGCATGGAGATTCCCCTGTAGGTGCACATGGCTTCTGTCTTGGGAATTAAAAGAGCAAGAGAAAATGAAGGGGGCTTGTAAATCCCTCTGCTTACAATTTCGTATTAGCTTTATCCTGAACAATTGTGCAAAGTGTTCAGAGTCCTCTGACACCATCCAAACCACCATTTATGTGCCTCTTCAAACCACCGTATTATGGTTCAGACACTGCCAGGAAACTACTCTCCTCTGATGCCACACACAAAAGAAAAGAAAGCAAGTTTTCAGAGTTGCCAGTGTTCCAAAAATCAATAATTTGTTGGAACAGGATTTTTTGTATGATTTGGCTTTGACATTGAGCATTTTAGGACTACAGTACCACCCCCATATCCGCTGATTCCATGGATTCAGTTATCTGTGGTTGGTGATCAGTGCACAGGGGAATGCTGGGAGTAAAAGCTGCACCATACAGCCCAGTCCTTTTGTCCCTGGCAAGCCACCACCCTCTGCCACTGGGCAGAACGGCAGACTGGATGTCATGAAGGTGTACTGCTGCACTGTCTGGTCCACCACCTGGGAAGCTCAAATGGCCGTTCAAGGTTCCGGGGCGGCAGACTGGCCAATGCAGCACCCAGTCTGCTGCACTTCCCAGCAAATCTTGAATGGCCGGGAACGGCGAAGGAGGAGGCTTGTGGACAGCTGTTGCTGCCCTGGGAGGCAGAGATCTCAGGGGGAAGTGCTGTTATACACTCCTAACATCTACCTCCCCCTCCCCTCCCCCGCTTCATGTTGGGCATGACACAACCCTCCATGTTGTGCCTGAAGCCTGGCAGGCAATAAAGGAGCCCTCTCACTTCAGCCACAGAACAGGAGCAAAGCCTCCCCTTCAGCTGGTCGTCCATCACACCATCCTTAAAGCCACCAGGGACTTCTCTGCCTCTTCAACAGCAGGCCCATAGGCTGGTTGCTTTGACAGTGGAAGCAGCTGTCCTGCCTCCCTCTTCCTCCGCCTCCCTCTGTCCCTGAGATCTCTGCCTCCCAGGGGTGGTAATGGCCGTCTCCTCAAGCCTCCTCCTGGCACCCCACCATCACTCTTGCCACCATCACCCCACATAAGAGTGTTCGCTCTTATGTGTGAATTTTGGTATCTGCGGGGGTCCTGGAACTGATTCCCCGCACAGTCCTACTGTACTAAGATCTAGTCTAGGCCAGTGGTCCCCAACCCCCGGGCCGCGGACCGGTGCCGGTCCGTGGACCGGTCGGCACCGGGCCGCCTGGGGAGGCCAGGGAGGCTCCTCCCCTTTTCCTCCGCCGCCCTCCTCCTCCTCCTCTTCTCTCCCGCGGCCGGCCGGTGGAGGAGGAAGGCTGGAGGAGCGCAGGAGGAGCCACCGCCGCCGCCTTTGCCTCCCTGCTCTGCCCGCCGGCGGCGGCGGCGGCGGCGCATCCTCCTCCTCCGCCGCCCTCCTCCTCCTCACCCTCCACCACCACCACCAGCAGCAGCAGCCACGGGGGCGGCGACGCGTCCTCCTCCTCCTCCTCCTCTTCTCTCCCACGGGCAGCCAATGGAAGAAGAAGGCTGGAGGAGCGCAGGAGGAGCCGCCCGCCGCCCGAGGGACAGAGAGCGCGATCATGCGGCTGCTGCCCCGGGCACCTCCGCCGCCTTCGCCTTCGCCGCTGCGCTTCGCCCTGGCCTCCTCCTCGTCCCCGTCGTCATGCTCCCTGGTGGCCTTTGCGCGCCCGGTTCTTAGAGCAGGACGGTGGGGGGTTGGGTTGGGAGGAGGCGAGGAGGGGCGAGCGGGCCAAACGGGGTTCGGAGAAAGGAGAGCCCCCCTCCCCCTTCCCCCTTCTTGGCTGGGCTTCGGGTCCTCCGGCGCCTCCTTCCCTCTCGCGAGAGACCCGGGACGATACTTGGCGAAGTGGGTGTTGGGGGGGGAAGGAAAGGAGCCGGGAGGGGAGGGGGAGAGGGAGGGGGGCAAAGGGAAGGGGCGCCTCATAAGAGGGGAGGGGGCGGCGGAGCGGCCGAAAGCAGCCGGGCAGGCAGAGCATTTTCCACACACGTGCGTGCGCGCATGCCCCCTCCCCTCCAGACCCCTGTTCCTCCCCCCGGGGGGCGCCTCCTCCTCCTCCTCATCAGCCTTCTTCAGCCCGGCTGAAGGAAGGGGGCGCGCGCGCGCGCGGGCGGAGGTTTCGCCAGCTCTGCCTTCTCGCCTCGCCTGGCCCGGCGGCGCTTGACAGGCGGCGGACGGAGGGAAAACGGAGGGGGCGGCGGTGGCGACTGACGCTGGTGGTGTGCGCCAGGGCATCCTCCTCCTCCTCCTCTTCCTCCTCCGACGACCTGCGAGCCCGCGGCCGGAGAGGGCGGCCCGAGTCCCCCAGCAGCCCGTGGCCAGCCGGCCGGGCGCTGCCTCCTCCTTCTCCTCCTCCTTCTCGGCCGCCCGAGGGACAGAGAGCGCGGTCATGCGGCTGCTGCCCCGGGCGCCTCCGCCGCCTTCGCCTCCACCGCTGCCGCTGCGCTTCGCCCTGGCCGACAGGAGGAGGAGGCGGAGGCCCGCCCGCCCAGGAGCCCCGGGCTCCCCCCCACCCCACCCGTGCACGGGGGGGAGCGGCACGCCCAACGCCCCCAGCCGGTGAGCGCCGCCGCTGCAGCTCCCGTGCCCCCCGCAAGGCACACAAGCCAAGCCCCCCCCCGCACCCCCTCCCCCATCCCCTGCCCCCCCACACACTCCCCTGACCCCTGCACCCCCCATCTCCCCCCCTCCCCACCCCCAGCCCCGGGCCACAGAAAAATCATCAAATATTTTCCGGTCCGTGGGGACAAAAAGGTTGGGGAGCACTGGTCTAGGCCACATATAACAGTTTGTTCTGATGTGGTTTACACCTCCAATAATGGAGCATAAATTAAAAATGCTTTATAGTGTTATGTGAAAACCTCACATTGATTTCAAACTCTATTGACTAATTTAGTGGAATTTAACTGGGGAAAAGAGAAAGCACCAAATCAGCAAATAATTTTCTCAGTGGGCTTTGATCCTGTTAAATGGCAGAAAGAGACGATATTGCTTATGTGTAAAAATGTACACTGTGAAACTGGAGGGACTTTCATTAGTAGCTTATTACTGTAAATAAAATAAATGTCCATGAATTTACAACCTACAATTTTACAAATTTTACAATTTACAACCACCCAGAGTGATCTCACTGCCAGATCGGCAGTACAGAAATCCAATAAATAAATAAATAAATAAATAAATAAATAAATAAATAAATAAATAAATAATCTTACATTTTGCTTTTGCATTGCCTCCGGCCCATCCACCAGCTACACAAAGGACAGCATCAACCTTTTCCTTGCCCAGGAGTTTTTCAACATCTTCTGTTACCTTTAAGTATGTGAAAATGAAGAGATTATCCAATGCCAACATGACCCCACAAACCAAGTAATTTTGAATTTTGAATTTTGGTAAACCGCCCAGAGTGGCATTGGTGCCAGATTGTGCAGTATATAAACAAACAAACACTATATCAAAGGGAAATTGGCAAATCGGGCCAATTTGAATTTATCGATGTTAGGGAGAATAGCTTTAGTTAAAGCTTATTTTTTATTTTCTTGAGGACCAACACATTACAATTATTTTTCCAACATATCAACCCTTACACAATTCCCAAAGGTTGTTCGCCCTTTTTCTCCCCCCCCCCCGCAAGCAAGCAACTAGTTGCAGTTCCCTCTCATTTTATATATTGTCAAAGCCTGATGGAAAAGTCTAGCCCATTTCTCATTCTCGGGTTTTCCTTCCAGCCATTGTATGAACTTCTGCCACTCTTTAAAAATTCTATTTTTCCCTACAATTTTTCCTTCTTGCATTATTTGTATCCATTCATTTTGAAAAAAATTAATATAATCTTTCCATTTATCATATTTCCATTTTCCTTCATCCAGTTAATACCACTGTAGCAGCTGCTATTCCATAATACATAATCTTTTTTTAATTCTCTCCAATTGCTCTCTCTCCACCAATCCTAAAAAATGATGTATTTTAACTGAATCCTTTTTTTGTTATTTCTATTAATTAACCAATGTTCTACTTTATTCCAAAAACTCCTTACTTTCTCACAGTTCCAAATCATATGCCCGAAAGTACCCTTTACTTTCTTACAATGCCAACATTGGGATGAATTTTTTATCAACTCTACTTAGTTTCTGAGGGGTATAATAACATTTATACAATACTTTCAACTGCATTTCCTTAATTTTTTCCATTTTAACCTCTCTTACCCCCTTTATCATGGCTTTTTTTTTCTTTATTTAATTCCAACTCATCTTCCCAAATATGTTTAATTATATTTTATGCCTGATTTTCCAAACTAACCAAATATTTATAAATAGCTCCTGCTCCTACCCTTTTCTCTGTATATATCTTATACGTTACTTCCCATTGCTTATCTTCGTTTCCCAGAAGATATTGAAACCTCTGATTATATCTCTTTTTCATACTTTCTATTGTTAACCTTTTTTGATCCCCTAATATCCCTTTTAACTTACTTTCCCCCTCTCCTGTTTGCATTAAAGGATAGAGATCCTTGATTTTATTATATTCTTTCTCATTTAAACTATGTCTTTTAATGATATCTTCCCTTCTTTATTTGTTTGTTCTATCGGTCCTCATTTGGATGGTCTCTTTTTGTTATCTTAATTAAGATCTCCATTCTTACTTTCCTTGGGCCCTCTAATTGTTTTAATATTTTTTATCTCTATCAAATAAACCTAAACAACCCACTGATTTATTCATTTCATCTTCTACTCTTTTCTATTTTGGGATGGGAAACCCTCCACTTTCATTGCCCACTTCAACTGAAAAGTTATATAATAATTTTCTAATGAAGGCATATTCCAACCTCCTTCTTCTTTCACAGCATATAATATTTTATGGCTTATCCTTATCCTCTTTTTGCAAAAACCCAATTTCTTAATGAGGCATCCCATTTCTTTAATATTTTTTTCTAACAGCATTATTGGTAAAACTTGAAATAAGTAGAGTAACTTGGATACTATAAAGATTTTTAAAGCTCTAATCCTGGACAAAATCCCCATTTTTTTGTCTTTCTACCCCTTTACTATATTTTGGATCTTCCTCCATGTCCTATTATAATTTTTCACCCCAATTTTCTTCCAATTTTTTTGTTATAACCACTCCCAGATATGTCAGTTTCTTAACTCGTTTCCCCATTTTAATTTTCTTTAGCTCTTCTTGATCCTTGCTTGGAACTTTTATAAACATAATTTCTGACTTTTGTAAGTTTACTTCTAACCCTGAGATTTCCTCAAACTTCCTTAGTATTTTAGTCAAAGAACCTGCTACTTCGGCCAGATTGGTTAGTACTAAAATTAGATCATCCGCAAACATATTTTTATTTTCTCGTTTCCTATTTTGTATCCTTTAATTTGGTTACATTCTCTAAAACTTTGTGCTAGAGGTTCCATTGCTAAAGCAAAAAGCGGGGGGGGGGGAGTGGGCAACCCTGCTTGGTTCCTCTCTCCAACTTAAATCTCTATGTTAATGATCCATTTACTCTCACCTTAGCATAATTTTCTTTGTATATTTCCTTTATTGCAATCCAATAGGAACCTATAATATTCATCTGTCTTAATAATTTTAACAAATACTCTATTTCTACTGAATCAAAAGCTTGCTTAATATCCAGTTTCATGATTGTAACTTTTTTCCTATTCCTCTTGGCATCCGCCATTACATTAATTACTGTCGTTATTGGTTCAACTATAAATCTGCCCTTGACAAAGCCATATTGATCTTCCTGGATTAATTCTGGAATTATGTCCTTTAGTCTTTTTACCAATATGTTTGTAAATATTTTATAATCTTGATTTGCCAGAGGAATTGGTCTGTATGAGGCTGCTTGATCTTCTACTTTCCCTTCCTTTCTCACAGGCAAAATTTCTGTCTCTCTCCACAACTCTGGGATATTTCTCTCTTGCAATATATCATTGAATAATTTCTCCATTCTAACCCCCAAAACCTGCTGGAACTGTTTAAAGAAAAAAAGCTGTGAATCCATCTAATCCTGGGGCCTTCCCTATTTTTAAGGTTTTAATTGCCTCTTTTATTTCGTCTAATTTAATCTTGTCATTTAACATCTGTTTCTATAATTCAGAATTTTTTCTTCTTACCTATAGGGCTTCCCCTCCCAGTCTTTTCTTTTTAAATCCTTCCTTTAAAAAATCTTCCATAGTTCTTTTTCTCTCTTTTTCTTGATATTTATGTTCCCCCATTTTATTTCTTAATCCTGTAATGAAACTTTTTCTTTTCTGCGATTAAGATAAGATGCAAATCTTTTCCCTACCTGAATTGTTGTCCTTTAAAAATCATTTTAATCAATGCTTGCTTCTTCCATAATAGTAAATCATTAATTTCATCCAATTTTTCTCTTTTTTGCCTTATTTGCTTTTCTAACTTTTTAGAATATTTCTTTTGTAATATTTTTCTGCAATTCAAACAAATCCTCCATACCTTTATTCCCCACCACCACACCCCGTTATCTTCTTAAACCTAGTCTCCTCCTCTAGGCACATTCCTCTTATAACACATTTAGAAATGTCCCATAATAAGGATGACTTTATTCCTTCTTGATCATTTTCTCTGAATATTCTTTCAATCTTCCCTTCCAGTTCCTTTCTTAGCTTCTGATGATATAATTCTTGGGTCAAATATCCATTTCCAATCCTTTTTTTTTGGAAGATTAGACTCTATTTGCAATAATAGGTATGCATGGTCCGAGATATAAATACCTCCTACCTTAAATTTTGAGACCATTTCCTTTAATTCTCCCTCACTAAAACAAAAAATCAATTATGGAGAATTTCTTGTGCCTATTAGAGAAGAATGTTAAAGCTTATATCTTACCAAAATTTTTATTTTTATTCCAAGATACACCTCTACAACCAGATATCAAAAAATAAAGTTATGGCAAGGACAATTAGAAAAGTTTATTACAGGAAAGGGAAAGAAGATAAGGTTCCTAAGCAGTGTTAAATATGACCAAGGTGAAAAAGGAGGAGTGGGGATACCACACTTTGAAAAATATTATAAAGCTTTACAAATAAATCAAATTATTAAATTTATACAAACGAAGAAACTCCTTATTGGATTGAAATGGAAGGTAATGGAAAAATGAATGTAATAAATGTGTGTGTGTGTGTGTGTGTGTGTGCGTGCGTGTGCGCGCGCGCGTACACACACATACACACACAAAACAAAAGTACTTAGAAAAAGAAAAGAGATACAAAAC
Source organism: Phrynocephalus guinanensis (assembly GCA_037367245.1). Classification (NCBI taxonomy): domain Eukaryota; kingdom Metazoa; phylum Chordata; class Lepidosauria; order Squamata; family Agamidae; genus Phrynocephalus; species Phrynocephalus guinanensis. The sequence continues at coordinate 94,751,278 of CM074741.1, read as the reverse complement.
GCCTTCATTTTTGAAACATTAAGGATATGGTGAAAATATTTGAAAAGACTTGCTCCTCCCATATCCCCTTTATGTCCTCTGTTGGAACATCCAGATTTTAAATTTCAGGAGACATATGTACAATTTAAATATTGGAGACAAATTGGGTTATATATAATTAAGGACTGATTTGAGTCAGGGGAACCAATCATACTTAGACAAATTGAAGAAAAGCCAAGTCAAATAGGAACGAAATGGCTACAAATGTGACAAGTTTTGTGGTTAATTTATGTCAAAAACCCGATCCTACATGACAATTAACAGAATTTAAACAATACTGTATACAAAAAGATAAAAATAAAAGAATAAGACTGACTTCATTAATATATAAATGTATTGTGGAAAAAAGAATATACTAAAGGTAGAGGAACTAAAATAGCTGGGAAACAAATTTAAATATCAATATACCTGAGGATGTATGCAAGATAAACAGCAGAGGAACCATGTTGAGAGTGTTTGGGTGAAAATCAGGGGTGAAAAAACTAGGAGGGATGTCATTGTGGGGGTATATTATAGACCCCCAAGCCAGCCGGAGGAGTGGAATGATGCCTTCTTTAAGCAGATGGCCACACAGTCAAAAGGGAGAGATGTAGTACTAATGGGAGATTTTAACTATCCTGATATATGGCAGTCCTACTCAGCTAAGAATGCAAGGTCTAACAAATTCCTTACTGCCCTTGCAGACAATTTCATGGGCCAGAAGGTAGAGGAGGCAACAAGAGGCAAATCCATTTTAGATCTGGTCTAAATGTGGTCGAAGTGGTGGGATCATTAGGTAAAAGTGACCATGCCCTCTTGGAATTTGTTATACAGTTGGAAGGTGAAGCTAAGCATAGTCAGACAAGAATCCTGGACTTTAAGAAAGCCAATTTTTGTAAACTTAGGGAATTATTGGCTGTGATTTCATGGACCGACACAGTGAAAGAGAAGGGAGTCCAAGATGGATGGGAGTTCCTTAAAAGCGAGATATTAAAGGCACAGTTTAAAACTGTTCCAACAAGAAGAAAAAATGGGAGAGGTCTAAAGAAACCGCAATGGTTTACTAAAGAACTTTCAACTCAGCTAACTATAAAGAAAAACAAGTATAAGGAATGGAAAAATGGGAAATGCACCAAAGAGGAATGTAAGCAAACAGCTAATATATGCAGAGGGATGGTAAAAACAGATAAAGCACAAAATGAACTTAGACTTGCCAGGAAGATTAAAGACAGTAAAAAGGGTTTCTTTAGTTATGTCCGCAGCAAAAGGAAAAATAAGGAAATGACAGGCTCTCTGTGTAGTGATAATAACCAGTTACTAACAGGAGACAAGGAAAAGGCAGAACTACTCAACACCTTCTTTGCCTCCATTTTCTCCAAAAAGGAAGCAAGAGATCTGCTGGGACAAAGGGTAGATGAGGTAGGATGGGGATTGCAACATAGAATAGGTAGAGAGCTAGTACTGGAACTCCTGGAAGCATTAAATGAATGCCAGTCTCCAGGGCCAGATGAATTACACCCAAGGATATGAAAAGAACTGGCAGAAGTAATTTCAGAACCATTGGCAATAATCTTTGAGAACTCCTGGAGAACAGGGGAAGTCCCCATCGACTGGAGGAGGGCTAATGTTGTCCCCATCTTCAAAAAGGGGAAAAAAGAGGACCCAAATAATTACCGCTCAGTCAGACTGACTTCAATTCCTGGAAAGATTCTAGAGAAGATTATTAAACAGACAGTCTGCAAATATTTAACAAACAATGCTGTTATTACAAGAAGTCAACACGGGTTTCTTAAAAACAAGTCATGCCAGACTAATTTGATCTCTTTCTTTGATAGAATTACAGGTCTGGTGGATGAGGGGAATGCTGTGGATAGTGTTTATCTGGACTTTAGTAAGGCCTTCGATAAGGTTCCCCATGGTATTCTTGCTAACAAGTTAGTAGAAAGTGGGACAGATAGTGCTACTGTCAGGTGGATTTGTAATTGGTTGACTAATCGCACTCAAAGGGTGACCATAAACAGCCTCCCTTCAGCTTGGAGAGACGTGACCAGTGGGGTGCCCCAGGGTTCTGTTCTGGGTCCAGTGCTGTTCAATATCTTTATTCATGACTTGGAGGAAGGAATAGAGAGTATGCTAATTACATTTGCAGATGATACCAAATTGGGAGGGGTTGCTAATTCCCTAGAGGATCGGATGAAAATCCAAAAAGACCTTGGCAAATTAGAGTGCTGGGCCAAAGCTAACGGAATGGATTTCAACAGAGGGAAATGTAGGGTACTACATTTAGGTTTAAAAAAATGAATTGCACAAATATAGGATGGGGGATACTTGGCTGGAGGATAGTACCTGTGAAAGGGATCTGGGAGTCTTGGTGGACCACAAATTGAACATGAGCCAGCAGTGTGATGTGGTGTCCAGGAAAGCCAATGCGATTCTTGGTTGCATCAACAGAATCATTGTGTCTAGATCAAGGGAGGTGATAGTACCACTCTATTGTGCTCTGGTCAGACCTCACCTGGAGTACTGTGTCCAGTTCTGTGTGCCTCAATTTAAAAAGGATGTTGACAACCTCGAGCGGGTGCAGAGGAGGGCTACCAGGATGGTTGAGAGTCTGGAGGAAATGTCTTATGAGGAACAGCTTAGGGAATTTGGAATGTTTAGCCTTTCAAAAAGAAGACTGAGAGGGGATATGATAGCTATGTTTAAATATTTGAAAGGATGTCATATTGAAGAGGGAACAGGGTTGCTTTCCATGGCTTCAGAGACTAGGACTCGGGGCAATGGTTTCAAACTACAGGAAAAGAGATTCCATTTGAACATTAGGACAGTTAGAGGTGTTCGGCAGTGGAATATGCTGCCGCGGAGGGTGGTGGAGTCTCCTTCTTTGGAGGTTTTTAAGCAGAGGCTGGATGGACATATGTCGGAAATATTGTGATGGGGGTTCCTGCATGGCAGGGGGTTCGTGCATGGCATGGCAGGGGGTTGGACAAGATGGCCCTTGAGGTCTCTTCCAACTCTATAACTCAATGATTCTATGAAACAAAATGCCCATATAAGTCAATTTCAGCAAAAATGAAAGAAATGATTCTGAAGGTTAGTAAATGGCATTCAGGGTGGATATCAATGATTTTCTTTTAAAAATTAAAAATCAGATTTTTAAAAATTTAAATCAGATTTTTAAAATTTAAATGCTTTTTTAGGAAAAATCCCTCTAAAGATATTTTTCTAGTTAAGATACATTATAGTCCAAAGGTATTCATCATGAAAAACCCATAATTAAAAACATAATTAGTTTTTAATTTTGTAGCCTAAAGCTGAATTAATCCATTCACAATGCCATGCTCTCCCAGAGGTTTCTGATTATTTGGGGCATTTTCTCTCTCTAGAAGATATTATTAAAGATGCTTGGTTTTACTATTTTCAAAACTGTGCATTTGGGTCTGCAACAATAACATTCCTCCTTCATAGTAAAAAAAATGTTATAAACATCAGAATTGTTTCTCTGCCAATCTATGTACACAGAATCAACCCCCTTGCCTCTTAAGAGCTACTGTATATTTCAAGAAGTTCAATGAATAGAAGGTTGTTTGGAATGGAATATACAAGGAGTAAATTTTGAGGAGGGAGGGGCAAGAAGTAAAATCAAAGTGAAACTCTTTGAGCACAGTATTCCAAATACTGAGATCTTTATGTGTATTGCAGCCTGAGGGTTATCATTCTCACTATCTTCCTGGAGGAGAAAAAACTGTAATGGCAGCAGGCCGTAAAAGAGACCCAGTTTGGGAATATCTAGACTGTTAGTCTACATTTTTAAAAGATATTTTAACCACATCAGTTAACAAACATGGATGTTTAAGCAAATATAAGTATACATAATGCTATACAGTAGCCCCACACTGATCACGGGGGTTAGGGACCCACCCCAACCGCGATGCATGAAAATCCGTGATATGAGGAAGCGGGCGGCCTGGGGCCAGGTGGGGGGCGATCGCGCGCCTGTCCGAGAAGTCTTGGCGCGGCACGCACAGGCGGTGTTGCGGGATCTGACCTCCGGCCTTTCAGAGGGGGCTGGGGAGCGGCAGGGAGCGACCCGATCGCTCCCCGCCGCCCCGCCCCGCGTGGCTCCAAGGCCCTTTTGGAGGGGCCCGGGGGGGCAGCGGGCAGAGACTCGATTGCTCCCTGCCGCTCCCCCTGCGCAGCTCCGAAGCTTTTCGGAGGGGCCCGGGAGGGGCGGGGAGCGACCCGATCGCTCCCCACCACCCACCCCCCGCGTGGCTCCAAGGCCTTTCGGAGGAGCCCGGGGGCGGTGGGGAGCATCCCGATAGTTCCCCCCACCCCCCGCGCAGCTCCGAGGTGCAGGTACCGCGATACCACAATATAGCGGGACAGAAGTACCAGAACCGCGAAATGGCGGGGGATGACTGTATAATGCTATTGTTTTGGTTAAATAAAATTATTTAAATTGTTATTATTAAGGTAATGGTTATTTTTCTCCTTCCAGTAAAGTACATCAGAACAATTGCCCAAATATGAATGATTAATCTATTAAACTGGAGATAGTTCAATTCTCTCTCCAGTCTATATAGAAAATCATGATTTAAATCAAGCCTTACTGACTAGTGATTTAAATCGTGATTTAAATCAAATCCACCCTGATGGCATTAATGTCCTACAAATTACATAAATTTAATAAATGTAAATTTAGTAAATGTAAATTTAATAAAGATATATACTCAAGTATAGGTCAACCTGAGTATAAGTCGAGGCCCCTAATGGGGCTTTCAGGAGGGCATCACAAAGCTCAGCCCTGCTGTTCATTTGGGGGAGAATGACCTGTCCTCCCACCTGCTGGCCGCCTCTTCCCAGCAGCCTCATTCTACATTGTCTCAGGATGGGTTGGAGGCAGGGACAGGGGAAGAGATGCAAGGAGATGAAAGACCACATCCTGCTTGGTGACTGCCGAAGGCAGAGGTGGGATCCGTCATCTGCTCTCTTCTTGACGGTGCTGCTGACATGATGCCACGGACAGAATGCACATCCCTCCGGTGAAGGACTCTGCAGGGGAAGCTCAGGCAGGTGGGAGGCTCCCTCCCTCTCCCGGACAGAGGCCCCACCTGTGCGAAGCATGTTGAGGAGCAAAAAGAGCAGTTGCTGCCGAGGCGGGAGTGAAGTCAGCAGTGGGAGTATCCTCACCTCATGGGTGTGTGAAAGGAGCCGCACCCCTCCAACCTGCGCAGCTCCCTCCCTCTGCTTGTCTGCCTGCCTGCTGCACCGCTTCTCCCATCCCCCTTGGCTCCCACCTCTCCTGCTTCACCGCCACTGCCGCCATTGGGCACCTCAGAGGCAGGCAAAGTGGGGGAAAGCGATGGGGCACTGGTGCTACCTCCCCCCATCCCCCTGGCTCCCACCTCTCCTGCTTTGCCGCCACCAGGTACTTCGGTGGTGGGTGAAGCAGGGTGAAGCCATGGGGCACCGGCGCTGCTCCCCCCATTCCCCAACTTTATATTGACCCGAGTATAAGTTGAGGGAGTATTGTGTACAATTCTGGTCAAAGCATCTCAAAAAAGACATAGTGGAACTGGAAAAGGTGCAAAGGAGAGCGACTAAAATGATTACTGGGCTGGGAGATCCCCCTTATGAGGAAAGGCTAAAACATTTGGGGCTCTTTAGTCTGGAAAAAAGGCACCTGAGGGGGGATATGATTGAGATGTACAAAGTAATGCAGGACATGAGTAAAGTGGATAGAGGGACACTCTTCTCCCTCTCACAAAATACCAGAACTAGGGGACATCCACTCAAATTGAGGGTTGGAAGAGTGAGAAGAGACAAAAGAAAATATTTTTTTAACCCAGTGTGTTGTTAGTCTGTGGAACTCCCTCCCACAAGATGTGGTGATGGCATCTGGTCTGGATGCCTTCAAAAGGGGATTGGACAGATTCCTGGAGGAAAAGTCCATCACAGGTTACAAACCATGATGGAGATATGTAGTCTTGTCTTTAAACCAGGGTACTTCAGGAGCCAGATGCAGGGGAGTGGTATCAGGAATCAGATATCTAGTCTCGTATACTCCCAGACACATTTGATGGGGCCACTCTGAGATACAGGAAGCTGAACTAGTGGGGCCTTTGGCCTGATCCAGCATGGCTCTTATGTTCTTATAAGGGCCTTTTCCAGCCAAAAATAAGGGCTGAAAAACTAATCTTATACTGGAGTATATACGGTACTTTTTGGAGGAATTGTGGACAAAGGGGGGCATTGGATCACATGTGGATATTTTGCCCCAAAATAGAGGCATATTGCCATGAAGTAATTAATTGGCTAGATATCCTAATTAATCAAAAATAATTATTTTCTGGGGAAACTGAGAAGCTGACTGATAAAGAAGTACTGTAATTGCGATCCTTATGGGGACAGCAAAGTCTGAGATTGCTAAAAGTTGAAGAAACGCTCAGGATCTTTCATTATAGACATTTAGGAATAGAACATGGCAAAAAGTGCTGATGGAGAAATTGACTAATAAGATTAGAATATATAAAGGAGAACTAAAACATAGTCAATTCATGGAAAGCTGAAAACTCTTACTAAAATATATGAATGATTTAACTGAGAAGGGACATGTTTTAAGAAATAATCTAGATTGTTGGTCTCTTATTTTTTTTAGGAAGGAAAAGTGAATTGGGAGACTACTTATAATCCTGTAAAATTGTGTAAATAGCTGGTGCCTAAGATGGTAAACTAATTAATAAGTAAGATTACAATGCATGTTAAGGTTTCTTTTTTTATATATTTTGTCTCAAAAATCAAATAAAAAAATACAATGACATGATGTTGTCCCAGGTTCACCCAGTCCAGGCCCACGACTGTGCAGGATAAAAAGCAGAACAGTGGACCCCACCACCAAGTGTGACAGACGGTAAAAAAAAATAAGGAGGAGAGAGACTTAATGTAAGCCCCTGCTTGCCAACATTAAGTCTGGAATGTGTTTTCATACCTTAATACTGGATTTGTAAATTGTTGTTAATAATAAAGGATATGGTCTGTGCAAGAACAAGGGATGTTTCCTTCACTAATAAATAGCCTAAAAAGATGCTGTCCATCCAGGATTAGCACGCAGGTCCTCCAGAACACAGAACACTATTTCAAGGCAGATTTTTTAGAATATGGAGAAAAGAGACCAAATAACAAAAAGGCAAGTAGGTAAGGTAAGATCACCCGACATAGCCACCCTTAGTAAGCAGTTTTGCATTCAGTATTGTGAATGAGTTTAAAAAGGATTATCAAGCACTGTCCTCTTCACTGCCACTTGTACCCCACCAACCTCAGAAAGAACCTTGATCTTTCCAGCTTGAAGCCCATAAATCATTAACTGGGTTGACTCTCAATAACATTTGCTCTCACAGATCCATAATGTCCAGTTTTTGTTGACTTGTTGCCACAATAGATGCAAAGATTTAGCTTGGGATGTTAGCGAGTCTTGAATTCCCTACTTGTACTATAAGAGTTGTTTGATTTCTTTACTGATTTGGCACAGTGCTTTAATAACAGAATGACAGGCAGAAATTCAACTTGCATAGTAGCTGGAAAGAAGTACCACAAAATTCCCATTACTTTTCTTGGTCTGCTCCAAACAACAATACAGAGGGCATAAAAACACACATATTACCTGATCTGCTTGTTCAATAAAGGAATCACTCATCTTCACAACAACATTGGCACTTGCGTCTTCATTTTCTGCTAAGTCAATGCTGGCCACCCACTAATAAGACAAAGTAAGATTTTCCTAACTCATAGTGATTTTAAAAACATGTTGCTTTAACTTAATATACTCACATAGTGTGCAAGTTAATTTCGCCTGCAGGTGAGGGGTGGGAGGCAGGTATCTTCTATCTCTGGAGTGCATCTCTTTTGGCCCCTTCAATGACTGTAGGCAAGGCAGTATCAAGACAACCAACTTTATCTAGTAACCCTCCCAAATTTTTCTGCCAATTTTTTGATTTTGCTTTATTGGGAACGCAGGATCGGTTAAGGGCATTTTCAGTACACAATCTCATTCCAACTGTTTAAGAATGATCCTGACCACAAAATCTTCAAGTGGCAGCCCTACCATGTGTCCTCCTTTGGGGAAGGGGGGCAAAGTCTATTAATGGTAACTATGGACCACTTATCTGACTGTAGTTTTTACCCCTGTACATTTTAAAAACACACCAAGCTGAGGTATGCGTTCCTTGGTCCTAAAACACCTCTTTTCTCTCTTGCAGAGAAGGGTGGCGGTGGTAGGCTGGGTACAACGTAAGAAGCTACCAACCATTATTTAGACTTCTTATCAATTAACATACCCTTTAAGGCTTTAGCCATCCAAATTCTTCAGCCTTGCTTCCTAAGCCGCTGCATGGTAAAGAAAGCAGGATGACCAAGGTGTTATGAGGGAGTCCTACTCAAGGTGGGCGCTTATCAATTGTGACCTTCGTTTCGTCGGCACGTTCCCGAGTTAAAGACCGGCTTACCCAGTTTTTCGATCGAAAGTACTGCACGCATTTGGAGCCCAGAGCCCCCCGGCCGCCGTACACCAGCACCCGGTGCGTCTCTGCCATGGCCATCGCGCTCTCCGGTTCTCACGGCCGACACCCGCCAGCTGCGCCAAAGGGCCCCCCCCCCCCCCCCGCGCGCCTTCTGCCAGAAGGAGGAACCCGGTAAGGAAGCCTTCCGAACTCCGCCTGCGCAACTGCCCCTATCTATGCTCCCCGCATGGACCAATCGGCTTCGGCTGCCTTTCTGCACTCAGCCTGACGACGACTCTGCTGTCGCAAGATTGCAGAGCAGAGTGGGCGGGTCGCTTGGAAATGGCTCTGTACTGTTTGCTTCCTTCATCAGAGTAAAACGCTGGAGTGACATATCGAATACACCCATTCAAAACCCCGTTCAAGCCATGGAAGCTCACTGGGCTGGTTGTGTGGACCTGGTAAAACCACTCCTGAAATATCTCACCTTGAAAGGTTCTGACATGAAAGCACAACAACAAATAAAAAAAATAACATTTCTGGTAATTAACTGGAAGAAAGTAAAAGGCGGATCTTGATGGATCCTCTGGATTTCATATGATTTTTACATGGGATCCTTCCCAAATCACCCTCAAATCACACATTCATGTCCGACTATTACACAATAATAATCATGCATCCTCCAGCGCATGACTCTACAGTGGTGCAAAAACATGGATCCATCTGATGGATCCATCTGATTTCATATGATTTTTACATTGGGTCATGATAAAACCACTATCATATATAGAGCCCATTTCATTAAATTTTATTTTAGTTTAAAAAAACATATACAAATTACATAAAAGAACAAACATCGACAACAGTGCACCCCTTCACCAACAGGATCACTCTTCATATTTACATTCATCATCCTCCCCTCCAGAACAGAATCGATTGTTGCGCGGAAACCTTACCCTTATTCCATACAAGTACATATTCAATGAATCTACCCCATATATCATAGAAAATATCTCTTTTTAACTCTCCTTTTTTAACCTTGAGAGAGCAGGTCAATTTATCATTTAAAGCTATATTCCATACTTCATTATACCATTGTTCCAAACATAGTTCATATTTAGATTTCCAATTTCTAGCAATTATTAATCTAGCTGCTGTCAACAAATTTGTAATCAACTCTTTAGTTTTAACATCATAATTATGGTCCACAAATATTGATAACAAAGCAATTTCAGATTTAGGCTCTATGGTCATTTCTAATATATCACCTAATTCTTTAAAGATACATTTCCAAAATTTCTGTATCTTTTTACATTCCCACCACAAATGATAAAAGGTACCAATCTCATTATCACATTTCCAACAAAGCTTAGAAAAGTTTACATTCATTTTATTCAATTTCACTGGCGTCATATACCATCTTAAGCTTATTTTAAAGAAATTTTCCTTTATTCTAACAGACAAAGATCTGAGAATTCTCATTCTCCACATTTTAGCCCAGTCTTCTTCTCTTATTTCTTTTTTAATATCTTGTTCCCACATTAATTTCGATCCAGGTCCTCCCCTATTATCATCTAAATCCGAAATAATTTTATATAGTTTGCTAACAATACCTTTTACTACCATTTCGTTCTGAGTATCCTCGTACAACAGTAAAAGCTGTTCATATTTTGTGTACTCTCTACATTTATTATTTTTCTTTAACCAAGTATCAGTCCATTTCTTTAATTGTATAAAATTGAACCATGATATATCCCTACCTTGGAGAACTTCATTCATTTGTTCTTTCCCTCTCATCTTGTTTATCCAGTCTTTCAATCTAATCACTTGTTTATCCCTAAATACTTTTTAAAAAACTTTTAAATTTGTAGGGAAATTCTCCATTTCAGTTACAGATCTCAATGGTGAGTCTGAGGGACATAATTTTTTCTTGTGCAAATACTATGCATTTCACATAGATCTAAGAAAGGGGTTGTTAATCTCATTTAACTTTGATTTCTTAGTAGTGCCGAATAGGTATTTTTCAATATCCTCCTTTATTTCCGATGATTCCATTTCCCACCATATTAATCTTTCTGGGCTAAACACAATATCCCCAATAAACCTTATTTGATTTGCTAAATAATAATTTTTAACATTCGGTAAATCTATACCACCTTTATTCTGAGCCATATACCAATATTTTTTGTTTATTCTAGCTTTTTTACCACTGTTACAATAGTTGTTAATTAAGTCTTGCCAAAATTTAAGGTCATCCTTACTTAGCTGTATTGGAAGCATCATAAAAAGAAAATTTAACTTTGGTAAAATTTTCATTTTCATCAATGCAATCTTCCCAAACCAAGAAAGTTTTAAAATTGAATATTCTAACATTTTATTCTTAATTTCTATCTTCAGTTTACTATAATTAAATTCCTTTAGTTTCTGTGTATCCTTTGCTAATTCTATACCGAAATACTTAATTGAATTACTTATCTTACATCCGTAGTTGTGGGTAAACACTTCTTGTTCTTCCTAGTTATGATTAAACAGCATCACCTGAGATTTCTGCCAGTTAACCCTCAATCCAGATATTGACCCAAATTTCTCCAAATGATATTTAAGTCTGTCCATACTCTCTAGTGGGTTTTTAATTGACAATAAGGAATCATCTGCAAATAAATTAATCTTTACTTTGTTATCAATACCTAGTCCGCTAATTAACTCATCATTTCTTATTTTTTCCGCTAACATTTCGATCATTAAGCAAAATAAAACTGGGGAGAGGGGACAACCTTGTCTAGTACCTCGGCCTAGAGATATCCTATCTGAAATCCCGTCATTAATTATTATCTCCGATGTATTTTCAGAATATAATTGATCTATCACACCTCTAAATTTCACTCCAAACCCCCAATTTTCAATCACTGTTTTTAGTGTTGGCCATTCCACATAATCGAAAGCCTTAAATATATCCAATGATAAAATGCCAGCCTTCCGTTTGTTCAATTCTATATCATATATGATATTCAGCACTCTTCTAGTTAAATTAGACATTTGTCTTCCCTTTAAAAACCCATTTTGATCTTCCTTAATATATCTTGTAATGAACCCATTCATTCTGTTCGCTAATATTGCAGTAAAAATCTTAGCATCTTGATTGCAACATAGAGCCCATTTCAGTCCACGGATTGTACACCAAAAATCATGGATCCATCAGCACATAGCTCCACAGTGGCTCAAAAACATGGATCCAAGGCACAGATCCCACAAGGATCTACCTGATATTTTCCCCGGATTCCCCCCAAACCAATCTCACATCCTATGCCAGTGTTGGTGAACCTGTGGGGCGGGTGCCAAAGGTGGCACTCGGAGCCCTTTCTGTAGGAAACCGACATTGCCCCTTCACTGCCACCTGTATTCGGGTTAAATTGCTGTATCGGCACTTTGCGAATAATTAGTACGTTTTGAATCTCAGTTTGGGCTCTCAGTCTCTAAAAGGTTCACCATCACTTTCCTAGGCCCCATGTTTTCACACAAATTGGATGTCAATATCAGCGCATGGCTCCGCAGTGGCGCAAAAACATAGATCCAAGGCACGGATCCACACAGGTCTACCCAGGATTGCCCCCAAACCAATCTCACATCCTAGGCCCCATGATTACCCACAAAGTGCATGTCAAAAATCAGGGGTCTGTCAGCACGTGGCTCCACACTGGCGCAAAAACCTGGATCCAAGGCAAGGATCCAAACATATCTACCTGATCTTTATTCAAAAGCAATGCAAAATCAATCTCACACCATAGAACCCATCTCTGCCCATGGATTGTACATCACAAATCAGATCGTAGAACCCATCCTTACACAAAGACTACACACTCAAATCCAGGGGTCGTCAGTGCATGTCTCTGCAGTGGTGCAAAAACATGGATCCAAGGCACAGATCCACAGAGATCTACCTGATTTTTATCCAGGATCATCCACAAACCAACCCCACATCCTAGAACCCATCTCTGCCCACTGTTTTCACATCAAAAATCAGGGGTCCGTCAGTGCATAAGAACATAAGAAGAGCCATGCTGGATTAGGTCAAAGGCCTAGCTAGTCCAGCTTCCTGTATCTCACAGTGGCCCCAGAGTTTGTGTTCCTTTTTATTTTCCTCATTTGGGGAGGATTTCCATTTACGGAAAGACCTCTCATTGCGCTTTAGAGCCCCTTGAACTCCACTCGTAAACCATGCCAGTGCCCTCTTGGACTTCGATGAGCTCTTCTTTCTTTGTGGTATGCACTTGTGCTGGGCCTCTGCTACCGTTGTTGTTAACAGGCTCCATGCACTCTGAAAAGATTGGATTCTTTTTACCTTCCCTTTCAATTTCTTTCTAATTAGTTTCCTCATCTGAGGGAAATTTGCCCTTCGAATATCAAGGGTTTTTGTGTTTGATTTGCTTGACACTCTTCTCCTGACATGCATGGCAAAGGAGATTGCAGCATGGTCACTGTTCACCAGAGGCTCAGTGACATTCACATCCCTGACGAATGCATGTCTCTGCAGTGGTGCAAAAACATGTATCCAAGGCATGGATTCACATGGCTCTAACTGATTTTTCGTCAGTATCAATCCAAAATCACTTTCCTCTTGTAGGCTCCATCTCTGCCCATGGATTGCACACCCAAAATAGCGGTCCATCAGTGCATGGCGCATCAGTGGCGCAAAAGCAGGGATCCAAGGCACAGATCCATAGGGATCTATCTGATTTTTATTCAGGATCAACCCAGAACCACTCTCCTATCCTAGGTCTCATCTCTGCCCACAGATTACACACCAAAAATCAGGGGTCTGTCAGCATATGGCTCCATGGTATTAAATAGCATTGGAGACATGATCCTCAAGTGATTTTCCATTCACTTCTACTCAGGCGCCATGGGGCGTTCTGCTACCCCAAAGAAAAATAGGCCATCTGTACTCCGTCCTAAAATAATAGCAAAAGATTTTTGGAGTGTGATATCTGTGGGCAAAGATGGGGCCAACTATGCAACAGTGGTTTAGACAGAATCTTGTAGGAAAATTAGGTAGATCCATGAAGATCCGTGTGGGAGACCCATGTTTTTGGGCCTCTGCGGAGCCATCCAAGATCAGATATTGGATGAAAATGTGGATATGGCATGTATAACAGAGATCTGGGTAGGTTCAGAGGGCAATGTTGTCCTCTCTATACTTTGCCTCCACCCCCTGGACATTCCATCATTTATCAGGGCAGACTGGTGGGGAGAGGCGGCAGAGTAGCCATTGTCTGTAAGAACATCTTGATACTTGATACTTGAATGGGTTTTACTGTTTAATTACTTGCTGTTTTATATATTATTGCTTGTGTTAATTGGCGCTTGTTCGCCGTGTAAGCCGCTTAGAGTTTCGAATGAAAGATAAGCGGGGTATAAATATAAAAATAAATAAATAAATAAATAAATACTGTCAGGATCTCCTCCTTAATGATGTCTGTTTCAGAGGGCTTTCATGTGTCATTAGGGTCATGCTGGTATATTGTGCTCCCCACGACCAAACACTTTACTTTCCAGATCTGGCGACCTTCATCTCGGCTGCATTGTTGTGGTTCCCCAGGCTCATTGACTTGGGGGATTTCAACATCCATGCTGAGGCGGAAGTTTCTGGCCCAGCTCTTGATGACCTCCTTGGACATGTCCCAACATATCACCAGACTGATACACATGGCGGGCCATACCTTAGACTTGTTGTTTTCCACAGGATCAGAAGATAATCGTCTGAGGGTGACTGATATTTTGACGGTCCCCCTGCCATGTGCAGACCATTTCCTGATAAAATGCAGCCTAAGAGTGAGATTCCATCCCCACGGGGAGCAGGGGTCCATTAAGATGACCCACCCTCGCAGACTATTGGATCCTATAGGTTCCCAAGCTATCTTGGGAGCAATTCCAGCAGATCTGGCTGGCACTCCTTTTGAGGCATTGGTGGATGGTTGGAATACTGGGCCACTGATATGATTGCAGCCAAATGCCCACTCCGTAGCAGAGGCCAACCAGCTGCATGGCATGATCAACATCTTCAGGCAATGAAGCAGGAAAGGAGGAGGCTAGAGGCAACTTGGCGCCATGGTCCGACAAAGGATAATTTAAAAGCTGTGAAGGCTGCCTACAACCTACATCTATGTAAGATTAGGGACACTAAAAGAACCCATATCATCAATCCGATAGAGTAGGCTCAAAATCAGCAAGTGGAACTATTCTGAATAGTCTGTGAGCTTTCAATGATCACAGCATAAGGGCTGCCACTAGCATTACATGTGATCAAATTCTAGCTTCTTAAAAATCTAAGGGAGAGGCCATTCACTGGGACCTGGCTTGCCAGCTTTCTTCAGTAAATTCAGCTGAGACCTTCAGGATTCTGCCTTGCTCATTGAGCTTGTTCGTTCCAGCCTGTGACATCTCAAGAGGTGGACAGAGTGCTTGATTACTCTTGCACCACCACCACCTCTCAGGATCCTTGTCCAGTCTGCCTTATAATAGCTGCCAGGCCAACTACTACAGAATGGGCTGTTTATTATTAATGGATCTTTCCTCGAGGGTCAGGTCTCCCAGCCCCAAAAGGAAACAATAATTAGATCTACCCTCAAAAAAAAAAAAAACACAATTACCAACAAATGTCCCATTTCTTGGTAAGGTCCTGGATAGTGTGGTGGCAGGTCAGCCTCAAACACTTCCAGAGGAGGCCAATGCCCTTGATCCATTCCAGTTCATCTTCACGCAGCACCATGGCACAGAAATGGCACTGGTCAATCTGCAAGATGACCTTCTGTGTGAGCCTGAAGGGGGCAATTTTGGTCATTCTTGACATCTCAGCAGCCTTTGATACCTTCGACCACAGTATCCTCATGGGAAAGCTCTCCAAGTTGGGCATTGGGAGACACGGTTTGGCCTGAATCCACTCCTTTCTGGAGAACCATCCCCAGAGATTACAGCTGCATGAGATGACTTCTCCCTCTTGGTCCTTCATTTGTGGGGTTTCTCAGGGGCTGATCACCTTGCCTGTGCTATTTAATATTTATATGAGACCTCTGGGTCAGGTTGGAGCTTTGTGCCATCAATATGCTGATGACACACAGCAGTAGATCTCCTTCCATGTTATTGTGTGCCTGGAGTGCTGCCTTGAGATCATGCTGGGAAGGATGAGGGAAAATAGACTGGGACTGAACTCAGGCAAGACAAAGATCCTGGCATTTGGACCCTGACTGTCTGCTGGTTGGGAAGCTCCCTGTCTTTTGCACAGGTGTCTCTCCTTGTGATAGAAGAGATTTGCAGCCTAAGTGTGGTCCTGGACCACACTCTATCATTGGAAGCCCAGGTGGCGACTTTTGGTCTGTGAAGCCTATTTTCATCTCAGGCATATAGCCTTGCTGCATCCCTTCCTGGACACTGGGGGTCTCATCACCTTAATCAATATGCTGGTAGTCTCAAGTTTCAACTACAGTAAAATGGCCTCTATGCAGGGCTACCTTTGAGGCTGGTGTGGAAGCTCCAGCTGGCCCAGAACACAGCTTCCAGGTTAGTTACTGGGTTGAGATGAAATGATCATATCTTACAATGTTGGCTACCCTGCACTGGTTACCTGTACATTTACATGCCATGTTCAGGGTAATGACTCTTAGATATAAAGCCCTAAATGGTTTGAGACCTTCCTACTTGACAGGATGCCTTTGGCCAACAGATTCTGCATTTAGCACATGGTCCTCTCAAACCGGGCAGTTAAGACGGGTAACCCCGAGGTTAGTGCAGAAGACAAGATATTGCACCTTCTTGGTGGTTGCCCCATATCTTTGGAATGACTTCTGCCTGAAATCTCTCTTACCTCTCCTTGGACTGTTTTAAAAGGCAGCTAAAAACATGGCTAGTTTGTCAGAACATTCTCAAGTAATTTAGATCTTAATGGCCTCTTCACCCAAGCAATCTATTTCAACTCTCTAAATATTTAAAATTGAGATATTTCTACAGTATTTCTATCAATATTATTAATTTTATTTTCTTTGTTGTTCTATAGAATTTAATATTTATCATTATTGTTTTATCGTATTTGTGTATATTGTGTTTGCATAATTAAATGTTGCAAGCCATCCACAGAGGCCTTTTTGGCCACATTGTCAAGATATAAATAAACTACTTGATTAAGTAAGTAAGTAAGTAAGTAAGTAAGTAAGTAAGTAAGTAAGTAAGTAAGTAAGTAAAACGTACCAGTGAAATCTGTGGGTCAGTCTGTGTGAAGAGATGGGGCCAGGCATATCAGCGTGGAATTGTGCTGGTACTCAGGTCTTTATACCACTGTAGGCCATGTGCAGATGGACTCATATTTTAGTGTACCATCTATGGTCAGATATGGGTACAATAATGGAAGAGTGGTTTTAGTATGATCCAATATAAAAATAGTATGAAATCAAGTGGTACCTGTGTTTGATCCATGTTTTTGTGCGACTATGGAGCCATGTGCTGATGGACCACTCATTTTAGTGTGCAATCTGTGTGCAGATGTGGGGGCCTAGGATGTGAGATTGGTTTGGGGGCGATCCTGGATAAAAATCAAGTAGATCCATGTGGATCCACGTGATGGATCCATATTTTTGCACCTTTGCGGAACCATGCACTGACAGACCTCTGATTTTTTTTTGTGCAATCTGTGGTGCAAAGATGGGGCCTAAGATGTGACATTGGTTTTGGGTTGATATTGAATAAAAATCAGGTAGATCTATGAAGATCCATGCCTTGGATCCATTTTTTGCACCACTGCGTAGCCATGTACTGACGGACTCCTCATTTTGGGTGTGCAGTCTGTGTGTAAGGATGGGGCCTAGGATGTGATATTGGTTTGGGGGTAATCCGGGGTAAAAATCAGATAGATCCGTGTGGATACGTGCCTTGGATCCATGTTTTTGTGCCACTGCAGAGCCATGCGCTGATGGACCCTTGATTTTGGGTGTGCAGTTTGCGCATAAGGATGGGTTCTATGATGTGAGAATGGTTTGGGGGTGGTCCTGGACAAAAATCAGATAGATCCGTGTAGCTCCATTTTTGGATCCCTGTTTTTGCATCACTGATGTCTCATGTGCTGATGGATCCCTGATTTTTGAATATGCAATCAGTGGGCAGAGATGGGTTCTATGATGTGAGACTGGTTTGGGGTGATCATGGGTAAAAATCAGGTAGATCCGTGTGGATCCGTGAATTGGATCTATGTTGATGCACCACTGATGCGGCATTCGCTGACAGACCCCTGATTTTGGGTGTGCAATAAGTGGGCAGAAAAGAGTTCTAGGATGTGAGACTGGTTTGGGGGAGATCCTGGATAAAAATCAGGTAGATCCGTGCCTTGGATCCATGTTTTTGTTCCACTGCGGAGTCATGCAGTGACTGACCCATGATTTTTGGTGTGCAATCTGTGGACAGAAATGGGCTCTATATGTGATAGTGGTTTTATCATAGTCCAATGTAAAAATCATATGAAATCAGGTGGATCCGTGCTGCGTATCCATGTTTTTGCTCCACGGTGGAGCCATGTGGTGGAGGACCCATGATTATTAATGGGCAGTGTTTGGACGTTAATGAGATGTATGATTTGATGGCAGTTTAGGAAGGCTCCCATGTAAAAATCATATGAAATCAAGAGGATCTGATGAGATTCACCTTTTACCCAGACCCCTTCTCTAATATCTCACAACCAGAAGAGTGGCAACGATTTGTAGCGGCACCCGGGGACAACGTTTTTGCACCCTCTCCTGTCCACTAATCATGTCTCACTCACCCAGCAGATCCTGGGGGGGATAGGGGTATCTCTTTCTCATGCCCTATTTGGGGGTCTCCTTTCCAGACAAGGCTCTCCTCTCACCACACAGCAGGTGGATAGCGGGGGCAAGGAACAAGTCCCACCTCAAAGAAGCCCTTAAAAGTGGAGAAAGGAGTTGAGGATGTTACTTTTTGTCACTACATCACTGTTCAGCAATTAAGTAAAAGCTCCAAAGATGCATCAAATAACTTCTGACAGGTTGGGGTCTTGCATACCAGCACCTTGCGTCATATTTGCTCTTCCTACTGCCCTATCTTCCTAGCAAATTTTTTTGCACTTTCTGAAAAGTTCAGAAAGTTCTTCTCGGTTTTTGCAAACTGAGTTCTGCTTTTCTGGCTGTCTTTTGTACACATTTCAATTGGGTTTACTTTTTCCCCTCTCTTTCTTTCTTCACTGTCTCTTTTTCACATAGCATGGATTATTTTGACTTGGCTTCAAGTGATACTCTTTGGGTAATTCCAACCCCCTCCTTCTTTATAATTTCAAAAGGCAAAGGGGCAACTTCTGAATAGTCCTATTGGAGCAAAACAAGTTGAGGAGCCATGTAGCCATCACAAAAACCAAATACAAAAGTAGAACAGGTGAGATCTTTAGGCTAATAGAAAATTCATTTAAAAAGTGGTTAATATTTTGAGGGTGAAACCCTCTTCCTCAGAGCAGTACCAATAGGTTATAACATGGCAAAATATGGATTTGTCAGGAGTTATTTCTTAGATGTAAGGTTATTAAGATGGGGGGGGGAGCCAAGCAGTTTTCATTGAGGCTTAGAGCTTGGATATTCTTTAGTCTGATGCAGATTTTCTTCCTCTGGTAGGCTACCCTAAGAAAAGGATTTGGAAACTGAAACATAGGTTTTAAATCTGCATTCTGCCCTCTGAGCATGGCAACATTAGTTTACCCATGAGGTTAAAGGGTGTGTATTAGAGGTGGACACGAAACAGAAAACTGATGGTTCAGTTGGTTCTGTTTAGGGCCCACCCTCGGTTCGGTTCAGTTCGGGTTCATACGATTTTTTAAAAAAATCGTATGAACCTGAAACAAGTCAAACTGGTTCGACTTACCTTGCCTCGGTAGCGATCCCAGCAGCAGTGGTGGCGGTGATTCCAGCGGCGGTGGCAGCTCAGAAGGCCCTGGCAGCGGCATGCTGGATGGCAGGAAGACTCGCCAAAGACCCAGCAGCATCTGTGCCGGGCAACGGGAGGCCTCACTGCCACCTCTGGAGCCGCGGCCACAGCCCCACCGAGCGGTGGTGGATGTCCCACCAGCAGGCCCAGCATTTTTTTTTAAAATTAAGAGTCCCTGAACTAGGGGCTTTTTGAGGCATTGGCTTGGGGTCAGCGCCTCTAGAGGTGCTAGTTTCCCCATGCACACTGTCCTCCCTAGCAATTTTAGAAGGCTCCTGCTGGGCTGTCAGTTGCTGGACCCCTTTAAACCTGGCCCAGTCGGTACCAGGGGGACCCCCTGGTAATGACTGGGTTGGATTTAAAGGGGTCCAGCGATTTGTTGGGTTTTCTTTCTCTTTTCAATGCAGCCATGCATGAAGGACTCTTTCCCTTTAATGGCCTGAGCTTTCTTGAATCAAACTATGCTCTAGCTCTCACCTGTCCCCTCTCTAACTAGTATAAGAGAAGGTCCTTCCTTTCTGTATACTTAGCTGCTCAGCTGCTGCCCTGCTGCATACACATGGGCTGAAAGCAGCTGCCTTTCCTGCCAGAATGCTGACCTTGTCTTCCTTCTTTCTCCAGGAGATATGCTAAGTATGTTTTGTATTGTTCTATTGTTGTTTTCCCTTTTGTATATATTTTTATAGTAAAGCTATGTTATATTTTTGCTACACAAGTTCTCCTTATTAAGCCGTGCAAGTGTGTGCTGTGACTGGGTGTCCTTTGCTGTTGCCAGACACAGAGATATACTCTTGGCTGACTGCCATTCATACGTTTCTGTTTTGCCAGGGTGTTTTGTGTTACTACAAACACTCAGTTTTTACTCTGCTAATATCTCTAGTTAGAGTGAAAGCCTCACCCCGGGTTACCTTTGCCGCTATTACGGGAGCCGAGGGTTGAAAGAACATGCCAAGGATCAAAGGAACGGAGAAAAACTTTAATTTTGCTGGAGCAAGGCGCCCAGCCGAATTGCGTCGGAAAACTGGGGCAAAGAACATGAAAACTTTTACAGTCTTTATAGGAAAACATTCGCCAACACCCCTTCTTTATCAGGAAAAAAACAAGGATACATCTGGGTGGCGTACGTCACCCACGAAGAACAAAGAAAACTTCAAAAGATACATAGTTTGCACATTGTTAGCACCCCGTTAACACCCACTTATCGGGGAAAACATACACCGGACACAATTAATCTTATTCTTCAGCGCCCCCTGTCATGCAGTTCCCGGAACGCTCCGCTGCTTTCCCCAAAAGCGCTTTGACAGCTCCGTATTGATGAATCGATGCACGGATGTCTGGCTATCTTGCGCAGGGGCCCCATTCTGTTGGTGACCTTCCTATAGATAAGTGTTGTCCAGTAATTTATGGCCTGTTTATCTCACAAGACAGGCTTGGGGGAAATAATGTAGTGCTTTGTGCCACAGTTCCGTGAAGGGGGAGAGGTGAATCAAGGGGCATGTAACTAGATTAATAATGAATAGAACACTGTCATTTTATCTACAATGACAGCTTATAAAATATAAAGTGTATTGAATAATCATCTCTATCATCCCCTCCTCTTCTGTAGGACACTCATTCAGAGTCGTCCTTTTGAAGGGCTTCATAATCCTGCAGGACTGCAATCAACTTGGGGGCAGTTGTCTTTTTTACTACCTTTGAAACAGTTGACTGCACGAACCGCAACAAACAAGGAATACATATCAAGGCAAATAAAAGAAGACATATAGGAGCAATCAATAAATTTGCTAATGTTTTCATCCAAGTTTGTGGCATCTGTGAAGATTCTCAGTCATCCAGGTGCGTTTATCTGGGAGTTGAGTCATGGCTACTGGACTTCTTTTTTGAGAGATAGAAACGTTTCGCTGTTCATCCAAACAGCTTCATCGGTCTGAATGCAGCTGGTGCAAACCCTGACTCTTATAGGCAGCTTTGACCTCTAGTCACCCTGGCCTCAATTAGGCTCATCAGATGAACTAAATAGGCTCGTTAGAGAGACAATGGTATCCTTAGCCTTGAGGTGAACCATGGCTTAAGGTGCTGAAACCTATCAAGAAAGGGGCGTTAATGGTCGTTAGCTATGGCCTTGGTGGTAAAGGCTTTTTGATTTGTCTTGGTAGTGTGGAAAGCACAGCTTGATAAGTAGCAGATAAACTATGCCGGAGGCCACCACCTCTGTTGAGGGAGGGATTTTCAATGCTCACATGAATGGCCTCCCTTACTCCTCTTTCAAACCACCTCTCTTCTTTGTCTAATATGTGTACATCCTCATCTTTGAAAGAGTGCCCTTTCTCCTTCAAATGGAGGTGTACTGCTGATTCTGGACCTGAGCTGTTACCCCTCCTATGTTGGGCCATCCTTCTGTTTAATGGCTGTTTGGTTTCCCCAATGTAGAGGTCTGAACACTCCTCACTGCATTGGACCGCATATACTATATTGCTCCTTTTATGGTTAGGTACCGGATCCTTTGGGTGGACAAGTCTCTGCCTTAGTGTGTTTGTGGGTTTGAAATAAACAGGGATGTGGTGTTTGCCAAAAATCCTTTTAAGCTTCTCTGACACTCCAGCCATGTAAGGAATGACCAGGTTCTTCCGCTGGATCTGGGTCTCAGACTGATCCCTTGTTCTTCTGGGATGGCCCACTGCTTTGTTGAAGGCCCACTTTGGGTATCCACAGGCCTTAAGTGCTGTCTTCAGGTGCCTGTCTTCCTTCTTCTTGGCTTCTGAGGAGGTGGGGATGCTCTCTGCTCTGTGGCTTAGGGCAGTGCTCCCCAACCTTTTTATCACCGTGGACCGGTAAATGTTTGATAATTTTTCCCTGGCCCACTTGCGGGGGGGGTTCGCGGCGGCGGCGATGGCGGGGCGGGGCGGGCGCGATGGTGGGGGGGGGCGCGATGGCGGGGGGGTTCGCGGCGGCGGCGATGGCTGGGCGGGGGCGATGGCGGGGGGGTCGTGGCGGCGGCAATGGCAGGGCGAGGCGGGCGCAGTTGCGGGGGGGTCGTGGCGGCGGCGCGATTGAGCAGGGGGGTCGCAGCGGCGGCGGCAATGGCGGGGCAAGGCGGGCGCGATTGCGGGGGGGGTCGCGGCGGCGGCGGCGGCGCAAACACCCGGGCCAGCCTGCGCCCCCCCGCCCACCTCAAAACAGGCGCGGCGGCAGGGAAAACACCCGGGCCGGCCTGCGCCGCCCCCCCCCCGCCCACCTCAACACAGGCGCGGCGGCAGGGAAAACACCCAGGCCGGCCTGCGCCGCCCCCCCCGCCCACCTCAACACAGGCGCGGCGGCAGGGAAAACACCCGGGCCGGCCTGCGCCGCCCCCCCCCCCCGCCCACCTCAACACAGGCGCGGCGGCAGGGAAAACACCCGGGCCGGCCTGCCCCCCCACCCACCTCAACACAGGCGCGGCGGCAGGGAAAACACCCGGGCCGGCCTGCGCCGCCCCCCCGCCCACCTCAACACAGGCGCGGCGGCAGGGAAAACACCCGGGCCGGCCTGCCCCCCCGCCCACCTCAACACAGGCGCGGCGGCGGGGAAAACACCCGGGCCGGCCTGCCCCCCCCCCCCGCCCACCTCAACACAGGTGCGGCGGCGGGGAAAACACCCGGGCCGGCCTGCGCCCCCCCCCGCCCACCTCAACACAGGCGCGGCGGCAGGGAAAACACCCGGGCCGGCCTGCGCCCCCCCCCCCCGCCCACCTCAACACAGGCGCGGCGGCAGGGAAAACACCCGGGCCGGCCTGCCCCCCCGCCCACCTCAACACAGGCGCGGCGGCGGGGAAAACACCCGGGCCGGCCTGCGCCGCCCCCTCCGCCCACCTCAACACAGGCACGGCGGCAGGGAAAACACCCAGTCCGGCCTGCGCCGCCCCCCCCCGCCCACCTCAACCCAGGCGCGGCGGCAGGGAAAACACCCAGGCCGGCCTGCGCCGCCCCCCCCCCGCCCCCTCCGCTCACCTCAACACAGGCCGAGCTCGCGGCCGGCCGTTAACGCCTGTCCGGGAGCCAGGCCGCCGCCAGAGGGAAATGACTTGAAGTTCCTTGGGCAGCGGCCCGGTGCGGATTGCTCCACGGCCCGGCACTGGTCCGCGGCCCGGGGGTTGAGGACCACTGGCTTAGGGTCCTGATGACTCCTAGTTTGTGCTGTAATGGATGGTGGGAGTCGAACAGTAAGTATTGATCTGTGTGGGTGGGTTTCCTGTAAACTTCTACTTCCAGGCCACGGTCAGGTCTGATGATGACTGCACAATCCAGGAAAGCCAGCCTGTTGTCTTGGGTGTCTTCTCTAATGAACCTAATATTAGGGTCCACTGCATTGATGTGGTCTGTAAAGGCCTGTACTTCCCGAGTCTTGATTTTCACCCAGGTATCATCTACATACCTGAACCAGTGAGATGGTGTTGTCCCTGGGAAGGTGTTGAGTGCCTTCTTCTCCACTTCTTCCATGTATAGGTTTGCAACAATTGGTGACACTGGAGAACCCATGGCACAACCATGCTTCTGTCTGTAGAAGTCCCCTCTGTACATGAAATATGTGGTATTCAGACACAGGTCCAGGAGCAGGCATATCTGGTCTGGGTTGAGTCGGCATCTGGAGGTGAGGGTGCTGTCTTCTCTTAATCTTCTCTTTACCATTATTAGCGCATCAGTGGTGGGTATGCTGGTAAAGAGTGATGTAACATCAAAGGATACCATGGTTTCCTCTGTATCCAGTTTGAGCTCCCTGACTTTAGAAACAAACTCTTCTGAGTTGTGTACGTGGTGGTCCGTGTGTCCAACCAGTGGGGCTAGGATGGTTGCCAGGTATTTTGCGATGTTATAAGTCACTGAATTTATACTGCTGACAATAGGTCTGAGGGGGATTCCTTGCTTGTGGATCTTGGGAAGTCCATAAAAGCAGGGGACTGTCTCTCCGGGATATAACCGGTGGTAGGTTACCCTGTCAATTGCGTTTTCCTGCTCCAAGAGTTTTAAGCATTCTATTACTTTCTTCTTGTAATTGCTGGTGGGGTCTCTTCTTAGTTTTTCATATGTATGCTGATCATCTAAAAGTGTGATAACCTTCTCGTGGTAGTCCACCGTATTGAGGACGACAGTGCACCTTCCTTTGTCCGCAAGCAGAATTGTGATGCTCTCATCCCTGCTGAGGGATGTCACAGCACTTCTCTCTTGGCTGGTGAGGTTGGATGGTGGTGGTTGAGCACTGGATAATGCAGCAGAGACTTTTATCCTGAGTAGTTCTGCTTCTGCTGCTGGCAGATTGTTGCTGTGGATGGCTGATTCTGTCGCTGTGATGAAATCCACAACCGGAACCTGTTTGGGTGTGATGGCAAAATTTAGGCCTTTGGATAGGACCTCTCTCTCTGTCTGGGTGAGTTCCCTGTTTGAGAGGTTCTTCACCCATTTGTCCTTTACATCTCAGTCTGAGACCCAGACCCAGCGGAAGAACCTGGTCATTCCTTACATGGCTGGAGTGTCAGAGAAGCTTAAAAGGATTTTTGGCAAACACCACATCCCTGTTTATTTCAAACCCACAAACACACTAAGGCAGAGACTTGTCCACCCAAAGGATCCGGTACCCAACCATAAAAGGAGCAATATAGTATATGCGGTCCAATGCAGTGAGGAGTGTTCAGACCTCTACATTGGGGAAACCAAACAGCCATTAAACAGAAGGATGGCCCAACATAGGAGGGGTAACAGCTCAGGTCCAGAATCAGCAGTACACCTCCATTTGAAGGAGAAAGGGCACTCTTTCAAAGATGAGGATGTACACATATTAGACAAAGAAGAGAGGTGGTTTGAAAGAGGAGTAAGGGAGGCCATTCATGTGAGCATTGAAAATCCCTCCCTCAACAGAGGTGGTGGCCTCCGGCATAGTTTATCTGCTACTTATCAAGCTGTGCTTTCCACACTACCAAGACAAATCAAAAAGCCTTTACCACCAAGGCCATAGCTAACGACCATTAACGCCCCTTTCTTGATAGGTTTCAGCACCTTAAGCCATGGTTCACCTCAAGGCTAAGGATACCATTGTCTCTCTAACGAGCCTATTTAGTTCATCTGATGAGCCTAATTGAGGCCAGGGTGACTAGAGGTCAAAGCTGCCTATAAGAGTCAGGGTTTGCACCAGCTGCATTCAGACCGATGAAGCTGTTTGGATGAACAGCGAAACGTTTCTATCTCTCAAAAAAGAAGTCCAGTAGCCATGACTCAACTCCCAGATAAGTTTGTGGCATGAAATAATTTAACCATTGCCATTGCATACCCTTCCACTCTTGCGTTGGATTGAAAGTTAACTGTTTGATTTCCGTGGCAAGCTGAGTCACAACCTTACCCACGGGGTCAATTTTTAAACAGCAGTTTGTTAAATTAAATTTTCCACATACTCCATTCTCAGAAGCTAATAAATAATCCAGACCGAGCCTGTTTTGATAAACAGCTGTTCTTAATTGATCTGTCACTTCTGCTATAGCGGTAAGCGCTGTAGTGATGCGCTGACCCACCAAATCCAAAACTGCTTGCAACCGGATTATTCTATTAAGCATGTAGATGGGAGTTCGATATCCCCATGAACCATCCTGAGCCCAAGTGGCTGGACCATAAACACAAACAATTCTCTGAGAGTCCCATAT
The DNA here is from genome assembly GCA_037367245.1 of Phrynocephalus guinanensis. Taxonomy (NCBI): domain Eukaryota; kingdom Metazoa; phylum Chordata; class Lepidosauria; order Squamata; family Agamidae; genus Phrynocephalus; species Phrynocephalus guinanensis. The sequence continues at coordinate 94,725,133 of CM074741.1, read as the reverse complement.
ATCCCCTTCATATTCCTCTGGGTTCTTGCATGAAAACCCTGCAAATGGGGTATCATCACGCTTTCTCCTGTTTAAGGGACCATAGACTGGGGCAGCCAAATATTGCTGTGTTTCTATTGGGACTAGAAAGAATGATAGTTTTATGAATCCCAGCACACATGAACCAGACCATGAATGAGGCAAATATTCATAAGCCATATTTCCACAGACCCAATACATATTCATAGGGGCCTTCCATTGCTCCAAAGATGCTGAGTATAAGTATGGCAGAAAAATGGCATTGAACTTCTCTGGTTGTGGAGCATAGGATGGTGAAGACCAAATACCATTTTCCCAGGTCCCTATGCAGGTCAAATAGCCCATTGGAATGGAACCATTTTGGGAAGAGCAGACACGACCCACTAAATGAGATGTGATAGTCCATGTCATGTTCTGAGACTGGGTTCTCTTGGTGACATTGCCAATTTTTGACATGTTATTATACAGTTGTGGAGAAATCTCCATTGCTTCCCAAGGCCAGTCCTCACCAAAATTCGTCCCCCCACAAACATAACAATTTGTGACTCCTAATTCTGTGGCTATTGACTGAGCCATTTCCAAAAACAAATTTTTGGCCTGCTGGGAAACTTCAAAAGGATTCTCCTTCAGTTTTTCCACTGCATTTTCTACTGACCAGGAATGGCTTTTCTTTTCTCCATCCCTTACCTCTGTACGGGTAATTGTCAAATAGGTGACTGGATCTTTGCCAGGCCCATCAATTCCAAAACCATACACTTGCACAGAGGGGTGTGTGTCACTGATTACCAGACTAACATTGTTTCCTCCTATTCTCCTGAACTGTGAGAGATGAGGACAACCTGGATAGCCTCCTGCTGTGTAGGCACACACACATATCCCCATCCTGAACATAATTTGTTTGACCCACATGGTGCCCAAATTTCAGGGTTGCCTGCTTTGGCACCTTCATGAGGGTAGCACAAATACTTATGTTCAGATCTGTATGTAGCTGCCCATGTTTTAGTTCCACAACGAGTTCCCAGGCCTTTTCCTAGGGCATCACAGGCATTGAACCATATTACTGCCTGTCTGCCACTATGTTTTAACACAACAGTGGAGTTCACATAATATAGGAGACCACCACCTTCTGGGTTGTCTCTTCTGGGCTCCTTAGTTTTGGCCATTCCAGCCCACACTGTATAGTTAAATTTGACTGGAACCTCAGGCTTGTAACAAAGATAGCCTCCAGATTCACTTTCACATATGTGATACATCTTGTCCTGATTCAGACATGTGGTTCCAGCTTGTTTGCACTCCACTGGCTTCTGAGTGTAATATACCAGAGTGTTCACTACTCTATTGCCTTGACTAGCTGCTATAATGCATGGGGTACATTCTTCTATACCCTCAAGCTTGGCAGTTGAACAAATTGGCATTAGAAATAAAAGGATCACCATTTCTACTGACTTAAACATCCCAAATAACTCTCACTTTCAAATATGACAAATTAATACCACTCTCAATACATATAGTGACGAAATAATAAACCAAATCCACTGGGGATGTCAACCCGCAAAAATGTTCAGGGCTCTTTAAGAGTTTTGACAGCTGCGGAGCTTTTGACAGCTCATGGAACGTTCGTAGACAGCTGCTGCGCTACCGGAGCGCTGACTCGCTCGCTGCAATTCTTCCAGGAAATTAATAAGAAAACACTGTTCGGCTCCAGGAAAAGAGAAAAAGGGCACTTTTAAAACACAGTCTCGCACAAAATGTTGCCCTAGCTTTTCAGCTAAACCAAATCACTCGCTTTCTCGTTGCGATTTCTCCCTCCTCTTCTTGTAAGAGAGATGAATTTGGAGGGCGGGAAATTCAAAAGCTGAAAAGGAAAAAGTCAAGTTTTCTTGTTGAAGAAACCTCTCACCATGCACATAGGAAGCCAATATTTTACTTTGACCTCTATGTCTGAAGTAACTTTCTTGAAGGTCAGTTTCAAGCTGTCATCAGGGTTGGTGTGAACTGTCCACTCTTCTTCTTCGCTCGCTGGGGCGGCTCGCTTCACACGGGTGTGGTGGATCCAGGCGCTCACTTCAGAGATCTTGACAGCTGTTGGCGTTGATACTAGCACCGTGTAGGGACCTTTCCACCTTGGGCGCAGAGACTGTTGGTTCCAGTCTTTGATCCAGACCGAATCTCCCGGTTCAAAGCGGTGAAGAGGCTCCTGTAGAACCACGGGCAGTCGTCCCAAAGTCCACCTGTGTAAGGAAGAAAGGGATCGGCCAAGCATCTGAAGATATTTTGCATGTGTCAAAGAAGCTACATTCTCTGGATGTAAACCACATGAAATTGGAACTGGCCTGCCATAAACAAGTTCAAATGGGGAAATGCCTGATTGGCTTGAAGGGGTGGTTCTGCTTCTAAAAAGAGCAATGGGTAGCATTTCCACCCAACTTTTGCCTGTTTCTTGGGTAAGCTTAGACAAATGGCTCTTTAAAGTCCTGTTCATCCTCTCTACTCGTCCCGAACTTTGGGGCCGGTATGCTGTGTGTAAATTCCACTTAACATGCAATGCCCTACTCAGTCCTTGCAGAACATGGTGAATGAATCCTGGCCCGTTATCCGATGATAAAGTGCGGGGTATCCCGTGCCTCGGAATATGATCCCGCAAAAGGCATCGAACCACTTCACTAGCCTTTTCAGTCTTTGTTGGAAAAGCCTCTGCCCATCCTGAAAATGTACACACTAGCACAAGCATGTAACGATAAAGTCCACATCTTGGCAATTCCGTAAAGTCCAACTGCATATCCTCAAAGGGCTCTTTCCCACTATATTGAATTCCTGGAGGTGGCAAGGGTCCAGTCCTAGGGTTATTCCTTTGACAGGTGACACATCTATGTGAAATATTTGAAGCTAGCTGTCGAAGCTTGGCTATATACAGGTATGGGCTCAAATGTTGGTAAGCCACTTCGGGACCTTGATGAGTGCTGTCATGATGACTTTGAACTACCTGACGAGATAAACTCTCTGGAACCCACAATTGTCCACTTGGCAATTTGTACCAGCCCTCTGGCGTTCTGTCAAACTCCTGTTCCTCTGCAAATTCATCCTCAGCAGACGAATAACGAGGTGGTTCTGGTGGCAAAATATCTATTGGGATGAGACTGAGTTGCATTTCAACTGCACCCTGGGCTGCTTGCTTGGCAATGCGATCTGCCAACCTATTCCCTCTTGCTTCAAGTCCTGGACCGATCTTATGCCCATGGCAATGAATGACTGCCACTTCCTTAGGTTTCCAAACAGCATCTAAAAGTTGTAACAAAACTCTAATAACCTTAGGGGGGTGCCCTGAGGGGTTGGGTATCGGCTGCGCTCTTTGCGGCTTTCCTCTCGCCCCGATCCGGAGGGGTCGGGGAGAAGGATTGAGCCGCGAGCGCTCTTGCGACCGCTACCCCTGTGCTGCGAAGTCTCGTTGTCTTAGCAGGAAGCCATTAACCTCCAAGAACTCTATCTGTTTCTATCGGAGGAAGGATCAGCAGAGGCTGTTAAACGGCTAATTTGAAGAAAGGATTATACCCGAAGAAACGAGAGCTGACTTGTCTACATCGGAATCTGGTTGGAGCGTGGTGGAAGCTAAGCCATAACTCTCCTTCGTGACACAAACTGAGCCGAGCGGTGGGGGTGGAGAGATACCCCTTCATTTACGAAGTGAGTTTGAACTACTATTATTTACATTGAAGTGGTGAGAAATATGGGACTTTGGGAGTCTTGACCGGAATCTGCAATTCAGAACTGGTGTTTGTAGTCACCCCCCTCTTTTTTTCTTTTTTGCGAAACGACTGAGTGAATAAAGAAGAACGCGGGGTGGTGGTGGAGGGGACAGCTCCTTTTCTGAATACATTTCAAAGGACAGTGGTGCTTGGAGTTATTTCCCCCCTAAGGAGCTTGTATTACTTGATTTTACACTTCCAAAGACTTCGGAGAACTGACTTTTGGAGTAACCTCCCCCCCTTTTTTTTCCTTTTGTGGAAGAATTAAATACTTAAGAAGAATCTGGGAGACAGACAAGGAAGAGAATCTGCTTGGTTTTATATTCCAAAAGACCTTATTAGAGCTGGCGTTTCGAGTTACCCCCCCTCCTTTTTTGGGAGAGGGAGCTACCTTCGTTACTTTGGATTTCTCAGGACTCTGTTTTCCACTTTTGGGGGTGTTTCTGTGAGTAACTTTGGAGATACCACTACTTGATTTTTGAATTTGTAAGAACTTTCCCTTCAGAGGTTTCGTGAACAGGGATCTTCATTTTTTCCTATCTGAGAACTGTGTGGAATTAGGCTTTTGGAAGAAAGCTGAAGATATTCCTTTAATTTTTTCCCTTAATTTTTAATTTTTAAGGGTTTTTTGTGGGTTTCTCCTTGTGCATTTGGCTACAGCGGAACTGAAACCAAGTCATTATCTGTTGTTTTTTTGAGGCTGGAAGGTCGCACTGTAGCCAAAACAACATTATGTTGCAGCTGTGAAACTGACTGGAAAGTCCATCTCTGAGGTTGGAGTGCCATCTGGTGGATTATAAAAATTAATGCATTTGACACTGGCTAAGAAATTCATTTCTTATGTTGGAGCGCCATCTAGTGGATTTTGAAAATTATTGCATGTAAAATTCAATTTGAACGCTGTTTGGGGTGGGAGAATGCTTGTTTACATAGAAAAATTCACAAAATTTGATAAATTGTTATTAATTTGATATGTGGGTAATTTAAAGTTAGAAAGGACAAAAGGAAGTCTGATTAAGTAAATTGAATATTATTGATGGTAAATAGGTGATTATTAATTATTGGAGTATTAATTGGTTAAATTTGACTGGTTGAAGTTTATTATTATTTATTGATTGAATCAATTTGAATTAATGTCAATTTGTGATTAAATTTATGAAAATTGTGCTCCATTGGAATAGAAGCTAATTAAAACTGAGATGGCAGAGAAGAAGAAGATGACACCTTTAACACAGAGAAGAGACTCCAGAGAGGAGGGCAAAGAATGGGAAGGATTAATTATACACATAAGGAGAGAATTTGAAAAAAGCGAAGAAAGTATGGACAGGAAATTATCAGAACTAAAGGAAGATATGCAGAAACAAATTAAAGAGGCAGTTGGAGAACTATCAGCTCAAGTGAAGGATTTAACGGTGAAAACAAAGAGCATAGAAACCAAAGTGAAGAAAGTGCAGACAGAGGTTAAACAATGCAGAGAAGAAACAGAGAGGAATAAATCAGGAGTGACAGAAGTAATGACCACACAAACGAAATTGGCTGAGGAGCTTGCTTTTCTTGAAATGAGGCAACGGCAACAGAATCTTCGTTTTCGCCTGATACCATGGGAGGAAGGAGAAGATATTAAGGCCAAAGTAATAACTGAACTTGCGAAGTGGCTTGGGTGGCAAGAAGAAGAAGTAGCTGGTGCAATCTCCCAAGTGTTTAGGATAACAGTCAGAGCAAAGAAATTGAGAGCGAAGAAGACACCAGGTGATGTTATTGTGTCAATGACATCTATGGACGTGAGAGATAGAATTCTGAAACATAGCTACGAGAACAGATTTGTGATTGAAGGACAACAGATCCTGATATATAAGGAGATCCCTCTTTATTTTTTGAGAAGAAGAGGAAGTTATAAACTTCTGGCAGAAACATTGAGAAGAAACGGTCTGAGATTCCGCTGGGAGTTTCCGGAAGGCCTATCCTTTATCTACAAAATGAAGAGGTTTAAAATAACATCTGAGTCGGAGATAGGTAAATTTCTGAGAAAATATGGAGAAGAGCTTGGGTACAGGAAACCACTGAAGGAGGGGGATAGACTACCTGAGGAGAAGGTGGACCAAGGTTCAAGAAGAGGTGAGGGTGAAGAAGAAGAAGAGGAAGAAGAGGAGTTAGATCTCTCTGATGAAGAGGAAGGCAAAGCTGACTTAGCTATGGCCAATATTTGAATAGAGACTGATAAAAATATATTTAATTTGAAATCTGCAATGGTGCTGAGAGTATTAACATGGAATGTTAATGGTCTGAACGAAAAGACCAAGAGAAACAGGATTACGCATTTATTGAAGAAAGAAAACTTGGACCTGATTTGTCTGCAAGAAACACATGTTGCAATGAAACACATGAAGATTCTAAAAAACAAAATTCTGGGACAAGAATTTGTATCATCTGACAAATTGAAGAAAAGAGGAGTCGTGATATATGCAAAACATAAATTAGAACCTAAGTTGATAATGAAAGATGAAGAGGGAAGATTCTTGATGGTGCAAATTACTTGGCAATCTGAAAAAATTTTCATCGTAGGAATTTATGCGCCAAATGAAAGGAAATCAGAATTTTACAGAGACTTAGAACAAAGACTACTAGATTATATGGACGAAAAACTCTTCTTGATGGGAGACTGTAATGGAGTAATGATGCCGGATTTGGATAGATCCCAGAAAAAGAAAGGCTCAGAAGGGAAATTACCAAAATCTTTTTTTGACTTAGTCGAAAATTTTGGATGGACGGACATTTGGAGATTGAGACACCCAATGGAGAAACAGTTTACTTTTTTCTCTGAACCAAATCGGAGTTGGGGAAGAATCGATTACATATTTGTTCCTAATGATATTTCACATAGAGTGATGAAAGTGGAAATTTTACCTAAAACGTTCTCAGATCATAATGCAATTGATGGAAGTTAAAACAAAACTGCAAGGATTATACCGCTGGAGATTGAATGAAAGTTTATTGGACGAGACAGAGACTTTGCAAATAGCGAAAGAAACTTTTAGAGATTATTTGGAAAATAACTGGAGAAGAGAAACACCAACAAACTCTGTATGGGATGCGAGTAAAGCTGTCATGCGAGGTCTCTTTATTCAAAGAAATTCATATCAGAAGAAACAGAAAGAAAAAAAGAAATATGAGATCTTAAAAGAAATGGTGGAGACAGGAAAAATTGGTGGAAAAACCAAAGGAACAGAAATGGATTCAAAAATTAAAGATGCTCCAAACCCAGTTGTCAATGGTTATTAATCAAGAAATTGAGTGGAAGGTTAAGATGATGAGACAAAGAAACTTTGAATCGGCAAATAAAGTAGGGAAACTGCTGGCTTGGCAACTTAAATGGAAGCAAAAACAAAAGGTGGTGAACAAATTAGTAGTAGATAAGAAATTAGTGGAAGACCCAAGAGAAATTGTAAAGGTGTTTCGGAATTTTTATAGAGATCTATACATGAAGAAAAAAGAGGATCCGGAACAGATTGATAGATATTTAAGAGAGAATGGATTGGAAAAAATTTCAACAAGCCAATTGTCGATATTGAGTGAGAAAATTACCCCACATGAAGTACAAAGTGCAATAGAGAGGGCGAAATCTGGAAAATCACCGGGTCCAGATGGCCTGACTGCAAAATATTATAAAAAACTGTCAGAAGAAATGTTACCAATAATGGTGGAGGTGATGAATGAAGTGCTAGAAAAAGGAGTTATACCTAATACCTGGAAGGAGGCTGATCCCAAAGGAGAACTCGGATGCGACAGATGTCAAAAACTATAGGCCCATTTCCCTTTTGAATGGAGATTATAAATTATTTGCCGATGTTTTAGCCAATAGATTAAAAAGGGTTTTAAATGAATTACTACATAAAGATCAAGCGGGGTTTCTTCCTGGCAGACAGATGAAAGATAATATGAGAAATATAATTGATATAATAGAATATCTAGAAGTCAGGAAGGAGAAACAAGCTGCTCTGATATTTATTGATGCTGAAAAAGCTTTTGATAATGTTTCTTGGCAATTCATGAAGAAGAATTTGGAATATATGGGAGTGGGAACAAAGTTTTGGAATGGTGTTAATGCAATATACAATGAACAGAAAGCAAGTTTATTGGTTAATAATGTGATAACAGAAAGTTTCTCGATTGGGAAAGGTACAAGACAAGGGTGCCCACTGTCTCCATGGTTATTTATTACTGTACTGGAAGTATTGTTAGTTAAACTGAGAGATATGGAGACATTTAAAGGTATAAGTGTGGGGGATAAGGAATATAAACTAAAAGCATTTGCTGATGATCTGGTTTTGACATTAGAGAATCCTAAAGAAAGTATTACTGAGGTGATGAAGGTAATCGAAGAATTTGGTAATTTAGCTGGCTTTAAACTGAATAAGAATAAGACAAAGGTCTTATTGAAAAATGTAACTAAGAAAGATTGGGAAGAATTTGAAAAACTGTCTGCTCTCTCAGTTGTGAAAAAAGTTAAATATTTGGGAATTAATTTATCTCTTACGAACTTGAATCTCTTTGAGGATAACTATACTACGGTTTGGAATTCGATCAAGAGAGATTTGGAAACATGGAATAGATTGAATCTGTCATTGATGGGAAGAATCTCGGTGATAAAGATGAACGTGCTACCAAGGTTGCTATTCTTATTTCAAATGATCCCAATAATCAAAGGGACAGGCCATTTTAAGGAATGGCAGAAGATATTGTCTAAATTCGTCTGGCAAGGCAAAAGACCAAGAATAAGATTCAAATTACTAACAGATGCTAAGGAAAGGGGAGGATTTGCCATGCCAGACTTGAGATTATATTATGAAGTGGCCTGTCTCGGTTGGATAAAAGAATGGATCACTCTAGTTGATGGAGACCTTTTGGATTTAGAAGGTCATGATAATAGATTTGGTTGGCACGCTTATCTTTGGTATGATAAAGTGAAAGTACATAAAAGTTTTATGAATCATGTAATTAGAAAGTCACTACTTCAGGTCTGGGAACGGTTGAAACCCTTATTAGAGAGACACACCCCGAGGTGGTTATCCCCGATTGAAGCATTGGCGATCAAGAGGAGAGATACAGAAGGAGTGGGGATCACATATGGGGATGTGTTATTTTTCTCAGAAAAAGGTCCAAGACTGAAATCTTATGAATTGTTAAAAGAGAGGTTAACAGGTTGGTTTCAGTACCATCAGTTATATGACACTTTTCAGAAAGACAGAAGGATGTTTGGGTTTGGAGAGAAGGAATCTAAATTTCAAACCATAATCATGGGCCCAAAAAAGAAATTGTTGACTAGATTATATAATTTCTTGTTGGAGTTGAACTTAAAAGATGAACAAGTCAAAGAATGTATGATAAAATGGGCTACGGATTTGGGTCATAACATTGAGTTAGAGGTGTGGGAAAGATTGTGGAAAAAGAACATGAAGTTTACCGCATGTACTTTGATAAAAGAAAATTTGTTGAAAATGATGTATAGATGGTATATTACCCCAACGAAATTAGCAAAGATGTATAGGATGAAAGATGATTACTGTTGGAAATGTAAAGAGAAACAAGGTGACTTTTATCATATGTGGTGGACTTGTGAGAAAGTGAAGGAATATTGGGCAGGGATATATGATGAACTCAAAAAGATGTTAAAGTGTACATTCCCAAAACGACCTGAATTTTTTTTGTTAGGGTTGGTGGATAATGAAATTAAAGGAGCAGATAGGACGTTATTTTTATATGCAACAGCAGCGGCACGAATGCTCCTGGCACAGAACTGGAAGACAACGTATATACCGTCTTTGGATGAATGGAGGGCGAAATTACTGGACTTTGCAGAGATGGCCAGACTGACATGCAGACTGAGGGATCAAGACAACCAGAGGTTCCAAAAAGACTGGCAAAAATTTAAGAACTACATGGAGATTAATTGTAAGGAATTAAAGACTCTTACCGGATTAGGGTAGAACTCGAAGGACTATTATCTATCTTTAGAACCTTTTCTATAAGTATATAAAAGGGGTTCGTTGGAAAGGAAGGCTGGGAGATGAACAACGTTAAAACCGCGCGAAGAACAGAGGGAAGCCAAACTTTAGTGATAGATTGACTCTATATGGTTTATGTTTTGAATATGTTTGCTTTTCTTTTGTATATAAAATTTTCTAATAAAAATGTTTTAAAAAATAAAATAAAAGTTGTAACAAAACATCAGGGTGTGCTACTGATATCCCCTCAGAAGTAAGGAGACCTCGTTCCTTCCAAAGTGCCCCGTGTGCATGAAGTGTAAGAAATGCATACTTGGAGTCCGTATAAATATTAATGCTTTCTCCTTCTGACAATTCTAGTGCCCTGGTGAGAGCTATTAATTCTGCTATTTGGGCTGATGTTCCTGGGGGCAATTGCTTGGCTTCGATCACAGTGTCCTCTAATTCCACAATGGCATATCCTGCCTGTCTTTTTCCTTCAATCACTGAGCTACTACCATCTACGAACCAAGTCCTCCACTGTGGGTGAGGGGTATCACGAAGATCTGGTCGGGACGAATATACTTCATCTAAAGTCTGTATACAGTCATGGGTGGCCGGTTGGTCACTAATTGGGAGAAGGGTCGCTGGGTTTAAGCCCTCTGTTGTTTGAAATGTAAGACCAGCTCTTGAAAACAATTTTTGACACTTCATCATGGCAGTTTGGGACAAGTGATAACCTCCTTTTGCATCTAGTAAAGGCAGAATTGCATGCTTTGTAATACAATTTGTGGTTTGCCCGAAAGTGAACTTATCTGCTTTCTTTAAAAGAGCTGCCAATGCTACCACTCCTCGCATGCAGGACGGGAGTCCTTGCACTGTTGGGGTCAACGTCTCTGACAGATAAGCTACTGGCTGCTGCCAACTTCCTAATTTTTGACACAGGACTCCTTTTGCCACTCCATTTTCTTCATCAACATACAAGTTAAAAGGCTTGTTTGGATTCGGGAGACCTAGAGCGGGCGCCTCTACTAAAGCTTGTTTAATTGCTTTGAAGCTCTCTCTTTGTTCTGGACCCCACAGGAACTCATCACTTTCCTTTCCTCTTATTGCTAAATGTAGAGGTTTTGCTGGAAGGCTGAAATTTGGGATCCAAATTCGACAGAACCCTGCTGCTCCCAAAAATCCTCTAAGTTCTCTCCTATTTCTCGGTTCGGGGATCTGAATGATTGAATGCTTCCGCTCATCACGAAGTTGGCGCCTTTGCTGGGCGATGTCAAAACCTAAGTACCTTACTGTTTTTTGACAAATTTGAGCTTTCTTCCTGGTTACTCTATAACCCGCTGCTGCCAAATGATTTAAGAGATCAATCGTGAGCTGCTCACAACCTTCTTTGGTTTCTGCTCCCGCCAAAATGTCATCTACATATTGCAGGACTATTTGGCCAGGTTTTCGGGGGAAATTGGCGTGGTCTGATGCCAGGGCCCCCCCAAATAACGTGCTCGAATTTCAGAACCCCTGTGGCAAACGTGTCCGGAATTGGGTTTTTGTGCCAGTTTGGGGGTCTTCCCATTGAAAGGCAAATATATGCTGGCTCTGTGGCGCTAACCGGCAGCAGAAATATGCATCCTTCAAGTCTAGAACTGTGAAATAAGCTGCTTCTGGTGGTATCAAGCTCAGAATTGTGTAGGGGTTCGGGACGTTCTGATGAAGAGGTTCGATAGCCTCATTCACCAAGTGGAGGTCCTGCACCTGGCGAAATGTCCCATCCGGCTTTCGAACCGGCAACAAAGGGGTGTTCCACTGTGATTGACATGGAACAAGGATGCCATGATCTATTAGTCTCTTAAGGTGGACCCAAATTCCTTCTGCTGCAACCTTCCCAATGGGATATTGTGGCACTGAGACTGGACCTGCAAATGGCTTGAGTTGGACAACTATGGGAGGAATGTTCCGTGCCATGCCTGGGGGATTATCTTCTGCCCACACCTCAGGGTTAACTCTGTCCAGGAAATCTTGAGATAGCTGCACTGGCTCCTCTTGCACCACCATTAAATGCCACCTTTCTCTCAGGGGATATTCTAGGCACACTTCTCCCTCTGGTTCTTTGCTGTCAGTTGTCAAATGAATTTCTCCCTTGGGGGTAAAGGTGATTTGAGCTCCTAATTTAAACAACAAGTCTCGTCCCATCAAAGGAATTGGGCAGTCTGGCATGTGTAAAAATTTGTGCTGGACGATTTGACCCCCTAGTTTGCACTGCACAGGTTGCATAAAGTAAGCACGTTGCGCTTTTCCTGTGGCTCCCATCACACTAATTGAAAGAGTCTTGTCTATAGGCTTGACAAGTTGAGGGATCACTGAATGGCTGGCTCCCGTATCCACAAGAAATTTGACAGATTCGTTCCCGGTTTGAACACTGACCAAGGGCTCACGGGAACAAAAGCCCTGTCCTTTTCAATAAGGGACATCTTCTTCCAGAACCATCATGTTCTGGTATGGTGGGGTCCAGGCTGGACCCTGCCGTCTTTGGGGTGCTTGCTGAACCTGAGCTGACTGCGCTTGATTTTGACTCGCAGGCTGAAATTGACTGCCTTGTCCTTGATTGACCTGGGGATTCCTCTGGTAATTAAAGGGACCAGGCGCTGGCTGTCGATTTCCTGGCTGATTAAAGCCGGACAAAGCGGGCGCTGAATATCTGTCAAAAGCCGGTGGCTGCCAGGGGCGACGTGGACCCTGATTAAAGCCTCCTCGCCTTTGATTTTCGGGATTCCTGAAACAATCCTTACGCCAATGTCCAACCTGCCCACATAGTGCACATTGATTTTTTAACAATGGCCCACGTCGATTTCCTGGGGCATTAAAATTGCGGGGCTCAGGGACCTGATTCAGAGCCATCACTTTTTTAGTCTGTCCTTTACTTTTTGGACAACTTTGATCTTCCTCCCTGTTATTGAATTTGGTTTGCGCCAATTGAAGCATCCACTGTAATGTTTGCCCCATAAAATTGGCCTCTTTTTGAATTCTTTTTCGAATATCTGGAGCAGACTGAGCTACGAAAGCTGTCTTCACTATATTCTCCATCCCAGGATCCTCAGGGTTAATGGGAGTGTATCTTCTGAATGCCTGATACAATCTATCCAGAAAAGCCCCTGGGGATTCATCTTGCTTTTGAACTACATCGTTCACTTTTGACATATTAATCTTTTTCCTGCCAGCTGCTCTGATGCCCTGAAGTATTGCTGTGTGATAATTTCTTAAAGCAGTGCGCCCTGCATCTGCATTATAGTCCCAATCGGGTGCCGTGGTTGTCGGGACAGCTGCTTCTCCTTGGGCAGGAGTATCTCCTGCCGCTATACGGGATTTTCTAGCCTCCTCGAAAATCTTCCAAGTTTCCTCTGAATTAAATAAACCTCTCACTAGGTGCTGCACATCTTCATAAGTGGGCATGAACACATTAAAAATACTGGACATAGTTTCAAAGTTCTTATCAGGGTCTTCTTCTAAGCTTGGCAGTGTATTTTTCCAATTTATAATGTCACTTGATGTAAACGGGACGTGCTGCATCGAATATGTGCGGGGACCCTGCTGATTTTGGGGCAAGGGATCGTACACTCGCCTTAAAGGCATAACTTTTGCCTGCTCCTCAATCTTCTTATTCTCAAGAAATTCCTCATGTCTCCTTGCTGCATCGTATGCTCTCAAGAGATATCGCTGTCTTTTTGCCCAATTTCGTTCTCCTGCCGCTTCTAATGCAAAATTTCCCACTTCCATTACTGATTCCCGATACTTCTTAATTAATTCGGCCACTCTTTGATGGTCCGCTTCTCCCCATTCAATATTTCCTTTTATTCTATGATGAAATTCCTCCTCACTTTCCTCTTCCTCTTCCTCATCTCTTTTGGGGGTCCCTTTTCCTGCCTCATGCTCATCTTTTGGAAGCTTGCCAGACGGTCCTGGCTGTGGAAGATCTTTAGGTGTGGGAATATTACCATCTTTTGGAGGGGAAGCGGGCGCTGGACCTGGAGGAGGCAATGCTGCAGGTGGGACCACTGGATTCCCTGGAGGGATGGGCGCAACATAAGGAGGTGGTGGGGTGAAGACATCATAATCTTCAGGGCGACTTTCTAAAGCTGCCTCCTTTTTCTTCAGGGCTAGCAACTTAGCCTGCGGTGGCAATTCTCTACAGTATTGGATCCATAACGGATTTTTCTTCACATTTCCTTTCCAAACCTCAATATAGGGAATGTGTTCGGGACAGTTCTTAAGAATTTTTAACCACAGTTGCCTAATGATGCTCTCATTAAATGTCCCTTGAGCTGGCCAATCTACCTGCATTATTGGCCATTCAACTTGACATAAAGTCTCCATTCTTTCCTTCTTCATTTTGATGCCAAAATCATAGTTTTTGGTGGCTGCATGCCAGTTCAAAAGGAAGCACTCTAATGGAGTTGTGGGTTTGCTGGAGTTCTGCCCCATGATTTTTGATGATTTTATTTAAACTATTTTCCTATATTTCTCCCACACAAAGACACTGGACCCGCTCCTAAACTCTTCACACAATTTTCACACACACAACACTCGATACTGGTTGCGATCTGGACGGTCGCCCGTGACAGAAACTGCGCAACCCGGACGTCGCTCGGCCAAAGGGAATTCTAAACCCCAGCCTTGCACGCACTCACTCTTTCACTGGGTCAGTGGCCACACAAATCACCCACATTTCAAAACCGCCTCCCAACCTAGTCTGGTTCCCCCTACCTATTAAAAACCTTTTTTCTGCTAGTCTACTTTTGACAGCCGAGAGCTCCTTCCCGCTGCCCACATCAAACAATATTCACTTATTTCACACGGGATGTTAGAGCACGCACTGCTCTTCTCCTCCCCAAAAACCTCAGAACCGTCGTTCCGTTACCCTTTTGCATACCAGGGGCTCAACCCCAAAACTAGAGACAAATTCTCTTCCCACTCTGGACCGGTCCCATATCTTACCAAATCTCTTAAGAGGTTTCCTCTCCGTCTGGCCAGAGTTTTTCTCCCCGAGCGGCACAGTCTCCGCCACCACGTTGAACGAAAAAGTTCCCCTTTTCAAGTGGAAAGGTGTGCACTGGAGCTCTTCGTCCACCGCTGGCTGTTCGGTGTCGCTTGGCTTGGCCCCTCGCTCCAAAAAGGGAGGGCAATCCCGGACGAGCCCCCAGATGAAAGCCTCACCCCGGGTTACCTTTGCCGCTATTACGGGAGCCGAGGGTTGAAAGAACATGCCAAGGATCAAAGGAACGGAGAAAAACTTTAATTTTGCTGCAGCAAGGCGCCCAGCCGAATTGCGTCGGAAAACTGGGGCAAAGAACATGAAAACTTTTACAGTCTTTATAGGAAAACATTCGCCAACACCCCTTCTTTATCAGGAAAAAAAACAAGGATACATCTGGGTGGCGTACGTCACCCACGAAGAACAAAGAAAACTTCAAAAGATACATAGTTTGCACATTGTTAGCACCCCGTTAACACCCACTTATCGGGGGAAACATACACCGGACACAATTAATCTTATTCTTCAGTGCCCCCTGTCATGCAGTTCCCGGAACGCTCCGCTGCTTTCCCCGAAAGCGCTTTGACAGCCCCGTATCGATGAATCGATGCACGGATGTCTGGCTATCTTGCGCAGGGGCCCCATTCTGTTGGTGACCTTCCTACAGATAAGTGTTGTCCAGTAATTTATGGCCTGTTTATCTCACAAGACAGGCTTGGGGGAAATAGTGTAGTGCTTTGTGCCACAGTTCCGTGAAGGGGGAAAGGTGAATCAAGGGGCATGTAACTAGATTAATAATGAATAGAACACTGTCATTTTATCTACAATGACAGCTTATAAAATATAAAGTGTATTGAATAATCATCTCTATCATGAGATTAAACTCCAATACGATTGACAGCCCGGCAGGACCCTTCTGAAAATGCTAGGGAGGGCAGCTCAATTGCTGCAACTACCCTCCCAACCTGTTTTCTGAAGGCTCCTGCCATGCTGTCAATCGCTGGACCCCTTTAAACCTGGCTCAGTTGGTACCAGGGGGAGTCCCTGGTACTGACTGGGCCAGGTTTAAAGGGGTCCAGCCATTGATAGCAAGGCAGGAGCCCTAAGAAAATGGTGGAGGAAACGGCAGACTTTTAAAATCCTTTTCCCACCAAAGCCAGCGCTACAGCTGATTGGTGACGCTGGCTTCAGTGGGGGGGAAAGCCCAGGTTTCCCCATGTCAATCGGGATGAAAAACCTTTCCCATAGGAATGTATTGCTTTCCTATGCATTGCTTTCCCATAGGAAAATTTTCCTATGCATTGCGGAAATTTCCGTTTTGTTTTGTTTCATTTTTCTTTGATGGGTCAGTTCGTTATTCATTTCATTAGGTAATGAAACAAATAATGAATAATGAAATGAATTAAATATTCATTTTGTGCCCATCTCTAGTGTTTGTTTCTCCATTATACTGTATATGTTGCACCTAGTCACACTTTTGCTTCACCATTATATTCAAGCCAAAGGAACCATTCAAAATATTTTAGCACAGAGGAACTCACATGCACACTGTTCTTGCTTCTGCCCTCTGCCAGTAACCATAGTACAGATTCTACACAAGAGAAATTTCTATTGGAATTTGTATGTGGCGCATTGAAACTCCTATTTTAAGAAGCCAGTAAATTCAACTCCCCCAAAGCCTCTGGTTTATGAATGTGGGATGCTGTAATGTGCTCCTGTACCCACAATTCAAAAAGCCACAAAATGGCCCAAAATTGCTGCAAAATATTGTTCCCATCTTGCCAGCAGGAAAAGCATGCTTTACTCCCAAGAGCCTCTAAAAACAAGGTTCACCTCCGTTTGTTTGGCGTCAGGCGGGTTGTTGAGTTGTTTTGGGTTTTCTGCCAGCTTCACTTTTTATTGCTAAGCTTATTTTCTCTCTCTCATCTTTAATATATTTCCACCTTTACATGGCTTAAATGGGCTTTTAATTCAAATATGAGCCCATGGGAAACTGAGCCTGTGACTGTGGAGGGCTTGGTTGGCATGTTGCTATAATGCCACTTGGCAACATGGTCTTAACACTCAGCTCTCCAGTTTCGGAGTCCCTCGATCAACTTCATGGTTTCCTGTAATTATAGACCTTTCGGGACCTGCATGTGTGGGCTTCTCTTGAGCTTGGCATTTAGTGTGGATATCTCTCCTTTCCTGTTGGATTCATCATGCTGGGAGTCATTCCAGCTTCGCTGCTGACCTTTGTAGTTTCAGTGTCTGGAGGATTCCTCCATCTTTCTGCCTCATGATGTGTCGTTTGTATGACTCTGGACTTGTTACCTGGCTGGTATATGGGGCAGAGCATACCGAAATTTGCAGGGCTGGGGGATCCCTGAGTCGGGTGTTCTTCTTAGAAGGGCATGGGGGCTTGGGGCTATTGCATCCTCAGCCCACAACACAGCGCTGCTCCCCCCCCCCATGGTGGTTTGAGATCTTTGTTGGCATGGACACTGTCTGGCAACAGTGGGGGACTCTGAACTCAAGAGATGTCAGCAGCGTATTCCCTCTATCTCTTCCACTTCTGCCATGGAGGCTGTCCAGACCCTTGACTGCTGCCTGGCTGCAGTTCTGGAATGGACCAGGGCCAACAGGCTCAGGCTCAATCCCCAAAAGACCGAGGTTCTGTTCTTCGGGGGTGCTCTGGATGGGTACAGTGGCCCTCTCCCCAGTTTGAATGGGACTGTCCTCCAGCTGGCGGACAGAATGAGGAGTCTGGGCATTGTCCTGGATCTGACGTTGTCCCTGTAGTCCCAGGTGGCAGCTGTGTCCAGGTCGGCCTTCTACCATCTTCAGTTTATCACCCAGATTCACCTGTACCTTTTTTTTCTTTTTTCTTTTAATTTCTTTTTTTTATTTTGTGATACAGACAAATTGGGGAAAGGGTATAGGGAAACATAAACAAGGGGGGGTTACAAAATACAGAGAGGTGTGAGTTGGTAGTCACCTATATCTTATTGCTACTAGTTTCAATATTTCTACACATCTAAACTGACTCATGTTTATCATAACGTATGTACAATAATGCTTTTCTTAATTCTCTAGCTTTTGTTATTATTTTCTCTCTTCTTCATCCATAAATAATATTTTTCCCAGACTTTATGGTGATTATTCTTCCTGGAAGCATCTAAGGATTCTGATAATTTATCCATCTCTATTGTTTCTAAAATTTTAGACATTAATTCCTGTTCAGATGGTACTCCAGACTCCTTCCAGTATCTGGCAAAGACTAATCTTGCTGCAGTTATCATATGAATAGCCACATATGTTTTTTCTTGTTCTAGTGAATCAGGCAACATATTCAATAAGAAAATCTCTGGTTTAAATTCGACACTTATCTCTAGGACACCTTCTACCATTTGTTTAACTAACACCCAAAATAATCTTGTTTTTTTACATAACCACCACATATGATAAAATGAGCCCTCCTTCTGTTTACATTTCCAACATAAATTTGAGATTTGAACATTCATTTTTGCCAACTTGACCGGGGTCATATACCACCTATAAAATAATTTATATATATTTTCCTTGAAGGTAACTGACTTGGTTAACTTCAGGTTTCTTTTCCATATTTTTTCCCATTTTTCAAACTCAATATTGTGACCTATATTTTGTGCCCATTTAACCATATATTCCTTCACTGTCTCTTCCTGAGTATCAAAGTCGAGTAAAAAATTATATAAGCATTTAATATGTTTTTCTTTTGTTTCTATAAGAATTCTGTCGAAGGGTGTATTTTCTAAATAAAAACCTTGTTGATTATCTTTTGCATATCTAGATATTAACTGAGATCTCGTCCACCAGTTCATCTCCACTCCCTGCATCTCCAATTCTTGTTGTGATTTTAAAGTTCCATCCAGTTTCAAAAGATGTCGATACCTCAAAATATTCTTGTCATCTCTGAAAGGTGGAAGAGTGAATGCTTCTATTGGTGTCACCCACCAGGGGATTTTCATATACATCTGTTTCTTTATTTTACTCCATGACCATAACAAAGCTTTCCTTATTATGTGGTTATTGAATTGTTTAAAGTCCTCTACTCTATTATACCATAAGAAACCATGCCATCCCCATTTCAGATCATGACCTTCTAATTTTAACAATCTTGTATTTTCCAGTGTAATCCACTCTTTAATTCATGTCAGGGACGCCGCTCTTTAGTATAATAATAGATTTGGGAGCCCCATTCCTCCTCTTGATTTATGGTCTTGCAAAGATTTCTGCTTTATCCTCGGTCTCTTGCCCTGCCATATAAACTTGGAGATGCATTTCTCTAAATCCTGGAATATTGATTGTTTTAATACTATTGGAATTGTTTGGAACAGGAATAATAATTTAGGGAGAATGTTCATTTTAATTGTTGCTATTCTTCCTAGTGATAACTGAAGATGTTTCCACTGTTCCAAATCCTTTTTAATCTCTTCCTTTACTCTTAAATAATTGTCTTTCATCAAATTACTAGTCTTTTTTGATATAGTTATGCCTAAGTATTTTACTTTTTTCGTTTCTTGGAACTTTGTAATCTCTAATAGCTCTCCAATCTCCTGTTCTCTCATATTTTTAGTTAGTATCATAGTTTTTTTCTGATTAACTTTTAAACCAGCTACTTCTCCAAATTCTTTAAGTTCCTTCATCAAACTTACTGAAGAAGTTAGAGGGTTTTCTACAACTATAAGTAGGTCATCCGCAAACGCTTGAATCTTGTATGTTTCTCCTCTTACACTAAGACCTTTGATTTCCTCTGAAATCCTCCCTTGATGAATCAGCAATTCTATTACCATCAAGAAGAGAAACGGGGAAAGTGGACACCCTTGCCTTGTGCCTTTCTGAATATCAATTTTGGATGTGCACTCTCCATTGATTTTAATTTTTGCTGTTTGTCCTACATATATAGCTTTGACTGTTTCTACAAACCTCTGCCCCATCTCCATCTCTTCCATCTGTGCTATTAAAAAAGACCAGTTCACGTTATCGAAAGCTTTTTCTGCATCTATAAAAATTAAAGCCGCTTGTCTTCCTGGATGTGCTTCATAATACTCTAAATAGTTAATAATATTTCTTAGATTAGAGTGCAGATATCTCTTTGGAAGAAAACCCGTTTGGTCTTTATGAATCACCTCTGCCAAAACTCTCTTCAGTCTTGTTGCTAAAATTGTTGCAAAAATTTTATAATCGGTATTCAGAAGTGAAATTGGTCTATAATTTTGTATATCTTCTGGGTCTGTCCCTTCTTTATGAATAACTGTGATTAATGCCTCCTTCCATGAATTTGGGATTTTTTTCTCTTCATGAATTTCATTCATCATTCTTTTTAATGGTTCTACTATGATGTCTTCTAATTCTTTATAATATTCTATTAAAATCCCATCACTTCCTGGCGATTTCATTTTTTTCTGCTTCCTAATTGCTTCTAATACTTCTTGCGTTGAATAAGGTTGATTTAATCCTTCTTGTTGTGTTCTAGAAAGCCTGATATGGTTTTTCTTCTGTATATAATCTCTTTGCTTTTCTTGAGCTACATCCACTTCTTTATACAACCTCACATAAAATTCCTCAACAGTTTTCTTTATCTCCTCCAATTTTGTGGCAGTCTCTCCATTTGTCTTTTCAAACTCACTATTATGTTCTTGTCTTTCTCCCTTTTCAATTTGTGCGCTAACCACTTTCCTACTTTATTTGCATTTTCAAAATATGATTGTTTAACAAATCTCAATTTATTTGCCATATCTTCTGCCACTAGTATATTTTGTGTTGTATAAGTTGAAATTCTTGTTTCAACTGTTCAGTTGTAACATTTTGTTTTAATTGAGACTCTGTCCTCTTTAGTTCTGTTTCTAAGTCTGCATATCTTTTATTTCTTCTTCTCCTTTCTATTGCCGATATTTTGATAGCTAGCCCTCGAAAATAACATTTCCCTGCTTCCCATACACTTTGATTTGATACATCTTGTGTGTAATTCCTTTGAAAAAACTCTTTCATTTCTTGTCTTATAAGTCGTATATTTTCTGTTTTTTTAAGAATGTTACCATTCATTCTTCATTGTGTAGGAGGCTTAAATATTTGTAATTCCATAATAACCATACAGTGGTCTGACATTAATCGTGGTAGAATCTGTACCTCTTGTATGTCTTTCATCCATATTCTAGGGACCCAACATGCATCAATCCTTGACCAAGATTGGTGTCTATCTGAAAAAAAGGTGTAGTCTCTTGTATATGGATATCTAGTCCTCCATGCATCCACTAAAGCCAATTCCTTTGCCAGCATGAGAAATGCTCTTGGAATTAAAGTACGTGCATTTGTTTTTGTTTTTTTACTGGAATCTAACTCTCTGTCTAATACTGCGTTAAAATCTCCCACCAGGCAGCACTCCTCGTACTGTCTAATCCTTGGATCTTTGTATAATTTTCCATAAAAATCACTCTGATTACAATTGGGGGCATAAATGTTAACTATCAAAACTCTTTGTCTTCCTTTATTTACCTCTACCATCAAATTCAAATGTAACTCCTTCTGGGGAAAGCCATCTGTAAGATATATCCTTTCTCCTCAATGTCTTAATTAACTTCTCATATTGTTTCCTTATCTGTCTAATTTTCCAAGGTACATGTTTTAAAGCCTTTATATTTTTACCATCTTTTATAAATGTCTTACCTTGGATTGCCTTCAGTACCTTATCTCTAAACCCAGATCGTAAGAACCTAATCTGTAATTCTCTAGGGAATTGCATTTTCCTAATAAAAGCTGATGATGTTCTTTTTACTGTGTCCACATTAGATTCAATTTTTTTCTTTCTCCAGACCCGTCCACTCTGTTAATATCCCAACAGCTGTTTCTACCTCATTTTGGCCCTTCTGGTCTGGGACATTTTGTAATCTCAAGAGAAAATTTGCATTTTCAAATTGAATCTGCATTAGGTCAGTATCTTCCTGTTTTCTTTGTCTTTCCATATCTCTTATTATTTGTTTAGTTTTTTCTGTTTCCTTTTCCATTTTCTTAGTTACTGAGAGTGATTTCTGCATGTCTTGTTTAAGTTCTGTAAGTTCTTTTTCTGTATCTTTCTTATATTCATGCAGGTTCATACACTCAAGTTTCATATCATCCATTTTTCTCTCCAGCCTTTCTAGTCTAGCCTCCCATTTCTTGTTTTGTTGTTCCTGACGTTCAAAAAAATTATTCTGTTGTGCTTGCACTACATTCTGTTGAGTTTGTATTGAAGCCAACATCTTTTCCACCATATTCTGCATGGAAATGAGCTGGGATTCTTGGTTTACTAATTTCCCTATCGAGGATTCTAGAACTGGTGAGGATTTACCACTCCCAACCCCTCCTTTAGCCCTTGTTGCCATGACAACAATACAAACAGAGGATGGGCAGTATATAGGTATTAAACAGTACTAACAACCATACACAGTAAAAATGAATTACCAGTAAACGTCAGATCAAACCCACCCAGCAGATATATGAATCAAGCCTCAAAACAAACAGTATCCAAAATTATATGGTAGGGAAGAAGTCAGAGTATTTCTTTAAGATATATACTTCTCAGCCTTCCCCTGACGGTTCTCCTAATCCGGCAGACGTCGGTGTCTCCTTTACTCTTCGCTCCAAACTCTGCACATCAGTTTATTATCCCTCAGCCAAACAGGTGAGCTGATAATGAGTATCCGTTTTTCTCCGTTCTTCTCTTCTTCTTTTCCCTCCCACAAGGCCCGAGTGACTTGTAATCAGCCCCAAAGTAACAAAATAATAAAGGTCCCCCCCAAAGAAGAGAAACCTACTCCCACCAACAATCAAAAATCAGTCAAATTAAAGATGGAAAAAAAAACCTCCAGCGTCGTCTCAGGTTCTCCTCATTCCTTCCTTCCATTAGCCGCAAAAGCACTCCATCTGTTAACCATCTCCATAGATTTCTCCATAAATTTCTTTTCTTCTCTATCTCCTTTTATGTCTGGGCTTTTGCTTTCCTTTGTTTTTTAACACAGTCATGCATATATAACCTTTCGCTTCAGATATATTTCTTTTCCCACTCTCCCTTTTCACCTCCCTTCTCTTCCAGGCTTCGACACTCCCAAAGAGATTTATGTGACTCCTCGCCTCCCTTTTTTATCTTAAGTTAATGAGGAGGCGTAGGGGAGAGAATTACTTATTTATTTATTTCTTACTTACATGAAGCCAGCTCTCTAAGATAAAAGCCAACTCTCATAGTATCACTCACTTTCCATTGAAGCAACTTGAGTCAAACTTTCTTCTAAATCTTGTTGTGCCACCTCCTCACTAGAGCTCAGCTTTCCACCATTGTAAACCAGCTCCAGATGAGTTTCGCCTCAGGAAGAAGACTCCAAACTGCAAGCGTCACACAGTGCTATCAACTCGACAGTTGTTCCTTCCCTTTTGGACCTCTTTTCCTCTCCTGAATAAGAGGTGAAGCCTTACAGGCCTCCGAAAATCTCTCCTGGAAACGGAGCTCTGTTTAGAGCTGCTGTTCGCTGCTAGAGCTCCTCCTCCACTTCCAGATTCACCTGTACCTTGATGGGGACTCCTTGAGGACAGTTGTGCAGATGTTGGTCATGCTGAGGTCAGATTATTGTAACACTCTCTACATGGGGCTCCCCTTGACCCTTGTTTGGCATTTGCAGTGGATGCAGAATGCGGCAGCCAGATTGGTAGTTGCTGCAGGCAAATTTTACCGCATCACCCCAATTCTGGCTCATCTGCATTGGTTGCCTGTTGCCTCCCGAATAAGGTTCAAGGTGTTGGCTTTGGTTTACAAAACCCTCCATGGCTTGGGTCCTGACTATTTGGCAGAGTGTTGAAGAGTTATAGTGGAAAAAAATAAATTTCATAAATAATAATTGGAGCAGTTCCGAGACCCATCGGAACCGCCCAAATATGCCCCACACCGTCACAAGCACGACACTCTTTTCCCGGTCCAAAAATTCCAAACCGTTCCCGAGATATCGGGAAAAATACAAAAACCGCCACTTTTGCCGGCTAAGAGGCCTTGTGAGCAAGGGTTCGGCAAGCGGAAAGCTTCAATTCACACCTAATTTGTCCGTTTACATTGTATCTAGTTAGCCGTGGCAGTTCATTTCCACGGAGACTCCATAAACCAGCAGGGGTGCGAAGATAAGCCCACCTGCGCATCTTAACCAATCAGAGCCCCCGCCATCAATCAATGTCTCATTAATTATGGCCGGACAGGGGTGCACAATGGGGGACCCTATTACATTGAATTGGCTGAGTAGACCACCCCTACCAAAAACAACCTGAGCCCTTCCCCCGGGAAAATTCGAAAACTCTAACCATTCAGGGCTCCAGAGAGGTGGCCAAACCTCCAACAGCACCAGCGGTACAAATCCACCTCCTCTACCCGACCCTCAGCTCCAAAGACTCAGGGAAGGCAGCCCAGGGTAGCGACTCAACCCACTACCTCTTACCCGAGCTGCAGTTCCAGAGAATTCATGGCTTCTCCCGCTCATTCATTTCTATGCCAGTAGCCCGGTCCCCCTTCCCCTTTCCCCCTGCTTACTAGATCTATCTATGCCAGTAGACTGTCCCTCGCTCCAGAGTCAACCGGACAGGGTTTCCCCTTCTTGCGGAAACCCCTGGAAATCCGTTATTCCCGGTTCCAGGGGTTCCCGCTGAGCAATAGGAGATGTCCCTTGCTAGCGTACCAGTTAACCCCTTCCTGCCCCTCTCTTCCATTATTCCCCAACCCTGAAACCCTTAGCCAGAGACACAGTTCAGGAAACTCTCCCTGGACTGATGAATTATTTCCTTCATGCTCTTGGCTTGCAAGGGAATGATTCTGAATGATCATTCCTAAGGACCAGGGACCTCCTTACCTTTAGAAACTTGGTTTTCCTGCCTCTGCCTAGATGGACCCAAAGCCCTTGACCCAAGGTGGCCCTCCCCCTATCTCTCTCTCTCTCTCTCTCTCTCTCTCTCTCTCTCTCTCTCTCTCTCTCTTTCTCTTTCTCTCTCTCCCCTCTTTCCTCCCACCCCTTCTTCCCTGGGTGTGCTTTAAACATGTTCCTACTCTACCTGATGGATCCTATACCTGCAAACTGGAGCAAGGGGGGTCATGGCACAAGAAGAAAGACATAATGGCGATCCCACAAGACAAGTTACATCTTCTAGAAGCAGAATCCATCTTCCACAGAGTTCCTGGCACATCCTCCACAGATGTTCACCGGATTATGCCACAGCCTGGGGGCTCTTCATTGTCACTTCTCCACATTCACATGGCTCCCCATTGACTTCCATATTGACATTCCCCAACCCCCTATTGACTTTCCAATTTCCCAAGTTTACCTGGACTCAAGAACAATACCCTGTTTCCCCTTATTGTCACACCCTGATGGCCTAATTAAAGGACACATTTGACTCATCATTCCCCTGACCACCCAGGAACGCCTCTGGACAGCCCCTGGACCGCACCAATTGGACCACCTGAAGAACCGTCCCCTTGCCCACCCCTGGGTGGCGCCACTCGGGGGAGGGAAGAGGGGGAACTAATAAAAATGTGGTTCTCTTTGTGCTCGGGGTCGGACATCTTAGCTTTGTCTTTGGCTTGTGTCCACCTGCTGTTCTTTATTAGGCCTAATAAATGCAGTATTTTCTCCGGGATCTCTCTCCTGTTGGATTCTTCATTGGGTCTCTGGGGTCCAGCAGAACTCAGCAGGATTAGCCTAGCTGAAATTTGATTTTAAACTTGTTTTAAATTCAACAGCATATCTCCCAAATGTCAGAGCTAGTCCAGCCCACCAGAGCATCTATGGAATTCTCGCTCTGCATGGCCACCCCTAGGGAGGCTTGTAAGGGGGTAACACATAAGGGGACCTTCTCAGTGGCTGCCCTGGCTTCTTGCAATAAATTGCCATGTATATCACACCAGGCTCCTTCCCTTGCATCCTTTAAAAAGGCTGTTAAAAACGGGCTGTTTAGGGATGACTTTGGCAATCGCTAAGGTGTGTTTTGTTCTCCCCGTGTTTATTGTTTGTTTTGTTATTAGTTGCTTTAGGCCTCTTGCCGAGTTTTTGTTTTTGCTTTTGTCTTGTAGTATTGCTTTTATTATTATTATTTCTTTGGATTATTTTCAATTGCTGTTTTTGTAAACCACCCAGAGTTCCTATTGAGAAACTTGGCTGTGGTATCCAAATAAATAAATAAATAAATAAATAAATAAATAAATAAATAAAATATGATGTTGTTGATGATTTATTCATATTTATTTTATTTATTAGCTGCTTTTTTACAATGTATACTGTTTGTTTGCTTGGTGAATTATTTGTACACAGTCCAGAGTAGCCTTGTTGCTAGATGGTGCAGTATATAAGTCCAATAAATAAATAAATAAATAAATAAGTTTGTCAGCAAAGAGATTTTAGTCAGTTAAAGTAACTATTATATGAAGTTTATTCTGAAATTTTTAAACAAAAATTTATGTATTCATTCATAAATAAATAAATAAATAAAATACAAAGGGTTGCCTGAAGGGTGACAACACTGGTGGCAGCAGTCAATATGATCTACAGGACACCTCCATCTGATCACAACCATTCATACTTGTTGAAATAAATAGCCTGACAGTTGTGTGTTTGGGTGAGAAGGGGTGAACTGAAGGATAAAAAGGAGTCTGCTTCTGGGATTTTTCTTAACAGGATGTCACTTTGTGAATGGCCCCCAGGGAAAAAGATGAATGTTCCCTCAATCATTGAAAATGAATTATCATCTTTGGGAAGGAACAAGGAGGACTTTTATTTTTCCAGTCAGCTGGGATGTTGAGATGGGAAGAGGGAAAACCATGCCAATGGGCGGAATGGTCTTTCTGCCCTTGAAGAGTTAGAGAATAGCTGGGAAAACCATCCCACACCCCGGAATTACCCTCTTTATTTCCTCCATGGAAAAGAAACAACCTTCCAGTTGTGTGTGTGGGGGGGAGGGGAGATGAAACAGATGGATCTGACCTCTGTACAGGAAGGGATGCCATGTATTCTCTTTGAAGATCCCTGGCAGTCCAGCCCAGCCTCACCCACGCTCTGCTTCCCACCCACTGGGGCATAACCACCATGCCCCTCCTGTGAAGCAGCCTGGGAGCTGCTTCGTTGGGGCAGAAGCACTGCTGCTTGAGGTGCTGCCAGGGAAGCCTCTGCTGTCAGAAGGGCACAGGGCTTCCTTCTCCTCCTGCTCCCCCTCCAGGAGCCCCAAGATTGCTGCACACCTCGGAAATGCTCCTTCTTCCACTCCCGAGTTATGCCAGTGCTCACAACCAGGTGTAAATGGAGGCACGGGAAGAACTCTAGCAAAGATACTCAAGCAGCAAAACACTGATAAGAACAGATGAAAGAGCAGTTTAAGAACAATTTTATTTAAAATTAGTTTTTAAAATTAAGATCTTATAAGATAAGGAAACACATTGTTGCTGTCTGGGAGATCACTAAGGATGCAGTCTGCTAAAAGCCTCTTCTTTCCTGCCCCTTAACACTGTCATGGGGTGAGTAGTTTCCTTTCCCAAAATGCATAAATTTTCAGCTGCAACTCGAAAATAGTGGCGCTCAAATCTCCACATTCAGTAATTTACAATCAATTTCTGTTTTTCATAAGAAGATTGGCAACCACACAAAACCCCCTTTCCACAAGGTATAAAGATGGAAAAGCTATCAAAACCTTTCTTCCAATAGTCCATAAGTTCTTCATTACTGCTTATTCCAATCAGTTCTTCTTGTAATGTGACATCCGATTCTTCAATGTCTCTATATGGATTGATAATCTAGGTGGTTACTTCATGTCCCGTTCATCCCTCCTTGCTGTCCTGCTTGGGACCGGTACAAAAAAACTTACTTCACGTCTATAGAGTGACAGCAAAAAGTTGTCTCAACCATGCCCAGGAACAGAGCGTGACAAGCCGAACCTGACCCTGTGCTGGCGAATTCTCTTGTCATGGTTTGTTCCCAGTTCCTGTTCCGAGACAAGGGACTGTGTGGTAACGACTGTTACGCAACAACCAGTGTCCACCTAGTGGTAAGCGGCTGAAGCGGCATTCAACATTCATTTCCCTATGGGAAAAACCATGCAGTACAAATGTTTATTAAAGAAAGTACTGAAAATTCTGTAGCATTGACATGTGAATCCCGGAAGGCCAGTAAATTGAAATATTAAAAAAGTTTTATTTACAATATTTAAAATAAGGGTTAAGAAAGCAAGACAAATTCAGAATTTGTCACAGAACAAGACCGTGAAGTAGCAGTTGTCATGAGACAAGTTATCACGCTCATGAGTAAACGGAAACAGGGACTGAACAGGGACAAAACCACATGATTGTGAACAATGATGTCACGGTACAAATAAGTATCTTAATATACTGTACTTGCTTTTTTGTTATTTTGATTCCTAAGTATGTTATGGACTTCTCTTCTTTATTTTTTCTAATTTAAGTAATTTTATTGGGTTTGGGGGGGGGAACGAAGGAGGGAGGGTGTGGGGGAGGGGGAGGGAATACACTATAAAAATTTCATTAAGTATATCAACCCAAAAATAACGGTTTAACATATTAACAAATCACCAAATAATATCACAATACTAATAAGTTTGTTACTTCTTGCCATCTTTTCCGGGAAATCTCGTCATAGTCTCCCTTTAGAAAACCGGAGAGTCTGTCGATTTCAATACATTCTCTTATCTTTTCGTGGAAGTTTCTCTCTGTTGGCACTTCTGGTTGTTTCCAAAATTTCGCATACAGTATCCTTGCAGCAACTATTACATGATGAAGTACATATTTCTGGTCATATGAGATATTAATATCTACTATATTTAATAGAAAAAATTCTGGTCTAAGCTCTAACTTAATCTTCAAATATCTTTCTAAAAATAATTTTACCATTATTCAATATGCCTTTGCCTCTTTACAAGTCCACCACATATGGTAAAAGGTACCACTATTAAATGTTTACATTTCCAACATTTGGGTGAGCAATTATACATCTTAGATAAATGGTGGTGGTGGTGGGGGAATGCCATCTTTAAAACATCTTGTAACAATTTTCCTTAAAAGCTATAGATTTAAAGAGTTTAACTGTATTCCACAAAGAGTCCCATTTGTTTAGATGAATAGAATAACCAAAATTTTCTGCCCATCTTATCATAGTATCTTTGACCAGTGTATCGATCATTTTTTCATTTAACAAAATACTATAGAATTTACTGAGAAGCTTTGAATCGCCAGAAGATAGTATTTTGTCAAGTGGAGTGTCATTAATCATAAATCCCCCCTCTTTAGTGAGATTTTTAAAGTGTGAGTATATTTGTTGGTACTTCCACCAGTCTAACTTGTAACCTTCTGATACTAATTTTTCTAGCGACTTCAAGGAGAAATCGACATTCAGAAGTTGTCTGTAGGTTAGAGATTTAGGGCTTGCACTTGTATGGGGACTGGTAACCGCTCCTAACGGAGATAGCCACATTGGTACTTTAGGATAAAACTGTTTTTTTTAATAGATAACCATATTTTAACTAAGGCATTCCTTATCCAATGCTTTTTGAAAAGGGTAGGTATATTACCCTTATACCATACGTAATGATGCCAACCCCTGTCCAAATCGTGACTCTCAAGCTGCAGTATTCTATTATTTGTCATCAAAATCCAGTCTTTGATCCAAGTCATAGTAGCAGCCTTATAGTACAGCACCAAGTTGGGCAGGGCAAAACCACCAGTTTTAGTTCTGTCCTGTAGATAGACATTTCTAATCCTTGCTTTTTTCTTTTGCCATATAAACACACGTATACTTTTTCCAGGTCTGAAATAATCAAAGTTAGGTAATATAGGTAAACATTGAAATAAAAAGAGCAATTTAGGTAAGACAGTCATTTTAACTGCAGCAATTCTGCCCATTAAAGATAACTGAAGTCTTGACCAGGTTTCCAGGTCAGCTTTGATTGCTTTTATACCATTAACGTAGTTATTTTTAAGTAAAGTGTTACAATGGTTGGACACAATAATACCCAGATATTTTGCCTTACTAGCATTTTGGAAACCCGACTGGTTAACCAATTTTCCAATCACAACTGGGGTCATATTTTTTGTGAGCAACAGTGTTTTTTCTCTATTAACCTTTAGTCCTGAAATTTTAGAGTAGGCCTCCAAGATCTTTAGTAGTTCTGGAAGGGAGGTCTGTGGGTCCTCCATAATAACCAACAGATCGTCCGCGAAGGCTTGCACCTTATAGACTTCTCCTTTGCTTTGTAGAGCTTGAATACCTGGGGTATTTCTTATAACATGGAGTAGTAATTCTAAAGTTAAAATAAACAGCACAGGAGAAAGAGGGCATCCTTGCCTGGTACCTTTATGTATCTTGACTGTATCTGTAAGGTAGCCATTAACTACAATCCTAGTGTTTTGGGCGGAGTAAATTTGTTCTATAGCTCGTAGCATTCTGTAGCCACACTGTAAATAATCTAACTGAGTTTTGAGTAAAGACCAAGATACATTGTCGAATGCTTTCTCGGTGTTGATGAATGCAAAGGCTACTTGCTTCTCAGGGTGACATTCATAGTACTCCAACGCGTCAAGGAAAGTTCTAATGTTGGATTGGAGGCGTCTTTTTGGAAGAAAACCGTTTTGATCGGGGGATATCAGAGACGGTAGAATCATCCGCCATCTGTTTGCCAAGATGGTTGCAAATATTTTATAATCCACATTTAGGAGAGCAATTAGCCTGTAGTTCTGTATCAGGTCTCTGGGTTTCCCTTCTTTAAGGAATCAATGTTGTATGAGATGATTTCCATGAATCTGGTATATCTTCGCCCTCTAAAATAGATGTAAAGAGATTTTTCATATTTCCAGAGACTATCTCAGAAAATGTTTTGTAAAATTGTGCTGGTATCAAATCGGGTCCGGGGGCTTTGTTCATTTTTTGGTGATTAATTGCCTCTGTTATTTCCATCATTGTAATAGGGGCATTTGTCAAAACTCTCTGTTTTTCAGTAAGTTTTGGAAAGTTGGCTTGTTCTAGGTATTGAAAGATGGCATCTTTATTTATTGTCTCCGGCTTGAACAGATTCTGGTAATATGCCTGTATGATTTTTTGAATTTGAGATTGGTCTGTCTGGTTTTCCCCAGTTTTATCTTTAAGTGTTAGAATAAGTTTTTGAGATTGTACCTTTTTTAATTTATAGGCTAACCATCTACCTGGTTTGTTTGCATTTTCGACAAAATTCAGTTTGGCCAATTTAATCTTATGGGCTATGTCTGCTGTTAAGATCAGATTAAGTTCATTCCTACAAGAGGCTAGGTCTTTATTCAGCTGCTCATTGCGCGGATATGGACTTCTCTTCTTTAAAATTAGATCTTTCCAACAATATTCTTCTTTCTTCTATTCCCATATTCTTAGTTAGTATTTTTGTCTTTTCTTCATTTATTTTAAGAGCAGCCATCTCTCCAAATTCCAGTACCAATTTTTTCCATAACTCTACTGAGTTGATTGGGTCTTCCAATATAAAAACTACATCATCTGCGTAAGCCTGTAACTTATATTCCTCTTGCTTTATTTTCAAACCTTGTATCTCCTTTTGGTCTCTTATTTTTTGATTTAATACTTCTAATGTCAATATAAATAACAAAGGTGACAAGGGGCAGCCTTGTCTAGTTCCTTTTTCAATTATAATCTCTTCTGTAAGATCAGTATTAATTTTAATTTTGGCTCTTTGCTGTGTATATATAGCTGTTATATAATCTCTAAATCTTTGGCCAATTCCTATATATTCTAGATGGTTTAACATAAAATTCCAATTAACATTATCAAACGCTTTCTCCGCATCTAAGAATATCAAAGCTGCTTGTTTTTCTGAATGGCCTCATAGTATTCTAACACATCCAAGATTGTCCTCATATTATTACGTATCTGACGTTTTGGTTAAAAAAAACCTGTTTGATCTTGATGTATTATTTGTACTAGAACCTTTTTTAGTCTGGCTGCCAATATAGAAGCAGATATTTTATAATCTGAGTTAAGCAATGATATTGGTCTGTAATTTTTTATTTCTTTGGGGTCAGTTTTCTCTTTATGAATTATGGCTATTGTTGCCTGTGTCCATGTTACTGGGATTTCCTTCTTTTCCAATATCTCTTCCAGTAATTTTTTGTATGGTAGAGTTATTGTATCTTCTAATTCCTTATAAAATTCAATTGACAAACCATCCGGACCTTACCGCTCTTCTGCCGTCTCATTATAAGCTATAGGTTCCTCCAAGGCTGCTCTTTGATTATCTGTTATTTTTAATTTACTCTCAGATACTCTTCCTGTTTTTCTTTTGAAATCTCTTTTCTTAGATATAAGTTTTGATAATACTGTTTAACAATGTTTTTCATCTATGAAGGGTATTCAATCAGACTTAGAAAAATGGAGTAGGATGCATTTATCAATAATGGGGAGAATTGCAGTCATTAAAATGAATGTGTTACCTAAAGTGCTGTTTCTATTCCAAATGATACCAGTAATAATGAAAAGAGCATTTTTTATTGACATGGATAAATTGGTTCTGAAGTTTATTTGGCAGGGAAAGAAAGCGCGGATTGGGAAGAAGGCTTTACAAGATGGTGTAAGTAGAGGAGGATTGGGAGCTCCCGATTGGGATTTGTATTATAAATCTTGTGTACTGGGATGGGTAAGAGAATGGATTCTCTTAGAAAACCCAAGAGTTTGGAAATTGGAAGGCCATGATTTGAATCTGGGATGGCATGCATTTGCATGGTATGAGAAGGCAAAAGAACAGAAAAACTTTAGTAATCATATGATTAGGAAGGCTTTATGGAGAATATGGGAGAATATTAAAAAACAAATGTATAGGAAGATCTCAGGTTGGGTGCCCCCGATAGGAGCCTTCACACACCCAAATTTGATGACTGAGACGAGATTTGGTAGATATCAAGATATATTAAATAGTAAGACTGAATTAAAAACAGAGGAAGAATTAAAAAAAAACACATTATATTAGACTGGTGGGCAAAATCGCAGTTGCAGTCAAGGATCAGTAAAGATAAAAATGAAGGTTTTTATATGCAGAAAACTGAATTTGATATATTGTTTTTGGGGAGCGAAGAGAAATTTATTAGGAAAATGTATAAACACCTATTGGAGCGTAAAACTGAGGATGAGATAGTTAAAGATTGTATGATTAAGTGGGCTCAGAATATAGGACATAATATTGAGATAGATAACTGGAAACAACTATGGGAAGTTAATATTAGGTATATCAGAGCGACTAGCTTGAAAGAAAACGTATATAAAATGTTTTATAGGTGGTATATAATACCACAAAAATTAGTGAAAATGTTTGGAAACGGATCTGATAAATGTTGGAAGTGTAAGGAGAAAGAAGGGACTTTCTATCACATGTGGTGGACATGTACAGTGATTAAAAACTATTGGAAAAGAGTACATGAGATGTTACAGAAAATATTGTGTTGTATGATACCATTCAAGCCAGAAATATTTTTGTTAAATATTATGCCAGAAATCAAAGATTATAAAAAGAAACATTTATTAATGTATATGTTAACTATAGCTAGGATTCTGTTGGCAAAATACTGGAAAACAAAGGACTTACCGGAACAACATGAGCTTTTGGACAGATACTTGGAAACAGCAGAAATGGACATTTTGTCAGAAATACTCAAGGAGAAAGACCTACAGAAGGCAAGATAATGCTGGAGACCTCTATATGTTTTCTACGAGAAAAAAGTCGCTAATAGACTCTGACCCATAGTTGACTGAATTTATATTTAGATTTGAGATCAAGATTGGTAATGAGGTGTATTTTTATGTAAGGTTTCCTTTTTATTTATAATAATAATAAAATTATAAAAAAATTAAAAAAAACAATGCTGTCACGGTACAAATGTAATCGTGTAACAAGGTAGGACGTGAAGTAACCACCCTACTGTGGTATTTCCATAGTAAAAACATTTGGCAAAAAAGCTGCAATTATGGACTTCAGCCTGTCACCTTGTAACTGCAAGTTAACCTCATTAAATTTAGTACACAAAGCTGTTAAATAAGCAAGGTCTGGTTTCCATTTGATTAAATTTTCTTTCAAAATGGGATCTTTAGCATCCAAAAACTCTAAAACCATCTCAAAAAATGAAAAAATTGTCAAACATCAACCTTTCAAGAGCCAGCATACTTCAGTGTGAAGGAGTAATTGATGAAAGTCCTCATCATTTTCTTCACACAACTGTGTAAATATTCTAGAATTGAACATGTTGATACGGATCTTGTTTGCTACGTTTATAACATATTGAAGAGTTTGATGCAATCTTCCACTCAGATTTTAGCTATTAAATGTTGTCATTGAATGATGCACTGAATTGCAACCCCCACAGGTACATTTTGTTTTAAATGGTTTATAAAACCAAAATAGTGCCCAATCATGGCTGGTGCTCCATCTGCTGCTGCTGATATTATATTTGCTAAAGGGATTGCTTTTTCCATGAAATAATCTTTCAAAATATTGAATATTGATTCACTTTTAGTGTCTGTTGTCAAAGTGCTTGCAAAGAGCAGCTCTTCATGGATTTCTTGGTCCATAAAAATGAACATATGCCAATAATAGTGCTTCATTACCAGGTAAAGTGACTCATCCAGTTGAATAGAGAAATGGAGTGTTGTCAGATAATTACACAAGAAGCTTTCAACATCATGACTCATTTCATCAATATGTCTTTTAACTGTGTTTTCGCTCAAAGGGATTCTTTTGAGTATATCATATGGCTTGTGTGGAACAGTTTTTAAAACCCAGCTCTTCCCCGATAGTATGAGGTTTTTCCTGAGATATTGTAAGGCACCTGCAAACCATCATAGTCTCTTTTTGATGTTGAACATATTGTCCACCATGGTTCTCTTCTGAAGTTTTTCTTTCAGTGTTTTAAAATATGTCAAATCTTTATCTGTTTTATTAGGGCGATACCTTCTCAAATGATTCTCCAGCTTGGGTGGTTTCATAGCATCCCTGTTCAAAACTCTGTTGCACAAAAGGCACACGGGCTGATGTTTGTCTGACAGGGATGGAATGAAGCCAAACTTCAAATAATCAACGCTATACTGCCCACAAGCTGCCTAGATGCCTGTGAGGGTTCGTTATTTGGAGCCGTAGATTCAAATAAAGTCAGAGGACAAGGATTAACTGTATCTTGAACTTCGAACGGATTTTTATTTCTTACAGTCTCAAATTTACTGTAGGCATGAGAATCTTCATTAATAATAACTTTAGAACAAGTTTTGGTAACATTAAACAATAAACCGTTTTCCTGAAGGCTAAGTTCAAATTGTCTATTTCTTAACTCCGGTTCATTTATGGGAGATGACGGATATTCACTCCTCGACCCATACACTGGGTTCCACAACAAGGATGCTTCGCCCACTGAGCTAGAGGATTGACATTCCTGTCCTTCCTCCATAGTTTCTGAAACCTTTCCGAGGTTTCAGGCCAGCGGAGAGGCTTTACCGTGACAGCCCATGTTATTTCTCTTTCTCCTATCTTCTGAACTGTCTTCTTGCCTTTCTCTAACTCCCTCTCCTCCGTCTGAGTCCCAACCGACACCAACCGAGGCTCACAACCGTCCCAATCCTCCTCCGTTTCCCTCGCGCCCCGCGACATAGACTCCTCCCCTTTTCCCCCCATCTCCTCAACTACCCATAAGACCTCCGACTCTTTATCTCCTTCCCCAGCTGTAATGTCCTTTAATCCTATCACTTGCTTTCCCCGCGCGCCCATATCCCTTCGTGCAGCTTGTTCCACTTTCTGGTCCTCGTTCTTGACGTCCTCTATCTTGTCAGACGGACCACTCTCCTTCCTGTTGTCTTGAGGGATCCCTCTCTCACATACCCCCCCCTCCAAGTGGGCCGTCTGGTCATCGGGGTATTTTGCCCAAGGTCCCTGTCGGGAGAAATAATCCGCGTTAACATGTTCTTTTCCTTTCTTATATCTAATCTCAAAAGAAAATGGTTGTAGGCTGAGGTACCAACGGGTCAGTCTTGGGCTAACATCTTTCATTCTATTTAACCATACCAACGGGGCATGATCAGTGACTAATAGAAACGGGGCACCTAATAAGTAATATTTTAGTGACGACATTCCCCACTTAACCGCCAATGCCTCTTTTTCAATTGTAGAATAATTGCGTTCTCTTTTACTTAGTTTTCTACTAAGGAAAACAATAGGATGTTCTTGTCCATCTTTTTCTTGGGATAATACAGCCCCTATACCTCTGTCTGAGGCATCTGTTTGTAATATGAAAGGTATAGTAAAGTCAGGGACAGATCTCACCGGATAAGAACATAATTTTTCCTTAAGTGTGTCAAATGCTTTCTGTTCTTTATAAGACCATTTTACTATTTTTGGTAGTTTTTTCTGAGTGAGATCTGTGAGAGGTGCCGCAATATCCGCAAAATGTGGAATGAAGTTACGATAGTAGCCTGCAAGACCTAAGAATTGTTGCACCTCCTTTTTTGTCCTAGGTCTAGTCCATTCCGTCACTTTAGTTATCTTATCTTTCATAGGCCTTATTTTCCCTTGTCCTACCATGAAACCTAAAAAATTTTACTTCTGGCCTAGCTATTTTACATTTTGTCGGGTTTACTTTTAAATTAGCTCTTCTCAATTCATTCAAAACCGCTCTCAGATGCTCTAAATGTTCTTTCCAACTATTACTGAATATAATGACATCATCTATATAGGCAACCGCGAATTCTTTGACAGGTTCTAACACTTTATCCATTAATCTCTGAAAGGTTGCTGCTGCCCCATGGAGGCCAAATGGCATTTTCGTAAAATGATACAACCCTACTGGAGTTCCAAAAGCAGTCTTCTCTTTATCTTGTTTGTTTAACGGAACCTGCCAGTAACCTTTTGTAAGATCTAAAGAGCTAAGATACGCCGATTCGCCTAATCTGTCTAGCAAGTCATCTATACGGGGCATAGGATACGCGTCAAATTTAGAAATGGAATTCAATTTTCTAAAATCTACACAAAATCTTATGGTCCCATCTGGCTTTGGAACAACAACCGGGTAGCTTCGCCATGGGCTATTAGAAGGTTCGATGACCCCTAATTCTAGCATTTTTCTTACTTCTTCTTCAATGACAGGTATGAGGTGTCTTGGCCATTTTCGACCCTGGTCCCTCATAACCTTATCACCAATAGTTTGTATGTTATGTTCACAAACGTTCGTGCTGCCTGGTTTTGCCGAAAATGTGTCCTTATATTCAGTTTCTAATTGTTCTACTTGTACCCTCTGTTCTGTTGTTAAGTTTTGACAAATTTGTACATGTAAATCCATATTACTTTTCTCATACCCAATCTGGTCCTAGCTCTTCTTCGGGTATATCCGCTATCAATACCTCTCGTTCTTTCCATTCTTTAAGTAAATTCACATGATATATTCCCTTTCCTTTTACCGTGTCTGGCATATCTAGTTCGTAATCTACTTCATTTATTTTCTTTTTTACAATATATGGTCCTTGCCACCGAGCTAATAGCTTGCTACCTTCTAAAGGCAAGAGTAAAAGTACTTTTTGTCCCACTCTAAAACTTCTATGTTGCACTTTCCGATTATATCTACGTTGTTGTCCTAATTGTGTCTTTCCTAAATTACTTTTTACTAGTTCTCTTATTTGTCTTAGGTGTTCCCTCATGTCTATTACTTGTTTTACATAAGATTTGGCTTCATCATTACCTTCTTCCCATTTTTCTTTGATCAGATCTAATATACCCCTTGGATTCCTACCATATAGAAGCTCAAATGGAGAAAATCCTGTCGAGGATTGTGGCACTTCCCTAACAGCAAACATTAAAGGGTCAAGTAAAAGGTGCCATTTTCTCGGATTATCATGTATTAGTTTTCTCAACATAGTTTTTAGTGTTTTATTAAATCTCTCCACCAGACCATTCGTCTGTGGATGATATACCGTTGTTTTTAATGGTTTGACATCTAGCAGTTTCCATAAATGTTTGAAGGTTGTGCTCATAAAATTAGAACCTTGATCCGTAAGGACCTCTCGTGGAAAACCCAGTCTCGAAAATATTCTTAACAACTCCTGTGCTAAGATTTTTGCAGAAGTTGTTCTTAGTGGTACAGCTTCCGGATATCTGGTTGCATAATCAATAATAACTAAAGCATAAAGATGTCCTCCTGAAGACTTTGGCAAAGGACCGATCAAATCTAAAGCTATCCTGTCAAATGGTTGATCTACAATGGGCATAGATTGCAAATCAGCTCCCGGCGGTGGTTTTCTCTGAACCTTTTGACATTCTGGACATGACCTACAGAACTCCCCAATATCTTTCTTTATGCCTGGCCACCAAAATCTTAACTCTAGTCGTTTTTCCATTTTTTCATTTGAGAGATGTCCAGCTATAGGAATATCATGAGCTAATCTTAACAATTCTTTTCTCCACAGGTAAGGGACAATTAACCTTTCATTACCCTTATGATCAACATAATATAATAAACCTTGTTTTTCAATAAACGTATCTAAATTATCACCTGTTATATTAAAGTCACATATCTTGTGTCTCACATTATCTAGAGAAGCATCATTCTGTTGCATAAATCTCACCCTATCCCGAGAGGCGGTGGTCATCTCCTCTCTCAACTGTCCTTGTCCCGAATCGACGTCCCCCAACATCCCTTCCTGCATCTGTAATAAATCATCAAGAGCTAACCAATCTCTCCCAATTAACATTTCATATGCAAGGTTAGGTACAATTCCCACAGTCATTTTCTGTGTTACCCCCCCCCCCGATCTCTACTGTTACTATAGCGGTTCCATACACCTTAGAGTCACCATGTATGCACTTAATATTAACTGTATTGTCCTTCGGAATCCCAACGACATTTCGTACTAAAGTTCTTGCGCAGCCAGTATCTATAAACGCTCTTTTATATTCCCCGTTTACCCGTGCTCTAACTTCCCAACGTTTGTTAGGGTTTTTATAGTTACTAGTTACATCCCCGTTTAGGCCTCCCCAGGAACAGTTAGATTTTTTGCAATCCCGAAGAAAATGACGAGGTGATCCGCAACCATAACATACGGGACGACTATTTGTATCTCTTGCAGCGAAGTGCATTCTCATAATCCCTCGTCCCCCTCTATGTAACATGTTTTCGCGAGGAAAATCTGTAGCACGTTGTTTGCTGGAATCTCCCGACGCCATTATAGTTCCCGTTCTCGCGGGATCAAGCAAGGTTGCTGTGTTTCCTGTCTCGCGCGATGATCTCGTACTCAAGATGGCGGTGTCTCGCGGCGTTGATGACGTCTTGTTCCATATGGTTGCTTCCCTCGTTGCTGCCGATTCTTCTGCGATTTCGATCCCTTCGAGGATGTGTATCACCTCTTCCAGTGTATGTGGTCTATTCTTTCGTACCCAAGTTGCCATTTGTGTTGGTATTGTACCAAGGATATGTTCCATTACAATAGCTTCTAGCATTTGCTCTTTGCTCATTTCCGTCGGTCTTAGCCATTTGGTGGCATGCGCCTTTAATCTTTGTGCCCAGGAACGAGGATGATTGCCCGGTTTAAAAGTCAGTGCTCGAAACTTTCTCCGATATGCTTCTGGTGTTAAATTGAGTGTTAGCAGAA
The DNA here is from genome assembly GCA_037367245.1 of Phrynocephalus guinanensis. NCBI lineage: Eukaryota > Metazoa > Chordata > Lepidosauria > Squamata > Agamidae > Phrynocephalus > Phrynocephalus guinanensis. Next base: position 94,685,694 of record CM074741.1, on the reverse strand, counting down.
TAGCTTCCTTCACCTTTTGATATATAGATGCCTCCTCTGGACTTAAGGCGTCCACTATTTCTTGTAATGGTCCTGTTAAACAAGGGGTTAAAATTAACGCCCATTGTTCTCGTGGCCATTGTGCTGCATTGGCTACTCTTTCAAAGGTGTTTAAATATGCTTCTACATCATCCTCTTTAGACATTTTTTGCAACCTGACTGGCGCTGGATTCGCCACCCAAACATTTCGCGGTTTCTCTTCATTCATGTTATTAGTTTTGTCTGGTTGTATGTTGTCTCGGATGACGTGGTTCATCAACAAGCGATTTTGTTCTGCTAACATCTCCAATATTTTATTTTGTGTGTTCCCTTCATCCTCTGGTTGTTCTCTAAAAATATCACGTTGGGCGCCACTTTGTGAGGGTTCGTTATTTGGAGCCGTAGATTCAAATAAAGTCAGAGGACAAGGATTAACTGTATCTTGAACTTCGAACGGATTTTTATTTCTTACAGTCTCAAATTTACTGTAGGCATGAGAATCTTCATTAATAATAACTTTAGAACAAGTTTTGGTAACATTAAACAATAAACCGTTTTCCTGAAGGCTAAGTTCAAATTGTCTATTTCTTAACTCCGGTTCATTTATGGGAGATGACGGATATTCACTCCTCGACCCATACACTGGGTTCCACAACAAGGATGCTTCGCCCACTGAGCTAGAGGATTGACATTCCTGTCCTTCCTCCATAGTTTCTGAAACCTTTCCGAGGTTTCAGGCCAGCGGAGAGGCTTTACCGTGACAGCCCATGTTATTTCTCTTTCTCCTATCTTCTGAACTGTCTTCTTGCCTTTCTCTAACTCCCTCTCCTCCGTCTGAGTCCCAACCGACACCAACCGACGCTCACAACCGTCCCAATCCTCCTCCGTTTCCCTCGCGCCCCGCGACATAGACTCCTCCCCTTTTTCCCCCATCTCCTCAACTACCCATAAGACCTCCAACTCTTTATCTCCTTCCCCAGCTGTAATGTCCTTTAATCCTATCACTTGCTTTCCCCGCGCGCCCATATCCCTTCGTGCAGCTTGTTCCACTTTCTGGTCCTCGTTCTTGACGTCCTCTATCTTGTCAGACGGACCACTCTCCTTCCTGTTGTCTTGAGGGATCCCTCTCTCACAATGCCCTAAGCACATCCGATATCGGAAGCTAAGCAGGGTTGGCCCTGGTTAGTACTTGGATGGGAGACCACCAGGGAATACCAGGTGCTGTAGGCGCCTGGAGTAGGAACTGGCAAACCATTCCAGTATTCCTGCCAAGAAAACTCCATGGATATGGGGTCACGAAGAGTCGGTCACGACTGTAATGACGCAACACACAACACATACTGCCCACATTTCTTTTTAGCCTCGGCCATGGAGTAGGAACTGGCAAGCCACTCCAGTATTCCTGCCAAGAAAACTCCATGGACATGGGGTCACGAAGAGTTGGTCACGACTATAACGACACAACACAACACACACACACACACACACATACATACATGTTGAGTAGAAGCTATCTGTTGACAAAAATAAAGCTATTTATATATGATAAGACAAAGCAATTGAAAATTGATTCCTTCCCAGACAGCATACAAATATTTTAAATACATTCTTAAATCATTTTTGGTAACATTGGAAATATTTTAAAAATATTTCTAAAAGTGTTGAAATGTCTGCAAAAATAGCTTACAGAAATATTTCTGAAAAATATTATGAAATATTATGTGCTGTTTTGGTGGAGTGAATCCTTATTTAAATCTTTAGTTAGGTAGGTATAGAGAGGAATCAAGATAAAGAAAATGTTGCTTTTGTAGTGGTACTGTGTAAGCGGTGGTGATGCAATTTCAAAGGGTGCGGACTGAGACGTCTGGGTCCCTAGTTCAATCCTGACCATGCCATATACCAATGAATATTTTCTATAAAATTTTAAGTGCATAATACTGATTGCTAAAACAGTGAAGGGAAACCCATTAGGGAAAACACCTGTACAGTAGTACAATGGTTAAAGAGCATAAGCCATTCCGGAAGCATGCTTGAAGCCTAAATGCTTGCATATCAAAGCAAATTTTCCAATACGAAATAATGGAAAGTCAGATGATTTGTTCCACAGGCCAAAAATATTTGATTAGAATATAATATAATACAAGGTATTATAATACAAGGTACTAAATAAAATGCAAAATACAATACAGTACAAAGTACAAAATACAGTACAGTACAAAGAACAATAACCTGCATTTGAAAACTTTTGTGGCAGGTACAGAGGAGGGCAGAAGCCTCCATGGAGGTGACTGTTCTAAAAAGGGGTGATGGGAGGAATCCCAGCTAGAGCAGGTGGGAAGCCTCCAAGGAGGGGGATGTTTTAAAAATGGGATGGGAGGAATCCCAAGTACAGCAGAGGAGGGGAGAAAAACCTCTATGGAGGGGCTGTTTTAAAAATGGAGCAATGTGGGGAATCCCAGCTAGAGCAGAGGAGGGGGAAGCCTCCATGAAGGGGGATGTTTTAAAAACTGAGCAATGGGAAGAATCCCAGTTAAAGCAGAGGAGGAGGGAAGCCTCCAGGGAGGGCGTTGTTTTAAAAAGGGGGCAATGGAGGGTGGGGGTGTCCTGTTTGTAGTGGTGGTGGCAGGGATGGTGTGGAGAGGCCCCACAGAGGTGGCATCTTTGGGGACAGGGGTTGATGGGGGTGGCAACTGTTCATACCTTTACTGAGCCCATCACCCTTCCTTCAACTCTGCTTCTGCTGTTGCCTGAAACAGAAACTGAAACAGACAATCACCCACTTCCAGCAGGAGGGGGGAGAGAGGGAGAGATGTCATTGGCTTAGGGCAGGGATGGCAAACCTGTGGCATGAATGCCAAAGGTGGCACGCGGAGAGCTTTCGCCCGGCACATGACATGCTCTCTGCCCCCCACTTCCCCCTCCACTGGACCAGCCATGAGGAATTTGCGGAGGGGGAAGTAGGGGGGCAGGGAGTATGACGCATGGCAGGCTGACCCTGCTGCCACCGCTGCCCCCATCGCCATCACCGCCATCGCCCCGCCCCCTGCTGCCGCCCCCGCCCCACCTCCGCTGCCATCCCTGCCCCCCGCTGCTGCCACTGATGACCCTAACCCGCCCCCGTCACCCTTGCTGCCTTCGCCCCCCTCCCCCCTGCTGCCTCCGATCCCGACACCCCACCACCACCACCGCCATCCCCATCACCAAGTTTGGGCACTTGGTGTCAAAAAGGTTCGCCATCCCTGGCTTAGAGCACTTTTGATTATGTGGTACACATGAGAGTGCTGGTATATCAAGACACTGCTCGTTAATAAGACAAAAATGTTCAGAAATTTTTGCTTGTTAATAAAAATGCTTGTAAAGCAAGTTACTTGTTAACCAAGGTACGACTGTAATTATAGTTGATTTGAATTTCAAATGACCATGATTTGGCTACAAATATGTCATGTGGCTGCAAAACACAAGTCCCCAACCTTTACAAAAATGACTTTAAAACATGCACATGGTGAGGATCAAGTTCTGGAAAATGATGCAATACCCCCACCCTGCACACACAATGCAAATTGGACTTTAAAGTTGTACACACCACAAGGAACAGGTCCCTACCTTTGCACCACTTGAGAAATGCACCAAAAAGTTTTAAAATTTCCAAAAATCGCTGCAAAAACTTTCAAAAATGGTGCCAAAACAATGTGTTTGGAGTAAGACATTCACCACCTAAATGTTGATGATCTGCCTAAATGGCATACACTCATGTGGACTCGCATTTACATTTTGTGCATCCCATTTTTTTCTCATTGTCATAGACCCCTGCAAGTTGAAATAGACCCCTGGGTGTCTATATAGACCACTTTGGGAATTACTGAGCTAAAGTTTTCTTCAGAGGATTAGCTGTAACATATTTAGCTAAGAAAAATAATAAGAAACAACAATTTATAAACTGATAGTAGAATTCATCATTGGAACTAGAATTATAAAAAACACATGATACTTAAAGACCAAATGGTGATGATTAACCAGGATTAAACATAAATTAAACTTCATAGAATCAGAAGAATTAGCCCAACAAATCAAAAGAACAAAACAACACTTTTTTGAGAACATTAACAAGCCTGGAAGATGGTTGTCATATAGACTGAAAACAGAAAAGAAAAGAAAAGAAATCAATCAATCAATCAATTTTATTTTACAGCCAAAGGCCTGATAAAATAGACTATATATTCATAAAAATAATTAAAGGAAGCTTAGAATTAGTTAAGCGCAATAATTCTCTTTCATGTTTTCTGGGCAGAGAAAAGGAATTTTTTGTAGTGGATATTCTAGAAAATATCTTCATGGATCTGTTTGGGAAACCTCTCATTACAGGGTGAAGGAGCCTGGCGCAATCATCCCTGTAATAACTACATATGAAAAGAACATTTTGCAATGTTGCAATTTCTTTATCATTGCAGGGGCATAATTGATGTTCATATGGTACTCCATAGTAGCTGCCCTCTAAAACTGCAGACGGAAGACAGTTAAATCTGGCTCTTGAAAAGATATGTTGGTATCTTGAGATAAAGTTTTCTAAATATTTAGCACTTGGATGAAATTCAAAATTTAAACCAAAATGCATGGGTGAGCAGATTTTCTGAGCATTATTGAATACTGGAAATCAATATATTTATTCCGCTTTTCAGTTTAACTTTTCAATTTAATTTAACTGTTCAATTTAATTTCATTCATTCATTCATTCATTTGAATGAATAATTTAATTAAAATTTTAATTTAATTTAAAGACTTAGCTGTCTTTAGCTCATAACAAATGCAATTTGATTGGAAAGATTTTTAATCAGGAGAGGGGCAAGATGGTGGCGATCAGCTCAGATGCTAGCTGAGAGCAGCCCTAGCCGGCGTCGGCGCATTCCAGGTCTCTAGAGGGTGATTTCCATCCTACAATCACCCACTGGGAGCAGAAGACATCCCAGATTCGCTCCGAGGCATCCCGGGAGTGGATCCCCTCCCCTGTGAGGGTAGATATCCCTGGGAAATAAATCACTCGTGCGTCCGAGACCATGGGAGAACCGGACGGTGAAGAAGCCTCCTCCCCCCTCCAGCAAGTGAGTGGCCTTTTTCCATCAGACAGCCCTTCCAAAGATAAAATATCAAGCAAAACTCGCCTAAAGAGAACTTTCTCTTCAATAAATACTTCTCTGCCTGTTCTCTTCTCTATCTGCTCACGGGAAGGGCTGCTTTTATTTTCTCCCGTTGAAGGCAGATAAAACTCCAAATAACAACTATTACTTCCACTTCCACTTTCGCTATTCCTGGCTCTAATGTGACTCTATGTGGACATAACACGCCATCTGCTGGATTTTCCTATGTATGCAGTTGCCTTTACATTGCTGATTTGGAAATGAGCAAGTTGATTCTACTGTGAATACAGCATGTTATTTGCTGGTTTCTCCTCTGTTAACAATTGACTTCCGCATTATTTCTGGAAACTGAGTAAACTGGCTCTATGGTGAGCTCAGCACGCTTTTGGCTGGACTTCCTCTGTTAGCAGTGGCTTTGCACTGCAATTCTTGAAATGAGCAAAACTCCATCTGCAACAACAAAAACTGTTCCCATCCCTCTGATTCATCCTTCCCTTCCAGTCATGACTCAACAACCAAGCCAGACCAACCAAGTCCTAGATATGCTTAATCAGTTAAATTTGAGCCAGATGAAACTTATCTCAGACCAGAGCACAGCCTTTTCTGGGTTAAGATCTGAAATGAAAGAGGGCTTTGCTAGGGTCGATGCCAAGATGGATTCCTTCTGTGGGCGGCTACAGGCATTGGAGGACAACATGGGGGTTGCAGACTTCCGTCTAGAAGAGATAGAAGTAACAATGGAATCTACAAATAGACTGGTTCTTATGCAACAAATTGAATCTTCATCTAAAATTTTGAGGATTCAGGGTCTCACCCTTGACAAAGACGAGAATCTCTACACCCTGGTTGGGGAAGGTCTGGCTGCCCTGCTTGACGCACCCGTAGAAGAATTTCTCCACGAAGTAGATGTGATCTATAGCCAACCTACAGCCTATACCAGAAAAAACAAGCTCCCTCCAGAGGTAATAGTCAAACTTGTCAAAAGATACACCCGAGACTGCATCCTCAAAGTTATACGAGATAAAGAGGTGAAAATCAATTAATCCAAAGTGACAATACTGAAAGATGTTCCATGGGAGGTCCGTCAACTGCGGAAAGAATATACGTTTCTTACCAAACTCTTGCTTAAGCACAATATAAGACACAAGTGGATCTACCCTCAGGGTTTGACCTTTCAATGGGAAGAGAAAATACAGAAAATTACATAAGAACATAAGAACATAAGAAGAGCCATGCTGGATCAGGCCAAAGGCCCATCTAGTCCAGCTTCCTGTATCTCACAGCGGCTCCACCAGATGCGTTTGGGAGCGCATGAGACTAGATATCTGTCTCCTGATACAACTCCCCTGCATCTGGCCCTTGAAGTACCCCGGTTTAAAGCCTGGAGATTACACATCTCCATCATGGTTTGTAACCTATGATGGACTTTTCCTCCAGGAATCTGTCCAATCCCCTTTTGAAGGCATCCAGGCCAGATGCCATCACCACATCCTGTGGCAGAGAGTTCCATAGACTTACAACGCGCTGGGCGAAAAAATATTTTCTTTTGTCAGTTCTTACTCTCCCAGCCCTCAATTTGAGTGTGTGTCCCCTAGTTCTGGCATTTTGGGAGAGAGAGAAGAGCTTCCCTCTATCCACTTTACTCATACCCTGCATTATTTTGTATGTCTCAATCATATCCCCCCTCAAGCGCCTTTTTTCCAGACTAAAGAGGCCCAAATGTTTTAGCCTTTCTTCATAAGGGAGGTGCCCCAGGCCAGTAATCATTTTAGTCGCTCTCTTCTGCACCTTTTCCAGTTCCACTATGTCTTTCTTGAGATGCGGTGACCAGAATTGTACACAATACTCCAGGTGGGGCCTTACTATTGTTTTGTATAAAGGCATTATAATGTTCGCTGTTTTATTTTCAATCCCCTTTTTGATAATCCCTAGCATGGAATTGGCCTTCTTCACCACTGCCACACATTGGGGAGACACCTTCATGGAGCTGTCCACCAACACACCAAGATCTCTTTCCTGATCCGTCATGGATAACTCAGAGCCCATGAGTTGATAGATGAAGTTTGGAGTTTTTGCCCCAATATGCATTACTTTACATTTGGTTACATTAAAACGCATTTGCTATTTCTCAGCCCATTCCCACAGTTTGGAGAGTTCCTTGATGGGTACTTGTAGATGTCAGTATTGCCAAGCCAGCCTTAGGTCTAGCCTTTCCTTTAGTGGGCTCAGCTGGTATACTGTTTACTAAAAACCCATTTAATTGGATTTTCTTGGTAATGCATGTCTCCTATACAGAGATCACATCATGGGCTCTTAAATAGTATTGTAGTGTCATGTTACTTGGAACTCTACCTTGCTATATTCCAGGAAACAATTCTGAGTTTATTTTGTCTGTCAAGTGAAACCTGGTTTTTGTTTCTCAAAGTGCTTGCAGGACATTAGTGGGTGAGTTCGCAATACTGGAGGATCTTGAATCAGATTTAGTCAATCTGTTTTTGTGATTCGGTCCCGCTCCTTATCCTTGTTAAGAAAAAGACGTCCAGATTGTTTTATGGAGTCAGTACACTCAATATTAAATGTTACAGTTGGGGTGGGGGGCAGTAGGGGTTATGTGGGGGGCAGTAGGGGTTTCTGTTTATTTTGGTGTCCCATGCCTGTAGGGGTTTCTGTTTCCCATGCCAGTAGGGGTTTCCCATGCCAGTAGGGGTTTCATTTTTTATTTTTCATGTCATTACAGAATGAAATGAAAAATGAAGTGTCCTTGTAAAAAAAGAAACAAAACAAAATGGAAATTTTCATTTTGTTCCATTTCATTTTGTTTATTATTTATTTAGACAAGCACTGATTGGTCCTGGTAGGGCCCTGCGTGCAGGCTGGTCGGCATAAGTGTAAAAAAAAGCATTGACTCCCCAGCCCCCGCACACAGCTGTTTGGCACGAGAGGGGGAAGCGCTGATCGGCCCATGCTACGGCTGATTGGTGCTTGTATTTTTTTTTAAAGCACCGACCAGCCAGCCCTGACTGCAGGCTGGTCAGTACAAGGGTAAAAAAAAAAAAAGAAACGTCGAGGTTTAAAAAAATGCACCGACTGGACGGGGCCATCAGCCAGATCCCGCACGCAGGTTGTTCGGCACGAGGGTTAAAAAAAAAACTGTTTGGTGCTTGTTTTTAAAAAAAAAAAAAAAGGACCAAACAGCCGGGCTGGTTGGCTGTAAAAACATATATTAAATTTTTTTAAAAAGAAAAATGAAACAAAATGAAATTGAAAAACAAAACATCTGCTACTGTCAATATTAGGAAGAATTGCAACAAATAAAATGAGGATCTTACAAAAGATGAGCATCTTACAAAAATTACTATTGTTATGGTATGAGAAAGCTAAAACAGATACTTTCAAAATCACTATTTTAGAAATTCATTAAGGTATGGGACAAATAAAAATGAATGTGTACATCAAAATTCCAAGATTGGCCTCACTTATGGAAGCATTTGCATATGTAAATCTTTTAAACTTTGAGAAAATTGTAACATACAGACATGGTAGAGAAGGGTATCATTTTCATAAGGAACAGACAGCACTTGATAAAATACTGTTGATTACAGATAAACTATTAGAAGGAATAATGGAGAATGAACAAATGAGACAGTGGTTCAGTGGGCAAAAATCTTTATAATATACAGTAATATTGAACTAGAGAAATGGCAAAAGCTGGACTAGAAATTGTAAACTATAAATAGCAACTGCTTATGAAGAGAATTTATATAAAATGTTTTATAGATGGCATTTACCACCTGCCAGATTAGCTAAAATGATTCCAAATATGTTTAGTAAATGCTAGAATTTTTTGAATTAAAACATATACCTGGCTTGTTAATTTTTTTAAAAAACCCATAAAGATTTCAAATCAGAATTGTTCTTCTTAGGGTTTAGGGTTAGGGTTAGGGTTAGGGTTAGGGTTGTAGCCTGCACACTGTAATCAAAATTGTAAACCGCCCAGAGACTACTTGTAGTGGTATGGGGCGGTATATAAGCAGAACACTTTGCTTTAGTATTTATTTATTTATTTATTTATTTATTGTATTTATATCCCGCTTAATATCAAAGATCTCTAAGCGGCTTACAAAGCCAGAGTTGGCACAAATAATCACAATTGAACAAACAGACGATAAACACTACAAACTAATATAGTTAAAAACCAGATAGTGTTCCTGATACTATCCAATAAAAATCTAATAAAAATATCATTCAAGGACATGGCGATGGCGGGGTGAAAAAAAAAACAAAAAAACCTAAGGATCGCCGAAGGCCTCCCGGAAGAGGTAGGTTTTTAAAGCCTTCCGGAAGGCCAGCAGGGACTCTGCAGAGCGCACTTCAGGAGGGATGGAATTCCAAAGGCTAGGGGCCGCCACTGAGAATGCCCGGGCCCGAGTACTCGACTTCCGGGCTTCTCGAGGAGTGGCGACCCGCAGCAAGTGCGCTCGCGCCTGCCGAACGGGACGGGCCGAGGTGGTTCGCTGAGCGATACGCTCTGTCAGGTAGTCCGGTCCCAAGCCATGGAGGGTTTTATAAACTAAAACCAAGACCTTGAATCTAATCCGGGCCGCAACGGGCAACCAGTGCAAGCGGGCCAGGACTGGCGTGATGTGATCATACCGATGCACGCCGGCCACCAGCCTGGCCGCCGCATTCTGTACCCGCTGCAGCCGCCGGAGAAGAGTCAAGGGCAACCCCATGTAGAGGGCGTTACAGTAGTCCAGCCTCGAGATCACCAGTGCTTGGACCACTGTTCTCAGAGAGTTCGCGTCGAGGTACGGGCGGATCTGGGCGATCCGACGGAGATGGTAATAGGCGGACCTGGTCACCGACGCCACCTGGGATTCCATGGAGAGCGCCGGGTCCAGGAGCACGCCCAGATTCCGCACCCTCTCCGCAAGCTGGAGGGACACTCCCCCCAAACAGGGGAGGGGGCCACCGTACCCCGACGGCGAGCTCCCAAAGAACATGACCTCCGTCTTCTCGGGGTTGAGCTTAAGCCTGTTCGCCCCGGTCCAGGTCAGTACGGCCTCCAGGCACCCATCGAGGACTTCAACAGCTTCCACAGCAGAGGTGGAAAAGGAGAGATAGAGCTGCGTGTCATCAGCGTACTGATGACAGCAGACTCCAAAACTCCTGATGACCCCCGCCAAAGGCCTTACGTAGATGTTAAACAGCATGGGGGACAGAGACGACCCCTGTGGAACCCCACAAGGGAGAATCCAAGGGGCCGATAACTCCCCCCCATGCTGAACGTACTGCGGCCGGCCCTCCAGGAAGGAACGGAGCCATCTGCGAGCAGAGCCTCCGATCCCAACCTCAGAGAGCCGGTCCAACAGGATACCGTGGTCGACGGTATCAAAGGCCGCTGACAGATCCAGGAGGACCAACAGGGTAGAGCAACCCCTGTCGGCCGCCCGGATAAGGTCATCTTGCAGGGCGACCAAAGCTGTTTCGGTACCCCGACGGGGCCTGAACCCGGACTGGCATGGGTCGAGGCACTGCCGATCCTCCAGGTATGACTGCAGCCGGACCGCCGCCACCCTCTCGATCACCTTGCCCATAAACGGGACGTTGGCGATTGGGCGAAAGTTTGTTAAATCGTCAACGGCAAGGCCGGGTTTTTTCAAAATGGGCTTAACCACCGTCTCCTTCAGACGGGAGGGAAAAACCCCCTCACTGAAGGAGGCGGTGGCGATGGCAGAAGCCCATTCGGCCATGGTCCCTCTGGCAGCTCTAATTAGCCAGGCAGGGCAAGGGTCGAAAGGGGAGGAGGCAGGCCGGCAATGCGCCATAGCCCTGGAGACCTCGACAGCGGAAACAGGCCCAAGCGCATCCAGCCGAGGCGACGAAGGCGGACCAGCAACTGGTGATGGCGGGGCGGGACCACTGCAACCGGAGTCAAAGCCGGCACGGATGGCCTCTATTTACCAGAGAAATTTGACAAACAATGCATTTATTTAATATTACATATTCTGACAGCAGTGAGGTATGGACACAACACTGGAAAAATAAAATACCAATGGACAAAGGACTAATTAAGAAGATTTTGGAATGTGCAGAAATGCATAGACTGACAATGAGAATTTTTTTAAAAAGAGGACACACAATATTATCAAAAATGGAGTCTGTTCTATCAATTGTAAGAACTGAGAAACAAAATAAATTTGCTGTAATATGAATATGACTGGAACCCATGTAACAATGTCTAATAAGCACTCTTTTTTAGTTATGTAGAAAATGAATAAAATCTATATTTAAAAACACTCTTACATTATTATCCCAAAATGGTTCAGCATTTCATGGGCCAGACAACAAACAGCAAAGGCCTGCCCATCTCCCAGTTGACAGTATATAAAACAAAATAATGCTAATTCGCCAAATGCCCAGAGTTCCTCTGGGAAAGTCAGGCAGTATATAAATGAGGATAATAAATAAATAGGCAACATCTTATTAAACAGAAGTTGGATGAAGTGGACTATTCCATGAAAGTTGACATTATAAAATAGCAGAGCTAGTGTGGTTTAGTGGATAGTGTCAGATATTATGTGTCTATTACATTTAATACTTCCAGAGGGCAGAATGGCATCCATTTGCTTGACAGCGGTGACATTTAGGAGACAGAACCTCAGAGAGATGACTGCTTGGTGTCATGTAGCCAGTGGAATTCAGATGCCAGATCTCGCTCATCCTAGTGTGCTCTCAAGCAATTATGACAGATTTCTTAATAAATTGAGCAAACATATCTTGCAACAACATCTCGCAGGCCAGAAATGGATGTCATTTGAATATTTAAAAGGTAAAGAATTTGAGACTTTAAATGAAACATTAGTCATGTAACAGATACAGTGTTTATAACCTCCGCAACAAGCACAATTGCCCCCGAGAGCAAAGAAACCATTTGCTTGTGAATTATTGCAGAAATTCTATCTTTTAGGATTGATCCATTTTTACAAGAATAACTTAATTTGTGGACTAGAAAAGATGTAATGTGAAAAGAGAATTCTGAACCATTTGGATTGCCATCATCAATAATTAACCCCTGGAAAGCCTTGAAACATTATATCTCCAAGCTGTTAGAATGCTTGGCTGCTTCAAATGTACCTTGTTTGTGTTCATTGCTCTTTTGAGTTTTATATCTTTTATCTTGATCCTGGTTGCAATGGGCACCCAGAAATGGATGACTGCAACAATCCTTTGCAAAACAGGAGCTGAGCTGGTCAATGCCACAGATCCAGAGCTTGTCAAATTCATGGGACAAATTTACTACGGACTTTTTGGAGGTGGTAAGATGCGACAATGTGGGTTAGGTGGGCGGTATTCCAGATTCACAAGTAAGTAGCACTTTGGTTTCCTTTTTTGAACATAATAAAACATTTAGATGCATTTGAAAGTTTTTAGAGTTTAGAATGTGTCACAGATTCTGATTTTTTACCTGAAGATATTTTATGGGTCCAAGATTTTGAATGGAAATTCATTGTGTAGGGGAAGATTTATTCCTTTCATTGGTCAATCAGATTGCAGGGTATGGGTGCAAAATTATTCTGACTTGGGGAGAGGCTGTACAAAAAGTCAGCTGTAAAAAGCAGCAAATGGATATTTGACTCTCTGTGCAACATTGGTTTTTCAAAGCAGATCAAGATCTCTTGGCAAACTCCATTTTTTAAAAGAAATGTGCCATTTGTTTTACATTGCTTTACATTGTGTATAATTTTCCATCCTTGTACTATATTTAGTTGTTCAAGTTAAGAAATTATATTAACTCTTAGGGAGAGAGAATAAACCTCACAGAGAGGAACAGAATAACATCCATCAGGAAAATAGATTAATTAAGATACGTAAAACAGGAAAAAATTCAACTATCTTTAAAGAAGAGTACAATTTCAAGTACAATCAAGTACAATCAGTAAAGAACCAGGGTTTTTTTTTGTCCCATAATGTGATTTCTGAGCGATCTGCACCTTAACCACCATTCAAAAATAGAAGTTCACTATGCTATGAAAAACAGAGACTGTTCAGTCTTTAAGAAAGCCCTCTTTAACCAATTTGATCCTGAGATGAGGTGTTTTTTTTAAAACCACATTAGAAATTAGAGAGAACTTCACAGTTATATCATATTTTCTCATTAAATGATCTACTACGGGGGTTGGGCAGAGAATGGGAAAAACAGCATGTTAAAATGAGTGGGTTACAAGTGGAAAACTATGTTATCCATAGAACCCGTAACATCCAGGCAATCAAGATGAACTGAAACTGTCTTAAATGAAACTTATGTAGCAGATCTACACTTTTTATATTATAAGAAGAGATGAGTGATTCAAGGTCACCGCTAGTGGCATTAGAAATGGGGGGGGGGACAGTCTGCCTAATGTAGATAGAGGAACTTCCCCTAGAATTAATACTGCAGGTGCTCAGAGATTCAGTTTTGCCCTAAGTGATTTCTGTGGATTTCTTGTTTAAAATATTGTTATTGTACCTTTCTCCATAAAAAGATCCACGGTAGCTTACCTAAATAAACAATTTATACCATTATTCTTTATTTAAGCCTGGAGAATGACCTGTGTTTCCTCTAGCACAGAGGAATCACTCCTCTAGCCTTGTAATCACTCTGATTGATTACAGTAATGTACCCAAATGATGTGGCTTCTCATTGTGAGGAAGTGGACAAGGAAGTAAGCTGTGGCATGGTGTGCCCAGCCAGCACTGAGGGCAAGGGGAAAAGGTTTGCCCCCAAACTCAATGACACTGGGTGGGTTTTTGTGCTGGGATATGAGCAAGTGCACTCCAGGTGTGCGGCCCAAGCCAAAGCCACAGAAGGGTCTCATTTCCCACCAGTATGCTGCCTTCCTGCGGTTCCCATTGGCCACTTTGCTTATAATGATCAGCCACCAACCAACCAGCTCCTACACTGGGGGTTTCATTAGTGATGGAACAGGAGGGAGAGGTGAGCCAGCCTCATTACTGGACAGGGGATCCCTTTTCCCAGAAAAGGTGTCACAACCAGTTTGAGGGAGAGCTGTAGAAAAGGGCTTAAAATAAGTTTGCTGGCTGAGACCCTACACCAGGCTTGCCCAAAGTCCGGCCCGGGGCCCAAATCTGGCCCGTCAGGCCATTCTGAGTTGCCCGCGGCTGGCTGGCCCGCCCCTCCCTCCCCCTCCTTTGCCCCATGTTTGTTTTTTTTTTAAAAAAAAAATCTTCCGCCAACACTGACACCGTCCAGGAAACTTGTGAAGCTCGGCGTGCACACGGAGGGCAGCGCACGGGCGGGCCACCGCCACCGGCATAGCTGGGAAGCTTGGGTGGCACTGCAGGTGAATGTGTGAGGTTGGGTGCACACGCGGGGCAGTGATCGGGCAGGCCATGCCACCGGCACCGCTGGGAAGCTTGGGCGGATGGGCGGTCTGCCGCCACCGGCAACACAGGGGAATGTGTGGGGGTGGGCAGGCCAGTGGGCCTCTGCCACCACCAAGGAGCTTTGGGGTGGGCTGCCGGGTGAGCCGTCGCCACTGCTGGGGAGTTTTTGGGGGGTGCAAGGTCACACAGATCACCTCTTCCAAGGGGCGACCTGTGGCCATGGCTCCCTGTGCTTCCTTTGGTCCCCACCTTCCTTCCTTCCTTCCTCCCTCCCTCCCTTCGTCCCCGCCTTCCTGCAGGTGGGGTTGCAAGGGGTCAGTGAGTGGGGCTTATGGGTCAGTGGGTGGCGCTTGCAGTGGGGCGGTAGGGTCGGGGAGCAACCGGCCCCTGACACATTCTCAGCCACCAAATCTGGCCCTCCTTACAAAAAGTTTGGGTACCCCTGCCCTACACCATTCGGGCCAGGCCCCCCTCCCACCACAGCCTGCTTCTGATTCCACCCATCCCCACCTCACCCACTAGTCAGCTGCTTCCTGGGTTAACGGGTGCACTTGGTGATGCTGGCAGCCATCCTGATTCTGGCACTAGGTGCACCTATGCAGAATGGGGGCCACTCACAGGACCAGTCTTGTAGCAGGAAGCACTCCAAGCAGACTCCAGGGCCAAGGGACCTTGGCTCTGCAGCATTTGCTAGCTCCCTCTAATGGTTATGGGTTCCTGAGGCTGTAAGGAAGGAAAGGAAGGAGACTTGCGGGCAGGGAGGCAGGGCACCTGACAGGAGGCACTAGTTGCTGCTCAGGGCAGGAGGGAGGGAAGATGGACTGTGCCCCTAGAACTGGAACCACCACAAACAGAAGAGTATCTGATGGTGGGAGAAGAAGAAGGGGTAAAAACTGAGGAGGAGATAGAATAGGAGGAAATTAAAGAGGATTAGGCAAGTGGGGACAAAGGGGACCAGAAGGAAGCCTGTGCCAAAACCATTGTATTGGGGAGAAACATGCGTTGACAGTTACCCCTCTGCACACCTCCCAACTTCGTGGAATGCCCCATCTTTAGAAGCAAATCTTGGTGGAATGCCCCATTCTTGGTGGAATGGCCCATTTTTAGAAGCAAAGCAAAGCAAAGCAAAGCAAAGCAAAGCAAAGCAACGGAACTGGTTACTGAGTGAAGAAGAATCCAGTGAAGAAGCCACAGTTACTGGTAAATGAACCCCCATTATTTAACCTGGATGTCTTCTTGTTTTTAAGAGGGAAATGTGGGAACTGTTTGAGGTAAAACCTAAACCCAGTCACACCAATGGAAACTTAAGGCAATTCACATGATTATAGACACAACCCTAGTAACTTAAAATGAGAGTAGATGCCACAGCAGCCCAGTCCTTAAGACTGGGACCAATTCTTACTGCCCTTTAGTATTACTACTCATTACACCACTGTGGATCTTGGTTCATGGAATGCCTAGGGCTTTTTTGAAGGTAAATTGACTAGATCAATTTCTGTGCATTAAGATAATTGAAACAAGTCCCCCACCTCCCCTGCAGCAACAAGAAGGCCCATAGACTCTCAAGACCAGCAGAACAGGACTGCAACCACTAGGTAATATTCTTTTTTCTTTGATTTGACTCCAATTAGTCTGAGACAAGACTTCTGCATTTAGCATTTGCACTGGAAAAAGTTCCCATTCAGGTTCATATCTCACAAGCTGAAATGATTCTTTTAAAAGCCATTTTATGCAAATAGACATTGATTTACTTGCATCTTGTTCAGTGTGGCCTTACATTGTGGGTGTTATTGTGAGCCACTATTTTAATTACTGGCCTTAAGTGAGTTTTTGCAGTTGAGTGAGAAAGAAAGGAGGGGAGCTTCCAGTTTTGGTCTGAGAAGAGACAACACGCTACACTCCTTTGGATCTCTAATATTTTACATTTAAAGCTCCTAAACCTTGAATTATCATCCAGGGAGCACTTCAAACCCACCCACACATATTGGTGGAAGGTGTCTTATGAACACCTGGAAATTCAGGATATATAAAATCGTTATGCATCATGCTTCCACTGAGCTAAGCAAGCGGGTGAGTGTTACAAACTATTACCACCTCTAACAACAAGCAGCTCCTCTCAAGATAAGGAACTAACAAGCTCAAATAGTGTGGAAGAGAAACAGCTGCAGCCAAAGCTAGGATCACAAGGGTTTCTTCACCCTCATTTCAAGACAGAGTACAAAAAGTCCTGAACTGTGTCTCTCAAAAGTAAGCAAGGCTCAAACACAATAGAATAAACAGGAATTTATCTGCTGAATTTATCTCCTGGAGGGGATAATCTTGTGGGACACACTGCTGAGACTAGATATAAAGGAAGCTGTTTGTGATCTGACTAGATAGGTTTCTGGCAAGTGGCCTCAATCACCTGATCTAAGTAGATAAGAAACAGGAACTGGGAAACTGAGCAATAGGAGTAAGATCTAAATGAAAATGGTCCAATTCTCTCTAAGTGATGATGAGATATTAGATCTGACACTATCACCTCCAGCACTGCAGCAGGTACTAAGGCTTACTCCTCTGACCATCACACCTGCAACAGAATAAGGAGGGGGGAGAGAGTCTCTTCCCAGGAATCTACATGCAATAAATCAACTTGCAGCTGTTCATAAAGCAATATCCTGGAGACATAAAACCCCTTAAAAGAATAGAGTGAGCTCTTTCCACATCCCCCAACCTTATTGTGAAGAAGAAATCTCACTTACTGATACTTCGCGTCCATCTCATCACTGTTCGCGGTCCTGCTGGGGACCGGTAACCTCACATCCATTGCGGGACGAGGGGAGTTCGTCCCAACCACACCCTCTGAACTGCGATCTAAGCGGGATGAGAGATTCCCCTCCCTGGCCTTGGGAATCTCCTCATCTCGCTTCTTGTTCCGATATGAGTGGCCATGAGGTAAAGCTCCTCACGCAATGTGCCATTCTCCATCTAGTGGCAGGAGTGCAAAGTGCTATTCGCCAGGACATTCCCTATGGAGTCAGCAATGCAGTCCAGAGAGATTAAAAGACAAATGCCTCAAACTTAGCTCCGCAACGCATTGAAGGCAAGGCTTCGGAGAATCGAAACATCAAAAAACGGAAGGTCGGGGTGGAAAAAAATGGAGAACAAAGGAATGGAATTTCACGTCTCATCATGGAACGAGGATGTGTGAAAATAGTCATGCCGGTATCATCAATCACACCCGTGCGTGAACAGGGACAGAACTGCAAGAAGACCATGTGACCGCAACCGAGATCAACACACAACAAACTTCCTCCCAGGACGAGAGTGGACATGAAGTAACCGTCAAACAGGCAACAGGCACATTGGTTTGAATATTAATTAAGGCATTTATTTAACTACAAAGATTTCACAGAAATATTTCTCCAACTTAAAAATAATAAAGATGTTTCTCTCCTTAGTTACTGAGAGGCAACGTCTCTCCCTGCTTCTAATTTCTACATTTTTAAAATGTCCAAGGAAAATACTAGGCAGAAACCATTCGAATGGAAAAATCCTGTCTTCTCCCTCTCTGTAGCTCAGACAGTTCACAGCCTGGGAAAAGGCCTGGGAATTAGCATGACTTCTCAGTCCAATCGGAGTCCATTTGCTGTTCTGCTCTAGCAATGTTTCTTTTAATATTATAAATCTACAATGGAAGTCCACTAACACCCTAGAATTCACAGTTTCTCTTTAGTGTAGGGAAAAAAAACAATTCACTACTCTAAATTACGTTGCAACTTCATTGCCGATATCAGGAAGAAGGCCCATCTTATGTTCCATGCCCCTCTCTGGAAAATTAAAAATTTTAAAATTTTTAACTACAACTACGATAAGGATAAATATAAACAGTAATCTTTGAGATGTCCTGGAGAACAGGGGAAGTCCCCATCAATTGGAGGAGGGCTAATGTTGTCCCCATCTTCAAAGGTTTTGAAGGACATTGCTATCTGTCAGAACGGCTCCTGCTGCCCGTAACACCCAATCATCTCAGGCAGGACATTTGAGGGTGCCGTCGCTGAAGGAGGCCCGTAAATCTTTGACAAGAAATCGGGCTTTCTCAGTTGTGGCCCCTCGGCTCTGGAACCAACTTCCTCCTGAGATCTGTCTGGCACGTTCCCTCCCAGTCTTTAAGAATCGAAAGACGTGGCTATTTAAAACGGCTTTCCCTGGATATTAATCTGTTCTAATGATTGCTATTATACATTTATTTGCCTTTATCTGTAGCCCATCTTGCTCCTGTTCTATGCTGTTGTTATATATTGTTTACTAGTTATTGTGTTTATTTATATACTTGTGCTTATTTGTTATATTGTATTTTACTGTTTATGGTTTGATTTCTGTTCAGCTTGTAAACCGCCCAGAGTAGCCATGTAGCTAGATGGAGCGGTAAATAAATAAATATATAAATATATAAATATATAAATATATAAATAGGACCCAAATAATTACTGCCTAGTCAGCTTGACTTCAATTTCTGGAAAGATCTTAGATCAGATTATTAAACAGGCACACTGTAATTATTTAACAAACAATGCTATCATTAAAAGAAGTCAACATGGGTTTCTTTAAAAACAAGTTATGCCAGACTAATTTGATCTTTCTTTGACAAGGCCTTCAATAAGGTTCCTCATGGTATTCTTCCTAATAAGTTAGTAGAAAGTGGGACAGACAGTGCTACTGTTAGGTGAATTTGTAATTGCTTGACTGATTGCACCCAAAGGGTGATCATAAATGGCCTACATAAGAACTTAAGAACATAAGAAGAGCCATGCTGGATCAACCAAAGGCCCATCTAGTCCAGCTTCCTGTATCTCACAGTGGCCCCACCAGATGCGTTTGGGAGCGCACGAGACTAGATCTCTGTCTCCTGATACCACTCCGCTGCATCTGGCCCTTGAGGTTCCCCAGTTTTAAGCCTGGAGATTACACATCTCCCTCATGGTTTGTAACCTGTGATAGACTTTTCCTCCAGGAATCTGTCCAATCCTCTTTTGAAGGCATCCAGGTCAGATGCCATCACCACATCCTATGGCAGGGAGTTCCACAGACTAACAACGTGCTGGGTGAAAAAATATTTTCTTTCATCTGTTCTCACTCTCCTAGCCCTCAATTTGAGTGTATGTCCCCTAGTTCTGGTATTTTGTGAGAGGGAGAAGAGCTTCCCTCTATCCACTTTACTCATGCCCTGCATTATTTTGTACATCTCAATCATATCCCTCCTGAGGCGTCTTTTTTCCAGACTAAAGAGCCCCAAATGTTTTAGCAATTCCTCATAAGGGAGGTGCCCCAGCCCAGTAATCATTTTAGTCGCTCTCTTCTGCACCTTTTCCAGTTCCACCATGTCTTTCTTGAGATGCGGTGACCAGAATTGTACACAATACTCGAGGTGCGGCCTTACTATTGTTTTTTATAAGAGTAAGGCATTATAATGGCATTATGTTGACTGTTTTATTTTCAATCCCCTTTTTGATAATCCCTAGCATGGAATTGGCCTTCATCACCGCTGCCACACATTGGGTAGACACCTTCATGGAGCTGTCCACCAACACACCAAGATCTCTTTCCTGATCTGTCACGGATAACTCAGAGCCCATGAGTTGATAGATAAAGTTTAGATTTTTTTGCCCCAATATGCATTACTTTACATTTCTCTACATTAAAACACATTTGCCACTTCGCAGCCCATTCCCCTAGTTTGGAGAGATCCTTCTGGAGCTCTTCACAATCTTCTCTGTTTTTTACCACACAGAAAAGTTTTGTGTCATCTGCAAACTTGGCCACCTCACTGTTTATCCTGTCTCCAGGTCATTTATGAACGGACTGAAAAGCACTGGTCCCAGGACAGATCCCTGGGGCACACTGCTTTTCACTTCTCTCCATTGTGAAAATTTCCCATTGACACCTACTCCTTGTTTCCTGGATCTCAACCAGTTCTCAGTCCATAAGAGGACTTGCCCTCTTATCCCCTGACTGTGCAGTTTTCTCAGCAGCCTTTGGTGAGGGACTGTGTCAAACGCCTTTTGGAAATCCAGATAAACTATATCCACCGGTTCACCCAAATCTACATGTCTGTTGAACTTTTCAAAAAATTCTAAAAGATTTGTCAGACAAGACTTACCCTTACAGAAGCCATGCTGGGTTTCTCTCAGCAAGGGTTGTTCTTCTATGTGTTTTAAGATTTTCTCTTGGATGAGGCTTTCCACCATCTTCCCTGGGACAGATGTAAGGCTAACTGACCTGTAGTTTCCCGGGTCCCCATCCTTCCTTTTTTAAAAACTGGTGTGCCATCTGCTATCCTCCAGTCCTCCGGCACTGTGGCCGTTTTAAGAGACAAGTTGCATATTACCTCTCTTCAGCTTGCAGAGATGTGACCAGTGGGGTGCCCCAGGGTTCTGTTCTGGCTCCAGTGCTGTTCATTATCTTTATTAATGACTCGGAGGAAGGAATAGAGAGTATACTAATTAAATTTGCAGATGATACCAAATTGGGAGGGGTTGCTAATTCCCTAGAGGATAGGATGAAAATCCAAAAAGACATTGACAGATTAGAATGCTGGGCCAAAGGTAACGGGATTGATTTCAACAGAGGGAAACGTAGTGTGCTGCATCTAGGTAAAAAGAATGAATTGCATAGATACAGGATGGGAGATACCTGGCTGGGGGAATAGTATCTGTGTAAGGGATCTGGGAGTCTTGGTGGACCACAAATTGAACATGAGCCAGCAGTGTGATGCGGCGGCCAGGAAAGCCAATGCGATTCTTGGTTGCATCAACAGAACCATAGTGTCTAGATCAAGGGAAGTGATAGTACCACTCTATTCTGCTCTGGTCAGACCCCACCTGAAACTGTGTCCAGTTCTGTGCACCGCAGTTTAAAAAGGATGTTGACAACCTCAAGCAGGTACAGAGGAGGGCGACCAGGATGGTTGAAGGTCTGGAAGAAATGTCATATGAGGAACGGCTTAGGGAACTGGGAAGGTTTAGCCTTTCGAAAAAGAAGGCTGAGGGGGGAATATGATAGCTATGTTTAAATATTTGAAAGGATGCCATACTGAAGAGGGAACAGGTTTGTTTTCCATGGCTTCAGACGGTAGGACTCAGGGCAATGGTTTCAAACGACAGGAAAAGAGATTCCATTTGAACATTAGGAAGAACTTCATGACAGTTAGAGCTGTTTGGCAGTGGAATATGCTGCCGCAAAGGGTGGTGGAATATCTTTCTTTTGAGGTTTTTAAGCAGAGGCTGGATGGCCATCTGTCGGGAGTCCTGTGAGGGGGGTTCCTGCATGGCAGGGGGTTGGACTGGAAGGCCTTTGAAGTCTCTTCCAACTCTATGATTCTATGATTCTGGGTCTCAAACCACCTTAAACAGCTCCGCTTGGTGGTTCGCAGTCTCACCAATCATCAGGGCTGCATGAGATCTTTTAGCCTCCTTGATCACCCTGACATATTGCCTGGTCAACATGTTAACTGCAACTCTGCTACTTACCGTCCAATCTTTCCTCCATCTGCTCTCCAGCCTTCTCCTTTCTTGCTTCATATCCCATAACTCAGCCATGAACCACGACGAAGAGCAGGCTTGGCAGCGGAAAAGGTGCTTGGGGGCGATCTAGTCAACAGCCCTGGTGACATCATCAAACCATCTGTCCACTAGCGTGTCAACTAGATCGTCAACCAGGCTGTCCGGGAAATCCATGAAGGCCTCCGAGAACCGAACAAGCTCCAGGAGGCTCCGGGGACAGGCCCAAAGAGTAGGGCCAAGCTCCGAGTGAGGAGGGGCAGCAACCCCCAGGAAGAAAGTCAGCAAAAAATGATCAGACCATGACATGGGAAGGGAGCTGAGATTACCAGTCCTAAGATCAGAATCCACCAACGTAGAGGCAAACACCAGGTCCAGGGTGTGCCCTGATCTATGAGTGGGCCCGGTGACATATTGGGACAGGTTCATGGAGGCCATGGACTCCATGAAGTCCAGAGCCACTACGGAAACCCCACCCCAGCATGGACATTGAAGTCACGCTGTTCTTGCTTGAGCCGGCAAGCTGGCTTTGGCAATACAGTTCACATCGGAGACCAGGCAATAAAAGATAGATTCTGGAATTCTACTCACATATGGCATGGTCGATACATCAGAAATTTGCTTCAATATCTCCTAGTCTCAATCTTGTAAGAACAAAGTAATTTTCCTGGCCTGTTGGCAACCCGCATGGCTCTTTCTAAAAGCAAGGGACAAGACTCCCTTTATCACTAGTTTGCTAACCAATGAGGAAGTGAAAAGAGAGACCATGTGTTTTAAAACTACAACACCCAAGATGCATTGCTTTACAATTCTTAAAGGCACCTTGCCTCTTATACTGAACCCTACACCAAACCCTATCTGTACCAGAACACACCCACCACCAACAGGTGGGGGGGACCTCAATAATGCCACTGAGGTGAACTCAAAAGCTCTGGCAGGGACAATGCTGAATCGGGGGGAGCCCAGTAAACCAGCAAGATCCCAAACCTGTCCTGTTTTCCCACCAATAGGTGCAGGCATTCCAACCCTGGATGCATCAATGTCATGGCTTTGCTGACATTAAAGGACTCACTGTGGACAATTGCCACCCCCCCCCCTTTTGACCCTCCGATCTTCTTGCATGCTGGTAATAAAACCCAGGTGGGCAAAGCTGTGCAAGGGAAGCCCACCCAGGTCTCAGTAAGACAAGCCAGGACAATGTGGTTATCCATGATCAAGTCATGAATGACAGGAATCTTATTACAAACTGACCTGGCATTCACCAGCAGCCAGGGAAGGTTGGAGGCACGTATGGGGTGGTCCCCTTCCATGTGACAGTAGGCCAAAGGGTTAGAATGGGGGACAGGCCACAATTGTCTGACCCTAGTTCTTCTCACCCGACCAACCCCATGGTCGTTAGAGTATCTCCCGCATCCAGACACAACCAGAATAGGCTTCTCAGGCCCTGAAGGCCACTGAGCACATCTATAGGGAGGGGCCAAAAACATAACCAAAACAACTACAATGAGTATTATAACAAATAAATACCATAGCAGACTAACAAAAAAGGTACAGAATATCCAACTGCTGTTACACTCAACCCACCCACCCACCCACACAACTGCCAGCCCCCCAAAATATAAAATATTTAATACAAAATGCAAAATAATCAATATAAGTAAACAATTATAAGATACCTAACCTCACAGCCATCCAGCCTTAGACAGAGATAAAGGACGAAGCAAGCAGCAGATTCAAGATGGACCTAAGCAGAGGGGTGATGAGAACAACATAGCCGGCAATGGAGCAGCAGTGGCAAGGTGTGCTTGGCAACGCACTGAGAGAGCGGGGGGCTGCCTAGAGTCACTGGCGAGGGCAACCCAGATGCCGCAGTAGGAGCCGCCGCCTGAGGAGCAAGAAGGAACACGGTCCAAGGAAAGAATCCAAGGGAGCCACTACCACCGCCGGCCACCCGCCCTCGCTGCGTTTGCTTCTCCCGACTCCTCCGCCAGCTGCCTTTTGTGTGCCGAGCCCATCCCCAGCACCCGGGACGCGAGGAAAGCGGAGTGGGGGGCACTGTGAAAGAGAGGGGGAGAGAGAAAGTAAAGGGCGAATAAGAATCATAGAATCATAGAATCATAGAGTTGGAAGAGACCTCATGGGCCATCTAGTCCAACCCCCTGCCATGCAGGAACCCCTTCACAATATTTCCGACAGATGGCCATCCAGCCTCTGCTTAAAAACCACCAAAGAAGGAGACTCCACCACCCTCTGTGGCAGCATATTCCACTGCCGAACAGCTCTAACTGTCATGAAGTTCTTCCGAATGTTCAAATGGAATCTCTTTTCCTGTAGTTTGAAACCATTGCCCCGAGTCCTAGTCTCTGAAGCCATGGAAAACAAACCTGTTCCCTCTTCAATATGACATCCTTTCAAATATTTAAACATAGCTATCATATCCCCTCTCAGTCTTCTTTTTGAAAGGCTAAACATTCCCAGTTCCCTAAGCCGTTCCTCATAAGACATTTCCTCCAGATCCTCAACCATCCTGGTCGCCCTCCTCTGCACCCGCTCGAGGTTGTCAACATCTTTTTTAAACTGAGGCGCACAGAACTGGACACAGTACTCCAGGTGGGGTCTGACCAGAGCAGAATAGAGTGGCACTATCACTTCCCTTGATCTAGACACTATGGTTCTGTTGATGCAACCAAGAATCGCATTGGCTTTCCTGGCCGCCGCATCACACTGCTGGCTCATGTTCAATTTGTGGTCCACCAAGACCCCCAAATCCCTTTCACAGGTACTATTCTCTAGCCAAGTGTCCCCCATCCTATATCTGTGCAATTCATTCTTTTTACCTAGATGTAGCACCCTACATTTCCCTCTGTTGAAATCCATTCCATTAGCTTTGGCCCAGCAGTCTAATCTGTCAACGTCTTTTTGGATTTTCATCCGATCCTCTAGGGAATTAGCAACCCCTCCCAATTTGGTATCATCTGCAAATTTAATTAGCATACTCTCTATTCCTTCCTCCAAGTCATGAATAAAGATATTGAACAGCACTGGACCCAGAACAGAACCCTGGGGCACCCCACTGGTCACGTCTCTACAAGCTGATGAGAGGCCATTTATGATCACCTTTTGGGTGCGATCAGTCAACCAATTACAAATCCACCTAACAGTAGCACTATCTATCCCACTTCCTACTAACTTCTTATCAAGAATACCATGGGGAACCTTATCGAAGGCCTTGCTAAAGTCCAGATAAGCAATATGCACAGCATACCCCTCACCCACCAGGCCTGTAATTCTATCAAAGAAAGAGATCAAATTAGTCTGGCATGACTTGTTTTTAAGAAACCCGTGTTGACTTCTTGTAATGACAGCATTATTTGTTAGATAATTGCAGACTGACTGCTTAATAATCTGCTCTAGGATCTTTCCGGGAATTGAAGTCAAGCTGACTGGGCGGTAATTATTTGGGTCCTCTTTTTTCCCCTTTTTGAAGATGGGGACAACATTAGCCCTCCTCCAATCGATGGGGACTTCTCCTGTCTTCCAGGACTTCTCAAAGATTATTGCCAATGGTTCTGAAATTACTTCTGCCAGTTCTTTTAATATGCTTGAGTGTAATTCATCTGGCCCAGGAGACTTAAATTCATTTAATGTTTCCAGATGTTCCTGTACTACATCCCTACCTATTCTATGTTGCAATTCCCATCCTACCTCATCTACTCTTTGTCCCAGCGGATCTCTTTCTTCCTTTTTGGAGAAAACAGAGGCAAAAAAGGTGTTGAGTAGTTCTGCCTTTTCGTTGTCTCCTGTTAGTAACTGGTTATCATTGCCACGCAGAGAGCCTATCATTTCCTTATTTTTCCTTTTGCTGCGGACATAACTAAAGAAACCCTTTTTACTACTTTAATCTTCCTGGCAAGTCTAAGTTCGTTTTGCGCTTTAGCTTTTTTTACCATCCCCCTGCATATATTAGCTGTTTGTTTATATTCCTCTTTGGTACATTTCCCATTTTTCCATTCCTTGTACTTGTTTTTCTTTATAGATCGCTGCGTTGAAAGTTCTTTAGTAAATAGACATGGGCACGACTTGGCGAAATTCTCGTTTCCGTTTCCATTTCTCGTTTCCGTTACATAACGGAAACTGTAACGACAATTACTCCGCCAGAACTCGAACTCGAACCGACTAAAGAAAAATTGGGTCTGATTTGTCGTTGTCGTTCCTGGCATCGCAGCGATCGCGCGATGCCAAGCGGCACAGGAAAAAAACTTTTTAAAATAAAATAAAAAACCTATTCCCTGCCAAAAAAGCAGGCTAAAATATGCCTGCCTCAGTGAGGGCACCTACTAGAGGGGTGGTTTCTGGGGGGGGGGGTCCCCCGGCCTCCCCCCTCTTCTCCTGGGCTGCGCAAAGTGCGCATCCTCGTCGTCGAGTCGCACTCGCCCACGCCAACTCGCCAAGCAGTGCGACACAGGAAAAAAGTTTTTTAAAAAAACCCGATTCCCGGCCAAAAAAGCAGGCGAAAATATGCCTGCCTCAGTGAGGGCACCTACCAGAGGGGTGGTTTCTGGGGGGGGGTCCCCGGCCTCCCCCCTCCTCTCCTGGGCTGCGCAAAGTGCGCATCCTCGTCGAGTCGCCAACTCACCAAGCGGCACGGCACAGAAAAAAAGTTTTAAAAATAAATAAAAAACCCCGATCCTGGCCAAAAAAGCAGGCGAAAATATGCCTGAGGCCTGCCTCAGTGAGGGCACCTACCAGAAGGGTGGTTTCTGGGGGGCGGGGGGTCCCCGGCCTCCCCCCCTCTCCTCTCCTGGGCTGTGCATCCTCGTCGTCTCGCCAACTCACCATGCCATGCGGTGCGGGCGGGGGATCCAAAATGGGGCGACCGCAATATTTATTTTGAAATTGTGGTCCAAAAACACACCAAAGCACCACAGAAACATGCGAAAATAGCAATTTTAAAACTGCCTTAATTTTTTCAGTAGCAGCAGTGGGTTTTTCTTGCAACAAAACGTCTCCATTGATTTTATTTTATTTTATTTTATTTTTATTTTTATTTTTTTACACCTGCGCAATAGGCTGTCCATGGGAGTGGACCATGCAAATTTTTGGAGCCATTCCACCAATTGCATGGCCACTTGGCCAGGTTTTGACCGAGACTTCTGGGATGTGCCAGTCGGGCATAAAAAGCCACTAACCCTAGCCCGAACCCGAACCCGAACCCTAACCCTAACCCATACGCCAGTACACTGTCCTTCTTAGTGGGTCAGAGAGGCACCCAGAGGTGCACCCCAGTAACTCACCCTAACCTTACCAGTAACCCTAATCCTAGCCCTTGCGCTAACCCCTAACCCCAAGCCAGATCTGTGTACTCGCATTTCACTACAGCAAGTACACTTCCCTTCTTAGTGAGTCACAGTGGGCGCCCGTAGGGGTCCTCTGTCACTTCGCTCTCCAGCCCAAGTGCACTGCAGGCAGTGAGTCACAGAGGCACCCGAAAGAGAGGTGCCTCTGCCTGCTGCAACTGCAACTTAATGGTATGCATATCCAATTGGCTATGCATGCCATTTTGTAGCGGGTGAGGAGAGGAGGCACCCACGAGGTGCCTCCAGGAGCCCGCTTTCCCTTCATAGCGGGCCAGAGGAGGCACCCACCCCAGAGAGGTGCCTCCAGGAGCCCCCCCCCCAAACCAGTACTAACGACAGACGAAAAACCGACAAACGAAATGACAAATTTTTGGAAAATTTCGCGAAAAACGGAAATGAGCCGGAACGGGCCGGCTCCGACACACGACAACTCGAAACGTAATTTTTCCTGGTCGTGCCCATCTCTATTAGTAAACCACTGTGGTTTCTTTAGACCTCTCCCATTTTTTCTTCTTGTTGGAATAGTTTTAAATTGTGCCTTTAATATCTCGCTTTTTAGGAACTCCCATCCATCTTGGACTCCCTTCTCTTTCAGTGTTTCAGTCCACTGAATCACAGCCAATAATTCCCTAAGTTTACAAAAATTGGCTCTCTTAAAGTCCAGGATTCTTGTCTGACTATGCTTAGCTTCACCTTCCAACTATATAACAAATTCCAAGAGGGCATGGTCACTTTTACCTAATGATCCCACCACTTCGACCCCATTTACAAGGTCCTCCTTATTGGTTAAGACCAGATCTAAAATGGTTTTGCCTCTGGTTTGTTGCGTTACGAATCACACGGGACACAGAGTTTCGGGGTGCAATATCTGGTGCTCAGGGCAGCATTCCTGTTCGTCTGTCTGTCAGGGTTCCATGGATGTCTGTGTGTCTGAATGTGTGGAGGCATGCGTGCATGTGAGTCTGTGATGATGATTCTCCCTTCTGTCTGGTGATGATTCTCCCTCCTGTCTGGTGATTATTCTCCCTCTGTGCCTCCTGCCCGAGTGACCAGTGTTTATTAAGAGAGCAAGCAAGCACAATAGATACAGGGAAACATTCCTCGGTGGGGGGAAAGAATGCAAGCCTTATCTGTGAGATGATACTGAGTAAACAGGTACACAACAGCAGGGGAAATAGGTTCCATAGGTGGGGGGGGGGAAATGCTCCCTAGCTAGTGAGTGATTACTGATAAGGACGGAAAGGGGCTCTTGGTCTGTGTATCCTGATATCCTGTTTTCCTGGCCTCCTGACCTATGCTTAGATCAGCATCAGCTTAGCTGCACCTGGGTGCCTGCTCAGCCCTGGGGATTTCTGGGAAATCCAGGTCCTCAGCTTCCTCTAGGTGCGCTTTGTGCTCTGCCCATTTCTTGGGGTACAGAGCCATCGGGGTATGAAATCCCTACATCTCTCCCTTTCCTTTTAATTAAGAGAGCGCTTGCATACCAGTCAGGAGGCACAGGTGTAAACCAACCAGAAATCAGACACTCATCTGGTGCTCAACCCATCTAGGCCCTGAAAGCCTGGCAACCTGAGGTCATTTGCCCCAGGGGCCTCATTGCTTGGCCCAAGAGGAAACTCAACTCCTTATGTAGGAGGGAGTGACATGTCTCTGCAAGACAAGCTTCATATATCTGGGCTGAGGTGTGAGAATTATGCCCTAAAATGTGATATGTCTTATGGCTTTGCATGAGAGTTGCTGTGGTGACACTCCATGGCCATTTCCTCCCACTCCCATGCTCATTGTGAGAGCCCTAAGCTAGGGCATGGCATAAATCATTGGCTGTGATGTGTTATCTAATGTGGGTACCCCTCTGGACTGTTGGCATGCATTCTTTCTCCCACTGAGTTACACAGCACCCAATATTCATATAACATTCAGAAGTAGACACTTGCTCTCACCAGAACTTGCAGTAATAAATGAAATGGCATAATAAGCATGACTGTCTCCCAAAACCCAAAAAGGTACACGGTGCATAGGCATAGCTAGCATACAGATATAGATGCATGCATTAACAATAATACTCAAGCAATAAGCAATAGCGTAAGCAATACATGAATACCTGAATACATTTTGTGGCTAAGAGGTAATGCATAGCAAGAATTTGCAGGTATAGACAGTGAATATTTTCTGAATACAATGTGTAGATACATGAGAATACATAAGTAAGAATGGTCTGTCTATGCTAGGAGCTTACATTTTTGTGGGGGAAAGGTGAAAGAC
The DNA here is from genome assembly GCA_037367245.1 of Phrynocephalus guinanensis. NCBI lineage: Eukaryota > Metazoa > Chordata > Lepidosauria > Squamata > Agamidae > Phrynocephalus > Phrynocephalus guinanensis. The sequence continues at coordinate 94,656,000 of CM074741.1, read as the reverse complement.
TAGACTACCTAACTATTTTCTTCTCTGCTTCCTTCCAATGGATGGCTGTTTGCTGAAAAGTCTTTTTAAGAGTCCTTTTGCTAAAAGTTCATGGATCTCAGAAATGTCTTCTTCTTCTGGTGGTGAGACAATTCTGCTTGGCATGAATGGTAACAACAGCTCCCAGATTACCCATAGTCCATAAGCCTTTGCAGTTGAGAAAATGAGGAATGTATGAGGAATGAGAATATTCCTTAAATGTCCTTCTGGGATCATTCTGCTGGTAAACTTCAACTGCCATGGAAGGCATACCTGTGAGACTATCTGTCTTTCTCTCAGGGTACATATAGGTAAAATCAAGCCTTCCTTGAAGAGGCTTGAAGGGGGGGCATTTCTCCCCCTTTCTAATTCTTTTGGCTTTTTGTTTTAAATTTGAAATTCCCTGAGAGGAAGGGGCTTTTTTCCTGCTCGATTTTTGGAGGCAAAAGGAACACGCATTAGTGATGATTTTTATACCCTTTTAAACCCTGTTGATTGCTTGTGCCCAAAAATGTAAGGCACATGAGACTTGTAGTCAATTTGCTTCCAACTCTGAAAGATGCCTCTGCTTGCTGACTTGTAATTACAACCAGCAGGAAGCCGATAAGCTTGCTTGTGTATACAGTGTCTCTGTCGTTCTGTCCTTACTACAGACAGTCAATGATTAAGCTGATTCAAGCTGACTTTTGTTTATACAAAGCTCTGAAGGCATTCCTAAAGGAATTACTGCAAACTGATAACCATTCCTTATACCCTGTTATCTGGCATGCTTTCTGTGTGCTAGTGGGGTGAATCAACCCATATAATTCCTTTTTACCCCCGGAAAATAGTGGAAAGATGAGATCTTTGGGACTTTTTTTCTAAAGGACTTGAAATCTCCAGGAATCTTTCTCACAATTCCTGACTGACGCCTGCTTGCTTTCCAGCAAACTTCCCATTCTCCAGCAAACTCTTTCTTATCCAAAAACCTTCCCCCCCCATTCCCCTCCGGACCCCCTGAGCTGCTTCCAGTCGATAGACAGAGAGAGGGGGAGGGAGAGAGAAAAGCATGTTTGATTCCTAAATTTTGCTGTGGTTTGCTAAAGAAAGTGTGAGGGGAATTCTGGCTGCTCAAGATTTCTGAGAAAAGGAAATCTGCATTCTCCATGGCTTTGGAGGAAGAAGAAAACTCTTAGACAGGGAAAAATAAGATACAGATTTTTTGAAAAAATTGGACTTTCTCCTATACTTGTATTGAGGGTGTCCTGCATTTGCCAAGGCATACAAAAGGCTAGCCTTCGCCTTAATGGCCAATTTTGTTCTTTTGGAAAAGGGCTCTATCTTTGGAATTCCCTCTCTGGGCAAATCTGCTTTGGTCCAGCCCAAGGCTGAACTCTGCATATGCTCTAAAGCTGGCAGCCTCTGATTCTTGAGGTGCCTTCCCTGGGAAATGGAATCCTGAGTCTTAAGTGATTCCAGAGCTTGTGTTACTGAGCCGTGGACAAAGTTTTGGCCTCTTTGCATTGCTTTGGGAAATCCTGCCCCATGGCTTGGCTCTTTGCTGCAAGAAAGTGATTGCCTTTGGGGCATCTCCTTGCCTTTTGGAGGTACATTTTCTGGCAGGACAAAATTTTTCCCCTCCTGCTTTTGGGGTTTGATGAGATCTGCTTCTTGAGCCTCATTTTTCCCTTTTCTGGGACTATTCTTGATGGAAAATTTTGATTTTGACCCTTCCAGATGTTCTGTTGCTGACTTTCCTAAATCCCCTTGCAGTTCCTTTTTTTCCTCAACCAATTCCTGATCGTGGGACACTGTTCCTAATTGCAGGTCACTAGGTGGAAAAATTATTGGTAGGGGCATCTTGAAATCTGGGGGAAGGAGTGAAATGGGCATTTCCATGCGTCCCCATGGTTGCTCTGCTCTATCACCTGCGTTCTGCTTGCCAACCCTGGAATTTTCTGCCTGAATCTCCTTTCCTGCCACTGGTTCCCAACCCAGAGGCTGTTGTGACTCCCAAAACTCTATCTGGGACTCTTGGCTTTCCCAAGGCATTATTTTGCTCCGAAAATTAACTGGCCCTCTGAATTCATTTCGTTCTTCAACCGAGAAAAACACTCCCATCTCACCTAATTGGGATCCTCTTGGGAGGATGTCTGGACGCGTCTCGAAGCCCTTTACGGGTGTAGGGAGATGAGGATGAGCCGCATTCGTGCCTTCTGGCCTGGAGCGTGGTCCTTGTGCCTAGTGGTTCCTCTGCATCTGCCTTGCTGCAGGAGATTGCATCTGCATTGCCTTCTGGGAAGCACGTCTGCATTGCCTTGGGGAAATCACGTCTGCTGTTGCCTTAGGGGAATCACGTCTGGGGGGATCACGTCGAGGTCACCATCTGTTGCGTTACGAATCACACGGGACACAGAGTTTCGGGGTGCAATATCTGGTGCTCAGGGCAGCATTCCTGTTCGTCTGTCTGTCAGGGTTCCATGGATGTCTGTGTGTCTGAATGTGTGGAGGCATGTGTGCATGTGAGTCTGTGATGATGATTCTCCCTTCTGTCAGGTGATGATTCTCCCTCCTGTCTGGTGATAATTCTCCCTCTGTGCCTCCTGCCCGAGCGACCAGTGTTTATTAAGAGAGCAAGCAAGCACAATAGATACAGGGAAACATTCCTCGGTGGGGGGAAAGAATGCAAGCCTTATCTGTGAGACGATACTGAGTAAACAGGTACACAACAGCAGGGGAAATAGGTTCCATAGGTGGGGGGGGAATGCTCCCTAGCTAGTGAGTGATTACTGATAAGGATGGAAAGGGGCTCTTGGTCTATGTATCCTGATATCCTGTTTTCCTGGCCTCCTGACCTATGCTTAGATCAGCATCAGCTTAGCTGCACCTGGGTGCCTGCTCAGCCCTGGGGATTTCTGGGAAATCCAGGTCCTCAGCTTCCTCTAGGTGCGCTTTGTGCTCTGCCCATTTCTTGGGGTACAGAGCTATTGGGGTATGAAATCCCTACACTGGTTGCCTCCTCTACCTTCTGGACCATGAAATTGTCTGCAAGGGCAGTAAGGAATTTGTTAGACCTTGCATTCCTAGCTGAGTAGGACTGCCAGCATATATCAGGATAGTTAAAATCCCCCATTAGTACTACATCTCTCCCTTTTGACTGTGTGGCCATCTGCTCACAGAAGGCATCATCCCACTCCTCCGGCTGGCTTGGGGGTCTATAATATACTCCCACAATGACATCCCTCCAGGTTTTTTCACCCCTGATTTTAACCCAAATACTCTCAACATGCTTCCCCTGCTGTTTATCTTGTATTACTTCAGCAGTTTAAATGTCCTTAATATATAAAGCTACACCTCCTCCTTTCTTACTCGGCCTGTTCCTTTGAAACAAGTTATACCCACCAATGACTACATTCCAATCATACATCTCATCCCACCATGTTTCAGTGATGCCAATTATGTCATATTTATTTTGCTGTATTAGGAGTTCCAGCTCTTCTTGTTTGTTCCCCATGCTCTGTGCATTGGTGTAGAGACATTTTAGGTTGTGTGCACTTCTTACATGTCCTTTGCTTAACCTGTTTTTCCTTGCACTGGTGGTCTGCACTACTTTTTGTCCTGCTCCTATTTCAACATTTGGGCTAGTCTCCATAACCCCTTCTGGATCTCTACCATTAAGAGAAATTTCTCCCTCCCCCTGCAAACTCAGTTTAAAGCTCTCATTATTAAATCTGCAATCCTCTTGGCAACAAGATTCCTACCAGCAGTGGTGATGTGCACCCCATCCTGGCCCAATATCCCGTCTGAATGAAAAAGCAAACCATGGTCCAAGAATCCGAATCGTTCCTGCCGGCACCATCTCCGAAGCCAATTGTTCACCTCCACTATTATTCTTTCCCTTCGTGGACCATGTCCTGCTACAGGGAGGAGAGATGATATTGCCACCTGTCCACCCAGGTACTTCAGCTTCCTACCCATCTCTTCATAGGCCTTTGTGATATCTTGAAATCTGCACTTTGAAGTATCGTTAGTTCCTACATGGACCAAAAGAAATGGGTTAGAATCAGTGGGCTTGATGAGTCTCGTCAGACTCTCTGTTACATCCCGAATCTTGGCTCCAGGGAGACAGCAGACCTCTTGATTCATTTTGACAGGCCTGCAGATAACCGCTTCTGTTCCTCTAAGCAAGGAGGCTCCAATCACCACCACTCTCCTCGTTTGAGGCTTGGTAGGTGCCCTTTGTTGTAATGTTGGATTTCTCTGTGCAGGGTCTTCAAGCTGCCCTTGCTGTTCTAGGTGCAGTTCCTGTTCCTGGCTGATAAAGGAGAGAGGTTGGAATCTATTGTGCAGTTGCAAGCTGTCTGTTTCCTAGTTCTTCCTTTTCTGACTGTGACATTACTCCAAGTATCTGTCTCTTGTATTTGTGAAATGTCCTCACCCTGATTTAGATTCTCCCTGTTACTTGTTTTGACAAAGTTTTTCTCTGCTTCCTGCCACACCCTCTCAGAGACTGAGCTGCAGCCTCAGCCCAAGCCGAGTTGCCACTTCCTCAGAGGCAAGCACTGAGGGATCATCCACCAGCCCCTCCCATCATCCCCAGCTTGGCCTGAGCGGTGCTGGGGGATGGGGACCTTCCCAACTGTGGACTTTCCACTCCCTCCCATTTGTGCCCCACCAGATTGGCACAGCGCCATGGCCATGGGTGGGGGGGGCGATGGTGGGAGGAGAGCCAGAGGCAGCCATGCCTCTGCTGCCCCCACCCTCTGGGCGAGGCACCTGGCTGGGTGGAGCAGGGTCCCCCAACCCGGTCCCTCACTGCCACCACCCCCACCAAATCAGGCCCAGCACCACAGCTGGGAGGACGACAGGGGAGGAGAGCCAGTTGCCGTTGCAACAATTTGCATGCACGCGCAATTAAGGTCGACTGTGGGGGACATTCGTCACGGACAGGTAGACCGTGGACTGTTCAAACTTGGACAGCCCTGATATACACTATACCGGATGCATTAACAATAACATTTACCATAGTTGCAATACAAAACTTTTACAACTGTTAAATTACATTTTTACATTTCATAGTAAATGTAATTACAGCTTGGCATTGTTCGCACGGGCTTTTGATCCAGTGCAGTCCGGGTGGTCTATTAGTTCCAGGTTGCAAAGTCCTTCTCTAACCTCCTCCATCAGGTCTTCCTGAGAGGTCAGTCCACAGTACAAATATTTGGCCCTGGATGTAAGCTTTAAGTCTCTGTAGAGCCCAAACGATGTCCAAGTCCTCCTTCAGAAACGTAGAAAGGTGCCTCTCCCCATGTAAAAGTCTCTTGCTTTCATACTTTACCAGGTGCAGAATGTTGTCATCTCTGGGCTGGTACATCACGGCTCTGGTTCTGGTGTACAGCGTCCTTAGGACTAGTCCAATCGTTAAGGCTTTTCTCCAGTAATCACAGTATCTCCAGCACGCTGCAATCCACTCAACCATCTTGGGCTTCTTTCTTTGGATCAGCTTGACACTGTTGGGATCAGGCACAATGCACTGTGCAATCCATAGCACAGGATCTTCAAACTTTGCTGAGAAGAATTGCATCAGGCAATCTGGAGATAAAGCTCTCTGAATTTGGACACTCTGGTCAGGGCACTTATGGGTGTCGATGAGGTCATCTGCTTTCTCCAACACAAATACTTTGACTTTTCCCCCGATTTAGAAGTTTTAGCTTACAACACCAATCAAACAAGGTTCCTGGAATTTCAATTACAAGCAGTTCTTCGACCAGGGTCTCTCTAGGCAATCTGTTCACTCGAGCAGCCTACATAACTTGTATGTTGGCACACAATTTCTCCATAGCGAATTCAAAGACGGAAGTTAAGCAAAAGCATTGTGACAATTGGTAGTTTTGATCTACTCTATTTAGCGTAATCATAACTGAAGCATCAGTTTTGCCTGTTCCTGACAGACTCTGGACTATAAGATTTTGTGATGGTTCAGCTAGCATAATTGACTCAAAGCTAGTTTGCATAAATCGAACGGGAGGCTTTGCTAATTTAGGACACCTCTCACCATCTACGCTCCCTTTCAGCTTTAGTGTCTCTGTGTCACTACTAACAATGAGGTTTCCAGCATCACCTATTCTTGTGAGCAAACTCTGTATTACTTGTGGTGCACTAGCTGGCTGCTGGAAGAAATTATCAAGGTTCTCTAACTTACTGACTTTCAGGTATGTGTATTGGCTTCCTTTATTTCCTTCTTGGAATGCAGACTGGAGATATGTGATGGTAACCTGCACTCCCTTCCAATATAGGCATCTCTTCAGTGACACTCATATCAGTTAAAGAATATTGATTGCTTTGTCCTGTGTTTTTAAGTAAGACTTTGGCTATGTTGAGCCCTAACCTGTGGTGTGGAGTAGAGTTTACAGGCAAAAGACATAGTTCAGCTTCTGCGTTGTCCGCCCTACTCCTCTTCCTTGACATGTATCAGAAGACTGGAAAAACATTTTCATTTCTTTCCCCATGCCTGTCCAGAAGAGGTTTTGAGCTACCCTTCTCTTACTGTGTGTTATTCCTAGATGTGCACTTAAAACACCACTATGAGCTTGCTGCAAAATCTTCCCTCTGTATTGGCTAGCTGTCACTAGTTGTTTGTGGCATCTCCCTCCTGTCCTATAAAGTGTGGCAAGGGTTTCCCTATACAGAAATCTGTTTGGTACATAAAACCTCTCTGGATTTTCTGGTGCTAATGGAATAGAGATGGGCGTGATTTGAAACTGATGTTTCAGTTTTTCATTTTTCGTTGCAGGTCCCGTTTCGGTTTGTTTTCATTTTTCGTGATTTTTTTTTGAAAAAGTTCATTTCATTGGTTTGTTTATTCATTTTTTGTTTTTACCCGCTTTGCATGATTTTTAAAGCATTTCCGCGTGCGGGCATCACCCAATGTCCCAGACCAGAGGGAAAGCACACAAAAATTGATGCTGGCAGAGACACAATATAGACTAGGTACGCAGGGAGGCTGCAAAGGCAACGGCGGGCGTTGCCCAGGACGTAAGGCAGCCGCAGAGTGACTGCACTGCAGGGCAGGGGAGGGTACTCACCGAGAGGTATGCACGCACACATGGAGGCTGCAAGACTGAAGCTAGAGAGAAATCTCTTCTTTCTCTTCCCTAAGAGCCAGGTTGCAGCCAGCAGGAACTCAGAGACACACACCTGGCTGGCTGGCTTAAAAGTGAAAATAACGAGTCGCAGAGACAGCAATCCCACCCTAACTCCCACCACAGACTGCAAGGAGGAGGGGGGCTGCCAGAGCTTTTTATGCCCTCTGTGGCTGCCAGACCTGCCCAGTCTGCAACCTGAGCATGCTATTAGTTGAAGTTGTCCAAGAATTTACATGATCCCCTCACATGGCATGCATCCATTTTGTGGCTGGCATCCATTTTGTGCCATCCATAAAGGGAAAAGAAAAATACATCATGATGGGAGAAAGACAAAAACAAACGTTTTATGGACCCCAGCCCCCTGGTAGGTAATAAATAATTATCGCTGTGTTTTTATGGATGTCCAGGGTGTTTTAATACCCAAGAAATCAATATTAGGCATCTGGCAGCCATTTTGGGTCAATGTCCCCTAACTCCCCTTAAAGGAAAAAAATACAGTGATCTGAGAAAAGACATAAACGCACGTTTTAAGGACCCCAACCCCCCCCCGGTAGGTATTATCAGGCAGAATAAATAATTATTGCTGGGTTTTTACGGATATTCAGGATGTTTTTAACATTTAAAACAGCTCATTTCATCACACATCGCCATTAACGAAAAAAAAACCGTAATGAACCTAATTTTCTTGGTTCTGTTTGGTTCGTTCCAATTTCATCACCAGGTTCATTATTTGTTTCATTACATAACAAAATGAATAACGAATAATGGAACAAAAAATTCATTTTGTGCCCATCTCTATAATGGAGCTACTATTTTGGCTGCCTCAAAATAACTCTGCAAACCAACATCCTCTTTCTCTTCTTGATCAAAACTAACTTTCTGAGAGTTTCTAAAGGGCACTATGATAACTTCAGATCCTATATGACTGGAAACTTCTGCTTGGGAATCTCTAGGCCTATTCTGGTTAGATATTGTTACATCTTCTCCTTTGTTTATCAAGTCTTGGCCCCGTTTTGAGCATGCCACTATAGATGCACTCCTAACATGCTCCAAGAGATCCCATCCAATTAATACTGCTGCTGGTATCTCCTCAGATATGGCCACTGGCCATTTCCCTGACCAGTAATGAAATTCCAGGTCAACTTCAGCTACTGGCAGTGTCACAGTTTCTTTTTAAATTCCCTTCAATTTCATGGTACTATCTGACTTCAGTCCCACTTTTGAAATTAAATCTGGGTGGATAATTTTGACCTGTATTTTTAAATCCTAAATATTTCATTCCATTTACCCAAATGTTTTCCCCAGCTTTTGTTAGTACGAACTGGTCTTGCTTAATCAGAAAACTATGTACAATTGGGATTTCAGGGATTTTCTCAGGCGCCTGTCCACCTACAGTTCCAGTTGTCATGGCAACCTGCCTAGCTTCTTCATCCCCCATTGTATGTCTGCAAAAAGCCTTTCTCTGAGGGTTTGGACTGACATTTTAAACTTTTCTTTTCTTATATTGAAAACTCAGATGATCACCTCCACAAATCTAGCATTTCAGATCCTTTCACCTACTAAAATTAGGATTATTCTCTTTTCCTTCAGTGGAACTGGTGTGTGGTTTATCAGACCTGGGGTTTTTACCCTGTGGAATATTCTTTCTATTTGGCCCTGGGCTTTGCCTTCCCTTCTCAAACTGGGACTTGTTCTTTTGTGCCTCAAAGCCCTTCCCGCCAAATTCTGGGTGGTCAAAAGCATGGTCTCTACTTTCATTAATCTGATCAGCTAACTGAGCTGCCTCCTGTAAGGTTTTAGGATGTATTTCTTTAACTAGATATTTGAATTCTCCATTTATAGCTACATAAAACTGTTCAAGACCCATAATATCTTTGCTTTCATCAGCAGTTTTAGCCCCCTCTTGCTCTAGCCACTTTGTGAGGTAATTTGTAAATTTGGCTGAGCATACCCGCACTCAAACATGACAGTTCCCTAACTGCCCTGTTTCTTCTAGCCTATGTCTTCCCTATCTCTCAGGATGGATGTTCCCTATCTTCACCCTATCTTAAGCATGCAATTTCCCTATCTGAATCAAACTACCAGGGATATGCAGTGAGGTGGCCAAGTTTGCAGATGACACAAAACTTTTCCATCTAGTAAAAACCAAAGAAGATTGTGAAGAGCTCCAGAAGGATCTCTCCAAACTGGGGGAATGGGCTGCGAAATGGCAAATGTGTTTCAATGTAGCAAAATGTAAAGTAATGCATATTGGGGCAAAAAATCCAAACTTTATATATCCAAACTTTATTTATCTAGCTCTGAGCTATCCGTGATGGATCAGGAAAGAGATCTTGGTGTGTTGTGTGTTGGTGGACAGCTCATTGAAGGCCAATTCCATGCTAGGGATTATCAAAAAGGGGATTAAAATAAAACAGCCAACATTATAATGCCATTATACAAAACGATAGTAAGGCCATACCTGGAGTATTGTGTACAATTCTGATCACCACATCTCAAGAAAGACATAGTGGAACTGGAAAAGGTGCAGAAGAGAGCAAATAAAATGATTATGAGGAAAGGCTAAAACATTTAGGGCTCTTTAGTCTGGAAAAAAAGCACCTGAGGGGGCATATGATTGAGACGTACAAAATAATTCAGGGCATGAGTCAAGTGGACAGAGGGACGCTCTTCTCCCTCTCATAAAATACCAGAACTAGGAGAGTGAGAAGAGACAAAATAAAATATTTTTTTTATCCAGCATGTTGGAAATCCCTGCTACAGGATGTGGTGATGGCATCTGGCCTGGATGCCTTCAAAAGGGGATTGGACAGATTACTGGAGGAAAAGTCCATCACAGGTTACAAACCGTGATGGAGATGTGTAATCTCTAGGCTTAAAACCAGGGTACTTCAAGAACCAGATGCCGAGGAATGGTATCAGGAGACAGATATGCGCTCCCCAAACACATCTGGTGGGGCCGCTGTAAGATACAGGAATTTGGACTAGATGGGCCTTTGGCCTGATCCAGCATGGCTCTTCGTATGTTCTTATGTTCTTATGTACCTCAGTTGGAGCTATTTATTGCTTTCACATTCAAGGAGTAAATTGGACAAAGGCTCACTGACATGGGTGCAAAGTAAGCTAAGCCAAAGACTTTTCTCAACTTTTAATTCTTTAACACACAGTTCAAACTTTTCTAGAAAAACCAAAAATATCTTCATCAGCTCGAAGCACAGGAAGACTTTTATTATCAAATCCTGACAAAGAAGTAGCAGCTTCCTCCCTTTTCAATCTGTCCTTATCTTTCTCTTTCTGGGCTTTAATTAGTTCCTGGAGTTTTCTTTCCTTAATCTCCAGCTCTTTTAAACATAATTCTTCCATTCTCTCATTCTGTCTGAGGGAAGCTTCTTACAACTGAGCCAAATGCTCCAAATATCTCTCCAGCTAAGTAATTCCTTGTGGCTGTGGTGGTAGGGGCTCTGACTGCCTGTTAAGTTCTGGGTCATCTGCCATGATGGATGATACAGGAGTACTGCCATTATAATCAAAAAGAAAAGGTCCCTCTCTGTGGGTAAATCCTGCCCATGCAGCTAACTGATCAGAGGTTAGCTTTTTCTGATTAAGCTGTGGCATACTAGTAGCCCCCTGGGTATGTCCATAAACCTTGCTGAGTCCTTTCACATAGATAAGGAGTCACTGTCAGACTAATGTCTGGGGCCAGGAATCTTTCCGTTCTTGTGGGCTCAAAAATATGGCCTGGAGAGAATGCTGAGCCTTCTACACTCTCTGGGGTCAATTGACTAATTAAATCAGTGAAATTCCCATGGAAGCATTCACCAGCAGCAATCAATCTCACCCTTCTTGGTATGTGCTCACTGTCAAAGTCCTGTAGGAGGCTTGACGGAAAACTCCATCGCCTGTGTCCATGTAGTTCAATGGCTGCTTCGACCCAGCTAACCCTAGCTTGAAACCTGTGTCCGCGGGTTCAGAGGCTTCAGGGGGTGGGGAGAGCTCCTTTGAAATCTCTGTGGTGATAAATTGCACACTATTTACTTATTTGTGGTTAGGGGTTTGCCCTATTTGCCCGAAAACTCAATATTAAATTAAATGCCACTTAGAAAGTTATTTCTCTGTTGCCATTTAAAAAATTGTCTTGCTTTTCTGTGAGCACGAGCTTCAGCTTGGTCACTCACAAGCCATAAATCAAAAGTACTATAATTACCTCAGCAAGCCTTTTTAACAGTTTAACAGATTTATAGTCTCACAACAGGCCTCATTAAGGGAGATAGTGCCCCGACTGCCATTTACTCCATGCAACGGAATAAAGGGGCAGAAGTCTCTTCCCAGAAATCTACATGCAATAAATCAATTTGCAGCTGATCATAAAGCAATATCCTGGAGACATAAAACCCCTTAAAAGAATAGAGTGAGCTTTTTCCACATTCCCTGGCCTTGCTGTGAAGAAATCTCACTTACCAAAACAGTTATCAAACAGGCAACAGGCACATTGGCTTGAATATTAATTAAGGCATTTATTTAGCTACAAAGATTTCACAGAAATATTTCTCTAACTTAAAAATAATAAAGATGTTTCCCTCTTTAGTTACATATGGTCTACTAAGAGGCAAAGTCTCTCCCTGCTTCTAATTTCTACATTTTTAAAACGTCCAAGGAAAATACTAGGCAGAAACCATTCTTATGGAAAAATCCCCTCTTCTCCCTCTCCGTAGCTCAGACAGTTCACAGCCTGGGAAAAGGCCTGGGAATTAGCATGACTTCTCAGTCCAATCGGAGTCCATTTGCTGTTCTGCTCTAGCAATGTTTCTTTTAATATTATAAATCTACAATGGAAGTCCACTAACACCCTAGAATTCACAGTTTCTCTTTAGTGTAGGAAAAAAAAAAAACTTCACTACTCTAAATTATGTTACAACGTCAATTACCGATATCAGGAAGAAGGCCTATCTTAGAGGGGCCAAGGTGCAAACACCAAAGAGTAGCTGTCAGAACTGTATTAAAGTTTACACCACACACAGAGGAAGGATGAAACAAAGATGACAGACTTCATTCTTAGTCCCCCACAATGACAAATGACTCCACCTATAGATTTGCCAGATACATCCTCTGTAAAGGAATACTATTTGGAAAGAAGCCATTTAGATAGCTTCCTAAATATGGACTTCAGCAAATTCAGAATGGAAGATCTCCTTGCCATCTCAGACACCTCCCCAGAGGAGCCTGAAGAGCATAGGAGGAATAAAGAAAAGGGGAATTCGCAAGCAGATGACCTGGCCAAGGACATCACCCTTGAGGGAGACAAAATCTATATAGCCAAGGGAGGAAGTCCCATAACACAGAGAAACATAGAAGGTGTTAAATGTGTGCCTTCATTGGAACAGGCTCTTCAGGTTGCCATACTGGAAATAAGAGACTTAGTAAAAGAAATGAAAGATCTGAATGGTCGCTGGAGGTTGATCATAACCATCAAGGTCGTTTATTGGAAACACCTGGTTGGCTCTGCTGGCTGACTTATTAGACTCTTTCCAGCGCCTACTCCCGTGCTAGACTCTTCTGAACTCCCTTTCTCTTCCCCCCCTCCCCTTGTTCATCTGCTCTGGCTACATGTGCCCATTATTATGTTAATATTTATTTATTGCCTGTTTTGCACTTATTATTTGGGATTGTATTGTGCTGTTTAAGTTGCTATATTTAGTTGTGTTTCATTTATTATATTGTGTTTTGTGCTGTTATTTTCTTGTTGTTGTTTTCTCCCCCCCCCCAACTAGGTCACCATGCTAGCAGGGACCGCAATTCCGATTGTGTCGGGCCGTGTGCGTTATGCTTGGAGTGGGGGGGGGGGGTTAGTCGGGCAAGAAGAACTCGGGTCAGGCATCACGCCTGTGCCCCGTTCTGACCCCTCAGCTCACCGCCACATGTCTCGGAGCCATCCCACCAGCGCCTCCAGCCTGTCCTGCCTATTGATGAATCCCAGGTAGGTCCATGATAAGATCCCCGTCCTGTATGATGCCATCTTGGACGGGAGGGCCGACCTGGCCTGCATTACCGAGACCTGGGTGGGGGCAGAGGGGGGGCTTCGCTCACCCAGTTGTGCCCACCCGGGTTTCAGGTTCAGGGTGTGGGCAGGTCGGAGGGTCAGAAGGGGGGAGGGGTCGCCATCGTTTAGGGAATCCATTCATGTCAGCAGGGCCTCGACATTGGTAAGTCCGGGGTTAGAATACCTTCACCTGTTAGTGGGACAGCGGGACAGATTTGGCATTGTGCTGGGCTACCGTGCTCCCTGCAACCCAGCGCAATCCCTACCAGAGCTCACGGAGTTCATCGCCGCGGCACTGCTGAGGTCCCCCTGCCTTTTGGTGGCTGGGGATTTCAATGTGCACGCTGGTGGCGGGCTTTCCGGTGTGGCTCTGGAATTCATGGAGTCCATGGCCTCCATGGGTCTGTCCCAGCATGTTTTATGCCCCACCCCCAGATCAGGGCATACCCTAGACTTGGTATTTTCTCCATGTCAGGGGACTTTAATCTCACGGTAGGGGACATTGTCTCCCTGCCGGTGTCATGGTCAGACCACCACCTGCTGTCCTTCTCCCTGTTGGCTGCGGCCCCTCCCCGCGGGGACCCCTGGCCAATTGTTTGGGCCCACCCCCGGAGGCTCCTAGACCCTCATCGGTTCCGGGAAGCCTTCAGGGAGCTTCCTGGCGGCTTGGCTGACGATCCAGCCGAGGCTGCGGTTGACCAATGGTTTGATTCAGCTTCCCGCGCCGTCGACCGGATCGCCCCCAGGTGCCTCCTCCGATGCCGAGCTCGATCTTCACTGTGGTTTACGGCAGAGCTTAGAGTGATGAAGCAGGAGAGGAGGAGGCTGGAGAGCAGCTGGAGGAGGGACCGGATGGCATTTAATAAGGCGGCAGTTGTCGTCCAGACTAGGCGTTACAGTCATGCGATCAGGGAGGCCAAAACATCATACTACTCCCTGAGAATTGGTGAGGCCGCGAACCGCCAGTTGGAACTTTTCCGGGTGGTTCGGGACCTCACCAATCCTAGTCTGACGAGGCCTCCTCCTACTGAGTTCAGTAGTGAGTCTTTTGCAGCCTTTTAAAAAACAAAAATAGAGGCCATCCGGGCCGGTTTCGACTCCGGTTGCACTAGTCCATCCTCGGCATCCCTGGACACCGCACCCCCCTCTCCTCGATTGGTTGAATTTGGGCCTGTTTCTCCTTTGGAATATTCCAGGGCTATTGCCCACTGCCGGCCCGCGTCCACCCCCTTCGATCCTTGCCCTGCCTAGTTTATAAAAGCTGCCGGAGGGAGCATGCCGGAATGGGCGTCTGTCATCGCCGTGGCCTCCGTCGGGGAGGGGGTCTTTCCCTCGCACCTGAAGGAGACCGTGGTAAAGCCCCTTCTTAAAAAACCTGGCATGGCATCGGACGAATTGGCTAGTTACCATCCGATTGCCAATGTCCCTTTCATGGGCAAGGTCATCGAGAGGGTTGGCGCGATCCGGATCCAGACTTTTTTGGAGGAACATCAGCGTCTTGACCCATGCCAGTCTGGGTTCAGGCCGGGCCGGGGGACCGAGACAGCTTTGGTCACTCTGCAAGATGACCTGATCCGGGGGGCCGACAGGGGTTGTTCTACCTTGTTGGTTCTCCTGGATCTGTCAGCGACCTTCGATACCGTAGACCACGGTATCTTACTGGATCGGCTCTCCGAGGTGGGTATTGGGGGCACTGTTCGCAGTTGGTTCCGGTCCTTCTTGGAGGGCCGTCTCCAGTATGTGCAGCATGGGGGCGAGTTGTCGGCCCCGTGGACACTCCCTTGTGGGGTTCCGCAGGGGTCGTCTCTCTCCCCCATGCTGTTCAACATCTATGTGAGGCCGCTGGCTGGGGTCATTAGGAGATTTGGAGTCTGCTGCCATCAGTATGCTGATGACACGCAGCTCTATTTCTCCTTTTCCACCTCTGCAGATGAAGCTGTCCGGACCCTCGACCAGTGCCTGGACGCGGTCATGGCATGGACCAAGGCCAACAGGCTCAAACTCAACCCCGAGAAGACGGAGGTGATGTTCTTCGGGACTTCCCCGTCTGGGTATGGAGGCCCTCTCCCCAGCTTGGAGGGAGTTTCCCTCCAGCTGGCGGACAGTGTTAGGAATCTGGGCGTGGTTCTGGACCCGGCGCTCACCTTGGAGGCCCAGGTGGCCGCCGTGACCAGAACCGCATTCTTCCACCTCCGTCAAATCACCCAGATCTGCCCATACCTAGACAGCGACTCCCTGAGAACTGTTGTGCAAGCCCTGGTGATCTTAAGGATTGACTACTGTAACACTCTTTACATGGGGTCGCCCTTGACTCTCCTCCGGAATCTGCAGCAGATGCAGAATGTGGCAGCCAGGCTGGTGGCGGGTGTGCGCTGTTACGACCACATCACCCCAGTTCTGCAGCCAGGCTGGTGGCGGGTGTGCGCTGTTACGACCACATCACCCCAATTCTGGCTCGCCTGCACTGACTACCCGTTGCGGCCTGGATCAGATTCAAGGTCTTGGTTTTAGTTTATAAAACCCTCCATGTCTTGGGACCTGACTACCTGGCGGAGCGGATCGCCCAGCGATCAACTTCGGCTCGACCAACGCGGATGTCGTGGGCGCACTCGCTTCATGTGGCCACCCCTAAAGAGGCCCAGAAAACTTTGACTCGTAACCAGGCCTTTTCCGTGGTTGGCCTGACTCTTTGGAACCATCTTCCAAGCGAAGTGCGCCTTGCAGAGTCCCTGCTGGCCTTTCGCAGAGCTTTAAAGACCCTGCTCTTTCGCGAGGCCTTTGGTGACCTAGTTTAATGCTATTGCTTTTTTCCCCTTTTGCCATCAGTTTAATTAGTTATTGTTGTTTTACGTTGGGGTGCATACTTTGTTTTAAAATGTTTGTATTGCATTGTCTGTTTGTTTGTATTACTAGGCTGACCTGGTTCAGACCCTGTACACTGCCCAGAGTTCCATTAGGAAGATGGGCGGTATAGAAGCTCTCATAATAAATAAATAAATAAATAAATAAATAAATAAATAAATAAATAAATAAATAAATAAATAAATCTGTTGGGACTAGTAGCTAAGTCACTGAAGGAGAGACCACGACCACACCCAGAAACCTGTGCACAATAAGAGATAGGAAGGAACCCTTCCCTGTGGGCCGAAACAGATGTAAATTTCAGTCTATCTTCTAAAACCATTGATAAAATTGCCAGCCTTTCCCTTGAGGAGCTATTGCTGTTTTCGGGACAGTTCTCTCAGCCCCCCCCCCCCAATCTATGCCTCCATCTCCAGAGAAAATGGACAATGATGTGACCACCCAACTCCAAACTAAGAGTGCTGCACCAAAAACAGCCAAATAAGCAACAGGGAATTAAAAAGGAAGCAAAGGGACAGGAGGAAAGCTAAAGCTTCACATAATTGCACATCTAACACCACAATACCTAAAAGGCAAACTTCCTTCAATCACAATGGGAAAAAGAACTACAAGCAACCAGCAAAAAGGGGGAGGAAAATGAACTCCAAGACATTATTCCAAATGCTAGATACAACTCATAGCAGCAGAAGGAACATTGGGGACCAAGCTAAACCACAGTGTGGGAAAGGAGCAACTTGTGAGATTACAATTATGAAATAAAAGTCTCAAAGTACTAGCCCAGTAGAGGGAAATGTAGCTAACAAAGAGCCACAAGTGGTAGATCTGACTGGCACCAAGCAAGCAGCGGGTAAAGACCAGATGTTCCAGACTTTAACACCAGAACCACACTATTATCTCTAGGGCAAGGGCAGAAGCAACTGATCTGCAGAACTTCAACTCTGGTGACACCACTGACAATAAGCAGACACAGAAGGGGGAATAACAGGAGACACAATGTGAATGGATATATAAACAAGTCTGCTAACAGATAGACCAATGATAGGAACAGGTGGAAAAATGATGTCCCAAAAAAGGTTATGGACAAGGAGGTAAATCAGGACTGGTGGTACCATATCAGATGTGACTCGTACAAGACCTTCTGACAAAATGAGAGGCCCTACAACACTGGATGTGTACCATATAGTTGTGCCCCAAACCTCACCTGGAAGATCCAGAAAGGACATTTACGTGGAATCTCAAAATTAACTTTTAATTCTTTTGATACTTGTAAGTCAAAGGTACAATGCCAGAAGAAATCTCCAACCATAGTCGACTAGCAGTTAAAACCCTTATCCTGGAACATAGCAGGTTGGATCTCAAAAGAAAGGTGTAATACATTTTCTTAGAACATATGTTGTAATAGCTGTACAGGAAAATTGGTCTCTCAGTAATATTAGTTCAAATGGATACATGGTAAACAATATTCCAGCAACCCCAAGTCGTAGTAGGGGACACCCTAAGGCAGGGATCGCCCTCGTGTTTTCCACTTCTCTGAAGGCTCATATCAATTGGTTTTCACCATGTAGCCAAATTGCAGTTGCTGGGCTACTCAATTTTGGGTCAAGGACCCTCCTATTTATTACTGTTTATATGGCCCCATTGGCGTCTAGAACACAAATACCTAAAGCAGGCCTGCCCAAAGTCTGGCCCGGGGGCCAAATCCGGCCCATCAGGCCATTCTGAGTGGCCCATGGCTGGTTGGCCCAGCCTTCCCTCCCCCTCCTTCACCCCATTTTTTTAAAAAAAACCCTCCGCCAACACTGACATCGCTGGGAAGCTTGAGGGGCTGGGCGGGCCGGCCGGCCAGTGAGCAGAAGCTTGTGGGGCTGGGTGGGTGGGGGAGGGGGAGGGCCACCAGCAGCAGCACTGCCAGGAAGCTTGTGGGGCTGGGCATGCCGGCTGGGCAGCCATCGGGCGTGCTGCTGCAACCGGCACCGCCGGCAACCACGTGAGGCTGGGTGCGCGGGGAGGCCACCACCGCCGGCATCACCGGGAGCCTTGTGAAGCTAGGCATCCGCGCGCAGGGTGGCGCACAGGTGGTCCACCACCACCGGCATAGCCGGGAACATTGTGAGGTTGGGTGCACGTGCGGGGCAGTGATTGGGCGGGCTGCGCCACTGGCACCACTGGGAAGCTTGGGCAGACGGGCAGTCTGCCGCCACCGGCACCGCAGGGGAATGTGTGGGGGTGGGCAGGCAAGTGGGCCTCTGCCACTGCCAAGGAGCTTTGGAGTGGGCGGCTGGGCGAGCTGTTGCCACCGCTGGGGAACTTGTGGGGTGCAAGGTCACACAGATCGCCTCTTCCAAGGGGCGACCTGTGGCCACGGCTCCCTGTGCTTCCTTTGGTCCCTCCCTCCTTCCCTCCCTCCCTTGTTCCTCACCTTCCTTCCTTCCTCTCTTGGTTTCCACCTTCCTCCCTCCCTCCCTTGGTCCCCGCCTTCCTTCCTGCAGGTGGGGTTGCAAGGGGTCAATGGGTGGGGCCTATGGATCAGTGGGTGGGGCTTGCAGTGGGGTGGCAGAGTCAGGGAGCAACCAGCCCCTGACACATTCTCAGCCACCAAATTTGGCCCTCCTTACAAAAAGTTTGGGCAACCCTGAGCTAAAGCATGCGAAGAGTTGGAAATTTATATTATTGATTTAGAATTAAATCTCCTGGTGCTCACATAATACTAATGGGAGAGCTGAATGCTAGAATTGGCCCAACAACGAGGCACTATATTCATATATCCTCTGGAGACCAGGTGCCACAGAGTACCATATGGTCATTAGTGATAGATTATCAAAAGATACAAAGATAAACTATAGTGGGATATGCTTAGCACAGCTGATAGGGCGCATTAGCCTCCAAGTTGTGAACAGCAACAACTTGCTTGATAACCAAGAAGAGTTTACTTTTGTGTCTGAGTGGGGATGTAGTGTTGTTGACTATGTCTTGATATCTTCTAACTAGTCTGGTCAAAGAGTTTACAGTTGGAAATCGTGTAGAAAGTGACAATTTACCTCTAACCCGAATTCTGTCATCATCAGTGCCAGTACATCTGGATCCTGAATGTTTATACAACAAAGAAGCTCTTACATGAAGATATAGACATCTTACCTGGTCAAAGGAAGTTAACCTAAAAGCATATAGCTTCTTACAATCATCAGTGGGCGAGGAACTGAAAAGAGCAGTATTAGAAGCAACAGAAATAGATATTGTTTTACTTAAATACTGCTCTATGACCTCAGCCATACTGAGCCCAAATCAACCCTCTTCTAACATACATACATACAGGGATGAATGCCCCTACATGGTTTGATAAGGATTGCCTCCTGTCAAGCCCCGCACACAGAGCACACACACAAACAGGGTTCAGTTCTTTGCCAAGATCTTTAGTGGAAAGCCAGGCAAGTTCAAGTCCTTTGCCAACAATCAAGTGCCAGATAAATAACAGAATCCAACTCCAAGCAATTAACAGTCCAAGTCAAAACCAGAATATCTCACAGAAACTAGATGCCAAACGCAAGGGAACAGATTAAGCCGTTGTCCAGGAAGCCAGTCCGAAATCAAGAAACAGAGCCAAGGTCACAGACAGGAACATCGTTGCAAGTTCAAATGACACGTTGCTCCCACAGAGAGCTCAAGGTGAGCTTACCAGCTTTATCTCAAAACAGGGAACACACCCTTACTTCTGGAAAGGCTCCTGCTAGTACTCAGGGCTTCCCGACCTAGCATCAAAGACCCTTTCCCTAGCTCTCCTGGTAGCATGTCTTTGCAGAATCTTGCTCATAGCCCTTCTAGGGGGAGAAGATATGTTTTCAGCTGAGTCATCAGACCCAGCTGCCTGCTGACTTGAGCTGCAAGGCTCCTCCAGCAGCTCTTCACCATTTAACCCCTCAGAGTCAGGTTCTATGACAGGCAGGGTCCTGGCACTATCCCCCTCCCCCTGGTCCCCCTCTTCCGATGGGCCAGGCCTATCAGGGTAACTGTCATGGAATTGTTGAACCAACTCAGGAGCATGCAAGTTGGATGCCAAATACTGCAATCCTCCACAGTGTATTCGAGAATCCAAGATTTGATGGACTTCATATTCTTCTTCTCCTTCTACTAAAATCGGTGGAGGAGGTTCAGGAGTCGGTGGTCGGTTGGGGTCGGGGTCTGCAGCTGGAACCAAGAGGGATCGGTGGAATACTGGATGAATATAAAGGGAATCAGGTAGTTGCAGACGAAAATTTGTTCTAAGATGGGATAAGGACCGATGAACCGAGGATCTAGTTTTCGGGATCGCCCAGGATGTCTCAGGTATCGAGTAGATAGCCAAACTTTCATGCCTGGATTTAGCTGTGGCCCTTCCTGTCTTTTCTTGTCTGCTGCTTTCTTATATACTTCCTTAGCATGGTCAAGTGATTTATTTATTATTTATTATTTATTTATTAATCTTGTATCCCGCCCATCTTCCCACTGGGAACTCTGGGCGGCTTACAACAATAAAAACAGGTAATAAAATATTGCTCTCACAATAATTCCTGAATGCCATGGAGTTCTTGAATGTATGCATCCGCAGCCGGCACAGAGGTGGAAGGAAGGGTAGTTGGAAAATACCAAGGATGATAACCATAATTAGCCATGAATGGGGTCTGGCGAGTGGAAGAATGTGCAGCATTGTTATATGCAAATTCAGCTAAAGGAAACAAATCCACCCAGTTATCTTGTTGGTAGCATGTATAACAGCGTAAATATTGTTCTAAGGTGGCATTAGTGCGCTCAGTCTGACCATCTGACTGGGGGTGGTAAGCTGATGGCAGGTGAACTTGTGTTCCTAGTGCCTTATGCATTGCTTGCCAGAAGCGGGAGGTGAATTGTGGCCCACAATCCGAAATGAGGTGTGCAGGTAAACCATGAAGTCTGAAGAGCTGTTGCAAGTAGTGATGAGCTGTTTCAGATGCGGTAGGGGATTTAGGACAAGGAACGAAGTGAGCCATTTTGGTGAATAAATTCACGAAGACCAGGATGCAGGTAAACCCTTTTGAGCGAGGAAGATCCGTGATGAAATCTAAGGAGACAGCATTCCAGGGACCAGAGGGTGTTGGCAAAGGATGCAACAGACCCGAGGGTTTGGTCACAACATCCTTTGCCCGCCGACAAACTTCACAGGAACCCACGTATCGGGCAACATCAGCACGGACATGTGGCCACCAGAATTCCCTTGTAAGAAGATGCAGGATTTTGTAAAGTCCAAAGTGTCCAGCAGGTAAAGAGTCATATGAGAGATGCAACACCTGGTTACGAAGAGGACCAGCAGGAACATATAACCGCCCTCGATGTAATAATAACCCTTGCTGTGCAAAAACTCTCCATGATTCCCATTCTGGATTTCCTGAAGACGTTGTTGAGTCCATGAATTGCGAGCTTGAGATTCACGGATTTCTTCTGGCAAGCTGAGACATGGATTCGTGGCTGCGAACACAGAGGGAGGCAAGATGGGCTCCACTAATGTCTCTTTCACAGGTGCTGCATACTCAGGTTTTCTGGATAACGCATCAGCTTTTTTATTCTGAGCCTTAGGAATGTACTTGATCCAGAATTCGAACCGGGAAATGAATAATGACCACCGGATTTGTCGCTGAGTCAATCGCCGGGCTGTTTGTAGATGTTCAAGGTTTCCATGATCAGTCAATACTTGAACAGGGTGTCGAGCTCCCTCGAGGTAATGACTCCATACGTCAAAAGCCGTCTTGATGGCTAGCAGGTCTCGCTCCCAGATAGTATAATTCTTCTCTGCAGGTTTTAACTGCTGAGAGTAATAGGCACAGGGACGCGGTGGTTGGGAGGGATCATCCTGTTGAGATAGCACTGCTCCCAAAGCAACGCTAGATGCATCAGCCTCCACTATGAAGGGTAATTGTGGATCACGATAACGGAGCAAGGGTTCCAAGGTGAAGCGAGTTTTCAAAGTAGAGAAAGCCTCTTCTGCTTCTGGAGTCCACCGGAAAAGCTCTTTGGGCCGAAGGAGACGGTTTAAAGGTGCAGCAATGTCGGCGTAGGCAGGAATAAACTGGCGATAATAGTTAGCGAAACCGAGGAACCTTTGCAAATCCTTACGGTTTTGTGGTCGCCACCAGGACAACACAGCCTCTACTTTCTTAGGGTCCATGTGGATTCCCTGGGGAGAAATAATTTGCCCCAGGAATTCACCTTCCTTAATGTCAAACTCACACTTTTCCAGCTTAGCATATAGTCCGTTTTCCCGGAGACGCTGCAAGACCTGACGAACATCTTGAACATGCTGAGCTGGATCAGCGGAATAAATCAGCATATCATCTAAATAAATGACCACACAACGATCTAGTATATCATGGAAAATGTCATTCATCATCTGCTGGAATACACTGGGTGCATTTGTCAGTCCAAAAGGCATTACTAAATGTTCATATTGGCCGTACCGGGTTCGAAACGCAGTTATCCACTCATCTCCTTTACGGATATGCACCAAATTATATGCCCCACGAAGGTCCAGCTTGGTATAACACTTTGCCCCTCTTAACCAGTCCAAAAGTTCAGAGATTAGGGGTAAAGGGTACCGATCCCGAATAGTGATCTTGTTTAATGCCCGGTAATCACTACAACAACGAAGCTCCCCTCCCTTCTTCTTTACAAAGATCACCGGTGTGGACAATGGTGATTTGGAAGGGCGTATAAACCCACATCGAAGGTTCTTGTCTAGGAAAGCCCCCAAAGCTTCTAACTCAGGTTCGGACATAGGATAGACTCGTCCCACAGGGAGGGGTGCCCCAGGTATCAGATCAATGGCACAGTCATAGGGCCGATGTGGAGGTAACTTGTCTGCCCCTTTGTCCTCAAATACATCCGCAAAGTCTTGGTATACCTGGGGCAAAACAGGGTCAGATGTAGCATGGGCAGCTGCCAGGATGGTAGAAGAATTTCTTTGAGCAAGGAACCTTGAAGTACAATTCCCCTTGCACCCAATCCACCAATGGGTTATGAGCTGGCAACCAGGAAAGTCCCAAGACAATAGGAAACCGGGGCATCCGAGTTACATTAAAGCAAATCTGCTCATTGTGGTCCATTACCTGAAGAGTAAGTGGACAGGTTTCCTGAGCTATTGGCCCAGAACGAAGTAACCGACCCTCAATGGATTCTACCAGCAAAGAAGTTTCCTTGTTCTATACTGGAATCTGATGGCACCGCACAAACCCAGCATCCACAAAGCAGTGAGCTGCCCCAGAGTCTACCATAGCATACACAGGTACTTTTTGGCCATCAGGAAGCCCTAGAGTTACAGGTACCAGGAAAGGTCCTTGGGGTGTGATTGTATTGTCTGGGAACCCTTCGGTATGCTCCATTCCTGTGGGTTCCTTCAAGGATGGAGCTGCCCTTTTACTGCTGAAGAGGTAGCAGCACTTACTGAGGAGCGCTTCAAAGGGCAACTGGAAGCGAAATGTCCTCCTCCTCCACAGTACAGGCAGAGATTATGAGAGCGTCGTCTTGCCTTTTCCTCTGGGGTGAGGCGTGGTCGAGCAGCTCCCAGTTGCATAAATTCTGGATCCATTCTGCGGGCTTCACCAGATTGCAGATGAGACACAGCTGGCAGAGGTTGCTGGTTGTAGTTCTTGCCTCGGGAGAGACAACATCTTTCCAGGCGTCCATCTATCCTGAGACACAGGGTAATGAGTTCCTGTAATGTGCTTGGTTGTTCCACCCTAGAGAGTTCATCAAGCACTTCATCTGCCACTCCTTCCATATACTGAGAAATCAGTGCCGGTTCATTCCAATTCAGATCCTGTGCTATCAAATGGAACACAGTGGTGTAGTCAAACACTGAATCTTTGCCCTGTTTCAGAGCTCCGAGTCTCATGTTGGCAGTAGCAGCCTGTACGGGGTTCTGAAAAGCTGAAGAAATGTGATTCAGGAAAGCCTGATAATTATCCAGTAGAGGTGAGGCACTGAGGAGTAAAGGAGTAGCCCATTTAGCCGCCTGTTCTTTCAACAAACTGATGATAAAGCAGGCCTTAGACCTCTCAGTAGGAAATTCTTGAGCACGCACCTCGATAAACAGCTTGCATTGAGCCAAGAATGCAGGGAATTCCTCTAACTTGCCCTCAAACCAGTCAGGAGGCAGCAAAGGGCAACGGAGCTGCAACCCAGCCGGTGCTGGAGTGTGCTGCAATTGAGTAATTGCCTGAGACAAAAGCAGCACTTGGTTTTGCAAAGCTGCCAACAGTGTCATCCCAACAGCCCCCTCCTCTTCCATTCTGTTTGAAGAAGTTTGGGTGGGAGCAAACTGTCAAGCCCCACAAACAGAGTTCAGTTCTTTGCCAAGATCTTTAGTGGAAAGCCAGGCAAGTTCAAGTCCTTTGCCAACAATCAAGTGCCAGATAAATAACAGAATCCAACTCCCAGCAATTAACAGTCCAAGTCAAAACCAGAATATCTCACGGAAACCAGATGTCAAACGCAAGGGAACAGATTAAGCCGTTGTCCAGGAAGCCAGTCCAAAATCAGGAAACAGAGCCAAGGTCACAGACAGGAACGTAGTTGCAAGTTCAAATGACGTCTTGCTCCCACAGAGAGCTCAAGGTGAGCTTACCAGCTTTATCTCAAAACAGGGAACACACCCTTACTTCTGGAAAGGCTCCTGCTAGTACTCAGGGCTTCCCTACCTGATTCCCCGTCTAGCATCAAAGACCCTTTCCCTAGCTCTCCTGGTAGCATGTCTTTGCAGAATCCTGCTCATAGCCCTTCTAGGGGGAGAAGATATGTTTTCAGCTGAGTCATCAGACCCAGCTGCCTGCTGACTTGAGCTGCAAGGTTCCTCCAGCAGCTCTTCACCATTTAACCCCTCAGAGTCAGGTTCTATGACAGGCAGTGTCCTGGCACCTCCTAATGAAAAAACTTCTTAGGGACATCTACAAAAATATAGGAAATATAGGAAATATAGGAAATATACCACAGGAATACTGTGTAGTTAAAAAGCAGTATAAAACCTTGAAACTCTCTTCTCCTGTACTCTTTCATGGACCAGACACAGACAGTCAGCAGTACAAGTGACAAAGAACAAGTAAAATTCTCCCGTGTTTTTTCTATTCCCGAGGGGGACCGTTCATTCCAGCTGCGCTGCAGCTGGTTAAGTGTAAAATCCTCACACGACTTCTATATGGCATTGGTATCTGGATTAAAGGATTTAACTTACCAATTGAAAAGGTTCTTTCAAGCTTGTTGCATTCTCTTTTTGGACTGCCGAGATGTGGTTCTACCTCTGGACTACGTTTAGAAGCTGGTTTTACATCCTTAGAGTGCAGCGCCTGGTACTTTACATTTTGTTTCTGGCTAAAAGTGTTCTATTCCAATCCAACCAGAGGCTATCTACATTGCATCCAAGAAGTACCAGCTTCTGGCACAAGGGTATTGTAGACAAGTTACATCTATTAGGTTTTTCTATAGATTTCCTCACTAGACAGAACTATACAACTATTAGACCAATTATAGACAAACGAATCAAAGACATAGATCTACAATACCTAGCAAATGCACAGAGATCCTGCTCACTGCTACACCTTGGACTAAATTTTCAGTTCCCAACGCCTGCAGGATATTTATACAAACTCACCATCCCAAAATGCAGGCATGCTTTCTCTAGGGCTGGATTCAACTGCTATCCAGCAGTATTGGAAGAGCACTTCCATAACATTCCCTATAAGGATCAGCAGTACTGGAAGGGTGCTTTCACAACATTCCCTTGTGGTGAGGACACAGTAGAGACCCTGATACATATCATGCTAGAATGCAGCCTTTATACGGACAAACATATTCAACTTATTCATCCAATTATGAATAAACAACCCAGTATGTGTCCTAATGAATATCTAAATATATTGGCAGGTACCAATCAGATAGTCACAGAGACAGTGGTGAAGTTTCTAGTCTGGGTTGTAACATTTTATAAAACGCTCCATTAAGATAATGAATTGGTTTTAACTTCTGAAGTGTGTAAATTATTTATCTCTGATTTAGCTGTACTTGTTTTAACTTTGGGTCCATGACTGTACAACAATAAAGTTGTTATGATTATGATTATGATTATGATTATCATTATGATTATCATTATCATTATTATTAAATCACTAGTCGAACGCTTCCCAAGCGTTTAGGACTACGTGATGTATCGGCAAATTATGCGAGCAGATCCTAGTAAGGCGGCTTTCTGCAGCTGACTGATGGTGACTTTGTCAACTCCAATTTCTTCTAAATACTTGCTTAGCTCTTTAGGCACCACAACCAGTCTGCCGATTACCACTGGGACCACAAGTGCCGGTTTATGCCAGAGTCTCTGAAGTTCAATTTTCAGATCCTGATATCGGGTGATTTTTTTCAAGTTGTTTCTCAGTGACTCTACTATCACCTGGTATAGCAACATCAATGATCCACACTTTTTTCTTCTCCACAATCACAATGTCTGGGGTATTATGCTCCAAAACTCTGTCTGTCTGTATTCGGAAGTCCCAAAGTAATTTTGCATGCTCATTTTCAGTCACTTTTTCAGGCTTATGATCCCACCAGTTCTTTGGTACGGGCAGATGATAGTTCTGACACAAATTCCAGTGGACCATTTGAGCAACTGCATTATGACGCTGTTTGTAATCAGTCTGAGCAATTTTCTTGCAACAGCTCAATATATGGTCAATAGTTTCATCTGCCTCTTTGCAGAGTCTACATGTGGGGGACTCAGCTGATTTTTTCTATTCTAGCCTTAACTGCATTTGTTCTGATAGCTTGTTCTTGAGCTGCAAAAATCAGGGCCTCTGTCTCTTTTTTCAGTGTTCCATTGGTGAGCCATAACCAGGTCTTTTCCTTTGACTTTTTCAAGGAAGTGCCCATGTAGCGCTTTATTATGCCAGCTATCAGCTCGTATTTACATTGTTGTTTTCCTGTATTGACCCTTTGTTTGCTTTACTTTAAACACCTCCCTGTTCTTAACCTCCCATAATGCTGGCTCTGTACTATTTTTTACATAATCTGCCAACACATGCTTCTCTTCTTCAACTTGCAGAAGACCTCTACCACCTAATTTTCTAGGTAAATACAGCCTGTCAACATCACTGCATGGATGTAATGCATAGTGAATGGTCATAAGTTTTCTTGTTTTCCTATCTAGAATATCTAGCTCCACCTGAGTCCAGTTTATAAATGCCAGCGGTATACCTGATGACTGGTATGGCCCAGCTATTAATAGCCTTGATGGTGTTACCACCATTCAGCTTACTTTTTAATACTTTTCTGACCCTTTGAATATATTCTTTACTGACCATATTTTTCACTTGACCATGCTTGATATTATCTAATTCCAGTATGCCCAGATATGTATAGGCTTCAGACTGATGATATTTAATAGCTTGTCCATTTGGCATTTCAATTCCTTCACTCTCTCAATTATTTTTCCTTTTCTCAGAGCCACTGTGGCACATTTGTTTAGTCCAAACTCAATACTAACATCAGTACTGAAGATTCGGGCTGTGTTGGTCATTGAGTGTATTTCAGTTTCTGATTTTCCATACAACTTTAAGTCATCCATATACAATAGATGAGAAATTTTTCCTGAATTTTTAGCAGTTTGGTACCCAAAATTTGTGTTCTGCAAAATTATTGAGAGGGGAATCAGGGCAATAGTAAATAGCAGAGTTGACAAAGAATCACCATGAAAAATCCCTCGTTTAATGCTAACTAATCCATAGCTTTCATCCCTGACAAACAATTTTGTTTTCCAGTTCTTCATTGCATTTTCAATTAGGGCACAAATACTTTTACATATTCCAATGGCATCCAGGCATTTAATAATCCAAATATGCAGTACTGAGTCAAAGGCTTTTTATAGTCAATCCAAGTCATATATAAATTAGTTTTCCGGGGTTTACAATTCTCTAGGATCATTTTATCAATGAGTAACTGATCTTTTGTGCCTCTACTTCCCTGTTTGTTCCCTTTCTGCTCTACTGGCATGATGTTATTTGCTTCCAAATAATCCTGGACTCTATCAGCTATGATGCCTGTTAGCAGTTTATACATACTTGGTAAACATGTTATTGGCCTGTAATTTTCAGGTATTGCTCCTTTTGTTGGATCCTTCTGAATCAAATAGGTTTTGCCAGTTGTTAACCACTCATTAATATAACCTGTCCTCAACATTTCATTAAATTGTTGGGCCATTTTTCCATGCAGACTGGTCAGGTGTTTAAGGCAAAACCCATGCAGTTGATCATTGCCAGGTGATGTTCAATTTTTGACTCTTTGTACTCTTTTGGTGATCATATCAGCTGTTATTTCTAGTTGGTCCATTGTGCACTTGGAGAATTCTTCTCAAAATCTTGGAGCCATCCAGCATTTCTATTGTAGTCTTTCTCAGTCCCCCATATGTCTTTCCAAAACTGTATGGTTGCCATTTTTTCAGGCTTTTCATCTTTTATACCTATCTTCTGATTTAAACTCTGATAGAACTTTCTTTGATCTGATTGAAACAACTGGTTGTCTTTATACTGAGTAAATCTAGCATCATATCTTTCAATTTTTCTAGCTGTTGCTGTTATTTGCTGCTTCACTATTTGCAATGTTTCTCCAATTTTCCAATGTGTAGCCTGCACAATGTAATTAAAATTGTAAACCACCCAGAGACTACTTGTAGTGGTATGGGGCGGTATATAAGCAGAACACTTTGCTTTTTGTACTTAGCCAGTATTTTTTAGTCAAATATTTCTTGATCTTACCATTCTTTAATTTGTCCTCCTGCAGGTTTTTTAAGTTACTCACATCTGCTCGGAGTCTTTTGATTTTAAGCTCCAGCCTGATTTTCCACCATGGTTTCTCAATCCATTTTTTGGGGGAGCTTCAATTGTGGAATCCCTAGTTCTTCCATTACTATTACTGCTGCACTATAAGCAAACTGATTTATCTGTTCAATTGACCTTATCTGGATTGTTGCAAGTACTGAGTTTACATCGTTCATCAATGGTACCAATTTTTTTCTAGGCACAGTCTTTAAAATAGGGAGCCTTCCCCTCTCTTCATTTAATGCAGCATGTGTGAGTATTTTACTCTTCAATTCTTGCTGCCTAATAGTGAGCTCTGATGGTGTTCCAATCCCATTTGAACCTTCTTTTGGTTCAAATGTTTGCGCAACATCCATATTTTTTTCAACTTTTGACTGCTCGATGTCCGCAGGTGTTATTAATCTATTTTCTCCTCCTATTTGGTAATTTGTCGACCTCCAATTTCACAACTCCTCTGTATGTCTTCTAGTTCAACTTTACTAAACATCTTGTTTCTGATAATATATCTTTGCTGGTCAGCTAATCATAATTCAGTTATTTTGGAGTTTGGATATTCTTGTTTCCATAACTGATGCATCCACTTTTGTTAGCCTCGTTTTTCAGGTTCTGCTCTATAATAGCATTTCATGATTGTCCGATTCTCTGGTAAAGTATATTTTTGCCGCTTCTGAGATGGTTCAGCTTCCAGTAACTCTACAGGCCCATGCCCTGGTTGCTCAGCAATGGGACCCATGACCTGTAGCCCATTTATCGACGGATGTCCAGGTTCATCAACACCCCTCGCAGTCCTTCTTTACCCGTGCAGCGACCGAGCCGGTATAGGCTTCTTTATATTATATTTCACCATGATTCATGGGTTGTTGGGTGCACTTAGTTCTGTTCCTCAGTTGAGACCTCTCTGGTAAGGTTGGACCTACAGGAGCAGTTAAGCCCCCTGCTATGACAAGGTGCCACCCTTGGGGGGATTATTATTATTATTATTATTATTATTATTATTATTATTATTATTATTATTATTATTATTATTATTATTATTATTATTATTATTATTAGTAGTAGTAGTAGTAGTAGTAGTAGTAGTAGTAGTAGTAGTAGTAGTAGTAGTAGTAGTAAATCATTCTGGGGCTATTTGGATGAGGGATAAGAAAGAAATTAATAACCCAAAATACACATACATTAGGGACATTATAATTTAAATTCATTTAACTGCTTTGAGGACAATCATAGACTTGCTTTTATGTGTCTTTGAAGATAGATTACATTGTTCTCAAAGTATTTATTGAATACTTCCCTGAATTTGAGGTAATTACATTGACCTGTCATAAACAGGGTTCATTGGCTTCTTAGAGACCAGTTCAAACATACATTTAATCAGGTGGATTGCCAACTATAACTATCAATATGCATGATAAAAGTAAGAATCTTCATTTTCTTTACCGTGAGAACAAACCTATCAATTTAATATAAGTATGTATATTAATATAGGTATGATCTGGTTCCTGAAAATCCCAGCTTTCAGTTTTAAAAGGAGTAAAATAATTCTTAGAGGAGCCTGTGCCGGAATCTCAGGACCCTCCTCACTGAGATGAGATATTTAGTCTCTACCCAGGCAATAAATTAACCGCAGCTAACTGATACTAAAGCCTGGAGACTGTCAAAGCTCCATGGATTTAAAATAAAGTAGGTGACTTCTCAGCCTGTTAAAATATGCTGTGAATTCAAACTTACCAAAAATACTTCCAAGGCAACAAGTATATGAAAAACATTTATTTAGTCTATTGGAGTTTACAGAAAAATATAGCTCTAGCTGGAAAACCACAAAAATGAATCCTTCCCTAACTTTCTGAGACCTTGAGTCAGAGGGCCTCTCTCTATCCCTACACTACGTCTTTATGTTAGAAGCTTGTCTTAAGACGCAGCCATAAAAATCCTTCTCGAAAAAGTCCTTCTCCATCTCCTCAGACTATTCACAAGCACGGGAATATAGTCACATGTTGCTTACAGACCAATCAGGTTTCACTTGCTCTGGCTGGTATCTTCACTGGCCTTTTTTTTACACAGACACTGAGATAAAAAGAAAACTACAAATCTGAGTACCTCTTAATATTGCATGTTTACATTTGGCCTAAGCTAACAGGCTTCACGACTTCCAACATCCATTACAGAGTCTTGTGGTGCAGTGGTTAACCTGTGGTGCCACGGTCAAAGACTCATTACTTGGACTCATTCTTAATGAGTCCAGGTAGCTTGCTCAAGGTTGACTCAGCCTTCCATACTTCTGAGGTTGGTAAACTGAGGACCCAGCTTATGGGGCAGGTAAATTGTAGTCAGCATAACTATAAACTACCCAGAGACAGCTTTAAGTGGTATGAGGAAGTATATAAGGAGGACCACTTTGCTTAATGGTTGTGAAAACGATCCTTTTCAATATCATTCCAGAATATCAAGAGTATCATTCTTGAACATTCTGGCAATTCCCAATGGAATGTAAGCTGACCGAAAGATATTGATATAGCAAAGGAAGCTAGGGGATCCAGTGCCCTGAACACATTTCTGTCACTTCAGACCTTACTATATTATATAAAATAATAAATATTTCCTCCACCCAAATCATGCAACACCTCATTTTAGTCATTTTTGCTTATAGAGTGAGCTCAGGCTTGATTTGAACTAGGACACATCACTTGTTTGTCTTTCCAGCATTGCATAGTATCTGCAAAGCTCTGCTCTCGCCAACATGTATACAATGAATAACTATGATTTATTTTCTTTGTCAGTTTTCCCACACCTGGCGAAAACATTGAACACAGCTCTTCATGTGGTGATAATCCTCTTCCTTTGTGTGGCATTTTGTTTTGCCCTGATCAGCCTCGGATTCTGCATCTTAAACATAATAAGAGTTCCCTATCGGGCTTTTAGAGGTCCAGCAGGAATAGCTCTATGGAACTTACTTGCAGGTAATGGTTAAGAATAAGAAATTGTTTAAGATTAGAATTGTTCCAGTTTTTTCCTTTTTTTGATTTACAACTTTTTTGCTTGAAAACTATAAATTGCAAAACAAAGAATAAGAAATGCTTCTGTTATGAAGCATATAATGAATATAGTAATGTAAATTGATAAAACTATATGTTTTGTATATGTATATATAAATGATATTATGAATGCTATATCTTAGGTAATTTAAAGAGCATAATATTATGCAAAATATTGAAAATCACAAGCAAAACTCTTTGTTATGACCGTTATATATGATGATAACAAATAGCCAGAATATCTATTGGTATTTGTTTTACTTATTACAAGGTAGCAGGGTGTGTCTTCATTTTTATTGTGTCTTGTTACACCCAATTATGCAATCAATATGCACCACAGCACACGATCAGTTTTTGACAATTACTCAGACCAGGAACACCAGCAGTAGTCCAAATGCTACATATTTATTTATATAACATATGCAGAATGGTAAAACAATAACCTTCCATATCAGAAGAATTTTATATTTTATCTTGCTAAATCAAAAGCTATGATTTAATATATGTATGCATTACTATGAAAACCCATCAGTGTTAGATGTAGATTAACAGTGTTTTTTATTGATCAATTCTTACAAAATTCTTGCTCTTAGGCTCCCTTTCTGC
This sequence comes from Phrynocephalus guinanensis, assembly GCA_037367245.1. Lineage (NCBI taxonomy): Eukaryota > Metazoa > Chordata > Lepidosauria > Squamata > Agamidae > Phrynocephalus > Phrynocephalus guinanensis. Next base: position 94,623,464 of record CM074741.1, on the reverse strand, counting down.
TCTGTTGAAGTGAATCTAATTGATGTGCTTCCTCCCTCTGTCCAATGGGAGATTCTAACTCTATTCATTGGAGATACTAAAGGGACATTTCGTGCAAACTATGGGCCTTTTCACATGACCCCTAAGATCTGCTGGCCACTTAAATTCGGACCAGAGATCTTGGGGGTTTGTTGCTCTTCCTGCGTCCCTACCCCTCCTCACTTCCTTGCTCCTGTCTGCGTGAGGGGAGGTAGAAAAAAAGAGAGGAAAAAATGTAGGCTCACCTCCAAAGCCGCCCGGTAGCCCCGTCGTCGTCCTGATTCCTTCTCTTAAAGGGGCGGGAGGCAAAAAAAAAAAAAAAAAACAGAAGCGAGGAGAGCTGGGCACTCACCAGATTACATCCGGATCTGGGGATTTTCACCCTCCAAGAGCAGGTACATGAAAAGTGTGCTAAGGCGTGCTTAGGTGGGCGTGGTCGCACTTAATTTCCTGCAAACTCCAGAGCTGGTGGGGAAACAATTGTAAGCTCCGGATCTGGCAGCCATTTGCGGCGGAGTTTAGGGGTCGTGTACAAATACCCTATGTTGATTCACATGAATATAGGAATTGCTTTCACTCAAAAGTAGTTGACCTCTCTTTCCACTGAGTGAATTAGAAGGTGGGGTAAGAATGTAAAGAAAAGGGCCTTAAATAACTCAAAATCATGCACTCAGGGAAATGGTACTTCCACATATGCCATCATTTGTCTATATGGGCTATATATGCTTCCAAGTAAGGTGTAATAAGTGAAACTAGACATCTTCCATGTGTTTGAAAATTATACATTTTAATGTAAGTAGATATTTGTCAAGCCCCGCACACAGAATACACACACATAAACAGAGTTCAGTCTTTTGCCAAGGTCTTTAGTGAAGAATCATGCAGGTTCAAGTTCTTTGCTGATAATCAGGTGCCAGACAGATAACAGAGGTTATAACTTAGTAATTACCAGTCCAGAGTCAACACAGGAATGTAACGAAAACCAGATGCCAAGCCAAAGGGAATAAACCAAGCTGTTGTCAAGGAAACTGGTCCAAAGTCAGGCAAAACAGAGTCCAGGATCAGGAACAGACAGGAACGTGGTTGCAGGTTCAAGTGACGCGTTGCTTCCATGGAGAACTCAAGCTGAGCTTGCCAGCTATATTCTGAAACTGGGAACACGCCCTCTCTCCTGGGAAAGCTCCTGCTAATACTCAGGGCTACTCGACCTGATTCCCCGTCTAGAATCAAAGGCTCTGTCTCTAGCTATCCTGGTAGCACGTTGTTGCAGAATCCTGCTCATGGCCCTTCTAGGAAGCAGGGATATGTTTTCAGCTGAGTGATCAGACCCAGCTGCTTACTGACTTGAGCTGCAAGGCTCTTCCAGCAACTCTTCACCAGGTAACCCCTCAGGGTCAGGTTCTGTGGCAGGCAGGGTCCTGACAACATTCATAAGTTCAATCTTCATGTCTTAAAGAAAAACAAAATGAGTGGTGGTTGTTCAGCATACAGCAAACCAATTATCAGATCCAAATGAATTGGAGCAGAATCAAATATTTTGAATTCATGTGCTCTATTTTTCTCTCTGAAATTCTTGCAGGTGGCTTCGCAGTGCTGGCAGTGACTAGCTTTATGGCTGCTGTTGAACTGCATAACCTTACAGAAAAGATTGCCAATTTCCAGGAAACTCTCTTTCAATTTATCATCTTGGAACAACAATATGAACATTCTTTTTGGCTTTCTGTAGCAAGTGCAACGGTTCATGCTTTGAATTTGCTACTAGTTGCGATCAGCACAATTAACTTTCCTATGCTGAAAACTAAGACAGAAGAAGCAAATGTTACAGCAGAAGACATAATGTACTAAATACCTATCTCCATTTTCCTCTTGCCCAGTTTCAGACTTCCATTGATCTGCACTGTCTTCAATGATGTTAAAATGCTGGCAAGTCAAATAATTGTACGTGACATATGATAAGCCTTGCAGGTTGGCTGGTTTGGGCTAATGCAGAATGCAAAAAGCTTAAAGAGGTTTCTTCAAACCAATAATCAATGAATGCATTAATATACTATCCACTCTGGATATTGTACAATCAATCAAGACTTAAAACCTCCCCCCACTTAATTCCTATGAAAACCTGATGATATAATCAAAATGGTGATATAATGAACACAAGTATGGTGATCTACAGAAACCTGAGGTTTATATATTAAAATTTAGGTTATTTGAGACTACCCTTTTAAAAACATTTTATTGAATTTTCTAAACATAACAGGTTAAAACAAATACATTGCTTGTGTGTTGCCGTGTTACATATTTCAAATACAAATATTTTCCCAATATTTCAGCCCAAGTGTTTGGTATATTCCAAATTTGCATATTTCTTTTCCATCATTATATTCATCATTACTCATCTCCATCTTCATCTAGTATGAAAATAACAAAGTACAATATTAAACTAACCTATTTAATCTTAATTCTTCATTTTACTAAGCAGCTTGAAATCTATTTGTCTAGCTCAATATATGATAGGCATAAATTTATATCTGTTTTTATCTAACACAAAGGGTGAAGATAGCAAATTTGACTTAAGATATCCTATCTAATCTATAAGGTTAGTAAATAATAAGCATCATCAACCAATTATATTTTATCTATTCACCTAAATTCTTACAAATTTCAAATACTATATCAATATGGCTGAGACTAATACTATTTTAAAAAAAGTTGTATCTTGGTCTCTCAGTTTTGTAATGCATATGAAAGTTTCTCTTCTTGGCTAATATATTCCTCTTGGAGGTCAAACAGGTTAACATTTCAAGCAGATAATCTCACTTCCCCGTTCCATTTTCACATCTTAATATTAATTTAATATTTTAAGAATGGTCCAAATACAAAGAGCAGATTTCTGCATTAGAGTGACCTATCTGCTTTGGCAAATATTAAGTTAGCTTGGCAATAGTCTTAACTGGTCTATTACAGTACACATTTCTATTCACTGTTTTCCATGTCATTACAATCTATTATAATCCATTAATAACCAATAATAGGTGGTGTGTCTCCAATACACCAGACAACCAGGGCTTATTATTTGTTTGTTTGTTTGTTTGTTTGTTTGTTATATTTCTATACCGCCCATCTTCCAGACGGAACTCTGGGTGGTTTACAATTAAAAACAAGAACAAGATATTACAGAAAAAAGAAGATAAGAGTTAATAAAATAAAGAGAGACAAAACCCACCACAAATGACAACAACGCAGGCGGCAAAAAAAGGGAAAAAATTAAGTAAAAAGGTCGCCATATGCCTACTTAAAAAAGTAGGTTTCAGGGCCTTTCTAAAGGCGGGCAGGGACTCTGCTAGGTGCAGCTCACTAGGGAGATGATCCCACAGCACAGGGCCCACCACAGAGAAGGCGCGGTTTCTGGTGAGCAATTTCCACACCTCCCTGGGTGTGGCTACCCTAAGTGAGCGCGCCTGCGCCATTCTCGTGGGCCTGACTCCAGTTGACCTCTGGGAGATACGCTCTGACAGGTACTCTGGTCCCAAGCCATGAAGGGTTTTGAAGATCAAAATCAGCACCTTGAACCTTATCCGGAGGGCAACGGGTAGCCAATGCAGGCGAGCCAGAACTGGGGTGATGTGATCGAATCTTCGAGCACCCACCACCAGTCTGGCCGTTGCATTCTGCATCTGCTGGAGCCTTCAGACAAGGGTCAAGGGCAACCCCACGTAGAGGGCATTGCAGTAGTTGATCCTCGAGATCACAAGAGCCTGCACAACTGTCCTCAGGGAGGACTCATCGAGGTACTGGCGGATCTGGGCGATGCTGCGGAGATGGATAAAAGCGCCCCTGGAGACTGCCATCACCTGGGCTTCCAGGGAGAGGGCTGAATCCAGGACCACACCCAGATTCCTGGCCCTGTCTGTAGGCTGGATGGAAACACCTCCCAGACTAGGGAGGGGGCCATTGTACCCAGATGAGGGTGCCCCGAAGAACAGAACCTCAGTCTTCTCCGGGTTCAGCTTCAGCCGGTTAGTCCTGGTCCATTCCAAGACCGCCTCCAGGCACAGGTCGAGGGAGCGTACCGCCTCTTCTGCAGAAGAAGAAAAGGAGAGATAGAGTTGTGTGTCATCAGCGTACTGATGGCAGCAAACTCCAAATCTCCTAATGACCTCCGCCAGTGGCCTCATATAAACATTGAACAGCATGGGTGAGATTGCCGACCCCTGGGGCACCTCACAAGGGAGTGTCCAAGGAGCCGACAAATCATCCCCGAGCTGAACCCGCTGAGACCGGCCGCCGAGAAAGGAACGGAGCCAGAAGAGAGCAGAGCCCCCAATTCCAACCCCAGCAAGCCAGTCCAGCAGGTTACCATGATCAACAGTATCAAAGGCCGCTGACAGATCGAGAACCAACAGAGAGGAACACCCTCTGTCAGCCTCCCTGAGTAGGTCATCCTGCAGAGCGACCAGGGCGGTCTCGGTCCCCCGAAGCGTCCTGAACCCAGACTGGAAGGGATCCAGGATACAGTTTTCCTCCAGGTATGACTGAAGCTGGACGGCGGCCACCCTCTCAACAACCTTGCCCAGGAAGGGAACAATGACAATCAGACGATAGCTGGATAACTCATCTGTCACCATGCCGGGCTTTTTCAAAGTGGGCTTCACCACGGTCTCCTTCAAATGGGAAGGAAAAATTCCATCCCTAAAGGAGGCCGTGACAATAGTCATTGCAGACCCACTCCGGCATGTTCCCTCTGGTGGATTTAATAAGCCAGGCTGGGCAAGGGTCAAAAGGGGAAGCCGCTGGCCGGCAATAAGCCATAACCCTCGAGGCCTCCGCTGGGAACACTGGCCCAAGCTCAATCAGGAAAGAAGACCGAGGGGTGTACCACGACGAGGAGCGAGCTCCACAATGGAGGAAGCGCTTGGGGACGATCCGGTCTACTGCCCCGGTGGCACCCTCATACCACTTATCCACCAGGGCTTCAACCAGATCATCTGCTAGACCACCAGAAAGCTCCCCGAAGGCCTCCATGAACCGTGCTGGGTCCAGGAGCCTATGGGGGCGGGCCCAGACAAAGGGTTGACACTCCTCGTGGGCGGGGTGGTGATTGACAGGGAAGATTTTAGCAGATGATGATCTGACCATGACACAGGCAGGGGTGAGATACCTCCCACCCTCAAAAGAGAGTCTGATGACATGGAGGTAAAAAACAGGTCCAGGGTGTGGCCTGCACTATGGGTGGGGCAAAGAACATGCTGAGATAGATTCATGGAAGTCATGGATTCGATGAATTCCAGTGAAGCTCCGGAGAGTTTCTCCTTGGCATGCACATTGAAGTCCCCAACCACCAATAGGTGGGGGAACCTCAACAGGGCAGCCGAGACAAACTCTGAGATCTCTGGAAAGGATTGTGCTGGGTTGCGGGGAGCACGGTACACCAGCACAATACCAACCTTATCTCGCTGACCCACCAATAGATGAAGGCATTCAACCCCGGGACTCACCAATGCCGCAGATCTGCTAATATAAAGGGATTCCCTGTAGATGGTGCCTCCCCGACCCTCCGACCTGCCGGCCCACTGGACCTGAAACCCGGGGGGGGGGGCACAGAAGGAAGACCCACCCAGGTCTCAGTGATACAGGCCAGGTCAGCTTCAAAGGCAGACCATCACTGGCCAAACAGACCTTCTAAGTAACTGACTCATTAAACCAAGTTTTGGTCTTTCCTGATAGATCTGTTGCCCCCATGAACCATGCAGATCTGTCCATTCCCATCCTCTTGAGACTTGACCTATCCAGACATCCTTCTCGTGAAGTAGAAGCAGCAGAATCAAGTAAGGCTAGGTTCCACACTCCTCTCCAAAGTTTCATTGCTCTGCTCTAGTTTCATGTTCCAAACAAAACCAGTTTTGGGGCTTTCCTCCGCCTCTTCACCAGGCTCAAGAAGTCTCAGAAGCAGGGCCAAACTCTCCACCTCCTCCAAACACCCCTCCTGAATGTCTCCCACAGTGCTGCTCTGTGAATCATAAACTTGGGAATTGGGATTAGTGCTCTGATGTAGCTCCCTGTTCCATTCAAAAGCAGGTTCAGAAGAAAGCTCAGTTTGTAAAAAGTCTAATACTTTTTGCATTATAAGGAGAAAATCTGCAATTTGCTGATCTGTCATTGTTTCCTAGCTGATTCTGGTCCCTGTGATCGGTTATAGATCCCTACAAAGGCTTAATCTTTCAGTTCTACTAAGCTTCAAGGAGGGAGGGGTATAAGAGAAAAAGCAGGGAAGGAGAGAGAGAAAAAGTTCCTAGTCTGATATCCAAGAATGTTTTGAAAACATTAAGCATTTAGGGTACTGTCCAAGGTCAGAGACCACTGCTTTGCCGCTCACACTGTCTGTACATGAAAGGAGTTTTATATTGTAAAAGGAAGCTTTTTTTCTTCAAAGTGATTTACCTGCCAAAAATTCCAAAAGCAAATAAATCAGAAAATCACTTCTGTGTTAGCGTCATGAACTACCGTATATACTCGAGTATAAGTCGACCCGAGTATAAGCCAGGACACCTAATTTAAACCCCCAAAACTGGGAAAATTTATTGACTCAAGTATAACCCTAGGGTGGGAAACGCAGCAGGGCCTGGCAACTCCTCCTTTGTGAGCTGGGTGTGTGTGTGATGTTTAAAATGACTTTTAGCCACCGAGTCAAGTGCTTGCGTTGGTGGCTAAAAGTCATTTTAAACATTGTTTTAAAATGACCTTTTAAAAAGTCATTTTAAACATGGGGGGTCAGGACAAGCGGCGCACAATGTTTAAAATGACTTTTAGCCACTGACCCAAACTTGCCTCAGTGGCTAAGAGTATTGACCCGCATATAACCCGAGGACCCATTTTTTCAGCCCAAAATTAGGGCTGAAAAACTAGGCTTATACTCTAGTATATACAGTAATTTTTTATTTTACCCTCATAATTGTAGCCACCATTTTGGGAAGGGGGTATTAAAGCTTATTGAAGAAGGAAACCAGTGTATCACCAAGATATCTCTCTTGTAGAGTGATGGGGTAAAGCAGAGGAAAAAAAACTGTCTTGAGAGTAAGGCATCCTTAAAGGCTGCCTTATATAATTCTGCCTTGAGTAGTGTTTTGAATATGGGGAGGGACAGAGCCTCACAGACATCAACTGGTACTTTACTGCACAAAGTGGGAGCTGTTACCAAGAAAGCCTTTGTTATTATTATCTGACTTCTCTTTGTGTTGCCATCTTTAATATTGTGGATTGAGAGGAATGTGTGAAGATTATTTTTAGGAGAGACATTCTGAGAAGTATCAAGGTCCTAAACTGTTTAGGGCTTTAAAAGTCATAAGCATCACTTGAATGAAACATGGATAACAGCAAAGACATATGGTCAAATTTACTAGTTCCAGAGATCAGCCCGGCCACTACATCTTGGTCCTGCAGGTGTTTCCATAATGTTTTCAAGGACAGCTCTGTTTTTGAGATTACCAATGGATGTAGCACTGTTAGTAGGCACTTCTATTGCTGAGTAGCTGTATGGTTGTGCAATCAACCAAAATTGATAAAAGGCACTCCAGACCACACTCAATATCTGAGCCATAGCACCATTTCCATATTCTCTTGCACTCCTGGGAGGTTTGCATGTCCTTCATATGCTGTGCCAACATTCCAAGAGCCCAGAGCAAAATAAGAACATCTCTTCTTTCTCTTGTTGATTAAGGGATCTTGATCATGGATTTCCAAAACAGGGGAGAAAGCTCAGCTTAAGGACAGTGAAAAGCACATTCTATAGCCCTCGTAACCTGCTACAGCTATTTCAGTAACATCCCTGAATGTTCCTCACATAGAAATCTAGATAGACACATTTAGCATAGTGGAAAGAGAGCCATACTAGAAATGTTTCTCCGATCACATCATCACTGATAATGAAGAAGCATTCAAATGTTTCAATTATTCTGACAACGCAATTCTGTAGGTGTAAACAAGCTTCCTCAGAAAATATAAGGGACACTTCCACAAGATAAAAGTAACAAATTAGATAAATGACTCACTCTATACTGGTAGAAGGTAGGGGAAAAGACTAAAATGGGGATGGGGAGTTGGAAATGAGATCACATGATCCTGATGAAAAACCAATTAATTGTATGTCCCCCAATTACCCTGGTCTCCCTATAATTTGACTGTTCACTTTGCAGTCACTTAGTAGTACTCTTATTGGTTGAGGTTGCTCATCATATTCTGTGTTTTTTCTGTGATATTTCTGGGGTTGCTCTATTATTATTCTTGCACTTTTGATTGCAGATTTGAATAGATCAGCCTAGTAGTTGTGTCCAAACATGGGGATTTGTTGCTAGATGCACTGGGTTGTCCCAGTACCACCTGTCCACACACATCTGACATCTCCCTCCCCACAGAGCTTGCTGCCACCTTTTGCATTTCTACTGTGCCTTCTCCCCAGGAGAAGTACCTCCCCAGGTACTTCATTTTTTCTTCTCTTCTCTCTTTGTTTTACCCATCATGGTTTTGATGAAATGCATTCTGATTTTATTTTATCTTAGTTTTATGTTTCAATTATGTTTCAATTTTGAAGCACTAAAATTTTTTAAAAAGCAGCACAGCTGTATTCTATTTGCCTACAGCACTCTCTTCTCCTTTCCATCCTTGTTTCACCTGCCCAACATTGTCAAATATTCACATTTCTCCTTGATACCAAGAAAGAGAAACAGTACAGCTTGAAAGAAGGGGACTATACTGTCTCTGTATTTGTCTACCAATATCTTTTGCAAGCCTTCTGTAACATTTTGGACCTTTTGTTCTTACACACACACACACACACACACACACACACACACACACACACACACACACACACACACACACACACACACACACACACACACACACACACATTTTAATACAGTAGAACCCCATATTAGTCCCAAGCCACAGATACATAAAAAGACAGATTATAACAAACACTATACTATACTTTGGTTTAAGAGTGAGGAAAGTGGTAAAAGAACATTAGTGACTTTGAATGAATTCAAGTCTCCTAGACTAGATGGTTTATATTTCAGGGTACTAAAAGAGCTGGCAGATGTGATCTCAGAATGAAATCTTTGAGGGGTCCTGAAGCATGGGCAAAATGCCAGAGGACTGGAAAAGACCTGATGTTGTTCCAATCTATAAAGGGGGGGGGGAGTGAATTGAGGAAACTTCAGGCCAATCAGCTTGACATCAATCCCCACGAAAATCCTGGAAAAATAATTAAGCAGCGAATTTGTGAGCACCTAGTAAATAACAAGGTGATTACTAGAAGCCAACGGGTTTGTTAGGAACAGGATATACCAAAGAAATTTCACTGTCTTCTTTGTTGGCCCAGTCCAACAAGATGCAGTTCAATGTAAAGTAAGGTCCTGCACTTAGGCAGGAGAACATAAGAACATAAAAAGATCAGGCCAAAGGCCCATCTAGTCCAGCTTCCTGTATCTCACAGTGGCCCCACCAGATGCGTTTGGGAGCACATGAGACTAGATACCTGTCTCCTGATACCACTCCCCTGAATCTGGCCCTTGAAGTACCCTGTTTTTAAGCCTGGAGATTACACATCTCCATCATGGTATGTGAGCTGTGATGGACTTTTCCTCCAGGAATCTGTCCAATCCCCTTTTGAAGGCATCCAGGCCAGATGCCATCACCACATCCTGTGGCAGGGAGTTCCACAGACTACCAACACGCTGGGTGAAAAAATATTTTTTTGTCTGTTCTTACTCTCCCAGCCCTCAGTTTGAGTGTATGTCCCCTAGTTCTGGTATTTTGTGAGAGGGAGAAGAGCTTCCCTCTATCCATTTTACTCATGCCCTGCATTATTTTGTACGTCTCAATCATATCGCCCTCAGGTGCCTTTTTTCCAGACTAAAGAGCCCCAAATGTTTTAGCCTTTCCTCATAAGGGAGGTCCCCCAGCCCAGTAATCATTTTAGTTGCTCTCCTCTCCACCTTTTCCAGTTCCACCATGTCTTTCTTGAGATGCGGTGACCGGAATTGTACACAATACCAGACGCTCAAAGGTAGTACCTGTGAGAGGGATTTAGGTGTCCTATTGGACCATTGCCTAAGGATGATGCAATAACGTGCTGCAGCTGCCAAAAAAGAGAACACGGTCCTAGGCTGCATCAAGAGGGGAATAGCATCAAAATCATGATAATGCCACTCTATACTGCCCTAGTGAGACTACATTTGGAATAAAATGTCCAGTTTTGATCACAATACAAAGAAGACACAGGCCAAGGAAAAAGTGCAGAGAAGAGCAACAAATATGATAAGGGGACTGGAGGCTAAATCATATGAAGAATGACATAAAGGACTAGACATGTTTAGCCACAAAAACACTGAGGGGAGACACGATAGCAGTCTTCCAATACCAGAAGGGTAGCCACAGGGAAGAGGGCATTGATTTATTCTTGGTTGCACCTGATGGTGTGACAAGAGCCAATAGGTGGAAACTCAGAGGGAGCGCCAATCTGGAAATAAGAAGTTTCCTGATGGCAGTAACCATTAAACAGTGAGGCAGCTTGCTTCCTGATGTTGTGGGTGTCTCATCACTGGAGGTTTTCGAGAATAGAATGGACAGCCATCTGTCCAAGATGGTATGAGGTTTCTTCCTTGGGCAGGGGGTTGGACTAGAAGGCCTCTAAGGTCCCTTTTAACCCTAACACTAATATGCAAGAGTCTGTCCCATGTGATGCACAAATAGCATTATCTTTCTCTCTCAAAATGTGTTATCAGGAAACTGGTAATCAGGTTGACCTGGGAAAATCTGTTACAGGAATTGTGATTGAGGTTTGCCTGGCAATTAAACATGTTTTGTACCAGAAGTCTCCCTGGAAAAACATAATAAAGTAAGTTTTACATGCTTCCATTCCTCCTCCTGTTTGCAAGGACAGATAATTACTGTGATACTACTGTGATATCTCTTTTATATCAGTATTATCCACATGTTTTCCACTGATTTTTATTATCTCAGAAAAGAGAAGCAAATGTCTCCAGTATTGACTTCTGCAGTACAGCATGTCTTTCTCAATTTTACATTTTTGAAAATCCGTTTGTTACCTTTCAGTTAAATAAGCTGATTGGCTGATTGCCTTCTCATAAATTAGGAACGTACTTAGTTGCCAGCTTTAACACATGGACCAATAATTCCATGCTGCTTATCTAAATCACTTTCTCCAATGCCGTTTACCATTGTTCCATAACATACACAAAATCTGGTCACTGTGAAACCATGCTCAACATTGCAAAGCATTCCACATTGAAAGTGCATGTCAGCAAAACAATAATTGCAGATAGTACAGTTCAGTTGTTTTCTAATTTGTTCTCTAGAGTCTGCTGGTCTCATTATTTGTAGCATATAAGCATATGCATTTACTCATTAGCACTTTGTGTTCACTTAATGGGCTCCTCATACAGTTCGTTAAACTATTAAACTGGACTTCTTTATTCACATTTTTCATTACTGCTTCATATTTTCTACTTCAGATGTCAGTATAATTGCATGATGAATGTTCCTCCACCTACTAACTTATTGATTATCAGTTATAAATGAGAGTAAGTGAGCAAGAGAGATTATATTCTAATACATGTTCAAATTAGACAAAAGTGGTGATTTGTTGTTTTCCCAGTTGTCACCAAAGAACTCCTTGACTGTGCTAGACTACTAGCTATTTGGTCTCCCATACACTTTTGTTTCTTTTGCCAACCTTTTTGTTTTTGTTTTTGTTTTGTTTTTTATTCTACCTTTCATGCAAATATATTCCCAGTACTTCACAGCTATGTGACACCTCAAGTTAGGTTATTCTTCTAATCTGAGCAGCAGCAGCATTCTTCTACTTGAGCATCTATTCAATATTCTACAGATATGTTAAAATATTGATAGAATACTGGTAAATCAATATGAATATACAGGCTCAAAGGTTGATTTATACACAGGTGTCAGCAATGTGTGATAAATCACTGAATTAACAAAACTTCAGATAGTAAGTCATGGGTGGATGTAATGTGCATGAAAAAATTCACATGACTGAATGGTCAATGAAGGCATATATATGTCTGGACAAGGGATTTGTGTTTGCCACTTTATATATAGAGAATGAGAGAGAGGTATTCATTTGTTGCCTATAATTTGTACTGCCAAGACATTTTGTACAAATGTAAATAGATTTAGAGTTATAGTCAAACAACTCTGAGTCTATGTAACATTCCTCACTGAGGACTAGTGCACTGACAGTCTGCAACTAAATTCATGCTTTCCTGGACTGTCTACCAGAGCTCTACTGCTCACAAGCTGAATCTCTGACAAGATATGGAAGATAACTTTCATCATCCAGTCAACATGAATATGATAGACCTAGTTATCTATCTTAAGAGAGCTGGGAGAACCCAAGATGTGGAAGGCTGTTCTACAACATTTCCCATGTCAAATATAGTGGCTGCTGTTTAGTCAGTGTTACCATTTTACATTTTGCCTTTTCAAACTTGTACCTGCAGAGACTGGCTTAAAAATCGGTTTGCTAGTAATCACTGAAGAAACCTTTCTTATAACCTAAAGACCCCCTGGTTTGTAACAGGATTAGGGCGGAGCGTTAACAAGGATACAATGATCTAGTGAGCGCACAGCAGAAACAATGCAAATGCTTGGGAAGGAGCCGCTGGGTGGGCGGGGGGATGAACTCGGCTACCTCTTCTCCTTGTCAGGTGCTTTATGTGCCCAGCCTGGCTGGCTAGGCAGAGGAGGAGGAGGAGGAGGAGGAGGAGGAGGAGGAGGAGGAGGAGGAGGAGGAGGAGGAAAGGACTGCCCAGTGCTCTTGGTCCCCAAGTGCCTCCAAACAAGCCAGCCCAATTGCCCCACTCAACATGCTGCTCTGGCTGGTGACTAGGCTCCATGCATGCTACGCAGCTGAGGGCACGTTTCCCCGCAGTCATTGGCAGTGGATTCGGGGCCCGAGTGGCAGCGGCGGCTTTGCTGCCCAGGCGACTCTTCATGCGTGTGTGGAAAGGGGAGGAGGAGGAGGAGGGGGGTGGCAAGACACTGGGAGTTTTTCATGTGCTGCTACTCCTAAGTCCTTAAAGGTCTCTCTCTCTCTCTCCCTCTCTCTCTCTCTCTCTTTCCGTTTTTCCTGCTGCATGGAAAGAGCCTAGTTACCATCCAGGAAGGAGCTGCTGGATGGGCAGGTAGAAGAGTCAGGCCACCTCGTCTCCTCACTGTATCCTTTACGCACTCAGCCTGGACAGCGGGGCAAAGGAGGAGGAAGAGGAGGAGGAAGGCCAGCGTCGGCCCGGAGGTGCATCCAAGACAACCCACTCCATCGCCCTACCCACTGCACTCCTTGCTTGTTTTCCTGTTTGTCTGGCTATTGATGAGGCTCTGTGCGTTAAGTAGGAAAAGCAGGGAGAGAGTGAGCCACCTTTATGAACTTAGAAGCAGCAGCACATGAAAAACTCCCAGCGTCTTCAGCGCCTCCCCCCCCCCCCCACGCATGAATAGTTACCTGAGCAGGAAAGCTGCTGCTGCCACTCAAGCCACAAATCCATCACCAGGGCCAGCGCTTGCGGGCAGAGGCACCCTCAACTGCACAGCATGCACAAAGCACCAGCCAGAGAAGGAAGCAGGCAAGCAAGGAGCATGGCAGGCAGGGCAATTCTGGCCTTCCTTGTCTTACTTCTCCTTTGCCCAGCCAGCCAGGCTGGATGGGTAAAGGAGATGACAAGGAGTTGGCCCAGCTCCTCCACCTATCTGCCCAGTGGCTTCTTCCTGGGCAGGATGGCCATGTAGCATGACCACTTTCACCCCTGCCACCCCCCTCCCACTATTGCTGTTGCCAGCTCTCACCACCCCATCACCCTTAGGTAAAAGAGTTCGCTCATATCCACAGATTTCTGTATCCACGGGTTGGCCCCAAACCAATCCCCTGCAGATACAGGGGTCCTATTGTATTTTCCAATATCTCTGCTTTAATAAATTACCTACCCTCCAATCTCTTCACCAGAGATCTGGCAATTAAAACTCAGTAAGTACTGTACTAAAAACCTCAAATCAGAACACAGCAAAAACCTGAATTTCCTGCACCACTAGGGTTTTATTCAGATCGGTTTAGAAGCTGTCCTAAATAAAACCTTTCCTTGTTTTATTAAACGCTTCTTTCCTACCAGCCATAAACCCAATTAACAGGGAAATTCAATAGGTTACACACCAACGAACTGTGCCTCTTTTCTTTTCCAAAGACCTCTCACAACTTTTCAAGCTAGCCAGCTCATGTATTAAATTCAATACTTTAAATTTCTTCTACTATTTCAAGGTCTGATTTCTCATAAGTTCAACTGAATTTCTGTTGTCATCCCCCCCACATCTACTGTATAACAGGACCTACAGTATCTATTACTCAGTCTCTGTTGCACCCAGCCACTAAGCCACTTGGTTTCAAAAATGGAAAATAAGTTTATTGAAGTTACAAAAATAGAACAAATAATGAGGTAGCATCTTGTAATTTTCATTTTATTTGTACTGGCTTTACTGTTAAACAGTGTACCAAACATAAGACTATTTAGTACTACAATATAATATTTTCTCAGTCTTAGCCCCTATCCTATTACCCTGACTAGGGGGCCTCAACCTAAGGCCCCGGGGCCGGATGCGGCTCCCCAAGGTCCTGAATCCGGCCCCCGGGACCAATTGCAACCCCCCACCTACCCCCTGCTTTGCAAGCAAGCCAGCCTCCGCAGCTGCTTCTATTGCTGAGGCAGTTCAAATCAGTGGGCTATGTCGCTTCTCCCACTCCCCCCAACTACCGCCCAGATGATCAGCATGCTGGCCAGTGAGGCATTCAAAGTGGGAGGGCTACGGCAAGGTCCCCCACTCCCCTCACCGACCGCCCAGATGGTCAGGGAGCCAGGTGCAGCCGAGTGGGGCAATTTAAAACAGGTCTCCCACTCCCTCCATGGCCCTGAGGCCCCACCCCTGCTCCTCCTCCACCCTGCCCACCTGCCTTCCTTGTGTGGCTGCCGCCTGTGTTATTGTGGTTGTGAGGAATGAAGGGGGCAGACGGAGGCAGTGCCAGCCAGCCTTCCGAGCCAGAGCAGCCATGGCATTGGACCGCTGGAGGGATGGACGGCAGGCTACCGAGGGGGAAATGGAGCTACTTCCTGCCCACCCAGCCCCCTCTGAGCTGCTGCCTTGCTCCATTGAGCGAGGGAGGGGAGGAGGGAGCACAGCCATGGCCGGAGGCTGAAGATGCCACCACCATCACCGGGTTAGAGACCAGCAAGGAGGAGATGGTGGAGAAAGAAGAGAAGTAAGAGAAGGCCAACGGTGGCCTGGTCCTGGTTCCTGGGAGGCTGGTGGGGCTGCATTTGTCCCTGGTTGGTGATGGGCAGGCTGGCGAGCCAAGAGAGCACCGCAGCCTGGCTGGACTCAGCCAGTGAGCGGGCTCCAGGTGGCTTTGGACATGCCTTCCTGCCTCCCCTCCCTCCTTCCCAGCCCTTGCTCTCTCCCTCGCTCACTTGCAGTGCACTAAGTTGGGCTGGGCCAGGGCAAGAGAAGAGGCAGCTTTCCCTCCGGGGCGCAGTGAGGGTGTGATGGCCAGGGCACACTGCTGGATCTGTGCGCAGTGGCACCAGCCTTGTTGCCCTTGCTGTGGCTGCTGCTCCTCATCCTGAGTGGCCGCCCAGAAGGTGATGAGGGGCCTGAGTTTGCCTGGGCTGCTGCCTCCTTCCTGACACAATAAAGGAAGAAAGGAAGGAGAGCCGCTCCAGCCGCTGCCACTGTAGGAGGAGGACTAGGAGAAAGAGGCACAGCAGAGGGATCCCAGCGGTGGCACCTCAGGGTGGTGATCTGGAGCAGGAGGCATTGCTGGGGCCCTGGAGACACAATGATCATGGGCCAATTGTGGGGGGCTCTGCCCACTTGTCCCTCCCTCCCCCTTTTTCCATGCCAGCCCTTTTTTTAAAGACTGTGTTCTGGCCCCCAGTGGTATCTGTGTGTGTGTGTGTGTGGACCAGCCCACTGTTTGAAAACTTTGAGGACCCCTGAACGATCAGAGACATTCTAACAGATAGTTGTTTATATATATATTCTAGCTCCACCCATGAGCTCTAGTGACTAATCAAAACAGGACAATGAATATTCATGAGGTAATTTCCCGATATGTCACAGGATATGAAGGATATGAAGTTTATGGAGGATTTGATCTAAAAATCACGTACCATTGGACCTGTGCCTTGGATCAATGTTTTCGCACCATTGAAGTGTCATGCACCAATGATTTTGTTCTGTGGTCTTCAATGGGTTCTACTATTTATTGGTGGTTTTGTAAGAATCCTTCATAAAATCCGATGCAATCAAGAGAATCCTTCTTGATTTCATACATCGGCCTTTTCCTTTCTTCCCTCTAGGACTATTAACATATGGTAGTCAAGGTTAGGTCCGCTGCCCATACACAGTCCAGGGGGCAAGATTACAGCTGCGGTGCTCGAGAAGAGCAAACCAGCCTGGAACATCTTCTATGGTTTAAAGGGCGGATGGATTGTCAGACATGGGACAACAGGACCACCAAGACGGGTCCGTCCTAGTTTAAGGAGAGCTTGCCAACATTGTGTTTGGGTTATAGAGGTCCCAGAATCCCACCGCGACCGCTGCGGCCTGAGGGTTCCGGGATCTGTAGTCCGAAAACAGGAAGCACCTCCTCCTCCTCCTCCTCCTCCTCTTGAAAGGAGGGAAACTGCTGCCGAAGGCCTGGGGATTCCTGACCCATTTCCCCCCCCCCCCCCCACACACACACCTCTCCTCCCGGGAGGCGGCAGGCAACCCGCTCCTCTGGCTCTCCCTCCCCGCCTTTCTTCGGGGGGGGGGTCTGTCAACCTGCCCCCCCCCCGCCCCGCTCTTGCCTGGGGAAGGGAGCCGCGCGGGCCACCCTCAAAGAAGGGGCGGCGGGAAGGGGGGGGCGCCCTCCGTCCCTCCCTCCCTCCGTCCCTCCCTTTCCGCCGAGAAGGAAGGAAGGAAGGAAGGAAGGAAGGAGGGTCTTCCCTAGGCCCGTCCCTCTGCCCCGCCGTGGCCGTCGCCATGCGGCTTCTGTCGAGACTCGGGAGCGGGAGGGTCCTCCTTGGCGGCGGCGGCGGCCAGGCGCTCTTCGTCGCCTCCATGGCCTCCTGGCCGGCGGTGTCCACTCGCGGCCGCAGAAGCAGCACCACCACCACCAGCAGCACCACCAGCACCACCACCAGCAGCCGCCGCCGCCTCCTTGCGGGGAAGGAGGTAGGGCTTCACCCCACGGGGCAGGGGGGGGGGCGCGCGGGGGAAGCGGAAGGGAAATCCCGGGCGAGAAGAAGAAGCAGCAGCAGCAGCAGCAGCAGCAGCTCCTCCTCCTCCTCCTCCTCCTCCTCCTCCTCCTCCTCGGCAGGGCGGCTGGCAGCGGCTTTCCCTTTCCCTAAGAAGGCAGGCAGGCAGGCAGGGGCGGCGTGGTAGGATATATGTTACTGTTCCAAAGTCTTTGGACTGTCACGACCGGGCTGGTCGAGAAATAATGGGACACGGGCACAATTCTCAGACTCCTCGCTCTGTCCCGCCTACAATGGATTTGATGTGAAACCACCAAGAGCAGCAACGTCCACGCGGTGTCTCGTGTGCGCCTCCTCCTCCTCCTCCTCCTCCTCCTCCGTACTGCGGGGTCTCTCCCCGCGCGGGGACCGTGATGCAGTTGAAGTGCAGTTCTTCACTGGGCTGGATGTTGCCTTCTGTGGATGTCCAGGTTTTTTTGTGCTACAGAATTTACCACTGTACCAAACTGTTGATTTAGCCACTCCTATTGTTCCTCCCACCTATCTGAATTTTTATTATTACCGGTATTTATTTTTGGGTAGCATAAGGATAGTCTGTTGCACTTGCATTTAGAGTTCTTTTGAATGCATGTTGTAGGTTCACAGCAACAGCTTCCAAATGCAAATGCAATGCCTGGAATCAACTCCAGACCTTTTACCCTCTTAATTGATGATGAAATAATGGACGGCCCCACTCCTATTCTTTTGAGTCAATTGTCTAATTACTTTTGATCAAAGAACTGTATTTCACAAACCTTTCCTCCAATTTAGATTTGAATACCCTGTACTTTAAGCCCGTATTATTTTACTGTAACCTGAATTTATTTAGGTAAACAGCCCAAATAACAACTTTTGTCAGTGTCCATGTTATTTCTGGACCTATTGAACTTCCCAATATAGAAATAGTACTGTATATCCATGAAAAAGCAGGAGTAAGGCCCAATTGAATTGTGAGAACTAGCAAATGTGTTACTATATGACATAATTACCAAAATAGTCATGTGGCATTTAAAATACTGACAAATCCTATTCAACCAAAGTGTTTGTGGACTTTGTGTGTGTGTGTGTGTTGTGTCATTACAGTCTTTGTGACTCCATGTCCATGGAGTTTTCTTGGCAGGAATACTGGAGTAGTTTGCCGGTTCCTACTCCAGGTGCCTATAGCACCTGGTATACTCCATCCAAGTACTAACCAGGGCCGACCTTGCTTAGCTTCCGAAATCAGGCAAGATTGGATGTGCTTAGTTGGCAGCTAATAGTGGGTATGAAGACCCAGAAAACTCATGTGAAGTAAAACACATGATAAAAGGTGCCACAAAAGACTAGTTTTGTTGTAGCACACACACATCAGTTTCCTTTAAAATTACATTGAGCTTATTTGGTGGACTAAGAAGGTTGGGAAGGCCACCCTTTTTGTCCTGCTTCTAAGATGTTATCCAAGAGGGTGGGGAGCTGCCCTGTGGTCTGGTGTAACATAAAATTATCTCATGTGTGTAGCTGTTTAAAAAATAACATGGACAATCTGATCTCTACTCACAAGGAGAAAGAAAAACAAAATAGGTGTAGCTGGCAACAGTGAGACCCATGTTGCAGATTAAAATGACTGAAGTCTGCATTTCTTCCATTAACTCCTTTGGAGTGAATGAAAGCAGTTGAGCAACTGTACTGTAGTGTATATAGAAACACACTTATTGAAACTCAAAGTGAAAGAGCTTTTGTATATTTCATATTTGGTAACAAAACAAGGCATGTGTGCTTATTTTAGTCTTGTGACTGGTGGTAAAAGTTATATGCTTTTGTCATTCTATGCGAGTCTCTTGTTCCTTTGTTGCTTGGGCCAACCTGGAATTAAGATAAGTCAACAGCTTATATCAGAAAGGAACCACAGTACTGTACTTGTCTTGCTATTTTGACTCTTCAGAACGACTAACTGTTTGGCATACTATGCTTTCACATATCCTGTTTGCTCTCCCTTACTTTTTTGAACACCCCATACTGTACATTGAGTATTCTTAGTTTGTTCAGCCCCATTTATCACTAGAAAAGTACACAGGAGATGACTCGAGGTGGGACAAAAATGCCCATCCCTTCTATAAAATCTGTACCCTTTGCTGTTTTGAGAGTGCTTAACTCAGGCAGGACAGCAAGTCATGCATCCAAGAAATGTTCATCATGGTGGTGTTGAGTCCACAGCAGGCTATTCCTGCTGTTTGCTGCTGGGCCTCAGAATTCCCAATAAAGAGTCCAGCAGGAGAGACATCCAAGGGGGAATACTGGTTTTATTGAGCTCAATAAAAGACAGCAGGCCAACACCCCACCCAGGACAGTGCTGAGGTGTTCCGCCCAGAAACAAAATGGTTGCAAACTTTTATACCTTTCCCCCTCCCCTCCCACAGCGTGCACACAGATTCCTGGGATAGGTAGGTGGTGATCTTCAGGGAGGCCACCAATGGTGACAGTCCAGGGCGTCTCCCAGGGCGGTCCTGGGGTGGTCCTGGGGCTGGCAACATTACCCAGTCTCTGCCCCATAATCCAGGTGTGGCTGGGTTAATGTTTGCCATTGAGGTGTTTATGAGCCATGATGGTTGGAAACAATGGGCAGAAGCAAATCACATTATCCAGGAATTTGGCTAATCTTCAATTCAATAGGAGGGCTGGAAAGTCAACAGAAGGGTCTCAAGTCTCAGACAAGTTTCTCCAGGGTATGTGGAAAGGAGACAATGGGAGGTCTCCTGGCAGTCTCCTGACTGAGATTAATCCTATTATCCATGAGGAGATTCTTGCCTCGCCCTGGAATCTCCTTGATTGGTGTAGTAGCTTCTGGAAGATGCAGCCATGCCAAAGAGTCACAATTTTCCTCCTTCTCTCCCCCTGGTTCCTGTCTGAGATGGTGGTCCCAAGCATGGGGGGGGGGGGAGAAGTTTTGAATCAAAAACTAACTCAAAAGAATGTGGTTATGGAACAACTCTAGTTATTTCTCTTCTGTTTAATCATGTTGAGCCTGAAACAATTGGTTGCTGAAAAGCCAAGGCAAAACTACTTGCAATGTTTTAAAGAGAAGGAATATTCATTGCCTCACTGTATCTGGTTGCTAAGCTTTGAGAGAAGCAGGTAGCCCCTCTTTTCTGTGCTGCTGCTGTCTACACATGGAAAGCAATGTGTCTATAGAGATAAACTGAGTCTTAAGCATATTTAGCAGCATGTCTGCATCCAAACAGGAATGTTTCTGCCTCAGTAGTGTTGCCTTTTACTTGTGGAAAGCGATGATGAGATGGAAGTGTTAGTTGCATCCCAAGCCTGCAAAGCCTGTGGAGGTCTTCAGGCCAGCTGTTCTGTATGTATTGCACTTTGATATCCTATTATAATTTTTTCCAAGTCTTTTTGGATTTTCCTATACACAGTCTTGGCATAATTGGTTCATCTTTCCCAATATTTGATTCATAGAAAAGTAATTTTTCAGTATGACATGCAGCAAAATTGGTGAAAACAGCAAACTTGTTACACTGTATTTTTAAAATTAATATTTTCATGTACTGCCCTTTAAAATGTCACACATTTGCTTTTTCAAGCTGTTACATATTATCCTGCTCTGTCTTTTTTGATTCTCCTAACTGGTTCATTTGTCTAGCTTCTTTCATAATAATTTACTGCAGATACATCTGCTGTAGGTGAACTTGAGTAATCTGAGACAGTAATTTAGGTCACTCTACTAGTTTGAATGCTAGTATTTGATTTGAGGTACTTGGAATGATAAAGTATAAGTATGCAAAACTATTCAATATTACTATGTAAGAAGCAACCCTCAGACCTATAATGGCAAGTTGTCACAAAAACAGTCTCAGCTCAACTGTGCTAATGCTCTCTGCTGCTTGATAAACAATGACAAACCAATTGATTTGACTGGTTAATTTTAAAACATTTTGTTACACAGTTTCCTTATTTCATGTTTTCTTCTTGTTATCTTATTTCATTAGGATATCACTACCTGTCTTGCTGATACAGATTAGTAGTTCCGTGGGCAAAGGTTCCTTCTTTCTCCTCTTGTACTCTGGAGGTCATGTGCTATTGAGTTCTAAGTAGTAATCCACCTTTGTTTAGGGCTTAATCCTAGGAGTCTTTGCCAGTGAGAAAGAAAATGGAGCTTCTCAGTTTACCGGTGCAGGAGATGCCTTTGACAAGATTTTGTCTGGAAAGCTTAGCCAGTTGTTGACAATGTGAGTATCAAAATGACCTTTGTCCCTTAATTTCAGTCATTATTTTCAGAAATAATACAATAGGTGCACATACTTTTGCAAACAGCTGAAGAGATCAACTTCATCTCTTGCTGCCTTCTTCACTGCTTCATCATTAGGCACAGTTAGGAAGCAAATGTTGGGTGTTATGAAAGGGCTAAAAAGTGTTAAGTGGGTTTATTTTGTTGTTGTTCTTTTGGGGTTTTTCTGTCTTACATGCTTAAACAATTTGACTGACTTTATGTGCTGTGCATCTTATTTTTATACTATATGCTGCTCTGTCTGAAATACTGTCTTAGGTTCTACCGGCTTACAGTCCCTTCATCCTTTCTTGCCTGTTGCTGCCTGTTTCCATTATTTGCTTGCTGTGGCCTTGTTCCAGTCAAAAGGAGCATTATGGGCACTATTCCATTCCCACAAAGTTATATATACACAGCATGTGAAGAACAGTGGTCCCCCCATTTCACGGTTCATATACTGTTCATGTACTTGTATATTACGGGACTGCAGTATATGAAAGTCAAGGCCCCCTGGGGTAAGCTGCTTAGGCCTGTTTGAGGCCTCCTGCACTTACCCCAGGCCTGGTGCTGCCCCAAACGGGCCTCCGACGGGCTTCCCAGGACTGTCGGAGGCCCCAGAAATGGTTTCTGGCAAACCGGAGGTGATTTCCAGATCACCAGAAACCACTTCTGGGGCCTCAGAGAGGCCCGGAAAGCCCATCCAAGGCCTGTTCAGGGCAGCACCAGGCCTCAGGTAACTATAGGAGGCCCCAGAGAGGCCTCCCAGTCCCAACTGGACTCAGCATCCACATATTGCAGATTTTCAATTATCACAGGTCGGGTCGGGTCCCTAACCCCCGCAATAGGCAGGGGATTAGTGTAGCAGCATATAGTTCTTTCTGGGTTTTTTTGGGGGGGGTTGCAGGAGTGTCATGATACTGGTAACTACAGAGAGGATCCACTAACCACTTGGTCACACTGCTCTTGCTTATCTTGAAGTAGGTACTTCTCTAGACTTAGTGTAACTGTCCTTACTGTTACAAAAAGCTTTCAGTCGATGCCATCTCCCAATACTGAGGCCTGCTGGCTCCTTTAGTGTTCCAGGGAGAGACAAAGAAAGTACAAGCTTGTTGTTTTGATGGCAAGCCACCCCTGCAAAGTAGGGATGCAAAAACACCCACAGAGTACTCAGACATTCTGAAAGCATGGTACCCTCTTCAGTACCACCAATCCCTTGATCTTCCATCACATAGCTTCACATCTTTTATTATTTTTATTAAATGTATTTCTAAAAGATATCTGTTTGTTTGTTTGCTTGTTTGTATACTGTGACTGATTTTCCCAAATGGGAACTCTAGGCAATTTACATAGCACAGCATATAAGACAGAGCAAGAAATAATAAAAATAAAAAGGGACAATAATACACAAATAACAAACAGATACTCTGCAAGAGGCACAAACAACTAATAACAAACTAACAACAGACACAGGGGAACTGAACACAACAGTTGCCAAAGGCATCCCTGAACAGCCAGGTTTTTACAGCCATTTATTTAAAAGGATGCCAGGGGAGGACCTGGTGTATCTTGCTTGGCAGTTTGTTCCAGAGAGCTGGGCCTGCCACCTAGAAGGCCTGATTGCGCTTGCAACCTTACAGGCCTCCTTCATCTGGAGCAAGAGAGCCATAGAAGCCTGGGTGGGCTGGGCCAGCTCTGACCTTAGGGAGATTTGCTCTGCCAGATAATCAGGACCCAAGCCATGGAAGGTTTTGTAAACCAAAACCAGCACCTTGAATCTTATTTGGGAGGCAATGGGTAACCAATGCATGCGAGCCAGAATTGGGGTGATGTGGTCAAATCTGCCCGCACTGACCACCATTCTGGCTGCCACATTCTGCACCTGCTGCAATCGCCGAACAAAGGTCAAGGGAAGCCCCATGTAGACAGTGTTACAATAATCTATCCTCAACATGACCAGTGCCTGCACAACCATTCTCAAGGAGTCCTCATCAAGGTACAGGCGAATCTGGGCAATAAGTGGTAAGATGGTAAAAGGCGACCTGGACATGGCAGCTACCTGGGACTCCAGGGACAACGCCGGATACAGGATGACGCCAGCTGGAGGACAGTACCATCCAAATTGGGGAGAGGGCCACTGTACCCATCCGGGGTAGTCCCGAAGAACAGACCCTCGGTCTTTTCGGGATTGAGTTTGAGCCTGTTGGTCCTGGTCCATTCCAGAACCACAGCAAGGCAGCGATCAAGGGTCTGGACGGCCTCAGCCAGTGGTCTCATATAGATATTGAAGAGCATGGGGGAGAGTGCCGACCCCTGAGGCACCCCACAAGAAAGTGTCCAGGAGGATGACAAATCGCTTTCCAAGCTCACACAGCCAAAGTCTGGACCCCTGATTCCCACCTCAGAGAGCCAGCCCAGGAGGATACCGTGGTTGACGGTATCAAAGGCCGCTGACAAATTGAGAAGCACCAACAGAATAGAGTAACCCCTGCCAGCCATCCTCAGTAGGTCATCCTGTAGTGCGAACAGGGCAGTCTTAGTCCCATGATGTGGCCTGAACCCAGACTGGAATGGATCCAGTATGAGGTTCTCCTCCAGGAATGACTGGTGCTGCATGGCAGCCACCTGCTCCACCACCTTGCCAAGGAAGGGATCATTGGCTATAGGACAATAATTAGCCATATTTTCTATAGCCAGCTTTCTTAAGGATGGGCTAACCACCATCTTCTTCAGCCAACAGGGAAAACTGTCACTGAAGGAGGCGGTGGAGATGGTAGCCACCCACTCTGTCATGCTTCCTCTGGCGATCTTAATTACCCAAGCTGGATTAACAGGCCCAAACTCAATAAACCGAGGAGACCGAGGGGGTGCAGCTTTGGCCACAACCGGGGATGGATCAGTTCAACTGGAGTCCAGATCAGATCGGATGGCCTCAATTTTAGATTTTAAAAAGGCTGCAAATAACTCACTAGTGAAATCACTAGGCGGAAGCCCTGGCAGACCAGGATTGGTGAGGTCTCAAACCACAAGAAACAACTCCGCCTGGTAGTTCGAGGCCGCACCACTTCTCAGGGAGGCAAAAGATCTTTTTGCATCCCTGATCACTCATACATAGCATCTGGTCAATGCACAAAGTGCAGCCCAAGTTGATTCTATCTGATCCTCCCTCCATCTGCTCTCTAGCTTCCTCTGCTCTTGCTTCGTCACCCTCAACTATAGACAACGGCCACCCCACCCCACCCCCGACACTGATCTGCTCAGGGGCTGAACGCAAAACCCTTTAGAGCGCAACTGGGAGAGGGAAGCTCCCCCCTCTGCGCCCACCCAAGTTTTCGTAAGGAAAGCCAGGTCGGCCTGCTCATCCATGATCATATCGTGAATGATGGGGATCTTATTATGAACCGACCTGGCATTGATTATTTATTTATTTATTTTTAGGGCTTATATACTGCCCGTCTTCCCAGAGGAACTCCAGGCGGTTCACAACAAATAGGTCAAACAAATAATCACTACCAACTAAACAAATAACTAACAACAATATAAAAATATATAAAGAAATGTTAAAAATTCGGCGCTAGCAGAACAATGAACAATGAATAGATGGCGGAAAAAAGGAGAAAAAAAGAATGAAATTAAATTAAGTCACCAAATGCCTCTCGGAAGAGGATCGTCTCCAAGGCCTTCCGAAAGGCTGGCAGGGACTGTGCAAGGCGCACTTCGCTTGGAAGATGGTTCCATAAAGTGGGGCCAGCCACAGAGAAGGCCCCAGCTCCGTGAAGAAGTTTTCCGGGCCTCTCTGGGTATGGCCACCCGTAGCAAGGGCGCCCGCGACATTCTCGTTGGACGGGCCGAAGTTGACCGCTGGGTGATCCGCTCTGCCAGGTAGTCAGGTCCCAGGCCATGGAGGGTTTTATAAATTAAAACCAAGACCTTGAATCTGATTCGAGATGCAACGGGTAGCCAATGCAAGCGGGCCAGGACTGGGGTGATGTGGTCATAAGGACGCACACCTGCCACCAGTCTGGCTGCCGCATTTTGCACCCGCTGCAATCGCCGAAGGAGAGTCAAGGGCAACCCCATTTAGAGAGCGTTGCAATAATCTATCCTCGAGATCACCAACGCTTGCACCACAGTTCTCAGGGAGTCCCGATCCAGGTATGGGCGAATCTGGGCAATTTGACGAAGGTGGAAAAATGCGGCCCTGGAAACGGTGGCCACCTGGGCCTCCATGGTGAGGGACGAGTCCAGGACCACGCCCAGATTCCGAACACTGTCCGCTAGCTGGAGGGAAACACCCTCCATGCTAGGGAGAGGGCCCCCATAGCTGGTGGGGGAAGTCCCAAAAAACATCACCTCGGGCTTCTCGGGGTTGAGTTTGAGTCTGTTAGCCTTGGTCCATTCCATGACTGCGTCCAGGCACTGGTCGAGGGTCTGGACAGCCTCAACTGCAGAGGTGGAAAAGGAGAGATAGAGCTGCATATCATCAGCATACTGATGACTGCAGACTCCAAAACGCCTAATGACCCCTGCCAACGGCCTCACATAGATGTTGAACAGCATGGGAGAGAGAGAGACGACCCCTGCGGAACCCCACAAGGGAGTGTCCACGGGGCCGACAACTCCCCCCCCCCATGCTGCACACGCTGGGGACGGCCCTCCAAGGAGGACCGGAACCAGCTGTGTACAGTGCCCCTGATCCCTATCTCGGAGAGCCGATCCAGCAGGATACCGTGGTCGACGGTATCAAAGGCCGCTGACAGATCCAGAAGGACCAGCAAGGTAGAGCTACCCCTGTCGGCCCCCTGGATGAGGTCATCTTGCAGTGCGACCAAGACTGTCTCAGTCCCCCAACCCAGCCTGAACCCAGACTGGAATGGATCAAGGAGGTGCTGTTCCTCCAAAAAGGTCTGAAGCCGGACCACGGCCACCCTCTCGATAACCTTGCCCATGAAGGGAACATTGGCAATCGGACGGTAATTTGCCAATTCGTCTGATGCCAGGCCAGCTCTTTTGAGAATGGGCTTTACCACCGTCTCCTTCAGGCGTGAGGGAAAAAACCCCTCCCTGAAGGAGGCTGTGGCAATGATGGAGGCCCGCTCAGGCATGCTCCCTCCGGCAACTTTTATGAGCCAAGATGGGGTGGACGCGGGACGGCAATGGGCTATAGCCCTGGAGGCCTCGGATGAGGAAACAGGCCCAAACTCATCCAATCATGGAGAGCGAGGGGGTGCAGCGTCGAGGGATGCCGAGGATAGACTAGAGCAACCGGAGTCAAGACCGGCCCGGATGGCCTCTATTTTCTATGATCAGCAAGCAGGACAGGTCGGAGGTCTCATGGACAGAACAGGTCCCCGATATGTGGCAGTGGGCCGGCTGGTAAGAACGGGGGACAGGCACCAAATGCCTGACCCAAGTTCTCCTTATCTGGTCGACCCCCCCCCCCCAGCCCAAAACATGCCTCCCATGGTCCGACACCACGGAGATGGAAGACCCCACTCCGTTAATTGCAAGGGAAAAACACAAGGGGTGGTAAAGTTATAACAATAGCACAAATGCAGTACAAACCAACCCAAAATAATAACACCCCACCCCACACTGAGCAAATAATAATAAAAATAACTACAATAATAACAGTAATAATAGCAAAAAAATAATAGTGACAACAAGAGAAAAAAGTATCAAGACAATTATAAATTACTTAATGAGGGAAATAAAATTTATATACTACTACTACTACTACTACTACTACTACTACTACTACTACTACTACTACTACTACTACTACTACTACTACTAATAATAATAATAATAATAATAATAATAATAATAATAAAAGTCCCAGCAGCCCCCACTTAGCCTCTCATCGTAAAAGATGGTGAAGTAGAATGGGGATAGGCTTCCTTCCCATGCTATATACATATGCAAAAGCAGATTTAATGCTTCCAAAAGGATCAAAATTATGTGAAGCAAATCCATAATGAAAAGCAAAATAAAATCTTATTCAGACACTAAATAATTTACAATAAGACCCACAGAAAATAGTAAAGCTAGCTAGCTAGCTACATCTATACAGTATTTACAAAATAATTAAGTGATAGTATAGTTCCAGTACATGTTCAAAGTAGCAGGAAAGTTTACATCCTCCTGAGAGATGAAGGTAAGCAAGTAGCACCTTGGAAAAAGCCTGCTTCACAAAAGCTTGAGAGCTCCATTTTTCAGCTGCTACTTGTATCCCATCATTCCCTCTAGATGTTTTAATCCTTTTCTGCCAGTCACATTGCTCTCTTCCATGAACTTTCTGGTAAGTAATTGTATAAAAGAGTGACTTGTTTTAAACATCTCCCCCAATTCCCCCATCCTCAAGCAAGGCAAATTTAGCAACTAAGGTACCATAGCAAGAGGCTTCTTACAGCTTTCTCTGGCCTTGAAACTTTGAGATACAGTACGACTGCCGTATCTGCGGGGGATCTGTTCCGGGATAGTGAAATCTGCAGATCAGAGAAAACACTCTTATCTGAGGATAATGGTGGCAGAAGGAGTGGTGAGTTGCTGGGGCAAAAGCTTTCACCCCCGACACCCCCCAAATGGCAAGGAGGGAATAAAGATTTGTTTCCTTTTCTCTTTGCTGCTTGGCTGTGGCATGGAGAAAAAGAAAGCAAATAACTTTATTCCCTCCTTGTTGCTGCAGCAGCGGTGGTGGCAAGCAGGGGAGAAAATTAAAAATAAAACTTTCTACCCCAATATCCGTGGCCCTCCTCCTCCTTGCCACTGCTGCCACAGCAGGCTAGCCAGGCACCCTCCGGAGGGGTGGGGTGGAGACTCATCTGCCTGGCCAACCAGCCTTTCAAATTCCAAGTTGGGTCCCAGGCAGCAGATCAAAAGTTTTGAACTTCCCACTCAAACCTTCTGAGCCAGGCACTCTCCGAAGGGGTGAGGTAGGGACTCAGGTCCCGGGCGGCGTATTGGGACCTGGCCAGGAAATTCGCAGTCCTCACCTCACTCCTCTGGAGGGTGTCTGGCTGGCCTGTGGCAGTGAGGAGCGGGGCAGCAGTTTTATTTTTAATTCCCCCCCTTGCCGCCTGCCCCCCCCCCCCCCCCGGATAAGGCAGTCGTACTGTACTGTAACTTTGCAAACAGCTAGAGACAATTCTCTTAATTGGAAGATGCTTTTCCCTCCTTCCATCTGGCCAGTTCCACTACTATGCACACACAATGACCGGAATAAATTAATCCTCTGTTTGCCAAGTCATTCACAAGGAGCACCCTTGCTGTGTCAGCAGTTATGAACTGATGGTGATGATTTTTTCTGCCCTGCACATTAATGGCATATATCAGGCACACCAGATCTGCTTTGATTTAGATTACTGCATTGAGCAGGGGATTGGATTTGATGGCTTTACAGTCTGATCTGAAATTGCAGCATTT
The DNA here is from genome assembly GCA_037367245.1 of Phrynocephalus guinanensis. Classification (NCBI taxonomy): domain Eukaryota; kingdom Metazoa; phylum Chordata; class Lepidosauria; order Squamata; family Agamidae; genus Phrynocephalus; species Phrynocephalus guinanensis. The sequence continues at coordinate 94,594,415 of CM074741.1, read as the reverse complement.
TTCTCCATGCTATCCAAAACTGTACTGCAGGTCCCAGGTATTTTTAAGTCATCAGCAGTTCTGCCTGTCACTAGTTCATCAGTGAGATCATGAGAATATCTGTGTTGTGTTCTAGTTCTGGACCTCCACTGAAGAAAGGAAAGACACGCATATTTCATGGCTTGCATCAGGTATAGAATTAATATTTAGCTTTCTTAAACTACAGTATATCATCATAGTAATTTTGCTTAACTACTGTATTTCTTTACTGTACTGAAGAAAAGAAAGCAAAGCTTTCCCTTTCCTGCAGTAGCATATGGCTTTCTTTTGGCTGCAGTTCTCTGGAACCAGGATCATAGTAAGGGCCAAACCGGACAAAACCTTTTCTCTCACACCCCTCCACCCCACCCCAATACTAGTGCTTGGAGACCAGAAGTGACACTCCCCTCCATCAGCTAAACCCATCTTGGTCTTAGAAACCCCTCTAAAGTGAGTCTGGAATAAGCTCTCTTCCCAAAAATTCCAACATATTTTGAATACAAACATTTGCATTTCCCATAGATCTAATATTACCTCCCAGGCTGATCCTGTCTGTCAATGTTATTAAATCTTACGTTGACCTGGTTGCTCACATTCTATCTCAACTAGGTTATAAACCTTCATCTAGTTCTAGAGCCCTCTCTTTTAATAAAAGATGGTTTGATAAGAAGTGTAGGACATTGAAAGACCACAATAGGGCGATAATATATACACAATACAGAACACTACAAACTCTTGAGCTTTTAACAAAGTACATTGATTCTAAAAAACCATCTAAAAACCCTAATAAAAGAGAAAAGAGACCGCTATACCTTGGATCAATGGCACATGCTAATCCAGTCTATAACTTCCAAAAATACCAAAATATTCTGGAATATAGTGGCTGGTTCCTTTCACCAGGGAAACCAAGTATCTTCTGCTGTTCCTTATCATCTGTGGATTCAGCACTTCTAAACTGTCTTTTACGAAAATAACATTCCCTCTATACCTGACTTTTCCTCATCAATTTATGAGCTGTCTGAATGGTTGCATCTGAGGAGATAAGGGAACTAATTATTCTCCTGAAATCAGACAAAACCGTTGGGACAGACACTGTCCCGCCAGACCTACTGAAATCTGACCCAGACTGGTGGGCTGAACTTTTGGCACCTCTGCTAACATCAATTGACAAAATTCGCATTATTCCCAAATTATGGACTAATGCAATAATCGTTCCTATCTTTTAAAAAGGATATCATAGTTCCCCAGAAAATTACAGGCCTATTAGCCTTCTCTCAGTTATAGGCAAACTTTATGCTAAACATCTACTGGTCAAACTTGAACACTGGATCAGAAATCATGCAATCTTATCTTGGGGGCCGAACAGGTAGGCTTCAGGTCAGGCAAATCAACGTTAGATCATGCTCTTGTCCTGTCACATCTCATCAATAAGCAGTTTAAGGTGTCTAATTCTAAGCTTTATGTGGTCTTTTTAGATCTTAAGGGTGCATTTGACTCAGTAGATAGGGCCTTACTCTGGAGCAAGCTATATAATCTAGGGATAGATAAAAGATTACTCCATCTGATTAGGAAACTATTCCAACACCACTTACCATGTGCGTTTACTGACAGGACAACTATCTGAGCTAATACCTTCCAACAGGGGAGTCAAACAGGGATGTGTCTTAGCTCCTACACTATTCAATCTCTTTCTGAATGACTTACCTCCCTGTTTAAGGGAGGTCGAAGGTCATCCTCCTAAACTAGGTTCCCTTGGGGTACCAGTACTCCTTTATGCCGACGACGCTGTAATTCTGTCACAGACGCGCCTAGGGCTAAAGCAATTAATAAACAGGTGTGCTGATTACTTGTTAGACAACAAACTGCAACTAAACTACAGTTTAGTTCCGATCCGGAAGATGGGCGGGATATAAGTACAACAAATAAATAAATAAAATAAATAAATCCAAAATTATGTTTTTTGCCAAATCTTGGAAACCACTCAAATGGCCCTTCAAAAAAAATTGAGTGGAACAGGTCAAACACTTAAAATACCTAGGAATTCAGTTCCATTACAAACACACCTGGCAACAGCACCGCAAAGTTGCATTGAACCTTGCAAATTTGACAACACAATCTATAACTCGCTTCTTTTATAATGAAGGCAATGGTTATGTCCCAGCAGCCCTCAAAGTGTTTAATGCTAAAGTTGTTTCACAATTGTTATATGGCATCCCTATTTGATTGAATGCCCTGGACCACACTGTGGAACGAATCCAAGCCTGCTTTTTACATAAAATCTTAGGCACACCCAGATGTGTTTCTTATGTAGCACTATGCTTAGAAGTAGGACATCCTCTGATAGAGACAAGGGCATGGCTTAGATCTATTAAATTTTGGCTCAGAGTATATTATAATACAGACCAGGATAGCCTACTCTACCGACTTCTTGAAGACTCCATAGCTCCAACAGGTTCAGCTAAATTAATTTAAAAAATCAGTGCTGTGGGTATTGCGGTAGATACCCTTGGCTCTTTGCCCCAGTTGGAAGCTTACAAGTTGATAAAATGCAGGTTCCTGGGTGTACAACTGCAGGATTTACAGAGTGCAGCAAACTCAACATGTTCACCTATGAGCTTGCTGCTTCCTGCTCAAGCTGAGCATCCTGCTCATTACCTTTGCTTGCTAAAATGTCCTGAGGAACGGAGGGCCTGCACTCCTGCTAGATGCAATGCCATTCCATCTGCAGTGTTGTATGGAAGATTCAATGGAACTCCATACAATGACAGGCGTTGCTCCTGCGCACTGGGTGGTGTGGAATCACTCTCCCATGTGGTTGTACTGTCCATTCTATGATCATTTTCATAAAAAAACTTCTTGATCCACTACTTATGAATAAGAGGCTTTGTTCAGACACTGACAATTTGAGGTTTTTTTCTGTCTTCAAGAGAGTCTATTGTGATAGAAAGTGTGGCAACTTTTTTAGCCCATCTGGTCAGGACCCGCAGGCAGAGATGCACTGAGCTGTTACTTTTGTAATGCAATTATTTTTGAATTTGTATTCGTTTTGTAATTAATTGCCTTTTAAATCTGCACTGAAATTGTGATGTTGTTTACTCTTTTTGTATGCCAATAAAGGCTGATTAGTTGATTGATTGATTGATTGATTGATTGATTGAATAGTTCTGCTGTTAAGTTGTCTGAACATGTAAGACTGCAGCTCCGGACATGATTTAGATAATTTGAAGATAAGCACAGTTGAATAGGGAATGCTGACCAAGAGTACAGAGGCCTTTTAGAACTGAATTTCACTGAAGCTCTATGCAGATGTTATCAAAACCTTGAAGGGGTAGGCTGTGCTGAATTGTACCACGAGTAATTCTGCCTTTCAACTTGAAGCATATTATATCCTTCCCAGTGATTCTTTTGTGTTCAGCACAGATGTCTGTAGGAAGAGATGTTGGTGCTGAATTCTGGTCATCAACAAGAAGACCATGTGAGCCATATTTATTTTTGATAACACCTACATAGGGCTTATGTAGGGCAGCACTGTGGCTGATGCAAACCCTCGAAAAGACACTCATTTATTTTGAAGTTTCCATCAAAATGAGACAAAGTGAGTTGAGGTATTTTAGAACTTGTTCTGTAAATAGAATAAAAAAGTGAAGTTAAGCTGCAGTCCTCACTATAATTTATAATCATTGTTGCCATGTGGTTTTCCCACACTATCCTCACTGGAATGTAGTTCCTTAAGAGAAAACATTCCCTACTCAGTTGTACAAATTTGGTGTGAATCCAACAATGCAGTGTCAGAGTAAAATTGAGAATACGTTGGCTTTGCAGATGTTGTTGGATTGCAGCTTCCTTCATCCCTCGTGATTAGAGCTGTGCTCTTCAGGACTCAAGGCAGTTGCAGTCCAACATCATCAGATCATATGTTTCTCCTGTTTTAGAACAGTGTTAGCTTGGCAGGAAGCTGAGTACTGAATTTTGAAGTAAACCATCCATGAGGTCTAAGTAGAGTTCTTGCAAACCTACAAATGTGGTCTATAAAGGTATTGTCTATTGCATTTGTATTTTGTTTTGTTTTAAACATAACGACTCCCCTTTTATTTCAGTGGAATTCTTGTGAATCTCGTTTTTGATGTTTGCTTTTCTTAAACCTACTAAAGAAATCAGGCAAGAGGATTTTAGTCTGGTTGACCTTGTAACCTGTGCTGAGAGCTGCTTTAGGAACTCAGGATATGTTTAACTGGGATGCAAATATTTCAAGAAATATAAGATAAAACATTTGTATAGCACAGCTATTACAAGCTATATAATACCAATATTTTTGAGGAAAATATCACCACATGATTTTTAATTGTAGCAAAAAGTCTGGAAACAAAGATTTGAGGTTACCATTTTGTGGTTCATATACTGTGGTCCCAGCATATAGCAGGAGCACAGTACACTATATGAAAGGCAAGACCCCCTAGGTTAAGCTGCATGGGCCTATCTGGGGCCTCCTGGACTTAACCCTAAGCCTGGCGCTGCCCTGATCAGGCCACCGACAGGCTTCCCGGACCTGTTGGAGGCCCCAGAAATGGTTTCTGGTGAACCAGACGTGACTTCCGGATTGCCAGAAACCACTTCTGGGGCCTCTGACAGGCCCAGGAAGCGTGGCAGAGGCCCATCCAGGGCAGGGCCAGCTCCCAGTCCCGACCCGACCCAGCATCTGCATAGAACGGATTTTCCATTATCGTGGGTTGGGTTGGGTTCCTAACCCGTGCAAAAGGCGGGAGATTACTCAATATACAATCCTTTGCTACATTATATCTTGAAGTGAGGTTCATTTATCTCAGTTTCTTTTTATGTCCCGTTACATTTGTGAACCATGTTTTTGCTATTCTTCTATTCCTTTCTTTACCTAAAATTTTATTTATAATTTTTAAAATGTATGACTGCTTTATGGAGTATCCAAGACAAATAAGAGTAAAAAACATGTAGCTCTAAACTTGCATATGTGAAAGGCGGAGGCAAAAATGAAACTGTTTGCTTTGTAAAATCAGAATTAAGTAAAAATAAAATAAAGCCTCAAAAAGCAAACCATAAAGGATGTGATGTAGACATTTTTCTTTTATAAGAACAAAATTTTGGTGTGACTAGTAAAATTAAATAAACACGTGCTGGTTTCCTGTAGGACTTTTCAACCATAGTAGTTGTTGGCTTGGGTAAGAAGGGAGCAGGAGTGAATGTTCTAGAAAACTGGGACGAAGACAAGGAAAATGTAAGGACAGCTGTTGCAGGTAGGTTACAATGAAATCTTTATTTGACTGTTGTCTAATTTATTAAATTGTAATCCAGTTGGATGTTCACTGCATTATGAAGGTAAATGTGCATTTTGGAACTAGAAGCTAATATTTTTATACAAAGAAAAAGATGAATAGAGAAGAATTAAACTTAAAATCCATTGTTGATGTTACCAAAGCAAAAGCAAAGCAAAGTGTTCTGCTTATATACCGCCCCATACCACTACAAGTAGTCTCTGGGCGGTTTACAATTTTGATTACAGTGTGCAGGCTACACATTGCCCCCCCCCCCCAGCAAGCTGGGTACTCATTTTACCGACCTCGGAAGGATGGAAGGCTGAGTTAACCTTGAGCCTGCTACCGGGGATTGAACCCAGGTCGTGAGCACAGTTTTACCTGCAGTACAGGCATTTAACCACTGCGCCACGAGGACAGTTTTATCTCTTTTTAAAAGAAGGCAAATGAACTTTTATAGATAAAGCTTCTAAAGCAAATGCCTGTGATAGTGTATAGAAAGAATAGTTATGGTTTCTTATTCAAAAATCAAAAGGGGGTTGCACTGGCCGAGTTCAAAAGTAAAGAGAATTCCTTTTCTCTGAGTCAAAATACCCCAAAACATCTCCACCTTTTGATTTACTCTGGGTTTTTTTCAAAACAAGAGGCCACGTTACTTTTCAAAATTAGTATTTTATTTTCTATTCTTAAGATGCAAAAATAAGAATTCAAAAAGTATCAAAAATATTAAAACTTTAACAAATCTCAATCATAGTTTTATTTCCCTAAAAGTAATACAATCTTAAGTCATCCTGACTAACTGATTACATTCAAGGTTTCTTCTAAGCTAACTTTTCCTATTCTACCCAACTGCACTTAGCTCTATTGCTCAAAGTGATCCTAAGATCATCATCAGCATAATCATCAGACTAATAATGGCTTCTCTCTATCTTCTCATATAATTCTCAGTGTGCAGATGTCACATGACATAATTGACATACCAAGATGTACTTTTAATATTCAGCTTAACAATTCACACTTTGTCCCATCATTATTGTACACGTGTTCAGAATGTTTTGCAAGCAACTTTCTTTCCTCTTATCTTGGTAAAGCAAAAATGTAGTAAAGTTTCCCCATGATTAGGAGGATCATAAAGTAGTTTCATAAGTCAAACTGTACTCGTACATTGGATGAACGTTTCTTTCTTTAAAAAAGAAAAAAGCTGAATAAGTAATATTTGCATTGAAAGACCCTTTATGGCAGGCCTGAACGACACATTGACCACAGGTGACCAGTTGCCCATGGCGTCTTCAGAGGTCGCCCGCAGGTCCCTGTGTGTGTGTGTGTGGGGGGGGCGAATTCCGCCCCCACTCACGCACCAGCAAAGCACCTGGGAGCCCAGGAGGTGATGGGCTCGCTTGCCCTCTCTAGCCTATGCCCGCCACCACCGTTGGAGCCACCGACACTACTGCCACCCCCGCCCCACCGCCATTGCCACCCCCGCCCTGCCCCCGCTGCTGACATCACCGCTGCCCCCCACTGCTGTGGCCACCATCACCCCACCCCCCACCGCCGCCCTCCCAACATCGCCCCTTCCCTGCTGCCACCACTGCTGCCAATATCCCTGCCGCTGCCCCCGCCGCCGACATCGCTCCCATGCCATCCGCTGACGGCACTGCTACCTCCCCGCTGATGCCCCCGCTGCCGCGATTTTTGCATGCATACACAAGCGCATGCACCACAAGTTGATCTCAGGGGCCATCGGGAGCAGCAGATAGGTCGCCCGCCAGGTCCCTGCATATGTGTGTGTGTGTGTGTGTGTGTCAATTCAAAGTTGGACAGCCCTGCTTTATGGTATAGTTTTAAAATAACAATTACAGACTTTTTTCTGGGAGTTGAGTCATGGCTACTGGACTTCTTTTTTGAGAGATAGAAACGTTTCGCTGTTCATCCAAACAGCTTCATCGGTCTGAATACAGCTAGTGCAGGATACCTTCTTATAGTCAGCTTGACCTCTTGTCCCCTTGTCTGATTGGCTCATAAGATGAACAAAGCCTGAATATGTCTAATATGTGTACATCCTCATCTTTGAAAGAGTGGCCTTTTTCCTTCAAATGGAGGTGTACTGCTGATTCTGGTCCTGAGCTGTTACCTCTCCTATGTTGGGCCATTCTTCTGTTTAATGGCTGTTTAGTTTCTCCAATGTAGAGGTCTGAACACTGCATTCAGATGTACACATATTAGACAAAGAAGAGAGGTGGTTTGAGAGAGGAGTAAGGGAAGCCATTCATGTCAGCATTGAAAATCCCTCCCTCAACAGAGGTGGGGGGCTCCGGCATAGTCTAGCTGCTACTTACCAGGCTGTACTTTCCACAGTACCCAGGCAAATCAAGGAGCCTTCACCACCAGGTCACAGCTAACGACCCATTCTTGACAGCTAACAACCCATTCTTGATGGGTTTCAGCACCTTAGGCCATTGTTTACCTTAAGGCCATGGACACTAATGTCTCCCTAACGAGCCTATTCAGGCTTTGTTCATCTTATGAGCCAATCAGACAAGGGGACAAGAGGTCAAGCTGACTATAAGAAGGTATCCTGCACTAGCTGTATTCAGACCGATGAAGCTGTTTGGATGAACAGTGAAACGTTTCTATCTCTCAAAAAAGAAGTCCAGTAGCCATGACTCAACTCCCAGATAAACGCACCTGGATGACTGAGAATCTTCACAGACGAATTACAGACTTTGTCCAACTAAAACCATTTACTCAACATTGTGCTGGTTGAGAAACTTTTCCATTGTTGTTGAATTGCTTTGTAGGCTGTTGTTGCTAGGTAAATGCACTGAAAATGTTTTAATATGTAATGGATTAATAAACAGCTTCTTCATTTAGTTGTTCTAACTGCAGGTAGGAATTTAACTGCAGCAGTCTTTACTACCTGATGGTTTGAGTTGCTTGTTTTGAGTCTTTTTCTTTTCTTTTATTGACCTCCCCATTTCATTTGTTCATATTATGAATCTATTTCATTCTTCAGCTGGATGCAGGAAGGTTCAGGACCTTGAGGTCACTCGTGTAGAAGTTGATCCCTGTGGAGATGCTCAGGCTGCAGCTGAAGGAGCCATCCTTGGACTCTTCGAATATGATGAACTTAAGTATAAAAAGAAGCCTGTGGTTGAAGTGCAGCTACATGGGAGGTGATTAGCTGAGAAGTCAGACTTGTATCTAGAATCAAATGTTATTGATCCATATATTTTCTGTTCAGCTGTGTCATTTATATATGGCCCCTGGGCCAGATGGCTCATCATGTGGTTTAAATGTTGCTGCTCCCTTGGTCTACTGCATTAAGAAAGGTAATGAGGAGTGGATGTGTATTGAACCATGTTCAAATATAAATGAACAAGACCTCAAGTTGTGTTCATTTTAGCAACAATCATCAACATCATTTAGAGTAGATCTTGGAAACAGTGTATTATTAGTATTGTTGATAATGTGCCAGTGCAGAATTGTTAACAATTCACTGGTGTTAAGCAACTAACAAACTTCACTGAAAATAATTTATGCAGTTTATCTGCTAACTTAAAATTATTGAATTTAGAAAAAATATTTAAATAAAAAGAACGAACAAGTAATTAAATTAAAGTAAGGATAACTGGTGACTGTTACTCAAAGAATAACATTTATTGGTGTTCAACAACTAAAATAATGGGATTTTAGAGAGCTCTTGTACATTTTAATAATTCAGGGTAATAAATAAATCTTAACGAATTATGTTCAAGCTCTGGTAGGCCAGTATCTAACGTATGATTGGTTTGGCGTTCTGATTTTGATCTTCCTCTTAATCGGCTATCAGCTGTATCACTTTGTCATGCATACCAATATACAGAGCACTACAGAATTCTATCTTCTCAATTCTGCACTGATTCTTTGTGATAGTCTTTATGTATTCCTTTCTAGTGATGGAATTGAAGCTTGGAAGAAAGGACTTATATATGCAAAGGGCCAGAACTTGGCCCGATACCTAATGGAGGCTCCAGCTAATCATATCACACCTACCAGATTTGCCGCTATTATTGAAGAGAAGCTCAAAGGTTTCAGTAGCAATGTGAATGTTCATATCAGGTAAATTTAATTTCAAAGATTCTGATGGCTGTGTTCTGGAAGTTTTTCTTCCTAATATTTCACCGGTCTCTGTGGCCACTATCTTCAGAGGGCAAGTTGCTCAGGAGAGCTAGGAGTTCTCTCTGTGCTCTAGGGCAGTGATGGCGAACCTTCTAGAGACTGAGTGCCCAAACTGCAATTCAAAACCCGCAAAGTGCCAATGAAGCAATTTAACCTGAATCCAGGTGGCTGTGAAGGGGTGATGGTGGGTGCCCACAGAAAGGGCTCCGAGTGTCACCTTTGGCACCCATGCCATAGGTTCGCCAACACTGCTCTAGGGTATAGAATGAGTGAGATTGTGAGGTTTTAAAGTTGTGGGAAAGGGGGAGCTTGCCCTATTCAGGAGAATAGGTGTTAATCATTGTATTGTGATTAGGGAGGGATTAAGAAGTTTAACTGTAATAAGGGAGGGTTGATCTGTCTCTGTGGTTGATGGGTGTCTTTAGCTGTTCTGTTGTGTGAAGTGATCACTGGTGCTTGTGGTTAGATGGGGATCATTGATATTTTGCAGGCTGTGATTTTTAGTACTGGGAGCCAGGCTTTGTTGATTATTAGACTTCTTTTCTGTTGCAGCTATGTTGACATTTGTGGATTTCATTGGCTTCCCTGTGTAGTCTGACATAATGATTGTTAGTGTTGTCCAGTACCTCTGTGTCCTAGAAGAGGATTTCATGCCCAATTTGTTTCAGAATGTGTTCAGCTACTGCTGATTTTTTTTTAGTCTACAGTGTCTTTCATGTTCTTTGATTCTGGTCTGGATGTTGTGCTTTGAGGTCCCAATATTTACCTGGCCACAACTACTGTATATACTCGAATATAAGCCTAGTTTTTCAGCCCTAATTTGGGGCTGAAAAAAGGGGCCCTCGGCTTATATTCGGGTCAGTACTTTTAGCCACTGAGCCAAGTGCTTGGGTCGGTGTTAAAAGTCATTTTAAACATTGTGTGCTGCTTCTCATGACTCCCCTCTGCAGCACAGGGGAGTGGCGCGGGATGTTTAAAATGACTTTTAGCCACTCACCCAAGCACTTGCATCAGTGGCTAAAAATCATTTTAAACATCACACACCACTCCCCCAGCTCACAAAGGAGGAGCTGCCAGGCCCTGCTGCATTTCCCACCCTAGACTTGTACTCGAGTCAATATGTTTCCCCAGTTTGGGAGGGTTAAATTATCGGCCTCGACTTATACTCGGGTCGACTTATACTCGAGTATATACGGTACATGTTATCCATATACTCCTGTAGTGGTGAGGTGGTTCTTTTTGTCCTTTACTGACTGTAATGCAGGTATGTCCAAACTTCAGCCCTCCAGATGTTTTGCTGTCAGCAGCAAAACAAACCAGGTTTTGTTGGAAAGGGTCTAATGATTGTAAGCTTCTGTATAGAGAAAAGCTCATTGATGGTAATGTCAACTTAGAGCTGCAATGTCAATTGGTAGTGCCTCAATTTTACAGGCAGGAAGTCTTTAAACTTTCACATGATTCTCTAACAGGTTATGCAGTGTTTTGGAAAATGCTTCTGAGAATCACCAGTCATTTGTTTTGGCCAAATCTGACCAAAGATGTAAAGGCATACACTTCTTCCTGTGATGTATGTCAGTGAGTAGTCTACCCGACTGACACCACTAAGGCTAAAATAGAATCTTGTCTTCCAGGATCTGTGTTTAGTGTTCTGCGGACAGATATTTTCAGTTCTATTCTTGACAGCTATCACATCGGGGTCACGTTGCCCATTTACTTGAGCTAATAGCTTGTCAAGAATGCATTTTGGTATTGAAGCTATACCAGTGGAAGAAGATACATGCATTCCTGAATGAATGCTAAGTTCAAAATGGTTTTAGTTTAATGCCTTACAGTTTTACACATCTAGTGGTATTACAGTAGTGTTCTAATTAATCTTTCTTCTTAAATGTTTTTCAGATATCTGCTACCAGTGTTACATTATTAGTTCATATATTTTGCCATATCAACATATATATCCTGTGTTAACTGTTTTTAGTGCGTTTTGCAAATGCATATTTCTATATTGTTCTCATATGTACCCTCATGTATCATGTAGTTGTTTATTTTATAAAAATGTTAAAAACATTTAACCATTTTTATTTTCCAAAGATGGGCATGTACGGAAATAAGCATGAAGGGACATAGTGTGAGTTAAGCTGAATATTAAGTGCACATTTTGGCCTTGTATTAGACCTTATCTGAGGTAGGTATGTAGAGGAATAGTCATAATAAGCTAGCAGCGTGGAATATGGTTAGCTGCCATTGGTCAATTATGTCATGTGATATCTGGAAGCTTGAAGGAAGAAGATGAGAGGACAGAGGGAAGACATGATTATGCTTAGGATCACTTTGAGCAATGCAGCTCACCTCAGTTAGTTAGAGTAGGAAAAAGCTTGGGAGAAATTTTGAATGTAATCCGTTAGTCAGGGTGACTTAGATTTTATTATTTTAGGGAAATAAAACTGAGATATGTTAAGGCTTTGATACTTTTTGATACTTTCTGAATTCTTATTTTTGCATCTTGAGAATATAAAACAAAATACTTTTGAAAAGTAACATAGCCTCTTGTTTTCAAATGAACTCAAGAGTAAATAAGAAGCTGGAGATGTTTTGGAATATTTTGTTTCAGAGAAAAGGAATGCTCTTTATTTTTGAACTCGGCCAGTGCAACCCCTTTTGATTTACTGTGCAACCAGGGTTGTTGGGTTGTTGTTGTTTTGAGCTTCAAAATTCCAGAAATTTTGCATCTCTATACTTTACAATGCCATGCATGCATTTAGTTGAACAAAAACAGGAGCTTAGTATTCCATCAAAGTTTTTCATTTTATGGTATAGGGAATGGCCCATTGCATCAGTTACACCGACATCTGTTTGTAGTTGCATACGTATAACTCTTTCTTACCAGTGGTGACATTTTTCTAAGCCATCTACCAATATGGATGCCATGAGGACAGTTGTCCTGTATTTTTTAAAAATACTTTTAACTCAGTATGTCTTTTGTTTCCTTTAGTTTTGTACCAAGCATAATTAGGATGACATTCTCTTGTTGCAGAGATAAATCTTGGATCGAAGCACAAGACATGGGTTCTTTCTTGAGTGTCGCCAAAGGCTCAGATGAACGGCCAGTCTTCTTGGAGATTCATTATAAGGGAAGTAGTGATGCTAATGAACCTCCATTGGTATTTGTTGGAAAAGGAATTACTTTTGATAGGTAAGTATTTTCTATGCATATTTTGGAAACAAAACCTGAAGTTCAAATAAGAGGGCATTTCTCCTTCACCATTACATTTTTGAGTTTACTTCAGGTAGGGCTGTCATCATAGGCCCATGTCATTGTGCCTAGGGCTGTTGGCTGATTCCCTCGGATTAAGTGGATCCTTCCAACCTGGCCATCCTTACCCTACTGTAGCTGTTAGTGCAGTATATACCTGGATCCAGGAATCTTGCACCTATACGTAAAAGCTTTTTCCTGACAAACTTGTATACTAATGTATGGTGGGAACAGGCCCAGGTGAGGGAGGAAAAGGGGAGGTTAAGGAAGACTTGGACATTGCAGAGAAATTGATTGAGGTCTTTGCATCTGTCTTCACGACAGAGGACCTTGAGCGGATTCCGCTGCCTGAGCCGCCCCTCTTGACTAAAGAATTAAATCAAATACAGGTTAAAAGAGAGGAGGTTTTAGGACTAATTGATAAATTGAGGATTAACAAGTCACCTGGCCCAGATGGCATCCAGCCAAGGGTTATTAGGGAACTGAGAAATGAAATTGCAGATCTCTTAACGGTTATATGCAACTTGTCTCTTAAAACGGCCACAGTGCCGGAGGACTAGAGGATAGCAGATGTCACACCAATTTTTAAAAAAGGAAGGAGGGGGGACCCAGGAAACTACAGGCCGGTTAGCCTTACATCTGTCCCAGGGAAGATGGTGGAAAGCCTCATCCAAGAGAAAATCTTAAAACACATAAAAGAACAAACCTTGCTGAGAGAAAATCAGCATGGCTTCTGTAAGGGTAAATCTTGTCTGACAAACCTCTTAGAATTTTTTGAAAAGGTCAACAGGCACGTGGATTTGGGTGAACCGGTTGATATAGTCTATCTGGATTTTCAAAAGGCTTTTGACACAGTCCCTCACCAAAGGCTGCTGAGAAAATTGTACAGTCAGGGGATAAGAGGGCAGGTCCTCTTATGGATTGAGAACTGGTTGAGATCCCGGAAACAAAGAGTAGGTGTCAATGGGAAATTTTCACAATGGAGAGAAGTGAAAAGCGGTGTGCCCCAGGGCTCTGTCCTGGGACCGGTGCTTTTCAATCTGTTCATAAATGACCTGGAGACAGGGATAAACAGTGAGGTGGCCAAGTTTGCCGATGACACAAAACTTTTCCATGTGGTAAAAACCAGAGAAGATTGTGAAGAGCTCCAGAAGGATCTCTCCAAACTGGGGGAATGGGCTGAGAAATGGCAAATGCGTTTTAATGTAAAGTAATGCATATTGGGGCAAAAAATCCAAACTTCATCTATCAACTCATGGGCTCTGAGTTATCCGTGACGGATCAGGAAAGAGATCTTGGTGTGTTGGTGGACAGCTCCATGAAGGTGTCTCCCCAATGTGTGGCAGCGGTGAAGAAGGCCAATTCCATGCTAGGGATTATCAAAAAGGAGATTGAAAATAAAACAGCCAACATTATAATGCCATTATACAAAACAATAGTAAGGCCGCATCTGGAGTATTGTGTACAATTCTGGTCACCGCATCTCAAGAAAGACATAGTGGAACTGGAAAAGGTGCAGAAGAGAGCGACTAAAATGATTACTGGGCTGGGGCACCTCCCTTATGAAGAAAGGCTAAAACATCTGGGCCTCTTTAGTCTGGAAAAAAGGCGATTGAGGGGGGATATGATTGAGACATACAAAATAATGCAGGGTATGAGGAAAGTGGATAGAGGGAAGCTCTTCTCCCTCTCCCAAAATACCAGAACTAGGGGACATACACTCAAATTGAGGGCTGGGAGAGTAAGAACTGACAAAAGAAAATGTTTTTTCACCCAGCGCGTTGTAAGTCTATGGAACTCCCTGCCACACAATGTGGTGATGGCATCTGACCTGGCTGCCTTCAAAAGGGGACTGGACAGATTCCTGGTGGAAAAGTCCATCACAGGTTACAAACCATTATGGAGATGTGTAACCTCCAGGGTTTAAACCAGGGTACTTCAAGGGCCAGATGCAGGAGAGTGGTATCAGGAGACAGATACCTAGTCTCATGCGCTCCCAAACACATCTGGTGGGGCCGCTGTGAGATACAGGAAGCTGGACTAGATGGGCCTTTGGCCTGATCCAGCATGGCTCTTCTTATGTTCTTATGTTCTTATGTTCTTAATAAGTGATGCTAAAGACATGACTCCACCTTTTCCACCATGCTGTGCCCACTTACCTAACATGATAAGGTTTTTTTGATAGGTCTTAGCTGGGATATAACCCCTTTAGCTCGTAGATTTGTTACTAGAGATGGGCACGACTTGAAAAAAAAAATTTCGAGTTGTCGTTAGTCGGGCCGGTTCCGTTTCGGGTCGTCTCCGTTTTTCGCGAAAATTCGCAAAAATTAGTCGGTTCGTTTTTTTGTTTTTTTCGTTTTCGTTAGTACTGGTTTTTTTGGGGGGAGCGGGCTCCTGGAGGCACCTCTGTGGGGTGGGTGCCTCCTCTGGCCCGCTATAAAGGGAAAGTGGGCTCCTGGAGGCACCCGTGGGTGCCTCCTATCCTCACCCTCTAGGAAGGGGAAGCAGGCTCCAAGAGACCCCTCAACATGGGGGTCTCCCCTCCTCACCTGCTGCTGCTGCAAAATGCTATGCAATAGCCATATGGATATTGCATAACATAATGTGCAGACAGTGACTGTGAAGACTAGTTGATGGCACTGAACCCAGAGCCATAGTGAGATGCCTAACTAAGGCTCTCGCACCACCATGTCTCACACAGAAGGGAATTGTACTTGCGTGTAGTGCAATGCAAGTACATCTGGCTTAGGGTTAAGGTGGGTTAGGATTAGGGCTAGGGTTAGGCTAGTGACGGGTAAGGTTACGGTGGGCTAGTGGGTTGCACCTCTGGGTGCCTCTCTGACCCACTAAGAAGACAGTCTGTGACGTATGGGTACGGAGTCTAGGGTTAGGGTTAGGGGGCTAGGGCAGGTTTTAGGGGGCTTTTTGGCACATCCCAGAAGTCTCCATGGCCAAGTGGCCATGCGATTCGTGGGATGGCTCCAAAAATTTGCATGGTCGTCCACTCCCACATGGCTGGCCACTTGGCCAGCCCATCATTGCGCAGGTGTAAAAAAAATAAAAATAAAATCAATGGAGGACAGAGGACGAGGAGAGGAGAGACATTTTGTTGCAAGAAAAAACCCACTGCTACTGTGAAAAATCTGGTGGTTTATAAATTTTCGCGTGTTTCTGTTGTGCTTGTGTGTTTTTGGACCACGATTTCAAAAACAATATTGCGTTCGCCGCCCCATTTTGGATCCCCCGCCCGCACCGCATGGCATGGCGATGGCGACTCGAGTCCGGCTGCCCAGGACGGGGGGGGGGAGGCGGGACCCCCCCTCCAGAAACCACCCCTCCGGTAGGTGCCCTGCGCCCTTAGTCAAGCAGGAATTTTTCCGCCTGCTTTTTTGGCCTGGGAATGGGTGGGGGGAGAGTTTAAAAGTTTTTTCCTGTGCCGTCCGTGCCGCTTGCTTGCGCTTTAATTGCGGCGGCCGGCGAGACTGGGCTTTTTGCTGGCTGGCTGCGAGCCTGCGGCGAGTGGTGCGAGTCCCACCAGAGCAGCCCAGGACAGGGGATGGGGGGGGGGAGGCCGGGGACCTCCAGAAACAACCCCTCTGGTAGGTGCCCTGAGGCACAGCAGGCATTTTTCCGCCTGCTTTTCGGCCGGGAACCGGGTTTTTTTTACTTTTAAAAACTTTTTTTCTGTGCCACGTGGCATCGCGCGATGCAAGGAACGAGCATGACAAATCAGACCAAAATTGTTCGTTCGTCGGTTCGAGCTCGAAGTCTCGCGGAGTAATTCCCGTTACCGTTTCCGTAGAGTAACGGAAACGAGTAACAGAAACGGAAACGGGAATACCGCTAAGTCGTGCCCATCTCTATTTGTTACTTTTGTGACTGAAATATTATTCTACCCTCGGTCTTTCAGAGTGGAAGCCAATTGTATTCATGTTGAGAGATTTTTATCTCATGGGCAGAATGGGAGAGCAGAGCACCCTCGCTGCTGTGGCGCAAAAAACCCTGCTCCGCTCTCCCATTCTCAGCCAAATGAGGGTCAGGTGGGTGGGTGCCCAGCCTTCACCTAGCTGAGACCAATGGACTGCAGTGAGATACGGCAGCTGGTGGCAAGGGGGGAGGGGGATGCAGCTTCACGCCAGCTGCCATATCTTGCTGCACCAATTGCCTGAAGCAAGATCTGGAGGCTGGAGTAAAGCCACCCCCCTCGCCACAGTCCAAACTGGGTGGTGGAGGTGTGCATGCCCAGCAAAGGGCAGGTTGTGTGCACGGGTTTTTTTACAATCAGAACCTTGCTGCTTCGATCCGAGGGGGGCAGGAGTGGCAAGGACCTGATTTTAAAATACTGGCACGTGCCCTGAAAAAGGCAGGCTGTGTACACAGTTCTTTTAAAAAGGATCACTCGCTCGCACAACCTCCTCCCTTCTCCTGTTCTCAGACAGGCAAGTGGGTGACAAAGGGGGAAGCAGGTGACAAGAGATTTTTCTTGTCCACTTTGGTGGCAGCAGGTTTTTGAAATACAATTCCAGTTTTCGCAGCATACCCAGCTCCCACAAGGGAAAAGTGGTGTTAGCTGGGCAGGCAACCCAAAACCAGATTTCCCCTGTGGGTCTGGGCACCCTGTGGGAGCTGGACTTGCATCATAAAAACCCACCACCAAGAAAGTGGGAAGAGCTTTTTACTTTGGGCCCTTATCACTGCCTCTGTTGCCTCCTCCTCCTCCTCCTCCTCTTCCTACCCCCCCCTCGCTTGGCTGAGAAAGAGCTGTCAAAATCAGCTGTACGGCGGTGGGGACAGGGGGCAACACTTCACTTCTGCTTTCCAGTCCGGAGTCAGCCTAATGGCTGCAGCAAACCCGGTCGGCAGGAACAAAGCGGCTGGCCGCCACTCACCACCACCACAGAGCTGATATAGACAGCTCGTTGAGGGAGTTCCCAGCAAAGTAGGTGAAACTCTTCCCCTGCTTTGCTGGGTTGGGACAGGCTTCCCATAGGAATGCTCTGAAAGCCTGTTGTAATACATTCCCTTCAGAATGGATTAATCGGTTTTCAATGCATTCCTATGGGGAACTGTGTTTTGAATGATGAAAATTTTGAATTACGAAAGATCCTTTGGAATGGAATAATTTTGTAATTCAAGGCATCACTGTATGTGATTAACATTTATTCCAATTTTAAAGTACTTGTGTTTCTGCATACAGGCCTTTCTCAGAAACTATATATAAAAATAAAAACACATTAGTTTGTAAATAACAAGCTTAGGAGAACTGTAACTGTCTATAACAAATGCTCATTTTCATATCCATGCAGATATGCATTCATTTTTCCACAGCACAATATGTATACTTCTAATGGTAATAACCAGCCATTATTAACTGATAACAACATTCTTGAAACGTAAAAAGATTTTAGTAGCAAACTTCAACAGCTCCAACTACTGATTTAAAGCACAAGTCCAGGAGGACTGCTATACACTTATTTGTAACTAGTAGCCAGGTCACATGTGATACCTGTGGTGCCGTATGTAGCCTGTTGACAACTTGCCTTGTGCCCATCTCTAATTCTATGTTGTATTTAATAGCATTGGATTTTAAGCTACTGGTGAATGCACAGGAGATAATGATCTGCTGTGAAAAATCAAGAATGTAGTCCCTAGCTTATAGAATGTCTTTGCTGTAAGTTGTACCTTGGTTTACGAGCATGATCCATTTTGGAAACATGCTCATAAACCAAAATACTTGTAAAACACAGCACATTTTCCCATAAGAAATAATGGATACTCAAATAATTTGTTCCAGGGCCGCTGCTGCCATCCACTCCTCTGTAGGGTTTCTTTCTGCCATCATCAGCTCCAACGTGGCTTTGGAGATGGGGGTGACAGCGATGGCTTAGAGGATTGCAGAAGCCACATGTTGAGAAGAGGATCCTGTTGATGGCTCCATCCAACTCCAGCTCCATGTGGAATTTTAACCACTACTACTATTTCTTCTTCTTCTTCTTCTTCTTCTTCTTCTTCTTCTTCTTCTTCTTCTTCTTCTTCTTCTTCTTCTTAATCATCATCATCATCATAAGTTGGGCCACCAGATCTCCCATGACCAAGCAGGAGAAACGGAGGGAGAAAAGAAAGGTGGTGGGGAGGGAAAAGCAAAAACAAACAAACAAACAAAAAACCCCAAAGAACATGCACACTTAGTATTGTCGAGCCCACCCACCTCCTGCCTAGCCCTCTGAGGCACCTGCCTCCTGCTGTCCAGGAGAAGGAACTTCCTCTCTTCAGCACCCACCTTACAGGCTGCAGAAACCTTTAAAGTGAGAAGTCCTTTCGCTTAATTCTCCCAACTCTCCGATCTACCTTTCAGACAGGGATCTGCGCAGGATCCCTATTGTGTTTAAAACAAGAGAAACACAGATGGCAAATAACAATGCTGAAACTTGCATGGATCTCTTTCTGAAAAGTAGATTCATTGGGAGAAAGTTAGGAGAATTAAGCCCGAGCACCTCTCACTTTAAATGTTTCTGCTGCCTGGGTGGTGGAGGGAGGGAGGGAGGAAGTTCCTCTGTCTGGAAAGCAGGCTGGTTTGGCTTAATTATCTTCCCTCCGGTTGTCATACTGTATATCAAGACATTGCTCATTGATCAAAGCAAAATGGGAATGTTTAGCCTCTCTAAAAGAAGGCTGAGGGGGGAATATGATAGCTATGTTTAAATATTTGAAAGGATGTCATGTTGAAGAGGGAACAGGTTTGTTTTCCATGACTTCAGAAACTAGGACACAGGGCAATGGTTTCAAACTACAGGAAAAGAGATTCAATTTAAACATTAGGAAGAACTTCATGACGGTTAGAGCTGTTGAGCAGGGGAATATGCTGCCACAAAGGGTGGTGGTGTCTCCTTCTTTGGAGGGTTTTTTAAAAAAATTTTTTATTTAATTTTATACTACATACAAACAAAATAACAAATAACAATTAACAATACAAGTGTACCCCCACCCCCTGGGACCATCCATGAGTTCTTCTTTGTTACTCCATCTTCTGTTGTTCTAGTATTCTTCTTAAAGTCCTCTTCTCCAGAACTGTCTTGAAGTATTCGTCGGCTCTTTCCCCTTCCCTTCAACTAATACAAAGTCTATACATTTTCCGCAAATGTCATAAAAATGTCTTTTTTCATTTCTCCTCATTTAACTTTTAGGCTACAAGACAATTTATCGTTTATGGCTATATCCCAAAGTTCGTTACACCAATCTTCCATCTTGAGATCTAGTTTAGATTTCCAGTTTCTTGCTATAATTAATCTAGCAGCTGTCATAAGATTTGCTATTAGCTCCTTTGTTGTAGCATCATAATCTTTACTAGTAAACAATGATAATAGTGCTGTCGCTGGATTGCAATCAATATCTAGCTTAATCATGTCACTTAGCTCTAAAAAAACCCTTTCCCAGAACTTTTGAACTATTTCACATTCCCACCAGAGATGCATATATGTACCTATCTTTTTTTCACATTTCCAGCACATCTTAGAGTATTCAGCATTCATTCTATTCAGCCTAATTGGTATTAAGTATCATCTAGAAACAAGTTTAAAATAATTTTCTTTTATCCTAACCGATAATGATCTCAAGATTCTCATATTCCAAATTTTCACCCAGTCTTCTTTCTTTATCTCTACATTAAGATCTTGATTCCAGAGCTCTCTCAGAGAATCTAACTCCACTTCCGATGAATCCCCTATTATTTTATATATTTTACGTACTATTCCTTTCTCTATATTATCCTGGTCAGATTCCAGTGATAGTAAAAACTGTTCAAACTTTGTACATTCTCTAATTTGACTGTTTCTTCTGACCCAGTCCTTTGTCCATTTTCCTAACTGGATGTACTTTATCCATTTTAGATCACTAGATTGCAGGATATTTTTTATGTCGTGAGTTGATCTAATTTTGGCTATCCAATCTTTTAATCTATTTTCTTAGCTTTAAATAACTCTAAATAATGCTTCAAATTTGTAGGAAAATTTTCCAAGTCTGTTACTAAACATAGTGGGGAGCCCTTCGGTGACAAAAATTTTCTATATGTTCTCCATGTGGTCATTAAACCATTCAAAAGGGGATTCTCAGTCTTTACTTTGTTTTTAAAATCAGTAAACAAGAATTTATTTATTTACCCCTTTATATCCAATGACTCTTGCTCCCACCATATTAACTTCTCCGGCTTGAATAAAATTTCCCCCAAACAACTGATTTGATTAGCTATATAGTAATTTCTTAAATTGGGTATACCCAATCCTCCTCCTTTTTGGGATCTATACCACAAACTTTTATTTATTCTTGATTTTTCCCCACCATTGCAGTACCTATTTATCATGTCTTGGAGAATTTTAAGTTCCTTTTCTAGAAACTAAACGGGTAACATTCTGAAGATAAAATTGATTTTGGGGAGTATTTTTAATTTAACCAATGCTATTCTACCAAACCAAGATAAGTTCAGTTTAGAATAATTTAGTAATCTATTTTTCATCTCTTCTTTTAATTTTGAGATATTTTTTCCTTAGTTTTAGTAAACTCTTTATAGAATTCTAATCCTAGATATTTAATGCTTTTTCCGGATTTCAGTCCAAAATTATCAATTATCTTAAGGTCTTCTCTTCCATAATTAAACAATAAACTTTCTGATTTTTGCCAATTTACACATAATCCGGTTATTTCCCCAAATTCTTCTAGATGTGTTTTTACTCTTTGGATACTCTCTATTGGGTCTAAAATTGTCAATAGAGCATCATCCGCAAATAGACTAATTTTAGTTACCCCATCTTTCCCAATACCTTTAATGGATTCGTCATCCCTTATAGCATTTGCCAGGAGTTCTATAACAATACAAAAGAGAACTGGAGAAAGAGGACATCCTTGTCTAGTTCCCCGGCCTAGAATAATTTGTTCAGTCATTCTGTCATTAACTATTATTGAGGAAGTACCCTCTGAGTATAATTGATTTATAACTCCTAAAAAAAGTTTCCCAAATCCCCATTTTTCTAGCAGAATTTTTAATGTAGACCATTGAACACAGTCAACGGCTTTAAAAAGATCTAGAGATAATATGCCTGCTTTAATAGTACTTTTCCCATTTCATAAAGAACATTCAAATTTCTTCTTATAATGTTTGCCATTTGTCTTCCTTTGATAAAACCACATTGATCATCTTTAATGTATTTAGCTACAAATTTATTCATTCTTTTAGCCAGGATTGCAGGAAAAATCTTAGCATCTTGATTTAATAGGGATATTGGTCTATATGACCCAATGTCCATTAAGTTTTTATTGGGTTTAGGTATTAAAATGTGTCAAGCCCCGCACACAGCAAGCCAAGTTCAGTTCTTTGCCAGGAACTTTAGTTGTAATCCAGATAACGAACAAAGTACAGTCCGAATCAAAGCCAAAATACCTTACAGAGCCAAATGCCAAGTTCAAGGGTTCAGAGAAACATCATACTCAGGAAGTCGGTCCAAGGTCAGGAAACAGAGAATGCCGTAGTCAGAAAGCCGGTCCAAGGTCAGGAAACAAAGTCAGGATAACACACAGGAACGTGGTGGCAAGGTAAGTGACGCGTTGCTCCCACAGAGGGTTCAGGGTAAACTTGCTAGCTTTATCCTAAACCAGGGAACACACCCATATCTCTAGCAAGGCTCCTGCTAGAACTCAGGGCTTTCAGATCTAATTCTACGCCTATCATTAAGGATCCTTTCCCTGGCTCTCCTGTTAGTTCTTTGCAGGATCCTGTTCCTAGCCCTCATAGGAGGAAGAGATGTGCCCTCAGCTGTGTCCTCAGACTCAGCTGCCTGCTGAGTTGAACTGCAAGGCTCCTCCTGCTGTTCTTCAGCATTTAACCCTTCACATTCAGGTTCTATGACAGGCAGGGTCCTGGCACTATCCCCCTCCCCATGGCCCCCCTCTTCCGATGGGCCAGGTTTATCTGGATAATTATCATGAAATTGCTGAATCAACTCCGGCGCATGCAAGTTAGATACCGGTTCCCAAGAACGATTTTCTGGTCCATACCCTTCCCAGTCCACTAAGTATTGTAAACCTCCCCCCGATGTATCCGGGAATCCAAAATTTGGCGGACCTCATACTCGTCTTCTTCTTCTACCAATATCGGTGGGTCAGGATTTGGTGGTCGGTTGGGGTCAGGGTCTTTAGCTGGGACCAAGAGAGAACGATGGAACACAGGATGAGTATGGAGAGAAGCAGGTAATTGCAGACGGAACGCCACTGGGTTGATTTTTTCTAGGATGGGGTAAGGGCCGATGAATCGAGGATCTAGTTTTCGGGATCACCCAGGATGTCTCAAATATCGGGTAAAGAGCCAAACCTTCATGCCCCGATTCAACTGTGGACCTTCTTGCCTTTTCTTATCCGCTGCCTTCTTATATGCTTCCTTAGCATGATTAAGTTGTTCTTTTAATAGTTTTTGAATGCTATGAAGTTCTTGAAGGTAAACATCGATAGCTGGTACAGAGGTGGAAGGAAGGGTGGTGGGAAAGTACCGAGGATGGTATCCATAGTTGGCCATAAATGGGGTTTGACGAATGGATGAATGTACCGCATTATTGTATGCAAATTCGGCTAAAGGCAACAAATCCGCCCAATTGTCCTGTTGATAACGTGTAGCAGCGTAAATATTGTTCCAAGGTGGCATTGGTGTGCTCAGTCTGACCATCTGACTGGGGGTGATAAGCGGATGACAGGTGGACTTGGGTTCCTAGTGCCTTGTGCATAGCTTGCCAGAAACAAGAGGTGAATTGGGGTCCACGATCCGAAATAAGGTGTTCAGGTAAACCATGAAGCCTGAAGAGGTGTTGTAAATAATGATGAGCTGTTTCTGCTGCGGTAGGAGGTTTAGGACAAGGAACGAAGTGGGCCATTTTGGTGAACAAATCTACGAAGACCAGGATGCAGGTAAATCCTTTGGAGCGAGGAAGATCCGTGATGAAATCCAGTGACACAGCATTCCAAGGACCAGAGGGTGTTGGCAAAGGATGCAACAGACCCGAAGGTTTAGCCACCACATCCTTTGCTCGCCGACACACTTCACAGGACCCCACATATCTGGTAACATCAGCTCGGACCTGTGGCCACCAGAACTTCCTTTCTTTTTTGCATCAATTACTTGTTTCTGTTGCTTTCTACATATCTGTTACAGGACCTTGCAAGAGGAACAAAGAATCTGTTTAAATTAATTTTTTTCCTAAATCATTTTTTACAATGGTAGTTTTAAATAATTCTGAATATGCATCTTACACATACCTGAATTGTTTTGCCATTCTTGGCCTTCACTACATCTCCAGGCTTGTTTGCCTTTCCGCTGGGTAGATTTTCACAAAGGGGTGTCAAACCTTACGAATGAAAGAAATGAGTCATTATTGTAATTGAACATTACAATATTACTGGATGTTTCAAAAGAATATCAGAAATAGTTTGTTTCAAAATTTACCTTGATGATTTCATTAAAAGAGTTACACTACTTTTTTAAGAAGCCCTATTCTTTCTTTGCTATCCAGTTATTTGAAAGCCAGGGTCAGTTCATCTGTTCATATCTTATTAAGGCAAAATTTTAGAAGATGTGGCCAGTGAGTAGAACGGTTGTCAGTTACTACAACAGTTCAGACAACAATGCCGTGGCATTTACTGCCTTCACTTTCAACCCTGTCCCTGCTGCATGCTTTAGAGAAGAACGGAGCTACCACTGGTCGTGAACTGAACCATCACATTGCAACCCTTGCTAGGGAACACAGAACAGAAGATGCAGGGTTTTATAAAGTCCAAAGTGTCCAGCAGGTAAAGAATCATGAGAAAGATGCAATACCTGATTACGAAGGGGACCAGCAGGAACATATAACCTTCCTCGATGTAGTAGTAACCCTTGTTGTGCAGAAAACTCTCCATGCTCCCCATTTTGAAGTTCTTGAAGACGTTGTTGAGTCCATGGATCTTGAGCTTGAGACTCCCGGATTTCTTCTGCCAAGCTGGGACACAGACTTGTGGCTGCGAACACGGAGGGAGGCAAGATGGGTGCCACTAAGGTCTCTTTCACTGGTGCCGCATATTCAGGTTTTCTAGATAATGCATCAGCTTTCTTATTCTGAGCTTCAGGAATATACTTGATACGAAAATCAAACTGGGAAAAGAATAAAGACCACCGGATTTGTCGCTGAGACAATCGCCGAGCTGTTTGTAAATGTTCCAGGTTTCTGTGATCTGTTAGCACTTGCACAGGGTGTCGAGCTCCCTCAAGGTAATGCCTCCATACATCAAAAGCTGTTTTGATGGCCAACAGTTCACGCTCCCAAATCGTATAATTCTTTTCTGCAGGTTTTAATTGCCGAGAGTAGAAGGCACAGGGATGCGGGATTTGGGAGGGATCCTCTTGTTGAGATAATACTGCTCCCAAGGCAACACTAGATGCGTCAGCCTCCACTATGAATGGCAGTTTTGGATCAGGGTAGCGAAGTATAGGCTCCGAAGTGAAGTGGGCCTTCAAGGTAGAGAAAGCCTTCTCTGCTTCCGGAGTCCACCGGAAAGGCTCTTTGGGACGGAGGAGACGGTTTAAAGGTGCAGCAATGTCAGCGTAAGCAGGAATGAACTGACGATAGTAGTTAGCGAAGCCAAGGAACCGCTGCAAGTCCTTACGATTTTGTGGTCGCTGCCATGACAACACAGCCTCTACTTTCTTGGGGTCCATGCGGATTCCCTGGGGAGAAATGATATGCCCCAGGAATTCACCCTCTTCAATGTTGAACTCACATTTTTCCAGTTTAGCATAGAGTCCGTTTTCCCGGAGACGCTGTAAGACCGGACGAACATCTTGAACATGTTGAGCTGGATCAGCGGAGTAAATCAGAATGTCATCTAAATACACAATCACACAATGATCTAGGAGATCCTGGAAAATGTCATTCATCATCCTCTGAAACACACTGGGTGCATTGGTCAGACCAAAAGGCATTACTAAATGTTCATATTGACCGTACCGGGTCCGGAATGCAGTTTTCCACTTGTCTCCCTTACAGATACGTACCAAATTATACGCCCCCCGAAGGTCCAGCTTAGTATAACACTTAGCCCCTTTCAACTGGTCCAAAAGTTCAGAGATTAAGGGTAAAGGGTACCGGTCCCTAATAGTGATCTTGTTTAGTGCTCTATAATCATTACAAGGACGAAGCTCCCCTCCCTTCTTCTTGACAAATATCACTGGTGCAGACAATGGTGATTTGGAAGGCCGTATGAACCCACGTCGAAGATTTTTATCTAGAAAAGCCCTCAACGCTTCTAATTCTGGTTCGGACATGGGATAAACTCACGCCACAGGAAGAGGTGCCCCAAGAATCAAATCAATGGCACAGTCATAGTGTCGATGTTGAGGTAGCTTGTCAGCCCCCTTTTCCTCAAATACATCTGCAAAGTCTTGGTATGCCTGAGGCAAGACGATGTATCAGATGTATCATGGGCAGATGCCAGTACAGTAGAGGAATGTTGCTTTGAACAAGGAACCTTGAAATATAATTCCCCTTGCACCCAATCCACCAGTGGATTATGAGCTCGCAACCAGGAAAGTCCCAAAACAAGAGGAAACCGGGGCATTCGGGTTATATTAAAGCTAATCTGCTCATTATGATCCATTACCTGAAGAGTAAGGGGACAGGTTTCCTGAGCTACCAGCCCAGAACGAAGTAACCGACCCTCAATGGATTCTACTAACAAAGGAGTGTCCTTATTTTGTACTGGAATCCGATGGTACCGCACAAACCCAGCATCCACAAAACAGTGAGCCGCCCCAGAGTCTACCATAGCATACACCAGAATCTCCTGACCATCAGGGAGCCCTAGAGTCACAGGTATCAGAAAAGGTCCTTGAGGTGTGATAGTATTGCCTGGGAACCCTTCGGTATGCTCCATTCCTCGGGGTTCCTTCAAGGATGGAGCTGCCCTTTTACTGCTGGAGAGATAGCAGCACTTATTGAGGAACGCTTCAAAGGGCAATTAGAAGCGAAATGTCCTCCTCCCCCACAGTACAGGCAGAGATGATGAAAGCGTCGTCTTGCCTTTTCCTCTGGGGTGAGGCGTGGTCGAGCAGCTCCCAGTTGCATAGGCTCTGGATCCACTTCACGGGCCTCCCGGGATTGCAGATGAGACACAGCTGGGAGAGGTTGCTGTTTGCAGTTCTGGCCTCGAGAGAGACGATGGCTTTCCAGGCGTCCATCTATTCTCAGACACAGGGTAATGAGTTCCTGCAATGTGTTTGGTTGTTCTTCCCTGCAGAGTTCATCCAGCACTTCATCTGCCAAACCTTCTATATACTGAGAAATCAGTGCCGGCTCGTTCCAATGCAAATCCTGAGCTATCAAACGAAATGCAGTGGTATAATCAAACACTGAGTCTTTGCCCTGTTTCAAAGTTCTGAGAGTCCTGTTGGCGGTAGCAGCCTGCATGGGATTCTGAAAGGCTGAAGAAATATGGTTCAGGAAAGCCTGATAATTATCCAGCAAAGGTGAAGCACTGAGGAGTAAAGGAGTCGCCCATTTAGCTGCCTGTCCCTTCAATAAACTGATGATGAAACAGACCTTAGACCTCTCAGTAGGAAATTCTTGAGCCGGTACCTCAATGAACAGCTTGCATTGAGCCAAGAATGCAGGGAATTCCTCTAATTTGCCTTCAAACCGGTCAGGAGGCAGCAAAGGGCAACGAGGCTGTAATGATGCTGGAGCTTGCTGCAATTGAACAATTGCCTGTGACAAAAACAGTACTTGGTTTTGCAAAGCTTCCAGTGGAGTCATTCCAACAGCCCCCTCCTTCTCCATTCTGCTTGAATAAGTTTGGTGGGTGGGAGCAAACTGTCAAGCCCCGCACACAGAACACACAGCAAGCCAAGTTCAGTTCTTTGCCAGGAACTTTAGTTGTAATCCAGATAAAGTACAAAGTATAGTCCGAGTCAATCCAGAATAATTTACAGAGCCAAATGCCAAGTTCAAGGGAAACAGAGAATGCCGTAGTCAGAAAGCTGGTCCAAGGTCAGGAAACAAAGTCAGGATAACACCCATATCTCTGGCAAGGCTGCTGCTAGAACTCAGGGCTTTCAGATCTAATTCTATGCCTATCATTAAAGATCCTTTCCCTAGCTCTCCTGTTTGTTCTCCTTTGCAGGATCCTGCTCCTAGCCCTTATAGGAGGAGGAGATGTGCCCTCAGCTGCGTCCTCAGACTCAGCTGCCTGCTGAGTTGAACTACAAGGCTCCTCCTGCTGTTCTTCAGCATTTAACCCTTCACATTCAGGTTCTATGACAGGCAGAGTCCTGGCAAAATGGTTAAGGAGTGGGTCCCGGATCTCGGGACTTGTTCTCCTTCCAGTATTTTACTATATAGCTTTTTTAGTTTAGGTATTAATGCTACTTTTAAAAGTTTATAAAATTCAGGTCCCAGACCATCCACTCCAGGAGTTTTATTGTTTGATTTATCTATTACCTCACCTTTCTCTTGATCTGTAATAGGTTTCTCCATTTCCAACATATCTTCCTCTTCCAAAACCCTCTTTAAATTTTTAGTAATATATTTTTCTATAAATTCCTTGGTCTTGTTTTTTGCTGTGTATAGAGATTGGTAAAACTCTTGTATAGCTTTTAATTTGTCTTTCATTTGTATACACATCTTGCCTGAGGAATCTTTTATATTCCCTATCGTGTTTTTGTCCATTCTTTTCTGAGCTAATCTGGCTAAAAGTTTTGAGTTTTTATTGCTATGTTCAAAAAAATTTTTTTTTAAATAAAGTAAATTTCTTTGTGCTTGTTGTAATTCTAAATCGTCTAGTTTTTTTTTTTTGCTTCAATCTGCCTCAATATCTTCTTATCGTTACTAGAAAAAAATTGGGATTCTAAATCTGCTATTAGATTTTCTAAATTTCTTTTATTAAGCTCTTCCTTTTTTTTTTATTCTAAAGTTTTCTCTTATGATGAAGCCTCTGGCTACAGCTTTCAAAGTGTCCCATATAAATGCCATTTTGCTACATGCCTTTTCATTAATGTCCCAGGTTTCCAACCAATCTTTTTTAACTCTTTCCAGCACTTCTGGGTGTTGAAATATTTTTGGATTCATTCTCCATCTTCTAGCTTCCCTATAATTTTTGTTTATTGCTACGTCGATTGACATTATAGCGTGATCAGATGTTTTTATAATCTCGATCTCAGTGTTATTAGACTTTGTGAAACAAACACAAAATCTATCCTGGAATAACTCTTGTGAACTGTTGAGTAGAAAGTATATTTTCTTTCATCTCCTTTCAGTTCTCTCCAAACATCCTTCAATCCTGTAGTGTTTATAAAGTTTGCTAGTGTTGTGTGTCTAACCCTCCGGTCTTCCTTCTTGCACAATGATTTATCTTTAATTTTGTCTAATACCATATTAAAATCTCCAGCCATTATTAAATACCCCTTTTTAACAATTTCAATCTGATCCCAAAGGACATTATAAAAACAGCTTTGATTACCATTTGGTGCATATACATTTACCAAAGTATATTGCTCTTTACCCATTACAACTTGCAATATTATATATCTGCCTTCTGAATCTTTCACCACATTTTCAACAATACATTCACAATTCCTTGAAATTAAGATGGCTACCCCTCTTGCTTTAGATTTACCAAATCTTTTTTCGTATATATCAATATTTGGAATTTTTAATTCATTAACACCATCTTTTACTTGATGAGTCTCTTGCAAAAAAGCAATATCAATTTTATGTCTTTTAATCATCGCTTCAATTCTCTTCCTCTTCAAGATTGACCCCAAACCCTTTACATTCAATGTTGCTAATTTTATAAACTTTCCCATAACTTGACTTTTTCTTTTAATGTTCTGGAATGGTCCCATTGTGCATAAAAAAAACTTAACACCAACAGTTAATAAAAAAACAACTAAAATAATCCAAACCCTCCACCCTAAAAATATGTTCTTTTCTCCCACCCCACTAGCTATCATACACTTTTGCATGTGCCCTCAAGGGATGGGAGGGAGGAAATCCGTCCACGGACAATGACCGGCCAAGATCCTGCAAGCTCTTTAGTTATCATGATACTGTATATCAATTTTTCCCAGAAAACTGTCATATCCCCCTCCAAACCGCCCTCTCTCCCCCTCCCCCCTAGGGAAATTAAAACAAAAAAAATGGGGGGGGGAGGGATAGGGTGGGGAAAAATAAAAAGACATAAAGGAAAGAGAAAAAGAAAGAAAAAGGGGGGGATTAAAAGGGGATAAGGGAAGAGGAGAAAGGGGGGAAAGAAAAGGAAACAAAGAAGGGGAGGGAGAGGGGGAAGGAGAGAGAGAGAAAGAGAGAGAGAGAGAGAGATGAGCTGGTGAGCTTCAACTGTTGTTCATCATCCTGATGTTGCTGTAGAGGTCCCAGGAGCCAGACTAAGAGAAGTCGAGTTGTCTTGAATATTCCATGCTTCCAGAAGGTGCTGGCCTTCCTACAGGGAGTGAATTGTGTGCTGAATGGAACCTTTCCAAACTTTCAAAAAAACGGGGTGGCCCCAAGAGTAGCGAAAATTATGTTTCCGTAGTATTGTTGTCACTGGCTTCATCGATTTTCGCCAATCAGAGGTTTCTTTGGAAAGGTCTTGATAAACTTGCACAGTTTTATCTCCCCTCTTGAGGAACTCAGGATTTGCTCTTATAGAAGACATAAGACATTCTTTGTTTACATAAGAAGCAAATCTAACTATTATTGGTCTTGGGCTTCCTTCTCTTGAGTTGCCCAGATAGTGAATCCTCTCTATATTTTCTTCTACAAGTTGTCTAGATAAAAATGAATTAAGCCATGTTATCACTTCCTGTTTTAATTCTCCCTTCTTTTGAACTGCAAAATTAATCAGTTTTACATTCTGTCTTCGAGAGTAGTCTTCCATATAAGTTAGTTTCTTTTTGGCTGTCAGTAATTCCTGCTTTTGAGAGCTAATTTCACTTTCATTTTTTTGTTACACGTATATCCAGACTCTTAATCTCCCCTACCAAATGTTCCAGTTTCTGGCCGTTACTATCGAACGCTGCCTGTGTCTGCTTGATTTCACGAGATAAATCTTGCTTGGTGCTTTCAACTTTTCGTGAAAGTTCATCCATTTTTCGCATCACATCTTTCAAGCCCAGGCTCATTAGACCAGCCAGTTCTGATTTCATTTGTCGCATTTCCTTCATGAAATCTGGGTCTACGGGGCGGGGGTAGTTTCTGCCTGCTTCTCACCAGTCGCCATTGCTGCCTCCCCCTCAACTAGAAGTTCAGTACGTTGTAAAGCTGCACGGCTATATGTACCGTCATAAGGTTTTCTGACCCAGGTCTTTAGTAAACAAGGTTTTTTCTTTTTGGCAGGCATATAAATAAGCAAGAATCACACATAAGAATCTCACGCTGGAGCCTGCAAAATTCAGTCTCTCTCTCCGTGCAAGCTATTCAGACAGTCAAAACTGAAAGTAGCTAGATCATTAATAAATCAGGCTTATCTACTCTCGAAGAAGTATATATTGCTTTTCCTGTCGACCCCAAAGGGTTTAATGATACATTACTCACGGTTCCAAGGGCTTTAGACAGTAAATTTTAAAGCTTTTCTCATCTTGGTGCGGAGCTCCGAAATCAAGCAGCCGACATGCTTCGTGGGCGGGGCTGGATGGCGATCTGTCGGAAATATTGTAATAGGGTTCCGGCATGGCAGGAGGTTGGACTAGATGGCCCTTGAGGTTTCTTCCAACTCTATGATTCTATGATTCTAAAATTCAACAGACAATTTTGCTAATTTATCAAAATACTCCTAAATCAAGGTAGTCCTAAATCAAGGTAGCACTGTACTTCATAATTAAGACTTTACAATGTTATGCTTTGTTTTCCATTTACTGTGCAACTGGGAGTTTTTGAGCTTCAAAATTCCAGAAATTTGCACCTCTAGACTTTACAATGCCATGCTTTGTTTTCCATGCATGCATTTAGTTGAACAAAAATAGGAGCTTAGTATTCTATTGAAGTTTTTCATTTTATGGTATAGGGAAGGCCCATTGCATCAGTTACACTGACATCCATGTCTAATTGCATACGTATGACTCTTTCTTTCCAGTGGTGGCATTTCTATTAAGCCATCTGCCAATATGGATGCCATGAGGGCTGATATGGGAGGAGCAGCCACCATCTGTTCTGCTATTGTGACAGCTGCAGAACTAAAGCTACCTCTTAATATAATTGGTAAGTGTAAGAGGGAGGGAGGGATAAACATGAAAGACATGGCAGGGGATGGAAAGACATTGGAAGATACTCATGAGAGATTCCAGTATAGTACTTGCAAAAATGTAAAGCTGCTTAAGTCATCCCATTGGTATATCTACTTATCTTCTCTGACTTGTAGTGGGTTTCTGAGCTAATAGGCAGATATATCCATCAGATCACGTACTGGAAATCTCTTTAGAAATGGAGAAACCAAAAACTGAGTTTGGCACTTCTGCATACAAAGCATGTAGTTCTACCACTGGCTACTGTAGATCCTCAAAACATTAAGCAGGACTGATATCCAGAACAGCCCATTTCCCAGCTGCTTTATTTTCCAGCCTCCTTTTCAAAATCAGATCTAGTAAGAAGAGTAAGTGGTAGGTCACCTCTATTCCATAGTCAAGAGAATTCCTAGGAAATACATTCAAATAGGCAAAGCCCAATTCATAGTTTATTGGTACAAACAAGCATCAGAAACATTCTAGAAACAAAGCAGAAACAAGCATCTCAGCTAGTTGGTGGGTGCCCATCCCTTAGGCAGTTGTAGCTGTTACGATCCCTCTTCCAGTCCCTCTTCTGTATTTTTCTGGATTGGGGGAGGAGAGCCTTTACCCTTATTTAGCTTGTTCTGTGTTCCCTAGCAAGGGTTGCAATGTGATGGTTCAGTTCACGACCAGTGGTAGCTCCGTTCTTCTCTAAAGCATGCAGCAGGGACAGGGTTGAAAGTGAAGGCAGTAAATGCCACGGCATTGTTGTCTGAACTGTTGTAGAAACTGACATCCGTTCTACTCACTGGCCACATCTTCTAAAATTTTGCCTTAATAAGATATGAACAGATGAACTGACCCTGGCTTTCAAATAACTGGATAGCAAAGAAAGAATAGGGCTTCTTAAAAAAGTAGTGTAACTCTTTTAATGAAATCATCAAGGTAAATTTTGAAACAAACTATTTCTGATATTCTTTTGAAACATCCAGTAATATTGTAATGTTCAATTACAATAATGACTCATTTCTTTCATTCGTAAGGTTTGACACCCCTTTGTGAAAATCTACCCAGCGGAAAGGCAAACAAGCCTGGAGATGTAGTGAAGGCCAAGAATGGCAAAACAATTCAGGTATGTGTAAGATGCATATTCAGAATTATTTAAAACTACCATTGTAAAAAATGATTTAGGAAAAAAAATAATTTAAACAGATTCTTTGTTCCTCTTGCAAGGTCCTGTAACAGATAATATGTAGAAAGCAACAGAAACAAGTAATTGATGCAAAAAAGAAAGGAAGTTTATTTGAGAAAGGGTTAAAAACAAAAGGAAGAAGTCTTGCAACACTGGAGAAGTAAAAAAAATCAGATAAGGCTGCTTTAAAAGGCAGAAATACACATACAGTGATACCTTGGTTTACGAGCATAATCCGTTCCAGAATAATGCTCATAAACCAAAATATTTGCATATCAAAGCAAATTCCATTATAGGAGATAATGGTAACTTACCTGATCTGTTCTGAGGTCCCAGTTTCCATTATTTCCTATAGGGAAATTTGCTTTGGCCAGCAGATACACCAGTCTTTGCATCTTGCCCTGGGCCCAGTGCTGCCCAGGGTGCATTGTGGAATCCATCGACATGCAATGAAGGGCTCGGTGCAGAGTATGCGGATGGGCAGCACCGGGCTGGGAGCAAACTCTGGAGGCCCAGTGCAGGCACACCGCAAGGCCTGGAAGTCACTTCTGGTCAGCACTGACCAGAATACTGTTGGCATTCTAGCTTTGACCCCTGGGTTGTTTATCTTGGACTCTGCTTTGTTCTCTGACTAGGCATGACCTTGCTATAGGTTTTCTGGACTCTGATTTACTTCTGATTTGCTGCATTGGGGTTTGGCTCTGAGTTTGCAGTGAAAGCCTGAACTTACCTGTGTGTGCAAGTCCATGGGTTGTACAGTGCGGCCTGTAAGCCCGTTCCAGGCAGCAGCAGGCCAGGGACAAGCTCCGGAGGCCCTGTGCAGGCCCACGGTGCGGCCTGGAATGAGCTCCTGAGGTACATTCGAGGCAGCACAGGACCTGAGAGGAGGTGAACCTTGCTCACAAACTGTAGCAATGCTCACAAACCAAGGCAAAATTGTACTAAAAAAATTACTTGGTTTCAAAATACTCTCAATTCAAGGTACAGTGGGACCTCTGATGACAAATTTAATTGGTTCCCAGAGGCAATTTGTTATCAGGAAAAATTGCTATCTGAAACGTGCTTCCCCATTGAAATGATTGGGAAACCGATTAATCTGTTCTGGAGGTCCAAAAAAGGCAAAAAAAAATCTGGGGGTTTCAGATCTCTTTATAAAGTGCACTTTAAAGGCATGTGGTGGTTGAACACCACCACTCCCAAACACCCCGTCTTGCAGTGCAATGCAAACATGGAGAAAAGAAAGCAGCAAGACTAAACCAGCCTTTTCCCATCCAAAGTGCAATTGGAAAAAATTGCAAGAGAAATCCAGCCTGTTTTTTCCCATAGAGCAATGGAAACAATTGCAAACATAGAGAAATGAAACCAGCAAGACTACCCCAGCCTTTTCCTTCCAAAAATGCATAAGAAAGATGGGGGGAAAGCCAGGACAATTCTCTGCAAACTCCTCCTTAGCTCATCCGTCTGTTTTGCAATAGAAAGCAATGGAAAGCCAGAAAAAACCCAGGAGGATTCTCTGCAAACTCCTCCACTTTTCAGTCCTCAATTGCAAACCTCAGCCCAGCTGTCCGTTTTGCAATAGACAGATAACAAGGTCCCAAACCATTTAGAGGTTTGTATGTTAACATTAGAACTTTGAAGTCAATGCGGAATCGTATTGGCAGCCAGTACAGAGCATCCAGAACAGGACTAATATGCTGGTAACTTTTAGTTCTTGTTAAGTTGCAGCTTCCACATTGACTGCATAGGCAGCCCCTCATAGAGTGTACTACAGTTGTCTAATCCTAAGATTATGAGTGCATGGAGCAGCATGGTAAGAGCCCCAATGCATCCGAGCAATCCATCATGGATGGTAATGCACTGATCGGACCTCCGACACCACTTGGGTTTCTGTGGTGAGCATCAGGTCCAATTGGAAGCCCAAGCTATGGACCTCATCTTTCATGGAGAGAGTTATTCCCCCAAAGGAGAGCTAGCTTCCCAAACCACAGATGCGCAGGGGGTGGGTGTCCCACCTGAAGGATGTCCGTCTTGCCTGCGTTCAGCCTTAGTCTGTTGGTACTCATCCATTCCAGAAGAGTATCCAGGCAGCGCTCCAGGGACAGAACATCCACTGCAGATGGCAAAAAGGAGATATAGAGCTGGGTGTCATTCATTTATTAACACGAAGCTCCATACTCCCTGATGATCCTCCCCACCAGCCTCATATAGATATTAAAGAGCACAGGAGAGATGATTGACCACTGTGGCACTCCACAATTAGAGAACCATGGGGTGGAAGTCATCTCACCCAGCTGTACACTCTGGGGATTGTCCTCCATGCCAAGGCAAGGACACCTATCTCCAGCTAAGAGGATATCTTGGTCTGTGGCATCAAAGGCTGCCGAGGACCAGCAGGGATATTTTGCCCCTGTCATCCTCCCTCAAAAGGTCATCTTGCAGGGTGATCAGTGCCGTTTCTGTGCCATGACGCAGCCTGAACCCCAACTGGAATGAATCAGTAGGATCATGGAGTCGCTGAAGTTGATCCACCACTACCCCCTCCAACACCTTTCTCATGAATAGTTGTCATTTTGGTCTGCTGCCACGTTCACTCCCCCCCCCCCGAATGGGCCTAATGAGTGAACCCTGCCCTCTTGGAGAGACCCATTAATTATTTCCATAGCCCATTTGGTAGTAGCTGGCCTGACTGCTTTTATTAGGCAGGCTGGGCAAGGGTCAAGGGAGGAGGTGGCAGCTCGCCACCTGTCAAGGGCTCTGTCCACTTTTACAGGTGTTAACCTGGTACATTTGGTACATTAACAGGTACCAAATATAGTAAAAGTTACTGGGCAAGATGATGCACTCTATATCTCAACTTGATCTGCTGCTTGCAATTGGTGGTCTAGTTCCCAGTGGATGGCGTCCACTTTGATTTATTAAAATGCCACAATTTGGTCACAGGTAATACTAGATGGACGGCTATCACTGTGATCAACCCTGGATAGATCGCATACTATTCGAAATAGCTCTACTGGATGGTTTTGAGCTTCATTTATCCAGTTAGCGAACTGAGTTCTTGTGGCAGCTTTGGTCTTATTTTGATAAATTGAGGACACGATCTTGATGTTTGAATCCAAGAAGGAGAGTGATAAAGTTGTATATCAATATTATTAACAAATACATGTCAAAGTATGCTTGCTAACACTCTCCATCATGATAGGTTGACAATACAGATGCAGAAGGAAGGTTGGTGTTGGCTGATGCTCTCTGCTATGCCCACAGTTTTAATCCACGGGCCATCATAGATGCTGCCACATTAACAGGTACCAAACTTTTACTGGTTTGATATTTTCCTAGACTGCCAGTTTCAATCTAAGGACCATCCCCTTTGTATAAAAAATAACTGTGTTTATCCCCACTATAGCTCTAAGACTGCAGAACCTTCCTAAGGATATTAAGAGGAACCTAGAAAAGTGCAGGTTGTGGTTAAACTGATCGTTCAGTTGTTCTGTTTAGTTAATTAAAATTTGTCTGTAGCTTGCAATATCATTCCAGTCATTAAAGTGGTAGATATCCTTAACGTTCTCTAGGAATGAGGATATACATTTCTCCACAGGCGCTATATGCAGGTTGCCCTGTGCAGGGACTCCAACCTTTTTAACGAGGAGAGAGAAAGGGGGAGAGAGAAACAGAGTCCTTTCTGAACATACCCAGGCAAAGGGTGGATCTGTTAGTTCAGGCACATCCAAACTTCGGCCCTCCAGATGTTTTGGACTACAAATCCCACAGTCCTTTGCCATTGGCAATCTAAGCTTAGAATTCTGGGAGTTGTGGTCCAAAACATCAGGAGGGCTGAAGTTTGGACATGCCTGTATTAGGTGCTATATCTGAGCCCCAAAAGAACGTCAATATGATGGACAAGATAGTCCACTTGATCCTCTGTCCTTTGCTACATTTGCTTCATACAGAACAGTATGTTGAAGAGCATACATTCAATCTAAATAAACAGTAGGGAATTCTCATCTGATAATTTATATAAATGTGTTAAGGAAAGAACAGAATCTTACTGGTATTTGGAAAAGAATGGTGTAATTGTTCATTTTGGAGTTCATTTTGGTTGTATACCTGGTAATGCACTCATTTGTGCAGTCAAGATGCACTCTGGTAACTCAGTATTTAATCATGTATTGCAGGGCATCAGCTTTAACTAGCATAGTCAATAATGAGGAATAATGGGGAATTCAGTCCAATATCTGGAGGGTCTCAAGTTTCCCACTCTGATTTATTGTAATATAGGTAAAAGTGTACAACCAAAGTAATCCTTACCTTGCATAATGATTCATAACCTACATTGTGTACTACTGTATAGGTGCCATGGATGTAGCCCTAGGATCTGCAGCCACTGGAGTTTTTACCAATTCAGATAAGCTGTGGAATCATCTATATAAGGTTAGTCATGGTACTGAATAAAGGGATGAAGATAGCTATTAAACTGCTTTAAAGTAGAAATAGATATACACAAATGGAACTAATTACCTCAAGTGGTGGTGAGTGCTACAACACTGGCGGCATTAAAGAGCAAATTAGACAACCCTTGGCACATTTACTTTGATTTGCATTCCTGTTAAGAAGTGGTCGGGATTTAATATGTTTAAGAGATTAGCAGAGTTAGGCATTGGTGTGGAAAGATAATTACTAAGCACAGATTTGAAGTGGGAGACAGAAATAAAACTTTAACATAAAAGCTTGTATGACCAAAACATCCACAAATACACAACGAGATAAAACGCACAACATACATATTACGAAGTAGCGGAGAAACTGCTCGTGTCACCAAAAAGCAGTCCCAAAGTAAAATGAGTTACAGTCCTGCCTTTTTTATATATGGCAGACATCATATGAACCAATCACATGAGTACACACAGGCAGACAATGTTAAGCAGTTATCCATGGCACCTGGGTATAATTATTCTGACCTTTTCATGTGATTACACTATTCACCTGTGTCTTGGCAAATGACTATTTATTTATACACAGAAGCCATTTTGAATCTGTTAAATATTACATTACATACATTTTGTTAAAAGCTACATTACTTGACAATTCCTGCATTGAAGAGAGGGTTAGACATGATGTCCTTATAGACCCCTTCCAACTTCATGATTCTATTTGACAAAGGCCGTTGTCTCAGCAGCTGTTAGCCTCAAGAACTGAAAATGCAGTGTTGCCTTGTGAGCCGGAGGCTAAAGAAAAGGGCTGTATTTGTGACATTACTAGGAGTGTCAAGAGGACCGGGGTCCAAAGATTGCCCAGCCCTTAAAGTTGCCTCTTAAAAACTCCACCACGTTTTAATCTTGTCCATCAAAGCAAGAAAGGTGCCATGATTTAGAGCTCAATTTGAATCCAAGGATTTTGTCTAGCTTCTCATTTATCATAGAATCACATTGTACACTGATCTGTGTAGAAGTACTGTGTGCTTCTTTCCTTTACCCACCATGTGTTTAAATTTGTAGGCAAGTATTCTAACAGGGGACCGTGTTTGGAGGATGCCTCTCTTTGAACATTATACAAAACAGGTTACAGACTGTCAACTGGCAGATCTCAACAACATTGGAAAATACAGGTAAAGTTGCTAAATTGAAGTATAGCAGAAAATTGTTGTTGTTCACATTTAAGCCACTCCTGCTAATTTGTACTGATGCCATAGGCAAACAGAAGTGAAATGAGCACATGCCTGGCTATTCCTATTCAGGCTGAGAAGGAGTAGAAAGAACCCTTTGACTTGATCCTTTGCAGCAGGAATGGTCAGAGGCAAGACAAATTGCACTCAGTTCAGATGATACTCCTGACTACCAAGAGAGGAATGACTCTTGTGCTTAATAAAGGCATCATGCCAAATCACAGTTAAAGAAGGCTAGTTGTAATTCTGAACTGATTTCTGAATTGGTATCAGGATGGTTTGTGATCTACTAGAATTAGAAATCATGGTTTGAAATCTTGGCAGATTGTGATGTATGCTAACTACAGTTTGCCATGTTATCTAAAACCATAGTTATAGCCCTCATTCTGCTTCCAAAGTGTCCTGTGCCATGAAGATCACAGCAGTTTTCTACCATGGTTTTCCTGTACATCTGAAAGGTTTTGATTTTAAATGCTAGTTAATGCATACCATGTTTTGGTATGATCTGTTGTACCGTTTGTTATATAGTTCCTCATTCCTAAGTTAAAAGTAGTACACTAGTACCTTTGTATCTGCTGTAGGCAAGTAAAGTGGAAGAGGGAGGAAGAGGAGCAGCAAGAGATCTGGGTTGTTTGTGGTAGGTTCTGCCTGGAGCAGATCCAAGACATGGGGGCCTCTCAACAACCATATAAGGCAACCAGCCAGCCAGGACTCCTGGCTCACCTTCTAAGCAAAGTTGCCCGTGGCTGTGCTGGCTATGGCTAAAGTGCCGCCACTGCTCTTCAACATTATGCAATGGGGGAATATTGCAGTTGGGGCTTGTCTGCCACCCCCTCCCCACAGAACCGAACATGACATGGAGCAGTGGAAATGGCATGCAGCAGCCAGCAATGGGATGGCAGTGGGATGGCTAACCAGCCTGTTTGCTTGCTTGCTTGCTTGCTTGCTTGTTTGTTTGGGGACAGCTCGGGAGGCCAAGAGGGCATAGGCAAAGCCAGGGGGTAGGCTTTCCCCTCTTCGGCTTCTGGACCGGATTCCTGCGAAGGTACAGCCCCACTGCCACCTGCTGACTTCTGTGGGAAGGGAGGAGACAAAGCAAAGCAAAGCAAAGTGTTCTGCTTATATACCGCCCCATACCACTACAAGTAGTCTCTGGGCGGTTTACAATTTTGATTACAGTGTGCAGGCTACACATTGCCCCCCCAGCAAGCTGGGTACTCATTTTACCGACCTCGGAAGGATGGAAGGCTGAGTGAACCTTGAGCCTGCTACCGGGGATTGAACCCAGGTCGTGAGCACAGTTTTACCTGCAGTACAGGCATTTAACCACTGCGCCACGAGGCTCTGACAAAGTCAGCCCTGCCTGTCCACCTTCGTTCCCTTGCTTGGGCCAGCTCCTGGAGCAGGAATTGGAGGGAAACCGACTTTCTCCAAGCAGTAGAAAAGGTTGTCCGCCTCCTTCCAGTGCCCCTTCACTACCCTTGTGGCAGAGATAGCAAAAGCCTCAGGGGGGCCCATTCCTGCTGTCAACCCCAGTCTGTTCTGCATCCAAGCAGAGCCCCCTACCTGCATTGAACTACTCATCCTCCGAGAGGGCCGCCACCTCCATATCCAGGGGGAGGGGATCACACAGGAGGACGTCTTGCCCAGGCATGTCACACTCGTAGGCGTCAAAGAGCAGCTTGTATTTGCCCCTGGTGGCATTGCACATGATAGTGCTCAAGTAGAAGTAGCCATTGGAGGACCATTTGGCCGCCACCTGGAGGCCCAACAGGCTGGTCCCAGGGGAGGGAAAGGAGAAGGAGAGGGCTGAGGCAGTGGAGATGCCAAGATGCTCCTGCAGGGGGATTTCTGGGGAGTTGTGCAAGGATCTTGCTGACTTGTGGCCCTCTGATAGGTGACAAGCAGCACTGGCAGCCAGTTTGTGGCACATGTTCACATGGCCTGCATGATGCCAAGCCTCATGCAGAGGAGGAGGTGCTTGCTGTCCTTCCCCAGCCCTTTCCTGCCCTTTCTGCCCAGAAATAAAGTACAGTGGTACCTTGTATAAAGGAATTAATTTGTTCCAAATGAAATTATGTTAAGCAAATTTCCTTTCTACAAATTTCCCCTAGGAATGCATTGAAAGTGGAGTAATGCCATTTTATGTTGTACGAATTTGCCCCATAGGCGATTCTGTTAAGCAAATTTCCCCTATCTCCAGAATTTTTATGTTGTACAGATTTTGTGTTATACAAACTGTTTGTTATACAAGGGTTCACTGTACATGTAATTATTTTTGGCTGCCAACCATGGATAACTGAATCAGCGGATGGTGATTCAGCAGGTATGGGGGTACTATTGTAGTAGGAGCAGGAGCAGGAGCAGGATTTATATAGAGAATGCACACAATTGCAAAATAACCAACAATTATTTTATAAAGCACTAGGAAAGCATGCAGAGCAAAAGAAATTAGGCCCCATGTAAAGATAAAATTTTGGAAATAAATTTGGGAAAGTTCAACCGGACATGAAAATGCCTTATGGATTAAAGATGGATTTACAAATGGATTTGCAAAGAAACTAAAGGAAAAAATATGGATGATGTTATAATATCTGAAGTGATTTAGAAGCAAATAAATGCTGTGAAAAATTGGAGTGCACCTGGTCCAGATGAGCTGCACAGGTTTTGGTCTCCATCAATGTATAGCAATGCAATTTAATTGCTTACTCCAAAATTCTACAACTGAAGATTGATGGACAATAGCCCCTTACATTTTTGATAATGAAAGATCACCAAAAGGGCAATGAACCCAGCAGCTATCGACTAATTACATGCCTTCCAACAATGTTCAAACTTCCAAGATCAATATATACAGTGATATCTCTACTTACGAGTTTAATCTGTTCCAAATGCATGCTCATAAGTCGTTCAACTCGTAAGTAGAGCAGCCGTATCTAAAAAAATTGAAAAAATAAAAAAATAGTAAGTAGAGCAGACCAAATCTAAAATTTCCAAGGCAGCAGTTAAAAATCCAATGGTTTTCCACTCTTAAATGGAATTGTAGAGGTACCACTGTACTTATTTGAGAGTTCCCTATACCCATCTGAACAGAAAGGGAACTTTAAAAAGTCTAGAGGCACACAAGATAAACTGCTTATTGATAAAATGATACTAAATACTCAAAGCTAAAAAACAAATCTTAACATGGCCTGGATAAACTATAAAAAGCATTTCAT
Source organism: Phrynocephalus guinanensis (assembly GCA_037367245.1). Lineage (NCBI taxonomy): Eukaryota > Metazoa > Chordata > Lepidosauria > Squamata > Agamidae > Phrynocephalus > Phrynocephalus guinanensis. The sequence continues at coordinate 94,552,371 of CM074741.1, read as the reverse complement.
TCACTGCCGTACAGCTTAATTAACACCTGCCTAAATTTTGGGGAGTCAGTAAAAATATTTAAGCAGTCAATATGCGAAAACATAGAAAACAATGCGACTGTAACTGGACGCCAACACGGATTTGTCAAGAACAAATCCTGCCAGACTAACCTGGTCTCATATTTTTGATCAGGTAGCTTCTTCCCTGATACACAAGGAGTGCTGTAGATGTAATGTATCTTGACTTCAGCAAAGCTTTTGACAATGGCCCCCATGATATCCCCAAGGATGATCAGCAAGATAACTAGGTGCGGTGGACATTGGCCTTACAATAAAACACAGAGCGTGATGATTAATGGCTCCTTTTCTAAGTGGGAGGAGATAACAAATAAGGTACAGTGACCCCCCACCTATCATGGGGGTTAGGGACCCGACCCAACCAGCAATAATTGAAAATCCGTGATATGTGGCTGCAGGTCGGGTCGGGCCTGGGGTGCCTAGCTGGGGGCTTTTGTATTTACCCCCAGCCTGGAGTTGCCCCAAATGGGCCTGCAAGGGCCTTCCTGGGCCTTTGGGGGCCTCCAGAAAGCTTGGGAAGGCCCTTGCAGGCCCATTTGGGGCAGCTCCAGTCCTTGGGTAAGTAAGCGAGGCCTGAAATAGGCCTATCCCCCCCTTACCCCAGGGGGCCTTTTTTTCATATACTGCGGTCCCGTGATATAGCGGGACTGCAGTATATGAACCGCAAATGGACGGGGGACCACTGTACCCCAAGGCTCTTCAACATTTTTATGAATGACTTGGACAAGGGAATATAGGGAATGCTTGCCAAATTTGCAGAGGACACAAAATTTGATGGACGAGCTAATACCCTGGAACAAGAAAACAAAATTCAAATGCTCTTGATAGGCTGGAGCACTGGATTGAAACCAGCAGAATGAAATTTAAGTGGGATAAGTGCAAAGTATGTACTGCATCTAGGAAGAAGAAACCAAATGCAGTTACAAGATGGGAGACACCTGTCTCAGCAATATTACATGTGTGAAGCATCTTGGAATTCTGGTATATCATATGCTGAATGATCTTCCAAGCCAGCAGTGTGATGTGGCCAGAAAAAGGCAAATGCTATTTAAGGTATTTATACAAGAGTTTAATTTCTAAATCCCATGAGGTGCTTATCCCCCTCTATTCAGGGCTGGTTATGCTTCAATTTTAGTAATGTACATACAGTATTCAGATCTGGACACCACAATGTAAGAAAGATGATGACAAATAGGAACAAATTCAGAGGAGGGTGACAAGGATGATCAGGGAGCTGGAAACCAAGCCCTATGAGGAAAAGCTGAAAGAATTGGGCATGTTTAGTTTAAAGAAAAGAAGACTTAGGGGTGATGCAATAACACTTTAAAAATATTTGAAGGGCTGTCATACAGAGAATAGGGGCATGGTGGCTCAGCGGGCTAGAGCACTGAATCCCAGGTGCTACACAGCAGAGTGAGCTCCCGCTGATAACCCCAGCTCCTGCCAACCTAGCAGTTCGAAAGCAGGTAAATGCAAGTAGATAAATAGGAGCCACCATAAAAAGCGGGAATACTGGGATGAGCACCACCCCTTGAGTCGGACACAACTAGCACGTATGTGCAGGGGAAACATTTACCTTTTACCTTTACATACCAGGGAGGGCCAGGATTTGTTCTCAATCACCCCAGAGTGCAGGATGCGCAATAATGGGCTCAAGCAAAGAACACAGCTTACGGTTGGATGTCAGGAAAATTTTCATAACTATTAGTGCAGTATGGCAGTGGAACAAATTATCTTAAGTGGTCCAACATTTGGGGCCTTAAAGAGAAATTTGGACAACCACCTGGCAGATCCTTTGATTTGTATTCCTGCATTTTATTTATTTATTTATTTATAAATTTTTATATTGCCCATCTTCCCAAGGGAACTCTGGGTGGTTAACAACAACGATAAAAACAAATATCAGATACACAATAAAACAAAACCAGCAAAAAAAGAGATAAGATACTTGGCAAAATGTCGGAACAGAGTAGCAAAACAAACAAAAACACTAGTTTTAGGTTATCTTTGTACCGTATATAGCTGGAGACACTGACAGGCATTAGATTGTTCTGTAAAGAAAACAGCTCAATGAGGAAGAATGGAATTCTGTGTGGAACAAAAGGATTATGAAAAACATATCACTAAGGGTCAAAGAGAACTGTTATACGGTAGCATGAAGATGGCATTTAATAACTTCAACTACTTACACAAGTGGCTCTGAAAAGAGGAAAAAGGAGAGGATGTGAATATTTCAAGAAATAAAGAATATATAGGGTAAGGAGGTGCATATGTCTGCTAAGATAGCCCCGTTGAACATAGCTAACAATAAACAAATAAGGAAGAAACAGACCTCATAATTATTATGATAGCTTTTGCAAGGCTAATTATGATAAAAGAAACTGGTGAGTTAGTTTAAAATAAAATTGGTATAAAGAAATGTGGAACATGGCTATTAATGACCGGTTAACTTGTCATTTCAAAACAAGCTGGGGGTGGGCAACAGTATGAAAGGTGATAATCAGGCAAATAATTAGATTGATATGGAATAAAGAATAAAGACTAGTCTTGAGGATGAAAGGTGCACAAAGTTACACACGGTTTTGCAGTTTTAATAATCTGTGTTTTGTTGTTTTTATTTTTTCACTTTTATTTTTATTTTGAATGACTGCTACATTATATGGGAATTGTTAAAACTAATGTTTGTTTCGTATAAATTATCTAATATTTTTTAAAAAAAGGAAATACAATCAAAACCATAAACACATGGGTAATTACAGTAATTAGATACCCAGCTGGAATAATAGATTGGAGTCAAAAGGAATTAGAAACATTAGATTGAAAACCATGAAAACTAATGAACATGCATTGAGCACTACAACCCAAAAGTGATGTGGACAGATTTTATTTACGACAAAGAATTGGAGGCTGTGAATTACTGCAAATACAGCAGATAGTAGAGGAAAGGGAGGAAGCTTAAATTAGTACTGAATATTAATACAAATAAAGAAAAAAATAAGATGGTGAAAATGGAGAGTATTTTGAAAATAACAGGAACAAATACAGTGGTACCTCGCTGTTGCGTGCTCGGGTGTTTACACTGCCACCTTTTAAATATATCTCTCTTTGACCTGAGTGTATGATTAAAATCATGGAGTCTCGCATGTTTTGTACTTTTAAAAAATAAATAAAGGTTATTTATTCTAACAATAAAAGTAAATACATTCATCAATTATGTTTTCCTCAGTTATGAATATACAGTGGTACCTTGTATAAAGGAACTAATTCATTCCAAATGAAATTATGTTAAACACATTTTTCTTTATACAAATTCCCATAGGAATGCATTGAAAATAGAGTAATCCAAATTTTGTGTTGTACGGATTCTCCCCATAGGCATTATGTTAAGCAAATTTCCCCTATCTCCAGAATTCTTATATGTTGTACAAATTCTATGTTATACAAGCTGTTCGTTATACAAGGGTCCACTGTACAGTGGTACCATGGTATACAAATTTAATGCATTCTCTGGGACATTTTGTATTGCAAAAAATTCTTAAACAAATGCAGACTCTAGTATGCATGGTGTGTGTGTGGGTGCTATTAACCTCCAAAAATTTGGAAACCAAGGCACTGTGGAAAAAAAACTCGTAAAGTGAACCATTAATTTCAATTGATTTTCATTTGTAAACTGTAATTTGTTAACCAAGGTTTTTGTAAATCAAGATACCACTCTGTGTGTGTGTGTGTGTGTGTATGTATATAAGCCTATTCAAACATTAGTCAAGACTTTATATAACATCTTCTTGGCCCTTTCTATCTTATGCAGGCTTGTACAACGGTATATAGACACATTGGCTCTTTTATTAGATATGCAAATGCCAGATCTTTACATCATACCAAGCAGAAAATATTCGTAGGTTAGAGTGCCCACTACACTTCTTTTACAAGTATTTTGGTTTACGAGTGTTTCGCAAAACAAACAAAATTTTAATACAATTTAATTAATTTATAAAATTTTGTTTCTCTTTGCAAGCAGTGTCTTGGAAAACGAGCACTGGAGGTTGGTCATTTGCAGTCATGGCCTGTTCTGCTCCTCCTCCTCCCCCTCCTCCTGACTGGAAGTGGCCTCGGGGGCTCAGCAAGAGCCTTCGGGACGCCGTTTCAACCCGCCCTTGTGACATCACCCCTTTCACAGACTGGGTTTTCAAAGGCACATCTGGGTTTATTTCGACATCCCACTGCTGTGCCACCAAATTGTGACGACACCTCCCTTTTACACACTGAATTGTGATGGAAATGGTAATGCTGCCACCTTTTAAACTCGTCGCCTAATGAATTGGGACAGACTCAGATGAATAATATAAAAATAATAACAAAGTTTATTGAGAAAATAATAAAATATAACAATATCTGAGGATGGTATGCGTTACCTTTAACATATAATAGATTTAATCAGCTCTACAAGCCTCCCTGTCTTCAATAACTAGTAAACAGTATAGCCCTCACTGCCTGACAGAACTGTCAGAGAACAGTGCTCTCTCCCAGCACTCTTACCTCTCAACTGAACTGAACTCAACTGACTAGGCGCCACCCTTTTTATATCATACCATCCCCCGCCCTCCTGCTGGGATTGGCTGATGATTTGTATATTCATTACTCCTGTTTCCAGGGATTTGTCACAGCCCTAGGCCCACTGCTGACTGGAAGTGGCCTCCATGCTGTCCAGTGAGCCTGGTGCTGACTGGATGTGGTCTCTGGACCACCTGGTGGGTCCATGCCCAGCCTCCGGCCCTTGTCGCAGGCTTGGCGGTGGCCAGTGGCGGCATCCAGCCCTGGCTGCAGGCTTGGCAGTGGCCTCCAGTCCTCACCATGGAGCCCAGCAGCTGGGCCCTGGCTGCTGCAGCTGCCGGCTCCTATATATCAAATCAAACTTCCACATAGGACATGATGGAAACTGGGTCCCCAGAACATTTGAGTTTCCATTAATTCCTTTCCTTTCCTTTTTTTTTGAGTTTTATTTATAGTAAAAGAAGGGAAACAACAAAAAGAAGTACAGACAGAAACAAAGAGAGCAAAGACCTATGCCTCTGGGGTGACTACAATCACATATCATCGCTCCTGCCTTTGTTATATTAATAGCCATAGCATAAAACTTTATCTTCTTTCACCCTTGCTTCTGGGCGAAATCATAAAATTATCCAGCTTTTTAATATAGAAGATCTCAGGTTGTTTTGTAGCGCTTCTGAGAGACTGTCCATCTTAGTTTCTTAATCGAATCCTCAGTCTTAGGGTTTTCTTGATTTTTCCCATTTTGGGGTCCACAGAAGCCTTGGAGCCATGAATATATGTATCAGCAGATGTTCAGGCTTTTTTTTGTCAAAGATTTCAGGCATAATGTTTAATGGTTAAAGGCTATTTTCTGTTGTTTAATCTCTTGTGAAATATCCTGAAATTGTACCCAAAAGATGAAAAAAAGTTCAGGGCAAATTACCACCTTTCCAACAAGCGTTGCTAACTCGCAAATACATTTTTGCCAACTTCGCCAGTGTAAGATGCTATCTATAAAACATTTTCAAGACATTTTCTCTTAAATGTATCGATTTCATCCATTTATAATTATCCTTCCACATTTGTGTCCAGTCATCAATATCTTGCATACAGCCAAAATTTTGTTCCCACTTGACCATTACTGCATTCACTTTTTCATATTCTATATTTTACTCTAACATATATGTATACATTTTTATAATTTTCTTATCAGTATATATCCACAACCCATCTGTATTCTCACCTCATAAAAACCTGTAACTTTATGTTTCTTATATCTCAATTCTAGTTTCAGCATCGACCACCAATCCATTGGGAGCCCCACCCTTCAGCTCCTGAGTAATTTTGAGTTGCTACTCTTTAGTTAAGACCTCTTTATATGTGGTCCTCATTTCTTCTGTAGTAAAAAACGGTTGAGTGAATGCTTCAATAGGCACTACCCAAATAGGGATTTTTGAAATATGGTTGGCCCTGAAATTATTTCCACACTTGATGCAGGGCTTTCCTCACAGTATACTTGAAATACTTATAATTTAGTAATATTGGTAAGTTTTGAAACAAAAACAAAAGCTTCAGTAGTATGCATCTTTATTGTAGCAATTCTGCCCACCAACAATAATTCTAATTGTACCATTCTTGTATGTTTTTCAGTCTTTCTTTAAGTACTGGAAGATAATTTTCTTTCATCAAATTATATATACTCCCAAATATTGTATTTTTGGGCTTCCTCGAATCCTGTTTCTATTGTCAATTTTGTCGCTTCTTTTGTCATGTTTTTGGTCAAACATTTGGTTTTTTAATAGTTCATTTTAAAGCCTTAAAACCTACCATCACACCAAATTCTTCTATTGTTTGTAGCAGTTCTGTGGAGTCAGAGGGATTTTTCCAACAGCAGTACTACATCATTGGCATATGCTTGTAATTTATATTCCTTTCCCTTAATTTTTGTTCAGCTTTAATTGTCTGTTTGGAGTTTCCAATGTTAGAATAAAAACTAGGGGTGATAAGGGGCCTTATGTGTTGTTCAATTTGGACTCCTCCAATATTTGACCATTGATCTTGATTCTTGCTTTCTGATGGGTATGGATTGCCTTTACTGCCTGGTAGAATTTTTTCTGGAGGCCCATCCCATTTAGTTGTTTCACCATAAAGTTACAATTCATATTGTCAAAAGGCTTTCTCTGCATCTAGGAATATTAGTATCATTTGTTAACATCAAGATCAGACAGGATTTCTTCCTAAATCGACACTTGCCTCCAATATAAGAACAGTAATAGGCCTTTTGGAATACAACGAAGCACACACAGAGTTTCCATTATTTCCTATGAGGAAATTGCTTTGATATACGAATACAGTGGACCCTCGTATAACAAACAATTTGTATAACAAAATCTGCACAACATAAAAAATTCCGAATTTAGGGGAAATTTGCTTAACAGAATCACCTATGGGGCAAATCCATACAACATACAAATGGTCGCTATTAGTGATTACTCCGTTTTCAATGCATTCCTGGGAAATTTGTATAAAGGAAAATTTGCTTAACAGAATTTCATTTGGAACAAATTAATTCCTTTATACAAGGTACCACTGGATTTTTATTTATGGGCGTGTTTCTGGAACAGATTATGCTCGTAAACCAAAGTACCACTGCACAGTAATACCTTGGTTTATGAGCAAAGTTCTTTTTGGAAATATGCTGGTAAACCAAAGCACTCATATATCAGAGCAAATTTTCTAATAAAAAATAATTAAAACTCATATGATTCCTTCTGGGGCCTCTTGCTTCTGCTTGGTCATCAGAAAGCCGGCAACTAGGTTATGGAGGTGGAAACCATTGGCACTGCCTGGGAGGGCTCCTCTTTGACTACTGACTGACTCATTGCCTTCCCCAACTCCCCGCCCCTGCTTCCTTCCCATTCCTCATGTGCTCAGTTCAACCTCTGGCTGTCTTTTGCTCGTCTGCTGTAAAACCTCTCGGCTGTTGATCCTATTAAATGCAGGAGGTCCTTAGGGCTGGTTGGCATGGCATGGCGGGGGTTGGGGGATAATTTTATTTATTAGATCCATGGCTTACAAACTTCAGCCAGAACCCTGGCTCTGCACCTCAAACCTCTTGGTGTCCAGGGCTGAGTTATAACAGGAAAGCAACATATAGAAAACACCTAAGAACATAAAATCATAGATTCATAGAGTTGGAAGAGACCTCAAGGGCCATCCAGTCCAACCCCCTTCCATGCAAGAACCCCATCACAATATTTCTGACATATGGCCAGGGCCAGCGCTAGGTTTTTTTGCGCCCTAGGCGAGGGGCGGGGGCGGGGCGGCAGGGGGCAGCGGATGACGGGGACGGCGACGGGTGTGGGGGTGGACGGTGATGGGCCCAGGGGGGTGGGGGGGTGGGGGGGGGGCAGCGGGAGGACGGATGGCAGTGGCCAGCAGTGGGTGGTGGGTGGGTGGGCAGCAGGCTGCCCAGCGCCCCCTCTCCATTTTCGCGCCCTAGGCAACTGCCTAGTTCGCCTTAATGGACGTGCTGGCCCTGCATATGGCCATCCAGCCTCTGCTTAAAAACCTCTAAAGAAGGAGATTCCACCACCCTATGTGGAAGCATATTCCACTGCCAAACAGCTCTAACTGTCATGAAATTCTTCCTAATGTTCAAATGGAATCTCTTTTCCTGTCGTTTGAAACCATTGCCCCGAGTCCTAGTCTCTGAAGCCATGGAAAACAAACCTGTTCCCTCTTCAATATGACATCCTTTCAAATATTTAAACATAGCTATCATATCCCCCCTCAGCCTTCTTTTTGAAAGGCTAAACATTCCCAGTTCCCTAAGCCGTTCTTCATAAGATATTTCTTCCAGACCTTCAACCATCCTGGTCGCCCTCCTCTGTACCCTCTCGATGTTGTCAACATCCTTTTTAAATTGAGGTGCACAGAACTGGACACAGTACTCCAGATGGGGTCTGACCAGAGCAGAATAGAGTGGTACTATCACTTTCCTTGATCTAGAACAGTGGTTCTCAACCTGTGGGTCCCCAGATGTTCCTGGAGTGCAACTCCCAGAAGTCTTCATTACCAGCTGAGCTGGCCAGGATTTCTGGGAGTTGCAGGAAGGAAAGCATCTAGAACCACTGGTCTAGACACTACAGTTCTTTTGATGCAACAAAGAATCGCATTGGCTTTCCTGGTCACGACATTACACCGCTGACTTGTGTTCAATTTGTGGTCGACCAAGACTCCCAGATCCCTTTCACAGGTATTATTCTCCAGCCAAGTATCCCCCATCATATATCTGTGCAATTCATTCTTTTTACCTAGATGCAGCACCCTACATTTCCCTGGGGCACCCATTGGGTGTGATCAGTCAGTCAATTACAAATCCACCTAACAGTAGCACTATCTATCCCACTTTCTACTAACTTAGCAAGAATACCATGAGGAACCTTATAGAAGTCTTTACTGAAGTCCATATAAGCAACATCCACAGAATTTCCCTGATCCACCAAGCCTGTGATTTTATCAAAGAGAGAGAACAGCCTTGCTGGAACAGGCCACAGCACATCCAGTCCAGAATTCTGTCTCACACAGTGACTCACAATTTGCTTCAGGGTATTCCCAAGCAGATGTCTTTACCTGCTTACAATTCCCCGCAAATAGCATTGAGAGCTATCCTGCCTATCACTCCAACCCAGAGGTTGTCCTTAGGTATCCATAATGAAAGCCATCGATATCCTTGTTCTCCATGAAGTTGTCTAATCCTTTCTTAAAGCTGTCAAGGCTGACAGTTGTCACCACTTCTTCTGGCAGAAAGTTCCGTTGACCAGTGATCCTCTAGGTCAGGCATGTCCAAACCTCGGCCCTCCTGATGTTTTGAACCACAATTCCCAGAATTCTAAGCTTAGATTGCCAATGGCAAGGGACTGTGGGAGTTGCTGTCCAAAACATCTGGAGGGCCGAAGTTTGGACATGCCTACTCTAGGTGAAAAAGTACGTTCTCTTATTTGTTTGAGATATAGCACCCAAAAGTAACATGGAGTACCCCCTAGTTCAAGTGTTGTGCGATATGAAAACAGTTTTTCCTTATCTACTTTGTCCACACCATGTATGATTTTATAAACTTCAATCAGGTCACGTCTTAGGCACCGTCATTCAAGAGTTTTCAAGAAAATATTGTACAGCCATCTGTCTAGGATGGTATGACGTCTCCTGCTTTGGGCAAGGGGTTGTACTAGAACACCTTCAAGGTCCCTACCAACCCTTTGATGATTCTACGTTATGTAATGGCAGCAAATGCTTTTATAATTTTGATTAGCAGTGTCTGGTAGTAGTAGTAGTAGTAGTAGTAGTAGTAGTAGTAGTAGTAGTAGTAGTAGTAGTAGTAGTAGTAGTAGTAGTAGTAAATAATAATAATAATAATAATAATAATAATAATAATAATAATAATAATAATAATAATAATAATAATAATAATAATAATAATAATAATAATTTCCCCTCAGATCTGGTGGTGCATGCACAGCTGCTGCATTCCTGAAAGAATTTGTCACTCTTCCTCATTGGGCTCATTTAGATATTGCTGGTGTGATGATAAATAAAGATGAAGTTCCCTACCTTCGTAAAGGCATGGCAGGACGGCCCACACGGACTCTGATAGAATTGGCTACTCGACTGAGCAAGGACAAGGAAAGCATCTAGAAGTTTTTTGGTTCTGTGATTCTGTAACCTCTAGCTTTAAAATTAATTTGAATAAATATGAAATTTGCTAGAATGATGAACTGATGGCCAAGTGGATAATGGAGTAAAATTACAAGAGAGCAACTACATCCTCAGCATGGTATTTTCTGCATATTTTAAATACAGTATTGTAATGGTACAATAAATTCATTTTGTACTTACGTCTGTGAAGATTCTCAGTCATCCAGGTTCGTTTAACTGGGAGTTGAGTCATGGCTACTGGACTTCTTTTTTGAGAGCTAGAAACGTTTCGCTGTTCATCCAAACAGCTTCATCGGTCTGTTGAAAAAAGTCCAGTAGCCATGACTCAACTCCCAGTTCATTTTGTACTTACTTCTTTGGTTTATAGTCTACTGATTAAAGAACATCTCAGAATTCTGTTTGCATATTTTCTTTTGTAAGTGATTAATAAAAACTATCGCAAGCAATAAATATAACTTTGGAAACTCCCAGTAGTTGACTCTTTTTAGAGAGCACTTGTTTACAATTATTTTTTCACATATTGTTTCAGACTTGAAGCTAGAATACCATCTCAACATATCTTTCCAATCCAAATCAGAACTAGTATCAGAAAGCATGGCTCTTTCCAGTCAGAGAAATAATTGGGCTTGATGAAACACATATGTCTTTGAGTTGTTGTTTTTTAAATACAGGTCATTGTCTAAAAACCTTTGTGGGCAGATGGGTCAATATTTAACCCCTGCCACTTCCAAATAAACCATCTGGGGTTCCAGTTTTAGGAAGGACTAATTTCCTAGCAGTCTTGGATATGCAATGCCAGTCATAGCAATGGAATACTAGTTAAGAAAGGCCAGTCTTTGTGTTCTGATTATGGAGTCAGCCTCATATGTTCATTTAACCCACCCCCCTTTTTAGCTGTCTTTATTTTGGCCTTAAACTTGACATGGCTTACATGTGCTTGCACCTTTGAGAGATGTTAGTATAGGACTACAGTGTAGTAGAATTAGTTTATTGGGCCTCTTGTTTTACATTAATAGTTTCTGCTGCACTCCAAAATAAGGTATAGTCTAGCAGAGGCCTCACTGGGCATGCTGAGCTTCGCAGTCTGGCTCACTTTAGGGTGGCATTTACTGTAATCTGAGTACAAAATGATGTGGAATTTTGCAGAAAGTCTCAACTGGCTACAACTGTCAAGAAAGCTTTGGGATTCTGTGAACTCACTGAACATTTCAACCTAGTCACAATGGCAAATTAAGTGCTAGAAACCTGTAAAATGAATTTGTAAAGAATATATTAATTATCTTTCTGGTCCATCTGGAATATATTAATAGCAATTACACATTCTCATAAATTGTATTTATACAATCACTCAAACAAATGAGAGGAAAATAATAGAATGTTAATACTGACACCTTTTTAAAAATTGGCCGAAGAGATATATCTGATAGATGCTTGGAAAATAAGATACCCAGATTCTTATTTATTATTTATTTATTTATTTATTATTAAATTTGTACCCCGCCCATCTTCTGGAGGGAACTCTGGGCTGCTTACAACGATTCACTTCACTTCAGTTCAATTCAATTCAATTCAGTTCAAGACAGTTATAGGATATGTACCCAAACTAGTGTCACACATACTAAACAGAATAAAAGAAAAGTCATGTATTTGTCCATCCATCGTTGACTACAAACCATCCGCGATGAACAACAAGTCTGAAAGTGTAGAACAGAAGACCCATTAAGGGACTGTAACCTGCGTCTTTGAGTTAATGAGTTAATAAACATGGCAATCTGCCTGGTGTGGGCTTTATCTAGGCCTAACAGAAGATTATGCAGAGCCACCTCCTCTGGACGGCCAGGAAATCTAGCAAGAAATGGCTCTAAGGAGGAAGCACGGATGTCCATGTATAAAGGGCAATATAAAAATATATGAGCAATAGATTCAATGATCCCTAAGTTGCAGGGACATAGCCGTGTTTCCAATGGTTGTGAGCCAAATCTACCATATAGAACGTTGGATGGGAGCACATTACATCTTGCTAGAGTGAAAGCACACAGTTCTTGTGGATTCTCTAATAGATGTAAGTATTGGCCCGCTTACCAATATGTAATGGAAGTTACAGACACCTACATGATTTGTCTCCTCATTTCAAGGTCCCCTTCAAGTTTTTGATCTGGTGGACAATAGCAGACCCCCACTATCACATCGCTCCTTGGACCTGGTAGTTTAACCCACAGTGATTCTATGGTGGAGTCAGACCCACCATCAATCTCCATTCTGCTGGATTTTACTCCTTAGAATCATAGAATCATAGAGTTGGAAGAGACCTCAAGGGCCATCCAGTCCAACCCCCTGCCATGCAGGAACCCCATCACAATATTTCCCACAGATGGCCATCCAGCCTCTGCTTAAAAACCTCTAAAGAAGGAGACTCCACCACCCTTTGTGGCAGCATATTCCACTGCCGAACAGCTCTAACTGTCATGAACTTCTTCCTAATGTTCAAATGGAATCTCTTTTCCTGTAATTTGAAACCATTTCCCCGAGTCCTAGTCTCTGAAGCCATGGAAAACAAACCTGCTCCCTCTTCAATATGACATCTTTTCAAATATTAAAACATAGCTATCATATCCCCCCTCAGTCTTCTTTTGGAAAGGCTAAACATTCCCAGTTCCCTAAGCCATTCCTCATAAGACATTTCCTCCAGACTCTCAACCGTCCTGGTCGCCCTCCTCTGCACCCACTCGAGGTTGTCAACATCCTTTTTAAATTGAGGTGCACAGAACTGGACACATTACTCCAGGTGGGGTCTTCTTTGACATAGATGCCTCCTCCACCTCCAACCTGCCCCTCTCTATCCCTTCTATAGAGTTTATATTTTTTTAATTAAGTAATTTTATTGGGTTTTTTAGGGGGGGACAAGGGGGGAGGGGTATAAGGGGAAAGGAATACAGTTTAAAAATTACATTGAATACATCAAGCCAAAAATAACGATTTAACCTATTAACAAATCACCAAATAATATCACAATGCTAGTAGGTTTTTTACTTCTTGCCATCTTTTCCGAGAAATCTCATCGTAGTCTCCCATTAGAAAGCCGGAGAGTCTGTCGATTTCAATGCATTCTCTTATCTTTTCGTGAAAATTTCTCTCTGTTGGCACATCTGGTTGTTTCCCAACAGAGATAACCACAATGGTGCTTTGGGGTAAAATTGTTTTTTGATCGGTAACCATATTTTAACTAAGGCATTCCTTATCCAGTGCTTTTTAAAAAGGGTAGGTATATTACCCTTATACCATATATAATGATGCCAACCCTTATCCAAGCCGTGGCTCTCAAGCTGCAGTATTCTATTATTTGTCATCAAAATCCAGTCTTTAATCCAAGTCATGGTAGCAGCCTTGTAGTATAACACCAAATTGGGCAGGGCAAAGCCACCAGTTTTAGTTCTGTCCTGTAGATAAACATTTCTAATCCTTGCTTTTTTTCTTTTGCCATATAAATACACGTATACTTTTTTCCAGGTCTGAAATGATCTTAAAGTTAGGTAATATAGGTAGGGATTGAAATAAAAAGAGCAGTTTAGGTAAGACATTCATTTTAACTGCAGCAATTCTGCCCATTAAGGATAATTGAAGTCTTGACCAGGTTTCCAAATCAGCTTTGATTGCTTTTATACCATTAAGATAATTATCTTTAAGTAAAGTGTTACAACGGTTAGATATGGTAATACCCAAATATTTTACCTTACTAGCATGTTGGAAACCCGATTGGTTTACCAATTTTTCGGTCATAGGTGGAGTCATATTTTTAGTAAGCAACAGTGTTTTTTCTCTGTTTACCTTTAGTCCTGAAATTTTGGAGTAGGCCTCCAAAATCTTTAGTAGTTCTGGAGTGGAGGTCTGAGGGTCCTCCATAATAACCAACAGATCATCCGCAAAGGCTTGCACCTTATAAACTTCTCCTTTGCTTTGTAGGCCTTGGATACCTGGGGTGTTTCTTATAACATGGAGTAGCACCTCTAAAGTTAATATAAACAGCAGAGGGGAGAGAGGGCATCCTTGCCTGGTGCCTTTGTGTATCTTGACTTTGTCTGTAAGGTAGCCATTGACTACAATCCTAGTGTTTTGGGCGGAGTAAATATGTTCAATTGCTTGTAGCATTCTGTGTCCACACTGTAGATAATCTAACTGAATTTTGAGTAAAGACCAGGATACATTATCGAATGCTTTCTCAGCGTCGATGAATGCGAAGGCTACTTGCTTCTCAGGGTGGCACTCATAATATTCCAACGCATTGAGGAAAGTTCTAATGTTGGATTGAAGGCGCCTTTTCGGAAGGAAGCCGGTTTGATCTTGGGATATCAAAGAGGGTAGGATCGTCCACCATCTGGTTGCCAAAATAGTTGCAAATATTTTGTAATCCACATTTAGGAGAGCGATTGGCCTGTAATTCTGTATCAGGTCTTTGGGTTTCCCTTCTTTAGGAATCAGTGTTGTATGAGATAGTTTCCATGAATCTGGTATGTCTCCATCCTCTAAAATAGATGTAAAAAGATTTTTCATATTTCCAGAGACTATCTCAGAAATTTTTTTGTAGAATTGTGCCGGTATTGAGTCAGGTCCGGGGGCCTTGTTCATTTTTTGGTGATTAATAGCCTCTGTTATTTCCATCATTGTTATAGGAGCGTTCGTCGAAGCTCTCTGTTCTTCAGTAAGTTTTGGAAAGTTGGCTTGTTCAAGGTATTGAAAGATGGCATCTTTATCTATTGTCTCCGGCTTGAACAAGTTCTGGTAATATGCCTCTATAATTTTTTGAATTTGTAGCTGCTCTGTCTGGTTTTCCCCAGTTTTATCTTTAAGTGCTAAAATAAGTTTTTGAGATTGTACCTTTTTTAGCCTATAGGCTAACCATTTACCTGGTTTATTTGCATTTTCAACAAGTTCAAAAGTTCAGCTTGGCCAGTTTAATTTTATGGGCTATATCTGCTGTCAGGATCAAATTAAGTTCATGCCTACAGGAAGCTAGGTCTTTGTTCAGCTGCTCGTTGCGTGGGTCATGAATTAAGTCCTTTTCAAGCTTTTTCATCATATTGAGGATAGATTCAGATCTCTTTTTTCTCTCTTTGTTCCGTCTTGCCATGTATTGGATGACAAACCCTCTAAAGTAGGGCTTTGAGGCATCCCACACCGTTTTCAATGGGGTACCCTTGTTCAGGTTCAGTTCAAAGTATAAATTCAAATCTTTGGCGGCCTCCAGAATAAATTCTTTGTCAGTCCACAAAGCTGAGTTGATTTTCCAGTGTCTGGGCTTACCCGAAGATTTCAATGTCCACAAGATAGCATTATGATCGGAAATTGTTCGGGGTAGGACTTCTATGTCCCTTGTATTAAGTAAAAGATCAGGTGAGGCCCAGCACATATCAATGCGGGAGAAAGAGGCGTGTTGTCTTGAGTGAAAAGTGAAACCATCTTTTAGTGGGTTTTTCCTTCTCCAAATATCTTAAAGTTCTAAAATGTCAGACATGTCGAGAAACGATTTTGGCAGTATGGAAGACGAAGTCTTGGGTTTTTTCCCTTTTGGTATTTTCCTGTCCACAGATGGAATATGTACAGCATTGAAATCTCCCAATATTATTAACTGGTGATTTTCATATTGCAAGAGCTTCTGAGCCAATTCTTCAAAGAAAGCTTGTCTTCTATGGTTGTCGTTGGGGGCATATATACCAACAATAATTGTTTCTTTGGATTGGATATTTGCCTGGACCAGAATCCATCTGCCTAGTTGATCTTTTTCCAAAAGAGCTGGAAAGAGTTCTGGTTTGATATATAATGCCACCCCATTTTGCTTCTTTTCTTTGTTTGAGTGGAAAACAGGTTCCCCAATCTATTTTGGGTTAAGTATTGTTCATGCTTTCTCAATACGTGGGTTTCCTGTAAACAGATAATTGCACATTGTTGTTTTTGGAGGAGATTAAATGTCTTGCGGCGCTTCTGTGGGGAGTTCAATCTATTGATATTCCATGTTAGGATTTTCTGAGCCATCTTGTTTTACTTCCAACGGTGTTTCCTCCCTGGTTTTTTCCTAAGATATCGTTTCGGCCTGGCGCCTCCCACTGCACCGGAGTCTTGATCTTGCTTGGAAGTCCCTTGTTGGGGAGTCTGGTTGTCTTGGCTATCATCTTTAGTAGCGGTTTGGATATCGATTGTATCATCACCTTCGGAGAGGGATGATGAAGAGGAAGAGGGGGAGAAACCCAACTTCCCTGCATTTTTCTCAGCGAAGATTCTAGCTTTCTTGTGGGATTCAATTTTCTGTGTTTTCCCTTCCCATTGGAAGGTCAAACCTTGGGGGTAGATCCACTTGTATCTTATATCATGCTTAAGCAGAAGTTTGGTGAGAAATGTGTATTCTTTCCGCAATTGACGGACCTCCCATGGGACATCTTTCAGTATTGTCACTTTGGATTTATTGATTTCCACCTCTTTATCTCGAATAGCCTTGAGGATACAATCTCGGGTGTATCTTCTGACAAGTTTGACTATTACCTCCGGAGGGAGTTTATGTTTTCTAGTATAGGCTGTAGGTTGGCGGTAGATCACGTCTACTTCACGAAGGAATTCTTCTACGGGTGCCTCAAGCAAGGTGGCCAAGCCTTCTCCAACTGTGGTATAGAGATTCTCATCTTTATCAACAGTGAGATTTTGAATCCTTAAGATTTTGGAGGAAGATTCTATTTCTTGCATGAGAACCGATCTGTTGGTGGATTCCATTGTAGCTTCTATTTCTTCTAGACGGAAATCAGTAATGCCCATGTTGTCTTCCAATGCCTGTAGACGCCCACAAAAGGATTCCATTTTGGAATCTACATTTGCAAAACCTTCTTTCATTTCAGCTCTTAACTCAGAAAAGGCAGTGCTCTGGTCTGATATCAATTTGACCTGAGTTAAGTTCAACTGATTAAGCATGTCTAGGATTTGGCTGGATTGACTTGATTGTTGAGACATGGCAGGAAGAGATGGATGAGCCAGAGAGGTAGAAACAGTCTTTTTTTGTATAGATGGGGTTTTACTCATTGCTAAGAGTTGCAATTCAAGCTACTACAGGCAGAGAAAGTCCAAGTAAGAACGTGGTGTAATTGTTGTGCTGTAATTACAGTAAAACCAATTTACTTCTTGCCAGAGATATTGCAGAGATTCAAAGTCCCACAAATAGCTTGCTATAATCACAGTAGATTGGCTTGCTCCTTTCAGGACAGCAATACAATGTAAACACAGCTGCATACATAGAAAGATCCAGCAGATGGCGTGTTGTATCCACTTTGAGCCAACAGAGCCAACAGAGCCAGGAAATCAAAAATGAAACTAATTTTCAGAGGTTTATCTGCCTTTAACGGAGAAGTAAAAGCAGCCCTTTCCGAAAAGCAAATAACAGAAGGCAGGCAAAAGAAGTATTTAGAGGAAAGCAGATTTTCTTTAGGTGAGTTTTGCTTGATTTTGTATCTTTGAAAGGGCTATCTCATGATAGGAAGCCACTCACTTGCACAGGAAGGGGGAGGGGCAGCTTCTTCTCCGTCCGGTCTCCCACAGTCTCAGACGCACGAGTGATTTATTCCCAGGTGTATCTACCCTCACAAGTGAGAGGAACCACACCTGGGACGCCTCGGATCGAATCTGGGATGTCTTCTGCTCCCAGTGGGTGATCATAGAATGGAAATCACCCTCTTGGGACCTGGGATACATCGACGCTAGCCAGGGCTGCTTCAGCTAACGTCTCTGCTGCTCGCCGCCATCTTGCCCCCCCTTCTATAGAGTTTATAGCCTGGGATTGCGTTATCCCACTGGTTCTCCGCATTCCACCAGGTTTCTGTTATGGCTATAATAACCCACCCCCCCACCCCACGCAGCTTTTTATTCCAGTACTCTGTATTCCTTCTTCTCTAGTGCTGAGGAAAGTTAAGATGGCTCTGTCTTCCATTACCCAAAACAGTAACAATAGGTTTTCCTACATTCCCTTGCATGTTGCTTTACTCTGGAATTTGAGCAATATGTGCGGCCCGAAGTGCGGTGAAAAGTGGATAGAATCATAAAATTGTAGAATCATAAAGTTGGAAGAGATCTCAAGGGCCATCCAGTCCAACCTCCGGCCATGCAGGAACCCCATCACAATATTTTTGACAGATGTCCATCCAGCCTTTACTTAAAAACCTCCAAAGAAGGAGACTCCACCACCCTTTGTGGCAGCATATTGCACTGCCGAACAGCTCTAACCATCATGAAGTTCTTCCAAATGTTCAAATGGAATCTCTTTTCCTGTAGTTTGAAACCATTTCCATGAGTCCTAGTTTCTGAAGCCATGGAAAACAAACCTGTTCCCTCTTCAACATGACATTCTTTTTTTACCTTTTTCATTCTTTTTACCTAAATGTAGCACCCCACATTTCCCTCTGTTGAAATCTATTCCAGCACTCTAATCTGTCAAGGTACTTTTGGATTTTCATCCTATCCTCTAGGGAATTAGCAACCCCTCCCAATTTGGTATCATCTAAAAAATTTACTAGCATACACTCTATTCCTTCCTCCAAGTAATTAATAAAGATATTGTACAGCATTGGACCCATAACAGAACCCTGGGGCACCCCACCAGTCACATCTCGCCAAGCTGAAGAGAGGCCATTTATGATAACCCTTTGGGTGCAATCAGTCAACCAATTAGATATCCATCTAACAGTAGCACTATCTATCCCACTTTCTACTAACTTCTTAGCAAGAATACCATGGGGAACCTTATCGAAGGCTTTACTAAAGTCCAGATAAGCAATATCCACAGCATTCCCCTGATCCACCAGGCCTGTAATTTTATCAAAGAAAGAGATCAAATTAGTCTAGTATGACTTGTTTTTAAGAAACCCGTGCTGACTTCTTATAATGACAGCATTGTTTGTTAAATAATTACAGACTGCCTGTTTAATAATCTGCTGTAGGATCTTTCCAGGAATTGAAGTCAAGCTGGCTGGGCAGTTATTCTTTGGGTCCCTCCCCCCCCCCCCTTTTTGAAGATGGGGACAACATTAGCCCTCCTCCAATCGATGGGGACTTCCCAAAGATTATTGCCAATGGTTCTGAAATTACTTATGCCAGTTCTTTTAATATTGTTGGGTGTAATTCATCTGGCCCATGAGACTTAAATTCATTTAATGTTTCCAGGTGTTTCTGTACTAACTCTCTATTCTATGTTGCAAGTCCCGTGCTACCTCATCTAGTCTTTGGCCCAGCAGATCTCTTTCTTCCTTTTTGGAGAAAACGGAGGCAAAGAAGATGTTGAGTAGTTTTGCCTTTTCCTTGTCTCCTGTTAGTAACTGGCTATCATTGTCACATTTCCTTATTTTTCCTTTTGCTGCGGAGAAGCGCCTACGGAGAGAAGTTTCTGCGAAAAGATAAGAAAATGTATCAAAATCGATAGGGGACTATGAAGAGACCACCAAAAGAAGATGGCAAGAAGTAGCAAATTTATTAGTTTACTGATATATGATATGATATGATATGATATGATATGATATGATATGATATGATATGATAGGTGTTGTTTTTAGGATCTCTACTCCAGGCATGATACCATAGTCTTTCGAGGCTGAAGGATGCCAATGAATGATACTATATTCTGATATGTATAATCTTTGACTTGATAGATTTAATGTAATCTTTTGTATTTTACTGTTTATCCTTTCCCCTTCCCTTTCCCCTTAAAATTAATAAAACCTTTATATAAAAAAACTGGATGGTGTTGGGAACAATTGTTACATATGAAATGACTTTGGCATGGAATACTGTTTTAAGGTTGTCTTCAGACAGGTACAAAGTTGAGTTGGGATGATGTGTTGCAACTGTAGTACATACACACATACCCTTTTATTGGCATGTGGAAGCATACAAATATGTACCATGATATAATAAATATTAAAATGATTAATAATTTTTAAATTTCTTAAAGGGATTGTGGGTCTATTAATCAGGTTAAAAACATTAAGAGCACTGTTATATAGATAGGAACTAATGAATATCTTCAGAACCGATCCTAACAATCTCCAATAAAAACATAGCAACTTTTTCAAGTTATGAAGTCGGACTTGACGCAAGCAGACATCAGATTTTGTCCAAATCTGTCACACCTATTAACCTCCATAGAACTTGGTCCAGAATGTCCTTACAGAGTTTATTATTAAGGGGGCAGTGAAAGAGCATGTGGGCAAGAGTTTCCACACTACCTGAGCCGCAAGGACAGCATCTTATGTCATTAGGTAGGCCATTAAATCTACCAGTCAGAACTGCAGATGGCATAACGTTACATCTGGCTAAGGTGAGGGCTCTGCGGACTTATGGGGATTTAAGCAGTGAGAGATATGGGGCCTGCTTACTAGGGATAAAGGTAATGTGTCAATATAAGGGTGAGCATACCCTGTGTGCTGAACTCCACAGTGTCTGTTGCTCTATATCTAACGCTTGTCTTCTTATAGCCCCCAAAGTTTGCTTTTCACCAAGTGAACCAAGTTGTTCGACATCTAGCCCCCATGTTTTCAGTTTTTTTAGCCAGGTTAATGATTCATAAGGTGGCTCTCTATCTCTTAAAAAATAATTTAAAACGGTGTGAATATCTGTGTTATAATAGATTTTTAACCAAAATTTAGTTATTTGTAGCCAGGCTGTTGTTTCCAAAAAGGGAAGAGCCTGTCTCTAGGCAGAGAACTGCGTAAGAAACACATCTCGGAAGACCCAGAAATTTCCAAAGAAACTGGGCTTGAATACGTTCCACTGAAGAATCCATGGCCGCCTGCCAAACTGGAATTCCATACAGAATTTGCGGGGAGATCTTTGCTTTCCATACCTGTAAGGCCGCAGGTACAAATTGATTGCCTTTAGTGTGATAAAAGCGTAGAGTGGACTGCACAGTGGCTCTTGCTGAATTGATAGCAGCTTTCTGTTGGGCACTCCAGGACTGCTTAAAATGGAAGAGGATACCTAGGTATTTAAACGGTTTGACTTGCTCAATGCTGTAGCCATTTATTTTCCACAGCAATTTCCTCCGTGATCTGGAAAAGACCAGAATATTAGATTTGTCATACTTGAGCTGTAGGTTGTTAATGGTGAGGTACTTCACACAGCCACTAAGCAGACATTTCAATCCTATGCAGGATTGAGAAATTAAAACCGTGTCATCTGCATAAAGTAATAAAGGGGTGGGGCGCGTCCCTAATTTTGGAGGGTGGCTCTCGACCTTCTCTAAGTGACAAGCTAAGTCATTTATAAAGAGGTTTAAAAGGGTGGGTGCAAGGATACAACCCTATTTCACTCCTTTGTTGGTAGGGAAAACTTATGTTAATTCCCCATCCCATGATGATCTCACTTGTGAGGTTGTGTCTGAATGTAACATGATAAGGGATAGGAGTCTTTTGTCTATACCCATTTTAAGTAGTTTGAACCATAGGGTATTCCTGTTGATTGAGTCAAAGGCCCCTTTTAAGTCAAAGAAGGCCAGGTAAGTTTGGAATTCAGTTTCCTTATGGAATAATTTACCCTATGGGCCAATATCAAGGAGTTATGGAGAGGGACCCTACCTTTTCTGAAACCTGCTTGCTCTACACCAAGGATACATTCTGAATTTATCCATAAAGTCAGATTGTTCAGTAAATGTTTAGCATAAAGTTTCCCAATTACGGAAAGTAAATTGATTGGTCTGAAATTATTTGGCTGGTGTGGATTGCCTTTTTTGTAGATAGGAACTATGATTGCGTGGAGCTAGTCTTTTGGTATTATTCCAGATTGATCTGTGATTGTGAATAAGGGGGCCAGCAGTTTCGCCCACCATGCAGGTTCCTGCTTTAATAAATTGGGTGGGATATCATCTGGTCCTGCAGCCTTCTGAGGTTTTAAATGAGCAATGCTCTCCATGACCTCTTCTTATGTTAATGCAGGCCACATCAGAGATCCAGTCAGATTCAAGTCTGATGATTCTCTGGGTGGAGTAGCGTTATCACAGAGAAGGCTAGAAAAATGGTTTTACCATGTTTGGGATGGAATTATTGCGGGATCATGGGACTCTTGTCTAAAGGATCCTGCAACGATATCCCACAATGATTTGTTGTTTTTATTTCTTATGGCAATAAAGTTATTGCTTAATAGCCTGTTCTGTTGAGCAAGTGCACAGTGTCTTTTTGTGTCTGACAGATAACTCAGGTCATTTTTCAATAAAAAAATAGTTGTTCAATGTTTTGGGAGTACGCGAAGTTCTATAGGCCCTATAACATTCGTATATACGACTTTTCAAAGCTATACAGTCCTGCTCAAACCACTCAGTCTTGCCTGTAATGGCCGTGTACTTGTGCCTAGATGATTTCTGTCTCAGTTCGTTTTTTAAAAAGACCAATAACTTTTCAAATGAATCAATTCTAGTTTTAACGTCCCCAGCGGTGGCCACCTGTGTTACTAATAACCGGCAAACTTGACTGGTCAGTAACAACAGGAACTAATGCAGGTGGATATTAGATTTCCTCTCAGAGCATTCTCAACGGGTCAGGATGGGTTCTCACACCTCTGCGAATCTCAGTATAAATACAGGAACACCACAGGGGTGTGTGTTGAGTCCGCTTTTGTATACGCTCTACACATACGACTGTGTTCCCAACTACCCCAACAATAAGATCATTAAGTTTGCAGACGACACAACTGTGGTAGGACTGATCAATGCTGGGGAGGGGGAGTCGGCTTATAGGAGGGAGGTGGAAATGCTGACAGAGTGGTGTAGGGAAAACAACTTATTCCTCAATTTAGAAAAATCAAAAGAGATTATTGTGGATTTCAGAAAATGCAAATTAGATATTCAGCCACGTACTATTGAAGGAAAGTGAAGAAACAGGTTTTAGTGTTTCAATTTCTGGAAATGGAGCTGAGAGATGATCTGACATGGGGAGCAAACACTAAATATTTGATGAAGAAAGCATAGCAGAGATTATACTTTTTGAGAATCTTCAAGAAGAAGAATCTTTCAAAAAATCTGCTTCTGACTTTTTATCACTATGCCATAGAGAGTGTGCTGTCTGTGTGTGTGGTATGGGAGTTGTACAGCTGGAGAAAGAACAATGCTGCCCAAGGTTAAGACTGCGGAGAGAATAATTGGGTGTACTCTCCCTACTTTAGACCAAATCAATGATTCCAGGTGTTATAAGAAAGCTGTAGAGTTGTGCAGGATCTCACATATCCTGGAAATGCTATCTTTCAGCTTCTGCCCTCTAGGAGGAGATACAGGGTCATTAAGACCAGGACTAGCCGCTTGAGGAATAGATTCTACCCAAGAGCAGTTTGGGACTTGAATGCAGCAAAATGCAGTTTCTGAGGGAGCTTCAGTAATTAGTTTTGAGAGTTTTAGAGTTTTTTTTAGAGTTTTTAATTTTTTTTAGAGGTTTTAAGTGCGTTAGGGGGTTAAATGTGTGTATGTGGGGTGGGGGATAGATATTTTTGTATGGTTGTATTGTTAGGTCCTGTAGATTCTTTCAATCTCATTGTTCTATCTATCTATCTATCTATCTATCTATCTATCTATCTATCTATCTATCTATCTATCTATCTATCTATCTATCTATCTATCTATCTATCTATCTATCTATCTATCTATCTATCTATCTGTGTGATACTCAGGACCTGGTCAGGGATGTGAATGTCACTGAGCCTCTGGGGAACAGTGACCATGCTGCAATTTCCTTTGCCATGCATGTCGGAGGAAGAGTGTCAACCAAATCAGACATAAAAACCCTTGATTTTCGAAGGGCAAACTTCCCTCAGATGAGGAAACTAGTTAGAGAGAAATTGAAGGGGAAAGTTAGAAGAATCCAATCTCTTCAGAGTGCATGGAGTCTGTTTAAAACAACAATAATAGAGGCCCAGCACAAGTGCATACCACAAAGAAAGAAGAACTCATTTAAGTCCAAGAGGACACCGGCATGGTTAACGAGTGGAGTTAGAGAGGCTCTAAAGCACAAGGAGAGGTCTTTCTGTAAATGGAAATCCTCCCCAAATGAGGAAAATAAAAAGGAACACAAACTCTGGCAAAAGAAATGTAAGAAGATGATAAGGGAGGCAAAGAAAGATTTTGAGGAACGCATGGCTAGCAATATAAAGGGTAATAATAAAAGCTTCTTTAAATATGTTAGAAGTAGAAAACCTGCCAGAGAACCAGTTGGCCCTCTGGATGGTGAGGGAGGAAAAGGGGAGGTTAAGGAGGACTTGGACATTGCAGAGAAATTGAATGACTTCTTTGCGTCTGTCTTCACGACAGTGGACCTTGAGCGGATTCCGCTGCCTGAGCCACCCCTCTTGACTAAAGAATTAAATCAAATACAGGTTAAAAGAGAGGATGTTTTAGGTTTGATTGATAAATTGAAGACCAATAAGTCACCGGGCCCAGATGGCATCCACCCAAGGGTTATTAAGGAACTGAGAAATGAAATTTCGGATCTCTTAACGGTAATATGCAACTTGTCTCTTAAAATGGCCACAGGATAGCGGATGTCACACCAATTTTTAAAAAGGAAGGAGGAGGGACCCGGGAGACTACAGGCCGTCTGTCCCAGGGAAGATGGTGGAAAGCCTCATCCAAGAGAAAATCTTAAAACACATAGAAGAACAAACCTTGCTGAGAGAAAATCAGCATGGCTTCGGCAAGGGTAAGTCTTGCCTGACAAACCTTTTAGAATTTTTTGAAAAGGTCAACAGGCATGTGGATTTGGGTGAACCGGTGGATATAGTGTATCTGGATTTTCAAAAGGCTTTTGACACAGTCCCTCACCAAAGGCTGCTGAGAAAATTGCACAGTCAGGGGATAAGAGGACAGGTCCTCTTATGGATTGAGAACTGGTTGAGATCCCGGAAACAAAGAGTAGGTGTCAATGGGAAATTTTCACAATGGAGAGAAGTGAAAAGCGGTGAGGCCCAGGGCTCTGTCCTGGGACCGGTGCTTTTCAATCTGTTCATAAATGACCTGGAGACAGGGATAAACAGTGAGGTGGCCAAGTTTGCAGATGACACAAAACTTTTCCGTGTGGTGAAAACCAGAGAAGATTGTGAAGAGCTCCAGAAGGATCTCTCCAAACTGGGGGAATGGGCTGAGAAATGGCAAATGCGTTTTAATGTAACCAAATGTAAAGTCATGCATATTGGGGCAAAAAAAATCCAAACTTCATCTATCAACTCATGGGCTCTGAGTTATCTGTGACGGATCAGGAAAGAGATCTTGGTGTGTTGGTGGACAGCTCCATGAAGGTGTCTCCCCAGTGTGTGGCAGCGGTGAAGAAGGCCAATTCCATGCTAGGGGTTATCAAAAAGGGGATTGAAAATAAAACAGCCAACATTATAATGCCATTATACAAAACAATAGTAAGGCCGCACCTGGAGTATTGTGTACAATGCTGGTCACCGCATCTCAAGAAAGACATAGTGGAACTGGAAAAGTTGCAGAAGAGAGCGACTAAAATGATTATTGGGCTGGGGCACCTCCCTTATGAAGAAAGGCTAAAACATCTGGGCCTCTTTAGTCTGGAAAAAAGGCGCTTGAGGGGGGATATGATTGAGACATACAAAATAATGCAGGGCATGAGTAAAGTGGATAGAGGGAAGCTCTTCTCTCTCTCCCAAAATACCAGAACTAGGGGACATACACTCAAATTGAAGGCTGGGAGAGTAAGAACTGACAAAAGAAAATATTTTTTCACCCAGCGCATTGTAAGTCTATGGAACTCCCTGCCACAGGATGTGGTGATGGCATCTGGCCTGGATGCCTTCAAAAGGGGATTGGACAGATTCCTGGAGGAAAAGTCCATCACAGGTTACAAACCATGATGGAGAAACCAGGGTACTTCAAGGGCCAGATGCAGGGGAGTGGTATCAGGAGACAGATATCTAGTCTCATGCGTTCCCAAACACATCTGGTGGGGCTGCTGTGAGATACAGGAAGCTGGACTAGATGGGCCTTTGGCCTGATCCAGCATGGCTCCTTATGTTCTTATGTTCTTATCTATCTATCCATCTAACTTCAGATGAGTTTGCCTATTCCAAACTAATTTCCCTGACGTAATAGGATCACAATTTTGTTTTGTACTGATATTATCCTTGGGTATTCCCAAATTGATTTTAGCAGTTATTGGAAGGTGATTGCTAATCAAGATTTCACCCACTGCGAGTTCTTTTACCTGGTTTTCATAGTTATTGAGATTATAATCAATAACACTTGACCCCTGTTTTGTTATATGGGTGAAGTTGCCAGATTCTGGGTATTCTATTAGCCTATTTAACCAGCATAGATTGAATAATGTGCAGAATTTGACAAATTCTTTTACCTGGTTTTCATAGTTATTGAGATTATAATCAATAACACTTGACCCCTGTTTTGTTATATGGGTGAAGTTGCCAGATTCTGGGTATTCTATTAGGCTATTTAACCAGCATAGATTGAATAATGTGCAGAATTTGACAAATTCTTTTACCTGGTTTTCATAGTTATTGAGATTATAATCAATAACACTTGACCCCTGTTTTGTTATATGGGTGAAGTTGCCAGATTCTGGGTATTCTATTAGGCTATTTAACCAGCATAGATTTAATAATGTGCAGAATTTGACAAATTCTTTTACCTGGTTTTCATAGTTATTGAGATTATAATCAATAACACTTGACCCCTGT
This sequence comes from Phrynocephalus guinanensis, assembly GCA_037367245.1. Lineage (NCBI taxonomy): Eukaryota > Metazoa > Chordata > Lepidosauria > Squamata > Agamidae > Phrynocephalus > Phrynocephalus guinanensis. Next base: position 94,525,359 of record CM074741.1, on the reverse strand, counting down.
TTTGTTATATGGGTGAAGTTGCCAGATTCTGGGTATTCTATTAGGCTATTTAACCAGCATAGATTGAATAATGTGCAGAATTTGACAAGTTCAATCCCTGCAGCATTGTGATGTAGATCTTTAGACTGTCTACTTAAGGTACACAAAGGAGGGATGAATGGATCATCCCCCACATCCAAGGCCTTTACGAAGATCTGTTCATTACTCCCTACCCTAGCATTGAAGTCACCCGCCACTATGAATTCAGATGATAGAAACCTCATTTCTAAAGCCTTGAAGGAGTTTGTTAGGCCCACCCAAGATTCCTTACATTGAGTATGATTATGGCCAGGTGGAATGTAGACATTAATTAAGATCCAAGATTTAGTCTGTGATGTAAGCTTAGAGGCTAAAATATGGGCATCTCTGTTATTGATGGTTATAGGTTCAGAGAGTAAGTTTCTGTTGACCAATGTTTCCAGGCCGGCTATTGTAGTAGGTAATGAGGTATGATGGATGCTTGCAAAACCATGTGTTGACAAGGACAAGGTTTTGAGCATCAGTGAAGTCAAGGATTTATTCACCGTCTTTGGTTGGGATTGCAATAGATTTCTCCTCAAGAAGGTTCCAGAAGAACTCTTTGTCACTGTTGGGGCAGCCAATATGCAGTGCGTATGTACTGAAGCAGTGGATGCACCACTTTGTTATTACAAAGACAATCTTCATCAGTCAATCATCAAATCATGAACTTCTACAACACCATAATGAAACAGTTGTGACACAGCAATGTCTTGAGGCCACCAAAATAGATGCCCTTGTACCTATGGTCAATATGTGGTTCCTTTCCGCTCCATCTTTCCGCTCCTGATGGGCGCAGATGTCAACTCACTGCTGTTTGATTACAGCTGCGAGTTTGGTTGCTCTTCTGGTAGGTATCCCCATATTGATGGTTATTACATCAAACTGACTGTACTGCCAGAAGAGATCTGCATTGTGTAAGCATATTTACAGGGTGAAAGCAATATTATAAAAATATTAAGACTCTGCAAGGTAAACGCATGTGTGGAGATTCCACACTGCAACTTTGAAATGACCATATAGGGCAGGGGTCCTCAAACTAAGGCCCCGGGGGCTGGATATGCCCCCCCAGGGTCCTGAATCCCCCCCCCCGGGACCAATTGCAACCCCCCCACACCTACCCCCTGCTTTGCGAGCAAGCCTGCCTCCACAGCTGCTTCTCTTGCTGAGGCAGTTCAAAGCTATGGGCTATGTCACTTCTCCCACTCCCCCCAACTACCAACCAGATGATTGGCATGCTGGCTAGTGGGGCATTCATAGAGGAAGGGCTACGGCAGGGTCCCCCACTCCCCCCACCCACCGCCCAGATGGTCGGGGCACCGTCTGCAGTTGAGCAGGGCAATTTAAAATGGGAGGGCTGCGGCAAGGTCTCCCATTCCCTCCATGGCCCTGAGGCCCCACCCCTGCTCCTCCTCCATCCTGCCCACCTGCCTTCCTTGTGTGGCTTCTGCCTGTGTTATTGTGGTTGTGAGGAAGGAAGGGGGTAGGCGGAGGCAGCGCCAGCCAGCCTTCTGAGCCAGAGCAGCCACGACAGTGGACAGATGGAGGGATGGACGGAGGGCGACTGAGGGTGAAATGGAGCTACTTCCTGCCTACCCAGCCCCCTCCAAGCTGCTGTCTTGTTCTGTGGAGCAAGGGAGGGGAGGAGGGAGTCCAGCCATGGCTGTAGGCTGAAGCTGCCACCACCACTGGGTTAGAGACCAGCAAGGAGGAGGTGGTGGAGAAAGAAGAGAAGGGAAGGGAAGGGCAATGGTGGTCCAGGCTGGCGGGGCTGCATTTGTCTACGGTTGGTGATGGGCGGGCTGGCAAGTCAAGAGAACACCGCAGCCTGGTTGGGCTCAGCCAGTGAGCGGGCTGCAGGTGTCTTTGGGCATGCCTTGCTGCCTCCCCTCCCTCCTTCCCAGCCCTTGCTCTCTCCCTCGCTCACTTGCAGCACACCAAGTTGGACCAGGCTGGGCCAGGCCAAGAGAGGAGGTCGCATTCCCTCCAGGGCAAAGCGAGGGCGTGATGGCCAGGGCACACTGCTGGATCTGTGCGCAGTGGTGCCAGCCTTGCTGTCCTTGCTGTGGCTGCTGCTCCTCATCCTTAGTGGCTGCACAGAAGGTGATGAGGGGCCTGAGTTTGCCTGGGCTTCTGCCTCCTTCCCAATGCAATGAAGGAAGGAAGGAAGGAGAGCCGCTCCAGCCGCTGTCACTGCAGGAGGAGGAGGAGGAGGCGCAGCAGAGGGATCCGAGCAGTGGCACCACAGGGCGGTGATCTCACAGTGGCCCACCAAATGCCTATGGGAGCGCATGAGACTAGATATGTCTCCTGATACCACTCCCCTGCATCTGGCCTTTGAAGTACCCTGGTTACACATCTCCATCATTGGTACCCGTGATGAACTTCTCCTCCAGGAATCTGTCCAATCCTCTTTTGAAGGCATTCAGGCTAGATGCCATCACCACCTCTTGTGGCAGGGAGTTCCACAGACTAACAACACAGACTGTTCTCACTCTCCCAACCCACAGTTTGAGTGCATGTCCCCTAGTTTTGGTATTTTGTGAGAGGGAGAAGAGTGTCCCTCTATCCACTTGACTCATGCCCTCCATTATTTTGTACGTCTCAATTATATCCCCCCCAGGCGCCTTTTTTCCAGACTAAAGAGTCCCAAATGCTGTAGCCTTTCCTTATAAGGGAGGTGCCCCAGCCCCGTAATCATTTTAGTTGCTCTCCTCTGCACCTCTTCCATTCCACTATGTCCTTTTTGAGATGTGGTGATCAGAATTGTACACAATACTTCAGGTGTGGCCTTACTATCATTTTGTACAATGGCATTATAATGTTAGCTGTTTTATTTTCAATCCCCTTTTTGATAATCCCTAGCATGTAATTGGCCTTCTTCACCGCTGCCATACATTGGGGAGACACCTTCATTGAGCTGTTGTTCACCAATAGTCACCCCCCCGCCATTTTGCGGTTCAGGTACTGTGGTCCCACTACATCGCGGGATCACAGTACCTGCACCTCGAGCCGTGGGGGGGGCGATTGGGTCGCTCCGCGATGCCCCCCGCGCTCCTCTGAGAAGCCTGAGGGCCATGTGGGGGGTGGCGGGGGGAGGTCAGATCCTGCAACACCACCTGCAAGCGCCACCCCAAGACTTCTCGGACAGGTGTGCGATCACCCCCCCGCTCCCAGCCCCCACCCCACCCGCTTCCACATATCGCAGATTTTCATGCATCGCAGGTGGGGTGGGTCCCTAACCCCTGCGATCGGCGGGGGGGTTACTGTACACCAAGATCTATTTCCTGATCTATCACGGATAGCTCAGAGCCCATGAGTTGATAGATAAAGTTTTTATTTTTTGCCCCAATATGCATTATTACTTTACATTTTGCTACATTGAAACACATTACCATTTTGGAGCCCATTCCCCCAGTTTGGAGAGATCCTTCTGGAGCTCTTCACAATCTTCTCTGGTTTATACCATACGGAAAAGTTTTGTGTTATCTGCAAACTTGGCCACCTCACTGCTTATCCCTGTCTCCAGGTCATTTATGAACAGATTGAAAAGCACCGGATCCAGGACAGATCCCTGGGGCACACCGCTTTTCACTTCTCTCCATTGTAAAAATTGCCCATTGACACCTACTCTTTATTTCCTGGATCTCATCCAGTTCTCAGTCCATAAGAGGAGCTGCCCTCTTATCCCTTGACTGTGCAATTTTCTTAGCAGGCTTTGGTGAGGGATTGTGTCAAAAGCCTTCTGAAAATCAAGATAGGTAATATCCACCCGTTCACCCACATCTACAAGGCTGTTGACCTTTTCAAAGAATTCTAAAAGGTTTGTCAGGCAAGACTTACCCTTGCAGAAGCCATGCTGATTTTCTCTCAGCAAGGTTTGTTCTTCTATGTGTTTTAAGATTTTCTCTTGGATGAGGCTTTCCACCACCTTCCCTGAGACAGACGTAAGGCAAGCCGGCCTGTAGTTTCCCGTGTCCCTCCTCCTTCCTTTTAAAAAATTGGTGTGACATCCGCTATCCTCCAGTCCTCCGGCACTGTGGCCATTTTAAGAGACAAGTTGCATATTACCGTTAAGAGATCCAAAATTTCATTTCTCAGTTCCTTAATAACCCTTGGGTGGATGCCATCTGGGCCCGGTGACTTATTGGTCTTCAATTTATCATTAAACCCAAAACATCCTCTCTTTTAACCTGTATTTGATTTAATTCTTTAGTCAAGAGGGAATCTGCCCAAGGTCTTCTGTCGTGAAGACAGATGCAAAGAACTCATTTAATTTCTCTCCAATTTCCAAGTCCTCCGTTATCTCCCATTTTCCTCCCTCAACATCCAGAGGCAGCAGCCCTGGCAGTTTTTTACTTCTAGCATATTTAAAGAAGCTTTTCTTATTTCTCTTTATATTGCTAGCCATACGTTCTTCAAATTCTTTCTTTGCCTCTCTTATCATCTTCTTACATTTCTTTTGCCAGAGTTTGTGTTCCTTTTTATTTTCCTCATTTGGGGAGGATTTCCATTTACAGAAAGACCTCTCCTTCCGCTTTAGAGCCTCTTTAACTCCACTCGTTAACCATGCCGGTGCCCTCTTGGACTTAGATGAGTTCTTCTTTCTTTGTGCTATGCACGTGTGCTGGGCCTCTACTACCGTTGTTTTAAACAGGCTCCATGCACTCTGAAGAGATTGGTTTCTTTTTACCTTCCCTTTCAATACCGTTCTAACTAGTTTCATTATCTGTGGGAAATATGCGCTTTGGAAATCAAGGGTTTATGTGTCTGATTTGCTTGACACTCTTCACATGCATGGCAAAGGAGATTGCAGCAGTGTTCAGTCAGTTCCCCAGAGGCTCAGTGACACTCACATCCCTGACCGGGTCCTGAGTATCACACAATAATAGATTCATGTTTTTGCTCCACGGTGGAGCCATGCAGTGGAGGACCCATAATTATTAATGTGCAGTGTTTGGACGTTAATGGGATATATGATTTGATGGCGATTTGGGAAGAATCCTATGCAAAAAACACATGAAATAAAGAGGATCCATCAAGATCCGCCTTTTAATTTTTTTCCTAGGAACAACTCTACGCTTACGAACAGGAACCAGGTTTTAACTCATACAAGTCTTCAACGGGGTAGACTCTAGTTTGCTGTAGCTGATGTAGAAAAAAGAAAAGAAAAAGAGGGTTCTAAAAATAACGAGCCAGTGTGCCATTTCTTCGGGAGAAGCTACAAAATGGGGGCTGAAACCGAAACAAGTATTGAAAAGTGCAACAAACCCTTTCGGTTTAAGGGCGTTCTCTGCCCATGTAGACAATTTTACATGTATTTGTATTTAATCTTTTCGTACAAGGGAATCTTCCAATGGGAAACTGCTCCAATCGTCACTCCCTGGGGGCAGTGGTTTAAATTCCGTCGATGGAGCAACGGGGCTCCCTTCGACGCCGGCGCAGCCTCCTCGGATTCGTCATTTCCGCTCTCGGGCGGGCGCGCTTCCGGACCTTGGCTCCTGGGTTGCCATGGCGGCTGGTTTGAGTGGGATGTTTGGGAGCCAAGGCCCGGGGGCCCCACCGCCGCCGCCGCCGCCGCCTCCCCCCCCAGTCGCCCCAGCGGGGGCTCCCAGTCCCGCTGGGCTCCTGGCTCCCGGCACCGGCGGGCCCAGGAACCCCGGCGGCGGCGGCGGCGGCGGCGGCGGCGGCGCCCTCCTCGTGGACGAGCTGGAGGCTTCTTTCGAGGTGACCTCCTCTTCCTCCTCCTCCTCCTCCTACTACCACTACTACTACTAGTACTCCTACTACTACCACTCCTACTACGGTGGCGGTGCGCCCGGTGGGAGCGCAGGGAGAGGCGGAAAGGCGGCAGGCGTCGTCGGCGTCGTCTTGATCTCTCAGCAAGAAATCCAATCATATTAGCGCCGCCGTTTGCGGTCCGGGTAACAGCAGAAAAGGGTTTTCATGCCTGGGAAGAGACCTTGCCGCATTCCCGTTTTCTCAGTGGGAACTCCCCCCCCCCCAAAAAAAAAAAATCGGTGGGGAGGCCCAGGTTTCCTTGCAAGGCAGATCTTGCTAAGCGGGTCTGTGTGTGTGTGTGTGAGAGAGCGAGAGAGCGAGAGAGAGCTTCCTCAGAGTAGAATCCACAGTGGTGTAGGAAACGTGTTTGACTTGAGCTCCCATCAGCCCCGGACAGCGTGCCCGACTATGGCTTCGAATGCTGGAAGCAGTACAAAACATGGAGGGTGCTGGATTAATTTGGGTAGGATTAATTTGTAGTGTAATCTCAGGCAAAAAAAATAATCAAAGAAAAACATAACAAACATGGGCCACCTTAAAGACTACCTTTCTTATTTTAATGTAACGTTTCATGGGCACATCCACTTCTCTGTGTTTCAAGTATCTTATAACTCTTTCACATAGTTATCCAATATCGATGCTGCATGCCTGGGGTAAGTCTGTGGCTTACTCCCAGCCAAAAGGGATCGGTGTAGTATGATGCTCTGGGGTGACTGACCTACAGATAAAACTTCTGAAAGAATCTCTATAGGAATGTGTGTGCAAGCTACCCAGATCTGGAGAACTAGAATATAGCAATCATTTGTGCTGTCATTTATAGCATTGTGTGCTGATTTTAATTGCTTCAGTATAAATATTCTGTTGCTCAGCATCCTTTTATTCTTAATGCTTTCCTGATTTGTGAAGCAAAACTGGACTTGAGTATTCTTTTAGATGGACAAATGCATGTGATTATTTAGTATTGAACTGTATTAGTGGGAGTCAAATTAGTTTTTTCTATGTTTACTAATTTACTAATTTATATATGTATTATATATACTATTTAGGCTTGCTTTGCTTCCCTTGTGAGTCAGGATTATGTGAATGGAACAGACCAAGAGGAAATTAGAACTGGTAAGCCTCTGCAATTTATTTCTAATTTGTGGGTGTTACATGCTTTGTGCTACTGTAATTCCACCTTCACCTTCTATTTTTATCTTATAATATACATTTAATCTCCTTTGTTTCTAATGGGTGGAAGTAAGACTTGTTACAGATTTTTTTCTTTAAGATAGAACTTTTGTGCCCAGCTGGGAAAATCCAAATCCTTAATAGGCTTAATGTGCCTTCCAAAGATGAACAGTGCAGCCCACCATACTTTATCACTGCTAATTACTGGTCCATACTTGAATTTCCTGATGTGTAGTAGTCTAGTGGATTGGGATGTGCTTAAAATTAATTGCTGGCTTGTTATTTGCAGTCTCATTTTTGGATTGTTTTAAAAATAAAATGAGTATATTATACTTTGGCCTAAATCCAGTAGTTGATCCTAAATAAACACATACATGGGGCTGCTATTGAAGAGGATGTGAAAACTTCAGCAGTCCAAAGCCACTGTGATTATTGGAATAAGCAGATTCAATTATATTACCCCATTCCTGCCCTTTCTGTTTTGGTTCTGTCAGTTTCTGTGCCCGATTCCAAGGAGCTGGTCTTGAGCACATAAGAACATAAGAACATAAGAAGAGCCATGCTGGATCAGGCCAAAGGCCCATCTAGTCCAGCTTCCTGTATCTCACAGCAGCCCCACCAGATGTGTTTGGGAGCGCATGAGACTAGATATCTGTCTCCTGATACCACTCTCCTGCATCTGGCCCTTGAAGTACCCTGATTTAAACCCTGGAGGTTACACATCTCCATCATGGTTTGTAACCTGTGATGGACTTTTCCTCCAGGAATCTGTCCAATCCCCTTTTGAAGGCATCCAGGTCAGATGCCATCACCACATTGTGTGGCAGGGAGTTCCATAGACTTACAACACGCTGGGTGAAAAAATATTTTCTTTTGTCAGTTCTTACTCTGCCAGCCCTCAATTTGAGTGTATGTCCCCTAGTTCTGGTATTTTGGGAGAGGGAGAAGAGCTTCCCTCTATCCACTTTACTCATACCCTGCATTATTTTGTATGTCTCAATCATATCCCCCCTCAATCGCCTTTTTTCCAGACTAAAGAGGCCCAAATGTTTTAGCCTTTCTTCATAAGGGAGGTGCCCCAGCCCAGTAATCATTTTAGTCGCTCTCTTCTGCACCTTTTCCAGTTCCACTATGTCTTTCTTGAGATGCGGTGACCAGAATTGTACACAATACTCCAGGTGGGGCCTTACTATTGTTTTGTATAATGGCATTATCATGTTGGCTGTTTTATTTTCAATCTCCTTTTTGATAATCCCTAGCATGGAATTGGCCTTCTTCACCGCTGCCACACATTGGGGAGATACCTTCATGGAGCTGTCCACCAACACACCAAGATCTCTTTCCTGATCCGTCACGGATAACTCAGAGCCCATGAGTTGATAGATGAAGTTTGGATTTTTTGCCCCAATATGCATTACTTTACATTTGGTTACATTAAAACGCATTTGCCATTTCTCAGCCCATTCCCCCAGTTTGGAGAGATCCTTCTGGAGCTCTTCACAATCTTCTCTGGTTTTTACCACACGGAAAAGTTTTGTGTCATCGGCAAACTTGGCCACTGTTTATCCCTGTCTCCAGGTCATTTATGAACAGATTGAAAAGCACCGGTCCCAGGACAGAGCCCTGGGGCACACCGCTTTTCACTTCTCTCCATTGTGAAAATTTCCCATTGACACTTACTCTTTGTTTCCGGGATCTCAACCAGTTCTCAATCCATAAGAGGACCTTCCCTCTTATCCCCTGACTGTGCAATTTTCTCAGCAGCCTTTGGTGAGGGACTGTGTCAAAAGCCTTTTGAAAATCCAGATAGACTATATCAACCGGTTCACCCAAATCCACGTGCCTGTTGACCTTTTCAAAAAATTCTAAGAGGTTTGTCAGACAAGATTTACCCTTACAGAAGCCATGCTGATTTTCTCTCAGCAAGGTTTGTTCTTTTATGTGTTTTAAGATTTTCTCTTGGATGAGGCTTTCCACCATCTTCCCTGGGACAGATGTAAGGCTAACCGGCCTGTAGTTTCCTGGGTCCCCCCTCCTTCCTTTTTTAAAAATTGGTGTGACATCTGCTATTCTCCAGTCCTCCGGCACTGTCGCCGTTTTAAGAGACAAGTTGCATACAACCGTTAAGAGATCTGCAATTTCATTTCTCAGTTCCCTAATAACCCTTGGGTGGATGCCATCTGGGCCAGGTGACTTGTTAATCCTCAATTTATCAATTAGTCCTAAAACCTCCTCTCTTTTAACCTGTATTTGATTTAATTCTTTAGTCAAGAGGGGCGGCTCAGGCAGCGGAATCCGCTCAAGGTCCTCTGTCGTGAAGACAGACGCAAAGAACTCATTCAATTTCTCTGCAATGTCCAAGTCTTCCTTAACCTCCCCTTTTCCTCGCTCACCATTCAGAGGGCAAACTGGTTCTCTGGCAGGTTTTCTACTTCTAACATATTTAAAGAAGCTTTTATTATTACCCTTTATATTGCTAGCCATTCGTTCCTCAAAGTCTTTCTTTGCCTCCCTTATCATCTTCTTACATTTCTTTTGCCAGAGTTTGTGATCCTTTTTATTTTCCTCATTTGGGGAGGATTTCCATTTACAGAAGGACCTCTCCTTGCGCTTTAGAGCCTCTCTAACTCCACTCGTTAACCATGCCGGTGTCCTCTTGGACTTAAATGAGCTCTTCTTTCTTTGTGGTATGCACTTGTGCTGGGCCTCTATTATTGTTGTTTTAAACAGGCTCCATGCACTCTGAAGAGATTGGATTCTTCTAACCTTCCCCTTCAGTTTCTCTCTAACTAGTTTCCTCATCTGAGGGAAGTTTGCCCTTCGAAAATCAAGGGTTTTTATGTCTGATTTGGTTGACACTCTTCCTCCGACATGCATGGCAAAGGTAATAGCAGCATGGTCACTGTTCCCCAGAGGCTCAGTGACATTCACACCTCTGACCAGGTCCTGAGTATCACACAATATTAGATCCAGAATTTCCTGTTCTCGGGTGGGCTCCGTGACAAGTTGCTCTAAGGCACAGTCATTCAGCAAGTCGAGAAACCCAGTTTCTCTTTCTTGCCCGGAGCTCGCATTGGCCCAGTCAATGTGGGGATAATTGAAGTCCCCCATGATTACTATCCTATCCTTTTTAGCCACTTCCATGATTTCTCTCCTCATTTCAAGGTCCCCCTCAAGTTTCTGATCTGGTGGACGATAGAATACTCCAACGATCACATCACTCCTTGGACCTGGTAGTTTAACCCACAGTGATTCTATGGTGGAGTCAGACCCTCTGTCAATCTCCATTCTGCTGGATTTTACCCCTTCTTTGACATAGATGGCCACTCCTCCTCCAACCCGCCCCCCTCTATCTCTTCTATAGAGTTTATAGCCTGGGATTGCTGTATCCCACTGGTTCTCCGCATTCCACCAGGTTTCTGTTATGGCTATTATATCAATGTTATCCCTAGCTGCCAAATGTTCAAGTTCTCCCATCTTTGCTCAGAGGCTTCGAGCATTGGCGTAGAAGCACCTGTACAGTGGGTCCCGCAACAACAGCTGCTGCCTTGTTCTATTCGCCCCACAGCTTTTATTTTCAGTAGATGAACTGTCACATTCCGTTATTCTCCCGGTGCTAATACCTATACCTGCTATGTCTTCTCTATGTGATTCTCTACCCTCTCCAACCTCATTCCCCGAGGATGAGGTGTTCCGAACCGGATGCCACTCAGCTCCTGTCGGTTCCCCTAGTTATCAGTTTAAAAGCTGCTCTGCTGCCTTTTTGAGGTTGAGTGCCAGCAATCTGGTCCCATCATGATTCAAGTGCAACCCATCCCTCCTGAACAGGTTTGGCATTCTCCAGTTCCTGACAAATCTAAAGCCCTCCTCTCGACACCATCGCCTCATCCACGCATTGAGGCTTCTGAGTTCTGCCTGTCTGGCGGGTCCTGCACGAGGAACAGGTAGCACTTCTGAAAATGCTACCTTGGAAGCCCGGGTCTTCAATCTTCTACCTAGCAACCTGAATTTGGCCCTAAATAGTTTGGGATGCCAATACCTTTCAGAACATCTCCAAAAAACAACTGCCTACATTACTCATTCAAAGCCTTGCTGCTGGGGATGGCTACTCTTCAGGAAAGTCTCTATGAGGAACTGGGTCTTTTGGGTTAAGGTTCCGTCTCTCTGGCACAAATTGCTGTTAGGGATACACAAGTCCTTTCCCCCCAAACATTCAGAAAGTTAGTTAAGGCATAACTCTTTAAAACTGCCTTTAATAGTATACTGCATAAACAAGGATTGAGTACCTGTAATGTGCTTTCATTTTTTCTCTCTCTGCTAACGGTTACCATTGATCTATTGCTTGTTTTTAATGTTTTTTTATTATGCTGTTCGTTTTTGTTGGCATTTGGGGCTTGTTTACTTGTTTGTTCCATTGATGTCCATTGCCCGGAATACTTGTTATCTAATTAGATGGTACAAAAATCTCAATCAATTATTATGTAAATTAAATTGATTCACTGGGCATCTTTTAGTTGGGATTGGCAGTGGAATTTAGGCCAATTATTTTGCTTATTCTTCTCTAACTTGTTTTGTAAAGCTGCATTCTTGTTCTGATTTTGATGATGAAAACTGTTTTAAAGTCTTGCTTTGCCTGTGTATTAGGAGTTGACCAGTGTATCCAGAAGTTTTTAGATGTTGCACGGCAGACAGAATGCTTTTTTCTACAGAAAAGGCTACAGCTGTCTGTCCAGAAACCAGAACAAGTAATCAAAGAAGTAAGTAAGGAATGAATGAATGATTGAATATTGTATATACACAGTAGGACCCCGATATCCACTGGGGATCAGTTCCAATCCTTCCCGTGGATAACGAAAACCGTGGATAAAGGAGAATGTCAAAAAAAAAACCAAACTGCTTTTTTTTTATAGTAGCTTGCTTTACGGTTGCTGTTTTGCAATAGTAGCTTGCTTTACGGCTGATGTTTGTCACAATAGCTTGCTTTACAGATGCTGTTTGTGACAGTAGCTTGCTTTGAGGCTGCTGAATTATTTATTTTTTTCCTCCACCAACTGTGGATAACTGAATCTGGTTAATGAATTAGTGGATACGGGGGCCCTACTATATATATTTTACACTTTCTTGTGAACCCCAGATCTGTAATTGCCTTCTTTGAAAGTATTTGGAGTATGTTGCATGAACCAAAAGACTCCTTAGAGTTCAGGTACACTAAATTTGGGTAGGAGTTAATTTTGTACATGTGTTTAAGATTATAGCTGTAGTTTCATTGCCACTTATATAGTCTTATATAGAAAGGAAGCAGATAATAATATTTCTGATGAACTAATCATACCTGAATCCAGGTATTGGACTGGGGAATCTGAGCCAATATAATTCTGGTTCTAACCAAGGGTGGAATTTGTCACTCAACAATTCAGCCAATTCATGGGAATAAAAGCTCTCAGACTGGCAGGTGATAGAATCCTCTTACAGTCCTGCCTTCTTGTACCATTCCTATTGAACAGGAAGAAAGCATCCCAGTATAGTGTATGAATTGTGAGGATTCCAAGTAAGTTTGGGTGAGGCTTCCTTAATTGGAAGTTGCATTCCTCTGAACCTTTGCGAGTCACATTGAGTCCTTGTGACTCACACACTGTAGCAGTCCCCCCCCCCCCCCCCCAGCAGGAACAGCAAGGACATAATAACTCTTTTTCTCCCATAGATTGATCTGGAGGCAGAGTCTCATGACATTATGGGAGTCAAGGTTATTTCTTTCCAAACATCTATCCCTAGTCCTGAGCGTAGACCCATTACAATCATAATAGAGCTGGAAGGGGCCTATAAGGTCATCAAGACTAGTCAGTTGCTAAATGATAAGTAAACACCTATGTAAATCTCAGTGAATCAGAGTGTCTCTCTGTTAAGGCATTTTGTAAGGAAGAAAGATTGAAGTAGGAATAAATATGAGCTGGAAGAAAATGAATGCTTGTTTGGAGTTCGCAAACACTGAGCTGTCTGTTGTAAACATTCATCCATCTAGCTTGTTCCACTGTCCTTTCTAGTAAAGCCTCCCCCCCCCCAACTTTTGGATAAAACATCTGCTGGGCATGTCCAGTGCATGGGCATTAGATAAGCAAATTGTATCTTATAAGTAGTTGTTAGAAATATATGGTTTATATATATTCTCTTAAATACAGTAATACCTCGTAAGACAAATGTCCCTTAAGACAAAAAAATCGTAAGACGAATGCAGTTTCCAGGGATAGGAGAACTTGCAAGATGAGCTTTTCCTTCCGGTTTGCATTTGTCTTATTAGGTACCATTGATCCTGGCCAACCCTGGGCTGCTTGCAAGGGAATAGTCCAGGCTTGGTGAGGATCTCTGGGTCCCTGCTTTGCCCACCAAATTGGTGGGCAAAACAGGGACCCATTGATCTGTGCCCAGCCCATCCGGCTTGGATAGGAAGCAGCGGTGGCGATCTGCTCCTGCCACTTGCCTTCCAAGCAGCATGGGTGGGGTGAAGATCAGATCGCTGTGTCAGGTGGGCAGTTTTCAAGGAGCCTATAGCTGATGACACCTCGGCTGCAGCCCTTTGAAAACTCCCGCCCGCTATAGCAAGCTGTGCACAGAGCCCTTGGCAAAAGCAAGTCAGCAGGATGCAAGTACACAAGGAGTTGTCTTGCTTTCCCCAGGCACCATGCCCAGAGCCCTTGGCGAATGCAAGGCAGCATCTTGTGTGCTTGCAAGGCACTTCCTTGCTTTTGCCAAGGGCTCTGTGCATGGAGCCTGGGGAAAGCAAGGCCGTGCCTTGTGCTCTTCTGCCCTGTTGAGAACTGCCTCTCCTCCATCGAGTCGGGTCATCATGGCCGAGAAGTGGCGGCAGGAGAGCTCCGAGAAGGAGGAGGAGAGGAAAAAGCAACTCCAATCAGCATAAGGAAAGGGGTGGATGGAGGCACAGAGGGAGGGAGGGAGAGAGAAAAACGACCCATAATCCCTGCACCTCTTTCTAGCAGGTCCACGGTGCACCCTGGCTTTACAGAGGATGTCTCTCTCTTTCTCTGGTGTGTCAGTGCTATTTCTGCCCCCCCAAACTCCCCCCTTTTTTTCCTTCTTTCTGTTCAAGTCTTTGAACAGACTCTGTTCAAGTCTGTTCAAGTCTTTGAAAAATGCATCTGCAGCAACAACGAGGTGACTTGCCAGGGAATCTCAAGCCTCTTTTCTAATATATTTTTCTCTCCCCCCACCCCTGCATTTGGTGCTGTCAATATCAGCTGTATATGGTTTAGAGCAGGGCTGTTCAACTTTGAACAGGCTTAGGTCTACTTTTTCCAGCCCAAAGTGTCTGAGAGCTACTACACTAAAACCTCTAATTATGAATTTTATCCGTTCCGAGCACATGCTCATAAGTAAAAACTTTTGTAAGTAGAGCAGTGGTTTCCAATAGGAATGCATTGAAAACCAATGAAACTGTTCTGGAGGGAACAGATTTCATGGCCCTTGAATTGCCGTGCTCAGCTGAGACAGTGGGCTGGCAGACCCAGAACTTTGATGGGGCAGTGGTGGTCCTTGGGATGGGGGAGGGAGGGTTGGAAAACTTATCCCCTCACTTTTTTTATTGATGGCCGGCAGGCTACATTTGAACCCTTCGCGGGCTACCAGTAGCCCACGGTCTACCTGTTGGGCAGGCCTGGTTTAGAAATTATGACAAGGCTGCAAATGCTTGTCATTTAATTTAAAAATCCCCCTGTCTGCATTTTAACAGGTACACAAAGGGTGACTTGCTAGAAGTAGTGTTGCTAGTTGTTAAAAGTTCATAGGGTTTACCTGCTTATGCAAAAAGATATGTCTCCCTCCTTTGTAGGATGTTTCTGAACTGAGAAATGAATTGCAGAGGAAAGAAGCACTAATCCAGAAGCATTTGGGTAAATTGCGACACTGGCAACAGGTTTTGGAAGACATCAATATGCAGCACAAAAAACCTACTGAAGTGCCTCAAGGACCTTTAGCATATTTAGAACAGGCTTCAGCTAATATCCCTGCACCACTTAAGCAAACATGATCAAGAAATATACTTCAAATGGTAAAATAACTTTTGGTAGAGCTAGAAGTGTGGTTTTAAAAAAACTTTGTACTGTTTGTCTCATGTAATTTTATATAACTTTAAAAAAATGATGTGAAGATGCATAAAATAAATGAGAACACCCTCTGACTTTATTGAGGTTTATTGTATTTGTAGTAATGATTTCAGACGCCCAAAGCACAAAGTTAAAACTAAAAACAAACATTTCTGCTTTGTGATATTAAAATTAAAAAGCAGTAACCTTCTGTATCTTTATAATTTGTTTTTCTCTTTCCTGTAGTACTGTACAAAGGCTGTATATTTTATGTGGACTGTGGCCCAAAGCAAATACGCATACATCTGAATGCGGCTAAAGTAGCCCTTTGTATCACTGCCAAAAAATTTCTAAACTAAGTCTTACCACTTTTCTTCTATTACTACTGCTACTACTGCTTTCATGACCCAAGATTTTGCTCTATAGAACATAGCTTTAATATTTCCCTTCAGCCTAGGGTAACAGACACAGACCCTTTAACATCCTCTTTCCCTCAAATCACAATGCCTGACATTTCTATTCCCTTCATATTTGTTTGTTTGTTTCAAGATGTGTGGCTTTTTTCTGGCTCTGGGTCACATGTTGCTTAGAAGTGTCTCCGCTTTGTAGTTCAAAATTCTTGTTATATAATGACAGAACGGAAATATCAATGATAAATATGTTTCTATAGTCAAAATGGGGATTTGTACTCCATCTCCTAGATCCTATCCAGACACATTAATCTACACCACAGGTACTGTCAAAATCTAACTAGATTTACATGGTACACAAGTGGGCTGATAGCAGCAGAGCTCATTTTTATTTTCATCATGTGATAGTAAATGGTTTTAAATATAGACAGCAAATACCCTTGGTATTCTTTACTCCCCTGACACCCATTTTGTTCAGTTC
The DNA here is from genome assembly GCA_037367245.1 of Phrynocephalus guinanensis. Classification (NCBI taxonomy): domain Eukaryota; kingdom Metazoa; phylum Chordata; class Lepidosauria; order Squamata; family Agamidae; genus Phrynocephalus; species Phrynocephalus guinanensis. The sequence continues at coordinate 94,509,367 of CM074741.1, read as the reverse complement.
TTTTTTTCCTCTTTCTTTCAAGTACAGTACATTGTTTCATATCAAATGTTACCAAAAAGTCTGGCTCTCACAAGATTTTCTAATCTTGCTGTGTGTAAATGAATACAGTACTTGTTGAAATGATAGATGCTTTTCAGTTTATTCTTTCACTTAAATACAGAAGGGCAGCTTATGGGGTTCTGAAGAGACATGGATGATGGTACATGTTGGGACTTCTTCCATGTGTCAGCATACAAGTACTACATGTGACACTGAGGATTGGTTTTATATGGATTCAGTATTTAGGCTTCTATTAAGACGGTATAAAAGTAATGTTTGAACAATTGCCCAGAACCTAGTCCTTGTTCTAGCCAAATTAGCTACTACTATAGTAAACGGTAAAGGTTCCCCCCGCACATGCGTGCTAGTCATGTCTGACTCTAGGGGTGGTGCTTATCTCCGTATTCAACTGAAGAGCCAGTGTTGTGCAAGTCCATGGCCACTTGGCCAGCGTGGCTGGAAGGAAACACTGATTTACCTTCCAGCTTTTTATGGTGGTACCTATTTATCTACTTGGATTTATATGCTTTTGAACTGCTGGTTGGCAGGAGCTGGGGTTAACATTAGGAGCTCCTTCCGCTGCTTGGCACCCGGGATTTGAACTGCCGAGCTGCCAACTTTGAAGCCAACAGTTTTTGGAAGCCTTAGTCCACTGATCCACCACTACTATAGTAGAGTGACTCTAAAAGTGATGGGGCTAAGCTTTTCTCCACCACTGTAACAGAAATGGGATACTTTGCACCTGTAAAATATCCTGTGTTCAATGTTAATAAAGGGACATGAAGTTTTCAGAGTAACAGATCCGGCACTGATAAGTTCTTATTGCAAGATTAATAACAATACATGCACTTGAAAATAAATAAAAATATACATATAACTTTCATTTATTAGAGCAAATCAAGACATTGTAAAGCAAGTACTTTCCACATCACCTGCTGCCAAATATTCCTCTTCCATATGTAAATATGTGTATTTAAGCACAATTTACATACTCAAAGTAGTATGATAATAGTGACAAGCATTTAGAAAGTAGTCCAGGTAAGGGAAGGAAATATATTCACCACAAGTGTATTGACTGAAAGACTTTTCCTATGTAACCACTGGCAATAGTTCTCAAGCTGTCGATACAGACTGTTTTAGGATTAATGTTGGAGCTGGGATACTTTAAGGACCATCAACTCCTGCATGGTTCTGTCTTTATGTTAAAGATATACTGTACCTCGAAAGTATCAGATCAAGTGGGTAGCCTTATTAGAGGCAGTAATTCAGCTGTGTAATTTTTTCTTAGAGACATTTGTGGTATGTGAAATCTTTCATTTTTTCCACACTTGGCAAAGTCCTTGAAGTTGTCCCATGCATTTAGACTTCTTGTCTGCCTTATTTTGTGTTTTTTTCAGGTGTGAGCATGTGATAAACTGCACCGCTTAAGCCTGTTCTGTTGGTTTTTATTTACTGTTTATATCATTAAATTGCTCTGGAAATCTTGTTGGACTTATTAGAAACATTGTATCGGCCAGGGTGCGGGCAGCAGCTAGGCTGACAGCAAGGGCCCAGGACCAAGGTATTCCCAAAAGACAGATGGGAGTTGAGACCTAGGATATGGTCAGCCACTCCGAGTTCCAGGTACACAAAGAGACAGAGACGATTGCCAGTCCAGGTTCCAGATTCAGAAATAATAGTCAGCCAGTCAAAGTCCAAGGTCCATGAAAAACAGTCCAGCAGGGAGAGGGATGCCAATAAGAAATACTTACATAGTGCCAGGAAGCTCCATGGTAAGCAGACCAGAGCTGTAGGAGTCCAGAGGTCTCCTGTTGCTGAGGCAAGGAATAGGGAGGGCCTGCAGCTAGCTTTATGCCAGTAGCAGCTCAGGATTGCTTCAGCTTGAGAGGGGCCTGACTCTGCCAGGAGGCTCCGCATTTGCTGAGTCATGTGGCCCCAATCCTAACATAAATGTTTATGAACTTTCTTTAAGACTGGTAATTTGAGATGCCAAACATGGAAACAATTTCAGTGAAACCTAAATGGAAATAATACTGTACAAAATATCTAGGTACAGTACTACCTTGGTTTACAAGCATAATTCATTCTGGAAACATGATCATAAACCAAAATACTCATATATAAAAGCAATTTCTACATAGAAATAATGGAACCTCAGATGATTCATTCTGTGGCCTTTGGCCTCCACTGGCACAACCATTGTGATAATCCCCTTCGGAGGAGCCAGCTGGCTGGTGACGGGCTGCCCACCGTCTGGTGCTCAAATGGCCAGCAAGCGAGGAAGGGAGGGAAGGAGCAGCAGCAGCGGCAGCATAGGTAACCATGGCTGTAGGTAAGGAGGGGCCTCCGGTAGCTAGGGCCACCCCTGGGCGACTTTCGCCCCAGCACCTCCCTGCTGATCGCCAATCAGTAGATACAGTAGTACATGGCAAGGACTGTGGGCCATACCTCTCCCCCCTGGCAGTTGGAAGACTTTTGTATTTTTTTCATTATTGTTCTTCTCTATAAGCTTACAAATTCTAATGATGGATTTTTACTTCTGAATTCTGAAAAAATTCTTGAAATGTCTTTTTTCATTTGGTTAAATTTTTTTTTATCCTGAATTGCCTCTATACAGTAATACCCTGGTTTAAGAGTACTGCATTTTCCCGTCTATAAGATGCTGCTTTTTATTAGACCCCCCACTTTTTAGACCCCCAAATAAATAAAATAAATAAATCATCCTTGGTGGATTTGTTTTTTGTAGGATCAGGCTCCATTGGGCTTGAGCAGCCTATTAAGAATTGCCTTTTCATGCTAAAAAGGCATGGCTTTTTTTTTTTCAAGAGCACATTTCTTAATGGCCTCCCAAGCCCCACAGAGCCTGATCCTGCAAAAAACAAACTCACCAAAGCTGAGAGGAGTGTTTGGAATGGGGAAATGAAAGAAGGGGGTGGAGAACTCAAGGAAAGACAGAGAAGATCATGCAAAAAACCATGGAGGAAAAAAGGTGAGTTTGGGTTCTCCTCTACCCACCCACCCTGAAAGGCTTACTTCCATGTATACCAAACCTCATAATTTTTAGCATTGTGATTTTAGAAAAAGTAGTGTAGTATACACGGAAAATACGGTAACTTGGTTTAAGTGAGTTTTGCAAGACAAGCAAATATTTCTTCTATATTTTGCCTTGATCAACAAGCAGTGTTTTGCAATACAAGTAACTGGAGCAGATCACATGATCACAAGTGAGCCAATGGTCCCCCCCCCGTCACTGGGTTGTGGGTGATTATCTGGAACGTTCTATCTCAGGCAGCCTCCAAAACAAGGAAGAGAGAGGAAGGAAAGTTTTCATAGGGGGCTGCAGATTAGGAGTCTGTTTTATTTTTCTTTATATTTTTCTTTAATTTGTTTTAAACACTTCTTATTTTTCAAACCATTTCTAGACATGGAGCAGCTATTCAAGTGAGTACAGTAGTCCCCTGCCATATTCTGCCTCAAATAGTGCGGTCCCACTATATTGCGGTATCTGCTCCCCTCCCCCTCCACTTTGTTGAAGTAGGCCTTCAGAAGGCCTCCACTGGGAGGGATGGACTGACTGACGGATTGAGGAGAAGCAGCCACAGCCAGCCAGCAACTCTCTTTCCCCTTGCCCACCCACTTGCTTACACACGGGCTGCCGCGTTGCCCACATGCCTTCCCCTCAGACAAGGCGGTGGCTTCTCCTCCATTGCCCCTCCTTCCCTCGCCAGCCTGAGGCTTCTTCCTGCCTCTTCTGGGCTCAGAAAAGAAAAAAAGCCATGCCTTTTTTAGCATGAAAAGGCAATTCTTAATGGGCTGCTCAAGCCCAATGGAGCCTGATCCTACAAAAAACAAATCCACCACATCCAAGAGGAGTGTTTAAAATGAGGAAATGAAAGTAACAATGGGGGTGGGGGTGGAGGACACCTCAAGGATGATTTATTAATTTTATTTATTTGGGGGTCTAAAGGTGGGGGAGTCTAATAAAAAGCACCATCTTATAGACGGAAAAATGCAGTACTCTTAAACCAGGGTATTACTGTATAGAGGCAATTCAGGGTCAAAAAAATAAAACATTTAACCAAATGAAAAAAGACATTTCAAGAATTTTTTCAGAATTCAGAAGTAAAAATCCATCATTAGAATTTGTAAGCTTATAGAGAAGAACAATAATGAAAAAATACAAAAGAGGATAGAGATATAATGTATCAATAATATGAAGAGATTGAAGGAATTTTAGGTAAACTGAAAATAGGTAAAACACTGGGTTCTGATGGGTTAGGACCAACGTTTTATAACTTATTTAAGAAATTACTAATTCCTATAAAGAAAGATTCAAAAAGATTACCAAAGAGGAAGAGATCCCTTAGTAACAGAAATAATAATAGTATTACTTTTAAAGCCAGGAAAAGAATTTATAGCAAGGGAATCGCATAGGCCAATTTCATTAATTAATCATTAATCAATTAATTAATCAAGACCATTAATTACTGTAATTAATCAAGATGCAAAGATATTTACTGTGTTTTTAACTAATAGATTATATAGTTTTATAGGAAATTATATAAATGAAGCCAAAATTGGATTTATTAGAGGTAGACAAATGGCAGATTTAGTTAGAAGAGTTTTCAATAATATGTATTTAACTAATAAGTAAGGCAGGAATTATCTGATCAGATATTTTTAAAACATTTGATATAGTAAAATGGGATACATTAAAGATATTTGCCCTAACATTCCACCAGCCCTCTACTTGAATCTCCCTATTTTTCAGCTATTTGATCCAAAGATTGAGAAAGAAAGATGTATCCCAAGGAACAGGTTCCTGAAGATTCAAGGTAATGTACAAGAGAACTGATCCAGGAGAATCCAGAAGGGAAAATCAGAAGGAGAGAGAGAGAGAGAGAGAGAGAGAGAGAGAGAGAGAGAGAGAGAGAGAGAGAGAGAGAGAGAGAGAATCAATAATGGAGGAATACAATCTCCCAGAGATTAGTCTACTCATTGTAAAAAATGTGAAGGAGGAGCAGCAGCAGCCACCCCCCCACAATCGCCCCCCCCGCCGCCGCCGCAATCGCCCCCGTCCTGCCGCCGCCGCCATCCCTCCGCAATTGCCCTCGCTGCTGCTCCTTCGGCGGCGGCGGGAGGAGGAGGAGGAGGAGGAGGAGGAGGAGGAACCGGAGCAGGAGCAGGAGGAGGCGGCGGCGGCGGCGGCTCGTCGGTGCCGCGAGGGCGCTTCCCGGCACGGCTGGGCGGGTGCCGCGCGTGGGTCTCACTGCTGGCGCCGCGCTTGCTCCTGCTCCTGCTGCCGCCACCGCCGTGGGCCTCCTCCTCCGCCGGGGAAAGCGAGCGGGGCGCCAGCAGCGGGATCCCGGGGGGAGGAGGAGGAGGATGGGCGCCTCCGCCTCCTCTTCCCCAGAGGAGAGCAACGGACCGAGGAGAGCCCGGTCTTCTGGGCCGCCGCCAACGCCGCCGCGTTCCCTCCTGGCGGAGCCCAAGCGGCCGCCGCCAACGCCGCCGGGGCGCCAGCGTTTTGGGGCGGAGTCGCCGGCTGGCCGGCCCGGGGGGAGGGGAGGGGAGGAGGGAGGCAAAGGCGGCGGCGGCGGCGGCGGCTCCTCCTGCGCTCCCCCAGCCTTCCTCCTCCACCAGCCGCCCGTGGGAGAGAAGAGGAGGAGGAGGAGGGCGGCGGAGGAAAAGGGGAGGAGCCTCCCCGGCCTCCCCAGGCGGCCCCGTGCCGACCGGTCCACGGACCGGCACCGGTCCGCGGACCGGGGGTTGGGGACCACCGCCCTAGAGGATAGGATGAAAATCCAAAAAGTCCTTGACTGATTAGAGGGCTGGGCCAAAGCTAACTGAATGGATTTCAACAGAGGGAAATTTATTTATTTATTTATTTATTTATTTATTTATTTATTTATTAAACTTGTATCCCGCCCATCTTCCCGATGGGAACTCTGGGCGGCTTACAGCAATAAAAACAGATATAGACACCAAACAAAAAAGGAGTCGAAGAATCAAGATGGCGGCAAAACCCAGGGCAAAAAAAAAAAAAGCACCAGACTAACAGAGGGAGTCGCCAAAAGCCTCTCTAAAGAGGTAGGTCTTCAAAGCCTTCCTAAAGGCGGGCAGGGACTCCAACAGGCGCAGCTCACTGGGGAGATGATTGCAGAGTGCAGGGCCCACCAGAGAGAAGGCGCGGTCCGGTGTACACGATTTCCACGCCTCTCTGGGTGTGGGCAACCTCAGTGAGCGTGCCTGCGCCAGCCTAGTGGGTCTGGACCCAGTTGTCCTTTGGGAGATACGCTCTGCCAAGTACTCTGGTCCCAAGCCATGGAGGGCTTTGAAAATCAAAACCAAGACCTTGAACCTGATCCGGAGGGCAACGGGGAGCCAATGCAGGCGAGCCAGGACTGGGGTGATGTGCTCGTATCTACGGGCACCCACCACCAGCCTGGCTGCCGCATTTTGCACCCGCTGCAACCTCCGGAGCAGGGACAAGGGTAACCCCACGTAGAGGGCATTGCAATAGTCGACCCTCGAGATCACCAGAGCCTGCACAACTGTCCTCAGGGAGGACTCATCATAGGGTGCTACATCTAGGTAAAAAGAATGAATTGCACAGATATAGGATGGGGGATACTTGGCTGGAGAATAGGACCTGTGAAAGGGATCCGGGAGTCTTGGTGGGCCACAAATTGAACATGAGTCAGCAGTGTGATGCAGCGGCCAGGAAAGCCAATGTGATTCTTGGTTGCATCAACAGAACCATAGTGTCTAGATCAAGGGAAGTGATAGTGCCACTCTATTCTGCTCTGGTCAGACCCCACCTGGAGCACTGTGTCCAGTTCTGTGCGCCTCAATTTAAAAAGGATGTTGACAACCTCGAGCGGGTGCAGAGGAGCGCGACCAGGATGGTTGAGGGTCTGGAAGAAATATCTTATGAAGAACGGCTTAGGGAACTGGGAATGTTTAGCCTTTCAAAAAAAGGCTGAAGGGGGATATGATAGCTATGTTTAAATATTTGAAAGGATGTCATATTGAAGCGAACAGGTTTGTTTTCCATGGCTTCAGAGACTAAGACTCTGGGCAATGGTTTCAAACTGCAGGAAAAGAGATTCCATTTGAACATTACGAAGAATTTCATGACAGTTAGAGCTGTATGGCAGTGGAGTATGCTTCCACAAAGGGTGGTGGCATCTCCTTCTTTGGGGGTTTTTAAGCAGAGGCTGGATGGCCATCTGTCGGAAATGCTGTAATGGGGTTCCTGCATGGCAGGGGGTTGGACTAGATGGCCCTTGAGGTCTCTTCCAACTCTATGATTCTATTCCCAGAAAGTTAAGCATCCCTTTGTCCTGAGGCACATGATGCAACCGGATCATCTTATCAGGGTGCCCTCTGAACTTGGAGCCACTGAAAGTATTTAACCTTGTCACTGTCCATGCTGTTCTGAAGAGTTGTAATGGAAGGTAAAATTACAATAAATAATAACTGGAGCGGTTCCGAAACTCCTTGGGACCGTCCAGACCTGGCCCACACCACCACAAGCACGATGCTTCAATCCCCGTCCAAAAATTCCACTCCATTCCCGAGTTATCGGGAGAAATGTAAAACCGCCGCTTTTGCTGGCTAGAAGCCTTGCAAGCGGAGCAGGGAGCGCGGCTGTCGGAAAGCTTCAATTTGCAACTAATTTGGCTGTTTACATTGTAGCCGATAAGGCTGAGTCTATTCCAAAATCGTACCCGACTTTCAGTTCCAGAGGGGCTGCTAAGCTTGGATAGCGCTAGCGGCATGAATTCACTTTCCCTACCCGGCCCACAGCTCCAAAGTTTCGGATCAAGTAACAACGGAGCAGCGACCCATACCACTGTCTCCTGGCTGAGCCTCAGTTCCAGGGAAATCCAGCCTTCTCCCGCCCATTCATTTCTATAGCGGTAGACCTTCCCTCTCTTTGCTTTTCCTCGCTTTCCTGTATCTCTCTATGGCGGTAGACCACCCGGCACCCCAAATCAACTGGACAGAGTTCCCTCCCTTGCGAAAACCTTTGGAGACTTATTTTCTCCAGTTCCAAAGGTTTCAGCTGAGGGACAGACAAAGGCCATTGTCGGCAAGGTTGATTAACCCCTTTCTGGCCGACTCAGAAAATATTCTTTGACCCTTCAAAAGCCAGCCAGAGACGCAGCCCAGATAACTTTTCTCTGAGCTGATGATTTATTTCCATCATGCTCTTGGCTCACGGGAGGATGACTAGAAGCCATCATCCTCAAACCCCCAGGGATGCCCTTTTTCTTACCGCTCGCCTCTCTTATTTCTCCTGCCTATATCATGGTCACAGCCCCTGACCCTAGCTGGCCTCAGTCCCCTTTTCCTCCTCTTCTTCTTCCTCTTCTTCTTCTTCTTCTTCTTCTTCTTCTTCTTCTTCTTCTTCTTCTTCTTCTCTCTCTCTCTCTCTCTCTCTCTCTCTCTCTCTCTCTCTCTTCTGCTCTCCTCCCTGTACCCCACTAACCCTGGGTGTGCTTTTAACGAGTTTCCTACACTGCTTCTGTATCTCTGGACCTTCATTATCTCGGGCATGGGCACACAGCAAGGACAAATGGACACCATGATGGCGGCTCCACACAATGCTACATTTTCCAGAAATCGACTCCATTGTTCCTCTTGATCCTGGCACGTCTCCAGCAGCTGCATCCTGGATTAAAAAACAGCCAAAGGCATCCCATTGTCTTGGCTTCTCACCTTTCAGGACTATCTGGCAGCCTCCAGTCTCATTTCATTGACACTCTGGCTCCCCCATTGAATTGTTCATGTCTTCTATTGACTCACTGTTTCCCCCTCCTATTGATTTACTGATTTCCTCATGTTTGCCAAGAACTCAACACAATACCCTGCTTCCCCTTATCATTGTCACACCCCAGATGGCCCATAAGGGACAGATTAGGCCAGACACACCTGGGCAGATGTCCAGCCCCGGATCATCAAGAGTGCCTTGGGACCGCCCAGGACCACCCCTGGACCAGCCTCCGGACTGCATCTATTGGACAACCCCCGAAGACTGCCTCTACCCGCCCCAGGGGAGGCGCCACCTTGGAGGGAGGGAAAAGGGAGGAAATAAAATGTGTTGCACCATTGTCTTCGGGGCGGAAAATTCTCGCTCTGTCCTGGTGGGGTGTTCGCCTACTGTTTTCTTTATTGGGCTCAATAAAAGCAGTATTTTCTCCAGGATCTCTCTCCTGTTGGATTCCTTATTGGGTCTCTGGGGTGCGGCAGAACTCAGCGGGACTAGCCTTGCTGAAATCTCAACATTAGACACATTTAAATTAAACAGTTCCATTGTCTTCTAGTTCAACCAGAGCTTTTTGCCACAGCAATCATGTATCAATATCTTTCCTTCCATTCCATCATGCAAAAGTCCATGCTGGAATGAATCCTCAGCACCTTTTGCCAATAGGTATCAGTCACTTGTGGTGTATATAAAGCAAATATTTCCTTGATGCCATTTCATGCGCAGGCCATTCCATAGGTCAGTAGTCCATATGTATGGAGGCCAGTTCAGTCTATATAGCCATAGGCCTTCTGTCCAATGTACCCTTTTGCCATAAAAGTAGGACCTGTTTAACATATGCATTACTATTTTTTCCCACAGGGATGTCTACTGTTCGGTCAAGTCATAATTTCTGGGTTGTTCCATAACTTGTTCCCTATTGATACATTTCCTTCCACAATTGTGTCTACCTCTGTCCTCTACTTCTTTCATACGATGGTCATTGTTCTGTATTGATTTGCCTTTTGCCACATCTTCTAATTCTTGCTATTATTCTTATTCTTACATCCATTTCACAGTAAACAAACTGAGATTCGGCGGTAACTAAGTTGAGTGAGAAGCTGACTCCAAGACATATGTGAGGCCTGATTACAAAATGTCAGGTGACATATGTCGCCTCACAAAGCAAAACAAAATGCCATTTGACAGAAGATAGTCTTAACTGGGTTGTGGAGCAATGTGGGAGATGATGAGTCACTTCCAAAGCTCTGCTGGTATTCACAGAATCACAGAGTTGGAAGAGACCTCAAGGGCCATCCAGTCCAACCCCCTGCCATGCAGGAACCCCATCACAGTATTTCTGAAAGATGGCCATCCAGCCTCTGCTTAAAAACCTCTAAAGAAGGAGACTCCACCACCCTCCCTTGCAGCATATTCCCCTGCTGAACAGCTCTAACTGTCATGAAGTTCTTCCTAATGTTCAAATAGAATCTCTTTTCCTGTAGTTTGAAACCATTGCCCAGAGTCCTAGTCTCTGAAGCCATGGAATACAAGCCAGCCGCCTTTTCTATATGACATCCTTTCAGATATTTAAACATGGCTATCACATCCCCTCTCAACCTTCTTTTTGTAAGACTAAACATTCCCAGTTCCCTAAGCTGCTCCTCGTAAGACATACTGGTATGTTCCAGACCTTTAACCATCCTGGTCGCCCTCCTCTGCACCCGCTCGAGGTTGTCAACTTCCTTTTTAAATTGAGGCGCACAGAACTGGACACAGGACTCCAGGTGGGGTCTGACCAGAGCAGAAGAGAGTGGCACTATCACCTCCCTTGCTCAAGAAACTACTGTATGCATCTTTTGCTACAACCAATAATTCCATTGGCTTTCTTGGCTGCTGCGTCACACTGCTGTCTGGAGAATGAAAGGGATTTGGATTTGGTGAGTTCAAACCCCTTCAGCTCTGCTCCAAAAGTGCTGTTTTGATACAGAAATACCACTAGAATTTACCGTAACTATGGAGATCCATGTGTAACTGGATCTCCATAGGAAACTTACACCCCCTGCTGGTAGAGATGAATGTCTGCAAATATCAATGCCTTATAAAGATCTTTCTGGAGATACATATACATTCAATTTTACTTTTTAAAAAAAGGCATGTCTTTGGGTTTTAATAAAACAATTGAAAACAGGTATATTTTTAGAATAAATATGTTTTAGCACATTTGCCTGCCTGCATTTAATTTCTTTTACTCTGCTGTAAAATTCTATAAGTCAACCTGGGAATTTCAATGGGGAAAGCGCCTTTTGTTTTCCGGCGACTTCCGCCCCCCCCCCCTTCCCCCCCCCCTCCCCCCTCCCCCTCCCCCTCCCCCCCTCGCTCGCGCCCTCGCTTCCCCCCTCCCCTCCCCCCCCCCGCGGTACTTGCCGTTCCTTCTGGGAGGGCTACGTGGCCGATCTACAGTCTCGCGAGAGTTGAAACGAGATTGCCGTCTTTCCGCCGAAGAGGCAGCCTTTGAACGGGGCGGCGGGAAAAGGAGGCTCTTGGTCTTCCTCCTCCTCCTCCTCCTCCTCCTCCTCCTCCGAAGGGCCCACGGCGGGAGCTTCTTGGGGTTCGCCGGCCCTGTGTCGTTCTCAGGTGAAGCGCGTAGGGGGCGCCTTCCTTGCGTCTGGGCTCGCGGGGTCCCGCGGGGGGGGGGGGGGGGGGGGGGGGGTGGAAGCGAAAGCTGAAGCCGGCTTTGTTTAGCGGTCGCAGCCGTTAAACAAATAGCGTGCTCGAAACAGGGATCAAGCGCTAGCCCAGATGTTCCTGGACTGCAACTCCCGGGAGCCTCCGCCACTCCCTGGGCTGGAAGGGGTTTCTGGGAGTTGCAGTCCAGGAACATCTGGGGACCCCCCACCCCCCAACCTCCCCGCCGCACGGGCTGAGGACCACTGCGCCCCTATATATATATTTTTTTTGGGGGGGGGGTGTCCGTCCGTCGTGGCCTTTCACTTGGAGCGGCCCCTTTGGAGCGAGAGACCAAACCCCCCCCCCTCCTGGTGGTGGTGGAGGAGATGCTCCTCCTCCTCCTCCTCCTCCTCCTTAAGTGCCCCCCCCCAAAAAAAATCCCTTGGGCTCCTTCCATCTTTTCGATTGTTCTTGTTTAGGTGCAGAAAATGTCCTGTAAATGTTTTTGAAACCACGACTGTCCTAGAGGTCCAGGCTAACTGTTAAGGATGGTGAGAACTGCAGTCCAACTGCAAATTCTACTGAGAATCAAAGATTCTATTGAGCGCAGTTTGGTTCTTCATATTCGTTTTAGACTGAATAGAGTTGGATTACATTAAATGCAGGGACATTTTAAATACAGCACTGTACCCAGAATTGAAAGTGCTTTGTATCAGTTGGACACCCCCCCCCCGAAAAAAAAACAAAGAAAAGAAAAGAAAAAGTCAAGGGGAACCGAGTTGTGTATCTGGACTTCTGTATTAGAATACTGAGTAATACAGGGTATATTTTTATAAGCATTCTGCATTCAGTAGATTTTATAGTGTGTTGAAATGGAGATCTGTGTTCAAAAATAAGTGAAAGAATTCTGAGAGTACTTTCTGTGGCTCCACTCCACAGGCCCTCTTGTTCTTCTGGTAACTTTTCATTTAGTACATGTGTATTTTTTACGAAGATGTAGTTCTGCGTTATGTTCTCTCAGATGTGCATGGATCCTACTGATATAGCTGTGGTTCAAACAGTAAAAATAATTAATAGTTGTAAAGGTGCTCCTGTAGTAGCATTCAAAAATTCAGCAAGTTGATCTTCCCATAATTGTGTTTTAAAAAAATACATTTGCACTCATACATAAAAGAGTTCACTACCAATTTAAATGGACCACGTGGCATCTTTTATTTTGTTGTTACTTCTGTTAAAATCTTGAGTAAAGCATTTCTTAACATACATAACCAGTATCATACATAAACATACAAAAATATAAGATGGAAATATATATACACACACACACACACTTGCCTATTAGTGAACATACACTACTCTGGGTGACTTACAGAATAAAGCACAACCCACAAACTCCCGGTTTAAATTTTAAAAATAATAATAATTGCATTTGGGGTATGTTCTTGAAGTCTGTTTTGTGGTAATTAATTTCAGAAATATCAGGAGGGATGGAGGCTAATATAGTTGTATAGTGGAGGAAAGTTCAGCCTATAGATAGAGTTTACATTAACAACTACACCTGCTAAAATGTCTCCTTAACAACTACTCAAGATACATGACCTGTGTTCTTTTTATCGAGTCATCCAGTAGTTCCATGACTAATGACAGCTTTTGATGACTTTTTTTAAAAAGTTGCACATCTTTTTGCAGCTATGAAGGGAAAGAAGACACTCCATATAAAGGAAGCCTTTGAACAAGCTCAGAAACTTCACCAAAATCATTCAAAATTAGTGGTGTCTTTGAAGCACACATATAATGAGGTAAATATGTGTTAATTTGATTTATAGTGCTTTTTGACTTGAGAAGAATACCGAGAAAATAGTATAATTCTGTTAAAGTTCAAAAAACATGCAAGAAATGTATGCTTGGAGAATACTGAAAAGAGCAGGGTGAAAAAGAGGAACAAACTTGCAAAACAAAAAGGTAGAAATTTCCACACCTGTAAAGGATTACAGAGAGGTAGCTGTGATAGTCTGTTCCAGCATGTGTAAGAACAAGACTCCTGTGGCACTCTATGGCTGATTTATTTAACTTGATATTTCATAGATTGCTACCCAATTTATCTGAAGTTTCAGAGAGGGTAGCCGTGTTAGTCCTTTCAAGAATTGCAGGCAAATAACAAAAGAAACAAAACATGTGGCACCTTAAAGACTAACTTTCATATTTTAATGTAACATTTCATGGACATGTCCACTTCTTCAGACATGTATTCTCCCACTATATGTCTGAAGAAGTGGACGTGTCCACGAAACGTTACATTAAAATATGAAAGTTAGTCTTTAAGGTGCCACATGTTTTGTGTCTTTTGTTTTGTTTTGTTTTTCTTTGATTTTTGCCTGTAATTATCTGAGACATTGAGCACAATATTCAGGGCACAAGTTTCTATACCAATTGTATATATGGTTGGGAATATGGTGAAATGGGAAACAGAACTTGTCCTTTGCATCTTTGCTTGCTTTTTTGTGCTGATTGATGCTAGCAATGAACTTTCAAAGTGACAGCGTTCTGAACCTATGTAATGAACATATTACATAAGTGTTTTGGGAATAAGTTATGAGCCTGTCTGTCAGCTAGTAAACTGGTTAAATTGTTGCTTTTGAAGAGCAGGTGTAAATGATTCCTGTTTTCAAGAAGAGGTGGTTGTGCTTAGAATACTTCTCTGTGGTGAAAGCATTGTTACATGTAGGAGTTTGAGTCCCATCTCAGTTTGCCCCTTATGTGCTAGCAGATTGTTCTATTAACTGAAAATAAAATTACATTAACTACTGTTTAACTCTTGCTTCTTAGTTACAAGACAAGATTGGCTTTCATGAGAAATTTGTTCATTACCTTAAATATGCCATGATAATCTACAAACGAGAGCCTGCAGTAGAACAAGTAATGAATTTTGTGGCCAAGTTTCTTGCTTCGTTTTATAAGATGGGAGATGATGATGCTGAAGAGGAAGAAGTGGAGAATTCATTTCTGAATTATTTGTTCAACTTTCTGCTGGAGGTACCATAATAATAATTTAAGTTAAAGTACTGGGGTTGAGTAGATAAACGTTCCATTAAGAACACCATTGTCTAATCAACACCAAATCTGCACGTAAGTGAAGCAAACTTTATGTAGTAGGAACTTTTGGTAGAGGCGTTGCGAACCTAGTTTCCTCAGTCTACTTCTCTGGAACACGATTCATTTGTGGCTGAGTTGTAGCCCCTTTTTTATTTTGTAGTCTTAGTTGTAAGAAGAACAGAAGTGCCCCTGTATAGATACTATCCTATCACAGTAGTCTCTCTACATAGTAGTTCTAAGGTGGTGCGGTACTCAGTGTAGTGTAACATAATGGATTAGGACTTAGAAAATATGGAGTTGATTCACTGGCTCTACCATGGAAACTCACTGGGCAATGGACCTGGTAAATAACTCCTTGTATATCTCACATACCTTGAAAATCCTTTTGGAATGTTCTAAGTCAGATAGCGCATATTGACAATGACACCATGCTTTAAAAAGACATAAGGTTGAGATTTAACATTGTGGGAGTATAACAGCTTCTGAAAAACAGGGAATGTATACAGTGGTATCTTGGTTTACAAACATAATTTGTTCCAGAAGCATGCTTGTAAACCGAAATACTCATATATCAAAGCAAATTTTCCTATAGGAAATAATGGAAGCTCAAATGACCCAGTTTCCATTATTTCCTATGGGAAAATTTGCTTTGGCTGGGAGCTGCAGCAGCTTCTTGAGCTTACCCCAGACCCAGCACTGCCCGGGGTGAGTTCCCGAGGCTGTTCTGGGCATCACTTGGCCTGCAGAGACCCCAGGAGTCCACTTCCGGTCAGCACTTGGCCCTGTGCTGGCACACCAGGTGGCCTGTAGGCGTGTTCCAGGTAGCACCAGGCCTACACTGAGCCCCGGGGGCCAATTCTGGTCAGGAAGTGTTGTTTTGCAAGACATTGCTCGCAAAGTGAAACAAAATGTTACTAAAAATGTTGCTCATTTTGCAAAGCATTCGCAAACCAAGGTACTCATAAAATGAGGCCCCACTGTAATTTCTTACTATTTAGTTACTCTGAACTTAACAGGATTTTCTTATGTACCTTTCTTAAAACTTGTAAGCCAAATAAAATTTTGTATTTCTAGAACAGTAGTGCAGATATGCTTAACAAAATTAACGTCTTCCTCTTTTTAAGTCTCACCATGCTAACAATAGTGCAGTGAGATTTCGTGTGTGCCAACTTCTTAATAAACTTTTGGGAAGCTTGCCAGAGAATGCTCAGATTGAAGATGAGCTGTTTCATCAAATTAACAGTGCCATGCTGCTCAGGGTGAAGGACAAAGTTCCAAATGTGAGAATACAAGCTGTTCTGGCATTGTCTAGACTTCAAGATCCAAAAGAGAATGATTGCCCTGTGACTAATGGTATGTTGATACACTGTGAGTAATAATTTTTAAAACTGAATTTTACTGTGGTCTGTGGATCGGTATGGACAGAACAAAATATGCCAAGCAGTGAAAATGTTAGTAAACAAACAAATTACAGTCCCAGACATATCCGATAAGATGATAAAAGTATATTCAAGTAAGAGTCATGTTTACTTTTCCTATGGGAGAGACGGACAGCCTTGCAGGGGTAGGGGGTTCCTTCCCACTTACCTTGATAGGCAGAAATGTATAAATAATTTTTTCTGGATTTATGGTTCCCCTAGTGATGATGATAACACAGAGGTCCAATCAAGTTCCTACCTCTTCCTTGATAGGAAGCTCATTTGTTACTTTGCTATCTCTTTTTTTCTGTTTAAAAAACCCAACTGTACTATCTGTCCTCTGCTGTATTTATTGATTTATTTTATTTTTAAATATTTTTACCCCACCTTTCTCCTTGGAAAAGGACCCAAGGCAGCTACTCTATTTCTACTCTATTGCTCAACAAGATTTATTTGTGGACTCCTTTATTCTTAACCTGCCTCAATGTTGGACCAAAAAGACAGGTAGGATTTTTCAGCAGGTTTGCTGATACTTGTGAAATATCCAGCGTCTGAATCTGATGTGGAGGCTTGGTTTGCCTTCATTGTAAAGAGAGGACCAATGAAACTGATGCAGAAGTGCAGAAGTCACTAGTGTAGTGTGGCCAGAGTGCGGGATATACATTGTTGTTTCCTCATCCCTGTTAGCAGTCTGGCTACTGTGTTCTGCATCTGCTGGAGCTTCCACATCAGCCTCGTAGGCAGCCCCATATAGGAACCATTCCTGAAGATGTCTAATCTCACAGTTACCAGTGCACTAACCAGCATAGTGAGAGCTATGGTGTCCAGGTAGCGGTGCGGCTTTAACCACCCAGAGTTTTACTCCTAGGTAAACGTTGTAACCAGAGAGGTGTAAATGGCCTCTGGCCACACCTAGATACCATTTTGAGATGGTTTGATGGGATAAGGTCACTCAGTAACATGGCTAGGATTTGTTCCCCATCCCCCAGACCAGTCTCTGGGCAATCTCGGATGCTCATTGCCACTGCAACAAGAACTGAATAAAAGAAACATCATGTCATGTCATGTTCATTTACTTGGAATAGGCAGTCTGTATTATATTAGGGTTCCATAGAGAATCCACTAATAGGTTTTGTGATATTGCCTGGAGAGCTTTCTGTCAAAAGGAGAGAAAAGCATGGAAGGCCTCTGTAATACAGTAATACCTCGGATAACAAATGTATCTGTTAAGGAAAAACACAGATAACGTAATGAAATTTCCAGGAATAGGGATATTTCAGTTACTGTAATTTTCCTATGGGTTGCTTCAGATAATGTATTTTCCATTATGCTTTGCAAAAATAGTGTACCCAGGATGCATTGATCCCTCCGTAGTTTGTGGAGGGGTGGGAGGAGTTGGATATGTTTTTTCATCATGTTTTGGAGCCATTTTGAACATTTTTTTGCAGTGGATTTTTGACCTTTCAAACTGGGAAAGGTAGGGAGCTGAGGTTTTCTTGCACTATGTCTGTGAAGATTCTCAGACATCCAGGTGAGTTTATCTGGAAGTTGAGTCATGGCTACTGGGCTTTTTGAGAGATAGAAACGTTTTGCTGTTAATCCAAACAGCTTCATCGGTCTGAATACAGCTAGTGCAAGTCCTCCATCTTATAGTCAGCTTTGACCTCTTGTCACTCTGGTCTGAATTAGGCTCATAAGATGAACAATGGCCTGAATAGGCTCGTTAGGGAGACAATAGTATCCATAGCCTTAAGGTGAACAATGGCCTAAGGTGCTGAAGCCTATCAAGAACGGGGTGTTAGCTATGGCCTTGGTGGTGAAGGCTTTTTGATTTGCCTGGGGACTTTGGAAAGCACAGCCTGATAAGTAGCAGATAGACTATGCCTGAGCCCACCACCTCTGTTGAGAGAGGGGGTTTCGATGCTCACATGAATGGCTTCCCTTACTCCTCTCTCAAACCACCTCTCTTCTTTGTCTAATATGTGTACATCCCCATCTTTGAAAGAGTGCCCTTTGTCCTTCAAATGGAGGTTTACTGCTGATTCTCGTCCGGAGCTGTCCATGTTTGCATTACACTGCAGGTGTGTGTGTGTGTGTGTGTGTGTGTGTGTGTTCCGGGTCTGCAAGTCTTTAAAATGCACTTTATAAAGAGGTCTGGGGGCGGCGGCTTTTTGCCTTTTTTTTTGGACCTCTGGAATGGATTAATTGGTTTCCCATTAATTTCAATGGGAAACTGATTTCGGTTAACATAATTTTTGATCAGTGAAATGGCCTGCATAATGAATTAATTACATTATCCAAGGTATTACTGTATATTGCAGGAGATTATGGATAGAGGGTCTCACAGCCAATACTCCAAACTCTAAAGAGAGAGGGGGATGGTCTGGCAGGAATTTTTCCATCAAGCAAGGACAGTTTGTTAAATGACCTTGATCGGGGGATTGAAGGAGAACTCATCAAATTTGCAGATGACACAAAGCTAGGGGGAATTGCCAATACTTTGGAAGACAGATTCAACGTTCAGAAGGATCCTGACAGACTTGAACATTGTGCCCTGTCCAATAATATGCAATTCAATGGCAAGAAAAGTAAGGTTCTGCACTTAGGAAAAAATAGATCCATGTGTACAGGATAGTGGTACCTGGTTCAATAGTAGTAAAGTGGTACCTTGTATAAAGGAATTAATTCGTTCCAAATGAAATTCTGTTAAGCCAATTTTCCTTTATAAAACTTTCTCATAGGAATGCACTGAAAACGGAGTAATCCCTAATCACAACCATTTTTATGTTGTACGAATTCACCCCATAGGTGATTCTGTTAAGCAAGTTTCCCCTATCTCTAGATTTTTATGTTATACAAAATGTTTGTTATACAAGGGTCCACTGTACCTGTGAGAGGGATTTAGGTGTCCTGGTGGATCACCTCCTAAGGATGAGGCATCAGTGCTCTGCAGCTGCAAAAAAAGTGAACATGGTCCTAGATTCCATCTAGATGGGGACAGCATCAAGATCAAGAAAAGTGACAGTACCACTCTATACTGCCTAGTGAAGAGGCCACATTTGGAATGCAGTGTCCATTTATGAAGATGTTGAAGAGCGCTGGGCCCAAGACAACCTTGAGGGAAACTACTGCACACTTCCCTCCATGTAGATGTGATTCCATTGAGGACCACACATTGGGTATGATTGGTCAGCCAGCTGCAAGTCCATTTGGTAGTTGCACTGTCTATATCAGGGCTGTCCAACTTTGAACAGGCCGAGGTCTACTTTTTCCAGACGAAAGTGCCTGAGGGCTACTACACTAAAACCTCTACTTATGAATTTTATCTGTTCCAAGCATATACTCATAAGTAAAAAATGTTGTAAGTAGAGCAGCGGTTTTCCATAGGAACGCATTGAAAATCAGTTAATCCTTTCTGGAGGAACATATTTCAATGCATTCCTATGGTAAAGCTGACCATGCACACACTTCCCTTGCACCTGCTCGAGTCGGTGCTGACCGGTGCAAGGGAGGCTCGTGCATGCTTGCTCATATCACCCCTTCTGCTTGCCTGGGCTGCTGGAAGACTTTTTTTTTTAAAAGAGCACTTTCCCTCCCAACTTGCCTGACTTGCCTCTACTTCTCCTCCTGTTTTACCCTTTCTCCCTTCCAGCCCCCTTGCTACCACTGCTGCTGCCCCTCCATAGCTCTCACTCACTTCGGCCATGTTCTCTGTGCAGCTGGGATGAGCCAAGCCAGCAGCGGGGCAATCACATCGCCATGGCGGCACAAGGAGGAGGGAATGGCTCAGAAGGGGAGCAGGAGGAGTGGCAGGTCACAGTCTCTGTCAGGCAGCTGTGGGGGTAGGAGGAGGAGGAGGAGGAGGATGGGAGGAAGGAATTCTCTGGGGGGGGGTAAGAAGAGGCAGACGTCACCACACAAAGGAGGTGGACACGCCCATGACCCCACCCCTCGCTGTCCCCTCCCCTCCCCTTCCTTCGCTGTGCACCAACAACTCAGTTGGTCATGAGACAGTGGCATGCCAATCATGTGGCCGGTAGGGAGAGCAGGGGACTGTGCCATGGCTGTTGAAGTGCCTTGCTTGGCTGAGACAGTGGGCTGGCAGACCCAGAGCTTTGCTGGGGCAGTGGTGGTCCTTGGGGTGGGGGAGGTAGAGGTGGAGAACTTATCCCCTCACATTTTTTATTGATCGCTTGGGGGCTATTTTTGAACCCTTCACGGGCTACTGGTAGCCCCTGGTCTACCTGTTGGGCAGGCCTGGTCTATATGACTTTGTTGTCTCATGCAGAAATAGGTTGTGGTCTACCTTATCAAATGCCGTACAGAAGTCTAATACTATGTCCCCTGCATTTCTAACTAGTTTCCTCCTCTGAGGGAAGTCTGCCCTTCGAAAATCAAGGGTTTTTGTGTCTGATTTGCTTGACACTCTTCCTCCAACATGCATGGCAAAGGAGATTGCAGCATGGTCACTGTTCCCCAGAGGCTCAGTGACATTCACATCCTTGACCAGATCCTGAGTATCACACAGTATTAGATCCAGAGCTGCCTGTCCTGGGGTGGGCTCCATGACAAGTTGCTCTAAGGCACAGTCATTCAGCAAGTCGAGAAACCCGGTTTCTCTTTCTTGCCCGGAGCTCGCATTGGTCCAGTCAATGTGGGGATAATTGAAGTCCCCCATGATTACCATCCTGTCCCTGTTAGACAGCTCCATGATTTGTCTGCTTATTTCAAGGTGCCCTTCAAGTTTTTGCTCTGGTGGACAATAGAATACCCCAACTATCACATTGCTCCATTGACCTGGTAGTTTCACCCACAGTGATTCTATGGTGGAGTCAGACCCACCGTCAATCTCCATTCTGCTGGATTTCTTTGATATAGATGCTACTCTACCTCCAACCCTCCCCTCTCAATCTCTTCTATAGAGTTTATAGCCTGGGATTGCTGTATCCCATTGGTTCTATGCATTCTACCAGGTTTCTGTTATGCTGATCCTTGTCAGCTTCTTGGAGAGCTGTGTATGCATCTATACTGGTCTTGTCATATGTTACTTGTTTTTACATCTCTGGTATTGTTTTGCTTAGGGCCTTTATTATCTCACTTTTCAGAGTTTCCCAAGCATTCTGAACATTTATTTATTTATTTATTTATTTTTATTTATTTATTTATTTATTTATTTAATAAGGAGACCTTTGGGTAGTGACCAAGGCCAGAGATCATTGGGTAGTGGGCGGCATATAAATTGTATAATAAATAAATAAATAAATAAATAAATAAATAAATAAACAAACAAACAAACCACACCATCTAGCGTAAAGGCCACTGAGGGTGGTTTACAGAAATTCCATCCATGGAATCCTTCCTATTGCATCTCTGTTGAAGTCAGCTCTCTTAAAGTCTAGAACATTAGTCTGGCTTGGTACAGTTACCCTTGCCTGGATGATGCTGAATTCTAATATGACATGGTTGCTTTCTCCTAAAGTTCCTGCAGTTTTCACTCCCTCAACTATTTCCTCCCTATTAGTAATTATTAGGTTCAGTATGGATGACAACTGGATCCGTTCTCCACCTTTTGGGTAGTAAAGTTAGCCAGGCATGTCCGGAACTTGTTCGATCTCTTACTTGATGCTGAGTTGGTTTCCCAGTTGATATTAGGATAGTTAAAATCCCCAATTACTATAGTGGTACATTTCCTGCACATCTCAGCTAACTGATTTGAAAAATGTTCATCTATTTCCTCTGGTTGGTTAGGTGGCCTGTTAACCTTAGGGAAATATCTTGAACAGACTATAAAGTGGTCACTGTGTAAGCACTCAGAAAACAATACAGATAGGCAAATTCTATTTTAGGCTGCATTAAAAAAGTCTAGTCTCCAAAACTGAGGTACTGGTTCCCCTCTAACCAGTGCTGAAGCACTGATCAGGCTTCATCTTGAGTACATTTCTGGACATTAGAAGGATGCTAACAAATTGGAACAAGTTCAGAGAAGGAGAACAAGGATGATTAAGTGGCTGGAAGCCAAGTTTTATGAGAGACTGAAATAACTGGGCTTGTATAGTCTTGAGAAAATAAGACTATATGGAGAGATATGATAGCACTTTTCAAATACTGTGGTACCTTGTATAAAGGAATTAATTTGTTCAAAATAAATTATGTTAAGAAAAATTTCCTTTATACAAATTTCCCATAGGAATGCATTGAAAACAGAGTAATCCCTAATCGCGACCATTTTTATGTTGTACGGATTCACCCCATGGGAGATTCTGCTAAGCAAATTTCCAGAATTTTTTGTGTTGTACAGATTTTATGTTATACAAAATATTTGTTATACAAGGGTCCACTGTACCTGTGGGAGGGATTTAGGTGTCCTGGTGGATCACTTCCTAAAGGTGAGGCATCAGTGTTCTGCAGCTGCAAAAAAAGTGAACACAGTCCTAGACTCCAGAATTTTTTATGTTGTGCAGATTTTATGTTATACAAACTGTTTGTTAAACAAGGGTCCAGTGTACTTGATAGACAGACAGGGCAGGATCTGTTCTCTAACAACCCGGAATGCAGCACACAACAATGGGCTCTAGTTACAGGAAGCCAGGTTTTGGTTGAATGTCAGGAAAAACTTCCTGATAGAGCAGTGCAGCTGTGGAACTGATTTCATCAATTCAGTTTTAGTTTGTTAGCCATCATCCAGTCCATTACCAACAATAGGCACTGCTCCAGGCAAATACTGTAACTGCTTCCTTGGAATCGGATGTAAGGATAGAGCAAGCTGTATGAAATCAGCATACTGATGGTAACAAATCCCAAAACTTTGGAGAGCCTCTCCTAGCACTTCCATGTAGATGTTGAATGACATGGGGAAGAACTGGCACCACAGGCCAGTGGGCAGGTGTTGAACAGGATTACCCCAACACTACCTTCTGAGTTTGGCCATCCAGGAAAGATTGGAAATCCTCCAAAACCCATTCCATAAAAGCACCCCAGAAAGGTACCATGGTCATTGATATCAAAAGCCTCTGAAAGATCTAGCAGGAACAACAGGGACACACTGCCCCCGTCCAGTTTCCAGTATAAGTCATTCAACAAGGGGTCAAAGCCATCTATGTCTTAAAACTGGGCCTGAAGCCAGTTTGAAAAGATTATAAATTAAAGAGGGAGATAAACCGTGGTTTGCTAGATTGGTTCAGCACCTCCCTCAGCTTTCCTTGCCTTGCCTTCTCCAGTGGGTACCCACTCAGAGGCAGAGGCAATGCTTTCCCTCCTTTTTCCAGGTGCTGCCTCTAAGTGGAACCCCACTGGAAAAGGTGGGGCAAGTGTAGTTGGGGCCTCTGAAGCAGCTAAACTGATGAACTGCAGTTCATGCAGATAGGATGAAAATCCAAAAGGACCTTGACAGATTAGAGAGCTGGGCCAAAGCTAACGGAATGGATTTCAACAGAGGGAAATGTAGGGTGCTACATCTAGGTAAAAAGAATGAATTGCATAGATATAGGATGGGAGATACTTGGCTGGAAAATAGTACCTGTGAAAGGGATCTGGGATTCTTGGTGGACCACAAACTGAATATGAGTCAGCAGTGTGATGCGGCGGCTAGGAAAGCCAATGCGATTCTTGGTTGCATCAACAGAACCTTATAGTGTCTAGATCAAGGGAAGTGATAGTACCACTCTATTCTGCTCTGGCCAGACCCCACCTGGAGTACTGTGTCCAGTTCTGTGCACCTCATTTTAAAAAGGATGTTGACAACCTCGAGCGGGTGCAGAGGAGGGCGACCAGGATGGCTGAAGGTCTGGAAGAAATGGCTTATGAGGAACGGCTTAGGGAACTGGGAATGTTTACCCTTCAAAAAGAAGGCTGAGCGGGGAATATGATAGCAGTGTTTAAATATCTGGAAGGATGTCATATTGACTTGGGGCAATGGTTTCAAACTACTGGAAAAGAGTCTGTGAAGATTCTCAGTCATCCAGGTTCGTTTAACTGGGAGTTGAGTCATGGCTACTGGACTTCTTTTTTGAGAGATAGAAACGTTTCTCTGTTCATCCAAACAGCTTCATTGGTCTGGAAAAGAGATTCCATTTGAACATTAGGAAGAAGTTCATGACAGTTAGAGCTGTTCGGCAGTGGAATATGCTGCCACAAAGGGTGGTGGAGTCTCCTTCTTTGGAGGTTTTTAAGCAGAGGCTGGATGGCCATCTGTCGGAAATATTGTGATGGGGTTCCTGCATGGCAGGGGGTTGGACTGGATGGCCCTTTAGGTTTCTTACAACTCTATGATTCTATGTTCTTTAATATAGGTAATCTGCATCATAATTATTATTGACCTCATTTTTTTAGGGAGGTGTGATATTACAAAACTGGGGTTTTAAGCCCATGTGAAAGGGGTATCATATGATAACCGCATAATCTAAGGTTATGATTTGGCCAATTAAGTCTCTTGTATGCAGTCTCCCCAGTAATCTGATACCAATATACAGTGTATGCTCGAGAAACTGGAGTAAAGGTGTGAATGAAAGCTATAATTCCATACAGTAGGATGTTGCCACATATCTAGCAGACTCAACTCTTTAAAGATGAGATGAAGAACTGTTGGTAACCTAGATTATTGGCTGCTATAGTCATTTATGTCCAGTTTCATTGAGATATCCACCAGTTCTGTGTCTTTGTAGCTTTCCAAGTTGGAGAGAGAGTGTAAAAGAGAAAAGAATGTTGATTGTTGTTAGATCACTAAATAGAACCCACTGTATTTTTGTTATTTTACAATATCCTTTTAGAAAATATAAATCTGTCAATATAATTCCTTAGGGTTCCCTACTTTTGAAACAGAACCCAAGGTGCAATAGCTACGAGTATCAGGACTCCGCTAGATCTTGTAGCCCCAAGAGCTACATAATATGTTGTCAGTTTCAGAATATAAAGAAAGCCATAAGCTTTCTTTTTCAATGTGTCTCTTCTGGTATGTTAACGTGGAAGGGTACTAGTTTCCATAATCTGTGTCATATTTTACTTAGCAGTAATGATTCCATGACAATTGCTTGATTCCTATAGCAAATAATGTGAAGGCAAACATGCATTGCTTTCTCAGACCATGAATAAACATAGGAGATCACTCTGATTCTCTGGTTTTAGGGGAAGTTCTTGATCTACTCTGGAAAACACAAAGTGTATTGTCCTTTCTTCTTTTCTCCCATTTAATTTCCATATATATAAAATTGTCACTAACAAATTTTGTAAATATCATTCCAGTTTACAACAATTTAATTGAGAACGACTCTAATCCAGAAGTCAGGCGTGCAGTGTTGTCATGTATTTGTCCATCACCTAAAACTCTGTCAAAAATTATTGGTCGTACCATGGATGTAAAAGAGACAGTCAGAAAATTGGCATATCAGGTAAGCTTACTTTTATTAATGTTACACAGGCTGAAATACTGTTGTTAAGTGTAGCAAGTCACAACTAGAGTTGGCCCATTGGATTGCGGGATTTGGTGTGTTGACTCCTAGATAAATTCAGTTGATTCAAATGGGTCTATTCCAGTTGTGACTGTTGCTAAAGTACAGGAGTTCATCCTCAGTGTGTTAAAAGATATTCAGACAATTGCAAAACAGAAACTTACTATATCTGGCAGGCAGGAGAAGGCAGTGTATGTATGGATGTGTTAGAGATAGGCTTTTTGTTTCAAAAGTGGCCAGCTTCCGCAACGAAACGTGGGAGCCCAGCTGGGGTTTGGAACTGGAGGAACGCAATCAACCAGTCCCTTACCTTGCACAGGGCTTGCGTGGGGTTAAGCTCCAGTGAGGAAGAAGCATCCAATGTCATATTTCTGCCTCCCTGTCTGATTGGCCAGCACCAGGGAGAAGAAAAATGATGCCAGAGACTTCTTCCTTGTTGAAGTTTAGCCCAGTGCAAGCCCAGCACAAGGTAAGGGATTAGTTGATTGCGTTCCTCCGGTTCCAAACTCCAGCTGGGCTCCCACGTTCTGTTTCTGACCAGTTCTGAAATAAAAAGCCCATCTCTAGTATGTATTTATGAAAAGGAAAGTTAAATCTGGCTCAACGTCTTACTATAATGACTTGTTCATGTTTCTTTTGATCAGTACCAGCAGTGCAAAAGTAAATTCAGCAAGACAGCTTTTGTCTCATCCTATTTGTTAGGTGTTAGACACAGTCGAGAAGCAGTAAGTGAAAATGCTATTATAAAATTCTGCGAGAAAGCAAATGCTTTACTGTGTGCACTGAGTCTTTGCCTGCTCCAAGAATATGTCAGAATATGTTTGCAGAGAAACTCAGAAGCTACTTAGTGGTGAATCTTGGCTACTATAAACACAGCTCTTTGTCTTGTTGAGAATGATGTATTTAGTGTTTACTTTTGCACAAATTAGATGCCCTTTACTGAACCACTAAAAAAATACAAATTGCGAGCTATTATGTGACAAGTTCTACTTCATTAAGCTGTGCATCACAAACCTTAGACAAAACCTGGTACAATTCTGCCCATTATGTTAGGGTAACACTAGTAGAAAAACCCCAGTCAATGGTGAGGCTGGGCTGGTAGATTTTGTCAATAAAGGTGAAGGTTCCCCACACACATGCATGTTAGTTGTGTCTGACTCTAGGGGCGGTGCTCATCTCCGTATTCAAGACCTAGAGCCAGTGTTGTGCAAGTCCATGGCTACGTGGCCAGCAAGGCTGCAAGGAAACACTGCATTACCTTCCTGCTTTTTATGGCAGTACCTATTTATCTACTTGCATTTACATGCTTTCAAACTGCTAGGTTGGCAGGAGCTGGGGTTATCAGCGGGAGCTCACTCCGCTGCATGGCACCTGGGATTCACACTGCCGAGCTGCCAACTTTGCAGCCGACAATTCTCAGAGCCTTAGTCCACTTTCCGGTTCTGTACCTGACAAGTGTCTAGCAGTATATTTGTATCAAAATATGTATTAAGCCAGTTTAAAGAGTCTGTAGTGAGGTGGTGAGGTCTGATCTTACTGGTGGTGCCACTGGAAACTCCCTGCCCCATAAAAAGTGAGCTGAACTTGGACAAATTAGGTGACAGACCCCTGCGACAGGCTGGTTGGTTTATTCAAAGTCACATCAAACAGTGGATCTGTCCACTGATAGAGCTTGCTTTGGAAATGATGCACCCAGACGCAGCCTGGCCTGGGCTAGGGTTCTTGACACAAGGATGGCATTGAGACGCATGTAAGGAAGTCCTAAGTCCACATTGCAACCATCAGTACTGGCACATTGAAAGAGCAAATGAGCTTGCAGCTATACTCAAACAGCAGCGACTTCAACGTTGGTGGACCACATGGTCATCTATTTTGTTAGACTCAAGACACAACAGTGTCAGTATTGCTGTATCATAACAATTTCATGATGCTGTGGCAGACGTTGACTGACGTGATGGCCAACTGATCAAAATTCTCATTGTAACAATGAGGTGGTACATCCACTGCTTCAGCATGTACACAGCAGACTGGCTGCCCCGAGAGACAAAAGAACCTCAAGGAGAAATCTATCAAAATCCCAGCTGAGGACTACCTCATCATTATGGGAGATATAAACGGCCACATTGGAGTGAGGGTGGATGGCTTCAGATGTCATGGCAGGAATGGATTCAACACCCATAACAAAAATGGTGAACAAATTCTTAACTTCTGCTGACATTCAAAACCTTGTCCTTACCAACACATGGTTTTGCAAGCACCCATCACATCTCATGACCTTCATTGGCAGCACTTCATCACAACTTGGCTTTGTACTTGTCTTAAACCAATACTTGACACCAAAGTCATCCCATATGAAACAATTTTGCCCCAGCACTGTTTGGTTATCTGTGTCCTTTGCATTTACTCACCCAGGGAAAGCATAGTAAAATGTAATGGTCCAGTGGAATCAGGTAGTGGAAACTATGACAAAAAGAGGCAAGAACCGCTCCAAATACAACTGCCTCCCATTACAACAGTAGGTAGTACATGGGCCAAATCAAAACCAGTGATTAATGTTAGAGGTCTTACTATTGCTTGGTCCAGTTAACCCCCAGAGCAAATAATGAGTCACATTAAAGTCAAAAAGGTTTATTAAACTTTAAATAGAAAACAAATATTCCACATTAAACAGATTATTGACGAATGTCCCTATACTTGTTACACCACCACCTACAGCTGGATGGTATGCATGAAGTTATCTGCTTAGATGCCCTATCTTTCCTGATTTTGGAAGCTAAGCAGGGTCGGCCCCGGTTAGTACTTGGAGTAGGAAGTGGCAAGCCACTCCGGTATTCCTGCCAAGAAAACTCTATGGATGTGGAGTCACGAAGAGTCAGTCACAACTGTAACAACACACACACACACACACACACACACACACACACACACACACACACACACACACACACACACACACACACACACACACACACACACACACACACACACACACACACACACACACACACACACACACACACGTGCATGAAGGTAAGACTCCATCTCAACAGCCATGAGGAGAGATTTCCCCCAGATGAGGAAACTAGTTAGAAAGAAATTGAAAGGGAAGGTAAAAAGAATCCAATCTCTCCAGAATGCATGGAGCCTGTTTAAAACAACGGTAGTAGAGGCCCAGCACAAGTGCATACCAAAAAGAAATCTAAGCATCTAGGTACAAGTGGGTGCCGGCATGGTTAGCGAGTGAAGTTAGAGAAGCTCTAAAGTGCAAGGACAGGTCTTTCCATAAATGGAAATCCTCCCGAAGTGAGGAAAATAAAAAGGACCACAAACTGGCAAAAGAAATGTAAGAAGATGATGAGAGGCAAATAAAGACTGAAGAATGTATGGCTAGCAATATAAAGGGAAATAAAAAAGCTTCTTTAAATATGTTAGAAGTAGAAAATCTGCCAGAGAACCAGCTGGCCCTCTGGATGGTGGGGGAGGGTAAAGGAGGACTTGAAAATTGCAGAGAAATTAAAAGTTCTTTGCATCCCAAACACCCCTAATTTAATCAAATACAAGTTAAAAGAGAGGATGTTTGAGGTTTAATTGATAAATTGAAGATCCAAAAGTCACTGGGCCCAGATGGCATCCACCCAAGGGTTATTAAGGAACTGATGAATGAACTTGCGGATCTCTTAACGGTAATATGCAACTTGTCTCTTAAAACGGCCACAGTGCCGGAGGACTGGAGGATAGCGGATGTCACACCAATTTTTAAAAAAGGATGGAGGGGGGACCTGGGAAACTACAGGCCGGTTAGCCTTATGTCTGTCCCAGGGAAGATGGTGGAAAGCCTAATCCAAGAGAAAATCTTAAAACATAGAAGAACAAACCTTGCTGAGAGAAAATCAGTATGGTTTCTGTAAGGGTAAGTCTTCCCTGACAAACCTTTTAGAATTCTTGGGAAAGGTCAACAGGCCTGTGGATTTAGGTGAACCGGTGGATATTGTCTACCTGGATTTTCAGAAGCCTTTTGACACAGTCCCTCACCAAAGTCTGCTGGTCCTCTTATGGATTGAGAAGTGGTTGAGATCCAGGAAACAAAGAGTAGGTGTCAATGGGCAATTTTCACAATGGAGAGAGGTGGAAAGCTATGTGCCCCAGAGATCAGTCCTGGTACCGGTGCTTTTCAATCTGTTCATAAATGACCTGGAGACAGGGATAAGCAGTGAGGTGGCCAAGTTTGCAGATGACACGAAACTTTTCTGTGTGGTAAAAACCAGAGAAGATTGTGAAGAGCTCCAGAAGGAGCTCTCTCAAGTGGGGGAACGAGCTGTGAAATGGCAAATGTGTTTCAATGTAGGAAAATCTAAAATAATGCATATTGGGGCAAATAAAAAGGGGTTTGAAAATTAAAAAAGCCAATATTATAATGCCATTGTACGAGGCTGCACCTGGAGTATTGTGTACAATTCTAGTTACTGCATCTCATAAAAACCCAGTGGAACTGTAAAAGGTGCAAAAGAACAACTAAAATGATTACTGGGCTGGGGCACCTACCTTATGAGGAAAGGCTAAAACATTTGGGGCTCTTTTGCCTGGAAAAAAGGCGCCTAAGGGGTGATATGATTGAGACGTACAAAATAATGGAGGGCATGAGTCAAGTGGATAGAGGGACACTCTTCTTCCTCTCAGAAAATTCCAGAACTAGGGGATATCCATTCAAATTGAGGGTTGTGATAGTGAGAACAGATAGATGTAAATATTTTTACCCACCATGTTGTTAGTCTGTGGAACTCCCTGCCACAGGATGTGGTGGTGGTATCTAGCCTGGATGCCTTCCAAAGGGGATTGGACTGAGTCCTGGAGGAAAAGTCCATCATAGGTTACAAACCATGATGGATATGTGTAATCTCCAGGCTTAAAACCTGGGTACTTCAAGGGCCAGATGCAGGGGAGTGGTATCAGGAGACAGATTTCTAGTCTTGTCTCGTGTACTCCCAGATGCATTTGGTGCGGCCACTGTGAGATACAGGAAGCTGGACTAGATCGGCCTTTGGCCTGATCCAGCATGGCTCTTCTTATGTTCTTATCTTCTTAATAAATTTTCAGTTAGCTAATCTACTTTATTTAATTAAACTACTATATAATAGATATCTCAACCACTTATGTTTATATTTTTTATCATAGATTATTTTAAGAAATTTCTATTACATGATTTTGTTTCAGGCTGATCTGCAGATTTCTGTTATCTCTTTTCCATATCGTTATAGTTCATTGTAGTTCATTAATAACTTTTTACGTGATTGATTCATTAAGCCAGGGATTCATAAGTTATTTCCTTATCAGTCCATCCCGTGATGCAGAAACTCTTCAAACATTCCCACTGCATATTTATTGTTGTTGGAAATTGTAACTGATAGACTTGTAAATTGGGGACAATGCTCTGTTCCAATCCCGTGCTCCAAACAAGGTTAAAATTGAGACTCTCCTCTGCTTCTGAAGAAAATTCTGTCTCTCAAGGAAATAGTTTATAAACTTGCAGATTGGACTAAATGCTGTGTTCCTCTTTCATGCTCAAATTAGGATTGAAGCTGAGACTTTTCTTCTTTTCTGGAGAAAGCTCATTCTCCTGAGCAGTGCTAGATTCCACATTCTCCAAATAATCCTTCTGAGTATTTCTTGTTAGTTGTATATTGGGCTCAGTGTTCTGATCTAGATTAAAGTTGGGACTCTCATCTGCTTCTGAATTAAGCTCAGGAAAAAGCTCAGTCTGAAGAGAGTCTACTATATTCTGAATTTTATCAAGCAAATTCATAAATTGCTCATCTGACATTGGTTTCTGGCTCACTGCTGGTTGCACTCAATTGTAATCCACTTCAAAGGGTTAATCCAGGTGGAAGGATGTGTAAAAAGAAGAGCAAAGACGGGGAAGGTGTGTGAGAGAGCGTTATCTAAGAGTTTGTTTTGGAAGCATTGAGACTTCCAAGGTCAAACAGTTTCTTTCCTTGTCTTCTCCCAACTGGGCAAATAAATCCATAGAACAATATATGAATGTAAAAGCTTCAAATAATACTATTTTAAAGTTTAATCTCCTGAAATTAAAAACTTCTTTCTATAGTTGTTTTCAGTTTCCTTTGTTTCTTTGCAGCTGTCATTTGGTTTTGACTGTCTGGAGAAACTATTAACTTTATAAGCAGCAGAACAAGACTTGAGCTCTGTTGTCTAATATATTCTTTTTATAAGCAGGGAATCAAACTATCCAATCCTTCTTCATGCATCTTATGTGATCCAGAAAAAGAATCAAATTCTAGAGGCATTGAATTAAGAAATAGGATAACTTCATTCCTTTTACTTAAGGATTCACCTGCTCCAGCCAGTTTTTCAATTATGGCTTGCATTCTCAGTATATATTGATCTAATGTTTTTGATTTTTCATGCAATTTTGATTGTGTAACTTGCTTTAACAAATTAGCAATACTTTGTCCTTGATCACTTTGATCTAGTGCTTTTAATTTGGTAAGCATTCCCTTGGCTGTTGTCTCATGTCTGGTTTGCACCAATCTTTATTCTGTTAAGGATTTATTTATTTATTTATTTATTTATTTATTTATTTATTTATTTATTTATTTATTTATTTATTACACTTGTATCCCGCCCATCTTCCAAAACGGAACTCTGGGCAGCTAACCATAAAACAAACTACAAAAGAAACAAGAAATCAAAAGCAGATTACGATTAAAATGGGGAGGGACAGTACCCTCAGAAGAGCTGACGTGGGCGGCAAGGAAAAAAAACTTAAGTGAAAAGGTCGCCAAATGCCTCCTTAATTGAATTATGAGACCATTGCCTTTGCATTCTTCAATTTCTAATCTTTGTATTGTTCATGTGCTCTTTCAGGTTCATCTGTTGAAACATTTAGTACACCCCAAATTTCACACAGATTTTCCAGACAAAACAACCAGTTTTCAAAATTAATAAGCTGGAAATTTGACATGGAATATTTTACCTCAAACATTTTCACTTCAGTTTAAAATTGATCAAGATAAAGTTTTAACTTCTTTCTTTTTACCTCAGCACTACTTTAGTTCAGCTGCTTGGCATTTAATATCAGCGACTCTGTCAGCTCAGCAGTGTAAGAATAATCAGATCATAAGCAAAGAACCATCTAACTCTGCTACCATGTTAGAGTTCTTACTATTGCTTGGTCCAATTTAGCCCCCCCCCTCCGCATAGCAAATAATGAGTCACATTAAAGTCAAAAAAGGTTTATTAAACTTTAAATAGAAAATAAATATTCCACATTAAACAGACTGTACTGAAGAATGTCTGCATTCTTGTTACACCACCCCCTAACGCTGGACGGTATGCACCAAGGTAAGACTCATCTCAACAGCCATGAGTAGTGATTAAAACTGTCATTTCTTGTCTGTTTAACAGACAGAACTTTCAGAAAGGAGAGGCATAAAAGGTTAGTATACACAGACCAATAGTAAGTCAGATCAGGGTGATTGACATACCACATTCTGAGACTATTGACCTGCATACTCTAACAATTAAAACAGCTGCCCAGGCTGAATGTGGCGTGACAAAGCCTGGTTGTAAAAATATGGGCAAACACATGGCTTTATTTATTTATTATATTTACATACCATGCCATCTAACAAGAAGGCTGCGGTGTTAATCCCTTTGAATAATTTATTAGATGTGTCTATGTAGATTGGTGGTTTGTGGATCAATGAGAGAGTTTGGGGGAGGAGCCTGGGGGGACTTAAGGCTCAGCCCAGCACTGAATTGATCAGATAGGGACCTACACTTACTGAGGAAGATAGGGTCTGACTGAGAGACAGTTAAAGACTAGAGAGAGAAGAGAGGATTTTAAAACTTCTGTGAGGAAAACTAAGTGTTGAGTGTCTGTGCATGTATTCAACTTTGTCATTAACCAAATTTTAGTGAGTTTGAGGTATTTTCTTTTGTTTGTACCTAAACACGTTACCCTTTATGAGTTTGATTCTACTTTGTAATAAATAAACTTCTTTTATCTTTATTCAATTTACAATCAGTCTGAAGGCATTAATTTACTAGAGAAACTAGTTGGTGGCAGCAGAAGAGAAAAATGAGAAGCAGTGCTTGTCAGTAGCATGTGAAAGGGCTGGGGGCACAGCAGGGTGACGCTACAAAGGCCACTCTGGGCAGTTGGTACAGATGAAGTCAAGCAGCTCTGTCATGTTTGCCTGAAAAGCTGAAAAGACAGTCAACAACTGGTAGAAGTACTACAACGTTTGATGCAGTGCAAAGAAAGCAGTAGTTAAAACAAAGACCGCACATTTTGAGAGCCTGGTTAAAATGGCTTATGACATCAACCGTCATGCGCAACAAAAAGATCAGCAACCATTTAAAGTCAAAGATTTATCACACCACTGTATGACCTGTTGATCGTGCAAAATGTTGGCCAACAACTAAAAAAGTTGAACACCAACTTGGTGTCATGGAGGCTAAGATCCTGTGATGGATCTCCAGTCTCATGTGAAAGGATCATGTGTAATGATGACATTTGATCAAAATACAGCATTGCACCAATCACTGACAAGATGTGTGAAGCCTGACTGTGTGGACAGGTCTTGTGTGCCAATGAGGAAACTGGCCAAAAAGAGTCTTACCCTGGTGGTCAGTGGATCCCAACAAAGGGGGATGACCAAAACAGCGCTGGATGAACACCCTTGAGAAAGACATGAAGTTGCCCTGTGTTCACCTGGACCTACCCCACAACTGTGCCAAGTGGAAGCCTAGAACAAGAATAGCAGACCACACCACCAAGTGGGACAAACATAAGAAAAAGAAGAAAAGGCCTGTAGTGAATATTGGGATGTCCAAGTGAATGTGCATCCATCCACTTGAACTGTATACAGTAACCCCCCCCCCATCTATTGCAAGGGTTAGGGACCCAACCCGACCTGCGATCATTGAAAATCCACAGTATGCGGATGCAGGTTGGGTTGGGACTGGGGGCGGCGGCACAAAATGTTTAAAATGTCTAAGCAACAGAGCCAAGCCGGAGCTTTTAAAACCTTTTATTCCCCTCCCCAATCCCCAGGCTCCAGCTGATGGGCACCAGGTTGGGGGAGAAAAACCTTTTGTTTTCCCACCCCAGTGCCAATCAGCTGGAGCCTGGGGCTTGGGGAAGGGGGGAAAAGGTTTAAAAATCCCAGGCTTTTAAAACCTTTCCCCCCCTCCCTCAAGTACTTTTGGGGTACATAACTAATTCTGCGGGGCTCACGTGGGGTTAGACTCCAACGAGGAAGAAGCCTCCAATGTCATCTTAACTTCTCCCTGGCACTGGCCAATCAGGAGTTGTTCAGAGAAATGCCTAATCCCGCCTCTCCTTTTTGGAGTTTAGCCCCACACAAGCCCAGTGTAAGGTAAGGGATTGGTTGATTGCGTTCCTCCGGTTCCAAATGCCAGCTGGGCTCTCACGTTTTGTTTTGGAAGCTGACCACTTCTGAAATGAAAAGCCTGTTATGTTTTCTTAACAACTGTGAGAGTGTTTGTAAATAAAAGCTAGTGCACAAACTATCACTCTTCCTGAGACAGCATACTTGGGCTTTCACACATCTGTTCACTGTAATCTTGTGCTGCTGTTGAAATGTTTTTGGAAATTTGATCTAGTTCTAAGATACCCAGTGTGGTATAGTGGATGCAGCAATTGACTAGGATTCTGGAGATCACCATTTGAATCCTCCCTCACCCATGGAAACTTGCTGTGGGAGCTGAAGTGTTAAAACCACTCCTTAAATATTCCACTTACCTTGAAAGCTGTATTAGGGCTGCTATAGGTTGCTTCTGACTTGACAGCTCATAACAGCAGATAGTTCTAAATGTTGTGGACAGGTGTGTCAGGATACATATGACTACTTTGTCATATCAGCTTCATGGATAGCAATCTGTTTCTGTACACACTTAATGTGTTGGGTGAGATTTAGTCTTGGGACCAAAATGTGTGACTGATAGTAGTTTTCCATTCAAGTTCATTTGGGCTTTGAGGACTTCAAGAGAAGTCTGAAGAAGGTGGCAGTGCCTTTTTCTTTCTCTCGTTTTCTGTCCAACCCATTTATTTATTTATTACCAAATTAAATAATGTAATTGAAATACTAATTTGCATCCTTTCTCCATTTATTCTGGTAATTTGGTGGTATTGATGTAAAGAATTTCACAGTTTTGGTGCAGAAAGCAAGTCTCTTCTTAACAAACCTATGTGATATAATAGCCAAACGGGCAGTTGATGTGATAATCCTATTTCTTTTGTTTCGAATGTCCAGATGCAATTTGACTGTGATTGATCTCTTTGGTCACTTTTTGAGAAAAATATGGGTTTGACTAGACATAGCATAGCTGATTTTAGAGGTTATTAATTATCATAGTTATTAGAGATTGTTGCTGTGATTTACAGAAATTCATAGTCATATGCTAATGTCTGTTCTTTTCTTTCAAAGGTTCTGGCAGAAAAGGTTCATATGAAAGCTTTGACAATAGCCCAGAGAGTAAAACTTTTGCAACAAGGACTTAATGATAGATCAGGTAAAATATTTTTATTTTAATATACACTTGCCTCTTATGTGTGCTTGTTCATTGTTCCACTTACATGGAATTTAGTTATTAACTATTTCAACAAGTCCCCACAGGCTTGCAGCAATATAAATTGTGCAACAACCCTGCAAAGGAATTCTGCCTTTAAACACACTGGATTTTGAGAACAAACAGGCTATCATTCTGATGGCATACCAGCTAAGTAGAATTTCTTTTATGTTCTTAAAACTGCAAAGATTATCACCTCCAGCACATATGCTGACCTTGCGGTTGGGTGGGCTCTCCAAGGACTCGGGGCTGCCTCCTCGTGCTCCTCCATTGCCACCGCCAAGCTTGGAGGCAGGCAAGGGGTGCTTGTCCTCCACTGCCATCACTACCACCGAGCTTGAAGGCTGGCCGGCGCTTGTCCTCCGCCGCCGTCAAACTGGTGGGCGGGCAGGCAGGTGTTTGTTCGCCTCCACTGCTGCCGTCGAACTTGTGAGCGGGCAGGCAGGCTGGTTCTTGTTCTTTGCTGCCACTGCCGCCGAACATGCATGCATGTGGGCGCTCATCCTCTTCCTCCACTGGTGAGCTGGCGGGTGGGTGAATAGGCAGGAGCCGCTGCTGAGGATCTTGTGAGCCAGGAAGTGGGTGAGCAGGTGGGCAAGTGGGAGCTCCCGAGCCGCGTGACCTCCTCACTGCTGCACCGCCACTCACCATCTGTGGATAACTGAATCAGTGGATACTATAACAAACACTAGCTTACTATATCTATCTGGTTAAATGAATCCATTTTGCCTAATCTAACTAACTCGAACACTATATATTTAGATAGCATATCACTTGACTGAGAGCAAGAGGTTTTTTTCTGTCCTCCCTTAACTGTTGAAAAAAACTTCCTTAGTTCCATAGCTAAATCTCAAGCATAGTTCGTAGCTTGGGAATCAGAGGCTGCTGGTCAGATAGGAGAGGCAGGATTAATTCGGGAATATATTGGTAGATTAACCACCGGGCCATGAGTGAACCTTTTCCATCATGGATCCTCCACTGTGTTGGTACACACCTCAGCACTCACTTTCTTTGCTTGGTTTGGGTTCTTCATGGCATCTGTGAATGCACACATATGGGGTTTCCTTGTGCCTGCGCAGGATTGCTGGATGTCTCAAGCTCTTGAGTGCCATAGGACCTCCTCCCACTAATGTGCATTCTCGTATTCTCCTGTGCTTTACTTTCTTTTCGCCGCTGTAGCAATCCGGGCTCCTTTTTCTGAGCTCCTTCTTTTCTCCCTGAAAAAGGGATATATAAGTATTAGTTTTATTCATTACCTATCATTGTATTTCTACAGTGCCCATTTCTCTCCTCTAGTTTTTTTTTTAAAAATTCCCCCCTTCTTCCCCCCCCCTCCACCATTCCCACCATTTATGGCCTCTACGGGCCTTTTCAAAAAGTGCGCTTCTTGCCCCAATAAGGTGCCCATCTCCAACAGACACAACCGTTGTCTTTATTGTTTGGGCGAAGAGCACCAACCAGCCCACTGCCCAGTGTGCAAAAAACTGTCCAAGCCTACACTCAAACAAAGATTGGGTAGACTAAGGGCGTTTCTCTGGGAAAAATCTTTACAACCAATGAATCCTGAGCAGCAATCCCCTCCGACCTCGCCTAAATCGAAGTCTTCACAGGCTTCTAAATCTACTTCTAAGTCGGTCACTACCAAGAAGAAGACTATATTGACGCCCAAGACTACCTCCAGGCGACTCCGCCAGTACAGAGCCCGGCAGCAAACTCATCGTCGTTGGTGTCAAGACTGCTTCCTTTGACACTATGATGTCTTAGAACACCAAGGATCCGCACCGTCCACTGCCTCTAGTCGCTCTGGCAGCTGGGCAGACACGTCTCGGAATCGAGACCAAACCATCCAGGTGCACGGTGAAAGTCCTCTCTCTCAAAGCCACGCCACTGAGGGTACTTCACCTCTTGATTCCCGGGACCAGAATCAAAATTCGAGACAGCAGCTAAACATTACACCATCTCTACGCCGACTTCATACGACCTCAGAACCCTCGCTCAAAGTAAAAAATGTCTTTCAGTCCACTGACATCAGAGCCAAACCAACACATAAGAAAACAGTGAGGCTGCATCACTACGCAGAATCAGATTGGTGCTCATTGACTCCAGACATCTCTACATGGCGTTGACACCAACAACCTCGACGCCGTTCCTACTACGTCTAGGATTCCTTACCGTTGACTTCACCTCTTTGACACTGAGATGACGCCTCACTTGATAGATGGCGGGACCATACACTGCGTCAACATTGAAGAGATATCGAAGTGGTGTCATGTTCGTCTGAGGAACTCTCTGACACCGAAGGTCAGCCTCAACACTGGCATTCAACTCCTACTTCGGACATACCTCATCGACATCAAGACTCAACAACATCTGCAGCACAATGACACCACAGATCACTGACACCGGACGGGTCCTGACATCGTTGACTACCGACGCCGGACGCACCTCGACACCGACAATCGCGGACACTAGAATCTGATCAAACGACTCACTGCCGTGATACGGACACTGCCCCTGGACCCCGATGTCGACACCGATCGGCATCGATATCTCCTCCACCCAAGAGACATTGACAAACATCTACCAGAGACACTTGTTTGTCTCCTTTGAGACTAGAATGTCAAGCAGATCATAGTTCTCGATGTGATAGCCCTCGGTGTTGACAGATGATCCCTCAATCAAGCCATGACACCAGACAGGACTCTCCAGTATCAATGGCCCGTTCTATACACTCTGAGGACCTTGATTCTCAACAGGACTCTTTCCTCTCTGCGCCTTCCTCTCCTCCTAACCTTTTCACTCCAGGATCTGAGGTCGGGGATGCACAACCACCATCCCCTGAGGAAGACTTCCATCTCTACTCACAGGTCATTCATAAGGTAGCCAAAGTCATGGGTCTCGAAGTCCAGCAACCGGACACCAATGACAAATGCAAATTTTTTGGGCACCAAAACAAAAATCATGCCCCACCACTGCGACTGGGATTTATCCCCTCTAATGCATATAATAAGCCCTCCTCTACACCTTTGATGCCTAGACACATCAACAACCTGTACATAACACACGGAAAGGAAACTACATTCCGTGCTAAACACCCTCTCCCAAATTCTCTTATCATGAATGCAACACAGAACAGAGCAAAATCTATCTCCACTTCTACGCCTAGTAACAATAAAAAAACTTGATATCATTGGACAATGCCACTACTCTCTTGGCTCATTCTCCTTAAGGACCGCCAACTACCTCTGTGCAATGCAGGCATATACCAGACATGAGATGCAAAAGCTTCCTCATCTCTGGGACTCCCTCCCGGCCGAACAAAAATCCAAACTGGTCTCCTATCATGCTGAGGTTCTGTCTTTGCTGGATTACCAAAGTATCACAGCACGACATGTGGCGGACGCAGCTTCTAAACAGCTCGCCACAGCAGTATACCTCCGTAGACGTGCCTGGTTCCGTACTGCCACGATGATGGACAATGCACATCACCATAAGGCAACAACATTGAAAATTCCTAAGATTTCAAGTAGGACAAGACACCAGTTCAAAGCGCTCCAATTCAGACTTTCCACAGCTCCTCGTGTTTTCACCAAGTGTCTTGCTCCAGTAGCCTCCTTCCTCCACCTTCGAGGAATAAATGTATTCCCCTACCTAGATGATTGGTTGCTCATCTCCCCTACAAAACAACAAGCACACAAAGACATAGAATTTACATTTTGGCTACTTACCTCTCTAGGACTTCAAATCCTCCCGACAAAGTCCATTCTCCGTCCTACCCAAATAGTGCCCTACTTCAGGCCTCTTCTGAACTCCAGACAAGGGAAAGCCTTTCTTGAAGGAGCAGAAACACAAGATCAAGTCGGCCATCAAGCTCTTCCGTCCTCTTCACATTGTGACTGCCCTCACTGCCCAACATCTTCTTGGTTTAATGGCTTCTACGACCTCGATTCTAGCACATGCCAGGCTCAAAATCAGGCCTCTACATGTGTGGTTCCTAGCCCATTTCAGAACTCTGCTAGATCGCCCTTCAAAACTGCTGTGCATCACCAACCACTTTGCCAAAGCTTTACGATGGTGGACATCCAAACTCAATCTGGCAGAGGGCCATTTCTTCATCCAACGCTCCCCCTCAATTCAGCTGACGACAGACACCAGCACTATCAATTGGGGCGCACACTGCTCTGGACTCCATACATGGAATGTGGTATCCCAGTGAAAAGATTCTACGTATCAAAACCCTAGAGTTCATGGCTATCTTCAAGGCTCTCGGGTCTTTTGAACCTCTTCTGGCGAACCACATGCTTCAGGTTGTCACCGACAACAACATGGCCATATACTACCTGAACAAGCAAGGAGGCACTCACTCCCGAACCCTCCTCAACTTAACCATAAAACTGTGGGAATGGTGTTTCGTCTGACACATCTTTCCCCGTAGCCATACACATCGCATCGGAGGATAACTTCAAGGCAGATAGACTCAGTTGTCTAACCTCCAACAACCACGAATCGGCACTTTCCCAGACTGTATTCAATGACCTCTGTCACTGATGGGGTACCCCAGAGATAGACCTCTTCCCAAACCACTTCAATACCAAATGCCCTCTGTTCTGCTCCAGAGTTCAGAAGGACCCCTCCTCGACGGGGGACGCCTTCTCCATCCATTGGTCCGGAAGCATGTTTTATGCTTTCCCTCCACTTCCATTGATTTACAAGACAGTAATCAAACTGAGGCAAGACAGCACTCACGCCATCCTCATAGCTCCATGGTAGCTGCATCAACACTGGTTCCTCACGCTCAAATCCATGGCATTAGACTTCCTTCACCTTCCTCAAATACCGGATCTCATATCACAGAACGAGGGCTGGCTGCTCCACTCCGACCTCAAGTCACTCCACCTCACGCCCTGGCTGATCCGGTCACTTTGCAGCAAATACTAGACATACTTCTACAAGTGGAAGGCCTTTGTCACCTTTACTCATGAGCGTCAACAACCACACACTCCTACAGACCTTCATACCCTTTTGGATTTTTTGCTGCACTTATCAAACAGGGGTCTTTCCGTTTCAACGCTTAAGGTTTATATAGCAGCTGTCATAGCTCACCAACCACTGCAGTCCGAAGCAGCCTTCCTCTTCCGTCATCCACTAATTAAACATTCGAAATTTAAGACCCTGTCACAACTTACCGGTTCCTCAATGGTCTCTAGCTACAGTCCTCAACAAACTGCAACATCATCCCTTTGAGCCAATGGCATCCGTAAACTTACATCTGCTATCTTTAAAGACAGCATTCCTACTGGCCATCACCTCTGCCCACAGAGCATCTGAAATTGCAGCCCTCAGGGTAGACCCTCCGTTCCTTCAATTCCATCCTAACAAGGTCACGTTATATCTGGACATTTCCTTTCTTCCTAATGTAGTCTCTGATTTCCACCTCGCACAACCACTAACACTTCCTACCCTTTTTCCGTCTCCCTTGAGTGCACTTGAACACAACCTTCACACTCTAGATGTTCAGAGGGCATTATTGTTCTATATCTCTCGGACGGCTACAATCAGAAAATCCAAACACCTCTTTGTGCATACCTCTGAACCTTCTCTTGCCCTACCAGTCACATCGCTGACGATCTCCAGATGGGTTGCACAGGTTATACGGGTCTGTTATGAACTCACCTTGCTACCTCTCCCACAGGCTCCTCGGGGTCACTCCCACAGAGCTGTGTCTGCTTCCTCAGCATTCCTGAAGGGTGTGGCCCTTCCCGATGTTTGCAAGGCTACAACATGGTCAACCCCACCCATGTATATTAAGCTTGATGTCAGAGCTAGATCTGATGCAATGTTTGGGAGAGCTGTACTCTCATATTCTTTGTTGTGACTACCCACCTCCGGTATTGGTAAGTCAGCTTGTTAATCATTCATACGTGTGCATTCACAGATGCCACAAAGAAGAAAGTGTGGTTACTTACCTGTAACTGTAGTTCTTCGAGTGGACATCTGTGAATTCATACTACCCACCTGTCCTCCCCTCTATCTGTCATGTCTCTTATGTTTCTGCAGCGGTGGATACTGGGGAACTGAAGCGCGGGAGAATACAAGCATGTGCATTAGAGGGAGGAGGTCCTATGGCACTCAAGAACTTGAGACATTTGGCGATACTGCGCAAGCGCGAGGAAACCCCATATATGTGAATTCACAGATGCCCTCTCGAAGAACTACAGTTACAGGTAAGTGACCACACTTTTTCTTCCATCTCCAGCACCCACTGGGATAGCTGCGGCTGCTTAAGAGTTCTGTTGATGTATGTTTCATTTTCTCTTACATGCCATCTTCTCTTATATGCCTTCAGTGTAGCTAATTGCTGCTCTGGGTCCCTCACTTTTTCATCTAGCAATGTCACTAGTTTGTACTTGTTACATATTTATGCTGTGGTAGACTAAGGAACAAAGTCAAACATTGCAGTTTCCACAGCTACATTGTCTCCATCCTCCATAATCCCTCCTGGCTTTTTGCTTTCAACTGGCAGTTTATGAATATCTGTCCTTTTATTTTGTTACCTAGAGTGTAGGTGGAGAGTGTGTACTACTATATGACTAGGTCCAAAAGAACCAAATAATAAAAATAAAATAAAATAAAATGTTAGGGGCCTCCCCTTGGCCTCCCAATTAAACTCCCCCATGAAACTCCTGTTCGCTGTCTCTGGTTGCAGGCTCCCTGGTTCTGCCTCAGCTTTATTCCTCAGCTGTGTTCTATCTGGAGTCAGAAATCAAAAGATGTCCAAGTTTTTTATCTACAAGCTATTATTATCATGGATATATTAGCTATTAATATTAGCTTGTCCAGTTGCCATGACATGTTCCAGAGAAACTCACCTGGGTGAGAATCTTCACAAGCAAGCTAATATGTTTAGTTTTGGAAGTTTCCAGAATACTAATTTTGAATGCTTAAAGAAATTATATGTCAGTTGAAATTCTTCTTCTTAAACAGAATCTGTGAAAGAAGTAGTGCAGAAGCAACTCCTTCAAGCATGGCTACGTCTGGCCGATGGGAATGTGTTAGAACTACTTCATCGATTGGATGTGGAAAGTTGTCCTGATATTGCAAGTCCAGCGCTTAATGCCATATTTTCACTGTCTCCACTCAATGACTTGATTAAACACTTCTCAGATCTTAATGACAGGTATGTTTGTATTTCTCATAAAACTATATTTATTTAGCATTTGCTAAGTTGCTAAATGAGTTCATTTTGGCTGCAATGTTGAGGTCACCTAAATTAATGATAACTGGTTGGATATCATGACAAGAGAAAATCTCAGAAGCTGACTCCTTTTTCCACTTCTCACCCAAACACAAAGCAGTTGTAAGGGCTGGTTTTCGACAAGTGTGAACTGTAGTGAGTATGAAGAGGGTATCCTGTAGACCATGTTGATTGCTACCATTGCTGCTCTTTGGTGTCTAAAACTTGGCATCTTTTTTTGCTGTTGGCAATACTGCCACAATATTGTGCAGGCACACTGGACCATGTCCTGCCTTTTTGAATCATGGGTACAAAAGCACAATATCCCACATTCATAAAAAGGAGACTTTTAAACAATTGAATTCAGCTAGGAGAGGAAGTGTAAGCCCTTTGGACCCATGGGTATGCGGTTCCTCAGGAGTCGGCATTATCCCTGATATTGTTTAACAAACATCTGTATGAAGCCATTGAGAGAGGTCATCAGATTTGGAGTAAGGTGTCATCAGTAGTCTCTCTAACCACAGAAATTCTGTTCCTTGGGGGTCCTCTGAAATGTCTAGGGATTTCCTTCCTAGGCTGGATGGCAGCGCCCTCCTGTTTAGAGTCCAAATTCACAATTCGGACATTCTTCTGGGCCTGGCTTGTTCTTCGTAGGCCCTGGTTGCAGCCATATCCAGAACAGCCTTTAACTAGTTTAGGTTAATTGCCCAAACTCTGTCAAGGAACAAGGGTTCCCTTAGGACTCTGGTGTAGATCCTGGTTGTCTCCAGGACCAACTACTACAATGCTCTCTATGTGGGGCTTTCTCTTGGGCCTCGTATGGAGACTTCATCAGGTTCAGAATGTGGCAGCCAGATTAGTCATTAGTGCAAGGAAATTTGACCATATTACTTTGGTTCTGGCTTGCCCCCAGTGGTTGCCCTTTGCATTGTGGATCAAGTTCAAGGATGTGACACTTATGCATAAAGCCCTCCAAGGTTTGTGCTCAAAGGAGACCCTTAGGTCTT
The DNA here is from genome assembly GCA_037367245.1 of Phrynocephalus guinanensis. Taxonomy (NCBI): domain Eukaryota; kingdom Metazoa; phylum Chordata; class Lepidosauria; order Squamata; family Agamidae; genus Phrynocephalus; species Phrynocephalus guinanensis. The sequence goes on along the minus strand of CM074741.1, from coordinate 94,465,097 downwards.
CTACAAGTGGTAGGAACTTCTTCATGGCCACTCCAACCATCCCTGTTTACATTTAGGAGGCAACTAAAGACTTGACCCTAGGTGACCACCAATTTTTCCTTTCATCTGCTTGGTTTCTATGTGGTTGGATGGTGCCAACTTTTTTAAAAAAATAAATATTTGCTATTGAAAAAAATATGTTGTAACATTTGGTTTTATATGTACTGTAAACCACCCAGGGTAGTCCCTTGGCACTAATTGGAACAGTATATAAATTGAAGAAATAAAAATTTGTTCTCCCCCAGTTCTGACAATCTTTTCATATAGCTATTCTTCATTTTCAGTGTGAAGTGTTTTACCTAAGTGGATGATGGGAAGTAGCTATTGTGGGGTAAAAATTGTGGTTTCCTACTCTCCTCCCCCCTTCAGAATGCTTGGGTTTTGGTGGAAAACGTGATTCGGGAATATATTGGTTGATGCCCACATCTTACGGGGCCAGATTAATGAGTAACCTAGTACTGCAGTATATCACAGAAGTGAGTACACTCCCTCACTTTTTGTAAATATTTTAGTATATCTTTCCACATGACAACACTGAAGAAATGACACTTGGTTACAATGTAAAGCACTGACTATATGGCTTGTATAACAGTGTATCAGACACACAAGACCAACCATACTTGGCCGAACTTGCCTCCCAACATATATCTTCATAGTTGAAATCTCCCATCACTACTACATCATGATTTTATTTTGTTTTTCGTCCTTGTAATTTGCTTCTCATCTTGATTGGGATTGGCTTAATAAACTCCAATTGCCACGTTCCTTTTGTTTTTTTCAACCAACTAGATTGATGTAGATACTCTCAATGGGAGAGCCAATCTCCTCCTCCAGTATGTCTGTGCAGGAACGCATATTTTTGACATAAAATACATCACAGGAGTACACCCCCTCACATTTTGTAAATATTGTAGTATATCTGTTCACATGGCAACTCTGAGTGAGTATACAGTGTAAATGTGCTGTCCCTTCAAACTAACACAACACACAATCAATGTCTAAATCACTGGCAACAAAAGCGAGTACACCCCTAAGTGACAATGTCCAAACTGGGCACAAAATGTCAATATTTTGTGTGGCCACCATTATTTTCCAGCACTGCCTTAACCCTCTTGGGCATAGAGTTCACCAGAGTTTCACAGGTTGCCACTGGAGTCCTCTTCCATTCCTCCATGATAACATCACAGAGCTGATGGATGTTAAAGACCTTGTACACCTCCACCTTCCATTTCAGGATGCCCCACAGATGCTCAACAGGGTTTAGGTCTGGAGACATGCTTTGCCAGTCGCTCACCTTTAACCTCAGCTTCTTTAGCAAGGCAGTGTTCCTTTTGGAGGTACAGTGGACCCTCGTATAACAAATGATTTGTATAATAAAAAATCTGTACAACATAAAAAATTCCAGATATAGGGGAAATTTGCTTGGCGAATCCGTACAACATAAAAATGGTTGTGAATAGGGATTACTCTGTTTTCAATCATTCCTATGGAAAATCTGTATAAAGGAAAATTTGCTTAACATACTTTCATTCGGAACGAATTAATTCCCTTTATACAAGGTACCACTGTATGTTTAGGATTGTTATCATGATGGAATGCTGCCCTTCAGCTCAGTCTCTGAAGGGAGGAGATCATGCTCTGCTTCAGTATGTCACAGTACATGACGGCATTCAATGTTCCCTTAATGAACTATAGCTCCCCAGCGCCAGTAGCACTCCTACAACCCAGGACTATGACACTCCCACCACCATGCTGAACTGTATGCACAACATACTTGTCTTTCTACACCTCAGCTGGTTTTCACCACACATGCTTGACACTATCTGAACCAAATAAGTTGATCTTGGTCTCATTGGAGCACAGGACATGGTTCCAGAAATCCATGTCCTTAGTCTGCTTGTCTGCAGCAAATTGTCTGCAGGCTTTCTTTACAAGAGGCTTCCTTCTAGGACAACAGCCCAGTAGACCAGTTCAATTCAGTGTGTGAGCACTGAGACCATAGTGATGTGGAACTTCAAGTGACTACTATGAGACAGTGAGAGTGATAACACTTGCTCCCCCTTCACACCTGAAACCCTGTGACACTAATGGGTACCTTGACACTAGGGAGGGAAAATGGCTGCTTGGGCCCAATTTGGACATTGTCACTTAGTGGTGTATTCAGTTTTGTTGCCAGCGGTTTAGACATTAATGGCTGTGCATTGCATTAGTTTCAAGGGACAGCACATTTACACTGTTATACAAGCTGGTTTACTCGCTGATTTACTTTGGATCCAAGTGTCATTTCTTCAGTGTTGTCACATGAAAAGATATGCTAAAATATTTATTTATTTTATTTATTTTACAACTTATAAGCCAAGATCTCTGGGTGGCTTACAATCAAAAGAATTGAAACAGTTAAAACATAAAATATCAATAAATAATTAAAACAATAATAAAAACCTTGCACTAAAATTATTACACTAAAATTGCCATCAGAGGACCCAAAATCTATATTGTATCAGCTAAAAAAATTCTGGAACAGAAAGGTTTTCAAGTGGCGTTGAAATGTCATTAATTTTGGTGCTAGGCTGTTCTCACTCGGGTGGGCATTCCATAACCAAGGGGCAGCTGTCGAGAAGGCCTTATGTCTACAAGCCATCCCTCTCACCTCCTAGAGGGATGGCTCTTTCAAGAGGGTCCCCTGGCTTGAACTTAATTGCTGGGTAGGTTCATATGGAAGGAGGCAGCCCTTCAGGTATCTAACGTCCTAAGCCATTTAGGGCTTTATATGTCAAACAAGCACTTCGAATCGGGCTCGGGCAATAACTGGTAGCCAATGCAGGTTATACAGAATTGGCATCTTGATTTTCAGAAAGCTTTTGACACAGTCCTTCACCAAAGGCTGCTGAGAAAATTGCACAATCAGGGGATAAGAGGACAGGTCCTCTTATGGATAGAGAACTGGTTGAGATCCAGGAAACAAAGAGTAGGTGTCAATGGGAAATTTTCACAATGGAGAGAGGTGAAAAGCGGTGTGCCCCAGGGCTCTGTCCTGGGACCGGTGCTTTTCAATCTGTTCATAAATGACCTGGAGACAAGGATAAGGAGTGAAGTGACCATGTTTGCAGATGATACAAAACTTTTCTGTGTGGTAAAAAACAGAGAAGATTGTGAAGAGCGCTGAAAGATCTCTCCAAACTGGGGGAATGGGCTGCGAAATGGCAAATATTTTTCAATGTAGCAAAATGTAAAGTAATGCACATTGGGGCAAAAAATCCAAACTCATGGGCTCTGAGCTATCTGTGACAGACCAGGAAAGAGATCTTGGTGTGTTGGTGGACAGCTCCATGAAGGTGTCTACCCAATGTGTGGCAGCGGTGAAGAAGGCCAATTCCATGCTTGGGACTATCAAAAAGGGGATTGAAAATAAAACAGCCAGCTTTATAATGCCATTATACAAAACAATAGTAAGGCCGCACCTGGAGTATTGTGTACAATTTTGGTCACCACATCTCAAAAAAGACATAGTGGAACTAGAAAAGGTGCAGAGGAGAGCAACTAAATTGATTACTGGGCTGGGAGAACCCCCTTATGAGGAAAGGCTAAAACATTTGGGGCTCTTTGGTCTGGAAAAAAGGCGCCTGAGGAGAGGGATATGATTGAGACCTACAAAATAATGCAGGGCATGAGTATAGTAGATAGAGGGACCTTCTTCTCCCTCTCATAAAATACCAGAACTAGGAGACATACACCCAAATTGAGGGCTGGGAGAGTGAGAACAGACAAAAGAAAATATTTTTTCCCCAGTGTGTTAATCTGTGGAACTCCCTGCCACAGGATGTGGTGATGGCATCTGGCCTGGATGTCTTCAAAAGGGGATTGGACAGATTCCTGGAGGAAAAGTCCATCACAGGTTACAAACCATGATGGAGATGTGTAATCTCCAAGCTTAAAACAGGGGTACTTCAAAGGCCAGATGCAGGGGAGTTGTGTCAGGAGACAGAGATCTAGTCTCCTGCTCTCCCAGAGGCATCTGGTGGAGCCACTGTGAGATACAGGAAGGTGGCCTAGGTGGGCCTTTGGCCTGATCCAGCATGGCTCTTCTTATGTTCTTGTGGCATGATGTGATCCCTGGTGGCCCCACCACTTACCAGCTGTGCCTCATGATTCTGAACCAGTTGCAATTTCTGAACTGTTTTCAAAGGCTGCCCCACGTAGAGTGCATAGCAGTAATCAATACAGAATGTTACCATTGCATGTGTAACTGTCATGAGGCTCTACTTGTCCAGGTAGGGGCGGAGCTGGTATATTTTCCACAGGTGAAGGAGTCCACCGGGGTTTCCAGAGTTCACTCCCACACCCCTCTAGGAGCACCCCAATCTGCGGACCCTGTCCCTTAGGGGGAGTGTAACCCTGTCCAGGACAGGAATATGACCCTCTAACCTGTCCAGCAAAGCACCCATTAACAGCACTTCCATCTTGTCTGGATTGAGTTTCAATTTATTAACCTCCATCCAGTCTATTATCTGGCCCAGACATGAGTTCACATTTACAAAATGTTAGAAACTTCTTGCAGCGGCACGGTCAGGCAGTGGCGGGGGATAGGATTGCCCGACGCTGCCCGACCGCACTGCTGCGAGAAGTCTCCCGGCGGCGAGCTCAGGCGGCCCCCTCCGTGACTGGAAAGGATTTTAAAATGGGCATGCCACTCCCCCCCACACACACGGGGGCTCCAGAGAAAGGGAGCTCCGTTTTAAAATCCCTTCCAGTCCCGGGCCATCTCCATTGAAATGCATTGGCTCAATGCATTTCAATGGAGAATTTTTTCCCTATTGGAATGCATTGAGCCAATGTGGAAAAAATTCTCCATTGAAATGCATTGAGCCAGTGCAATTCAATGGAGATTGCTGGGGAGCGCCGGCCCCAAGCCAGCCCCAAACAGCTGATTGGCGCTGGCTGGGGGTAGAATAGCTGTGCAGTAAGCGCGGTGGATCAGATCATCCACTGCCCTTGCATGGGTTGCTGGAAGGCTTTTACAAAAGTCTTCCAGCAGTCTGGGAAGCAGTGGTGGCACCCCCCCCATCTGACCTGCATCCGCATATTGCGGGTCGGGTGGGTCCATAACTCCCACAATAGGCGGGGGGTTACTGTACCAGGAGCAGAGAGGTTACTGCTATACAAGGCATTTGCTGCCACCACCTGGGTTGCAAACGCTTGTCTCCTATGATCCTGTGTAGGTTGACTCAAAAGTTAATTTTTCTAGATTAAGTTACATAATGCTTTCTGATAGGCAAATTGTTCATTAAATTGTTAACATTGTCATAGAAGCATGGGATACTGGGATAGTCTTTGGGGCATAAGGAAGACTTGAGGGATAAAAGGTTAAACTTAAAACAAGAGAAACTGGGTTTGAACAGTTCTGAATTGGTACTTGCAAAATAAAAATATAGACATTTATGAGTCCCCCAAAGTCCCTAGAGAAACATATTGAGAAACTATAATGGACACAAAAAAGTGATGCAGAGTGTTCTTTTATCTCGGAGGCTGATCAGGAATCATCCATGTCTTCTCTTGAATACAGTAATGCCTTGAATTACGAAATTAATCTGTTCCAATGGGATTTTCATAACTCAATATTTTCATATCTCAAAATGTGGTTTCCCTTAGGAATGCATTGGAAATGGATTAATTCATTCTGGAGGCTAGGAAAAAGACAAAAACACTTGGTTTTTTGTGCAAAACTCTTTATAAAGTACAAAAGGCATGTGGAGCAGGACCCCCTCGCAACAGCAAGGATTAGCTCCCCCCCACACCACAATCAAAAGAAATGCAAGACAAACGCTTGAGAGCTTCTATAATATGCACAAAGATGATGCATCTTTGCTATTAAAACATCCTCAGCTGAACTCCATAATTGTGAAACTTCCCATTCAGAATATAAGGTAAAAACATTACACACCAATAAATAATGAAGATAGATTTCATTGGCAGACATATCTACTCTACATCTGCTTTGGGCATCAGAGTAGCCAATTATCAAGTGGCAATTGAAGCTTATAATTTTCTGTGGGAAAAGATTCAGCTTCTTTTGATAAGCTTGCCAGGAGATTTTTTTGGGGTGTGTGTGTGTGTGATCTGACTTGTCAGCAGGAAGCTGTCTCTGGCAACTCATCAGATTGACCCAGTGAGACCTCAGAGAGGCACACAGTGCAAGATGCTTAAAGTCCCAGTGTGAAGTCTCTACAGTCTGTGTTGATTTGGGGAGCCATGTCATCTGCTGGTGTTGGTCCACTGAACTTCATTAAGTCCAGGGTCAATGCAGCCAACTACCAGAAGATTTTGGAGCACTTCATGCTTCCTTCCGCAGACGAGCTTTATGGAGATGCTGACTTCATTTTCCAGCAGGACTTGGCACCTGCTTCAATGACCATGGGATTACCATGCTTGGTTGGCCAGCAAATTCGCTAGACCCGAACCCTCTAGAGAATCTATGGGGCATTGCCAAGAGAAAGATGAGAGACATGAGACCGAACAATACAGAAGAGCTGAAGGCCTCTATTGAATCATCCTGGTCTTACATAATACCTCAGCAGTACCACAGGTACCCTCTGGATGCCTTCATCTGCAGAAGAAGAAAATGGTAAACTACTTCTGTATATTTTCTACCTAGAAAACACTGGAAACAGCTCTCATAAGTAGGAATAGGCAATGGAATCATCATCATCATCAATCTCCTTAGAATCCCCCCAATGTCTTAAATTTAAGTTGCCATTTATTTTAAGTTGCCATTAATTTAAGTTGCCATTTATCATCCTTCACCACATCACTTATCTCAGTCAGTTTTTTTTGTTTGTTTGTTTGTTTGTTTTGTAAGTGAATTTAAGACATTGGGGGGTGGGATTCTAAGGTGATGATGATGATTCCACCAACTCTAAATATACAAAAATGGTTTACCATTTTCTTCTGGGGGTGAAGGCATCCAGGCCAGATGCCATCACCACACACTGTGGCAGGGATTTCCAACACACTGGGTAAAAAATATTTTCTTTTGTCTGTTCTCACTCTCCTAGCCCTCAATTTGGGTGTATGTCTCCTAGTTCTGGTATTTTATGAGAGGGAGAAGAAGGTCCCTCTGTCTACTATACTTATGCCCTTCATTATTTTGTACGTCTCAATCATATCCCTCTCCTCAGGCGCCTTTTTTCCAGACCAAAGAGCCACAAGTGCTGTAGCCTTTCCTCATAAGGGAGTTCCCCCAGCCCAGTAATCAATTTAGTCGCTCTCTTCTGCACCTTTTCCAGTTCCACTATGTCTTTCTTGAGATGTGGTGACCAGAATTGTACACAATACTCCAGGTATGGCCTTACTATTGTTTTGTATAATGGCATTATAATGTTGACTGTTTTATTTTCAATCTTTTTTGTGATATTCCCTAGCATGGAATTGGCCTTCCTCACCCCTGCCACTCACTGGGTAGACACTTTTATTGAGCAGTCCACCAGTGCACCAAGATCTCTTTGTTGATCCATCATGATTGCTCAGAACCCATGAATAATGATAGATAAAAGGGTCCCCCCCCTCCAATATGCATTACTTTACATTTTCCTACATTGAAATGCATTTGCTATTTCACAGCCCATCCCCCCTAGTTTGGAAAGATCCTTCTGGAGCTCTTCATAGTCTTCCCTGATCTTCACCACACAGAAAAGTTTTGTGTCATCCACAACCCCCAACGTCTATACTGTTGAACCCCCAACGTTTGGCTCTGTAAGCTAAACGACGGAACTATCCAGCCAGCTTCTGGAATGCCTGATTTGGAGGTATCATTTGTAAAAACAAGTTTTTGAATTCACAAAAGATGGTGACACAGCTAAATATGGAGTTTAATAAATGAATAGAAGGACATCTGAAGAGGATGGGTTTAAAAGGTGAGGAATTTGACAAGATGGTTAAAGGAAGTGTTGGGAAACTATTGAGAAGAAAATGCAGTGATGCCTTGAATTATAAAATTAATCTGTTCCAACGAATCTTTTGTAATTCTGAATTTTCATAATTCAAACCATGGTTTCCCATAGGAATGCATTGAAAACCAATTAACCCATTCTGAAGGGAATGGATTACAATAGGTTTCAGAGCATTCCTATGGGAAGCCTGTGGGGACCCAGCAAAGCAGGGGAAGACCTTTCCTCTTTTGCTGGGCTGGCAGGAAACCCTCTCAACATTTGTCATAACCAGCTGGGAAGCGGTGGCGATCAGAGGCCAGCCTCTTACCAGCGGCTGGAGTAAAACCTGCCCCTTGCCACCACCACCCAGCTAGTTTTGACAGCTTGGTTGAGCTGCTGCCCCCTCCCCACAGCTGAGTGGTGGTGGTGAGCAGCGGCCAGCAGCTTCTCTCCAGCCGCCAGGTGCCTGAAGTGAAACCCAGGTTTGTTGGTTTGTTGCCAACAGATGCCAGATTTGCTAATTTTAGAAGGAATTATTTATGAAAGCAGCTAGAGAAAAATCTGGAAAGTTATATAAGAATGTGTCATTCCAGGTAGAGTATATCAAGATTTTATTTCCAAATTGTATCCTAGAGAATAGCCTTAAAGGCAATAACATCCCTCTTCATGAGGTAGGGGGCAAAGGTGTGCAATTTTGCCTAATTTGGTAAAAGGCAGTCTTGGCCACAGCCAAAACCTGATTCTCCATCACGCAAGCCAGGTCCAGAAGTAAAACCAAAATGATGAACCTGATTCTTTAGGGGGAGTCTGACCTCATCCAGTTTCAGCAGAAGTCAAGTCACCTTAAGCAATCAGGATCTCCCCCAACAACAAGATCTCCATCTTGTCATGATTCAACTACAGCCTATTAGCCCTGCCCATAACCAAGCAGCACTCCAGAATCTGCAGAGCTTCCTCTGCTGAGGATGAAAAGTAGATGTAGAGTTGTATGTCATCAGATTACTGGTGACAGTGTATTCCAAATCTCTGAATGTCTTCCCCCAGTGGCTTCATATAGATGTAGAACAGCAATGACATGATTATCAATTCCTGAGGGACACCACATTGTAGGACTTATAGGGATGAAACAGCACCCCCAAGCTGGACTATCTGACACTGGTTATTGAGAAGGAACTGAAGCCAGCACAGTGCTATATCCCCAGTCCCCAACTCCAACAGTTGGTCAGGAAAATGTCTTCAGCAGAATGAAAGGCTACTGAGAGTGAGTCCCAGGAGAACCAACAGGGTGACACTCCCCCTGTGAGCCTCCCATTACAGGTCATCTAGCAGAGTCCCCAGAACTGTCTCTGTCCCATGATGCAGCATGAAGTCCAACTGAAATACATGAAGACTGCAAATGTCCTCAAAGAATACCTGCAGCTGGTCAGTCTCTATTTTTAATAATTAATAGCCTTTAATGTAACTCCCTAAAGCGGAAAAAAGTGAAGCAAGTTTCACTTGCAATTACCTGTTCTGTTTGGCTTTTAGTCTGAGTTATTTATAACTGAAGTGCTAATTTGCATAAATAAGTGCATTGATTTAAAACCTTGGTGATTCTTAACTGGTAAAACAAAACATTAGTTTCATGATACGAACATGACTTGTGTGTTTTCTTCCTTTCCTTTTGTTTTAAAGAAAAGTTATTCCAGTAGAAAAACTGACTGCAGAAAATGCTTTATTTTGGAGGGCTCTTTCTGAATACTTAAAATCCAAAGAGGAAGCATTTTTGGAGTATATTCTGCCAGAACCTGCTATATATGCAGATTATTTGTTAAGGTAATTTTTAAAAGAAAAGCAGAAAACTAATGTGTTTGTTAAATATAGACTGTGCTTTCCTCCTGCTATCAAGTTATTCTCTTCATCCCAGTTTCTTGGTTGTGGTCGTTTTCTATTATTTATCACAGAGAAACAAACAACTAAGGTGACTTCATTAAGAAAGGGGAAGTGTTCATTTGGATGTTGTATACCTCCCATCCCAACAGTCTGGGCGGCTCAATTGCCTTGATGAATTTCCCTTTCATTCTCAGTCTTTATTTGGGCCCTAGGCCTCTGCTGTCTTGAATCTGTATTCTCGGGCAGGGTACTTGTTTGCAACACTAACTCCAGCCAGCTCATGTATTTTAGGAAGAGCTACCAATGCTAGAATGATTAAAGTTCCTGGGCCCCAGTAGTTTGTCCTGCTCCCAGAGGATCTGTTGCAGCTGTTCTTTGTGTCCCATTGTGCTCAGGTGATGCTTTTACATAGACCTGGTGGTGGTGGTGGTGGTCATAGTGATTGGGCCAGACATGTGTGCTGCTATTGCAGGAGCAATGCTATAGCAGTGCTCTTTCCATGCTCCTTACCCCTAGAGAAGTAGACTCATTCTTTTGTTCAAGAGTTATACAGTGAGAGTAGTGTTTTAGGCACAGAAAATAGATACAGTTCTTTGAGGCCTCAGCCCAGTCTTCTGATTGTGTATTCATCTAGGGCAGTGGTGGAGAACCTTCAGAATTCCCAGTGTTTTGGACCACAATTCCCACAGTCCTTTGTCATTGTTAATCTAGGCTCAGAATTCTGGGAGTTGTGGTCCAAAACATCCGGAGTACCAAAAGTTCACTATCACTCATCTAGGGTGATGAGTACTTCCTGCCCTGCCTTTAAACCTTGCTCATATTGTCCCATTTCACTTTCCACCCTACTGTCCTGGTGTGGCTAATCCATCTTTGGATTCCCAGGTAGGGCCACACTTTTGCCTTTGTGCTGTCATGCTGCTCTGCTGCCAGAGTTATTTATTTATTTGTTTCATTTCTATACTGCCCATCTTCCAATAGGAACTCTGGGTGGTTTAAAAAGGTAAAGGTTCCCCCCGCACATGTGTGCTAGTCGTGTACAACTCTAGGGGCGGTGCTCATCTCCGTATTCAAGCCGGAAGAGCCAGTGTTGTGCAAGTCCATGGCCATGTGGCCGGCATGGCTGCAAGGAAACACTGTTTTTACCTTCCCGCCTTTTATAGCGGTACCTATTTATCTACTTGCATTTTACATGCTTTCGAACTGCTATGTTGGCAGGAGCTGGGGTGAACAGCGGGAGCTCGTTCCACTACGTGGCACCCGGGATTCGAACCGCCGAGCTGCTGACTTTGAAGTCAACAGTTTTCAGAGCCTTAGTCCACTGAGCCACCACGCCCCACCTGAGCCACCATGCAAAATTACAGCAAAATTAAAAACAACAATAAATAACAAGTCAACAATAATGGCAGAAAAAGGGAGAAGTCTGTGTGTGTGGGGGGGGGGTATGAGACAGGGCCCCCCTCAGGACAGCTGGAATGTCCCCCTCACACCTGCTAAAATGGCATAGGACTGGGAGGAATACAAATAAATTTTTAAAAGCCTACTGAATACAGTATTTTTCTGTGTATGGGACTATATTTTTGTCATTGTTAGACTAAAAATTGAGGGTTGTCTTATACATGGAAATAAGCCAATGAGAGAACTGTACATTTGCGAAAGTAATTTTGAGTTGGAAAAGTGAGGGTTGTCTTATACATGGGAGCATCTTATAGATGGAAAATATAGTAAATACTTTGTTTTTAATTCAGCTATCTGCAAAATATGCCGGTTCTCAATGGAGAAGAAAGGGAAGATATGACTTGTATTGAACGCTTAATGACCAAAGAATTTATAGGTCAGCAGCTGCTTATTATAATAGGTTGTATGGATACCACTGAAGAGGGAGGAAGGTAAGTCTTAGATTAACAACAAAGAGGGCATTGCTGTATTTTTTTTAAATTAGCCTTTTTGGGGATGCATAGCTAACTGGAAAAATATTCATTAGCCCTATTCAACCCATGTGATGTTCAAGGTGCTGGTCATTTTAGCAGTAATTATCAATAAAACTCCATGGACTTGGTTGTCCAATAATCAGATTCAGATAAATGTTAGCATCTATATGTTAAGGAAAATGTACCTCCTTCTCACCAGAGATCCATCAGATACCAAATTCATTTTCAAAATGTTATAGGTTCATTGTCACAAATTTCAAATTGTATAAAGACAGTGTCAAGGGAACCAGGGTCCAAAGATTGCCTAGTTCTTAGAAAGCTAGGATATTGCAGAGCTGCTTCCTCAAATCCCACCTTAGATGCATGGGTTTAGAGCTTCTGCTTTTCCTTCCACTTAAACTTTTGAGTTTGCATGTTTAAAAGCCAACAATCCCAAGGTACTGGTTCAACTGATGAGCACACTAGTAAAATAAAATGAGCTTTATTATAAAAACAGGTAAAATTGTAAAACCAAAAATATAGAAAATAAGGTTCAATTTGGTAGCATATTACGTGCAAGCCATTTCCATAAAACAAGAAATTCTAGCTAGGTAACTGCTAAACTGTACTACAGAATCCATCTTGGCTATGAACTAAAAAGTCTCTAAAAACAGCACCATGTGTACAGCTCTCTCTAGGTTGCACCATCACTCTCTATCAAAATAGTCCTTTTCATTCCAAAAAAACATTCTCCTCCCTTCTTCCAAATGCTTCCAAACATTTCATCCAGTCAGTGTCTGAGGATCTGCATATTAAATTAAGTCTGTGTTTTCATCCCTGGAGCAGTATTGTTACAAGAACATGATGATAGCAAATTATTTCTGAGTGTGTGGGTGGGTGCTACAAGCCAAAGGCTTCAAAAAAGGCTTATTCCAACTCTTCAGCCTTTCAGTGAGACACCATCCCTTCGATCTGGCCTCCTGGCTCCCCATCCAGGCTTCTGGGGTTGCTGGGTCTGCTTGGTAAAGCTAGTCCCTCTCTGTTGCCCCCACCCCCTTGGGGTTTATTGGACAGTCTGTAAGACCAAATATTGTCAGCTTCAATTGCCAGTTCCTGGGCACTACGCATTTTCTTAGCCAACAAATCAATCTTAACACCAGTAGGCATAGTATTCAGCACATGTTCACTTAGAAACAGCTCAAAAAGCTCCTCAAACGTTTTAACTCATGCAGAATCAATCCATTTGTGCAATTACCAGCAACAATCAAAAGATGTAATGCTACCTTTTTGTTGCCATTTTAATGAACTGAATTTCACTCAGTCCCTCTGTAGTATAACCAAAGCAATGTTGGACCTGCATAAAATTGTCCCAAGTTGCATCCTTCATCTCTGCCAATAAATTAGCCAAAGGTCTACTTACCTGCGTACGGAGCAGCTTAGTTCATAACATCATAGGGGCCTTGCAAACCAGCCAGAAATTTGTCAAGAAGGTCAAAATGTCATCTGGATGTTTATAGATTGGGAATGCTCTTCTATCATATTTCCTAATGTCTATCAATTCATCAAATTTCCTTTGCATTTCTAATTTCTCCTGACATTCTCTCTTACGGTGCTGACGTTGATGTCCTTCCACCCTAGCCTGGTATGCCAATTCCAAATGCTGCACTTCCCTTTTCTGGGACTGCTCTTGCTGAGCGACTAACTGGGCCTGGAGATTAATCAGTGCCTTCATGCCCTGGCCCATCTCCTCCTTCACCCCCGGCTGGTTCTGGAGTGGCTGGCCTCTCCCCCTCTTCTTCCCCCTCTGCTCGGGGGGTGGGGGAAGACTCTTTGCATGAGTCTACCATTCCCTGTCTTCTCCTACTCCTTGCACTATGGAATATGTGGGTAAACTAGCCCTCCTGTCTGCTGTAGTTCCCTAAAACGTTGTTGAACCCCAGTTAATTCACACAACTATTTAGCTATTAATTCCCTATGTAGCCTGCCTAATTAAATTGTAAACCTCCCAGAGAGTGCTTGAAGTGCTATGGGGCGGTGGTATATAAGCAGAACAATTTTGCTTCGGTCAATGACGGCGCTCTCCTCCAGTGGGAGGGAGCCGCTCTGCAATATCCTAACTCTCTAAAAACTACTAGGCAGTCTTTGGACCCTGGTTTGCTTGACAGACAGTTTTCTTCTACAAAGCAAGAGATGATGAGAGACTCAAGGGGGGAGTTCTCTGATAATAGTAATTGCAGCAAGTCAGGCAATTTATCTGAAATTAATATTAAATTCTTAGTGTGTTTTCCCTTGTTTTATCAAATGATCAAAGATACAATGCTTCCTACTGTTCAACATCATGAAACATCTTAGACCAGAAAATTAATGGATTTTCTTTGCTTTTAAAATGGGAAAATGAGTATATAATAATAATAATCATCATCATCATCATCCATGGGATACAGTTAGGGTATTTGGCGAATGCAAAAGGTAACAGCATGTAGTGGGGATCTAATAAAATCAAGAGAACAGTGAAAGAGAGAGTTGTGTATTAATGAATCGGGGTGAAAGTGCAAATGGAGCAGAAAAGGGGAGACATTGTGAAGTACAGGCAAGACTTCCAAAGATTAGACAAACTTAGGAGGCAGAGACATGTACATAACATAGGAAAATACAATTTCACATGCATTCAGCAATCAGTTTTGCCATATCTGTTATACTAGACTCATTTGTGAGACTGCATGTATTCTCTTTATCTCATGCAGTTCATGTAACTTTTTCAGCACAAAAGGGTTTGTATACAGTTTGGTATCTGATGTTGCTGGCCCGACAGCCAATCATCCCTCTATTTAAATTCCAAACTGCAAGATACACCAGTGACATAAATAAAACAAGGTTCGTATTTGAAGGTAATAGGTGCTTTAAGCATGCTTCAAAATTATGTGAGAACTTGTTCTACTCTGTCAAATGGTATTCTCCCACTATATGGGCTTCCTGTAGGGTACCTCACGTCAGATACCACTGGCTTGTAGAGTATTTATGCTGACTTGATTAAATGGGCTCACCTCAGCCCTTCTTCATGATTGATTCAAGGGACCCCATGTCAAGAAAGATTGTGGAACAAGTGTCCCAGCATTTTTTTTCACATACTCCCCTACACTGCCTTCTCTATGAACAAATCAGGAGAGACTTGTTTTATCCTCTGCTAAACAAATTTGGCATTGCTTGTCTGACAAGAATACTCATACTACAAACACAGGTTGCAAATTTCTTTTTAGCAGCAACTTGCAGGAAGACAAAGCTATTTCCAGATGATGAATTACTCTGCATTTCTCTCCCTTTGTTGCGTTACTGTTTGATCTTGCTGTATGTATTGGTCTTATCTGTAATAAATGTATTTGATACATGTATAGCTAATAAATACTTAATATTGTTTGGAAAAGCCTTTATCTTTTTCTTTTTTAAAGGAAGAGATTGCTGACTGTGTTGCAAGAAATTCTTATGATTCCAACCACTTCAGCATCCCTTGTACCACCACTTATGGAAAACTTGCTCTATATTCTGAAAGATGATGACAGAAGAATTCAAACTGTATGTTCCTGTAAACTTTTAGAAATTTCAGCGATGAGTTCAAATCATAGTAAATGTACTTGTAATGTATTTCTGTTTCCAGCATACTTATGTGTTTGTTTCTAGCATTAAGTACTTTTTACTGAAAAAATGAATTAGTATAATTCCACTTCCTACATTATTGAATATGTACAGTAGAATATAGGAAGATCAATAATTGCTCTAAATACTGTACAAAGAGCTTACCTTTATACAGACAGTATCAGTGTATATCACCAACATCTTTATTTGGACAATATAACATACTGTAGGTAGTTTGCCATCTTGCCATCTGAGAGTGAAACTGCTGAGATTGTCTAAGGATTTGTGCATGACTGATTAAAAAATTGCCTGGGATTATATGGGAAGTTGCCATTTCTCCAGCGTTAAAATTGAGAGGGATGCTGGGAAACATTTTTGACAGCTAAATTGGGAGAAGTGTTTAGATAGCCATTCCGTGTGAGAGCATCGGCATTCCCTGCTGTGGAGCACTGAAGATGAGGGGATGAAGCATTGACTGGCACTACCAAAATATACCCTTTGCATTTTCAGGCAGTAGCTCTCAGTTACATATGCTTGCAATCCCGGTCTCAATTTCAGGAAAAAACAGGTTTGGACATGGTACAGTTTCTTCAAGAAGCAGAAACCAACAAAACACTTCCCCCCCCTGTACCCTTGAGAAAATAATAGCAGGAGAAAAACATTGGACTCTGCAGTCTGAAGAAATTCTAGCCTCATTGTGCAGTGGTTAAACTGCAGTACTTTAGCCAAAACTCTGTTCATGACCCAGGTTCTATCCCAGATAGCTGGCTCAAGGTACACTCAGCCTTCCATCCACCCAGTGCTGGTAAGCTGAGTACCCAACTTACTGGGAGGATAGCAACTACACAATTGAATTGTAAATCACGTAGAGCAGGGGTGGACCATAACTCCTACAGTCCTTGATCATTGGCAGCACAGGCTGAGAATTGTGGAAGCTGCAGTCCAAAACATCTGGAGGGCCAAAGGTCTCCTACCCCTGACTTAGAGAGTGATTTAAGTGGTATTGAGCAGTATATCAATAGCACACTTTGTTTCTTGTGGGTGTTTGTTTTGCCACTTTCAAGGAGAACTGAACAGCATATTCCATTGTTTCCCAGCCTTTAATACAGGAAAGGGAATGTGTGGTATGCTGTAGCACATGCTTCCTCCTCTACCTGGCCTTTATTTTAGGAAAAAATAAAGGAGCTGTAGGTTCTGAAGACATACGATCTTTTTTGCAAACGAGGACCACATGCTGCATCCTGTGCCTCATCTTGCTCTGTAGTTGGAGATGTATAGAAGGGAGATGGTGACTCCCTTCGCAGTTTGGTTACCTTGGAGCTATGATCTTATGTTTTACATCTATAGTATTTTACCTTCATCTGAAAAATGAGATGGGTGGAGAAAATTGTCTCCCAAAGCTTAAACTTTGTCTTTTAATCTTGTGGCATAGTGATTAAATTTCACAGAGTTCAGTTCTTATGGGCTTGGGTTGCCAGCTGAAGGGTGACTCAGTCATAGTTGATAAGGGTGCTTGGGCAATGTGTAACCTGCATAATTATAAACTGCTGAGGGAGTGCTTTTAAGTGTTATGGGGCAGTATATCAGCAGTACACTTTGTTTTTGTTTTGTTTTATTTCTCTTGTTTTCCTGATCAGCTGTTGCTTTGGCATCTGTTTTTATGCACCAAATTTGTCTTCTTCCTTAGAATTGTGATGTTGCCCATAACTAGTCAGATCACCCATATGTGATGTTATTATTGCTAGAAAGAATATTAGTTTGGAAAAATTGCTGAAGCAGTAGCTGCTTAAGCTGCCAAGAAGTTGCAGTACTGTGACCGGTGAGGCTGGGACTGGCAAATGGAATAGCTCTAGAAACTTTGAACCTTCTAAATGTTATCATTCAGGAAGGATCGTTTTATCAGTGGCTTGTGTGGCAAATAGTTGCAGTACCATTTTCTTCCCAAGGTTCAACTTAGTGTTTATTTCATCTGCCTCACCAGGTTGCTCAAATCATTTCGGAAGTTCGTGAAGCAGTTATTACTTTAGATAAGCCACCAGATGCAACGGAAATAAGAAAACAACAGCTTAAAGTAGGTGGAAGGACTTACTTTTATACATTAATGATTTAATATAGGCATGCTGTGACTGGAGTAATATTATACCAGTTTCTTCTCTTACACTAGATTGATGTAGTTAAAGGATTTTTAAACAAAGCAAATAAAAATAGTGAAACACGGAAGTCAAGCTTTCTCTAGCATAGAATCAAGTAGGTATCAGAAAAGACAGTCCAGATCTTGATGTGGGTATCTATGTTTCCCCATGAGAAATGGGAGGTAGGGAAGGAAGGTAGGTTGATCATAGGTAGAAAAGACAAGTCTTTCATTACAGTGCCTCATCATCAGGCATTTGAATCAATTGTTGATAGCAGGTGTGGTGTTGGGAATAGCTAGAATTATTATTTTAAGATGCAATGTCCAGTTGTCCGTAAAAATGTAGCAATGTCTCTGTGTAAAATGTAGTCAGTTTTTTAATCTCTATATTGATGTTTATGGAGACTTCAAAACAAAGGGGTCAGTTAGTTCCACTTCAGATTTTGCTATTTTTGTGGGGGGGGGGGGTTTAAATTCAATTACTTGTGTCATTTTTGGCTTTTCTTTCAGATGGCTGAAATAAAAGTGAAGCTTATTGAAACAAAAGATGCATTGGAAAAATGTGTGGCTCTGCAGGATTTCAATCAGGCATCGTATTTGAAAGAAAGGATAATAGAGCTGGAAAACATCAGAAGTGGTCTTTTGAAAGAGACAGAGGAACCTCTGACAAAAGAAATATGCATAGAGAAGGTTTTGAGTTTATACTTGTTACACTTGAGTTCAATGACTGTATTTTAAAATAAATACAAATAATCTTTTAAAAAAAATAACATGTAAGAATATTGTGGCGAGCACCCCTGTTACAAGCCTCAATTCTTTTTTTTTCTTAGCATTTTTCTCACTTGGTGGTGGTGTCCGTTATTCTTGTTTTGGCCTTTCACATGGTGCGCTCAGGGGCTAGGTCCAGGTGAACCCAGGACAACTTCATATCATTATCAAGGGAGTTTGTCCAGTGCTGTTTTGGATGTCCCCTTGGTCGGGATCTGCTGACCTGCTGTGTGATACCCTTTTTGGCCAGAGTTTCCTCATCGGCACACAGGATATGACCAAACCAATGTAGTCAGTGCAATGCTATATTTTCCTTTGATGTCATCATTGTACACATGATCCTTTAGCATGAGGCCAGAGGTCCATCACAGCATCATTGTCTCCATGGCACCAAGACAACATTCAGTTTCTTTAATTGCTGTGTTCATATCTTAGTTGGAATTGTTAAAATGCCCCCCAAAAGAAAAACCAGGCAACTCGGCATTCACTCATATGATCAATTTCATTGGAACTAGTCACGACCTCTTGCCTTCTGAACTACCAACTCTGTGAGATGTCCTTGCTTTCATTAATGGTGACAGAGATACGATAGGTTGTACTGGACCACATCAAATTGTTCTGCCAGATATGTCAGAACATAACAGACAAGTAAAAAAGAACAAGTCAAGAAGATGAGTGAAGAAGACTTTCCGAATATAACCTAAGGAGTAACCCAGATGTTCGAATATCATCAAATTAAGAAATGACTGATTCTGAAGACGGAAAGGATGAAAGTTATGGAATGTCATTAAAATTGCCATGAACATTATACTTCAAATAAAAATAACCAGCACAGCACATTGGAAATATTGCTATGAGGAGCATCAGGTATGGTGTTGCCCTGTGTGCCACAGCTGCCGTTACCACAGCAAGTTCTATAGATGCTGGCTTAATTACTTAACAAGACAAGACATTTGTAGTGGATCACAATAAAGTCAAGAAAACCTTATTAAATCGCTAGATCAAGAATTTGATGAACTTTGTGAGAAGGGTGAAATTGACTGCATCTTCTTTGATGGCTGTCAAGACACAACTCAAATTGTGTTGAAAGCTGGTTGTTCTAATAAGTGCTTCTCTAGCAAAATCAAAGAAGAGCATTATTCTGTACAGGTATGTAGTGAGGTAGGGGGACAGTATCTGTACCACTTTACTCCAGAGAAAGATTCAAACAAAAACAAAGCCGCTGAAGTTATTGCTGATTCCATGAAGAAGAAGTTCATTGATAAAACTCTGCAGGCCATTGGGGGTGATTCCACAAACTTAAACACTTGGTTGGTTTGATGGTATCATGCACTTTTGTTGAGGCTAACATTTGCTGCAAGGTGATCTGTTTAGTCCGTGGTCTTCATATAAATAAGATTCCCCTGTGACACTTGATCATGACACTAGATGGGAAGAACAACAACAAATGGACTTGTCAAACTGGGAAGATGCTAGACAGTGCAGCAGAACTAGAAGTTATCCTTCATTCTGTAAAGTCTCAAGTGGAGAGCCTCTTATTTCTTTTAGTCACAGTTTAGTAAATAATTTGTCAGCAGATTAAGCCTATGGGTACAGGATTACACAGGCCATAAAACAGGAGTACTTCCCGTAGATCTTACCTGTCTTGAAATTGGTCCAGCGAGTCACTCAAGACTGATAATGGAGTACATTGTTGGTGTGTACTTTCCCTGCTTTTTTGAGATCACAATGAAACACTCTTGGGTTGAAGGCCTACACCATATGTTCTTCCAGCTCCAGTCTCCAAAAGAAAGCTGTAGTGGATGCAGTTTTGCCAACCATCCACCATTCAGGATGGTATGAATTTAAGCAAAATGATCATTCAAACACTCTTGTGTTCCAGTGACAGCGATGAGAGAAAAGCGGGAGTCCAGAAGATTATTGATTTAAGGATTTCCTGGGAGATATTCCTGTACATCCTAGAAAGACTCCTTCTATTAATCCTCATGCTACTTCACTGTTAGAACTCATAGACTGATCTCAAAATGTACATGAACTTCCTTTGACATGCAAACTGATGATATTGGAAGTCAAGAAGTTCATTAATGAACCTATGCAAGTCCCAAAGTGGCCATGTGATGGACAGTTGGTAGAAAGCATTGTCAAAGAAGTCACAGAGGCAGCAGGCAGCTGAAAAACATGAGGGATACGTAAGAGGTCAAGAAACAAGTTGGTGATTGGTGTCCAATAATGAATCAAAACAAAACTTAATGAAACTTTATCACTTAATTTTACATTTTGTTGGGATTTTTATGGCAATTGTATGTTTCATACAACAGAAAATACCATATTTTGCCATGTATATGATGCTATTTCCCCCCAAAGTCATGACACTAAAAATTAAGGGGAGGGTTGTATGCATGGAATTAAGCCTTTCCCGAGTGGTAAGGGAAGGGAGAAGCCAAACTGATCTTGCTTTTTGCCGTCAGTTTGGGTTCTCCACACACCGCTGTTTCACCTTTATTTTTGCCCGCTGCCTTTCCAAAATGTTTCTCCGCCTTTTTTAATTGTTTGTTTTTGCGGAAATCCAAGCTGTGTTTTTGCAGAAATTGGAGTGGGGAAAGGCTCTTTTAAATGAGCTGATGTTCAACCCCTGAGAAAAGACAGAGATGGCTTGGATTTCTGGGGTGATGGGGGGGACGGTGAGGTGTTTTGGAAAGGTGGAGGGCAAAAGGAAAGGGGAAACAGTGGTGTGTGTGTGTGAGAGAGAGAGAATCAAAACTGATGGAAAAGAGATGCCAAAAAGGAAGGGAAACAGTGGTGTGTGTGTGTGTGTAGGAGAATCCAAAACTGAAAAGGGAAACCAGAGTGGAGCAGGGACTCTGCTCAACTCATTCAGTGGCATCAGTTTGGGTTCTCCCCCTCCACATACTGTTAGACTTCTTTTCCACCAGGATTTGTTCATTTTGTTAATTTGGGGTTCAACAGGTGTGTGTGGGTCCTTGTACACGGTGGTGTCTTATAGACGGAAAAATATGGTACATGTTTTGATTGTATGCTGTTTTCTGAGAGCAGTGGATGTGCCTTTTGTTCAAGTGACAATTTACCAAGCTAAATGTCCAATTTAAAAAAGCAGATTTTAATTCCTGACATCAAAAGACATATTTTAGACCCCCTTATTCAACAAGAACAACAATAACAACAACCCTTTAAATGACACACCCTAATGGATAGTAAATTTTTATACTTTCAAAATAGTTAATTTTGATACTTTCCTCGTGAGTTCTTCAGTATACTTTTGACCTTAATTCAGCTAGTAAATACTGTAAACAATTGTCATCATTTCCTTAACCCTTTCAAAGTACAAAACAATTTTTTATTCAGACTTAGTTTTATGTATTTCTACTGTGGAATGCAAACTCCCTTACTACTATGTAGAGCCTCACTGAACAGTTCAAATACTCTCTTCTCTGGTGTGCTTCAAAATCCCTGTCCCTATCTTTCTCCTCATTAATTACACTTTTAATCCCCTCTTAAGCTCCCCTGGAAGATTCCATTAGTCCTCTCCTTGACCATTTTGGTCTCTCTTATTCTAATACTAGGCAGACTTCTCAAGAGAAATCACCTGACCATTACACATTCATTCATTCATTCATTCATTCATTCATTCATTCATTCATTCATTAGCCTAGCTTACATACCATCCCACAGTGGAAAGCACTCTCTGTGTGATCCACAGCACAAGCATACAAACAATAGAAAACAATATAGCACAATGCATAGACACATATCATTGAACAAAATGAATTAACTATCAAAATCACTGAACTAGCCAAATCAATTTCCAGATAAACAATCAATTCAAAATGGCATTGGATACCATGTAATTGGAACTAATAAAAAGAGCTTTACATTTTTCTATGGATAGCAGTTTTGTAAGTGAGTTGTTCTGACAGATGTAAACGTCCTAAGAAGATTAAGGCTTTATTGGTTATGATCACTACCTTGAATTTATCACAGAAGCCAATAGGATAACATGCCAAGACAAGAGATGATCGTACCTCTTGGTACCTCTTGGTACTTGAGATCAGGCTGGCTCCTGCATTTTGGATCTACTGAAGTTTCTTCACAATGTCAGCCCTACATAGTAACCATTACAGTAGGTTATTTTGGAAATTACCAAAGCATGAACCACCCTTGTAAAGCATTTCTTCTCCATGTAGGGTCTGGGTATCAACCAAGGTTGATGAAAAGCACTCTAGGCCACAACAGATATTTGCACCTCTATAGAGATAGACACTTCTAAGAGTATACCCAAACTGTAAACCTGATTCTCCTGGGGGAATGTAACCCTACTGAGACCAGGAAAATGTCCCTCCAAACTGTAGGATCTCCACTCCTGGATTCAGTTTCAGTTTATTAGCCCTTTTCCAGTCTGTTATTGCCACCAGACAGAAATCAAGGACCTTCACTACATCATCTACAGTTGAAAAAAAGGAGAGTGTGTGTTCACCATTTCATAATTGGTTCTTAATTGAAGTCCATGAAATATTCTCATGTGTAGTGAACATCTACTAAATTCTGATCTGTTTATTTTAAGAATGATCCTGATACATTGCTGAAATGTCTGCTGATGTGCAGTGAACTTCTAAAGCAGCTATCGATTTCCAAAGGATTGGGTCCAACAATGGATGGAATAATTGAATCTTTGGTATGTGGCATCAAAAACAAATGCTTGACATGTGAGATTTCAAAAATACATTGAATGTGTAAAGCATAGATGTTACTACATGACATAAATGATCCTGCTTCTGAACTTGCCAAGTGTATGCATGGTGAACTGAGACAAAAAGTGAAGAGTTAGGCTGGTCAATAGAAGGTCTTGAATGTAAAGACCTCCTGTGCTTGCGAAAAAAAGTACTGTATATGGGTAGTATACTTTTTTTCAAAGTTTTCAAATGTTTCTAAATTCAAGAATTCTCAATCCCCATGGTGCAGTAGAACCCTTTTTAAACTTGTAGAATAAGAAGTGGGGAGCTGTATGGAGGTGAGGGCCCTGTTCTGCCTCCTGCTGGTTTGAGGGCCCCCAGTGTACTATTGTGTCCTAGGGTGGTTCCTATTGAATTATGGGACTTAGGGTTTTTTTAATTGCAAAGTTGCACCCCCAATGGAGTGTCAAGTAATGCACTTCACATGCCCCAGCCCCACAGCATATTGCTAGGCTTCACATGTTGAACACTGATATGTGATACTGAATTTGGGTAAGCCTTATCTTGAGCTTAATTTCTATCCTTAAAGCAACTATTTATTTTATAATACTTTCAGTCCATCTCCTTTGGCATTACCCCTGGAAAGATAGCAGGACAGAGGGAAAGGGAGGAGATGTTATTGTTGAAGAAAAATGGTACAGTAATTTGTAATCAACTTTAAATTAATGAACTAGATATGTTCTCACACTAAATCAGTATTGGTGGGTTTCTTTTAAAGTTGAGGATAAACTGCTCGCTGAATATTCTTGTTCTAGAAATCTGTTGCACCCTTAACAGCATGGAAGAGTGGAGATGAAGTGGAATATGGTGTAGGAAAAGATACTGTGGTTGCCTGTTATTTGTTTATCCGAAAGTGCTTCCTTGTGACTTCAGCACGTTTTGGAGTGGTTGTTTGGAAGCTGGTGTTATGTTCGTTTTGACCAGTAATGTGTATTGCAATTACTACAATTTGTTTGTGTTTTAGATAATTCCAGGGATTACTAATATCCACCCAGCAGTAAGAAATATGGCAGTTTTATGTTTGGGTCGTTGTGGTCTGCAGAATAAAGACTTTGCCAGTCAGCACCTTCCATTGTTATTGCAGGTAAAGGCTTTTATAATTGGGCCTCCTCACATTACATCTGTCTTAAGCTGCACCTCTCAGGCAAACAGTAGGATGTCAGCTCTTGCGTTGCTTTCTATGGAAAGAGGCAAAGGAAAGTAACTTATACGGCAGCTGGATATTCCTAAAGTTTCCCATCTGTATCCTGCTTGTACACTGCAAGAACACAGGACTTTGTTGAATCCCTGCTGCTTCTTTGTGGCATAGAGTCGATGAAGATGCAGCCTTGCAGTTGGAAAACATGAATTAATAATAATAATAATAATAATAATAATAATAATAATAATAATAATAATAATAATAATAATAATAATAATAATAATAATAATAATAAATGTCATTGTGTGTGTATATACACAGTATGCACATACAATGAAATTCAGACACCCAGAGACCAGATTCAACACACACACACACACACACACACACACACACACACACACACACACACACACACACACACACACACACACACACGCACCACATCCCCGAACACTCACCACCCCCACCACCCAACCACCACCCCCACAAGCATCTACACAACAGGCTGGGTAATACTGTCCAAGTGCTCACTACTGGTGGTCCTTAAGTTCATTTTTAATTGCAATTATAGCTCTGAGATAAAACTTGTTCAGAGGATGTGTGGTCCGAGTTTTAATTTTTCTGTATCTTCTGCCAGGAGGCAACAGTTTGAAGAAATTATGAGCAGGGTGAAAAGAGTCTCTCAGAATGTTGTGAGACTTCCTCAAACAGTGAGATGTGAAGATGTCATCCAGGGTTGATAGCTGGAGTCCTTTAATATGCTGTGCAATTTTAATTATTATCTGTAGAGATGTTTTGTCTGCTACAGAGCTGCTCCCATATTATGATAGCATGCTATAAGTTAGGACACTCTCAATGGTGCTGTGATAGTAAGACAGAAGTAGATGCTGAGATAAATTCATCTTCCTGAGCATTCTCAGGAAATACAGCCTCTTCTGTGCCTTCTTCACAACCATGTTGGTGTTTGCAATCCATGAGAGGTCCTCTGAGGTGTAAGTGCCCAGATATTTAAAGCTACCAACCCTCTCCACCTCCTCACCATTTATGTACAGTGGTAGATGTACATCTCTCTTCCTCCTAAAATCAATTATACGTTCTTTAGTTTTTTGGGAGTTAAGTATTGAATTATTTTCTTTACACCAACCCTTGTATTTCTTTCATATAAGCAGACTCATTGTTCTTATTAATGAGCCCCACCACCATTGTATCATCTGCAAATTTGATGAATGTGTCGGTGTTATACAGTGGGGTGCAGTCATGTGTGTACAAGGAGTAGAGGAAGGGGCTTAGCACACAACCCTGAGGAGCTCTTGTACTTAATACCAGAGTAGAGGAATGGTGGGATCCCATCCTTACTAACTCCTTACCCACAAACAAATCTTCTGATGTATACCCAAATTTTCCATTTTAAGAAACAACCTATTGGGTAGAATTGTATTAAAAGCAGAGCTAAAATCCACAAATAACAGCCTTGGGCATGTTCCCTGTTGTTCTAAATGGCTCAGTATGTTATGGACAACAATGGACATAGCATCATCAATAGATCTATTACTCCTGTATGCAAATTGACACGGGTCCAAAGTAGATGGAAGTCTAGCCTTAATATAATCTAGCACCAATCTTTCAAAACATTTCATAATAACAGATGTTAAAGCTATTGGTCTGTAGTCATTGAGAGATACCTCTATTGACTGCTTAAGGACTGGCACTATAATAGATGTCTTCAGGCAAGTAGGGACAGAGCACTGCAACAAAGATAGACTGAAAATATCTGTAAAAACTCCAGCTAATTCTGCAGCACAGTCCCTAACAACTTGTCCCATGATTCCATTTGGTCCAGCTGCCTTCCAAGCATTAATATTCTGGAAAGCGCGTCACACATCAGAAATCTGCAGTAGAAGTGGTGGTCTATCGGTAGTAGATTCTAATGGTGTGCTATTGGTGATAGTGGTTCCAGTTTCCACCTCAAAATGGCTAAATAATTGATTCAACTGCTCAGCCAAAGAATCACTGCTGCTGGACAGACTATTTTTAATATTCTGCCCCGTGATTTATCGCAGACTTTGCCATACCCGACAAGGATCAGAGCTCTCAAAATGATGTTCATTCCTCTGACTATACATAGCTTTGGCATCCCTGATGCCCCTTTTCAATTTAGCTCTGGGCTCTCTGTACTGTAGTGCATCACCAGAGTGGAAAGCAGCATTTCTGGCCTTTAACAAAAGGCGCATATCTCTATTTAGCCAGGGCTTGTTGTTAGAAAACACACGTACTTGTCTGCTAGTAGTAACAACAGTGCAGCTCTTGATATAGAACAGTACTTTCGAGGTATACATATCAACATTGTCCTCCTCAAACAGTGCCCATTCTGTGCTCCTAAAGCAGTCTTGAAGATGCACCCACTGGCCACACTCGCTATTATTTATTGATTTATTGATTTATTTACATTTTTATTTATATTCCATCCAACTTTCCAAAGGAACTCTGGGTGGTTCACAACAAGAAAATCCATACAATTCAGCTATAAAAACAAATGTAAAACAAACCCAATCGATCAAGACATTAAAATCAATTTTTAAAAAACATGGGCTATACGATGGTGGCAAAACAGAAGGGAAAAGAGGATAGGATAAACCATCATTAGTCGCCAAAAGCAGCCTGGAAGAGCCACGTTTTTAATCTCTTCCTAAAGGCTGAGAGGGGCTCCACAGTCCTAATATTGCTAGAAAGCTGGTTCCACCAAATGGGACCCGCTACAGAAAAGGCACGGTTCCAGGTAGAGGTCTTATGAGCTTTCCATGAGGTAGTGAGTCTAAGCATGAGGACATGGGATGATCTAGTGTGCTGGGCCAAAGAAGATCTTGGGACAATACGCTCCATCAGATAAACTGGTCCCAAGCCATGGAGGGTTTTTAATTAAAACCAGTACCTTGAACCTAATCCAGGAGGCAGTGGGTAGCAAATGCAGGTGGGCCAGAATGGGGGTGATGCAGTCATATTCTTCCGGCACTAACCACCAATCTGGCCACCACATTCTGCACCCGCTGCAATTGCCGGATAAGGGTCAAGGGAAGCCCCATGTAGATAACCTGTGCTTGCACGATGATTAGTTGATGGTCTGATTCTATTAATGAGAGGTCTGTATGATGGGATCAAGAACAGAGATTAGAGATGGGCACGAATTGAAAAAATGGCATTTCGGTTTTTCGTTGAGGGGTCTGTTTCGGTTTGTTTTTGTTTTTCGTGAATTTTTGGAAAAAAATCATTTTCGTTTATTCGTTTTTTGTTTTTACCTGTTTCCCCCGCGATTTTTAAAGCATTTCCGTGCGCGGGCGTCCCCCAACGCCCCAGACCAGAGGGAGTACACTAAAGAAAATTGATGCTGGCAGAGACACAGTAGAGACTAGGTACGCAGGGAGGCTGCGAAGGCAGCGGCGGGCGTTGCCCAGGGTGCAAGGCAGCCGCAGAGTGACTGCACTGCGGAGCAGGGGAGGGTACTCATTGAGAGGTACGCTACGCACGCACGCACACAGGGAGGCTGCAGGACTGAAGCTAGAGAGAAATTTCTTCTTTCCCCTAAGAGCCAGGCTGCAGCCGGCAGGAACACAGAGACACACACCTGCCTGGCTGGCCTAAAGTGAAAATAATGAGTCGCAGAGACAGCAATCCTACCCTAACTCCCACCGGAGACTGCAAGGAGGACGGGGGCTGCCAGAGCTTTTTATGCCCTCTGTGGCTGCCAGACCTGCCCAGTCTGCAACCTGGGCATGCTATTAGTTGAAGTTGTCCAAGAATTTACATGATCCCATCACATGGCTTGCCTCCATTTTGTGGCTGGCGACATCCATTTTGTCATCCTTAAAGGGAAAAGAAAAATACATCGCGATGGGAGAAGACAAAAACAAACGTTTTAAAGACCCCAACCCCCTGGTAGGTATTATCAGACAGTATAAATAATTATCACTGCATTTTTATGCATGTCCAGGGCGTTTAACATTTAAAACAGCTCATTTCATTAAAAACGAAACGTAACGAACCTAATTTTCGTGGTTCTGTTTGGTTCATTCCAATTTCATCACAATATTCGTTATTTGTTTCGTTACGTAATGAAACGAATAACGAATAATGGAAACAAAAAAAAAGTTTGTTTCGTGCCCATCTCTAAATAGAGATATATGATCTTACTGTCCCAGATTGGGGAAAGGTATTGTATCCATGCATGATGTTACTATATACTTGGTCCAAGGTATTTTCCCCTCTGCTGGGGCACTCAGCATACCAATAGAACTTAGGGAGGACAGTCTTTAAATTGGCTTGATTAAAATCACCTGTAGCCACCAGTGCTCCATCTGGGTAAGGCTGCTGCTGTTTGATAATAGCAGTAGTTTTTGTTGAAAATTCTGTTGCAAGATGACAAGGTCTACTGTCCCCTACAGCTACAAAGTATTGCTCTTTTAGTTCAGACCCTGTTACGTTCAGTAATGTTTAAAGACAACAGCGAAATGACTTTATTTTAAATTAAGTGTGTATGTCTACGTTATCTCTTTCTAATTTTGGATTACTTTGGAACAAAAGGTCCATGAGAACAAATGAAAGTAGAACTGTGTCTTAGAGGCTTTTTATGCTTTCTCAACAGCATCCATTTGAATTTGCAATTCCAGTTTTGAGTAAGTTCTGAAAGAAGGAAGCATGTAAGACAAGGCACTTTGTAAAGCTCAGGATTATACCATACTGATCAATCCCATAAATAAATGTATCCTATTTCTAAATCTCCCCAGGTATTGCAAATTGATGAAATGAAGATAAAAATAAGTTCTTTAAAGGCACTCTTTGATCAATTAATGTTGTTTGGAATGGAACCATTCAAAGGGAAAAAGGGAAGAGATGCCCAAAGGGAAAATGAAGACAGTGACAAAGAGGTGACTAAAGAAAATGAAGAAGAAATGGTTACTACCCATAATCTCCTCCAACTACTTTCTAGTTTTTTAGACAGTGAGGTAAGGCAATGAAACAAGAAAATGTTTTGTTTGTTTAGATTTACAACCTGTTTTATTTTTTCTGCAGCAGAGGAGAACATCCTTAAAAGGTGGGTTGTCCTTTTTACTCATTTCCACAGGCATGCCTGATCAGCCAATCAGGCAGCAGTAGGACTCCCATCAGAGGGTGGGAACAACCCTGACTGAACCAGTTTCAATTCCTGCCTGCACTGTCAATAGGCCTACTTTAACCTTGTTTTCAACTTGTCTATTCTTTTCACTCCAGATTTTTTCAGTGGTTTTTACCTCCCAGTTAGAAGGACAAAAGAAAATAATAATATTTTATTACTCCCATTGGGACTCAAATTACAGAAGATGCAGGCTGTTGGGAGTTGACTGCGTATCTACACAGGGCGAGTGGTCAGCAAAGGTGCCCCTTGTCCCGGCATAAATTGGCTGGATTTGAGAGCAGTGAGGATTGTTCTGCAATCCTTTCAGGACTACATTCACAAAGTGGTATCAGTAAGGACTCTCCGTGTATCTCCCAAGGGGATACACATTAAAGCTCCAGAAGGAAATAGACCTGATAATAATTTGGACCAAGTCTTATTTCTTTTCCCTAAAAGTGAGTATGTCCAGGGAATAGAACATAGAATCAGACTGGCTGAGAAATGAGTAACAAATTGAACTTCTCCAATATAGTGTTCCAGTTTATCGCATTAAATCTCTGAGTGCTGTGTAGACCCCCATGCCTCACCAAACTACAAAAAGTTGAGCAGGGTTCCAGCCAGTGGGGACAAAAGGCTTTGACTTGTTGAACTCTCCCTGGCCTGCAGGACTTCTGAATGCTTTCCCATCTTTACTGTACTGCATCACTTTCTCAGGAAGGTGAGAGTGGAAGTCCAGAAGGCAATTCTCATAGACTCCACCACCTAGTCAGGCTGGCTTCTCCAGCTCCTCAGTTTACATTTGGGGTTTGTGTCCCTTTCTCCATGTCAGCAGCTCCTGGGCCAAGGCAGTTTTCCACTCAGACCTGGCATGGTCGCACTTCACACATGGTTGTTGAAGGGTGTGGCCATATAAATCCAAAGGTCATAGGAGATATCTTAGTTTTGAGGAAGTATTCTACCTCACACATCTATAAGTCCTTTGGAAACGCGTTCCAAAGATGCTACAGGAGGAAGGGCAAAGATCCTCTAGTTGTTTTCTGTTGCATTGGCTTCTCTCTATGCTGGATGGAATAGACAAAGGATTGAGACATAATACAGTGGTACTTTGTATAAAGGAATTAATTCGTTCTAAATTAAATTATGTTAAGCAAATTTTCCTTTATACAAACTTCTCATAGGAATGCATTGAAAATGGAGTAATCACTAATCGCGACCATTTGTATGTTGTATGGATTTGCCCCATGGGTGATTCTGTTAAGCAAATTTCCCCTATCCGGAATTTTTTATGTTGTACAGATTTTATGTTATACAAACCGTTTGTTATACGAGGGTCCACTGTACTCTCAAGAGACAATTGACAGCTTTGTCCTCTGTTCTTCCAAGCAGATGGCACTGGGGATCAGACTTGGGTATCATGAGGACTATCCTCTTCTCTGTCTACAGGCTTCTGACCTGTCCACATATTTCCGACAGTCTGTCTAAACATTTCAGGCATTGTATGCTTTGTTTTTGTCCTTCCAACTTGGACCAGTGGAAAACAGGATTCTCCTTTGTGGCCTTCGTGAAGCCACACAGATGGGTTCTCCAATGTGCATGTGTGAGGCTCCGGACCTTCCTAACAACAGAATGGTTGTTAGTCTCCACGAGTAGGAGGCTTCGTGCCCATGCTTCTCAGTTCCCTCTAACCACAGCGTTAGAAAGTTCATTTTTCTTAGTCTCCTTGCTTCCGATATTTCTACTGTCGTCCTTTGGAAATTTTATATATTTTATGGCATTTTTGCCACCTTTTAAGAGGTGCACGTCTTGTGCAAGGAAAATTCCTCACACGGACGGGCATTCTGAGTGTCTTTATTGCTTCGGAGAGGGTCACCACTCTGATAGCTCTGAATTCTACCAGCGCTTCAGTACAGAGGCAGTAAAAAACTGAAGGAATTGACTGAACTCTTACCTTTGGAGAAGGCATTGAGTCCCCAGATGGACAAGACTCATTCTTCACAACTTTCTTCTCCTGCCTCTCAGGCTTCGAAAAGATAATTGAAATCAGCTTTCTGTAAAGAGCCGAAAAGATTGCCTCTGCTTGAGCCAAAATCTTCTACCTCTACATTGAAAATGTCTCCAGTCGATATTGAGTAACGCTCGAAATTGAAACCAACTGCTTCGACCTCTCTATTTTCCCGGGTCGAGGTCGAACACCCTTTGGTGTCAACACCTGTTCAGTCCGACCTGGCTCAGTATGCCCCACTTCTTCCTTTGGAGGATCAAGGTCTCCAACTTTTTTCTGTCGAGGACTCTCCTCCAACTCTCGACCGACTGAAGGAACTATTCAAACAAGCTCCCATGGTGGTGCTTTCTGACAATGAGGACATTCAAGAACACTCCACAATGGTACCAACAGATACCTCTCAGCAGCCGTTGCTGCAACAGCCTACGATTCTGGAGCCTGTTGCCCGGAAGGTGAAAAAGAGGCATGGTGACAGAGACGAATGCCATAAACGTCCCTGTCTTGAGCCCAAACAGTCTGTGTAGTCAAAACTGGCTGAAGCTATGGGCCACAACACTATTCTTATTTCCAAGCATAAGATCCAGACTGTCTTGAAATCCGGATTTCCATCGTGACACATTCGGGTTTGACCACAGCCATTCAACCTGCACCGAAGTCCAGTCTGACCATCCCGACACAGTCAGTTTCAACTACAACTGTTCAACCTGTTTCTGCTTTGATGGTGATCCCGTCGGGTTCGACCTCCGCAGCACAGGCTCAGACCATCCAGCCGGACATGCTGTTGGTATCAATGCCACCGCTCCCGACTTTTTCACTTTACTTTGACAATAAACAATGGCAATTCCAGCCTCTTCCTGAGCCAAGCCGTATAGATCGGTTCCCGTCAGGTTCAAGGTCTCCTGATCACCGGCCATTGACTTCGGCTGCCTCCGAATCCGAGTCGCAGCAGTCTGATATGGAGGAAAATGAAAGTCCCCATTTGTTACAACTCCGGATTCGGAGATTGAAGAGATACCTCCTCCATCTTTGTCGGAGTCGATGAAGAACTATACCAGCTCTGTACTTTGCTTGGCCAAAACGATAGACCTTGTGGTTCACCACCTCAGCAAAGATTTACTGGTCATCTTTATGGAAAGATTTCTTCAGACGAGGCAGCACCGGTGCATTTGGGGATCATTCCATCCTTTATCCAAATGACTGAAGAAGCTTTCAAAAAGCTAGCTCTACAAAGGGTTTCACGTTGTATTGAATCCATTTATAAGGTATTCTATGACCAGGCTTCTTTTCTTCAAAAGCATCCAACTCCTGCCTGAATCGTTGTGACAGAGTGCCCGGTGCAAATTTCTCGTACCAGACAAATTTTGGTCCCTCCTTCTAAGGAAGGGAGGAAGCTTGATGCTTCAGCTAGAAATATTTACTCTTTCTCATCTCTCATCTATAAAATAGCTAATTACCAGGGCACAATCTTGACCTATCAGTGTGAACTATTGTCCCACCTGTAACCATGTTTAGATCTTATGCCAGAAGAAGGCTGATGCTTCTACAATTTTCGAGGAATCAATGGCTTTGGCAGCCTAGCAGATGTGCTCTGGTCACCACACTTTGGATTGCACAACGAACCTCTTAGGATCTTCTATCACCTTTCAACAACATGCTTGGCTGAGGTCTACAGGTCTTTTGGATAATAACAAAGCTTATATTGTGCAGCTTCCTTTTGATGAGGAAGGCCTTCACACCTCCACTGATGACATCAGTGAGGATCATCAAAAGAAGAAGACAATGCCCAAACGTTTAAATGTCACCACTCAGCCTCAACAACCTTTTCGTTTTCCCTGGAGGAAGCAACCGTTGCAGCAGTCCTATCAATCTGCTTTCCCCAAACCACAATTTGGAGACAGAAATATTAGGCCTTTCACCTTTAACATATACACTTCCTCAAAGTCCAGAAAACCTCAATCAACCTCTTCCCAATCTTCAAGGAGTTGACACAAAAGGCACCAGGATTTTTGACTCCTCTAATAATATACTTCTGACTCCCTTTCTTCTAGCCTGGAAAGAAATTACTTCAGACCGCTGGGTTCTTTCCATCATAGCCCACAGTTACCATATAGAACTCTGTTCCATACTTCCTCTCAGAATTTCTTAAAAATATACAGTATCAAATTATTCTAACTTCTGTGCAATGATGCATTTCTTCTTAGGAGGTCCTGCTGTTGTCACAAGAAAAAGAAAAAAGGTTTCACTTTTGTTTTTGCATGTAGCTGGGTATGTTTAGTTCTGTTCTGTCCTCGCTAGGCCTTAAAGCACTGGAGGGAAATACAGTACAGAGCAACAAAAAGAACTTGGAAGTATATTCTTAATTTTAAAAGGTAAGAGTTTACATTTATTTGATTCCAGAAAATTGAATCATTTAGCTATATTAGTTTATACCCTTTGTGTAAATAATAAGTTAATTATGACTAATCTGGTTATTTACTTTGCCCACCCACAACCATGGATTAATATCTTCTTGGAAAGTAGCCATTAAATTATTTTTCTTTCCTAAATCCCCTCAGGAAAACAGTGAGACCAGCATCTAGCATATGGGAGCATTTTCACATTACAAGTTCTTCTGAGAAGAAAAATGTGATTTGCAAATATTGTCAGATGAAGTATGAACAAGTGTCCTGTAGATATTATAAAATCCTTCATGGATCTAAGCGAAGACCACAGTGATGTAAATGCATATAGCTTTTCTCAACATTCTCGTTCAAGAAGTCTTCTTTCTATTCCATCTGTAACAACAGCAGCAACACAAAGTGTTGTCCCATCAGTAGCATCTTCAAGGAAACAAATACTGAAAATAGCTGCATCCAAAAATTACACATTAACTTATAACATCTGAAGATCAGGGAAATATTGATCAAGTTCTTGCAAGAGCAATATACTCTTCTAGAACACCATTTTCAATAACTGAAATAACAGTAAAACTCGTTGGGCTGGAGTGGTGATCTCCTTTGAAAGTTTACTAAAAATGGAAGCTCTTCAAGAAACAGTAATAATTGAAGATCATAATGTACCCATTAGTATATCTTCAGTTGAGACTGAAACTGATACTGATAATTACAGCTCAAAAAATGATTCGGATTAAAATTTCATGCCCAGTCATTAAAACTTTCTCTTCTATACATTACCCCCTCTTCAATACTTATGAGAATGAGGTTTTTATTTTATCTTTATTTAACACTGTGGAGAGGAAGTATGAATAATTGTTAATTCTGAATTTTTAAAAAGTTTTGTAGAGGTTTTTTTGTACCCAGCCGCCCGGAGTTCCCATGGGAAGATGGGCAGGGTATAAATTCAATAAATAAATAAATAAATAAATAAATAAATAAATAAATAAATAAATAAATAAATACTAGTAAATAGTTAAGGAGATTGTTACTCCAGTACAAATAAATATTATTTAAAAAGTAAATTCTGTTTGTAATAATTATTGAGATACACTATATTTTAATATGCTAGTTGTGCTAACTTTATGCCAAGTCAAATTTTCCATTGCAATATTTTATGTTCCTAATGTAACAAAATGACTTTCAAGCTGTAAAGGGGGGAGGGGATTGCTAAAGTAGCATTGTTTTCCACTTCTCTGAAAATTTTTCTTTTTTTTCCTGGAAACGGGGGCGGACAGAAAAAAAAACATTTTTCCCAAGCTTCAAAATTTCTGGAAATTTTACATCTCTAGCCAAGAGGTTTCTTCATTGTTAGAAAAGGGTGCCACTCCACAACGGATATTGGTTCGGGGTCATACACCTCAAGGACACTTATTTTCACATCTCCATTCATCCGTCCTACAGAAGATACCTTTGTTTTGCAATCGGAGAACAAGTTTACCAGTATCCAGCCCTTCCTTTCGGGTTGGTGACTGTACCCGGAGTATTCACCCAAGTGCATGGCCCCAGTGGCTGCTTACTTGAGAACTTGCGGAGTCTGTGTCTTCCTGTACCTAGATTATTGGTTCATGGTGTCTCCTTCGAGAGAAGAGGCTCAAAATGGCATTCGTTTTGTTTTATGGGCACCTTAGGATTGCAAATGTGGAAAAAGTCCCATCTTGACCAGGTACAAAAGGTCACCTATATCGGGGTAGTACTCAGTTCTTCTCTGGTGCGGAAGTTTCCCCCAATCACCCATCTCAACTACATGGCTACACTCATCCCTTTATTCAAACCTTGGAGCCATTTGCTTGCACAAGTAGCTCAGAAACTACTGGGATTAATGGCCTCCACAACCTCAGTCATACCACATGCCTGCTTAAAAACTGTTCCTACAAACCTGGTACCTTGCTCTCTTCAATCCTCTACAAGATCATCCTTCAAAATTACTCCAACTAACACTGGAGCTCTCAAAATAGCTCAAGTGGTGGGTAATCAAGCAGAACTTACTCATGGGCTGTCCCTTTTGTCCGCTTTGCCACACTATCCAAGTGACTACAGATGCAGGCTTAGAAGCTTGGGGAACAGTCTACTGGATTATTACCATATGCATGGTCACCTGCAGATAGGTCACTGCACATAAATCACCTAGAACTCTTAGCAGTCATCAAAGCGTTCAGGGCTTTCCTCCAACTCCTCTCCGGCAATGTAGTGCAGCTGGTCACCGACAATACGACCACCATGCACTATATCAACAAACAGGGTGGCATCCGCTCGCAAGGTCTCCTGCTGTTGGCTGTCGAATTGTGGGAATGGTGCATACAGCATCACATATACCCTGTGCACCTTCCCGGGAAAGAAAATGTTGTTGCAGATGGTCACAGTAGGATGGCCTCACACGAGTGGAAACTTCACCAAGCCACTTTTCAGTTGATAGTTCGCCGCTGGGGAACCCCAAGAAAGACCTCTTTGCCTCGCAAGAGAACAAGAAATGCAACACATACTGCTCACGGGCAGGGAAAGGACAGTTGGGGGACACCTTCATGTTCTGCTGGGGACGTCGACTCCTTTTCACCTTCCCTCCAATTCCCCTCCTGAAGTTGGTAACCAAACTATGGCGCGACAGAGCAAATATAATTCTAATAGCTCCCTGGTGGCTGTGGCAGCCGTGGTTCTCAACACTAGTGAACATGGCTTCAGATTTTTTCAAGCTTCCACCCTGGTCCAACCTCCTCTCTCAGGATAATGGCAAGATTCTTCGTCCCGACCTGACCCGCTTACATCTGATGGCATGGAGGATTGCAAGGTGATCGATACCATCATTTCAACTGCCCACAAGCCATCCACTCTGCGGTTATATGCATACTAATGGAAAAGGTTTATGTCTTACACAATTGATAAAGGTTTTTCTCCATGTTGCCTTTCTCTTCTTAATGTTCTACAGTATTTGCTTTATCGTAAGAGAGCTGGGCTTACTCTGTCTTCTGTAAAGGTACATCTGTCAGCTATAGTGGCAAATCAACCAGAAGTCTCTCCTGCCACTGCCTTCTTTTGTTATCCTAGACTTAAGAAATTCCTCAAAGGCCTTTGGAATTTGTTTCCTGATAGGAGGCCGATTCCCCCTCTGTGGTCCCTGTCATTAGTCCTGCGATATTTAGTGTGTCCACCCTTTGAACTTATGGCTACTTCCGATCTACATTTGCTGACTTTTAAAATGGCCTTTCTATTAGCTATTCTGCAAGAAGGGCTAGTGAACTTTGTGCACTCAGGTGTGACCCACCATGCCTTCAATTTTACAAGGATAGAGTCGTGGCTTACCCTGACATTTCTTTTTTGCCTAAAGTTGTTTCAACATTCCACATGCCAACCTCTTACCCTGCCGAGTTTCTTCCCAAATCTTTCAACTACTGTTGAAAGGAACTCCACATGCTGAATGTTCGTAAAGCCCTTGCCCTTTATACTTCTCACACAAGTTCTCTCCACTCTACACAGTGTTTGTTCATTCATGATCCTAGTTCTAAGGGGTCCCTAGTTTCTTCCCAGATATTTTCTCACTGGGTGATTTCCACTATCGAAATATGTTGTAAGCTCGCTAAAAAGGACTTGCTTTTGACCATGCCCACTTCACAAGTGCAATTTCTTCTTCCACAGCCTTTTTGAGAGGTGTTCCATTGGAAGAAATCTGTAATTCTGCTGTCTTGGCTCAGCCAACTGGTTTTTTAAATAATTTTATTTTCAATTAAAAACATAGAAAGGATATATGTAAAAGAAAAAAAGGACACATATATTTTTAACAATCTAACATCTCGTTTGGTGATTCTCTGTCATTGACATTATGCTATCTATTCATATTTCCTCCCATTTAAAAATACCACAATGCTTTAGCTTTCCACCAGTTATAAAAGAGGTTCCAACTAAGATAAACTTTCAATTCTTCTATTCCTTGTAGTCTTTTAGTAGATCTAGTCTATTTTTTAAAATAATCATCAGCGGGGGGATTTTCTGATTTCCAGAACTGGGTTGATAATAATCTAGCTGCTGTCAAAAGGTGTAGTAATATATAAGAATTTTGTTTAGCCATTATATTTGACAATAAACCTAACAAAATATATCTGATTTAAACTATAGTTCTAATTTTAAAATTTACTTAACCCAAGTATGAATTTTAATCCAGTAAGTTATTGCTTTAATACAAGTCCACCAAGCATGATAATACATTCCTTCTTGAGTTTTGCATTTCCAAACTTATTTGATACATTAGGGAGCATTTTAGCCAGTTTTACTGGTGTTATATGCCATCTAAAATGTTTTATAAAGGTTTTCTTTATAAGAATTAGCAAATGTTAGCGTAAAATTACTTGTCCATAATTGTTGCCATTTTTGAAGTTCAATATTGTGGCCAAAATTCTTGGCCCATTTTAGCATAGTGTCCTTCACTTCTTCCTCTTGCATATCCCATTGTAGTAAAAAAAAGTGTAGATTTTTAATTTGTTTTTCTTCTGTCAATAAGATTTTGTCAAATGCTGTAACTTTATATCTTGATTATAGATTGTTTGTAGTTGCATTAAAGGCCACCATGAAAAAGTCAGACCTTGATCCACTAATTGAGTCTTGGTTTTCAAACTTCCCTCAGGATTAAGGAACTCATTATAGGTGACTATTTTCTCCAGTCTTAGGAAATTTGAATAGGTAAATGCTTCCATTGGTGAGACCCACCTAGGTATCTTCACATAAATTTTTAATTTGACTGTTTCCCAAATTCTTAGTAGTGAATTTCTTATTAAGTTTCTTTCAAAATATTTGTGTGTTTTTCTCCTTCCATACCATAAAAATGCATGCCAGCCTAATTGCAGATCATGACCTTCTAAATACAATAGTCTTTTATTTCTTAGAAGTATCCATTCTTTTATCCATGTTAAAGCATTTGCGTGATAATATGGTG
Source organism: Phrynocephalus guinanensis (assembly GCA_037367245.1). Classification (NCBI taxonomy): domain Eukaryota; kingdom Metazoa; phylum Chordata; class Lepidosauria; order Squamata; family Agamidae; genus Phrynocephalus; species Phrynocephalus guinanensis. The sequence goes on along the minus strand of CM074741.1, from coordinate 94,426,432 downwards.
TCCAATTTGGGTCAAATCCTCTTTCTTTCACTTCTTGTAATAATTTACGCTTAATTCTCAGCTCAACCACCTTTATAAAGCACTACAGGATGGGCGTCCACATGAGGTCTTCCACATCTTTTGGCAGAACTGTACTGTCCTTTGTGACAGCTTGACTGCCCACCATCCTGTTATAATGGCTTGTAATCATCCATCTGTGTGGCTTCACAAAGGCCACGAAAGAGAAGAACCAGTTACTTACCTTTAATGGTGGTTCTTCGAGTGGACCTTCATGAAGCCACACAGCACCTGCCCCCCTCCACTCCAGTGATGCTGTGTCTGGTATTTATCTTACACGCTGCGGCTGGGAGGGAACTGAGGTGTTTGGGCAGGAAGCCTCCTACTCATGCACAGTAGGAGTGGGAGGAGACTAACAACTTTTCTGTTGCTAGGAAGGTACGGAGCCTTGCACATGTGCATCAGAAAACCCATCTGTGTGGCTTCATGAAGTTCCACTTGATGAACCACCTTTGCAGGTATTTTCTAAATTATCTAAGTGGCTTGTGCAATCAGAATTCTTTTTGAGGCTTTCCCGTAGCATCACTGAGCCATATCAACAGCTTTGTTTACTAGTTTCTCACTGGAGGAAGTTTGCAAAGTGGTCACTTGGGAGTGTACAGCTGAGGTGGCAATGGGAGAAATGTTTTTCAGCAGGTAAATGACATCTCCGAAGTCCGATTAGAATGGTATTTTATATCTTTTAGGGGTAGGTGAACCTCGCTTTGGTCTCACTCATCTCTTGAGAATGTTCTCTGCTACAGAAAAAATGAACATTGGTAATCACCGTGAAATGTTCATTTTATGTAGCAGAAGAATATCCTCCCCCTCCTTTGTTATTTTGACCAGGTCCTTGGAGAGGCGCCTACAAGGTCTGTTCCCCCCCAACTATACTACATAGTTTGTATTAGTCCATTTCTCATGGGTGGAGATGAAGACTGGTTCAGCCAGGGTTGGTCCCTCCCTCTTATGGGAGTCCTACTATTTGATTGATCAGTGCTTCCTGTGGAAGTGAGTAGGAGAGACAGCCCATCTCTTGAGGATGTCCTCCTGCTACATATAATGAACATTTCCCAGTAAGCACCAATATTCCTATTTCTTTTTAAGGTTTCAGAACTGAGAACTGAATCTGCTGAGGGTCTAGCGAAGCTCATATTCTCAGGGCGACTGATCAGTGCTAAGCTTCTTTCTCGACTTTTGTTGTTGTGGTATAATCCAGTAACTGAAGAAGACACTCGTCTCCGCCATTGCTTGGGAGTTTTCTTCCCTTTATTTGCATACTCAAATAGGTATAACACTTAAAAATCTCATGTTATTTTTTCCTGTATTTTAAATATTTTCTGCCATTTAAATTAGGGATATGGAAAGTGGGCTGAATATCCCCCATCATGCCCTTTATTTGTTCCTCTTTTTGGTCTTCTGTAGTTCACACAGTTAGTTTTTTTTCTTAGAAACAAAACATTAAGAAGTACCCAGAGCAGAAGTAGGAAAGGAGAGCTCCAGAGCTTTAAAAACAACCTTAAACATCCACTTACAGTTGTTATTGTTAAGTTCTTCATGGTCTCTGGATGATACAAAAATGGATTTGTGCATGCACACAGCTATGTTCTGGAATGTTCCTAGTAGAGCTTTTAGTGGTAACCTACACACTAAAATACACATGTACAGTGGTACCTTGCATAAAGGAATTAATTCATTCCAAATGAAATTATGTTAAGATAATTTTCCTTTATACAAATTTCCCATAGGAATGCATTGAAAATGGAGTAATCCCATTTGTATGTTGTACAGATTCACCCCATAGAAAATTATGTTAAGCAGATTTCCCCTATCTTCGGAATTTTTTATGTTGTACAGATTTTATGTTATACAAGCTGTTTGTTATACAAGGGTCCACTGTACATATGTATGCCTGGTGGCTGTCTTTTTGCCACCTCGGAGTCTTTTTCAAAAGTGTTATGCTTAGTGTTCTGCTTGTATCCTCACCTCAGTCCTCAGCTAAGCACATCTTAACTTGTTCTTCTTCCTTTCTCTGAATTATCCTTTCTTTTCTTCCTTTTGTATTTTAGCTTGCCATTTTACCTTCCTCTTTACAAGGTTTATGTGGGGCCACCACCTGGTTGCAGCTCATGACTTTTCGTAAAGCATCACAGATTACTTTTTCAAGTTCTGGAGATCCAGGTTTTGCCAGAGTTGTTCATCAGTTTTGCCATGCATCTCACCATACATTGTGAGCTTATTAATCACACAATTGTATGAATCACGGAAGACCAAAAAGAAGAAAAATTGGTTACTTGTAACTGTAGCATTTCTTTATAGCATCTGCACATGGCACATGCACATGCACATGCATGAGTACAGTAGTCCCCCATTTATCGTGGGGCTTAGTATCCCAAACCATGAAAATGAAAATCTGCAATATGTGGATGCCATTGCCGTGATTGCGTCCATATATCGGGTTAGGCCCAGAAGCCCCTGCTGTGGCCGTGGCTGGGTCTGGAGGTGCTCTCCCTTCTTTCGCCTGAGCTGGCTTACCGGAAGGGGATATCTTCCCAGCCATGCCACCATGCTGGAAATCGAGCGGGTGGGTGAGGGGAAAGGTCGATGGTAGTTGTGTGGCTGGGAATGGACCCCTTTCCCTCAGCTAGCTGAGGAGAAAGAAGAAAGGACTAAGGAAGGAGGCGGAATGGCAGAGTGGTCTCTCTGGCCACCGGGTGACCTCCTCTGGTGGGTTGACCAGCGAGCGGGCAAGGAAGCGGGTGCGAGAGGGACAGGCAGGTGGTAGCTGCTGGTGGCTGGATAGCTGTGGCCAATTCTCTGTCCATCAGTCTGTCTCTCCCAGTTGAGGCCTCTACGGAAGCCTCCGGCTCCAGCAGCAGCCACAGTGGAGACCTCAGGAGCTGGGTCAGGAGGCTTCCACTGGGGCTGCAGATAAGTCTGGCCACCGTTACCAAAATGGAGGTGTGGCAGTGGATCCCACAATATAGCAGGACCGCAATATTTGGGGTGCAATGTGCTGGGGAACTACTGTATTGTCTATGCCTGTGCAGACTACGTGGGACCTTCTAGAGCTTCATTGTAAACTGTTAGAGACCTCTCTCTCCCATCATGCATGCTCCATCAGGTGCTGGCATAGCCTTAATTCCTTTTTTTACTGCCACTGCAGTAGCACTCACACTTTGAGCTCGTATGTGGGTAAAAGTTGGAAAGCTTCAATTAGTCCTCTTGTTATTAACAGTTCATCATACTATTCGTTTTAACCTTCTCTGTGTGCCCTGAACACATCCAATCTCACCTGATTTTGGAAGCTAAGCAAGGTCGGCCCTGGTTAGTACTTGGATGGGAGACCACCAGGGAATACCAGGTGCTGTAGGCGCCTGGAGTAGGACCTGGCAAGCTACTCCAGTATTCCTGCCAAGAAAACTCCATGGACATGGAGTCACGAATAGTCGGTCACGACTGTAACGACACAACACGTGAGTTAGAGAGAAATAGACTTCCTCCCCCTTCTCCCTTTCCCACCATTTTATGGCATCTATGGGTCCATTTAAGTGCTGCTCCTGCTCTGACAAGGTACTCATTACTGATGGGCACTCTTAGTGCCTTTTCTCCTTCAGAGAATCCCACTAGCCTGACAGTTGTTCAGCCTGGAAAAGCCTCACTAAGCTCACCCTCAAACAATGCCTTGAATGCTTCCAGTCATATTTGTTGTGGGAGAAGTCCCTGAAACCAATGGATTCTACACCAAAGGCCATGCAACAAGTTGATGCATAACGTCAGCCCCTCCAATGGTAAATTCACCTTGAAGCTTAAGTCGACCTCAACATTGAAGTGAAGCTCCAAACCGTCAGTGTCAAAGCTTGGGGGGGGGGGTCTGCATCCACATCTAGGGAGGCCCATTAAACAGAATTGGAAGGGGAAGGAGAGGCAAGCACAAAATTAAAGGTAGATGAAGCCATGAAACAATAATAATCAAAAAGGTATAAAGCCACAAATCACACAGTCTCCGGTGTTTGTGGACAAATGCCAGGAGTAAGGGAAACAAGAACAGGAAATTTTAGTTCAGAAGGGCAAATAAAACTTGATAGGAATAACTGAAATTTGGTGGGATGACTCCCTTGACTAGCAAACAGCAATTGAAGGATATAAATTATTTAAAAAGAGCAGAGAATAGGAAGGGAGTTTGAATTGCAGCTTTTCATGTGATAACACTGAAGAAATGACACTTGGCTCCAATGTAAAACAGTGAGTATACAGCTTGTATAACAGTGTAAATGTGCTCTCCCCTCAAACTAATGTAGCACAAAGCCATTAATGTCTAAACCACTGGCAACAAAAGTGAGTACACCCCTAAGTGACAATGTCCAAATTGAGCCCAAGTACCCGTTTTCCTGGTGTCATGAGACTTGTTAGTATCACAAGGTCTTAGGGGTGAAGGGGGAGCAAGTGTTATCGCTTGCATTCTCACATTTGGTGTTATCATTCTCACTCTCATTGTTGTCGTTCAGTCGTGTCTGACTCTTCGTGACCCCATGGAGCAAAGCTCGCCAGGCCTTCCTATCCTCCACTGCCTCCCGGAGTTTGGTCAAATCCATATTGGTTGCACTAAGGACACAGTCCAACCATCTCCTTCTCTGCCATCTTCTTTTCCTTTTGCCTTCAGTCTTTCACTAAGTTCCACATAGCACCTCAGGGTAATGAACTATCTGAGGATCTGAAAAAAGGAATTGTTGCTCTACATCAAGATGGCCTAGGCCAGGGCTGTCTTCAACTTTGATCCTTTAGCTACCAAATGTCCCTGTGGTCTCCTCTCTGAGATCCCGAACGTCTCCAAGGGGGGCAGGTTCACTGTCCCTCATAACTGTTGGGTGCCAGGCAGCAGCAGTGGTGGGCAAGGAAACTGAGGGGGAGGGTTTGGGCAAGTGGCCGTGGGGGGGGGGCAGGGACGCCAACAGGGAGAGTTGGGGCAAGCTGTGGCAGCAGAGGTGGTGGGGGCAAGGAAACTGACAGGGAGGGTTGGGGCAAGTGGCGGTGGTGATGGTGGAGGGCAAGGGAATTGGGGGGACAAGTGGCAGTGGTGCCACTGGGTGGTGGGCAGTGTTTGACTCCGGCTGCGTTGCCTTCCCTTTCTCCATGAGGGCCTGCTAGGCCCAGCTTCTGAGAGGACTGCAGGGCTTGCCTGGCCTGCTCTGTTGTCCCCGTCGCTCCCTTCCATGGCCACGGCAGCCCCGTCCACCTTCATGGCCTCTCCCAGCAGCCGTGGTACAGAGTGATCATGGCGCCAAGCAGGTGAGTAGGTTTGCATCACCCTATCCACAGCATCCCCTGTTCCCGGAGGGCCTCCCTGGCTCACGCGGCGGCTCCCTGCAGGCTCTGCCCCCCCACAATGCCACACTCCACTCCCCGATCTGCGTGCTGGCTTCCCGGGTGCTCCTCTGCCTGGCACTTGACACGCGGGAGGTAGAGGACCACCCTTGTATGCTGATCTGGCCTGGGCCAGGTCCACTTTGCCCCTTTCCGCTTGTGGCCCACATCTAGCTGGCTCTCCCCCATCTCCCTCTTCCCCCATGCACAGTTAGTGCCGTCACTGGCCACCGCCAGATTGGGAGGCTTCCAGAGACGTGGCAGGCTACTTCAAACAGCCTCGCGGGCTACCATTTGCCCGTGGTCAATGTGTTGTGCAGGCCTGGCCTAGGCTCTAACTAGATTGCCAAGAGCCTGAAACTGAGTTGCAGCACAGTGGCCAAGACCATACAGCGGTTTAACAGGACGGGCTCCACTCAGAACAAGCCTAACCATGGATGACCAAAGAAGTTGAGTACTCATGCTCAGCATCATATCCAGAGGTTGGCTGTGGGAAATAGATATATGAGTGCTGTCAGTATTGCTGTAGATGTTGAAGGAGTGGGGGTCAGCCTATCAATGCTCAGACCATATGCCGTACATTGCATCAAATGGGTCTGCAGGGTTGTCATCCCAGAAGGAAGCCTTTTCTAAAGACGATGCACAAGAAAGCCTGCATCCAGTTTGCTACAGACAAGCAAACTAAGGACATGGCTTTCTAGAACCATGTCCTTGGTCCGATGAGACCAGGATAAACTTATCAGATGGTGTTAAGTGTGTGTGGTGGCAAGCACCTGAGGAGTACAAAGACAAGTGTGTTGTGCCTATAGTCAAGCATGGCAGTGGGAGTGTCATGGTCTGAGGTTTCATGAGTGCTACCAGCACTGGGGAACTATAGTTCACTGAGGGAACCATAATGCCAGCATGTACTGTGACATACTGAAGCAGAGCATGATCCTCTCCCTTTGGAGACTGGGCTGCAGGACAGTATTCCAACATGATAACAACCCCAAACACACCTCCAAAACGACCACTGCCTTGCTAAAGAAGCTGAGGGTAAAGGTGATGGAGTGGCCAAGCATGTCTCCAGACCTAAACCCTGTTGAGCATCTGTGGGGCATCCTGAAATGGAAGGTGGAGGTGTACAAGGTCTTTAACATCCATCAGCTCTGTGATGTTATCATGGAGGAATGGAAGAGGACTCCAGTGGCAACCTGTGAAACTCTGGTGAACTCTATGCCCAAGAGGGTTAAGGCAGTGCTGGAAAATAATGGTGACCACACAAAATATTGACATTTTGTGCCCAGTTTGGACATTGTCACTTAGGGGTGTACTCGCTTTTGTTGCCAGTGATTTAGACATTGATTGTGTGTTGTGTTAGTTTGAAGGGACAGCACATTTACACTGTATACTCACTGCTTTACGTTGTAGCCAAGTGTTACTTCTTCAGAGTTGTCATGTGAACAGATATACTACAATATTTACAAAATGTGAGGGGGTGTACTCCTGTGATGTATTTTATGTCAAAAATATGCGTTCCTGCACAGACATACTGGAGGAGGAGATTGGCTCTCCCATTGAGAGTATCTACATCAATCTAGTTGGTTGAAAAAAAACAAAAGGAACGTGGCAATTTGAGTTTACTAAGCCAATCCCAATCAAGATGAATCTTTTGAGAAGCAAATTACAAGGATGAAAAACAAAATAAAATCATGATGTAGTAGTGATGGGAGATTTCAACTATGTAGATATATGTTGGGAGGTAAGTTCATCCAAGTATGGCATTTGCAAGAAATTCCTGGCTTGTGTGTCTGATAATTTCCTCCTACAAAAATGGAGGAAAAAACTAGAGGATGAGCTATCCTTGACTTGATTTTAACCAATAGAGATGACTTAGTAGGGAAAGTGGCGGTAAGAGGAACTCTGGATGTGAGTGACCATGAATTACTATAATTGATTTCGAAGGAAACCAAAGCAGAGTGTAGCCACATATTTATGTTGGATTTTTAAAAAGCCTGTTTCAATGACCTCAGAACAAGGATGCGTCAAGTGCCATGGCAGAAGATCTATTATTTTCTTGAAATAATGGGAAATGTATGAGACACTATATGGTTGGAGGAGGATGCACTGCTCTCTGTGTTGATTGAGAACAGAGTCTTCCCCTCCTCTGTATGACAGCCCTTCTAAATATTTGAAAAATGCTATCATATTGCCCCTTAGTCTTCGTTTTTCTAGGTTAATCATGCCCAACTCTTACAGTCTTTATTCATTGGGCTTGGTTTCCAGCCCCTTGATCATCTTTGTTGCGCTCCTCTGAATGTGTTCCAGTTTGTCAGTGTCTTTCTTGAAGTGCAGTGTCCAGAACTGAACACATTGCTCAAGGTGAGGCCTATACATTTCTAAATAGAGAGGGATGGGTACCTCAGGAATTTGGAAATTATACTTCTGCTAATGCAGTCTAAAATAGCATTTGCCTTTTTTGTGGCCACATAATACTGTTCGTTCATACTGTATCTTATGTTCCTTCTCACTTGTAGTATTGCTGAGCCATATGTCCCTCGTCTTCCATATGACTACCGTAGGACTACCATGAATATCCGTATTCCTTTCCTTCAAAAAGGGAAGTGGTTTGCAACCATCAATCTAAAAGATACTTCTTTCCATGTTTCAATCAGTTAGGATTATCGTAAATACCTCAGATTTACTCTTCTGAATTCCACCTACTAGTTCAAATTCCTTGTCTTTAGATTATCCACAGCCCCCTGAATTTTTTCCAAATGTCTGGCCCCAGTTGCAGCCTTCCTCCACCTTCAGGAGGTAAATGTATACCTCGACAACTGACTTCTGGTAGCCCCCTCCAAGTCAAAAGCTTGCCATGTATGTTCAACTGACTATTCTATTAACTCTGGGACTCAAGATAAATTTCAAAAAATCCATTTTAGAACCGACTCAGGTAGTGGCCTACATAGGCTCCATACTGGTAAAAGTCATGAAAGCATTCTGGTCATTTGAACGTATGCTTGTCGTTTGCAGAGTACAAGGGTCAATGGACAATACTGTAGCTCTCTTCTATATAAAGTAGCAAGGGGGAACCCACTACATGTCCCTGCTGTATCTCATGGTCCCATTCTGGGAGTGGTGTTACGCAAGGCACATTTACCCTTTAGCAGTACACATTTCATCAGTAGACAACTACACTGCAGGCTACATACCAACACTCACAATTAGTCAGTACATGACTTGATATTTGACAGTCTGTGCCACAGATGGGCCGCAAAGATAAACAGGAATTGCCATTGTTACTGTTCCAGATGTGGTCTTGGCTTCAACTCCTTTGGAGATGGATTCATGACCACATGGTCACCAAGTCTCCACTGCATGTTCCCTCAGATCCCACTTCTAGAAAGCACAATTATCACTTGATATCTTGTTGGCTGAGAAAACTCTTGTTCACAGTGTTGCAGAAAGTAACTTCTGATCACCTATGCCTCCATCTGTGTCCAGATCTGTTGGCACAAAACAACAGTTAGGTCCTCCGGGAGTTGAGTCATGGCTACTGGACTTCTTTTTTGAGAGATAGAAACGTTTCGCTGTTCATCCAAACAGCTTCATCGGTCTGAATACAGCTAGTGCAAGAGACCTTCTTATAGTCAGCTTGACCTCTTGTCCCCTGGTCTGATTGGCTCATAAGATGAACAAAGCCTGAATAGGCTTGTTAGGGAGACATTAGTGTCCATGGCCTTAAGGTAAACAATGGCCTAAGGTGCTGAAACCCATCAAGAATGGGTCGTTAGCTGTGACCTGGTGGTGAAGGCTCCTTGATTTGCCTGGGTACTTTGGAAAGTACAGCCTGATAAGTAGCAGATAGACTATGCCGGAGCCCACCACCTCTGTTGAGGGAGGGATTTTCAATGCTAACATGAAGTGGTTCTTGTAGTCTGCTACTTTTCTTGCTGTTCTTTCATATTCTCGCACCAACTTCAGGGCATCTGCCCCAAATTGCATAGCAATACGTCTGTGAAAATTCTCAATCATCCAGGTTCGTTTAACTGGGAGTTGAGTCATGGCTACTGGACTTCTTTTTTGAGAGATAGAAACGTTTCGCTGTTCATCCAAACAGCTTCATCGGTCTGAATACAGCTAGTGCAAGAGACCATGGACACTAATGTCTCCCTAACGAGCCTATTCAGGCTTTGTTCATCTTATGAGCCAATCAGACCAGGGGACAAGAGGTCAAGCTGACTATAAGAAGGTCTCTTGCACTAGCCGTATTCAGACCGATGAAGCTGTTTGGATGAACAGCGAAACGTTTCTATCTCTCAAAAAAGAAGTCCAGTAGCCATGACTCAACTCCCAGTTAAACGAACCTGGATGACTGAGAATCTTCACAGTTAGGTCCTCCATTCAGACCTTCAAACATTGCACCTAACGGCCTGGAGAATACTGTCTCAAGAGCTCAAGTCTCAATTCGTCCATCCCCAACTGCATTATACAAATACGTGGAATACTTTCTGTGCTTTTGTCACAGCGCACAACCAACTGACAACTCAAGTTTCTTTGGACACATTCCTCAACTTCTTCCTTTACCTATTCAACCTGGAATTCTCTCATAGTGCCCAACTAACCACCCAATTCTCAGTTTGTACTGCCTTTTTGTCACCTTACACTGAAAAGATTTTTTAAAGGATTATGAAATACTCAGCCTAACAATTCCCCTCCAACTCTACAATGGTCTCTCACCCCAGTCTTACAGTACCTAGACCTCCCTTTGGCACAGTAAATCAAAAGGGTGGTTGCACTGGCCAAGTTAAAAAGTAAAGAAAATTCCTTTTCTCTGAGGCAAAATATTCCAAAACATCACCACCTTCTAATTTACTCTGGGTTCTTTTCAAAAGGAGAGGCCACGCTATTTTTCAAAAATTGTATTTTATCTTCTATTCTTAAGGTGCAAAAATAAGAATTCAAAAATATATATCAGATACTTAACAAATCTTAATTATAGTTTTATTTCCCTAAAATAAAATCTAAGTCATCTTGACTAACTTTACATTCAAGATTTCTTCTAATCTAACTTTTCCTACTCTACCTAACTGCAGTGAGTTCCATTGCTCAAAGTGATACTAAGCACATCATCAGCATAATAATCAGTATAATAATGGCTTCCCTCTCTCTTCTTCTCAAAGCTTCCCAATGTCACATGACATAAATGACCAATGGTAGCTAATCATATTATGTGCTGCTAGTTTGTTATAACTGTTCCTCTACATACTTTAGATAAGGACTAATACAAGACCTAAATGTACACTTAGTATTCAGTTTAACCATTCAAAATTTGTCCCATCATACTTATTTCCATACAGCAGTCATGCCAGAACATTTGCTCTCTCTCAAGACTATCTTGTACTTATAACATCAGTGAGAGGAGCCTTTGAGAGAGGACTGTCTTCCTGCAGCTTCATCCTCATAATGTTACTCTGTATCCAGCTACAGTGGTGCCTTGTAAGATGATTTTAATTCGTTCTATGGGTCAATCTGTTTTACGAAATCATTGTCTTGCGAAACGCGAATTCCCACAGGAATGAATGGGAAACAGATTAATTCATTCCGGAGGTTGGAAAAAAGGCCAAAACTGTTTTTTCTGCAGACCTCTTTATAAAGTGCACTTTAAAGGCATGCAGAGCCAGAACCCCCTAGAACCTCCCCCACACACACACACACAATGCAATGCAAATATGGACAAAAGCAAGCAGCAAGACATACCCCAGCCTGTTCCTGATAAAAGTGCAATGAAAAACAAGACAAAGCTGATCAAAAGAAGGCTCCAACAAAAACCCCAGGTTATTCCCATCAAAAGTGCAATGAAAAACAAGGCAATGATAATCAAAAGCAAGCTCCAAAAATAAAACTCAGGTTGTTCCCGCCAAAAGTGCAATGAAAAATAAGGCAAAGGTAAACAAAAGCAAGTTCCAAGAAAAGCCCCAGGTTGTTCCAGCCAAGAGTGCAATGAACAACAATGCAAAAACACAAAAGGAAGCAAGGAAACCACAGGTTCCTACCTTTCCAAGTCCTAAAAGTCCAAAAACTGCTGCAAAACAATGTCTAGAATGGCTCCAAAACTTGATGAAAAAATTCCTTCCACCCATCCACAAATTACAAGGGTGCAATGCATCATGGGTAACTGGTTTCAAAACTCGGAATGGATTTTCATTTTGCAAAGCATCCCATAGGGAATTTTCATCTTGTACCACTGTATCTCTTTTGCCTAAAGTAGTCTCCAACTTCCATATACAACATATAGTTTTGCCAACTTTTTTTCCTTCACCATACCATGAGCTAGAGCAATGGTGGTGAACCTTCAGCACTCCAGATGTTTTGGCCCACAACTCTTAGAATTTCAAGCCTGTTTTTTCAGTGAAAAAGGACTGTGTGAGTTGTGGTCCAAAACATCTGAAGTGCTGAAGGTTTGGCACCACTGAGCAAGAGCATTCTCTTCATTTTCTGGATGTGCATAGGGCCTTAGCCTTCTACATCTCTTTACTTTGTCTTTTAGAAAGTCTGATAGACTGTGTATCATTGCATGTGGTTCCACAAGAGGTTTCGCAGTTTCTTCTCAGACCTCAAAATGGATTTTTATCACTATATGCCTACCTTATGAACTGGCTCATGAACTACTGCTTTCAACATTACTGGCTCATTTCACCACAACTATAGCCTCCTTAGCAGTCTTTCTTTGAGGAGTTGATCTTGATGTGTGCAGAGCTGCCTCGTGGTCCAATCCATCAACATTTGCCATCCATTATAGACTGTATGTGAGATTAGAGCTGATACCATCTTCATCCATGCATTTTTATCTTCTACTCTACAATGACAGCCTACCACCAGGTAAGGAAGCTTGTTAATCACCCATATGTGTGCATTCACAGATGCCATGACAAAAATAGGTTATCTACCTGTAATACTGGTTCTTTGAGTGGACATCTGTGGATTCACACTTCCCACTTTTCCTTCCCCTCTATCTGTCATGCATGTCTTACGCTTTATTGACAGTGGTGGACCATTTGGGGAACTGAGACTATGCTGCCACTGAATGGAACATGAGCAATGGGAGATTGCGGTCCCAACAGTACAATATGTGTGTGAAGATTCTCAGTCATCCAGGTGAGTTTATCTGGAAATTGAGTCATGGCAACTGGACTTCTTTTTCTTGAGAGATAGAAACATTTTGCTGCTCATCCAAATAGCTTCATCAGTCTGAAGAAAGCTAGTTGCGAGGCCTCTATCTTGGTCAGTACATTGCTTTGTTGAAGGCCCACTTTGGATTCCACAAGCCTTAAGTACTGATCTCAGGTGCCTGTCTTCCTTCTTCTTAAGTACTGATCACATTAAGTACTGATCAGTGTGGTTGGGTTTCCTGTAAACTTCTACTCCCAGGCCATGGTCAGATCTGATGATGACTGCAGAATCCAGGAAAGCCATCCTATTGTCTTGGGTGTCTTCCCTAGTAAACAATATTAGGGTCCACTACATTGATGTGGTCTGTAAAGACCTGTATATCCTGAGTCTTGATTTTCACCCAGGTATCATCTACATACCTGAACCCGTGGGATGGTGTCCCTGGGAAGGTGTTGAGTCCCTTTTTCTCCACTTCTTCCATGTGTAGGTTGGCAACAATTGGTGACACAGGGGAAACCATGGCACAACCATGCTTCTGTACATGAAGTCTCCTCTGTACATGAAATATGTGGTGTTCAGACACAGGTCCAGGAGCAGGCATATCTGGTCTGGGTTGAGACTGCTTCTGGAGGTGAGGCTGCTATCTTCTCTTAGTCTTCTCTTTATAGTAGTTAGGGAATTGGTGGTGGGAATGCTGGTAAAGAGAGATGTAACATCAAAGGATACCATGGTTTCGTCTGTATCCAGTTTCAGCTCCCTGACTTTAGGAAAAAACTCCTGAATTGTGCATGTGATGGTTTGTGAGTCCAACTAGTGGGGCTAGGGCAGTGATGGCGAACCTATGGCACGGGTGCCAAAGGTGGCACTCGGAGCCCTATCTGTGGGCACCCAACATTGCCCCTTCATAGCCACCTGTATACAGGTTAAATTACTGTATTGGCACTTTGGAAAAATAGTGGGTTTTGAATTGCAGTTTGGGCACTCGGTCTCTAAAAGGTTCGCCATCACTGGGCTAGGGTGTGTGTGTGTGTGTGTGTAGCATCATTACAGTCATAACCGACTCTTCGTGACCGCATGTCCATGGAGTTTCCTTGGCAGGAATACTGGAATGGTTTGCAAGTTCCTACTCTAGGCACCTACAGCACCTGGTATTCTCTGGTGGTCTTCCATCCAAGTACTAACCAGTGCTGACTCTGCAGATAGTCACCAGGTATTTTGCAATGTTGTAAGTTACTGAACTTATACTACTGACGATGGGTCTGAGGGTTATTCCTTGTTTGTATGTATCGGGAAGTCCATGAAAGCAAGGGACAGTCTATCCAGGATACAACTGATGGTAAGTCACCCTATCAATTGTGTTATCCTTCTCCAAGTGTTTTAAGCATTTTATTACTTTTTTATTGTAATGGCTGGTGGGATCTCTTAGTTTTTCATATGAGTGTTGGTCATTTAAAAGTGAGATAACCTTTTCATGGTAGTCCACAGTATTGAGGATGACAGTGCATCTTCTTTCGTCTAGAATGGTCTACAATGAAGCTCTAGAAGGTTCTGAATGCTCTGCACAGGTACAGACAACACCTATATTTGAGAATTCACAGATATCCAGTCTTTATCTATGAGTGATCATTTGGTGCATTCACACAACCCTCCTGCTTCTCTGCATCCTTCATCAGTTGACTTTTATGGTGTGGCGGAGAAGGGAGACTATGAAAGTGTTGTGAGCATGTGCAAAGGAGATGGAGGAGGGGAGAATAGAATTATGGAAAGCTGCAAATGGTGTTTCTGCACAGGCACAAAATTCAACTGTGAGAATGTACAGAATGACCACCTTAAGAACTACACTTATATGTAAACAACCCATTATTTCCTCCTATCCCTTCATGTACTTCCCAGAAAAAATAATTTTAATTTGCCACTAAAGTTAGGTGGACACATGTTAAATTGACAGCTTGCAAGGCACTAACCACCTGTATTTAACAGACCGTGCTACAGTGAAATCTCTTTTTTCATCTTTATCAACAAGTCTTAAGCTTTGAAGTGTCTTAACTTCCTATCTGAAGAGGAAAGCTTTAATATGTAGGCTGAAATCCTATTGTTTAGCATCATACATTACACCAAGAGTAGGTCCATAGAATCCGTGGAAATTTAAGATTCACCAAATACTGATTGATTCAGTGTTCCTACTTTAGTTGCAAATTATTATGCCGAGCAACAGGATTTCAGTCCTAGACTTGCAGTTTTTGCTGCTATTCCTTGTAGCGCAGTAAGCAAAACTGTGATTCTCAGACTTGATTTGATTTGAAATTATTCTGCAATAAATTGAAAAGAGCAATATATGACCGAATGCTTACACATACTTTTCCATGTTGATCTCTGGACTATCAACCTTGATAAATAAAGCAGTAAAATTCACCAGTATAATACTATCACAGTCACTCTCTATTGCAGTTTTATTCACTGTCAGTATACCAGGAATCAAAGGTGATTTATCGTCTCTTAGCTCATTTTTGAAAGCATGTAATATGGTATATTAGCATTTAATTCTGAATGTTTTAAAAATCCCAGGGCTAATCAGGAGTGCTTTGAAGAAGCCTTTATTCCAACTTTGCAAATATTGTTTAATGCTCCTGCATCATCACCATTATCTGAAGTTGATGTCACTAATGTTACTGAGCTCTTAGTAGACCTGACAAGACCAAGTGGACTGAATCAATGTATCAAGAATTCCCAGAATTATGAGGTATGTTGAATCCAAGGACATATATTTAGGTTTCAGTACAGCAGAATATCTTGTTGGTAAATGCCACAAGTTCCTTGTATGTTATGGATATGTTATGTCACTATACCTTTCATACTGAAAGTCTGTCAGGCAAGTGACTTCAAATGAGTGCAAGGAACTCTTCATGATACTTAGTAAAAGTGTGATGCACATGTCCATTTGTAAACCAAATAAGGCTACTTACCCATATTTGATGGGGGAATTATAATATATTGGACCAGTGGTTCTCAGCCTTGTATAGTAACCCAATGTTCCTTGACTGCAGTTCCCAGAAGCCTTCACTGACAGCTGTACTGGCTGCTGTTACTGGTTGCAGTCTAAGAACACCCGGGTTATCCAGAGTTGGGAACTATTGTACTAGACTAGTGGTTCCCAACTTGGGTCTCCAGATGTTCATGGAAGCTATGCTGGCCAGGATTTCTGGGAGTTGTAAACAGGGTGGTACACATTTGTCTGTTTCATTCTTCCTCAATCTTCACATTCAGCAGTGATGCATTCGGTGGCATATACAGCTGGTCGCAGTAGAGTTTCAATGAATCTGCAACATCTATGTCATCCTTGTCATCCAGGAACTCCCATGCTGCAACTGCATGCTGAGATTGCCCTCTGCAATTGTTAGGAGCTCGAGTATTAACACTGCCACCTTTTAACATTTCTTCTGTTACTAAAATCATTGGACTCTCAACGAGGTTGATAGTTTTTAAAATAAGTAAGAGAGGTTTATTGTAACACAAAGATGAAATACATTTAACAATCACTTTGTATTCACATATACACATACGGTATGCCTACCAAACTAGACATACATTACCCTGGCTAACTAACACTATATCACTTCAGGTCCCTATCTAACTTATCCAGGCATATAGAAGGATATATAAGCACGCTAACTCCACCCACAAGCTATTCTATTGGTTAAGCAAATCTGACCTTTACATTATACTAAGAAAAAAAATTCACGAGTTAAGGAGCCTGCTACATCCCTCCCTTCTTAATTAGTTTGTTTTAGGAGGGGAAATCCAAACAGTTGACCCTCATAAAATTAAACAGGACATTACATACAATTACAAATGGCAATTCCTATATTTTTCCAATAAATACATACCTTTATTAATATCCTAATATCTGTAATACCCATACTTATTCTATTAAAACATGAAAACAATACAAGTAATATGTATAGAACAGGCATGTCCAACAGGTAGGTTGCGGAGGGGTCAGAGGTAGATCGTCAGCCCCACTTGACTCCATTTCTCCAGCCGCTCGCCCCGTCACTAGGAAAGAGCTTGTGCTGGCAGGTTGTCTACCAATGTCTTGCCACCACTGCTGATCCTTTGCCTGTCTTTTCCCCCCTGCCTGCAGGAATCTTGACTACGGGTGTATTGGGGGCACTTGTTGTTTTTGTGGTGATAGTTTGTGGGTACTCCAGGGGCTGTTGCCCGTGTTCTGCAACAAGATGCCCCAGGCCCAGCATCATACCTGGTCTTCTGCCTCTCAGAATCACCCATTCCTGCCCCTGCCCCAACAAAGTTTTCTGCTTATATACCACCTCATATCACTTCAAGTAGTCTCTAGGTGGTTTACAGTTTTTAATTATAGTATGCAGGCGACACACACCAAGTGTGTCATTTACTGGGCAATATCCATTCACCCAGGTTTTACCTGAATGCACTTACTGTATTAGTTGTGTCGTGTGCTGATTGTTGGTCACGTTATCGTTCACTTTCATTAAATGTTTTTGGGCAGACACAACAACATGTCAAGAATTTGGTGATTTTGGCAGGATTTTTCAATTTTCTAACTTGCCTATGCCTTAACTTCTAGTAATGACAGCATTGGTTGTTAAATAATTACAGACTGTCTGCATAATAATCTGTTCTAGAATCTTTCCAGGAATAGATGTCATGTTAACTGGGAGCACCTTAAGCCAGAAAAAGTAGATCACAACCTGTTCGAAGTTGGACATGCCTGGAATAGAACATTTGAAGCAATATATTACCTAAATAACATTACCTGTTTAATAACAAAACATTTTAATAATAATAATAATAATAATAATAATAATAATAATAATAATAATAATAATAATAATAATAATAATAGGACATTGAGATAAAATAGCTACAATATTATGTACATCTTTATAGTTTTTATCACAAAATTAAAATTTTGTAACCACAAGGCCCATCTCATTAATTTATTGTTATTTACCTTGATGCTGTTCAGCCAAAGAAATGGAAAATAGTTAGTGCAAAAGAATAAACTTGTATCCTCAGAGATAGGGTTTCAGTTTTTGCATTGTCCACACAATCGCAAGACATTCTTTCTTGATGGTAGACAAGTGTATCTCATGTGGTTGTAGCTTTTTGCTTACATATGTAACAGGATGCAAAGTTCCATTTTCGTCCTGCTGACAAAGGCCAACTCCCAGTCCAATATTTGAAGCGTCAATAAAAATAGTAAATTCTTTGTCAAATTTTGGAGTGAGTAGCACTGGTTCCATCAGCATTCCATCAGATTTCTTTTATGGCCACTGTGTCAATGTTATCCCTAGCCACCAAATGTTCAAGATCTCCCATCTTTGCTCAGAGACTTTGAGCATTTGAGTAAAAGCACCTGTATTGTAGTTCCCCCAACAAGGACTGCTTGTTTGTTATTTTTCCCCTGCAGCTTTTAAATCCAATAGACAAACTATCACACCCCTTTATTCTCCCAGTCCTAATACCTACTATGCCATCACTTCATGATTCTCTACTGTCTCCAACCCAAATCCAATGGGGGTGAGGTGTTCCAAACTGGATGTCACTCACCTCCTGTTGGCTTTTCCCCAAGATTCAATTTAAAAGCTGGTCTGCCGCCAGCAGTATGGTTCCATTGAGGTTCAAGCCTGTCCATCATGTACAGGCCTGGTTTGTCCCAAAATGTTCCCTGGTGCCTAATGAATCTAAACCCCTCCCTCTGGCACCACCTTCTCATCAACACATTGAGGCCCCTGAGCTCTGCCTGCCTAGCTGGTCCTACTCGTAGAAAATGTAGCACTTCTGACAATGCTACCTTTGAGGTCCTGGCTTTTAGCTTCCCCTAGTAACCTAAATTTGTGCTCCAGAACCATGCAGCAACATTTGCCAACATCAGTCTGGAAAAAAGGCTCCTGAGGGGGGATATGATTGAGACGTACAAAATAATGCAGGGCATGAGTAAAGTGGATAGAGGGAAGCTCTTATCCCTCTCACAAAATACCAGAACTAGGGGACATACACTCAAATTGAGGGCTGGGAGAGTAAGAACAGACAAAAGAACATATTTTTTCACCCAGCGCGTTCTTAGTCTATGGAACTCCCTGCCACAGGATGTGGTCATGGCATCTGGCTTGGATGCCTTCAAAAGGGGATTGGACAGATTCCTGAAGGAAAAGTCCATCACAGGTTACAAACCATGATGGAGATGTGTAATCTCCAGGCTTAAAACCAGGGTACTTCAAGGGCCAGATGCAGGGGAGTGGTATCAGGAGACAGATATCTAGTCTCATGCGCTCCCAAACGCATCTGGTGGGGCCACTGTGAGATACAGGAAGCTGAACTAGATGGGCCTTTGGCCTGATCCAGCATGGCTCTTCTTATGTTCTTATGTTCATTGGTGCCAACATGCACCACCACTGCTACCTTGTCCCCAGCACTCTCTACCAACCTATCCAGACAAGAAATGATGTCTGCAACATTTACACCAGGCAGACAAGTCACTGTGCATTCCTCACATCCACCACAAAACCCACCCACCCTGCTCTGTGTTCCTATCGAATCGCCCAATATCAGAAGCCCCCTTCAAACCTTGCCTTGAGGAGAATCCTCAGTGTGACTGGATACTGGCCGAAGGGGTCCTCACTAGGGAATGGTTTCCCTCTTGTTCAGAACGTCCTCCAGCCTGGAGACTTCCAACCTGAGCAGCTGCAAAGCTGCCTGCCTGTGTGTAGGACAATGCCTGAAGGTCCCTGGAAGTCTCATTATGGTCCCTCTCTCCCTGCCTCTGTGTCTCCAGGTCCACAACCAAGGCATCAAGGGACGGAACCCATACCCTGAGCTCTTGGAGATCCTTGCAGTGAGGACATATCATGACTTTTGCCCAAGTGGCAAATAATCATACATGTGGCACACCAGAGCATTGGCACTAGATCCCCCCAACAGGTGCTTAATTTTTGAGGTTTTTGTTTTTGTTTTTAGAACCTGAATTCCTACTAAAAACCAGGGTTTTCTCCAGACCTGCTTCAGAAGTCTCCCAAAATAAAACTTATCACATCTTATTTGGGCAACTGCTTCTCTCCCTCCAGGTCCTAACAAAAATAGTGAGGAATCATCTTAGACACCTGAATGCAACCATTCTTCCAGAGAAGCCTTATTTTCCCAAGACCCCCACATAAAATTAACTAAATTTCCTAACTGGTTCTTCTTCAAATGAGAATTATGCATTTCTTTCACTGAATTATTTATCTACACACACTGGATTTTTTCCATATCCCACTGTTAAGCCACCAAATTGTCATGAGCTAGGGTATGAATGCTGCCACATTTAAACCTTTCTTCTGTTGCTAATATCATTGGAGTCTCACAAAGTTGATAGCTTTTAAAATAAGTAAGAGAGGTTTATTGTAACACCAAGATGAAATACATTTAGAAATCACTTTGTATTCACATATACACATATATCTATCTCATTGGACAAATATTATCCTGGCTAAAATACGTACAAGGCTAAAATACGTACAATGCTAACTTATCCAGGCACGTACAAGGATATATAAGCGCACCAGCTCCGCCAACAAGCTATTCTATTGGTTAAGCAAATCTGACATTTACATCATACTAAGAAATAAATATTCATGAGTTAAGCAGCCCGCTACATCAATGCATGAGTGGGCGCTTCAAGAGATCTGTTTACCTTGCAGCACAAGAAGTGCCACCACTACTGTTCTTATAGGGAGACACTCAGAAAGGGTGACTGTGAACATAGGGACCTCTCTGCTCTGTCCCCCCTTTTCCCTTGTTGGTGATAGTCATAATTTTGCCTAGTAAAGGTTGATTCTCCTTCGTGGCCTTCGTGAAGCCACACAGATGGGTTTCCCAAGCACGCATGTGCGAGGTCTGGACTTCCTTAGCAATAGGAATGTTCGTTAGTCTCCACCCCCTTGCACTGGGCATGTGCAAGAGGGTTTCTGCCCAAACACCTCAGTTCCCTCTTAGCCCTGCGCTGAATGGTAACGCTTTTGTTAGTCTCCGTCTTTTCCTTTTCTTCGAATTGCTTTTTCAAATTTTCTATTTTATGGCATTTTTGCTTCCAGTTAAGAGGTGTGTCACTTGCAGTGCAAAAATCCTGCACTCAGATGGTCATGAAGAGTGCCTGTATTGTCTCGGGGAATCTCATTAACCAGATTCCTGTCCAATTTGTAGATTTGGCACTCAAACACAGAAGAACAGGCAATGTCAGCTCAATACCTACCTGTTAGAGAAATCTTTAAAACCTGAAGGTATGGGAAAAGAGGCGTTTTCCTCTGTTTCTTCCGTGAACCCTCCAAAGTCTAAGAAAACTTCTAAGACTTCTTCTACCTCCGATACTCGAGTGCCTATTGTTAGCCCTACCATCGCTTTCACCTTTGAAACCAGAAGAAACCATCAACCTCGAAGCCAACCGCGCGACTGAGTCATCTCAGTCAGTAGCCATCTGTCCCAGTTATGAATCATTATTTCCCTCGGATTCGTCATCTTCGGAGTCGGAGGCCTCCAACCACAAATATTCACCTGACATTTCTCTCATGAAGGACATGTTTGTGCAGGCTGCTACGGAGGCTATCACAATTCCGGAGGCTCCTCCTCAGCTCCATCCTTGAATATAATGGGTCCAATGGGACACGACTCTGACCCTTCAGCCTCGGCAGTTAAGGCTGTTCCAGCTCAACCCCAAGAGCCTTTGGAACACTGCCAGATGATTCCGAACCCTTTAGCCTGGAAGGCCAAGAAGCACCACTCTGAGAAGACTCTGCAGAGTCTTCATCTCATCAGCTTATGGCTGCAACTACAGTATTCAAGCCTTGACTCTGACAGCAGTGGCTGTCCCAGCCCCAGCTGCCCAGCTAGCTTCCACTTTAGGGGCCTCTATACCAGTGATGGCGAACCTATGGCATGGGTGCCAAAGGTGGCACTCGGAGCCCTTTCTGTGGGCGCCTGACATTGCCCCTTCATAGCCATCTGTATACAGGTTAAATTACTGTATTGGCACTTTGCAAAAAAATTAGTGGGTTTTGAATTGCATTTTGGGCACTTAGTCTCTAAAAGGTTTGCCATCACTGCTGTGTACCAGCAGTGGATGCTGTCTCAGCTTTAATTTTCCAGCCTTGTTATGGCATCAATGCATACTTCCCTGCATGTTCACTGAGTACCATTACCCTGTCCGCTGATGGCCGCTCCAATGCCAGTTTCGGCAGTATACCCAGCTCCTCAGCCACCTGGAACCCTGACACAACCATACCATCCCTCAATACCAACAGCCTACTCTTCCTTCCAGTCGACTCTGAGGGTTCAATCCTCAGTACTGACGGCCACTCCATCCCATCAGTGCATCAGTCGATGCTGATTCCCTCAACAGTGTTACCAATGCATCTACCGGAGCAACCTTCAGTGTCAAGCCTCCCATCCACTCAAAAACTCCTAACACTGAAGCCGAAGAAGAAAAAATGTGAAACATGTCCTTCTCAACCCTCGGCTTCAGTAATTTTGATTCAGGGCTCAAATGCTCTTAAGGCTGCTTCGCACCACAAGTCATCCAATGCAAGGTCGAAGTCAGACCAACCTCTCCCCACCTTTTCTTTGAAATTTGACGGGTCACTATGGTTCATCCAATTGGATTCTGACTATTGAGGCTAAAGATAAGAAGCCCTCTACTGCTTCTTCTCCTGACTCGGGGAAACGGAAGAAAACTCTGCGGTCTATGTGACCACTCCTGATTCAGAGGTAGAGGAGCGATTCCCACCCTCCTCTTCAGAGACCATGCAGAATTACTCAGATTTTTAAAATCAGAATGGTGAAGTCAATCAACCTGCCTACTCACCATCCTCAACCTCGTCACATGGATCATATATTCGGCAAAATATCCTCGGATGATACGGCTCCGGTTCATCTTGCCATGTTTCCCTCATTCCTCTCAATGGTAGAGGAATTCTTCAAGAAGATTGGATCCCTGTCTGTCTCAAGACAAATCGAAAACCTTTATTGGGTACATGATTCTAAGGCTAATTTCCTATCCAAGCATCCCACCCCTAATTTGGTGGTGGCTTCTTCCCAGGTGCAGTCGAGGACCAAGCAGGTCCCTGTCCCACCTTCCAAGGAGGGTCACAAATTGGACACTTTGGGCAGAAACATATATGCCATCTCATCCCTCTTTGCAAAGGTTGCCAATTATCAGGGGGCTATGGGAGCCTACCAACGTGAGCTCCTTGCTCATGTGCAGCCCCTTTTGAACACCTTCCGGAAGATAAAAGGGCAGAGGCAGCTATATTATTCAAAGGGTCAATGGCCCTAGCTGCCCAGCATATGCAATCCTCACACCATGCATTCAACTGCATGTCCAAGATTTTGGGTGCTTCCATCTCACTCTGCAGGCATGCTTGGCTCGGTACCACAGGTTTGTCAGATGACCATAAAGCACAAATAGAACAACTCACCTTCGAGGGTGATGGCCTTTTCTGTCTTTCCACCGACAACATGATGGTCGATTACCAGAAGTAATAGGCAAAAGCTAAGATGCTCAACGTGGTTCACCAAAAGCAACAGCAGCCATTTTGATTCCATTCCAGATGCACGACTTTCCAGTCCGGTTTTCAGCCAGCTTTAAGCAGCAAACTAGAGACTGATCCAACAGATCTACTTTCTTCTCCTTTTAATCAGCCAAGAGCAAGCGTACCAAGCCCTCAACCTCCCAGTCTGCCAATCCCAGAGATCACAAACGCAAAGAATTAGGGCCACCAGCAAGCAACCAGGTTAGCCCCCTTTCTCAACCGTTGGAGGGCTATAAACTTGGACAAATGGCTCTTAACAATCATCAAGCACGGTTATTGTTTAGACCTCAGGTGTCACCTCCCCCTTTGAAAATTTCATCAGTACCACTCCTTCTCCCTGCCTTCTAAAAGAAGTCTCTTCTTTCCTGCAGAAGAACACCATGCAGATTATTCCACCTTCACAAATCCCCATGGTGCACTTCTCAAGATACTTTACCATCCCCCAAAAGATCCCCTCCATCTGATCTTGGACCTCCATCTTCTGAACTTACATCTCAACATCCAAAAGTTCAGAATGGTGACCCTAGAAAAAATAATCCCCTTCCTCCGGCGGGGAGATTGGTTCGGGGGGGGGGGTCATCATCTTCCCATATTTGGATGACTGGCTTGTTGCCTCGGAAACCAGAGACCAGTCAGAAAGGGATATACTGTATGTCCTCTGCACTCTGGAAAGCCTAGGACTCCAGTTCAACGTGGAAAAGTCCAACCCAAATTGTCACATTCATAGGTGCAGTATTGGACTCATCTCAGGTGAGGGCTTTTCCACCTTGGGATTGATTCACCGACATTCACTCCCTCCTGTCTCTGTTCCAGCTGAACGAGTTGGTTACTGCTTGCACAGTCCAACAACTCCTGGGCTACATGGCATCAATGACCTCCATCCTCCCACATGCCCAACTCCACTACCTTCAATCCTGGTTCCTTACTCATTTCAACCCCATTCGGGACTCCCCACCGAAGCTTCTGTCATTCCACAGAGCCTGATGTACCATCTCATGTGGTGGGCCTCCAAAACCAACCTCCTAGTCAGTCGCCCGCTCTGGTCTCCTTACCCAATATCCAACTTACTACACATGCCAGTGGCACCAGATTGGGGGTGGGGTCTGTCTGGACACGTCTGTGCATGACAAATGGTCTGCAGAGGAACAGAGCCTACATATAAATCAGCTGGAGTTGCTGTCTACAAGGCATGTCAGGCCTTTCTCCATCACCTCTCTGGCAATATAGTGCTGGTGGTCACCGACAACACGACCACTATGCACTACATCAACAAACTTGGTGGCACGCACTCGAAACATCTTCTCCAATAGACAATAGACTTTTGGGAGTGTTGTATTCAGCATCAGATCCACCCAGTTGCCATGCACTTGCCGGGAGGGGAGAATATAGATGCTGACTGCTTCAGGAGACGGAAACATGCCACTCACAACTGGGAATTACATCATCCTACATATCTGCACCTTTGCCGAAGGTGGGAAACTCCACAGGTGGACGTGTTCACCACACGAGAAAACTAAAATGCACACAGTTTTGCTTGAGGGCGGGAGCAGGCCGCAACTCCTTGGTAAATGCTCTTATATTCCCATGGACGCAGCACCTATCTATGCCTTCCCACCAATCCCTCTCCTTCACTAGGTAGTTTAGAAGATCCAACAGGAACAATCCAATATCATTCTAGTAGCCCCCTGTTGGCCTCACCAGCCCTGGTTCACCCCGCTCCTGAGGCTGTCCCACGTCTACCTACGCCTACCGACCCGACCCAACCCAATCTTGAAGAGGTGCTTGCAGCCTCACGTAAACCATCCACTACTTGGCTATATGCCTACAAGTGGAAGATATTCTATTTGCAACAGATAAGGGGTTTTCTCCCCTTAACCCATCCATCACTAGATTTTTTTCAACATTTATGTTACCTGACGAAATCTGGTTTAACTATTTCATCTCTCCAAGTACACCTAATGGCATTTGTCGCTCATCAACCAGAAGACTCATGTGCATCAGGGTTCTGTAGAAAACTCTTCCTCAGAGGGCTTTGAAACTTTTTCCTGGACCACAAACCTATTCACCCACAGTGGTACCTTTCCAAATTCGTCCAGCTGGTTGGAGAGAGACATCCATTCATTAGTCATCCGACGGTCCCTTGCCTTTTATACGCCCAGGACTGCGACATTTCACAAGACCTCACAGCTGTTATGAGGAGTGTTGTGTTCTCTGTGTTGTTTTCCGTTTGTTTATTAGAATTAGATTTATATTACTATTCCCTCTTGCCAGGTACTTTTTTGTTGTTGTTCCATTGTAGTTTGTATTATTGTTTTTTCTTTTTTTTTCTTTAGACTATTACCATTTTATTATGTTTTGGGTTGTTTGATGAATTATTATTTTTAACTGCCCAGAGTTCCCATTCGTGGAAAATCAGATGGCGGTATACAAAGAAAGAAAGAAAGAAAGAATGGAGGGAAGGAAGGAAGGAAGTTTCACCGGTTTTGCCTCAGGTTTCTCCCATTGGATTGTTTCAATCATCACTTTGGTGTACCAGTTAGCAAAGAGGCCATTGCCTGTTGTGATAAGGGCTCACTCTATGAGGATGATGGCTTCTTCAGTGGCTCTGCTCAAGGGTGTCCCCTTGGAGGACATTTGTAACTCTGCAACCTGGTCGACATCCAGCACCTTCGTGAAACACTACAGGATGGACACCAGGATGCAGTCTTCGACGCTTTTGGGAGATCTGTCCTGTCTTTTGTGATGTTGTGAATCCCCACCATCCTATGAGTATGCTTGTAATCATCCATCTGTGTGGCTTCACAAAGGCCACGAAGGAGAAGAACCAGTTACTTACTTATAAAGGTGGTTCTTCAAATGGTCCTCCATGAAGCCATACAGCACCCACCCCCCTCCCCTCAGGCTGTCACGCCGTGTTCAATACTTACCTGCTACCCTGGCATTTGCAAGAAATCTGAGGTGTTTGGGTGGGAACCCTCTCGCACATGCCCAATGCGAGGGGGTGGAGACTAACGAACTTTCCAATTGCTAGAGAAGTCCAGGCCTCACACTTGGGAAACCCATCTGTGTGGCTTCACGAAGGACCACTTGAAGAACCACCTTTACAGGTAAGTAACTGGTTCCTCTCAAGGCATGCTGATAACACTATAGCGGTCTCATCAGGGGAGACTGATGTTGCAGCTGTAAAGCATTAATATCTGATGTACATAGACTCGCTAGATCTGTCATCCCAGTCCAACAGCCAGTTTGGGCACCAGGAGGTTTGGTCGCTACATTCCACAGCATGGATGATATAGCCTTAGGACACATGGCATCACTGTTGCAAACCGTGATCAATGCAGTGAAGCAACTGTCTATGTGAATATTTTATGCATATAACTTGAGTGTCTTTGAACTCTTTGCAACAGAAACTACAGCTAGAATTCTAACCTACCATTCTTCAAATGGTTATTTCTGAACTCGCAGTCCTTTCACCTCCCCATAGTCTGTCACACCTCCCGGTTTTGTAGCATTGGTCAACAAGAACATAGACATGTACAATAAAAGGTGGCAAAAGCTACTTATCTCTAGACATTGCAAATAGGACTCTCTGTAGGAACAAAGCCCATTTGTTAGATTTCAGGCATAAGCACTTGAAGAATTATAGTTTCATCAGAGTAACTTCCTATCTTCTTCCCCTCTCCATGTTTCTTAAGAACCCTTGGGTCCCAATTCTACCTGTTTCCATCTGGTTTTCACATTGACTTTTCATCCCACACCCTGTTAAGTTAGATGGCATATTTTTAAATGGTTCTACAACCATGTCAACCACCATCATTTAAATAGAGAGTATTCACTGGAACACCTTTGGCCACACAGGTAGTGATAGTTTGGAAGTCACTGTCCACAGTTTCCAGACATTTAGGGGTTCCTGACCGATTTCAAGCACCCACCACCTTGTTCTTCATTATTGCTTGAAAAAAGATGTCTTGTACCTTGAAAGTATATGAGCATACACTGCAGCCCCAAATTGCTTGATATAGTAACTATGCTGTCATTTGCATTGTGATGCTACAGTAACCCCCCACCTATCATGGGGGTGGGTGGGCACAACACTAAACATCGCACACCACTCCCAGGGGCTGTGGGCTAGCGGTATGCGATGTTTAAAAAGGGTTGGCCATGGAACCAAGTGCTTGGCTCCATGGCCGAAAGCCCTTTAAACATTCTGCGCCACTCGCCCACAGCCCAGAGGGGAGTGTGGGCCAGTGGTGTGCGATCTTTGGAAAGGGCTCCCAGCTGCGGAGACGGGCGCTTGTCTCCATGTCCGAGAGTCCTTTAAACATTGTGCGCTGCTCACCTGTACCCCCGAGGGGAGTGCAGGCAAGTGGTGCACAATCTTTAGAAAGGGCTCTTAGCCGGCTCCCTTTTCCCTCAAGCCCTTTCAGGGTCCTGCGGTCCTGCGATATAGCAGGACCGCTGTATGTGAACCGCGAAATGGTGGGGGACCACTGTACTATGAAATTTGACTTTGCAATTTTGTATTCAAGGTGGTGAAGTTTTAATTTAATTGTTGCTAACCAGAGTGCTATTTAAAAATTGAGTATAATATTGTAGAAAATTATTTAAATAATGGAAATAAAATGTTTATATTTTCCTTAAATGATGTGTGGAAAAGTATTACAGCATTGTGGTTGCTCTTCTAGGGCTTGACCATTCATGATAATTTAGCTTTGAAAATATGCAATGAAATTTTGATGGATCCAAGTGTACCAGATGTTCGTGTCTATGCAAAAGCCCTAAGTTCCTTAGAACTCAGTAAAAACTTCACAACAGATCTCCTGATTTTGTTTGATGAGATTATTGAGGTAAGTAATACTCTGACTTCTTTCTCTTGATGTTTGTTTGTTTTGAAATGAATGTTTGAGGTCAAATATTTAAATCAGGGATGGACAAGTTTGACCTTATATAGGTCACATAGAAAATTGTAGCCTGAGTAGGCTTATTTGAATCAGTGGAACTTATGGTGGAGTTGACTCATTTAATCCCCATAGATTCAATTCACCTACTGTAGTGTGATTTTGGGGCAGGCGGGGATTGTGTGGTGGCTCAGTAGACTAGAGCACTGAAACTGTCAGATGCAAAGTCAGTAATCAGCAGTTCGAATCCCGGGTGCCATGCAGCAGAGTGAGCTTCTGCTGTTAACCCCAGCTCCTGCCAACCTAGCAGTTTGAAAGCATGTAAATGTAAGTAGATAAATCGGTACCGCTGTAAAAGTGGGAAGGTAAAACAGTGCTTCCTTGCAGCCATGCTCTCCTCATGGCCACGGACTTGCACAACATTGGCTCTTTAGCTTGAATACGGAGATGAGCACTGCCCCTAGAGTCAGACACGACTAGCGCTCATGTGCAGGGGAAACGGTTACTTTTTACCTTTTAGTGTGATTTTACTATGCTAAGCAACAGGATTAGGGACAGGAAACAGAGGGTAGCACTAAATGGACACTTCTCAAAGAGGAGGGAGGTAAAGAGTCTTCCCCCAAGGTTCAGTATTGGGACCCCTTCCTCTCAATCTTTTCATAAATGATCTAGAACTTGGAGTAAATAGCAAGGTAGCCAAATTTGCCAATGACACTAAATTATACAGGGTAGTAAAAACTGAGAGAGATTGTGAGGAGCTCCAGAGGGATATTTTGACACTGGGGAGTGGGCAAACCAGTGGCAAATGAGCTTCAACATTAGTAAGTGCAGAATGATGCATGTTGGGGCATAAAACCCCAATAACATTATAAATTGATGGAGTCTGAACTCTGCAACAAACCAGGAAAGGGACCTTGGTGTCCTAGTGGACAGCTCAATGGAGTGTCAACCCAGTGTGCCGCAGCAGTGAAGAAAGCAAACTCAATGCTAGGGATCATTAGGAAGGGTATAGAAAATAAGTCACCAAGTGTCATTTTACCTCTTTATAAATCTATGGTGAGGCCTCATCTGGAGTACTGTGTACAGTTCTGGTCACCATACCTGCAAAAGGATGTTATGGAAATGGAAAAAGTGCAGAGAAGGGCAACCAGAATGATTAGGGGACTGGAACACCTTCCTTACCATCTGAGGTCTCTTCACTCTTGAACGATGGTGTCTAAGAGGTGACTTGATTGAAGTTTATAAAATCATACATGGTGTGGACAAAGGAGATAAGGAAAAACTGTTTTCCCTATCACACAACACTAGAACTAGGGGGCACTCCATGAAACTTTTGGGTGCTAGATCTCAAACAAATAAGATACCTTGTGATACTCTTTTGTGATCAACTGTGCCAGTGGGATCTTCTATCTTGGTGTTGGGTCGTGGGAGGAACGTTTTGGACAGGGAGGCAATCAGGTAAGGAGAACCCGGGTCAGGCATTTGGTGCCTATCCCCCGTTCTCACCTTCCGGTCCACTGCCACATGCCAGGGAACCATTGTGTCCTTGCCTCCAACCTGTCCTGCTTGCTGATTAATGCCAGGTCGTTTCAAAATAAATTCCCAATCATCCACAATTTGATTGTGGATGAGCAGGCTGACCTGGTTTTCCTTATGGAAACATGGGTGGGCACAGAGGGGGAGCTTCTCTCTCCCAGCTGCATCCCCAAGGGTTTTTTGTCCAGCATCTGGGCAGATCGGAGGGTTGGGGGTGGGGTTTATAATGAATCTTTTTATGTTAGCAAATCTGCGGTGCTGGTCTGTCCAGGGTTGGAATGCACCTTGTGGTGGGACAGAGGGATAGGTTTGGGATTGTGCTTGTGTATCAGGGTCCCTGCAAACCTGCACTCTCCCTCCCAGAGCTCTCTTGAGTTCATCTCAGTGGCACTGTTGAAGTCCCCCTGCTTTTTGGTGGTTGGGGACTTCAACGTGCATGTCGGGCATGGGCTGTTAGGAGTGGATCTGGAGTTCATGGAGTCCATGACCTCCATGAATCTGTCCCAGTTTGTCCTTGGTCCCACTCACAGGAGTGGACATACCCTGGACCTGGTCTTTGCCTTCCACATCTGCGGGCTTCGATCTGGGGGTCAGGAATTTGCATTCCCTGCTTGTGTCATGGTCAGATCATTACTTGCTGTCCTTTTCCTTGTCAATTGCCGCCCCACCCTGCGGGGAGCCTGGCCCTACTATCTGAGACCGCCCTCGAAGGCTCCTGGACCCTGTGTGGTTTTCAGAGACCTTTCAGGGCCTACTGGACAGTCTGGTTGATAACCCAATCGGCTCCCTGGTGGAAAGATGTTATGAGGACGTTGCCGGTGCTGTTGACCGGATTGCCCCCAAGTGCCTCTTTTGATGACAAGCTCACTCCTCCCCATGGTTTACGGTGGAGTTGCGGGTGATGAAGCTAGAGTGGAGGAGGCTTGAGAGCAGATGGAGAAATGATCAGACGGAATTGAATCGGACGGCGTTCTGTGTTGACCAGACGCTATGTATGATCGATCAGGGGTGCTAAAAGATTGTGGGGCCTCAAATCGCCAGGCAGAGTTGTTTTGGGTGGTTGAAGACCTCACTAATCCTGGTCCACTGGGGCCTCTTCCTAGTGATTTCACTAGTGAGTTATTTGCAGCCTTTTTGAAATCTAAAATTGAGGCCATCTGTTCCGATTGGGACACCAGTTGCACTGATCTACCCCCAATTGTGTCCAGTGCTGTGCCTTGTGACATCAGCTGAGGCCTCCGGGGCACTGGTGCACTTCAGGCTGGCGGTTTTTCCATTTGACCCCTGTCCATTCTGGCTTATTAAGATCGCCAGAATGGCCTTCATTGATTGCCACCGCCTCCTTCAGGGAGGATCCCCCCCCTGGTCAGCTGAAGGAGATGGCTGTGGGCATTATGTCTAATTATCATCTTATAGCCAATTTTCCTTTCCTGGGCAAAGTGGTGGAGCAAGTTGCCACCATGCGGCTCCAGTCATTCCTGGAGCAAGACCTCATCCTGAATTTTTTCCAGTCTGGGTTCAGGCCGCATCACAGGACTGAGACTGTCCTGGTCACATTGCATGATGACCTATTGAGGGGGGCCGACAGGGGTTGCTCTAACTTGTACCTCCTCAATCTGTCAGTGGCCTTTGATACTGTCGACCACAGTATCCTCCTGGACAGGCTCCCTGAGGTGGGGACTGGGGGCTTAGCCTTGGGCTGGCTCTGCTCCTTCTTTGAGGGCTGAGCCCAGTGAATTAGCCTGGAGGGAGAATTGTCGTCCCCTTGGACACTCTCTTGTGGGGCACTTCAGGGGTCAGCAATTTCCCCTTTAACATCCATATGAGGCCGCTGGCTGAGGTCATCCGGAGTTACAGAGTATGCTGGTATGCTGATGACATACACCCCTGTATCTCCTTTTCCACCTCTGCAGTGGAGGCCATCCAGACCCTTGATCGCTGCCTGGCTGCAGTTCTGGAGTGGACCAGGATTAACAAGCTCAAACTCAACCCTGAAAAAACTGAGGTTCTGTTCTTTGGGGGCGGGATGAGTACAGTGACTCTCTTCCCAGTCTGGGTGGGATTGTCCTCCAGCTGGCGGAAAGAGTGAGAAGTCTGGGCGCTGTTCTGGATCTGGAGCTGTCCCTGGGGTTCCAGGTGGCAGCCATGTCCAGGTCGGCCTTTTACCACCACCCAGATTCGCCTGTACCTTGATTGGGACTCCCTAAGGATAGTTGTGAGGGCTCTGGTCATATCGAGGATAGATTATTGTAACACTCTTTACATGGGTCTTCCTTTGACCCTTGATCGGTGATTGCAATGGGTGCAGAATGCGGCACCCAGATTGGTGGTTGGTGGGGGCAGATTTGACCACCTCACCCCAATTCTGGCCCACCTGCACTGGCTGCCGGTTGCCTCCTGAATAAGGTTCAAGGTGTTGGTTTTGGTTTACAAAACCCTCCATGGCTTGGGACGTGAATATCTGGCAGAGTGCATCTCCCAAAGGTCAGTGCTGGCCCAACCCACCAGAGCTTCCATTGCACTTTAGGGAGACCCATAAGGTTGCTACATGCAATCGGGCCTTCTCGGTTGGCCCAGCTACACGGAACAAATTGCCTAGCAAGATTCGCTGAGCTCCATCCCTAGCAAGCAGCCTTTTAAAAAGTGGTAAAAACCTGGCTCTGATTGCTAATGTTTATCCTGTGTTCCCCTGTGATTTGGTGTTGGTTTCCTCATTACTTGGTTTTGTGCCCCTTGCCAGGTTATTTATTCATTTTTATTGCATTATTGGGTTGATTTTTATTTTTTGTGTTGGTCTTAATTGCGTTGTTTTCTGTGTAAGCCATCCAGAGTTCCCATTGGGAAAATCGGTTGCAGTACAGAAATATAAAAATAAAGAAATAAATATTATTTGAATTTGAGTAAATTTGCATTTCTGTAATGATGCAAGTTTTACAAGTGGTTCTTAGCTTTGAATATTGCCTTTATTGTTGTTAACAACCACGGAATACCTATTGTCTTCTACTTTAAATCTTGTCCTTCAGTGTTGTAAGCTACCTTACGTCCTTTTCAAGGAGAGTAGCAGGCTAAAATATTTAAATAAATAATAATGAATAAATGGGCATATAAAGGGAATTGGTGTTTGCTGGCATATAGATGCCTCCAGGGGATAATGAAAAAGGCATACAGTCTAGAAGTGTTTGCATGTTTACTTGTTACTTGATTCTTTTCAAATGGTAAAAACAGGAGAGATGTGTTTTATTTGAACTCCTGGATACCAGGCTTTAAGACAAACTCGCTTTTTCTAGTTTGTAAGCTCATGGTCCTGGGGTTGTACATTACCTCTTTTCTCCTTCCCCCAACTAGCTCATTATTGATTCAAATGACTAGTCCTGATAGATTTGAAGTTAGCAGAACACACGCTTTATCAGGGATGATCATGTTATTAAAAATAATTTTAGATAGATGATGCTAAGAAACTCCTAGAGTTAAACTGATATTTGAAGACATAAGGTGGCTTTTATAAGTAAAGGCAATATTTATGAATGTATTATTTATGAATATTTAGGAATGGTATTACCCATAAAAATGTATTTATTACTGTTTCTTTATGCTAATGTGTTTCTTTAACCTTGAGTTAAGTCAAACTACCAAACATCATTTAAAATGAGAAAAAATGCATGTCTGATGTGTCTATTTGCACAGTGTTTTCCCAACACAAAGTTATATTAATATTTCATGTTACTACTGCAGAAAGTGAAAGATAAAACATGTTTAAAAATAGTTGAAAAAATGAAGACCAGTTTTAGCGGGGGAAATACTATCAGTGGAGACACCTATCAAGTAACAAAGGAAATTGTAACTCAAAATGCTGCTGATCCTGATGTTCTGCATGACAGTAACAGAACATGTAAACCCACTGACCAGAAGGAGGAAGGTAATGCTCAGAATCAGTACATTTTAATTTTTAAAAAAATAGGTTTGCCTCCAGAATAGTAAAATTTTAGTGTCAGTAACTGTCTGTGTCAAGTTTAGGTGGGATAGAACTGTGAAAAATACAATTTTGTTTTATTTATTTTGCTATTCAGTCTTTTCCTCATTTTCCAGTGTTATACCAAAAGGAAGCTATTCAACAGTTCTGAGAGGTTGTTAGTAGTGGTTATTTGACTGCCTAGTTATTTTTGTCATGGTTTTATATTGCTGTACAGTGGTCCCTCGGATAACAAATTTAATTCGTTCTCTTGAGATAATTCCTTATCCGAAACATTCGTTATCCAAAATGCGGTTTCCATAGGAATGAATGGGAAACCAATTAATCCATTCTGGAGCCTAGGAAAAAGACACAGGCACCAGTGTGTGTTTTTTCCTCAAACCTATTTATAACGTGCACTTTAAAGGTACAGATACTGTACAAAGACATATTCATCAAGAATAAATATTTCAAACATCACAACATAATTTTTCAAACATGGTATGGTACAGTACTATACAGTACATTTTTACAATTTTTTAGACATGTGAAACTTCATGTTTACAGCAGTGCACTGTCAGTTAAAACCTCAGAACAGCACCAAGCACACTTTTTACACATGACAAACTTTTTACACATGACAAACCTCGTATGCAGTGCATTGGCAGTTCAACCCTACAGAACAGCACCAAGAACTCTTTACACATGACAAATGTTTTACACATCCCAAACCTCATGTGCAGTGCATTGGCAGTTCAAAACTACAGAATAGCACCAAGCACACTTTTTACACATGACAAACTTTTTACACATTCCAAACCTCGTGTGCAGTGTATTGGCAGTTCAACCCTACAGAACAGCACCAAGCACTCGTTACACATGACAAACTTTTACGCATCCCAAACCTCATGTGATTGGAAGTTCAAACCTACAGAACAGCATTTGAGCCTGGTGTGAGAGACCAAGCAGACCTACTGCTGAGACAGCAAAAGAGAAAGAAGTGAGCACTGGTAAGTTTCTGGGTTGGAGCAGTTCAATTAGGGCTGTTTTACCTCTGCCTCTGCTAACTTTAACTGCCCATTTAAATACAAAGAGCCATTAGTCAGCCAAACAAAGGAAGTAGCTAGGAAGCAGGGGGTGGTGCCAGACTAAGCCTTCCTCTGAGCTTGGGGGTGGAGTTGCACTAAGTGTATTCCCCTGAAGAAGAACGTGAGCCTCAGCATTTGAGCCTGGTGTGTTAGACCATCAAAGGAAAAAAATAGTATTAGATTACTATTTCTAGATTAGTAGCTAGTAAAACTAACTTTTTCAAGGCCCAGAATACTGCATTCATTAAAATGGAGTCTGAGGGAGCATCTGTAGTTACCTGTAACACTTGTGCCATGTTTGTCATCCTGACAAAGCGCACGGAGAACTACACTTGCTGCAAGTGCAAACTGGTTGCACTATTAGAAGAGAAGGTCCAGCAGCTAGAGGCATGCATATCGAACCAGCAACATATTAAGGGGCTTGAGCTGTTCTTGGACAGAGCAGAACAGACTATCCAGGTCCAAGAAGAGACAAGGTACACTTCTGAGGATGAAGTCACTTCCCCAACTCAGGAGGTAGATGTGTGGAGGAATGTGACTCAAAGGAGTAGAAGGCCAAGGGATCGCTCAGAGAGTCTCATATTGCACAATCAATTTGAGGCTCTTTCCCTCATCACACCTCATGAGGCATGCACAGAGGAACATCTGGTTCCACCTGAGGATCTCTCCCTCATCACAATTGATGGGATACAGGATCAGGTACATGTAGATGAACAGGCTGCAGGAGAGATGCTCCTTGTACTAGGGGATTCTATAATTAGAAATACAGAGGGATGGATTTGTGACGAGCATGATAACCGTATGGTCACTTGCCTGCCAGGTGCAAAGGTTGCAGACATCACGAGAAATAAGTGCTACCTGTTCCTCGTGCAGGACCCACCAAGCACGCAGAGCTCAGAAACCTCAATGCGTGGATGAGGCGATGGTGTCAAGAGCAGGGCTTTAGATTTGTCAGGAACTGGAGAACATTTTGGGACAAGCCAAACCTGTTCAGGAGGGGTGGGTTGCACTTGAATCATGATGGGACCAGATTGCTGGCACTCAACCTCAAAAAGGCTGCAGAGCAGCTTTTAACCTGATAACTGGGGGAAAGCTGACAGGAGCTGAGTGGCATCCGGTTCGGAACACGTCATCCCCGGGGAATGAGGTTGGAGAGGATAGAGAATCTCAAAGATGACATAGCAGGTAGTAGCACTGGGAGAATAATAGAATGTGATAGTTTGTCTATTGAAAATAAAACCTGGGCGGGGGCAGGGGGGAGAGAACAAAGCAGCAGCTGTTGTTGCAGGACCCACTGTACAGGTGCTTCTACGCCAATGCTCGAAGCCTCCGAGCAGAGATGGGAGAACTTGAACATTTGGCAGCTAGGGATAACATGGATATAATAGCCATAACAGAAACCTGGTGGAATGAGAAGAACCAGTGGGATACAGCAATCCCAGGCTATAAACTCTATAGAAGGGATAGAGAGGGGCAGGTTGGAGGGGGAATGGCCATCTATGTCAAAGAAGGGGTAAAATCCAGCAGAATGGAGATTGACAGAGGGTCTGACTCCACCATAGAATCACTGTAGGTGAAACTACCAGGTCCAAGGAGTGATGTGATAGTTGGGGTATTCTATTGTCCACCAGATCAAAAACCTGAGGGGGACCTTGAAATGAGGAGAGAAATCATGGAGGTGGCTAAGAGGGATAGGATAGTAATCATGGGGGACTTCAGTTATTCCCACATTGACTGGGCAAATGCGAGCTCCGGGCAAGAAAGAGAAACTGGGTTTCTCGACTTGCTGAATGACTGTTCTTTAGAGCAACTTGTCATGGAGCCCACCCCAGGACAGGCAGCTCTGGATCTAATACTGTGTGATACTCAGGACCTGGTCAGGGATGTGAATGTCACTCAGCCTCTGGGGAACAGTGACCATGCTGCAATCTCCTTTGCCATGCATGTTGGAGGAAGAGTGTCAAGCAAATCAGACATAAAAACCCTTGATTTTCGAAGGGCAAACTTCCCTCAGATGAGGAAACTAGTTAGAAAAAAATTGAAGGGGAAGGTGAGAAGAATCCAATCTCTTCAGAGTGCATGGAACCTGTTTAAAACAATGGTAATAGAGGCTCAGCACAAGTGCATACCACAAAGAAGGAAGAGCTCATTTAAGTCCAAGAGGATATCGGCATGGTTAATGAGTGGAGTTAGAGAGGCTATAAAGCGCAAGGAGAGGTCTTTCTGTAAATGGAAATCCTCCCCAAATGAGGAAAATAAAAAGGAACACAAACTCTGGCAAAAGAAATGTAAGAAGATGATAAGAGAGGCAAGGAAAGATTTTGAGAAACACATGGCTAGCAATATAAAGGGTAATAATAAAAGCTTCTTTAAATATGTTAGAAATAGAAAACCTGCCAGAGAACGAGTTGGCCCTCTGGATGGTGAGGGAGGAAAAGGGGAGGTTAAGGAGGACTTGGAAAAATTGCAGAGAAATTAAATGAGTTCTGTCTTCATGACAGAAGACCTTGAGCAGATTCCGCTGCCTTGACTAAAGAATTAAATCAAATACAGGTTAAAAGAGGAGGTTTTAGGACTAATTGATAAATTGAAGATTAACAAGTCACCGGGCCCAGATGGCATCCACCCAAGGGTTATTAGGAAACTGAGAAATGAAATTGCAGATCTCTTAACGGTAATATGCAATTTGTCTCTTAAAACGGCCACAGTGCCGGAGGACTGGAGGATGGTGGATGTCACACCATTTTTTAAAAAAGGAAGGAGGGGGGAACCCGGGAAACTACAGGCCGGTTAGCCTTACATCTGTCCCAGGGAAGATGGTGGAAAGCCTCATCCAAGAGAAAATCTTAAAACACATAGAAGAACAAACCTTGCTGAGAGAAAATCAGCATGTCTTCTGTAAGGGTAAATCTTATCTGACAAATCTTTTAGAATTTTTTGAAAAGGTCAACAGGCATGTGGATCTGGGTGAACCGGTGGATATAGTCTGTCTGGATTTTCAGAAGGCTTTTGACACAGTCCCTCACCAAAGGCTGCTGAGAAAATTGCACAGTCAGGGAATAAGAGGGAACGTCCTCTTATGGATTGAGAACTGGTTGAGATCCAGGAAACAAAGTGTAGGTGTCAATGGGAAATTTTCACAATGGAGAGAAGTGAAAAGCGGTGTGCCTCAGGGCTCTATCCTGGGACCGGTGCTTTTCAATCTGTTCATAAATGACCTAGAGACAGGGATAAACAGTGAAGTGGCCAAGTTTGAAGATGACACAAAACTTTTCTGTGTGGTAAAAACCAGAGAAGATTGTGAAGAGCTCCAGAAGGATCTCCAAACTGGGGGAATGGGCTGAGAAAGGGCAAATGTGTTTTAATGTAGCCAAATGTAAAGTAATGCATATTGTGGCAAAAAATCAAAACTTCAACTCATCGGCTCTGAGTTATCTGTGACGGATCAGGAAAGAGATCTTGGTGTGTTGGTGGACAGCTCCATGAAGGTGTCTACCCAATGTGTGGCAGCGGTGAAGAAGGCCAATTCCGTGCTAGGGATTATCAAAAAGGGGATTGAAAATAAAACAGCCAACATTATAATGCCATTATACAAAACAATAGTAAGGCCGCACCTGGAGTATTGTGTACAATTCTGGTCACCGCATCTCAAGAAAGACATAGTGGAACTGGAAAAGGTGCAGAAGAGAGCAACTAAAATGATTACTGGGCTGGGGGACCTCCCTTATGAGGAAAGGCTAAAACATTTGGGCCTCTTTAGTCTGGAAAAAAGGTGCCTGAGGGGGAATATGATTGAGATATACAAAATAATGCAGGGGATAAGTAAAGTGGAGAGAGGGAAGCTCTTCTCCCTTTCACAAAATACCAGAACTAGGGGAAATCCACTTAAATTGAGGTCTGGGAGAGTAAGAACAGACAAAAGAAAATATTTTTTCACCCAGTGTGTTGGTAGTCTGTGGAACTCCCTGCCACAGGATGTGGTCATGGCATCTGGCCTGGATGCCTTCAAAAGGGGATTGGACAGATTCCTGGAGGAAAAGTCCATCACAGGTTACAAAGCAAAATAACAAGTTCTTCGAGTGGACCTCTGTGAATACACACAATGGGGTCTTCGCGCCTGCGCGCCTGAGTTCCCGGTCTTTCCAAAGCTCAAGGCGTATAAGCCCCTCCCCTCCATGCACATGCTCACCCATCTCCTGCCTTGCTGACTCAGTTCCTTTTTGCCGCCGCTGTGCGAGGTCGCGTGTCTCCGAACTCCTGCAAAAACTAAGGAAAGTGAAACTTACTTATTCAAACTGATTTTATTTCTTTTATTCATTTCCCTTCCAAGTTACCCCCCCTCCAAAGTTATTAATTTGACTTTTATTTTCGGGCGCCCGCCCCTAGGGGACACCCCCCCCCGGTAGTTGCAGGCGTGCCAGCGGTTTATGGCCTCGGCAGCACTTTTTAAACAGTGCGAGGCCTGTTCTAACAGAATTCCGTTAGCTGACGGACACAGTCTGTGCCTGTATTGCCTGGGAGAGGCTCACCAAACAGCACTCTGCCCACATTGCAAAAAGCTAACGAAACCACCCCTTAAATCCCTCAAACCGATGGAAACCCATTCGGAAGCATCTATGCCCTCCACTTCCTCAAAATCTAAGTCTTCAAACAAGGGGAAGACCATGGAAAAAAGGAAGAAAAACACCTTCAGCCAGCTCCGATTCTGGAAAAAAGATCAAAGGACTTAGCTTCCGATGTGCGAACGGTGGCGGCGCTGAAACCACCCGCGCTCATTCCATCCAAGTCGCGCGGCGTAGAGGGGTTCCGAGCTCAGCGCAGGTTGGCGCCCGGTGGGACCAGAGACGACCCCTGGTCCCATGCCTTTGAAAAATCAGGTGACGGGTACCCGTGAACCCCCTCATAGCCCTATGATTCTCTCGGGCTTACCGCCAGGCCAACTTGTCCATTTTACGGACATGGCCACATTCAACTACAATCCGTTGTCACACCTACAGAATCTACAGGCTGCCTCCACTACTTCAGTTCTTCAGCACTCAGACATCGAAGGCCAGGGGACGGAACCCCCTAGAAACATGGGCATGCAAAGATCGCCCACTGCGAGACCAGGCATAGAAGAGAGAGTGGCCCATGATGCCGGGCAACACCCGAGAGGACAACAGCCTGAGGCATCCCCAGATAGGGGCAGGAAACGGGTACGGGCAGAGACCCATGACACCACCTCCTCGCCCTCGTCCTCTCCTAGACGTCGCAAATCACGACGTCGGCAGGGCAAACACCACAGACGTCATGAGTCGTCTTCCTCATCCTCTGCAACACGGCGTCACAAGACCAAACGCCATGCAAAAAAGAAGTGATGTCATGCACGTATGGTGTCTAGCTCATCTGACACCGATTCCTCTACCACCTCCTCTTCTGCCTCCCCCAAACCTAGAAGGCGCAAAAGGGGTACACCGAAACCTAGAGCTCAGCGCCCTCTGGTGTCTAACACCGACACCATCACGGGGGTAGGCTTTCCAATTCAGTACCAGCAGGTCCCCACTGACATCACACCACAATCAGTGGCCCCTCAGGTACCACAACCACAGTTGCCAGATTCACCAGCCACTATGGATCGTCCAATAACTGATGAGTCCGACACGGGAGCTGCATCTCAATCCTCCCATAGGTCGACTCTCTCAAAATCCCGGCATTCAGAGACTGATGTGCATGAAAAACCATCTCTTACACCAATAGAAGACTTTAAGAACTACTCACAAATGGTACATAAAATTGCACAAGTCATGGGACTCCAAGTGCAACTTCCAACTGCCAGTGATGCGTGTAAATTTTTCGGCCACTTACACAAGACCAGACCACCTCCGTTGAGGATGGGATTCATCCCTTCTATGCTAGAGAAAGCTAAAGAAGCCTGGGCTAAACCCTCTTCCAATCCCTTGATTCCAAGAAGGATTGACAGCCTGTACAAGACTCATGGTGAGGGCACAGACTTCCTTATGAAACACCCACTACCCAATTCAGTGATAGAGGATGCCACACAAAATAGAAAAAAGTCTCATTCAAATACCACCCCGAGCAACAAGGAAGCTCGAAAGTTAGATCTCATTGGCAGGCATCATTACTCCCTTGCCTCATTCTCCTTGAGAGCACTGAACTATTTATGTGCCATGGAGGCGTATACACGTCACCTCCTGCTCACTTTTCCGGAATTCAAGAACATCTTCCAGAAGAGCACAAGGCCACAGCGCAGGCCTCATACACAGAGGTTCTGTCCCTGATAGATCACCAGATAATAACCTCACTCCACATCACAGATGCAGCCTGTAAGCAACTGATGACTGCTATTCACCTCTGTCGTCACGCCTGGCTCAGAACTGCCAACATCACAGATGACGCCAGGAACCATATAGAGGATTCCCCATTTGATGGAGAAGGGCTCTTTGCAACCTTCACAGATGCCTCACTGGACAATATCCAAAAAATGAGAAAAGCAGCCAAATCTTATACATAAGAACATAAGAAGAGCCATGCTGGATCAGGCCAACGGCCCATGTAGTCCAGCTTCCTGTATCTCACAGCGGCCCCACCAGATGCGTTTGGGAGCATGAGACTAGATATCGGTCTCCTGATATCACTCCCCTGCATCTGGCCCTTGAAGTACCCTGGTTTTAAGCCTGGAGATTACACATCTCCATCATGGTTTGTAACCTATGATGGACTTTTCCTCCAGGAATCTGTCCAATCCCCTTTTGAAGGCATCCAAGCCAGATGCCATGACCACATCCTGTGGCAGGGAGTTCCATAGACTAACAACGCGCTGGGTGAAAAAATATTTTCTTTTATCTGTTCTTATTCTCCCAGCCCACAATTTGAGTGTATGTCCCCTAGTTCTGGTATTTTGTGAGAGGGAGAAGAGCTTCCCTCTATCCACTTTACTCATAC
This sequence comes from Phrynocephalus guinanensis, assembly GCA_037367245.1. NCBI lineage: Eukaryota > Metazoa > Chordata > Lepidosauria > Squamata > Agamidae > Phrynocephalus > Phrynocephalus guinanensis. Next base: position 94,384,866 of record CM074741.1, on the reverse strand, counting down.
CCTGCATTATTTTGTACGTCTCAATCATATCCCCCCTCAGGTGCCTTTTTCCAGACTAAAGAGGCCCAAATGTTTTAGCCTTTCCTCACAAGGGAGGTCCCCCAGCCCAGTAATCATTTTAGTCGCTCTCTTCTGCACCTTTTCCAGTTCCACTATGTCTTTCTTGAGATGCGGTGACCAGCATTGTACACAATACTCCAGGTGCGGCCTTACTATTATTTTGTATAATGGCATTATAATGTTGGCTGTTTTATTTTCAGTCCACTTTTTGATAATCCCTAGCATGGAATTGGCCTTCTTCACCGCTGCCACACATTGGGTAGACACTTTCATGGAGCTGTCCACCAACACACCAAGATCTCTTTCCTGATCTGTCACGGATAACTCAGAGTCCATGAGTTGATAGATAAAGTTTGGATTTTTTGCCCCAATATGCATTACTTTACATTTGGCTACATTAAAACGCATTTGCCATTTCGTAGCCCATTCCCCCAGTTTGGAGAGATCCTTCTGGAGCTCTTCACAATCTTCTCTGGTTTTTACCACACAGAAAAGTTTCGTGTCATCTGCAAACCTGGCCACTTCACTGCTTATCCCTGTCTCCAGGTCATTTATGAACAGATTGAAAAGCACAGGACCCAGGACAGAGCCCTGGGGCACACCGCTTTTCACCTCTCTCCATTGTGAAAATTTCCCATTGACACCTACTCTTTGTTTCCTGGATCTCAACCAGTTCTCAGTCCATAAGAGGACCTGCCCTCTTATCCCCTGACTGTGCCATTTTCTCAGCAGCCTCTGGTGAGGGACTGTGTCAAAAGCCTTTTGAAAATCCAGACAGACTATATCCACCGGTTCACCCAGATCCACATGCCTGTTGATCTTTTCAAAAAATTCTAAAAGATTTGTCAGACAAGACTTACCCTTACAGAAGCCATGCTGATTTTCTCTCAGCAAGGTTTGTTCTTCTATGTGTTTTAAGATTTTCTCTTCGATGAGGCTTTCCACCATCTTCCCTGGGACAGATGTAAGGCTAACTGGCCTGTAGTTTCCCAGGTCCCCCCTCCTTCCTTTTTTAAAAATTGGTGTGACATCTGCTATCCTCCAGTCCCCTGGCACTGTGGCCGTTTTAAGAGACAAGTTGCATATTACCATTAAGAGAACTGCAATTTCATTTCTCAGTTCCCTAATAACCCTTGGGTGGATGCCATCTGGGCCCGGTGACTTGTTAATCTTCAATTTATCAATTAGTCCTAAAACCTCCTCTCTTTTAACCTGTATTTGAGTTAATTCTGTTCAGGCAGCGGAATCTGCTCAAGGTCTTCTGTCGTGAAGACAGATGCAAAGAACTCATTTAATTTCTCTGCAATTTCCAAGTCCTCCTTAATCTCCCCTTTTCCTCCCTCACCATCCAGAGGGCCAACTGGTTCTCTGGCAGGTTTTCTACTTCTAACATATTTAAAGAAGCTTTTATTATTACCCTTTATATTGCTAGCCATGCGTTCCTCAAAATCTCTTTGCCTTTCTTATCATCTTCTTACATTTCTTTTGCCAGAGTTTGTGTTCCCTTTTATTTTCCTCATTTGGGGAGGATTTCTATTTCCATTTACAGAAAGACCTCAGGGAAACTCTTCGCAGTCATCCTCCAGACCTCCAGCATCATCCTGGAGAAGGCAATATACACCGTCCCATCAAAGAACTCAGGGACGATATAGGCCGCAATACCAACAGTCTCCATACCAACGCCCGGCACCACAGCGAAGACAATGGCAGCAACAGCAAGCCAGGAGGTTTGACCGCAAGCAAAAGCAGTTGTCCTGACCCGGCTCCTCCACACCACGATATCCGGCTCAGTCCCTTCCTACTGACCTGGCAAAGCATCATGACAGATGCATGGGTATTGTCAATTATCGAAAGGGGATACCGAATTCAATTTCACAATCGGCCCCCACTGGGTAGAGTCATCTCCACGCCACCCTCCCAAGTACTAAGGGAGGAAATCGCAGCTCTAATAAAAAAACAAGCTATAGAGCTAGTACCATCAGGAGATCAATTAGGCTTCTACTCTCGATACTTCACAATACCCAAAAAGGATGAAGGCATTCGCCCCATTCTAGACCTTCGAAGACTAAACACCTTTATTCGAAGGAAGAAATTCCGCATGGCTACACTAGACACCATAATCCCCATGCTGCAACAAGGAGACTGGTTCGTGGTCGTAGACTTACAGGATGCTTATTTCCACTTCTCAATAGCCCCCCAAGACCGAAATTACCTCCGATTTCGGATGGGAGGCTCAACTTACCAGTTCAAAGCCCTGCCCTTTGGTCTCTCCTCCGCCCCGCGGGTGTTTACAAAGTGCATGGCACCGGTGGCGGCCTTCCTCAGGCTCCAGGGAGTCCACGTCTTCCCATATTTAGACGACTGGCTCCTGGTAGCACCTACAAAGCAAAAGGCAGAGAAGGACAGGGACCTTACCATACAACTAACGTCCTTAGGACTTCGCCTCAACAACAAGAAGTACACCCTTTCTCCATGCCAGTCGGTACAATACATAGGAACACTCCTGGACGCTCAAAAAGCAGAGGCATATCTAGCTCCCGATCGTCCACGAAAAATCAAACAGGCTCTGCAGCCGTTTCAAACCTCCACCAAGGTGTCCGCACTTCAAGCCCAACGCCTACTAGGCCTGACGGCCTCTACAACAGCCATCCTACCACATGCCAGACTCCTCATGAGACCACTGCAGGCATGGTTTTTGAACAGGTTTCGCCCACACTGCGACCACCCCTCAAAACGTCTCAGGGTCACCACCACCCTTCTCATCAGCCTGAGGTGGTGGAAGTCCTCCCGCAATCTCAAAGTGGGAAGACCCTTCAAACAACGTTACCCATCCATCCAGGTAACGACGGATGCCAGTACCACCGGCTGGGGCGCCACATGCAACCACCTCTCTATCCATCACAGGTGGACACCCAAGGAGCGAGTCCAGCATATCAACTACCTGGAACTCCTTGCCATTTTCAAAGCCCTCTGAGCATTCGAACTCCTTGCTCACAAAACGGTCCAAGTAACGACCGACAACACCACAGCGCTCTATTACTTGAACAAGCAAGGAGGCACTCACTCGAGATCTCTTCTACACCTCACCCTCAAACTCTGGCGATGGTGCATAATCAAGGACATTCACCCGATAGCCATACACATCACATCATGCAACAACATGGTGGCAGACCAACTGAGTCGCCTCACTCACGACAACCACGAGTGGAGCCTCTCAGGACCGGTGTTCCAGATCCTCTGTACCAGATGGGGAACCCCGATCATGGACATGTTTGCATCTCCAGCCAACACCAAGTGCAGCTGGTACTGCTCCAGAGCAGGCAAAGGCAAACACTCTCAGGGAGATGCCTTTGCCACCAATTGGCCCCAGGGTCTCCTTTTTGCGTTCCCACAAATACCGCTCATTCAGAGAACCCTGATGAAGATCAGACACCACAGAGCCCACGTCATTTTGCTGGCACCGTGGTGGCCAAGACAGCCATGCTTTCCAGTTCTACAAACAATGGCGACCGATACCATCAGGCTGCCGTCAACGCCCGATCTCCTGACGCAATACCAGGTCCAAGTCAGACACCAAGACGTTCTGACTCTCCACCTGACGGCATGGTACATCCGCTAACAATCACGGAGATACTGACAAACTCCAGGAAGAAATCCACAAATACCCTGTATGCACATAAGTGGGCATCCTTCCTGCACTTTACTCGAGCCAACTCTCAACCCTCAAGTCCAACCACCATCCAGGTCCTTCTGGAATTCCTTCTCCTACTCTTCAACAGAGGACTCTCCCTATCTACCTTGAGAGTCTACACTGCAGCCGTAGTGGCACATCAGCCACCTGATTCTGAGGCTGCAGCTGTGTTCACACATCCTAAACTGAAGAGGTTCCTAAGAGGCATTGCCAACCTCCATCCACAACACATAGCCCTGACACCACAGTGGTCTCTCTCCTTGGTGCTTAACTCTCTAACCAAGCTGCCATTTGAACCCATGGCTACCACATCTCTGTACATGCTTACCCTGAAAACAGCCTTTCTAGTGGCAATTACATCCGCCAGAAGAGCTTCAGAACTCGCTGCGCTCAGAGCGGACCCACCATTCCTGAAATTTCATCACGACAGGGTGGAACTCCGTCCAGACATCTCTTTCTTACCAAAGATAGTGTCTTCGTTCCACGTGTCTCAACCACTTATTCTCCCAACCTTCTTCCCAAACCCAACTACTCACCTGGAGAGGACGCTCCAAAGAAAAACACACAGGCTCTTCATCAGGACCTCCGAACCATCTAGAGGTCACCAAGTATGCCCCCAATCCATCTCCAGATGGATCACCACAACTATCAAAATGGCATACAATAATGTGCATGTCCCTCTAGCTGTCACACCTCGGGCACACTCTACAAGAGCAGTAGCCTCCTCCACTGCTTTCCTAAAAGGAGTGCCCTTGGAAGACATATGTAAAGCGGCTACCTGGTCTCGACCGTCTACGTTCCTGAAGCACTACAAACTAGACGTCAGAACGCAGAGATCAGCCGCATTTGGCAAAGCAGTTTTGACAACTGTGCTACCATGACTACCCTCCACCAGTAAGTCAGCGTGCCAGTCACCCATTGTGTGGATTCACAGAGTCCACGAAGAAGAAATGCAGGTTACTTACCTGTAAATTAAGTTCTTCGAGTGGACCTCTGTGAATCCACACCACCCACCCACCTCCCCTCTCTCCGTCATGGCTCGTTGTACTCTCTAAGGGTCAGCGGCGGACCAGAGGGGAACTGAGTCAGCAAGGCGGGAGATGGGTGAGCATGCGCATGGAGGGGAGGGGCTTATATGCCTTGAGCTTTGGAAAGACCGGTAACTCAGGCGCGCAGGCGCGAAGACCCCATTGTGTGTATTCACAGAGGTCCACTCGAAGAACTTAATTTACAGGTAAGTAACCTGCATTTTTTGCTTGTTGATCAAAATGCTTGTAAACTAAGTTATTCATAAAGTATGACAATTAATTAGTATAATAACTAATCACAGATACAAGAACAATGATCAATATCCATAATAAAAATGCAATTAATGATAATCTATATGACATCTTCAGTAGAAATAGGAGTTAGAGATTTCATTTTTATTTTAAAGAATATGAAAACAAACCTTGCTGTTTGGAATGTGACATACTTGTCCCTATTTGAAAATAAAATATTTAGCTTTTCTAGGTCAGTTCTTCCAGTTTGTTTTTCTAGAATAGAATTCAGAAGTCTTTTACGGTACTCCAGGAATAAAGGACAGTGAAATACCACATGTGCCAAGTTCTCAGTTCATTTTTGGTCACACAAACAGACTCTCGTGGTATGGAGAAGGCAAATTGTACACGAGTCCACTAGAGTGCCACTCTCACTCTCATTGTACTTCCTTACTGTAGGTTTTCCCTAATACACCTATTCAAATGATAGGTCAGTCAGTAATCCATTTCATTATCACTAGGAAAAGGATCTGACATGCCTACTCAGAGCTGCTCAAGATAACAATTAGTTTTGCTGTTTAACAAGAGATTCTATGAAATTCCTTGGAATCTGTCAAAATCTAAGTCTATGCCTTTATGTCCCATATTGAAGTCCTGAATCAAGAGAGGCAACACTGAGTAAATATCAGCAATTATCATGTACTTCTAATGGGGTATAAAGGAGATGATTCATTCATGCCCCCATTTTTCTATCTGACTCCATACTTTAGAGGAAGCTATAACTAGCCAGCACCACGTCCTGTCTCAGGACTTTTGGTTGCCTAGAGAACAAAGAAGGGAACAGCAAGAGAACTACTGTGATCTCTTAAAATTGAGATCAGAATTTCCAATTCAAACAAATCAAAGCGGGACTTGACAACAATCACTTGATAGAACCATTTGAGTGACTGTGGCTGCTTCAATGATTGACAGCAAGCGTCAATTCCAAACACCTTTAAATCTTCCTTATTGCTAGTGTTTGGTACCACCACTTCTATTGAACCAGCCACAATATACAAAGAACTGCAAATACAAAACCTTCCAGCTTAAAAGCCACACTATCAAGATTCAAAGTAGCAGCAAAGCTCAGATCCTCATAATACACTGGATTGTCGCAATTCTAATGATGATACAGCTTATTCTCCAGGGATCTTTGGTTTCTTCGCCAGTCTATGCAGTAAGGGATGCCCTCCTTTCATCTTTTGATTGCATAAGGTTGTATTCAGATTTGTTTGGGGAGCTCATTGCTTGGGTTACCAAACTCATGCTTGGTGGTCACCACATAAACTACCTTGAGTGTATAGCAATATTCAAGATTATTTGAGCATTCAAACATCTACTAATAGGCACAGAAATTAAAACTGACACTGGCAACACTATACCCATAAAGCAGAGACACAATATGTCATAAGACTCTTGAGTCTGTCCAGCACTTTTATCAGTTCTTTGGGAATCCCTGACACATTGATACCCAGTACATAATTGGAAACTTTCTTTCTGTCTTCTGGAGTAGTTTAATAAACAAGATGAAAAGAAGTCAGTGACTTTACTTTTTCTCACAACAGAGGTGACTTCTAAGACAAGTTTTCTCATGGCCATTTATATAACAGTATCTATATGGTCTCAAGTTGCCCAAGGCTGATCTAGAGCTCCCTTCAGTACTCCCAATTAGACATGGGCACGACCAGAAAAAATGACGTTTCGAGTTTTCGTTTGTCGGAATGGGTCCGTTTCGGGTCATTTCCGTTTGTTGTGAAATTTTTCAAAAATTTGTCCTTTCGTTTGTCGTTTCCACTGCGATTTAGCACGATTTGACGTCCCAATGTAATATATTTTTAAAATAAATCCACACCTCCTCCCAGTCGAACCTCCCCCTTTACCCAATATCAGAAAAAAATCCTCACAAACTGCCAGAGGGGAAAAAAGAATAAACTGCTATTCCCTTCAGCAGAAAAAGCTGCAGAGAATAAAAAAAATATTTTCTAAATTCAATTCCCTCCCTGCCTGCCTAACTTAAATCTAAAGCCTCCAGCCTCTCTCCAATCAGCCAGCATCAGCCAGCCACACAGCCCTCCACCCTCCACATCCAAGACCCGACTGCGACTTCTGGAAGGTGCCTTGGCTTTTCATGCCCTCTGGCACATCCAGAAGTGTCAGTCAAAACCTGGCCATGCCATTGGTGGAATGGTTCAAAAAATTGCATGGTCCCATCCCATGCCCAGCCCAAATGGGCAGGACTAAAAAAATAAAAAATAAAAAAAAATCAATGCAACATTTTATTGCTATGTTTCTGTGGTGATTTGGTGTGTTTTTTGACCACGATTTCTAAAGAAAAATTGTGGTCGCCATTTTGGATCCCCCCCAACCGCATGGCATGCGAGACAGACGACGAGGATGACCCCCCCCCAGCCTGGTGCAAGCAGCCCAGGACAGGAGAGGGGGGGAAGGCCGGGGACCCCCCCCCAGAAACCACCCCTCTGGTAGGTGTCCTCAGACAGGCATATTTTTGCCTGCTTTTTTGGCCGGGAGTCGGGTTTTTTTTTTTTTACTTTTTAAAACTTTTTTTCTGTGCTGCTTGGCAATGGCATCGTGCGATTGCCGCGATGCCATTAACGACAACGAAAAAACCAACCCAATTTTTCTTTTTTCGGGTCAGGTTCGAGCTGGAGCGGCGTAATTATCGTTACTGTATCCGTTACGTAACGGAAACGATAACCGAAAATGGAAACGACAATTTCGCCACTCCGTGCCCATGTCTACTCCCAATATTGAGTTGCATATTCCATAGCAAGGCCAGATAGAGATCTAAAAACATTCAAAAACATTTAAATGAATTGGTCATAATAAACTGGCACATCAAAGTGCCATGCATGTGGCAAGGAGTCTAATAGCCATTTACAGTTCTTGCAATAAAAATATACTTGTGTTTACAGTGTTAGAATTGTATATTTAAATGTTTATGCAGCTAGGGGAGGTTGCCACTCCATCAATCTAGGAGTTTATTCTATAGTATTAACTCCTTAATTGCTGGCAAGCTCCCAGCACACTTTGTCAATTAAGTACCTGGACCCCATTTAGAGCTTCAGAACTAAGTCCCCTGCACCCCAAAACTTTCCAGGTTTCAGGGGGTGACCTAAAATTGCTTGGGGAAGGTACCCCTGCTACTTTGGAGCAGTATGTATTACTGTTCCTAATACTGCTCTGATGGTTATTTCTGAGATCTGCAGCTCCTTATAGTACAGAGCTGTGTGAAATTCCTTTATATTGTTCCCAAAGCCCCAGTAACTATGGGGACCACTGAAGTGTGTTTAATTTACAAGCAAGATGTTTTTCAATTGCTAGCTCTCCGTATTTTGTTAGTTTGTAATGTCAAATACCCAGACATTTCTTTGTTCTCTTAATGCCTGGTGTTCTATGTTCCAAGGGTCTGTCCATCAGAATCCAAAAATCCAACAAAATAAGCATTTGCTCATTTTCTGATTCCCATAGATTCTTTAGGTGCTAACAAATTATATTTTTTTACATAATGACCCGTGTATTCATTTTGCCAATATTATGTTTAGCTTTGTAGCTTGACTGCATCATCATTGAAAATTCATGGATGAGGTGTGACCTAGATTCATCTTTTTCTTGACACTTGCTGTTTACACCAATCCCTTGAATATTAGCTTTCATGGCATTCGTTCAGAATGTTTGTTCTTGTACAGCAAAGATCAAACTTTCAGTTTCTTTCTTGATGGTCCCCAGTTTTAGACATGTCCAAATTAAGTTATTATCAGTTTTTTCATCATCATTGTTAATGACAAATTATAAGAAGATAAAAATACGTCAAAATTGGGGCAAGTATTTTGTGCATTGATCTGTGATTATTTTATACACTGTTCATTCTGTTAAAACAGAAAGGAAAGAAACCACTCAAGCTGTTGAAGTGAGGGAGAATACCGTAGCAAGGTTGAGACCCAGAAGAATTAAAGCCACAAAAGGTATTTAACAATGTTGTAAAGCAAATGATAATTTCCATGGAGACTTGTGAATAAATTTTATTTTTCTAAACAATTATGGATGTGTAAAAACTGAAACTGTTGAAATCATTGTATTCTGAAATACAGTGGACCCTTGTATAACAAACAACTTGTATAACATAAAATCTGTACGACATAAAAAATTCTGGAGATAGGGGAAATTTGCTTAACATAATTGCCTATGGGGGGAATACGTACAACATAAAAATGGGATCACTCCGTTTTCAATGCATTCCTATGGGAATTAGTATAAAGGAAAATTTGCTTAACATAATTTCATTTGGAACGAATTAATTCCTTTATACAAGGTACCACTGTATACTAAATTTATTATGGTCTAGATATGTAATATCAATTTTAACAACACTTTCACTTAATTTTCTGCACAGGAAAACCAGGAAAGGGAGCAAAGACAGATTTCTTTTTAGTGCTATTTTAAAAGCTCTCTAGGTATTTCTTCACATACTGCTTAATTCAATCCATGAGATTTATATAGCCACTCTTTCAAATTTCTTGATTAGGTTGAGAAATGCTGTTACTGTGACTCTCTATTAATACATTAGGAAACATGAGAGAATAAATATATGTTCCTGGGTGTGTGTGTGTATGAATTCCCAAATATGATGAAAAGTTAAAACTGTAAAATGGCAAAAGTTAAGGGACAAGTAATGGTTCACTAATGGTTCTCAGTGCCATGGATTTTCATTGGTTAATCAATTGTATTTTGTAACGTCTAGTGAATGGCTTTCTGGACATCATCCATCTCTGCCTCTTCCTGACCTCAGTTTCCCTTGTCTTTAATATTCTAAGAGGCCTCTAAGGAACATGGAGCCATATAGTGTGTGTAGCTAAAGTTGCTAACTATGTGAACAGTGTAAAATATAATCCATATATTAACATGCAAGCCTTCTTGGATTTTAGGAGCATAAACTGCACATCTGCTGCTGAATGGTGCTAAGTGGGAGCACACACACATACACACATGGACATTTTCAGACATTAACAAAGTTCAACTGAGATCAGACACTCTTTTTGATAAGAAACATTTGCCATTTTATAGTTTTCTCCTTTTGGGAAAGGCTTTTGGCTTCCAGACCCATCAAGTGCATAAAGATAGTAGAAATGTCAGTTTTGATCTTTGTCACTAAATGGATAGCAATGGACCTGTAAAGTTATGGCACATTTCAGTGTATCTGAGCCAGGCATCTTCATGGGACCATTAAGTAGAGTGCACAGAATTGAATTTATGCATCTTTATGTACATAGTTGGCATGATGTCATCAAGAGTGGCAAATTGCTGATCAAAGGTTTGTTTTTTAAAGAGAGATTTAGGGGTACAATAACTTTATTGCATGTCTGTCACATGCACTTTGAAATTACATGTCACATGCATGCACTCTGAAATTGCCACTGTTAAGGACACCATATTTGTACTGTATATATGGAGCTGTGCAACAGCATTTCAGCTTGTGTCTCAATTGCAGTGTGGGTGCAGTGACAACAGAAAGAATAATGAATTCTACAGTTTTGGGTTTCAAAAAATCATTTATTACTTTTAGGTCTGGCAAAAATAGAAGCAAAGTTTGTGTCCAGAAGAAAAAATCAAGCAGTGTTTGAATCAGAAGATGAAAGGTAAATATTTATTTTTTTACAGAATTGCCTCAGTCATAACTTGAATTATATTTGACTGGACAAATGTTTTTAACTTTCTCATGCTCACTTTCCAATTCCAAATAAAAAAAAAAAAAGTGTTCTGCTTATATACCGCCCCATACCACTTTAAGTAGTCTCTGGGCGGTTTACAATTTTAATTACAGTGTGCAGGCTACACATTGCCCCCCCAGCAAGCTGGGTACTCATTTTACCGACCTCGGAAGGATGGAAGGCTGAGTGAACCTTGAGCCTGCTACCTGGGATTGAACCCCAGGTCGTGAGCACAGTTTTACCTGCAGTACAGGCATTTAACCACTGCGCCACGAGGCCCTTGGATGGATGTTTAATCAGTCCCTAAGTTAATTTGTTCATTTGCTTACATCAAAACACACAAATACATGTCTTGTCCCAATTTTTAACTCTTATGGACATTGACATCAAAAATACTATACAGTGGGACTTCGTAAGATGAATTTAATTCATTATATGGGGCAATTCGTCTTACAAAAAATCATCTTGCAAAACGTGGCTTCCCATAGGAATGCATTGAAAACTAATTAATCTGTTCCAGAGGGAATGGATTAATGGGTTTTCAATGCATTCTTATGGGAAGGCTGTCCCAAAGCCCCTTAATCACCGGACAGCAGAAGGCTGTTCCCTCTGCAGCCGACAGACAGCTGATTTTGACAGCTCCAAGCTGTCTGTCATCTGTGCGCGAGCAGCCTTCCACTACCAGTGAACCCAGCAAAGGAGGAAAGCTTTTCCTCTTTGCTGGGTTGGGGCAGGGGAAAAGCTTCACTCACTAACAGCCCAGACTGAGCGAGCATCACTGGGTCCCTGATTCACCCACCAATTTCGTGGGCGAAGCAGGGACCCAGTGATCCTCACCCAGCCTGGGCTGTTTACAAGGTAAGCAGTGTGGCGGTGATCCAAAACAGGGAACCAGTGATCTTCGCCCAGCCTGGCCTGTTTGATAGCCTGGGCTGTTTATGAGGGAAGCGACGGTGGCAGTGATCCGTCGCCTCTTCCCTTGCAAACATCCCTGGCAATGGAGGTGAGCTGAGGGAAGCGGCGGCCGCAGAGCTAGGCAAGGGTCCCTGGGTCTTCGCCCAGCCCTGCCTCTGCTGCTGCCGCCTCACTCAGAAAGCCCCCCCCCCCGATGCCAGGGATGGGGTGTTGCACACTGCTTGGTCTGCAGCACCCAATCTACAATGGTACCTTGTAAGTCAAATTTCACCCCTAGGGAAAAATTTGTCTTACAAAACATGCCTATTCCCAGAAATTTCTTTCGTCTTACGAGTTTTTCGTCTTACAGGGCATTCATCCTACAAGGTACCACTGTATTTTAATGGTCAAATCTCTCCTTAAGCTGCCATATCTCCTGAGAGTCATAATGTGCTACTCATGTAAAAATAAAAACAAAACAAACCATCCCAAATATGGTTTGGGATGTCATAATATGCTACTCATGTAAAAATAAAAACAAAAACTAACCCACAATTGTGGTTTCTCAGTCATCTGTGCTTGCACACACAGAATAATTGTGTGTCATCAAATTGATTCTGACATATGGTGACCCTTTTTGGGTTTTTTTAGGCATCATGTATTCAAAATTGACTTGCCATCAGCTTATTTTGGAATGCTCTGGTACTATGTAGCTTGGCAAAAGCCACACAGGTTGGCTCTTCTGGGAGCCATAGCATGGAATTAAGCTAAAGACAACTAACAGTAAAGAAAAAGGAAGTTTTAGGTGTGAATGGATAAAAAATTGTGCAGCTGGATAACTTAGTGATTGCTGGAATTTCAGTTCCCCAGTGTTTCAACTCACTGGTCTGTCCAGGTGCATAATCCTTTGGGGGGGGGCAGGTATCATGCTATATAGCCAAAGAGGCCTCATCTATGTGCAGGTGAGTAAAAAGGAAGGTGTCTGCAGCTCTTGGTGTGTGGGCTGGAATTTCCAGATTACTTGCCTGCTGAATACCAGAATACTGCTGAATTGAATTAAAAATCAAGGAAAAAATCAAATTGTACACCCCTAGTTGCTGTACTCTTCAGCATCACCTTTCTCCAGGATTCCAGTCAAGAGGCTCTTGGTTTTCATAGTCATTAGCTTATTTTTGTTAGGGTTTTGGTAGATTCAGTCTCTGTAGCTTGGAATAATTTTAATGCCATTGGTACCTTGATTTTTCTAAATGCATTGAGAGAAGCTACCACTGCAGCTTCTGCATCACATTCTCATTTAAATGAGTCTGCCATATCTACATCTCTTCTACAGTTCCTCAGTATATTGTATCCACTTTCTCTGTGGTTTATTGTGGTCAGATAATATGTACCCTGCAGGTAACTTATAAATGGGGTTTGTGTGTTTTCCTAGTCACATATCTAATTATGCAAAGAAGATGCAGCCCATACCTTGTTAATAAGCTACAGTAAGCTATAAAAACCTTAGTGAATGCAGTTGGATGCTGGCCAATAGATTCTGCTACCACTCCCCTGCATCTGGTCCTTAAAGTCCTGGTTTTAAGCCTGGAGATTACACATCTCCATCATGGTTTGTAACCTGTGATGGACTTTTCCTCCAGGAATCTGTCCAATCCCGTTTTGAAGGCATTCAGGCTAGATGCCATCACCGCTTTTCACCTCTCTCCATTGTGAAAATTGCCCATTGACACCTACACTTTGTATCCTGGTTCTCAACCAGTTCTCAATCCATAAGAGGACCTGCCCTCTCATCCCTTGACTGTGCAATTTTCTCATCAGCCTTTGGTGAGGGACTGTGTCAAAAGCCTTCTGAAAATCAAGATAGGTCATATCCACTGGTTCACCCAAATCTACATGCCTCCTGACCTTTTCAAAGAATTCTAAAAGGTTTGTCAGGCAAGACCTACCCTTACAGAAACCATGCTGATTTTCTCTCAGCAAGGTTTGTTCTTCTATGTGTAAGATTTTCTCTTGTATGAGGCTTTCTACCATCTTCCCTGGGACAGACGTAAGGCGAACTGGCTGTAGTTTCCTGGGTCCCCCCTCCTTCCTTTTTTAAAAATTGGTGTGACATCCGCTATCCTCCAGTCCTCCAGCACTGTGGCCATTTTAAGAGACAAGTTGCATATTGCCGTTAAGAGATCTGCAATTCTATCTTTTAATTTTTTAAAAAAATGCTATCTTTTAAAAGTTGTGATTATTTTATTCTAGTTGACTAAGGAAGTTCTTAGTCTGTGGTTGGTGAGAAAGAAGCAGGCACAGGCTAAGCAAATCAAAGAAGGAATAGATAGTAGCAAGCAGATGGATAAAACATATCAATTTGTAACAAACAATGAAATACTGGAGGACAGTCCCAGTTCTAAAACAATGTACTGTGATCAACTGGTTCTATGCCATTTAAACTATCTCTTTTCTTTTAGTACTGAAGATGTTCAACAATCTGTTTTACTGACAAGTTCAAGACCATCACGTCGAGCAAAGACAGCAGCTCTTGAAAGAACCAAGATGAATCTCTCAAAACTTCTTGATAAAGAATGAATTCGCTTCTTTAAAGTGAATTTAGTTGCTATATACAGTTTTGGTTATGTGTGTGTGGACTCTGACTCTTTCTCTCTCTCACCCTCTCCTTCCTCCCTTGATTCTACCTTCACACACAGAGAGACCCCAGTTTGTAAACAATGGGAGAATCCTTGGATGCCAGGTGATAGGTTTCAAATGAGACTTTCATTTGTTTTCTCATAAAATCCAAACTTTTTTTGTTCTGACGTTGCTAGTGTTTTTAAAGAAATATAGTAGTTCACTGTTCAGATGCTTGAGAATCATATTTTAATAGCGGGTTTTACTACATATGTAGCGCAAGTCCAAGATGTATCCGAGTTGCCACATATGCAAATGGAAAGCTAGCTTGTTTGCATTTTACTGTGCAAAGTATAAGTATGGTAGAATCAATAAAGATATGTCTGTGAAGATTCTCAGTCATCCAGGTGCGTTTATCTGGGAGTTGAGTCATGGCTACTGGACTTCTTTTTTGAGAGATAGAAACGTTTCGCTGTTCATCCAAACAGCTTCATCGGTCTGAATGCAGCTGGTGCAAACCCTGACTCTTATAGGCAGCTTTGACCTCTAGTCACCCTGGCCTCAATTAGGCTCATCAGATGAACTAAATAGGCTCGTTAGGGAGACAATGGTATCCTTAGCCTTGAGGTGAACCATGGCTTAAGGTGCTGAAACCTATCAAGAAAGGGTCGTTAATGGGTCGTTAGCTATGGCCTTGGTGGTAAAGGCTTTTTGATTTGTCTTGGTAGTGTGGAAAGCACAGCTTGATAAGTAGCAGATAAACTATGCCGGAGGCCACCACCTCTGTTGAGGGAGGGATTTTCAATGCTCACATGAATGGCCTCCCTTACTCCTCTTTCAAACCACCTCTCTTCTTTGTCTAATATGTGTACATCCTCATCTTTGAAAGAGTGCCCTTTCTCCTTCAAATGGAGGTGTACTGCTGATTCTGGACCTGAGCTGTTACCCCTCCTGTGTTGGGCCATCCTTCTGTTTAATGGCTGTTTGGTCATTCCTTACATGGCTGGAGTGTCAGAGAAGCTTAAAAGGATTTTTGGCAAACACCACATCCCTGTTTATTTCAAACCCACAAACACACTACGGCAGAGACTTGTCCACCCAAAGGATCCAGTACCCAACCATAAAAGGAGCAATATAGTATATGCGGTCCAATGCAGTGAGGAGTGTTCAGACCTCTACATTGGGGAAACCAAACAGCCATTAAACAGAAGGATGGCCCAACACAGGAGGGGTAACAGCTCAGGTCCAGAATCAGCAGTACACCTCCATTTGAAGGAGAAAGGGCACTCTTCAAAGATGAGGATGTACACATATTAGACAAAGAAGAGAGGTGGTTTGAAAGAGGAGTAAGGGAGGCCATTCATGTGAGCATTGAAAATCCCTCCCTCAACAGAGGTGGTGGCCTCCGGCATAGTTTATCTGCTACTTATCAAGCTGTGCTTTCCACACTACCAAGACAAATCAAAAAGCCTTTACCACCAAGGCCATAGCTAACGACCCATTAACGACCCTTTCTTGATAGGTTTCAGCACCTTAAGCCATGGTTCACCTCAAGGCTAAGGATACCATTGTCTCCCTAACGAGCCTATTTAGTTCATCTGATGAGCCTAATTGAGGCCAGGGTGACTAGAGGTCAAAGCTGCCTATAAGAGTCAGGGTTTGCACCAGCTGCATTCAGACCGATGAAGCTGTTTGGATGAACAGCGAAACGTTTCTATCTCTCAAAAAAGAAGTCCAGTAGCCATGACTCAACTCCCAAATCAATAAAGATAGAATAAAGAATATTTGTTGAGTAGAGCTCATGTTTCTTACTAATAATCTTGATTAAATAAGACTGTGTTTTGCATTTAGAGAAATGTGATTCCCTTCTATAACTGAAAGAAAGCCACTGAAATCACCTGGTGTTTTTCCTTGTAGTTCTGAGAGAATATGAGTGGTAGAGAATTCTAGTAGTATTCAGTAGTTTCCTTTTGAAATCATGAACAGCTAGCCTGAAACAAATGGAAGACATTCTAAGGAAGCTGGTGCCACTCCTGAAGAATCCTACAGCAATGGAATTGGAAGAAGGGTTCTATAAAACCAAAGATTCTAGTGCTGGAGCACTCACCACCTTCTGGGGTAATTGGTGTGGCGAAAAGGGTTAATACAAGTATGAATATTTATGACTCTAATTTGAATAGCCAATCACTAAGCAGGTGGGAGTAGCTAAGAATGTTATATATGGAACATAATGGATGATGGACAGCTCAGTTTGAGCTGATGTTCAGTTCGGGTTAGAACTGAGAGGAGTTCAGTTAAGAGAGCTGAGAGTCAGTTATATTGTCAGTTGGTCAGGTGGGAGATCCTAACACTGAAAAGGGTCTGGTTTAGAAAGGAAACACATTATAAGATTACATGTATGCAACTTCGGCTAAAGCTATTATAACACTGAGCATCTAATTGTAAACCAATAAATGTTTCATGTTTTTTCAAATATATTACTTGGGGTGACTCTCTCTCTCAAATACATATAAGTGTCCAGTGAATCTGGTGGTGGCAGACATTCTAAGGAAGCTGGTGCCACTCCTGAAGAATCCTACAGTAATGGAATTAGAAGAAGGGTTCTATAAAATCAAAGCTTCTAGTGCTGGAGCACTCACCACCTTCTGGGGTAATTGGTTCCATTGCTGTACTGCTCTAACAGGAGGTTGTGCCTTATAAAAAGGCAAAGGTAAAGGTTCCCCCTGCACATGCATGCTAGTTGCGTTTGACTCTAGGGGCAGTACTCATCTCCGTATTCAAGCTGAAGGAGCCAGTGTTGTGCAAGTCCATGGCCATGTGGCCGGCATGGCTGCATGGAAACACTGTTTTACCTTCCCGCTTTTTATAGCAGTACCTATTTATCTACTTGTATTTACATGCTTTCGAACTGCTAGGTTGGCCGGAGCTGGGGTTATCAGCAGGAGCTTGCTCCATTGCATGGCACCCAGGATTCAAACTGCCGAGCTGCCAACTCTGTAGCCAACAGTTTTTGGAGCCTTAGTCCACTGAGCCACCACGCCCCACCGCACCTTATATTCACTCATAATCTGGCTTCCTGTAATTTGAAACTTATTATGCATTCAGATCCAGTCCATCCACGATAACCTTTCCATTATTTGAAGAATGCTGTCATGTCTCCCCTCAGCTTTCTATTTTCAAGGCTAAACATGCCCAGTTCTTCCAGTCTTTCCTGACAGGGCTTGGTTTCCTTGATCTGATTGTCCTTGGTGTCTTCTTCCAAACTAGTTCCAGTTTCCATGCCCTGGACAGAGTTTTAAGTAGAAAGTCCCATTCCAGAGAGACAGATCAGGAGGACAGTCAATAGTATCAAATTCTTCTGACAGGTCCAAGAAAACCAACAGGGTTGGGTGGGTCCCTAACCCTCGCGATAGGCGGGGGTTACTGTACTACATAAACAAGCAGAGGGGAACTCACTATCTTCCGTTGCTAAATCTTATCCTCCTCTTCTGGGACTGGTGCCTGAAACACATCTTTCCGATTGCAGTGCATCTGTCAGGGGAAGAAAACTTGGTGGCAGACCACCTCAGCAGAATGTCCACCTCCTCCCACAAGTGGGAACTCGACAATTCAGTTTTTCACATTCTGAGGAGAAGATGGGGTTGCCTCGACATTGACCTCTTCGCGTCGGAAGTCAGCCACAAGTGTCTCCCCTTTTGTTCCAGAGTGGCTATAAGTCATCTGTCCCTTGGAGATACCTTTAGGTTTTATTTTGACAAACATCTGCTGTATGTCTGGAAGTCGGTGGGGTAATGGGTAGACAGATAAACCTGAGTACCCGGAACCAAAGGTGGTCCTTGTCAGTGCTGGTCAGCTGCCTCCTTGGCCTATTCCAGTTGTTCCCGAAGCAGATCTTGAACTACTCATAGTTCCTGGAGGTAAGCGTCTGCAGCAGGCACGGGGGTAGCCAGTAAGACCGCTGGAAAGTGCCGGGGTGGTACTCCTAGGTCGCCATAAAGGGTGTTTGGCTTGTTGAAGAGTGCAGCACGTTGTTGTAAGTGAACTCCACTAATGGCAGCAAAGCAGCCGTCATCTTGCTGATAACAAGGGCTTTGTGCAGGGCCTGCCAAAACTGGGAAGTCAACTGGCACCCACAGTCCAAAATCAGATGGGCAGGAAGTCCGAGGAGGTGAAAGATGTTTTAAAGGTAGTGCTGGGTGGCTTTGGGTGCAGAAGGAAGTTTCGGGCAGGGGACAAAGTGGGCCATCTTGGTGAAGAGGTCTACAAACACAAGAATGCATGTGTGTCCTTGGGACCAGCTATATGTAATGAAATCCATGGAGACGGTATTCCAGGACTCAGGGGATGTGCATAGTGGGTGCTGTAGACTGGTTGGCTTGGCGCGGATTTCCTTGGCATGTTGGCAGGTGTTACAGAAATTAACATATTGAGCAACGTTGGCACGGACTTGAGGCCACCAGAACTACCTTGTGAGAAGATGAAGGGTTGTATTGACCAAAGTGACCAGCGGGAGGAGAGTCATGAGCAATTGTAAGACTTGAGTGCAGGGAAACAGCTGCACTCAAGTCTTACAGAAATCCTCAATGAAACAGCAGAACTTGATGGATGGTGAACTCCCCCATAGGCCCATTTTGTAGGTCTCGGAGGCACTGTTGGGTCCATGGGTCCTGAGCTTGACTGTGCAGGATTTCTTCTGCAAGGCTAGGGCACAGATTGGTGGCTGCAAACAGAGGGCACCCAAATGGGTGCAACTGGGGTCTCCTCCGGAGGTGCTGCATACTCTGGCTTGTGAGTCTGTGAAATGTACTGTATGTGGAAGTTGAAATGGGGGAAGGACCATCGGCTCTGCCACTGGGTGAGATGGTGAGCAGTCTGTAAATATTCCAGGTTCCGATGATCTGTCAGCACCAGAACTGGGTGATGGGCTCCCTCCTAATGTCTCCAGACATCGAAGGCTGTCTTGATAGCTAGTAAATCCCATTCCCAGATGGTGTAGTTTCTTTCCACGGGGGTCAACTGCCACGAGTAGAATGCACAAGGCCACAGATTCTATGATTCAATATCAGACAAATGTCCTGGATAGAATTTTTAGAATTTAGAATTTTTTGAAAAGGTCAACAGGCATGTGGATTTGGGTGAACCGGTGGATATCGTCTATCTGGATTTTCAAAAGGCTTTTGACACAGTCCCTCACCAAAGGCTGCTGAGAAAATTGCACAGTCAGGGGATAAAAGGGCAGGTCCTCTTATGGATTGAGAACTAGTTGAGATCGAGGAAACAAAGAGTAGGTGTCAATCGGCAATTTTCACAATGGAGAGAGGTGAAAAGCGGCGTGCCCCGGGGATCTGTCCTGGGACCGGTGCTTTTCAATCTATTCATAAATGACCTGGAGACAGGGATAAACAGTGAGGTGGTGAAGTTTGTGGATGACACAAAACTTTTCCGTGTGGTAAAAACTAGAGAAGATTGTGAAGAGCTCCAGAAGGATCTCTCCCAACTGGGGAATGGGCTGCGAAAGGCCAAATGCGGTTTAATGTAGCCAAATGTAAAGTAATGCATATTGTGGCAAAAAATCCAAACTTTATCTATCACCTCATGGGCTCTGAGTTATCCGTGATGGATCAGGAAAGAGATCTTGGTGTGTTGGTGGACAGCTCCATGAAGGTGTCTCCCCAATGTGTGGCAGCGGTGAAGAAGGCCAATTCCGTGCTGGGGATTATCAAAAAGGGGATTGAAAATAAAACAGCCAACATTATAATGCCATTATACAAAACAATAGTAAGGCCGCACCTGGAGTATTGCGTACAATTCTGGTCACCGCATCTCAAGAAAGACATAGTGGAACTGGAAAAGGTGCAGAAGAGAGCGACTAAAATGATTACTGGGCTGGGACACCTCCCTTATGAGGAAAGGCTAAACCATTTGGGGCTCTTTAGTCTGGAAAAAAGGCTCCTGAGGAGGCATATGATTGAGACATGCAAAATAATGCAGGGCATGAGTAAAGTGGATAGAGGGAAGCTCTTCTCCCTCTCACAAAAATACCAGAACTAGGGGACATACACTCAAATTGAGGGCTAGGATTGTAAGAACAGACAAAAGAAAATATTTTTTCACCCAGCGTGTTGGTAGTCTGTGGAACTCCCTGCCACAGGATGTGGTGATGGCATCTGGCCTGGATGCCTTCAAAAGGGGATTGGACAGATTCCTGGAGGAAAAGTCCATCACAGGTTACAAACCATGATGGAGATGTGTAATCTCCAGCCTTAAAACCGGGGTACTTCAAGGGCCAGATGCAGGGGAGTGGTATCAGGAGACAGATATCCAGGGGCCACATATCCAGGTGGGGTCACTGTGAGATACGGGAAGCTGGACTAGATGGGCCCTTGGCCTCATCCAACATGGCTCTTCTTATGTTCTTATGTTCTTATATGCTGAATGAGATCCTTTAACTAGATTAAGATGTCATCCAGATAGAGATCCTGGAAGATATCTTTCGTCATGTGCTGAAAAATGGCATAACTACTCGTGGACCCCATAGTGATTTCAAAATGTGGTCTTCAATTCATCTCATGCATGTATCCACCCCAAATTGTATGCTCCAAGAAGATCCAGTTTGGTGTAGATCTGAGCCAGACATTCAGAGATTAACAGCAATGGGTAGTAGTCCCAGATGTTTATCTTGTTAAGGGCTGGATAGGTGTTGCAGGGACTCAACTCACCACTTTTCTTCTTGATGAGGATGACGGAGGCTGATGGGGAGATGGAGGGCTGGATGAACCCTTGTTTTGGTTCTTGTCCAGAAATGCATGCAATGCCTCCAGCTCGAGTTCTGACATTGGGTAGACTCGCCCTATGGGGAGAGGTGCTCCAGGAACCAAATTGATGGTACAGTCGTAGGGCCAGTGAGGGGGAAACTTGTCCGCTTGGGAAGGATGTCACTGTGGGCATACATTATGGACCCCCCAAACCAGCCAGAGGAGTGGGATGATGCCTTCTGTGAGCAGATGGCCACACAGTCAAAAGGGAGAGATGTAGCACTAATGGGAGATTTTAACTATCCTAATACTGTATATGCTGGCAGTCCAACTCAGCTAAGAATGCAAGGTCTAGCAAATTGCTTACTGCCCTTGCAGACAATTTCATGGTCCAGAAGGTAGAGGAGGCAACAAGAGGCACAAACATCTGGTCTTAAACAATGAGGACCTTATAAATAGGGTTGAAGTAGTGGGATCTTTAGGTAAATGTGACCATGCCCTCTTGAAATTTGTTATACAGTTGGAAGGAGAAGCTAAGCATAGTCAGACAAGAATCCTGGACTTTAAGAAAGCCAATTTTTGTAAACTTAGGGAATTATTGGTTGTGATTCCATGGACTGAAACACTGAAAGATAAGGAAGTCCAAGATGGATGGGAGTTCCCTAAAAGTGAGATATTAAAGGCACAATATAAAACTGTTCCAGCAAGAAGGAAAAAAATGGGAAAGGACTAAAGAAACCGCAATGGTTTACTAAAGAACTTTCAACTCAGCTATTTAAAAAAGAACAAGCAATGGAAAAATGGGAATGCACCAAAGAGGGATATAAGCAAACAGCTAATATATGAAGGGGGATGGTTAAAAAAAAGCACAATGAACTTAGACTTGCCAGAGAGATTAAAGATAGTAAAAAGGGTTTCTTTAGTTATGTCCACAGCAAAAGGAAAAATAAGGAAATCGTAGGCTCTCTGCGCGGTGATAATAACCAGTTACTAACAGGAGACAAGGAAAAGACAGAACTACTCAACACCTTCTTTTCCTCCATTTTCTCCAAAAAGGAAGAAAGAGATCCACTGGGACAAAGAGTAGATGAGGTAGGATGGAAATTCTAACATAGAATAGGCAAAGAGCTAGTACAGAAACACCTGGAAACATTAAATAAATTTAAGTCTCCTGGGCCACATGAATTACACCCAAGGATATTAAAAGAACTGGCAGAAGTAATTTCAGAACCATTGGCAATAATCTTTGAGAAGTCCTGGAGAAGAGGGGAAGTCCCCATCAATTGGAGGAGGGCTAATATTGTCCCCATTTTCAAAAAAGGGGGGAAAGAGGACCCAAATAATTACTGCCCAGTCAGCTTGACTTCAATACCTGGGAAGATCCTACAGCAGATTATTAAACAGTCAGTCAGCAATTATTTAACAAACAATGCTGTCGTTACAAGAAGTCAACACAGGTTTCTTAAAAACAAGTCATGCCAGACTAATTTGATCTCTTTCTTTGATAGACTTACAGGCCTGGTGGATGAGGGGAATGCTGTGGATATTGCTTATCTGGACTTTAGTAAGGCCTTCGATAAGGTTCCCCATGCTATTCTTGCTAAGAAGTTAGTAGAAACTGGGATAGATAGTGCAACTGTTAGGTGGATTTGTAATTGGTTGACTGATCGCACCCAAAGGGTGATCATAAATGGCCTCTCTTCATCTTAGAATCATAGAATCATAGAGTTGGAAGAGGCCTCTAGGGCCATCTATCCCAATCACCTGCCATGCAGGAACCCCATCACAATATTTCCGACAAATGGCCATCCAGCCTCTGCTTAAAAACCTCCAAGGAAGGAGACAACACCACCCTCTGCGGCAGCATATTCCGCTGCCGAATAGCTCTAACTGTCATGAACTTCTTCCTAATGTTCAAATTGAATATCTTTTCCTGTAGTTTGAAACCATTGCCCCGAATCCTAGTCTCTGAAACCATGGAAAACAAACCTGTTTCCTCTTCAATATGACATCCTTTCAAATATTTAAACATAGCTATCATATCCCCCCTCAGCCTTCTTTTTGAAAGGCTAAACATTCCCAGTTCCCTAAGCCGTTCTTCATAAGATATTTCCACCAGACCCTTAACCATCCTGGTCGCCTTCCTCTGCACCCGCTTGAGGTTGTCAACATCCTTTTTAAATTGAGGTGCATAGAACTGGACACAGTACTCCAGGTGGGGTCTTCCAGAGCAGAATAGAGTGGTACTATCACTTCCCTTGATCTAGACACTATGGTTCTGTTGATGCAACCAAGAATCGCATTGGCTTTCCTGGCTGCCGCATCACTCTGCTGACTCATGTTCAATTTGTGGTCCACTAAGATTCCCAGATCCCTTTCACAGGTACTATTTTCCAGCCAGGTATCCCCCTTTCTATATCTGTGCAATTCATTCTTTTTACCTAGATGTAGCACCCTACATTTCCCTCTGTTGAAAACCATTCCGTTAGCTTTGGCCCAGCCCTCTAATCTGTCAAGGTCTTTTTGAATTTTCATCCTATCCTCTAGGGAATTAGCAACTGCTCCCAATTTGGTATCATCTGCAAATTTTATTAGCATACTCTCTATTCCTTCCTCCAAGTCATTAATTAAGATATTGAACAGCACTGGACCCAGAACAGAACCCTGGGGCACCCCACTGGTCACGTCTAATGATCAGAGACCTCTTGTAAAAAAAAAAACATGACCATAAGAACATAAGAAGAGCCATGCTGGATCAGGCCAAAGGTCCATCTAGTCTAATTGACTGTATCTCACAGTGGCCTGACCAAATACCTATGGGAGCGCATGAGAATAGATGTCTGTCTCCTGCTACCACTCCCCTGCATCTGGCCCTTGAAGTACTCTGGTTTTAAGCCTGGAGATTACACATGTCTTTCATGGTTTGTAACCTGTGATGGACTATTCCTCCAGGAATCTGTCCAATCCTCTTTTGAGGGCATCCAGGTTAGATACCATCACCACATCTTGTGGCAGGGAGTTCCACAGACTAACAACACGCTGAGTAAAAAATATTTTCTTTTGTCTCTTCTCACTATCCCAACCCACAGTTTGAGTGGATGTCCCTTAGTTTTGGTATTTTGTGAGAGGGAGAAGTGTCCCTCTCTCCACTTTACTCATGCCCTACATTATTTAGTACATGTCATTCATATCCCCCCTCAGGTGCCTTTTTTCCATACTAAAGAGCCCCAAATGTTTTAGCCTTTCCTCATAAGGGAGGTGCCCCAGTCCAGTAATCATTTTAGTCGCTCTCTTCTGCACCTTTTCCAGTTCCATTATGTCTTTTTTGAGATGCGGTGACCGGAATTGTACACAATACTCCAGGTGTGGCCATACTAACGTTTTGTACATTGGCATTATAATGTTGGCTGTTTTATTTTCAATCCCCTTTTGATAATCCCTAGTATAGAATTGGCCTTCTTGAAATGCATTTGCCATTTTGCAGCCCATTCCCCCTGTTTGGGGAGATCCTTCTGGAACTCTTCACAATCCTCTGGTTTCTACCACATGGAAAAGTTTCGTGTCATCTGCAAACTTGCCCACCTCTCTTCTTATACCTGTCTCCATGTCATTTATGAACAGATTGAAAAGCACTGGACGCAGGACAGATCCCTGTGGCACACTGCTTTTTTGCTCTCTCAATTGTGAAAATTGCCCATTGCCACCTACTCTTTGTTTCCTGGATCTCAAATAGTTCTCAATCCACAAGAGGACCTGCCCTCTTATCCCTAAATGTGCAATTTTCTCAGCAGCCTTTGGTGAGGGACTGTGTCAAAAGCCTTCTAAAAATCAAGATAGATAATATCCACCACTTCACCCAAATCTACATACCTCTTGTCCTTTTCAAATAATTCTAAAACTTTTGTCAGGCAAGACTTACCCTTACAGAAGCCATGCTGATTTTCTCTCAGCAAGGTTTGTTGTTCTATGTGTTTTAAGATTTTCTCTTGGATGAGGCTTTCCACCATCTTCCCTGGGATAGACGTAAAGCTAACTGGTCTGTAGTTTCCCGGGTCCCCCCTCCACCCTTTTTAAAATATTGGTGTGACATCTGCTATCCTCCACTCCTCCAGCACTGTGGCCATTTTAAGAGACAAGTTAAGAGATCTGCAATTTCATTTCTCAGTTCCTTAATAACCCTTGGATCGATGCCATCTGGGCCCAGTGATTTATTGATCTTCAATTTATCAATTAAATCTAAAACATCCTCTCTTTTAACCTGTATTTTGATTTCATTCTTTAGTCAAGAGGGGCTGTTCAAGGAGTGGAGTCTGCCCAAGGTCTTCTGTCTTGCAGACAGATGCAAATAACTCATTTAATTTCTCTGCAATTTCCAAGTTCTCCTTTATCTCCTCTTTTCCTCCCTCACCATCCAGAGGGCCAACTGGTTCTCTGACCGGTTTTTTACTTCTAAAGAAGCTTTTATTATTTCCCTTTATATTGCTACTCATTAGTTCCTCAAAATCATTCTTTGCCTCTCTTATCAAACTCAAATAGAATGTCTCATGTTCAGAGACCTTCTATCGATGTCTAATGAATTTGCGGGTGGATTTTGATGTCGCTGAGAAAGGGGTCTCATGTTGAGTGTATTAGGCTCATAACCTGTCTGTAAATGACAAGTTTGATGCCAGATTGTGGCTCAAGGGTGCTCATTGCACAATCATCAGTGCTTCTGTAGAAGTTTGTCCCCATGTGATAGAATGAGACAATCTTGGAGAGAGTAAAATATCTCATTGAGTGTAAGGGGCAGCCTCCTCTGCAGAAGGGGAGTGCAGCATGACAGTGGCTCTTCATTCGACAATGGTCGATTGGGACCTTAGAATTGGATATTGTTGTGCATAGTGCTCAGCCATTCCCCCATGCCCAGAGTCAGAAACTAAGGCTCTGAAGTCTGCCTTGGGTGTGAGCTTCATGTTGCTGATCCACCCCAAGGCAAAAGGCAAAAGGGTTGTTATCAGACTGTAAAAGGAATATTGTTCTGACACAAGATGGCCAGAAAAGGTGGGGGGAGGGTTGTAAGCAAATGAAATGGGAGGGGAAAGGGAGGAAGAATTTTGTTTAAAATAAAATTCTTTCTTTCTTTCTTTCTTTCTTTCTTTCTTTCTTTCTTTCTTTCTTTTTCTTTCTTTTTCTTTCTTTCTTTCTTTCTTTCTTGGAGGGGGAAATAAGAAAAATAAGAATAAGTAAGCAAAGAAACGAATGACTTCACAAAGACAAAATTGAAGAGCAGCTCAGGAGCGAGTAGTACTAGAGCAGCAGAAAAGAAGGAAGTGAGGTAAGAAGGGGTGGAGCCAGGCTTATATAGGGGAGGTCCTTGTGTATCTTTCAGCTCTAGAAGGTTTAGAGAAATTACTGAACAAGCACACATTAACCCAATGTGTGCAATCATAGAAGACCATGAAGAAGAATAGAGTTTTTCTCCTCCTCTTATGGGGCGTGTCAAATTCACAACTCCAGCCCTACAACAAGAGTTTCATTCTCTTCTACAGAAAAAAGCCATACAACCGGTCCCATCCATTGACAATCACAATGGGTTTTCCTCCCATTACTTCACAGTATCCTAAAGGGATGGAGGCCTCTGACACATTATGGACCTCTACTACCTTAACAGTTACATCATGCCCAGATTTTTTTTGTATGGTGACTTTAGAAACATTATTACACCTATTTTCATATCACCATCCATCCAGACCACTGCAAATACCTAAGATTCACCCTTGGGTCATGTGACTTACCAGTTTACAGCCCTTCCCTTTGGGCTCTGCACGGTTCCACAAGTCTTTACAAAATGTCTTACCTCTGCTGCCATCTTCCTCCATCTTCAGGGCATTTCCGTCTTTCCCTACATTGATGACTGGCTACTTGTGTCCAATTCCTGCCACAAAACAGGGAAGGACCTCAGCTTCATGGCACATTTGTTAAATGCCTGTACTGTGCTCACGACCTGAAGTTCAATCCCAGGTAGCAGGCTTAGCCTTCCATCCTTCCAAGGTCAGTAAAATGAGTATCCAGCTGGGGGGCGGGGGGCGGGAATGTGTAGCCTGCATACTGCAATTAAAACTGTAAACCACCCAGAGACTACTTGACGTGGTATGGGGCGGTATATAAACAGAACATTTTGCTTTGCTTTCACTCTTTCCATTCTCACTCAACTGGAATTCCAAATCAACTACTCCAAACCAGTTCTCCTTCCATCTCAGGAGGTGACATACATAGGTGCCATTCTCAACTCCAGTCAGTCCAGAGCCTTCCTACCAAACCAACAGCTCCTACAATTTGCCACACTTCTTTGCTTCTTCCATCCCAATGCCCTAGTCTCTGCCCATCGCACTCAGCAACTCCTAGGCCTCATGGTCCCCACATCCTCAGTCATTCAACATGCCAGGTTGAAAATGACTTCCCTTCAGGCCTGGTACTAACCCTCTTCAATCCCATTTTGACAGGAAAAGCATGGTTCTGAAGATTGTTACTAGTTACTGATTACCTTAAAAATCCACCACCATAACAACAACAACAACAACAACAACAACAACAATTTATTGTCATTGTGTGTATATACACAGTATATGCATACAATGAAATTCAGACACCCAGAGACCAGATTCAACAAACACACACATACAATCCCTGAACACTCTCACACACATTAAAAAATCCCTGAACCCACCCACCAACCCCTAAAAACACAAGCATCTACACAACAGGCTGGGTAATACTGTCCAAGTTCTCACTGCTGGTGGTCTTTAAGTGCAGTTATAGCTCTGGGATAAAAACTGCTCAGAAGACGTGTGGTCTGAGTTTTAATTGTTCTGTATCTTCTGCCAGGAGGCAACAGTTTGAAGAAATTATGAGCAGGATGAGTTAGAGTCTCTCAGAATGTTGTGTGACTTCATCAAACAGCGAGATGTGAAGATGTCATCCTTGGTTGGTAGCTGGAGCCTGGTGACATTCTGGGCAATTTTAATTATTTTCTGTAGAGCTTTTTGTCGGCTACAGAGCTACTCCCATACCATGAAAGCATGCCATAAGTTAGGACACTCTCAATGGTGCTGTGATAGTAGGACAAAAGTAGATGCTGAGATAAATTCATCTTCCTGAGCATTCTCAGGAAATACAGCCTCTTCTGTGCCTTCTTCACAACCATATTGGTGTTTGCAATCCATGAGAGGTCCTCTGAGGTGTAAGTGCCCAGATATTTAAAGCTACCAATCCTCTCCACCTCCTCACCATTTATGTACAGTGGTAGATGCACATCTTTCTTCCTCCTAAAATCAATTATAAATTCTTTAGGTTTTTTTTGGATGTTAAGTATAAGATTATGTTCTTTACACCACTGTGTCAACCCTAATAAGCCGTTGTATCATCTGCAGATTTGATGACTGTGTTGTGTTATACAATGGTGTGCAGTCATGTGTGTACAAGGAGTAGAGGAAGGGGCTTAGCACACAACCCTGAGGAATTCCTGTACTTGATACCAGAGTAGAGGAATGGTGGGATCCCATCCTTACTATCTGTGGCCTATCCGTCAGAAAATTCTTTATCCACAAACAAATCTTCTGATGTATACCCAAACTGACCATTTTAAGAAACAACCTATTGGGTAGAATTGTATTAAAAGCAGAGCTAAAATCCACAAATAACAGCCTTGGACATGTTCCCTGTTGTTCTAAATGGCTCAGTATGTTATGGACAACAATGGACATAGCATCATCAATAGATCTATTACTCCTGTATGCAAATTGACACAGGTTCAAAGTAGATGGAAGTCTAGCCTTAATATAATCTAGCACCAATCTCTCAAACCAATCTCTCTAACCAATCTCTCAAACCAATCTCTCAAACCAATCTCTCTAAACTTCGCTTAGAGTTCGCGAAGAAGATAAGTGGGGTATAAATCAAATAAATAAATAAAAATAAATAAAATAAATAATAACAGATATTAAAGCTATTGGTCTATAGTCATTGAGAGATACCTCTATTGACTGCTTAAGGACTGGCACTATAATAGATGTCTTCAGGCAAGTAGGGACAGAGCACTGCAACAAAGATAGACTGAAAATATCTGTAAAAACTCCAGCTAATTCTGCAGCCCAGTCCCTAACAACTCATCCCATGATTCCATTTGGTCCAGCTGCCTTCCAAGCATTAATATTCTGGAAAGCGCGTTGCACATCAGAAATCTGCAGTAGAAGTGGTTGTCTACCGGTAGTAGATTCTAATAGTGTGCTATTGGTAGTAGATGCTGCAGTGATAGTGGTTCCAGTTTCCACCTCAAAACGGCTGAAGAATTGATTCAGCTGCTCAGCCAAAGAATCACTGCTGCTGGACAGACTATTTTTAATATTCTGCCCTGTGATTTGTCGCAGACCTTGCCATACCCGACAAGGATCAGAGCTCTCAAAATGATGTTCATTCCTCTGACTATACATAGCTTTGGCATCCCTGATTCCCTTTTTCAATTTAGCTCTGGCCTCTCTTGTGCCCTGAGATGCTTTTGCTCTGGAGAGTGTCTGTGGAAGTGCTCTGAGGACTCTCAGGTTACTAGATTCCGCTAACTTAATTCTGGTTGTGTAGTGCAGTGGTCCTCAACCCCCGGGCCGCGGACCGGTGCCGGTCCGTGGAGCAATCTATGCCGGGCCGCCGCCCGAGGAACTTCAAATCATTCCCCTGTGGCGGCGGCCCGGCTCCCGGAAATGAGAGAGAGAGAGAGAGAGAGGCACACACATGCCGCCGCCCCCTTCTTCACCTGCTTGCTCAGATGGTTGTTCAGGGCAAAGCTGAGCACATGCGCTGTGAGGAAGGGCGGGAGGTAGCCGAGGCACGCTGATTTGGTCCCAAGGCTGGTGCTTACCTCCTCCTTGGCGAAGCTGCCCCGCGCGCCCAAAAGCAGACCCAGGAGAGTGCGTCTCCGGGCGCGAGCGCCAAGCGGGGGCGCGGACATGCTTGGGCCGGCCACGAGCAGGGACCCCGCGTGCCTTCTCCGGGACCCTCGGACGAGGTAAGGGGGGCCCCGGGGCCGAGAGAGAGAGAGAGAGAGGAGCCCTGCTCGGAAGGGCCGCTTTCTCCCGGCGACTCCCGAACCCCTCGGGCTGAGGAAAGAGAGGGGAGTGGCGGGGAGAGAGCGCCGGAGAGAGAGAGAGAGGCGCATGAAGTTTGAGTGTTCCTGGAGGCGCCGCCGAGCAGGACAACTGGTGCCGAGGCAGGAGGCGCGGTCTTGGCTGGCAGCGGCGAGACAGGCAGGCCGCGCCACTTTTGAGGTGAGGGGAGGCGGAGCGGCTCAGGCCAGGCCGGGCCTGGTGTTTTGGGAGGAGGGGGGAGGGGGGGCGTCTCAGGCCGGGCCGGGCTTTGGCCGGCGCCGCGCCTCTTTTGAGGTGAGGGGAGGGGGGGAGGTGGAGCAGCTCAGGCCAGGCCGGGCCTGGTGTTTTTGGGGGGCAGGGGGCGGCGCAGGCCGGCCCGGGTGTTTTCGCCGCCGCCACCGCAACCCCCCCGCAATTGCCGCCGCCGCCGCGACCACCCCGTAATCGCCCCTGCCCGCCATTGCTGCCGCCGCCGCGCCCCCCCGCAATCACCCTCACTCCGCCATCGCTGCCGCCGCAACCCCCCCGCAATCGCCCCCGCCCCGCCATCGCCGCCACCGCGACCCCCCCGCAATCACCCTCACTCCGCCATCGCTGCCGCCGCAACCCCCCCGCAATCGCCCCCCGCCCCGCCATCGCCGCCACCGCGATCCCCCGCAATCACCCTCACTCTGCCATCGCCGCCGCCGCCGCCACCCCCCTGCAATCGCCCCCGCCCCGCCATCGCCGCCGCCGCGACCCCCCCCCGCAATCACCCTCACTCCGCCATCGCTGCCGCCGCAACCCCCCGCAATCACCCTCACTCCGCCATCGCTGCCGCCGCAACCCCCCCACAATCCCCCCCGCCCCGCCATCGCCGCCACCGCGACCCCCCCGCAATCACCCTCACTCTGCCATCGCCGCCGCCGCCGCAACCCCCCCGCAATCGCCCCCGCCATCGCCGCCGCCGCCGCCGCGACCCCCCCGCCATCGCGGCCGGCGCCGCCCCCCCCCCCCGCAAGCGGGCCAGGGAAAAATTATCAATCATTTACCGGTCCGCGGTGATAAAAAGGTTGGGGAGCACTGGTGTAGTGTATTTTAAAAGTTATACCAACCCTGCAAGGCAGGATACATGAATAAAAGTGTCCCAAAGTTCCTTCTCCAGCCAAGACACTGGGCACTACACTTTAGTAAAATATTATAATTTTTATTAACAATTAGAAAAGTCAAAAGTAAAAGTCAAAATCATTTAAAATTTCAATAAAAAGGCAAATGTAAAGAAACATTAATATAGCATTGTTCAGTAGCAGGGTTCAGAAAAGACAGTCCAATAAAAGAAATGTAACTAAGTAATGCTAGCATAGAAGACTACAAAACCCATACTGGAGTACTAAAAGCTAAAAATCCTCAATCAAAGGCATATGCAAAATCTAAGATTCTCTTTCACTAGCATGAAGCAGCATTTCATTAGTAGCATCTCCTCCCACTTTCCCCAGTCACTCTAGTGGTCAACCAATCACAAAGCAATTATGAACATATTCATTAGTTCATTTTCAGTCTTTTCCCCTCCTTCAGTTCCCATGAAGTTCAATGTCAGGAATTTGGATGTTATGGCTTCTCTGTAGCCTCTTCTCTCCTCAGGCTGCACCTGTGAAAGGCCTAGGAAAAAACTAGGAAAACAACTACACAAACCATTTTTTCACAAACCCTTTCTCAATTTCCTGACATACCTACTGCCATTTTTCTATTTCCCTGACACAGGGAAGCTGTAACACTGGAGCATGTGGAACAACTCCCATGGTGGCTTACACCATGCAACCTCCAGATGGGCAGACCATTTATTCCACTCTCTCACACTATTTAAATAACTACTAATGCCCGCTCTACAGGATGGGGTTGCTCACTACGACCACCACCAGATTCATGCACTCTGGTCCCCCAAAGATAAACTTTGCATATCAGTCACCTCGAGCTTCTCACCATCATCAATGCCCTGCATGCCTTCGAGCTCCTCGTAACTGTTGAGTCCACAGCAGGCTATTCCCGCTGTAAGTTGCTGGATTTCCCCAATGCCCAATAAGAGAGATCCAACACAGAGAGGTTGTGGGGGTTCGCTTTCTGACTCTTGACTGTTTGTAGAAGAATTATAAGTAGACTTAGGAATTTCTTGAAAAATAAACGAACTTTTATTTAACATTTCCAACTTCAATCTTTCTTTGTCTTTCTTGTTATAACAATCTTCAACCGGGGTTAAAACAGGTATGCCAAAAGTTGGATCAAAACAGTTATCTAACAATATATTTCTATTCTTTAATGATTCCTCCCTCATTTGGGAGGAGTTCTCCGTTGTGACATCAAAGGACCTTTGCAATGGCTCCCGCAACAATGGTGTTGCACATTTTGAGGGATGTTCCAACCCCACCCTGGGATCCATCCTATTGGGTTAGGATCTGGGCTCCCTTTTCTTTCTCTCACCACTGGATTATTGACAGGTTTTGGATAACGAGGTGCGCATTCTGGTGTTGGAAGTGGAAGCCCATATCTCCGTCTTCCTCGGCACCCCCTCTCTAACGTCCCTAACGGTCCCGCCTCCCCGTGTGAACCACCCCTCCTTGCTAAGTTCTTTCTCTGTCTCGTGCCTCTCGGTTTGTACGCTCGCTTCTTTGAATAACACTCTACTTATTCTACTCTCTGTCTGCACCCCAACCCTTCTAACTTCCTTCTCCAAGTCTCGGTTCACTTGCACCGCGGTATGCCAATACATCCTCATAGGCATATCCCCAAATCTCCCTCCCACTTGTATTTTCTTATCTCTCCCCATACATCTCCAATCATCCGTTTGGACTTGTCTTTATCTCATCACTTTCTTATTTATCTCTTCCCTCTCTGTTTGAGTGTCAGTATCTTTAGTCTCAATGTCTAGCCCTTCTATCTCTTCCCTCACTAAATCCTTAGTCACCACTCTATTGATGACTGCTAAGAAGCCATCGGTTATCCTTGAGGGCTCCATCCCTTTCTTGGAACATCCTTGAGTTTATCGTCTACAGTTATATTTCCGCTGCTTATCTCTTTCTCTCTTAATTCTTTCCCATGATCTTTATTCAGATATTCCTCCTCCTCTTGTATCTCTGGTTCTTGTGCGGACGAACCCACGCTTGTGGCATCTTTCTCCCTTTCACCCCCCCCCGACAAGTGGGTCGTTCGCGGGGGTAAGTCTTGAACCCATGGACCCTGCCAGGAGAGATAATCAGCATTAGAATTTTCCCGTCCTTTCCTATATTGAATGTCAAACGCATATGGCTGTAAGCTTAAGTACCACCTAGTTAATCTGGGGTTGCAGTCCTTCATCCGGTTTAGCCAAGCTAGGGGAGCATGGTCTGTCACCAAAGTGAAACGTGAGCCCAACACATAATAATTTAATGAATTTATCACCCATTTCACCGCCAAGGCTTCCTTCTCAATGGTTGAGTATTTGACCTCTTTATCCTTCAATTTTCTGCTAATGAACAGGACGGGATGTTCCTCTCCCTTCTCTCGTTGGGCCAGGACGGCCCCAATACCTCTATCCGATGCATCAGTCTGCACAATAAATGGTATTCTAAAATTTGGTGCATGACGTACAGGATATGTACAAAGCTTATGTTTCAGGACATCAAAAACAGTTTGTTCTGCGTCTCCCCAATGTACGCGCTTTGGTTTATTTTTCCGAGTTAAATCGGTCAGAGGGGCCGCAATGGAAGAGAAATTCTTTATGAATTGTCTGTAGTAACCAGCTAGTCCTACAAATTGTTGTACTTCTTTCTTAGTTTTGGGAATGGGCCAGGCAGACATCTTGTCTACTTTGTCTACTTGCGGAAGAACTTTTCCTGCCTGCTTGCCTTGGATTCTCGACAGTGGAGCCTCCTGGCTGTGAAGCAAGCCACGGGGGTGTCCCCCCCCCTAATATCTCCAGAATGGAATGGTCTTTTTGGATCGGGTTTCTTGCGTTCTGCTTATGATAGTGTAGGGTGATCATCGGTGGCCTTGGGGAGCCCCGGAACCTGTCCAATTTTATAATTCTATGTTTTTCATTTCCATTGTGACTCATCATAACAAAACATGCAATTAAAATACCCACAGGCAACACAACCACCTTGTTTCACATAAACAAGCAGGGAGGCACCCACTCTATGTCCCTCCTTTATGTCACAGTCCATCTGTGGGTGCCCATCATATCTTTCCAGTGGCCAAACACATATCCACCAAAGACAACGACATGGCAGATTGCTTCAGTAGGTTCTCTACCCAGACCCACGCATAGGTACTGGATCTGTGATGGGTGGGGAAGTCTGTCTATAAACATGTTCACCTCCTCATCAAACAAAAAGTTTTTGTTTTTTGCTCCAGGGCAGGCAGAGGGCATCACTCTCTAGGCAATGTATTCATGACCAGTTGGTCCAACAGCCTCCTGTCCCAATGCTTCACAGGACTATAGTCAAGTTCAGACAAGACAGATCCAATGCAATTTCGTGGTGGCCTGGACACCCTTGGTTCACCACTCTCCAATCCATCGCCTCAACATTTCAGAGGCTCCCTGCCCTGCCTCACCTCTTAATGCAGGACAATATATTTATTTTATTTATTTTAGAGTATTTTACCCTAACTTTCTCCTTGGAAAAGAACCCAAGGCAGCTTACAGTAATGAAGAATAATATACAGTCCAGTACAATTAAGACATGTTCAAGTATTGAGAACAAGGAATTGAGGGACATCTTACAGCATTGATAGACAACATTACATTAAAGCTACAAGGTTATAAGTAGTTATATGGACAAAGTCTATGTGAAGCTATGGTTTCATATAAAAGACATATTGGTAGCCCCTCATTCATGAAAACCTTGCCTGAAAAGAAAGGTCTTTGCCTGTTTCCTGAACGACAACAGAGATGAGGCAGTCCTGGCCTCTAGTGGAAGGGAGTTCCAGAGTCTGGGCACAGCAGTCAAGAAGGCCTTTTCATGGGTTCCCACAAGACGTATCTGTGAGAGTGGCGGGATGGAGACAAGGGCCTCTCCTGATGACCTTAACACCCGTGTCAGTTCATACTGTGAGACTTGATCTTTGGGGTAGCTATGGTCAAGGTCAGCACCTTGAATTGTGCCCAATAGCTGATTGGCAGCCAGTGGAGCTGTTTTAATAAGGATATAATGTGATCTCTGTACCCCACCCCAGTCAGCAGTCTGGCTGCTGCATTTTGGACCTGTTGAAGTTTCCTGAGACTTTTCATTGGTAGCATCACATAGAGTGCATTACAGTAGTCTAGCTGGGACTCACTAGGGTATGTGTCTCTGTGGCCAGAGCTGGTTTCTCAAGAAAGGGGCGTAAATTGCATACTAGCATTAATTGTGCAAATGCGCTCCTGGCCATAGCTGTGACTTGCGCATCAAAGCTCAAAGATGAGTCCAAGAGCACCCCCAAGCTGCGTACCTGCTTTTTCAATTGGAGGGTGACCACATTCAGTACAGGTTGCATCTCTATCTCCCTTTTGACTGACCAGGAGCACCTATGTCTTGTCTGGGTTTAGTTTCATTTTGTTCATCCTCATCCAGTTCATTACTGCAGCTAAACACTCATGTAAAGTTGAGATAGTAGCTCCCTTAGAGTCTGGAGGTGACGAGAGGTAGATCTGGGTATCATCAGCATACTAGTGGCACCTAACCCCAAAAGACCTGATAATCTCCCCCAGTGGTTTCATATAGATGTTAAATAACATAGGAAACAGAACAGAACCCTGACAGTTCTGTTCTGAACATGAATCACTTAACACCACTTTCTGTGTTCTATCCTCCAGGAAGGACCGGAGCCACTTTAATGCAGTAACCCCAATTCCCATTTCAGAGAGATGAGTCAGGAGAATGCCATGGTCTATAGTGTTAAAAGCAGCTGAGAGGTCTAGCAAAACCAAAAGGGACTCTGATCCCCTATCCGTTTCCCTGCGTAAGTGCCCATAGCCAGGACTGAAGCCAGATTGAAATGGATTCAGGTAGTTTATCTCATCCAGAAACCTCTGGAGTTCCAAGGCCACAACCTACCCTAGGACCTTCCCTATGAATGGGATATTCACTACTGGTAGGTAATTTGTTCAGTATCATTGGGTCTAAGGAGGGCTTTTTAAACAGTGGTTTTACTATTCCCTCCTTTATGCATACAACAGGAATCCTGTTCTGTTGTAAGGAGGCATTCACTATTCTTCCTAACCAGTCTGCCATACCTTCTCTGGAATATTTTATGATCCATGAGAGGCAAGGCTCCAACAGACATGTGGTGGCCCTCACCTCCGCAAGGGTCCTGCTACATCACCTGGCTATAGGAGCTGAAAGTCATCCATTAATACAGGAGAAGTTGTGCAGGGTGTTTTATTTAGAGGCTCTGGATCAAGGTACCCTGGATCTGTTCAATTTTGCCCGTAAAGTGTTGCACAAATTCTTCGCAGCGAGATACACATTGGTCTGTATTATCCGCCTGTGGGTCAGCGTGCAGCAGACTTTTGACTGTTCTGAAAAGCTGCCCTTGCGGATTTTGTGTCAAATAAATAATGGTAGAAAAATGATTTCTTTGCTGCCTCCACTGCCTTGGAGTAAGCCTTCCAGAGGCCTTTCATTATTTCTTTGTCTGTTTTAATCTTGGTTTTCCATCAACACCTTTCAGCTCTACGGGCCACCCATTTCAATTTTGCAAACTCCCCAGTAAACCAAGCTGCCAATTTGAGTCTATTT
This sequence comes from Phrynocephalus guinanensis, assembly GCA_037367245.1. NCBI lineage: Eukaryota > Metazoa > Chordata > Lepidosauria > Squamata > Agamidae > Phrynocephalus > Phrynocephalus guinanensis. Next base: position 94,347,982 of record CM074741.1, on the reverse strand, counting down.
TGAGGAAGGAGACATTTAGGAGCTATCCAGTTAATGGCTTTGCTCATTTCCCCATTCCAGAGTTCAACCAAGGATTCAGTAGAAACACCCATCATAGAAGTAGGGAACTCCCCAAGGGCGGTTAAAGAAATCATCTGGATTAACATAAGAACATAAGAAGAGCCATGCTGGATCAGGCCAAAGGCCCATCTAGTCCAGCTTCCTGTATCTCACAGTGGCCTTACCAAATGCCTATGGGAGCGCATGAGACTAGATATCTGTCTCCTGCAACCACTCCCCTGTATCTGGCCCTTGAAGTACCCTGGTTGTAAGCCTGGAGATTACACATCTCCATCATGGTTTGTAACTTGTGATGGACTTCTCCTCCAGGAATCTGTCCAATCCCCTTTTGAAGGCATCCAGGCTAGACGCCATCACCACCTCTTGTGGCAGGGAGTTCCACAGACTAACAACACGCAGGGTAAAACAATTCTTTTGTCTGTTCTCACTCTCCCAACCCACAGTTTGAGTGGATGTCCCCTAGTTTTGGTATTTTGTGAGAGGGAGAAGAGTGTCCCTCTATCCACTTGACTCATGCCCTGCATTATTTTGTACGTCTTAATCATATCCCTCCTCAGACACCTTTTTCCAGACTAAAGAGGCCCAAATGTTTTAGCCTTTCCTCATAAGGGAGGTGCCCCAGCCCAGTAATCATTTTAGTTGCTCTCCTCGGCACCTTTTCCAGTTCCACTATGTCCTTTTTGAGATGTGATGACCAGCATTGTACACAATACTCCAGGTACGGCCTTACTATCATTTTGTACAATGGCATTATAATGTTGGCTGTTTTATTTTCAATCCCCTTTTTAATAATCCCTAGCATGGAATTAGCCTTCTTCACCGCTGCCATACCTTGAGGAGACACCATTGAGCTGTCCACCAATACATCAAGATCTCTTTCCTGATCCGTCACGGAGAGCTCAGAGCCCATGAGTTGATAGATAAAGTTTTTATTTTTCGCCCCAATATGCATTACTTTACATTTTGCTACATTGAAATGCATCCGCCGTTTCGCAACCCATTCCCCCAGTTTGGAGAGATCCCTCTGGATTCTTCGCAATCTTCTCTGGTTTTTACCACACAGAAAAGTTTTGTGTCATCTGCAAACTTGGTCACCTCACTGCTTATCCCTGTCTCCAGGTCATTTATGAACAGATTGAAAAGCACCGGTCCCACAACAGAGCCCTGGGGTACACCACTTTTCATTTCTCTCCATTGTGAAAATTTCCCATTGATACCTACTCTTTGTTTCCTGGATCTCAACCAGTCCTCTTTTTTAATTTTTTCATTATTTTATAACAAAACTAACAAACAAACAAACAATACAAACAATAAATGTGCACCCCCCAACCCCCCTGGGACCCATCCAGTTATTCCTTTGGCTTCATTTTCTTCTTCATCTTCTCTTTTTCTAACTGGCTTCTTAGAGTCCTTTTCTCCAGTACTGTGTTGGATTATAAATCAGTTGTTTCTCTTCCTCTTTTAATAATACATAGTCTATAAAATTTCCCCAAATATTATAAAAATATTCTTCCTCATTTCCCCTCGCAAAACTTTTAAACTGCAAGACAATTTATCATTTAAAGCTATGTCCCACACTTCATTATACCAGTCATCACTCTTGAAATCTAGCTTCAATTTCCAGTTTTTTTTTCTATAATCAGTCTTGCTGCTGTCATAAGATTTGCAATTAGTTCTTTTGTTGTTATATCATGTTCATTAGTAAGTGGTAATGATAACAATGCTATTTCTGGCTTACATTCAATATCGACTTAAAGTATTTCCTTTATCTCACTAAAAATCTGTTGCCAAAACTTTTGAACTATTTCACATTCCAACCAAAGACGAATATAGATGCCTATCTTTTTTTCATATTTCTAGCATAGCATGGAATATCTTGGATTTATTCTATTCAGTCTGACTGGTTTCATATACCATCTTAAAATTAATTTAAAATTTTTTTTATTCTGACTGATAATGATCGAATCCTCATCTTCCAAATTTTTTTCCATTCATCTTTTTTATTTCTTTATCAATATCTTGCTTCCACACCTCTCTTATTGTTTCTTGCTCCCTTTCTTCTAGAGAGTCCTCGATCATTTTATATATTTTACCTACCGCTCCTTTCCCTGGATTTTGGATCTCAACCAGTTCTCAATCCATAAGAGGACCTGCCCTCTTATCCCCTGACTGTGCAATTTTCTCAGAAGCCTTTGGTGGGGGACTGTGTCAAAAGCCTTCTGAAAATCCAGATAGACGATATCCACTAGTTCACCCAAATCCACATGCCTGTTGACCTTTTCAAATAATTCTAAAAGGTTTGTCAGGCAAGACTTACCCTTAGAGAAGCCATGCTGATTTTCTCTCAGCAAGGCTTGTTCTTCTATGTGTTTTAAGATTTTCTCTTGGATGAGGCTTTCCACCATTTTCCCTGGGACAGACGTAATGCTAACAGGCCTGTAGTTTCCAGGGTACCCCTTCCTTCCTTTTTGAAAAATTGGTGTGACATTTGCTATCCTCCAGTCCTCCGGCACTGTGGCCGTTTAGTCTTTAGTCTGGAAAACCCGTTAGAAACAACACTGAGATTAATAGATCAGATTGCGAAATATGGGGAAGTTGCTGGCCTGAAAATAAATAAAGAGAAAACAAAACTAATGGTTAAGAACCTGACAGGAAAAAAAGTTACTAACAGAGTAGACAAATCTGCAAATAGTAAAAAAGCTCAAATATCTAGGAATTTACCTGTCACCCAGATGCTCCACAATTAAAGAAGATAATTATGGTAAATTATTGAAAGAAAACAAACACAACCTTGAAAGATGGGAGAACAGGCAACTGTCATTCCTGAGATGGAATGCAACTATAAAGATGAATATATTGCCTAAAATCCTTTTTCTTTTCCAAACAATCCCAATCAAACGAGGAAGAAAATACTTTGGAGAACTGAACAAAACTATTTTAAAGTTCGTATGGTTAAAGAAAAAAGCAAGGATTAAAACCAAATTGCTACAAGAGAAAAAGGAAATAAGAGGTTTTGGCTTACCAGATTGGACACTGTACTACCAAGCTTGTGTGTTAACATGGCTAAGGGAATGGATACTGTTGAAAGGTAAAATACTTTTATACTTGCAAGGACATGATCTACAGCTAGGATGGCATTCTTTTTTGTGGTATGGAAAAACCAGAACACATAAATACTTTAAACTAATCTGATAAGAAACTCCTTAATTAGTACATGGGAGAAAATTAAAACGAGAACCTACATGAAAACTCTAAGATGGGTCTCCTCACTAGAAGCATTCACTTTTCCAAATCTCATAAAATTTGATAAAATTGTTACATACAACGATCTTTTAGATTCAGAAGGGAACTTAAAAACTAAAGAACAACTAGCAAATCAAGGACTGATACTTCCATGGTGGCCACTTATGCAAATTCAATCATCATATAAAGAAGATCTTAAATTATAAGGATTTTATAAAGAACAGCCTCCTGTTTGATAAAATATTACTATTATCAGAAGATAATTTAATTTAAAAACTTTATAATCTCCTGCTAGATTTGAAAATGGAAGATGAACAAGTAAAGGAGATTATGATATGTTTGGCCAAGAATATTGGTAACACAATTGAACTAGAGAAATGGCAAAAGTTATGGAGTCTGAATAACAAACTAACTCTGGCAACATCTTATAAAAATTTTATATAAAATATTTTATCATTGGCATTTACCACCAACTAGATTAGCAAAAATGTTTACAAACTTGTCTAACAAATGTTGGGAATGTAAAAATCATGATGGGAATACTATCATGCATGGTGGTCTTGTGTGAGGGCAAAGAAATACTGGGTTAAACTACATATATGGCTCAAAGAAATAACTAATCTGAATATAGAATTTAAGCCATAAATGTTTTTACTAGGTATTATGCCAGAAAATGTTAGTATACAGGATAGATATATTATATTACATATCTTGACTGCTGATAGAATAGCTTGGGCCGAAATGTGGAAAAATGAAAACATGCCTAAGGAGATAGACAGAATGACATTAAGAATCAAAGAAAAAGAGGACTCTGTGTATTACTCAACGTGGAATAGATTTTATGATTGGTTGGAGAGAAAAAACAATACATTAGGTGGTACTAACACAGGATGTAATCAATGTTAATCGCACCCAGACAATATGATGAAAGACAAATGGAATAGTTTGTAGAAATTAATTTAGAGATATGAATTGCTAAGATGATGGAATACTAATAAACTTATTATTATTATTATCATCATAAAAAAGAAAAAAGAAAATAAAACAGCAAACATTATAATGCCATTATACAAAACGATAGTAAGGCCACACCTGGAGTATTTTGTACAATTCTGGTCACATCTCAAAAAAGACATAGTGGAACTTGAAAGGGGACCGCGGGACCTGGAAAGGGCTTGAGGGAGGGGGGATTGCGCACCGCCGGCCTGCGCCTCCCAGGAAGCCCGGGCAAGCAGCGCACGAAGGGGGCCACGATCCTGGCTCCACGTGTGGAAGCCAGATCCCAGCCCCTTCTCGCCACCCTCCGCCACGGAGTCAAGAAGGAAGGGGCTGCCGTGGTGGAGGGCAGGGAGAGGGGGCTGCGATCCGGCTTCTGCACATGGAGCCAGGATCGCAGCCCCCTTCCCAGCAATTTCCGCCCTGATGCATGACAGTCCGGTCCGGACTGTCATGCATCGGGGTGAACATAAGAACATAAGAAGAGCCATGCTGGATCAGGCCAAAGGCCCATCTAGTCCAGCTTCCTGTATCTCACAGTGGCCCCACCAGATGGGTTTGGGAGCGCATGAGACTAGATATCTGTCTCCTGATACCACTCCCCTGCATCTGGCCCTTGAAGTACCCTGGTTTTAACCCTGGAGATTACACATCTCCATCATGGTTTGTAACCTGTGATGGACTTTTCCTCCAGGAATCTGTCCAATCCCCTTTTGAAGGCATCCAAGCCAGATGCCATGACCACATCCTGTGGCAGGGAGTTCCATAGACTAACAACACGTTGGGTGAAGAAATATTTTCTTTTATCTGTTCTTACTCTCCCAGCCCACAATTTGAGTGTATGTCCCCTAGTTCTGGTATTTTGGGAGAGGGAGAAGAGCTTCCCTCTATCCACTTTACTCATGCCCTGCATTATTTTGTATGTCTCAATAATATCCCCCCCTCAGGCGCCTTTTTTCCAGACTAAAGAGCCCCAAATGTTTTAGCCTTTCCTCATAAGGGAGGTGCCCAAGCCCAGTAATCATTTTAGTCGCTCTCTTCTGCACCTTTTCCAGTTCCACTATGTCTTTCTTGAGATGCGGTGACCAGAATTGTACACAATACTCCAGGTGCGGCCTTACTATTGTTTTGTATAATGGCATTATAATGTTGGCTGTTTTATTTTCAATCCCCTTTTTGATAATCCCTAATGGTAGCAGAAAAGACCATGGAGATTATGTTGCCAACATTGCTCAAAGAAGTTATCTAGCCATTCTTAAATATCTCAAGACAGCTGGCGGCCAATATATTCCTGCAGCACTTAAATTATTCCAAGCCAAGTCAATTTCCCAACTTCTATATGGTGCCCAATTAGGTCCCCTTTCCAATTACGCTCCACTGGAACGGGTACAATCTAAATTTGTAAGATCGGCCTTACAAGTTCCCAAATGTGTCCCAAATGTTACTCTCCGATTAGAGTTAGGCCTCATGAAAGTGGAGGCTAGAGCTTGGGTGGCTATTCTTACCTATTGGATTAGACTGCATTTCTTCCCTAAGGGTTTAGCCCTCCTTATTAGAAAAGATGACTTTAAGTCCAAATGGGAAGGGGCTATAATATCTAAAATCCTATCCTTAGGTCTGTCACAAGACATCCTTTTTACCATGAAGTATGATCAGGCCAAAGCAGTTATTAAGCAGCGGGTTACCGACTCAGAACGACAACTGGATCTAGCTAGCTCCCCTGCCTTTATTGTTAATGACTCCTGCAGGTATCTATCTTTCCCAATGAGATACTTAGCCAAGCTTGAGATACCCACCCACCGGAGGGCCTTTACCTTGGCCCGATGTCATGCCCTCCCTTCTGCTGTTCTTGAGGGACGATATCGGAGATCTCCCTATTCGGAGAGGCTATGTCCCTGTGACTCTGGCGATATTGAGTCAACAGAACATGTACTTCTTCACTGTTCCTTTTATAAAGACACCCGGGCTAAGCTTATATCTCCAATAATCTATAAATATCCAGGACGCTCTGGTCATTATTATACTCAATTACTTCTATCAGATATGAATTTTTCTATAACATATAGTGTGGCCAGGTTCTGCGCTGCAGCGATCAAAATCCGCAGGACAATGACCAGCGTCATCAATTAACTAAAAGTACCACTTACGATACATAGCCCCTAAGTATCAACAACTCTTGATTAAGAAACAAATGTGGGATGTCTTATGTGTATGGAAGAGTATGTATATATGTACTCTGATGTCTTTTGTATATATCTATCTTGATCTTCCTCTATGGCTCGTTGACATCACTAATTCCTCAGATACTAATAAGGTATAGCTTTGTGATGGTCAGGATGGATTTGTGGGCAGTTTTTATATTATATTATATATTTTATATATAATATATTTTATATTCTATATTTTATATCTTATCTATTTTACTACTATTTATATACCGTATCCTACTGCTGGTCACTGACCGTAATAAAGTTTGATTGATTGATTGATTGATAATCCCTAGCATGGAATTGGCCTTCTTCACTGCTGCCACACATTGGGTAGACACCTTCATGGAGCTGTCCACCAACACACCAAGATCTCTTTCCTGATCTGTCACGGATAACTCAGAGCCCATGAGTTGATAGAAAAAGTTTTGATTTTTTGCCCCAATATGCATTACTTTACATTTGGCTACATTAAAACGCATTTGCCATTTCGTAGCCCATTCCCCCAGTTTGGAGAGATCCTTCTGGAGCTCTTCACAATCTTCTTTGGCTTTTACCACACAGAAAAGTTTTGTGTCATCTGCAAACTTGCTTATCCCCGTCTCCAGGTCATTTATGAACAGATTGAAAAGCACTGGACCCAGGACAGAGCCCTGGGGCACACCGCTTTTCATCTCTCTCCATTGTGAAAATTTCCCATTGACACCTACTCTTTGTTTCCTGGATCTCAACCAGTTCTCAATCCATAAGAGGACCTGCCCTCTTATCCCCTGACTGTGCAATTTTCTCAGCAGCCTTTGGTGAGGGACTGTGTCAAAAGCCTTTTGAAAATCCAGATAGACTATATCCACCGGTTCACCGAAATCTACATGCCTGTTGACCTTTTCAAAAAATTCTAAAAGATTTGTCAGACAAGACTTACCCTTGCAGAAGCCATGCTGATTTTCTCTCAGCAAGGTTTGTTCTTCTATGTGTTTTAAGATTTTCTCTTGGATGAGGCTTTCCACCATCTTCCCTGGGACAGATGTAAGGCTAACTGGCCTGCAGTTTCCCGGGTCCCCCTCCTTCCTTTTTTAAAAATTGGTGTGACATCTGCCCTCCTCCAGTCCTCCGGCACTGTGGCCGTTTTAAGAGACAAGTCGCATATTATCGTTAAGAGATCTGCAATTTCATTTCTCAGTTCCCTAATAACCCTTGGGTGGATGCCATCTGGGCCCGGTGACTTGTTAATTTTCAATTTATCAATTAGTCCTAAAACATTCTCTCTTTTAACCTGTATTTGATTTAATTCTTTAGGAATCTGCTCAAGGTCTTCTGTCGTGAAGACAGATGCAAACTCATTTAATTTTTCTGCAATTTCCAAGTCCTCCTTAATCTCCCCTTTTCCTCCCTCACCATCCAGAGGGCCAACTGGTTCTCTGGCAGGTTTTCTACTTCTAACATATTTAAAGAAGCTTTTATTATTACCCTTTATATTGCTAGCCATGCGTTCCTCAAAACCTTTCTTTGCCTCTCTTATCATCTTCTTACATTTCTTTTGCCAGAGTTTGTGTTCCTTTTTATTTTCCTCATTTGGGGAGGATTTCCATTTACAGAAAGACCTCTCCTTGCACTTTAGAGCCTCTCTAACTCCACTCGTTAACCATGCCGGTGTCCTCTTGGACTTAAATGAGCTCTTCTTTCTTTAGGGTATGCACTTGTGCTGGGCCTCTATTACCGTTGTTTTAAACGGGCTCCATGCACTCTGTAGAGATTGGATTCTTCCAACCTTCCCCTTCAATTTCTTTCTAACTAGTTTCCTCATCTGAGGGAAGTTTGCCCTTCGAAAATCAAGGGTTTTTATGTCTGATTTGCTTGACACTCTTCCTCCAATATGCATGGCAAAGAAGATTGCAGCATGGTCACTGTTCCCCAGAGGCTGAGTGACATTCACATCCCTGACCAGGTCCTGAGTATCAGACAGTATTAGATCCAGAGTTGCCTGTTCTCGGGTGGGCTCCATGACAAGTTGCTCTAAGGCACAGTCATTCAGCAAGTCGAGAAACCCAGTTTCTCTTTCTTGCCCGGAGCTCGCATTGGCCCAGTCAATGTGGGGATAATTGAAGTCCCCCATGATTACTATCCTATCTTTCTGAGACACCTCCATGATTTGTCTCCTCATTTCAAGGTCCCCCCTCAAGTTTTTGATCTGGTGGGCGATAGCATACCCCAACTATCACATCACTCCTTGGACCTGGTAGTTTAACCCACAGTGATTCTATGGTGGTCAGACCCTCTGTCAATCTCCATTCTGCTGGATTTTACCCCTTCTTTAACGTAGATGGCCACTCCCCCTCCAACCCGCCCCTCTCTATCCCTTCTATAGAGTTTATAGCCTGGGATTGCTGTATCCCACTGGTTCTCTACATTCCACCAGGTTTCTGTTATGGCTATTACATCAATGTTATCCCTAGCTGCCAAATGTTTAAGTTCTCCCATTTTTGATCGGAGGCTTTGAGCATTGGCGTAGAAGCACCTGTACAGTGGGTTCTGCAAGAGCAGCAGCTGCTTTGTTCTCCCCCCCCCACAGCTATTTTGTTCAGTAGACAAACTATCACATTCCATTATTCTCCCAGTGCTAATACCTGCTATGTCATCTCTATGTGATTCTCTACCCTTTCCAACCTCATTCCCTGTGGATGAGGTGTTCTGAACCGGATGCCACTCAGCTCCTGTCGGCTTTCCCCCAGTTATCAGTTTAAAAGCTGCTCTGCAGCCTTTTTGAGATAAGTGCCAGCAATCTGGTCCCATCATGATTCAAGTGCAACCCGTCCCTCCTGAACAGGTTTGGCTTGTCCCAAAATGTTCTCCAGTTCCTGACAAATCTAAAGCCTTCCTCTCGACACCATCACCTCATCCACGCATTGAGGCTTCTGAGCTCTGCCTGCCTGGCGGGTTCTGCACGAGGAACAGGTAGCACTTCTGAAAATGCTACCTTGGAAGTCCTGGACTTCAATCTTCTTTGTAACAACCTGAACTTGGCTTCCAAAACTGACCGCTTGGCCTTCCCGACATCATTGGTACCATCATGTACCATGACAACTGGCTCCGTCCCAGTTCTCTCTAACAAGCTATCTAGATTTCTCATGATGTCTGCAACCTTTGCACCTGGCAGGCAAGTGACCATACGGTTATCATGCTCATCACAAATCCATCCCTCTGTATTTCTAATTATAGAATCCCCTAGCAGAAGGAACTTCTCTCCTGCAGCCTGTTCTTCTACATGTACCTGATCCTGTATCTCATCAATTGTGATGAGGGAGAGATCCTCAGGTGGAACCAGTTGTTTCTCGGTGTGTGCCTCATGAGGTGTGATGAGGGAAAGAGCCTCAAATTGATTGTGCAATATGAGACTCTCTGAGCGATCCCTTGGCCTTCTACTCCTTTGAGTCACATTCCTCCACACATCTACCTCCTGAGTTGGGGAAGTGATTACATCCTCAGAAGTGTGCCCTGTCTCTTCTTGGACCTGGATAGTCTGTTCCTTTCTGTCCAAGAACCGCTCAAGCTCCTTAATATGTTGCTGGTTCGATATGCGGGCCTCTAGCTCCTGGACCTTCTCTTCTAATAGTGCAACCAGCTTGCACTTGCAGCAGGTGTAGTCAAGATGACAAACATGGCACAAGTGTTAGAGGTAACTACAGCTGCTCCCTCAGACTCCATTTTAATGAGTGCAGTATTCTGGGCCTTGAAGATTTTACAGTGTTACTAGCTACTACTCTAGAAATAATAATCTAGTACCAATGTTCCTCTTTTTAGTGTAACTCCACCCCAAGCTCAGTGGAAGGCTTAGTCTGGCACCACCCCTGCTTCCTAGCAACTTCCTTTGTTTAGCTGATTAATGGCTCTTTGTATTTAAATGAGCAGTTAAAGTTAGCAGACGCAGAGGGAAAACAGAGGTCAAACAGCCCTAGCTGAACTGCTCCAACCCAGAAACTTACCAGTGCTGTCTTCTTTCTCTTTTTCTCAGCAGTAGCTCTGCTTGGATTCACACCCAGGCTCAAATGCTGAGGCCCGACTGGACTGTCATGCATGGGGGCGGAGATCACAGCCCCCTTTCCCCACCCTCCGACCTGGTGCGTGACAGCCTGACTGGACTATTATGCATCGGGGCGGAGATCGCAGCCCCCTTTCCCCGCCCTCCGCCCCGGTGCGTGACAGCCCAACTGGACTGTTATGCTTTGGGGCGGAGATCGCTGGGAAGGGGACTGCAATCTTGGCTCCGTCTGGGAGCTTGGGAGGCACATGGGAGAAGCCTCAGAGCCACCAGGGAGGTGGCAGGGAGCGATTGCATTGCTCCCCGCCCCTCCACCTGCTTTCTAGTGATCTCCGCCCGATGCATGACAGTCCGGTCAGGCTGTCAAGCAATGGGGCGGATTTTGCTGTTAAGGGGGCTGCGATCCGGGCTCGGCATGTGGAGCCAGGCTCACAGCCCCCTTCCCCCGCCCTCTGCGTGACAGCCCGACTGGACTGTCATGCATCGGAGCGGAGATCGCTGGGAAAGGGGCTGCGATCCTGGCTCCGTGTGCAGAGCCAGGATCGCAGCCCCCTCTCCCCGCCCTCCGCCCCAGTGCGTGACAGCCTGACTGGACTGTCATGCATTGGAGTGGAGATCGCTGGGAAGGGGGCTGCAATCCTGGCTACGCGTGCCAAGCCTGGATCGCAGCCCCCTTTCCCCACTCTCTGCCCCTGTGCGTGACAGTCCAACTGGACTGTCATGCATCGGGGTGGAGATCGCAGCTCCCTTTCCCCACCCTCCGCCCCGGTGCGTGACATCACGGTGCGGAGATCGCTGGGAAGGGGACTGCGATCCTGGCTCCGTCTGGGAGCCTGGGAGGCGCATGGGAGGCGTACGGGAGAAGCCCTGGAGCCACCAGGGTGGTGGCGGGGAGCGATCGCATCACTCCCCACCCCCCGACCGCTTTATAGTGATCTACGCCCCGATGCATGACAGTCCGGTCAGGATGTCAAGCAATGGGACAGAGATCGCTGTTAAGGGGGCTGCGATCCTGGCTCGGCTTGCAGAGCCAGGATCGCAGCCCCCTTCCCCCGCCCTCTGCTCTGGTGCATGACAGCCGGACTGGACTGTCATGCATTGGGGCGGAGATCGCAGACCCCTTTCCCCACCCTCCACCCCGGTGCGTGACAGCCCGACTGGACTGTCATGCATCGAGGCGGAGATCGCTGGGAAGAGGGCTGCGATCCTGGCTCAGTGAGCGGAGCCAGGATCGCAGCCCTTTCCCCCCGCCCTCCGCCCCGGTGTGTGACAGCCTGACTGGACTGTCATGCATTGGGGTGGAGATCGCAGCCCCCTTTCCCCACCTTCCAACCCGGTGTGTGACAGCCCAACTGGACTGTCATACATCGGGGCAGAGATCGCTGTTAAGGGGGCTGCAATCCTAGCTCGGCTTGCAGAGCCAGGATCGCAGCCCCCTTCCCCCGCCCTCCGCTCTGGTGCATGACAGCCGGACTGGACTGTCATGCATTGGGGTGGAGATCGCAGCCCCCTTCCCCCGCCCTCGGCTCTGGTGCATGACAGCCGGACTGGACTGTCATGCATGGGGGCGGAGATCGCAGCCCCCTTTCCCCACCCTCCGACCCGGTGCGTGACATCCTGACTGGATTGTCATGCATCAGGGTGGAGATCGCTGGGAAGGGGACTGTGATCCTGGCTCAGCGTGCGGAGCCAGGATCGCAGCCCCCTTCCCCTGCCCTCCGCCCTGGTGCGTGACAGCCCCACTGGACTGTCATGCATCGGGACGGAGATCGCTGGGAAGGGGGCTGCGATCCTGGCTCCACGTGTGGAGCCAGGATCGCAATCCTTTCCCCCCACCCTCCACCCCAGTGCGTGACAGCCCGAGTGGACTGTCATGCATCAGGGCAGAGATCACTGCGAAAGGAGCTGCGATCCGCGTGCAGAGCCAGGATTGCAGCCCCCTCTCCCCGCCATCCGCTCTGGTGTGTGACAGCCTGACTGGACTGTCATGCATCAGGGCGGAGATTGCAGCCCCCTTTCCCCGCCCTCCGCCCCGGTGCATGACAGCCCGACTGGACTGTCATGCATGGGGGCGGAGATCACAGCCCCCTTTCCCCACCCTCTGACCTGGTGCGTGACAGCCTGACTGGACTGCCATGCATCGGGGCGGAGATCGCAGCCCCCTTTCCCCACCCTCTGACCCGGTGCGTGACAGCCTGACTGGACTGTCATGCATCGGGGTGGAGATTGCTGGGAAGGGGCCTGCGATCCTGGCTCCACCTGGTAGCCTGGGAGGCAAGCGGGAGGGCAGCGGGGAGCGATTGCATCACTCCCCGCCACTTCCCGGGCCCCTCCGACAAGCCTCAGTGCCGCCCGGGGGGGTGGCAGGGAGCGATTGCATCGCTCCCCCGCCTCCTCCGAGAAGCCTCGGAGGCACATGGGGGGCACCGGGGAGCAGTCACATTGCTCCCCGTCACCCCCGGGCCCCACCCAACCCACTTCCCCATATTGCGGATTTTCAGGCATCGTGGGTCGTGTGGGTCCCTAACCCCCGAGATAGGCAGGGGTTTACTGTATTTTGTCTCCCCGTTGATGATGCTGGTTGTGATTAAATCAGTTGCTTCAGAAGCTTCAGTGAGTTCACCACCTTTCCGTCTTTAAGACCAGTTTTTAGTGAATTGTCCATAATTCTGCAAAAACATGTAGGGACTCAAATAAATTTTAAAAATTCATTCTGTTCCAGGCCCCTCCCAAAACAGTATCATGGTTATGTGGCTGAATTTGATTACAGCTGCTGAGTTAGTATGTGTGACGCATTGCAGATTCGTCTACCTCGTAACTTAAAAACTAACCTCTCATCGAAACATTTTTAATTTTATAGAACTATGATGAAAATATAAGCATGTATGCAGTCTCCAGCCATACAACAAACACTATATTAACTAAATAATCAATCTCTTAAAAGAAAAGAATAAAAATTTACCATCAAATCCACTGGAATCTATTTTTTTTGCAATGACAACAAAGCAAAGTGATCAAAGCAAAGTGACAACAACCCAGTACCACTTGAAACAAATGACGCACAACCACAAAAATGGTTCAATGAGTGGAAGACGTAGCATAGAAAAGGAGATAATGGTGTTATGTTATAAAAATAGATTATACTGCTAAATTTCTAAGTCTTAGTAAAAATTTAATATTATTGCTGTTGCACCCCTGACATACACTTGTGGCACCCCAGGGTGCCACAACACCCAGTTTGAAAACCACTGGCCTAGACCTCTGAGTAAGAAGGACAAATCTTTTGGATGAAGAATCCTCTTTTCCATCCTACTGTGATGTCTCACTTCCATTAATTCAAGCTTGCTAATCACCTATTCACAGATACCCCAAAGAAGCAAAAAGAGGTTACTTACCTGTAACTGGTTATTCAAGTGGTACTCTGTGAGTTCACACGTCCAGCCCTCTGTCTGCCATGGTTGTCTGTCAATTATTTACAGACCTTTTTGGAAGAACTGAGCACACCTCAGCTAGAGCAGAGTATATGGTGAGGGGCAGTCCTAGCGAACATGTGATTCAGCTCTGGAACATTCCAAAAATCTCTGCATGCGCATTTAACCCCCTTTTTGTGAATTCACCTTTTTTGCTGGTATAATCTTAATATTTGCAACAGATGAAGATTTCATTTTTAAAACAGCAACTTTTCTGATTAATTTTAAAGTGATTTTAAAAAAATACTGATTTGGTTCAACATCATAGTTGATGAGACACATCATAGAAAGATAATTATGAAATTAATGTGTTGTGAACTATCTCCAGTTTAATAGATTAATAATTCATATTTTGCTATACCTTATTGGAAGAAGAATAACTGTTACCAGTGACAAAATGGAAAGGTGGTAATGAATATTTGTTATGTTTAGTTTAGCCAATCATAAAGCTTGTGAGAGGAGCATATTGGGGCAAAAAATCAAAACTTTATCTATCAACTCATGGGCTCTGAGTTATCCGTGACAGATCAGGAAAGAGATCTTGGTGTGTTGGTGGACAGCTCCATGAAGGTGTCTACCCAATGTGTGGCAGCGGTGAAGAAGGCCAATTCCATGCTAGGGATTATCAATCAATCAATCAAACAAACTTTATTACGGTCAGTGACCAGCAGTAGGATACGGTATATAAATAGTAGTAAAATAGATAAGATATAAAATATAGAATATAAAATATATTATATAAAATATATATATAATATATAATATAATATAAAAACTGCCCACAAATCCATCCTGACCATCACAAAGCTATACCTTATTAGTATCTGAGGAATTAGTGATGTCAACAAGCCATAGAGGAAGATCAAGATAGATATATACAAAAGACATCAGAGTACATATATACATACTGTTCCATACACATAAGACATCCCACAATTCAGCCTTTAAGTAAAACTTTGTTTTTAACATTGCAACTTTAAAATGAAATTCAATCAATTATCTACCTGATGTTTTATAAAAGAATAAACTTGTTCTATTTTTAAACTTTAAAACCCTCTATAAGTGTCCAGTAACCTAGTGGTGGCAGTGGTATCTGGTAATGTCACATATATTGGTGGCACAGTGGTGGGATCACGGAAGAGATCCAGTTGTGTCTTTGAGAAACCAGACCCTTAAAATGGTTTAAAAAGAAGAAAATTAAAATAGTGAATCTAAAGTGGAGTTTGGCAAAGCCTGGTGGTTTATTTGATGGGAGATCTTTAAGTAGAGAAAGGCTCCCTTTGAAAAGCACAGATTGTCTGAGTGAGACCTGGTGAATTTCTTCTGGTTGCGTGGGGTTTAGGACCTAGCAGAAAGAAGCAGGTGTCCAAAACAAACAGAGAGAGGTTTTATTTGGAGACTTCTACGCTGATCTAGGAAAAACTCCAAAGGTGTGGAAAATCAGGTTTCTGATATTTACGTGTGCATTCACATGCACTATTTTCCAGCCAGATATGTCCCATCCTATATCTGTTCAATTCCTTCTTTTTACCTAGATGTAGCACCCTACATTTCCCTCTGTTGAAATCCATTCTGTTACCTTTGGCCCAGCACTCTAATCTGTCAAGGTCCTTTTGGATTTTCATCCTCTCCTCTAGGGAATTAGCAAACCCTCCCAATTTGGTATCATCTGCAAATTTAATTAGCATACTCTCTATTCCTTCCTCCAAGTCATTAATAAAGATATTGAACAGCACTGGACCCAGAACAGAACCCTGGGGCACCCCACTGGTCACGTCTCTCTAAGCTGAAGAGAGGCCACTTATGATCACCCTTTGGGTGCGATCAGTCAACCAATTACAAATCCACCTAACAGTAGCACTATCTATCCCACTTCCTACTAACTTCTTAGCAAGAATACCATGGGGAACCTTATTGAAGGCCTTGCTAAAGTCCAGATAAGCAATATCCACAGCATTCCCCTCATCCACCAGGCCTGTAATTCTATCAAAGAAAGAGATCAAATTAGTCTGGCATGACTTGTTTTTAAGAAACCCGTGTTGACTTCTTGTAATGACAGCATTATTTGTTAGATAATTGCAGACTGACTGCTTAATAATCTGCTCTAGGATCTTTCCGGGAATTGAAGTCAAGCTGACTGGGCGGTAATTATTTGGGTCCTCTTTTTTCCCCTTTTTGAAGATGGGGACATTAGCCCTCCTCCAATCGATGGGGACTTCCCCTCTTCTCCAGGACTTCTCAAAGATTATTGCCAATGGTTCTGAAATTACTTCTGCCAGTTCTTTTAATATCCTTGGGTGTAATTCATCTGGCCCAGGAGACTTAAATTTATTTAATGTTTCCAGGTGTTTTTCTACTACCTCTCTACCTATTCCATGTTGCAATTCCCATCCTACCTCATCTACTCTTTGTCCCGGTGCATCTCTTTCTTCCTTTTGGAGAAAACGGAAGCAAAGAAGGTGTTGAGTAGTTGTGCCTTTTCCTTGTCCCCTGTTAGTAACTGGTTATTATCGCCACGCAGAGAGCCTATCATTTACTTATTTTTCCTTTTGCTGTGGACATGAGTAAAGAAACCCTTTTTACTATTTTTAATCTCTCTGGCAAGTCTAAGTTCATTTTGTGCTTTAGCTTTTCTTACCACCCCCCTGCATATATTAGCTGTTTGCTTATATTCCTCTTTGGTGCATTTCCCATTTTTCCATTTCTTGTACTTGTTTTTCTTTATAGTTAGCTGAGTTGAAAGTTCTTTAGTAAACCATTGCGGTTTCTTTAGGCCTCTCCCATTTTTTCTTCTTGTTGGAGCAGTTTTAGTTTGTGCCTTTAATATCTCACTTTTTGGGAACTCCCATTCATCATGGACTTCCTTCTCTTTCAGTGTTTCAATCCATGGAATCACAACCAATAATTCTCTAAGTTTACAAAAACTGGCTTTCTTCAAGTCCAGGATTCTTGTCTGACTATGCTTAGCTTCTCCTTCCAACTGTATAAGAAATTCCAAGAGGACATGGCCACTTTTACCTAAAGATCCCACTACTTCAACCCTATTTATAAGGTCCTCCTTATTGTTTAAGACTAGATGTTTGTGCCTCTTGTTGCCTCCTCTACCTTCTGGACCATGAAATTGTCTGCAAGGGCAGTAAGAAATTCGCTAGACCTTGCATTCTTAGCTGAGTTGGACTGCCAGCATATATTAGGATAGTTAAAATCTCCCATTAGTGCTACATCTCTCCCTTTTGACTATGTGGCCATCTGCTCACAGAAAGCATCATCCCACTCCTCTGGCTGGCTTGGGGGGTCCATAATGTATGCCCACAGTGACATCCTTCCCAGTTTTTTCACCCCTGATTTTCACCCAAATTCTCTCAACGTGCTTCCCCTGCTGTTTATCATGTATTTCTTCAGAAGTATAAATGTTCTTAATATATAAAGCTACACCTCCCCTCCTTTCTTACTAGGTCTGTTCCTTTGAAACAGGTTATACCCTACAATAACTACATTCCAATTATAAGTCTCATCCCACTACGTTTCAGTGATTCCAATTATATTATATTTATTTTGCTGTATTAGTTCCAGCTCCTTTTGTTGTTTGTTCCCCATGCTCTGTGCATTGGTAAATGCACAATGCTCTGTGCTTTGTAAAGAGACAGAGAGAATAACATAGCTTTTGTTATTTTGCAGATAAATAAATCAATGCCTTGAATCTATTGGGTTTTTTGATGATTTTTGATTCCTTTTCCAGTATTGCTTCATTTTGTATTTTAGTTCAGACATAAGGCTCCATACAGTATATTGAATCTTCTCCAGGTGTATACCCTTTACCTTTCTGAAATACATATACCAACAGTTTATCCCATATTCCATTAAAATCATTAGACTTACTCAAGCCTTTCCTAATTTTAATTTCACAAGTCAATTTATCATTAATAGCCAAATTCCATAAATGCCTATACTATTTCTTCAATATTAATTGGTTATTAGATTTCCAATATTTGGCAAAAATCAACCTTGCCATTGTAATCATTATAATTACCAATTCCACCTCCTCTTTCTTCAGTTGTGTATCCTCAACCACGTTTAACAATACCCATTGAGGGGACATTTGAATCTTTTCCCCTAATATTTTTTATTTCATTAAAAACCAATGTCCATTCCATTTTCCTTATCTCACATGCCCACCACATATTTTATATCTCCAGAAAATTGGAGACATTTCTTTATTTATTATATTTAGGGAAGCCCAGCTCCTCGTGCTGCTATAATCTCAGAGGCAAAGGAGGCCACCTCATCCAGATAAGAGGTGACTTGCGTAGAGAGAAGGAACCTAAGCTTAACCAAGCCTTCCCACCCTTGCATTCTATCGAGGATCGAGGATAGATATTTCTTACGAAGTGCATCGTGAGTTGGGCAATGAAAGAAGATGTGTTCAAGCGTTTCAACGGCATTAGTTTGACATGGACAGATCCTCTGGGAGTAAGGGATTCCATTGAACCTGCCTGACAATAGTGCCGAGGGGAAGGAATTGCATCTGGCAAGTGAATAGGCTCTGCACGCTTTGGGACATGTTAGGTAAGTCAGAAAAAGAGCAGGCTTCCCAGGTAGGACTGGGATGTTAAATTGAAGTGGGGAGCTGGTGGTATTGGCTTCGCTGCACAGTTCTTGCCATTCAATGTTCAATAGCCTGTCTTTAATAGTCCTATATGCTTCAGATTGACTTAACATGCCAAGCTGCTCAATATCCAATCCCGCTACTTTAAGAGTGGTAAGAACATCGGAGATCTCGACTGGGAGGTCAGGATCTATCAAAAGTTGATATAATAAACGGGTATGAACTGGGTTGTAAAGGATTCCAAGCCAGAATTTAATAGCTCTTAATCTGGCCAAGGTCTTCATCCTTATCATGCCAGTTTCTAAGCAAAGAACGGCGTATGGGACACATTTAGGGAGGCCTAGGATTCTTCTCAAAAAAGAGGCTTGAATACTCTCCACTGTGCGATCTATAGCTTTATACCAAATTGGTGATGCATATAAGATTTGAGATAGGGTTTTGGCCTTAAATATTGTCAGGGAAGCTGGTACATACCGATTGCTATAGCTAAAAAAGAATCGTGAGATTGCGCTAGCAGAGATCTTGCTTGAATTTAGGACATACTTGTGATGGGAGAACCAGGTGTGCCTGTAGTTGTAGTGAACACCCAGGTACTTAAATGACTTTACCTGCTCTATAACATTACCCTTACAAAGCCATTTGTGGGCAGTCCATTTTCTCGCAAAGACCATTATTTTAGATTTGGAGTAATTGACCTCCAATTTATTGGCTAAGAAATAGTCCGTGGCACCATTAAGTAAGCGTTTAAGACCTATCCTAGTGCGAGAGTGAAGTATTGCGTTGTCGGCATACAAAAGCAATGGAACTTGTGTCTGACCCAGTTTTGGGCAATGGCTATTCACATTCCGCAGATTAGGAGCCAAGTCATTTAGGAAGAGGTTGAAAAGTGTTGGGGCCAGAATGCAGCCCTGCTTCACTCCTTTATTTCTTTTGAAGGGTTGAGTTAGTTTGCCATTCTGAGAGCATCTAACCGTATATAAAGTATCGGCATGCAAGGCTCTAATTAGGAGAAGTAGCCTTTGATCAATATTCCATCTGGATAATTTATCCCAAAGTAGCTCTCTATCTACAGCAGGGGTCTGCAACCTTTAAGACATAAAGAGCCACTTGGACCCGTTTCCGACGGGAAAAAAAAACTGGGAGCCGCAAAACCATTGCGACATTTAAAACAAATATATACAACCACCGCCGCCGTTCTCGCTGTTCCGCCTCAGCAACCGGGCGCTGGGCCAGCCGCCGTTCGAGGCTCAGTGAGGCGATGACCCGCGCTCCGGGCCTACCAGCGCCGCTGCTGCTGCCGCCACGGTCCCGCAGCCGGAGGCGAGGGAGCGGCGCCCGCCTCAGCGGTTGAAAGGACAGGCCTGCGACTCTGCGGCTGGTCCCTTTTTTTGGAAGCGGGCGAGCGGCGACCTCTCCCCCCCCCACACACACACTTCTTGCAGCCGTGGTGTGTGTGCGTGTGTGGGCAAAGTTTGGCTTGTGAAGGAGACGGAGGGAAGGGGCGGGTGATGCGACACACACACACACACACACACACACACACACACACACACACACCCTTCTTGCAGCCGTGGTGTGTGTTCGTGTGTGGGCAAAGTTTGGCTTGTGAAGGAGACGGAGGGAAGGGGTGGGTGATGCCACACACACACACACACACACACACACACACACACACACCCTTCTTGCAGCCGTGGTGTGTGTGCGTGTGTGGGCCAAGTTTGGCTTGTGAAGGAGACGGAGGGAAGGGGCGGGTGATGCCACACACACACACACACACACACACACACACACCCTTCTTGCAGCCGTGGTGTGTGTGCGTGTGTGAGTTTGGCTTGTGAAGGAGACGGAGGGAAGGGGCGGGTGAGTGAAAGCGCGGGGAGGGCTGGGCGCTGGGCCACCGTGGATCTCCCCGGTCCGCTCCTCCATTCTGCTTTCGGACCCCCTTTTTGTCCGTCCAGGCCGCCGTCACCGCCGCCACCACCACCACGAACCGACCGGCTGCTTGGGCCTGGCCGCCGCCGCCTCCCCTCGCCCTTTTCCTGGCTGGGCGCGGCCATTGTGCCCGCTTCTCCCTCGCCGCCGCTGCCTCCGCCTCCTCCACTTCCGGCGGTGGCGGGAGGAGGGGGAGGAGGAGGAGGTGGTGGATTACCAACACGCGTGGCTTCCTGCTGCTGCTGCTGCTGCTGCTGAGTGGCCTCTGACCCCCGTGGCAGGAGGAGACCCTGGCGACCACCGATGCCACCTCCCACCACCCCTCCAACGCCGCCGCTGCCGCCGCCGCCATCCTGGCCCTAGCCGGCCCAGGAGCCTTCGCCACGGCCAAGGAGGTGGCGGTGCACCGGCGGCGGCAGCAGCGGCTGCAGCAGCACCAGAAGGAGGAGGAGGAGGAGGAGGAGGAAGATGAAGACGAGGAGGACGGTGGCGGCGGCGAGCTGGAGTTTCCCCCGCGGTCCTAGTTTAAATGCCATGGGACCCCTTCCACGAGGGGAACCTCCCGGAGCCGCAGCAAAGGTTCCAAAGAGCCGTGGGTTGCAGACCCCCGACCTAGGCCTTTCACATTTCAAGATGTTATCTTGTTTAACCATTATATAAAATTAATTTAAGTTAGCAGTCCCAAGTTTGGTGCACAAAAAACAGAACAACAAAAACAACATAACCCTCTTCCCCTTCTCCCTTCCTACCCAAATTCCCAACAAAATCCCAACATACAGAGTTAATCTCCCCCTCTTCTCTCCGATATCTTCTTTGGTATACGAGTCCACCAACTTCCGGGGGGGGGGGGGAGAGAAAGAGGCATGACCCAATATCCTGGCCATGATCTTAATAATGTCATAGGTCAGATCCATAACATAACTCTAGTACTGCATTATAGAGGTTCTTACATATATACATTAACATCTCCCACCTATTTTACTTTACTATTAATTATAAAAAATATATGCAAAGCTCTATAAACTATACATAATCTATAGTGGATTTATATAATCTAGTATAATTACCTACTCAGAGATTAATCAACTACTATTGGAAAATAAACACTCCCCAATAATAACAAACTCCCATTATATCTGGACCCTACCCCTTTAGAAAAAACCAACATAAAAAATTTACCAGATAATCTCCCTTTAATACCCCCACACTTAACCAATTAATTCTGGTTCAATTAATATATCCAAAAAGGTTATTCACCCATTTCTACCAGATGTCCCCCTCTCATATAATCTTATGTTTATATCTATGTATATAATGTGCATGCACATACATATACATATACCCATACATACAGATATACCCACAGCCACACCCACAAAAATGATTTCCTAATTCTTAATTGTCCATGAGGAGGGATATTAAAACAAATGCTGATTTAGTTGAATCTTTATACCTTTAATCCATCCACTACTATTCAATTTTCTCAACTTTACTCCATATATTCCTCTCCTCCCCAATCTGTCAATATGGTCCCACATTTTCACTTATATATACAAAATTCATAATCACATTGAATGTATAATTATAATTTCTACAAAGTACCCTCAGAAAAAAAATTCTCAAAACCACACACATGCTTCGTATTTTGTCTCTGGTGCTTGGGTCTTGCCTCTGCCAGTTTACTTCCTTCTTCTTGTTCTGTTATCTCCGACATCTGTTCTCCCTCTGATGACTCTTCTTCACTCAACTTCTCCATTAATGACTCCCACTCTTTTTTGGTAACAATGCCATAGCCTCTCGTCATATTCCAAGGCTCTTGAACTGTTTTTGCTTATATGTCACTCCCTTGTATACTATTTTCAGAAAAATTGGATATCCCCATTGATAGTGAATGTTCTTGGACCTCAAAATTGATGTAAACTCTCTCATCTCTCTTCTGTAGTCCATTGTAAAAAGAGAGAAAAAAAAACGCATAATGCTATGTTGCTGAAATTTTAAATTATCTGGCTTCTCTCTGAGGGTATTCATTACTTCCTGCTTTTTAAAAAAATGCAAATCTCACCAAGACATGTCTTGGAGCATCTCTATTCCTTGGACCCACTCTATGAACTCTTTCCAAATCATAATGGTTAAGAGGTGTATTAGGCACTACCTGCTTAAGCCAATCTAAACGTTTTTGTAACAGGTTGTGACAGTTCAATGGTTGTGGGGTTCCTCTGATTAGGTGGTCAAAAGGCCCGGAGGCGGGGGAGTGCTGGAGGTGCACCCCACGAGAGGATTTGGCATTTTGACGGGGTCCTGAGACCAAGGACTCCAAAGACGTCTGGGATTTCCTCCACGACCCACGCTATTGTAACAGGGTGTCCCGTGTTATGCCGCTGGTTATAGGCTTCCAGCTGGTTTAAGCTTGAAGCCGCGGGACTGGCGAAGGAGAAAACCAGAAGATTGAAAGACTGGTGATATAACAGGACTCCTACAAAAGGTTAAAAGATTATAAAACATTCTAAGACCACGACGGACACAATCCCCCTCAGGTGAAGCAAAGCGGCTGGTGAGTACGGAGGGGAGAGGTTTAAGGTGGCGAAGCTGCTGACAAATCCCAAACTATTGTCCGCAAGGAGTGCTTGTCTAACAGCTGTTTTGCAACTTCTCAAGTGCTGTGTGCTACAGGACCATCTCTTCACGTCATTTTTGTGAGCGCAAGATAACAACTGTTGTAGGGCTGTTGTTCCTCCTGTGGCAGTTTTTTCTGCCTCACCACCCCCATACCAGCCCGACACCCCCTTTTTGGGGGGTTCCTGACTATTCTTTTCCAATATTTTATGACAACGCTCTAAGCGGTCTCTTGAAGAAAGCCGGTTTGACGGGAGAAACTATAGACTCTTGCAGCTAGAACGAGTGCCTCAAAGGCATACACCGCCAGTCTTCTGTTAAAGAGCCCTCTCCCTGGGAGTGAGGCAGCTGGAGAGTGAGGCAGCTGGAGGACTTTCCCTACTCCTCGCAATTCTTTTGTGCACCTGAATCAACACTTATCAAGTGAGACATTAGCAATAGAAAAAAAAGATCATGAACGGAAATCCTATTTTCTTTGCGGCGGCAGGAGGGAACTAAAATAGACTATTGGTAACATTGAAGAGACTAACGGGGAGCTGACGGGTAATCAATCGGGAAGGTGGTGGCAAGGAAAAGAACTTTGGAAGGAACACAACCCGGAAGAGAAGAAAGGAAAAAAAAGAAGAAAAGATGAAATGGAATACTAAGAAGTACTAAGAAGCACACATGATGATGTTAATAGGTGAGTAAAACAGGACAATTGAGGGAATAGTTATCTTATTTATTTGTTCAATGTGGATGCTTCTAAAGTTGTAAACTTATGAATTCGTTACCAAGAACATAGTAACTATCTCGCTTCTTAATATAATCACTATCAAAACATTGAAATAGGGAAAGTAATTAACCTTGGAATTAGTGTTAACAATTAATGAATTATTTAACTGCTTTTGTGATAAACCTTTGTGACCAGCTCCTAAAAATTTATTATATAATATATTATAATTTATATATTATATAATATATAATATTATATATAATATAATATATATTATAATATATAATATATAATATATAATATAATATATATTATAATTTATAATTATAATATATTATAATTTATAACCAAGAATAATATAAATGATTTAATTGGTCAGAATAGGGGGTAATATATATATATAGATTAAGAAGATTAATTGCTATTAGATTGGTTTTTTTCTTTGTTGATGTTATATGACATTGTTATCAACCCAACTCTAAACGTTATATATATATGACTATTATGAATCAGTGTAAGCAACAGATGTAAGTTTTTGGACTTAAACTAAGTGCTTAAAACAGCAATTGAAAGTTGGAAATATGGCTAGTAAGGGACCAAAAAAGTTGGGATCCGCTCCCTCTTCTACAGATTCTAGCCCGGCTCAATCTAGAACCATTCTTGATTTAATGGGGAAAGAAACTCTAAAAGACTCGACTAAAGAACAATCAAGCAAGGACATGGAAACAATCATGGCCATGTTCCTAGAGTTGAAGGCAGAGATTAAAAGTAACCAACAAAAAATAGAGGAACGGATAGATAAATTACACGATAAAATAGAGGAAACAGTGAAAAATCTAGAAATACAAGTGAGTGATCTGAATCACCATCTAACTGAGTCTAAGCAAGAAATACTCAAGAATAGTAACAAAATAGATGAGCTAGATAAACACTCCAATGAGATTGAAGAAAAATTGAATAAACAAATAAAACTAAATAGAGAGCTACAAGAAACAATATTAGAACATTCAGATTCTATATTAAAGACAGAAATGGAAAAATCAGCCCATATGTTTAGAATAAGAGGAGTGGAGGAAACAAAAGAACAAGATCTCTTAGGCACAATAATTCATCCTCTAGCGGAAAGAATGGGTTTGGAAGCGAAAGAACTAGAAAATGAGATAGAATATATACATAGGACCAATTCAAGGTTCGCAAAAATAAATAAGTTACTAAGAGATGTGAGAGTAACATTTGTAAGGCGAGAAATGAAAGAGAGGGTGATGAAGGTAATGAATGAAAAACCCTGATGATTTTAGGGAAAGAGGTAGTGATTCTAAAAGAAACCCCACGATGAATAAGGGAGATGAGAAAGAACTATAGATTTCTAACTGAAGAACTAAATAAAGATAATATAAGATTTAGGTGGCTGTTCCCGGAGGGTATGATGGTCAACTGGCAGGCAAAAGGGAGACACTACAGGAAGCAAGGGAATTTTACAAACAAAACTTCAAAGAAACTGAGAGAGACCACGCAACCGAGGCAGACGAAGATAAAATAGGAACATCCGGAAATAAAAACCAGAGACAATATTACAAGAAATTAGAAATAAATTCAGACCAAGAGGTAAGGGCAGAGTCGGAATCCCAAATTAATACAAGGAAAAAGAAAATAACTTAAATTATAGATCAACTAAAGGAAAGTATAAATGAAAACCAATATAATTTCAGTAAATATCAAAGGATTAAATATACCTGAGAAGAGAAGGAAAATATTTAATAAATTAATAAAGGAAAATGCAGACATTATTTGTCTCCAGGAGACACACATTAAAAAGAAAGACTCTAAATTACAAGAATGTTCAAAACTTGGGAATTTATTCTACTCGGCGGATTCAGAAAAGAAAAAAAGAGGAATTGCGCTGTATGTTCAACCCAGAATAGAGGCAAAATTCATAAAGGCAGACTCAGAGGGTAGAACGCTAAAGGTTGAACTTAAAAAAGAAACTAGAGTAATCCTCTTAGTGGCAATATATGCTCCGAATAAAAATCAAAGAAGTTTCTATCAAAATCTGTACAAGAAGACAATAAGAAAATATGATTATATTTTACTTCTGGGTGCTTTTAATGCAGTGGTATGTAAACAAAGGGATTATATGGCCGGAAAAAATAAAAAGAAAGGTAATAAAAGGACGCTACCGAATTTTTTTCCCCAATGGGTAGATGAGTTATGTTAAGCAAATGTTTGGAGGGAAAAACATGTTGGGGGAAAAACAATATACCTTTTATTCGATGGCACAGAAATCGTGGTCTAGGATTGATATGGTGTGGTCAACGACCAATCTTAGGAAAGAAATTTTGGAGGTTAACATTGAACCCAATACCTATGCTGACTTCAATCCAATAACAATATCATGAATAATACAGAAAAAGAGACCGGGCAGATGGCTCTTCGATAGGGAAATACTGACAGATAAAGAATTTCAACATAATTTAAGTAAAGAGATGGAATATTTTTTTAAGGAGAATACCACCGCAGATATAGAACTGCAAATCATATGGGACACAGCTAAAGCAATGCTCAGGGGTAATATAATTGCCTATGTGGCAAAAAAAATAAAGATAAGAAAAGAAGACTTAAGAGAGCTAAAATCAAAACTTGGTATGCTAGAAAAGCAGTTAATAGGAAAGTGTGAGCAGAGATCAAGGATAAAAAAGGGAATTAAATTTAGTTAAACATCAAATAAATATGTTGGAAGCAGAAGATTTAGCCAAACAGATTAAGAGGTGTAAGCAAAATTATTTTGAAAATGCAAATAAACCGGGGAAATGGTTAGCTTATGAAAAAAAACAAGATACATAAGAGGACTTAGAGACAAAATGGGCAATCTATGTGTGGAAAAAGAACGTTTGCGGGAAATTGTCTCTGACTTTTATACAAAGCTATATAAATCCAAAGGAATAGCTATAGAGGATATAACCCAATATCTTAATCAAGCAAATATCCCCAAAGCAACCAAGGATATAAAGGAATTGTTAAATCGAGAAATACCAATTGGAGAGTTACAAGAAGCGTTAGATAAACAAAAGACGGGTAAGGCACCTGGTCCGGATGGCCTCCCAGCTGAAATTTATAAATGTATCAGAGAAGTAATATTAGGTCCAATGTTGAGAACCTATAATGAAACTCTGAATAAAGCTAAAATACCCCCCTCATGGGAAGAAGCTATAATAACTATCATTCCTAAAGAAAATTTGGATAACTCTTTGATAGCAAATTATAGGCTGATCTTTTTGCTAAACTGTGATTATATTTGTGACTATTATAGCAAATAGGTTTAGCAAATTCCTAATTGATTTTATACATCATGATCAGAATGGATTCCTATCTGGAAGACAAATTAGAAATAACATACGGTTGATTTTAGATGTTTTGGAGTATTATGAAGCCCACCCAGACAAAGAAATGGCAATACTTTTTTTAGACACGCAAAAAGCTTTTAACAATGTAAATTGGGATTTTCTGCTCAATCAACTACAAATGATGGAATTCATAGACAAGTTCACGAGATTAGTGGGGGCACTATATTCTAAACAAAGGGCAAAAATAGTAATCAACGGAGAGTTAAGAAAGGACATTCAGATACACCAGGGAACAAGTGAGGGATGCCCTTTATCCCCGTATTATTTAGATTGGTTATAGAAATTTTAAACAGACAAATAAGGGAGAATAAAGAAATAACAGGGCTAAAAATTAAGCAAGAGGAATACAAAGTCCAAGCATTTGCTGATGATCTGGCTTTTATTTTAGAAAATCCCATTGATTCAGCGTCTAAAGTGATTGAAGAAATTGAAAAATTCAGGAAGGTGGTGGGTTTGAGGATAAATAGAGATAAGACTAAATTTCTTACAAAAAACATCATAAGCCAAGGGAAACTTAAATTGGAAGAAATAACAGGAATACAGAATAACAAAGAAAATTAAATATCTTGGAATTCAACTGATGGCGAGATGTACGTCTTTGAAGGAGGACAATTATAGGAGAGTATTAAACCAAATAGAAGAGGATTTTTAAAAATGGGATCGACTAAACTTGTCAACCTTAGGAAGAATAGCGACAGTAAAGATGAATGTGCTTCCAAAATTACTTTTCCTATTTTAAACCATCCATATCAATTTAGGGCGGAAGGTTTTTGGATAATTGAATAAAATAACAAATAAATTCATTTGGACGGGGAAGAAGCCAAGGATTAAACTCAATTTAATGCAGGAGTGTAAGGACAGAGGAGGTTGGGGAGTATCCAATTGGCGCCTTTACTACCAAGCATGTGTACTGACTTGGCTAAAGGCTTGGATCTCATTGTGAGACAACAGATTATTAAATTTAGAGGGTTTTAACCTCCAGAGGGGCTGGCATTTTCATCTATGGCATAGAGGAGTTAAAAGTAAGATATTCAATAGTCACTTCCTTAGACGTTCTCTCGCTCAAAGCTGGAATGAGATTAAAAGGAAATATTATATGAAAATACCCAGGTGGTTCTCGCCGCCAGAGGCAATTACGCACCCAAATTTAATAGAGCAAGGAACACTATCCACATATAAGCACTTACTAGACAGAAAGGGGCAGTTAAAATCATACGGACAGTTACTCACATCGGGTCTTATTAAATCATGGCTGCCGTACCATCAAATTAATGCGAGATACAAACTAGATAGAAAGGAAACTGGGATTGAAAAATCAGGAATCAGCATTAGATAAGCTACTATTAGGAACAGAGGTTGAGCTCATTAGTAAACTGTACACATTCATGTTGGATTGGGAGTTAAAGGATGAGGAGGTAAAAGACATTATGATTAAATGGGCGAGAAACATCCATCAGGAAATAAATCTAGAGCAGTAGAGAAGGTTATGGAAGACCAATTATAAAGCAACTATTGCTACATTTTATAAAGAAAACCTTTTGAAGATGTTCCATAGATGGCACATAACTCCTGAGAGGCTACATAAATTTAATCCACAAATTTCTGATAAATGCTGGAAATGTAACAAAAGAAGGGAACTTTCTTCCACTGTTGGTGGACGTGCAAAAAAGCAAAACAATTTTGGATTAAAATACATAAATGACTACAGGAAACAACGAAAAGAATAATAAAGTTTAAGCCTCAATAATTTTTATTAGGATTGACTATGGGTGAGCAACCCAAAGAAATAAATTACCTAATAATACATATTCTAACAGCCGCAAGGTTAGCTTAGGCCCAAAAATGGAAACTGAAAACAACGCCCAAGGACAAAGAAATAATCTCTAAAATTCTGGAATGTGCAGAGATGAATAAATTAACAAATGTGATAAATAACAAAGAAGATAACGTCTATGCACAAACTTGGCAATTATTTTATGAGTGGTTAAATAAGAGACTTAATAAGAAAAATTAGAGGGAGAACTTAGTAAGATAATTTTTATTTGATGAAGCACAAGACATTGAAGACCGCACAATGTAGGGGGTGGTGGCAAAATATAAAAACACACAAAGATAGACTAGGTGGGAGTAACCGCACGGATGTAGGTTGACGTCAAAATGAATCATAGATATTTTTTGATAATTCTGAAATGTGAAGGCATCAATTGTGACTCTAATATTGTATTCTTTGTCTTTTCTACCATCGTCTTTCCTTTCCTTTTTTTACTTTGTAACAATAACAACTACAATAAAAATATTCTCATACATAAATGTTTTTGTAACAGGTTTTTCTCATCCACACCAAGGTCTGGCTGGCAAGCCTTGTTCTTATATCATTTGTTCTCTTAAGTCAGAAACTGCCATCTCCTGATCCAGCAATTTTCCTGAATAATATTTAAGTTGCCTCTGGGTATTTTCAACCACTGCTCCCATTTTCTTTAATTCCATTTCCACACTGCTGACAAGTTTTTTATAATCCTTTTGTAAGTCCAAAACCCTTCCGTCGATACCCTCAACTTTTTTTTATCGAGGACAAGAACCTTCTGGTCCATCTTTCCCAAGGATTGAAAAAAGGACTGTTCCATATTAGCATTTTTTTGCTCTAATCCAGGTTTTTTTTTGTTTAACACAGCTACATTATTGGCCACCAATTCTGTATTTCCATCAACTTTTAAAAGATTTGAGCAGATTTCTTGCTAAGTTTGTTGAACATCCATATTGGAAATATCCTGCTGTTGTTGAGAGGCCTCTAAGCGTACTAATCTTCCAACAGATTTATTACCTGGACCCGATTTCTCCTTTTCCTCTTTCCTCACCAAAGCAGCTTGTGCACCTCCCTTAAACCACTTATGCATAGGGCCTCATGAATAACTACAAATTAAGAATGTTCAACTGCTATTGATCAGAGTAGAGCCCATTAAAATTTATGCAAGAATCAGAGGGGAAATGGGAAAAAACCAACAGATTGGGCTCCACACAATTAATTGACCAGCAGATGGAGCACATCCTTGATGCTGTATCCAGCTATGGACTTTAACTGTTCCAGAATGCCATTTTCTCTGAATAAGGGCCTTTTTACACGACCCCTAAGATCTGCTGGCCACTTAAATTCGGACCAGAGATCTTAGGGGTTCGTCGCTCTTCCTCTGTCTTCCTCTGTCCCCACCCCCCGCCGCACTTCCTGGTTGCTGGCTGCCTGAGGGAGGGAGAAAAAAGAAAGAAAAGAATGCCGGTTTACCTCTGTTTTGTTCCCGGCAGCATTCAGATCTCTTAAAGGGGCGGGGCGCAAAAAAAGAACAAACAGAAGCCAGGAGAGCCCCGCACTCACTATCCTTACACCGGATCAAATATTTGTCACCATCAAAGACCAGGTACAAGAAAACTGCTGTTTGGTCGTGCTAAAGTGGGCGGGGTCGCACTTAATTGTCTGCAAAGTCCGGAGCTGGTGGGTAAACATTTTTAAGGTCCGGACCTTGCAGCCATTTGCGGCGGAGCTTAGGGGTCATGTATAAACGCCCTAAGTAAAATTTGAAATCCTTCACCCCCATTAAATGCTTTAATCTTAAAATACTTTCTTGAGATAGATATATGGCAATCACACTCCCCAAGTGAAAGCATAGATGCAAAAGTTATTTAAGTCCAGAGCAATTTTAAAAAAGAAAAAGAAATCCAGCCTCCAAAGTCCAGCTTCAACTCCTTATCAGTCACTCACTGTTTATGTTGGCTCTGCTCAGTAAGGCAATAAATAAACTAAAAAGCCCCAAACAGAAAGAAAACATCCAAAAGAGTCCAATAATATCAGTGAACTAGAGTTCCAAGCTGAATTAATTAATTACTGTCTCAAGTGTTGACAAAAACTCTTAGTTTTAGTTTTAGCACTCAGAGAAGCAGTGTTGTCCGTTCAGTTTATGAGACTTCATTAAAAGCTGCCCAGCTGCCCAAAGCAGCTCCAAGCTTAATTAAGACGTTCCCTTACTCACATGAGTACATCTTGAAAGTCATTCTGTTACTTTAGGACCATAAAATATGACTATGGACAATTTGACTTAAAATTATCACAACTAGCATACTAAAATATTGTATATCCAAACAATTATTACCAACAGAATTTACTTTTAAATAATATTTATTTGTAATTTTAAGTAACAAATGGAGTAACAATCTCCTAAACTGTTTACTAGTTTATGTGGAACAAAACAACCCCCCACAAAGCAATGTTTAAAAATCCAGTATTAATTATTCATATTTCTTCTCCACAGTATTAAATAAAAAAACATAATTTTCATAAAATGAGGGGGGAAATGTATAGAAGGGAGTGGGACAAGTTTCAATGATATTTTTAGAAATGATTTGGAAATTATTTGAACTCCTTGTCTTAACATATTTTATTCATCAAGTTAAAATAAAACATTCCATAGTCATTTTTTCTTTTTTCAATTTTGTCAAAAAACAAACAAACAAAACAAAACCCCAAAAAGGCTTCAGGAAAAAATGAACCCCCCCCTTTTCCGGTTTTCTTCCGGGCCTTCACATCTCTAATCAAGCTATGTCAAGACACAGATCCATCTAAAAACCACCGTGAAATTGTTTGCCAAACAGAAAAAGAGTGTCAAAAGTGGTTAACATACATTCTATAGATACGACATAAAATATTGCTGTGCAGTGGTTCCCAACCTTGAGTAACCCAGGTGTCCTTGGAGCTTCTACCACCAGTTTATACCACCAGCTATGCTGGCTGGGGTTTCTGGGTTGCCTACGTTGGAAACCATTGCTATAGTGGTTTGAGCATCATTGCACTCTTCCCAATCTGGACAAATTTGATACTGTGTATCAAATGAAGTAGAAACCTGTGGTCTAAATCTTCAAGAACATTATTGAATGGGTTGAAGGCTGGTAATTATCTTCTTTGTTTACCTAGAGAGGTGTGTAGATTTGACATCCAGTTTTGTGTCTGATTGTTTCTCCATGTGCCTGGCAGACTACCAAAAATGAGGTGGAGAAAGTGGAAGTCACTTCTGGTTTTGGAATTATTTTTTGGTATTAAATAGAGATGGGCACGACTTAGCGGTATTCCCATTTCCGTTTCCGTTACTCGTATCTGTTACTCTACGGAAACGGTAACGGGAATTACTCCACCAGAATTCGAGCTCGAACCGACGAACGAACAATTTGGTCTGATTTGTCGTGCTCGTTACTTGCATCGCGGTGATCGCACAATGCCAAGCGGCACAGAAAAAAAGTTTTTAAAAGTTAAAAAAAAATGATTCCCGGCCCTAAAAGTAGGCGAAAACTGTCTGAGGGCACCTACCAGGCCAGAAGGGTGTTTTATTTTGGGGGGGGTTCCCTGCCCCCCTCTCCTTGGCTATTGCTACTGCTGCGCTGCTGGTACCAGGCTGGGAGGGCGCATCCATTTGCCATGCAGTGCGGGGGATCCAAAATGGCGACCGCAATATTTTTTTTGAAATCGTTGCCCAAAAACCCACCAAAGCACCACAGAAACATGCGAAAATTAGCTATTTTAAATGCTTGAATTTTTACAGTAGCAGCAGTGGGTTTTTCTTGCAAAAAAAAAGTCTCAGTTGATTTTATTTTATTTTATTTTATTTTATTTTTTTACACCTGCGCATTCGCAATGATGGGCTCGCCCATGGGAGTGGACCATGCAAAGTTTTGGAGCCATTCCACCAATCGCATGGCCAGGTTTTGCTGACTGTACCAGGCTGGGAGGGCGCATCCATTTGCCATGCAGTGCGGGGGATCCAAAAATGGCGACCGCAATATATTTTTTTGAAATCGTTGCCCAAAACCCCACCAAAGCACCACAGAAACATGCGAAAATTAGCTATTTTAAATGCTTGGATTTTTACAGTAGCAGCAGTGGGTTTTTCTTGCAAAAAAAAGTCTCCGTTGATTTTATTTTATTTTATTTTATTTTATTTTATTATTTTATTTTTTTACACCTGCACATTTGCAATGAGTAGACCATGCAAATTTTCCACTAATCGCATGGCCACTTGGCCAGGTTGACCACAGAGACTTCTGGGATGTGCCAATCGGGCATAAACAGCCCACTAATCGTAGCCCAAACCCGAACCCTAAGCCTAACCCATGCGCCAGTACACTGTCCTTCTAAGTGGGTCAGAGAGGCACCCAGAGGTGCACCCCAATACTCACCCTAACCTCACCCGTAACTAGCCTAACCCTAGCCCTTGCGCTAACCCGTCTTAACCCTAAGCCAGATTTACTTGCATTGCACTACTTGCAAGTACGTGACACACAGCGGGTGCAAAGAGTCTGCCAGTCCGTCACTTGTGGCTCTGGCTGACTCCTGCAGCTCCCTCCAGGAGCCCGCTACCTCCCCCAAACCAGTACTAACGACAACGAAAAAAGAAAAAACGAACCGACTAATTTTTGCGAAATTTCACGAAAAACGGAAACGAGCGTGCCTCCGACACACGACAACTCGAAAACGTCATTTTCCCTAGTCGTGCCCATCTCTAGTATTAAATACTGAGAGAGGTTATTGAGATGTGACCTGTTTGAAATATTATTCTGTGCTCCTGGGGGTTCCTGGAACAGCAGTTTGGCATTCTTGATGGAAAAACAAATTTAAATGATTGGAGAGTGTGATGAGAATGAGGGCTGCATTTTACTCACCCCTGGAACAACTGAAAAATATTGTCAAGGTTGTGGGTTTCTCACTGGAATAAGAGAAAAAAAAGCCACCTGGCCCTGAAATGGAATTTATTCCTTGTTTGTGTAATTCACCTTTCTTCTATGATGGAAGAAAGACAAATGACACACAGAAAGTATTCTGCTTCTTAATTTCTTTACTTTCTGATTATAAATTAACATGTTCAGTTTCTACAAAGTTGCTGCATCATGTGCCTGTAGTGTGCTTATGGTCATGAAACAAATCTCTATGTTTGATTATCAAATATGCTGTACATTTCAGGCATTTTTCATGGCTTGGATTCATAGTAAGGCACAGAGGTAACATGTTCTTATATAACTTTATCTCATGAATTAGGGTGCCCAGGACATTTCTGGAATGTTTCTGAGTGTATTTAGAGAATTACAAATGGAAGAAGGCTCACACGAGGGTTTTCTGCCCCTTATGACAGAAAATTCATGGGCCTCATTTGGTGAGCACAGAGTTGACTGGTTTTAGGTATTTTGCACATTAATCAACTGATTTGCTGTTAACCAAATAAAATGTGTCATACAAACATTCTTCTAGTCTTCTTTCTTGACAGACTCTCTAAAGTCTAAAGACACAGAACCCTAAACCATTTCCAGCTTGGATATTGGAACAAACTTGTTCCATATGAATTTGCCCACTAACTTTACAATGGGATGTTTGATTATGGCCCATCATAGTTAGATTGGTTCCCTATTTGTTCCATTTTAGATGGTCAGTAAAAGCCTTTTTTGGTGATTTTTTTTAAATCTTCTGTTAATGGCTTCTTGTAAATGCAATTGTACTATTTTGTTTTTTGTTTCATGTGAAATGTTAATATATCATGTGCCGGCTGAGTATGGTTTCCCAACTATGTTAAAGTTTTCAATGTAGGCACTCCATAGTGGTTGCAGGTCCATTTCTGCTGTTCACACCTTGGAACAGTATCCCTCAGCCAATATGTATGGCAGTAGAACATTAGAAGAGCCATGCTGGATCAGGCCAAAGGCCCATCTAGTCCAGTTTCCTGTATCTCACAGTGGCCTATGGGAGTGCATGAGACTAGCTATCTGTCTCTTCATACCACTCCCCTGCATCTGGTCCTTGAAGTACCCCGGTTTTAAGCCTGGAGATTACACATCTCCATCATGGTTTGTAACCTGTGATGAACTTTTCCTCCAAGAATCTGTCCAATCCCCTTTTGATCCAGGCCAGATGCCATCACCACATCTTGTGGCAGGGAGTTCCACAAACTAACAAAAATTATTTTGTCTGTTCTCACTCTCCCAGCGCTCATTTTGAGTGTATGTCTCCTAGTTCTGGTATTTTGTGAGAGGGAGAAGAGCGTCCATCTCTCCACTTTACTCATGCCCTGCATAATTTTGTACGTCTCAATCATATCCCCCCTCAGGTGCCTTTTTTCCAGACTAAAGAGCCCCAAATGTTTTAGCTTTTCCTCATAAGGGAGGTCCCCCAGCCCAGTAATCATTTTAGTCGCTCTCTTCTGCACCTTTCCCAGGTCCATTAAGTTAGTGCTCCAACACTAGAGGCATTCAAGATAAATTTGGACAACCACCTGGCAGCTATCCTTTGATTTGTATCCCTGCACTGAGCATTGAAGGTTCGACTTGATAGCTCCTTCCAATGTCACTCCGGTATGATTCTGTGATAGCTATACAGCTATCAAAGTGTTGTGGGGAAGACCTGGGGCGGGGTGGAGTAGCTGCTTCTACTAGTCCCGCTCGTACATCCAAATCCAAACCACAATTACTAATTCCCAAATATTGTTATATATTTCGGCTTTAGGATTTCAATGCATTTTGAGACAACTGAAAGCTTTACAGAAGTAGAATAAACTTGTGCTGAAGAAATAAAATTAACCTACATTGTTGTCAACCCTGGTTTCTTCATTCACCATGCTAGGGCAGAACTATTATTTTCATAACATGTTCCAGCCTAGTGTTTGCCAAAATGTTGAAATTGAGAACATTTTTGTACAGGAAAACTGTCAGATAAGTGTCTCAATAAGCTTTTTGTCTAATGGCTACCTTGAACAAAACAAACAAACAAAACCACTTTCTTCTATTTCCAAAGGCTTTTTTTCAACAGAAATGTTTTAAGTTATTTTTTTCTGTTACATAAATGTAAGTTTCCAGATTCACTGAAAAATCGCATAGCTACAATAATCTCTGTTGTTTTTCCAGACTGGAAATTTAGAAAATGGCTCAAAAGACTGAGAGAGGTGAGTCGCCTTGGAACAAGCTCCCATTTCTGCTGATTAATGTATTACTTTATAGAGCCCAGCCAAAGAGGAGAGAGGCAAAACTTGGTCTTTGAAGGAAAAAGAAATCCATCATACCCCTCCTAATTAGTGTTTGCTGCAATTTATCTTGTCTGAAGGCTACTGCTGATTAAAGGAGTGAAAAGCTGAAAGAGAAATGGCATCCACCAAGTGGCAAGAAGATATTCTGTTATAGAAAGTGGTCAAGGCAGTGCGGAAGGAACTTTCCAAAACAATCCGTACTGAGATGTGACAAGCGATCCAGGAGGATTTCAAGGAGAAAACAGAAAATTAAGTGACAGCATAAAAAGGCTGCTGGAGCATGTGGATGAATTGGAAGATATTAAGGATATGGGGAAAAGGGTGGATGCAACAGAATTGAGATTAAAGACTAGAATCTTGGGTGGTGCAGGCAGAAGACCAACAGAGAAGAAGAAACTTCAGGGAGACAGTTTTTTTCTGAACTGATTCAGGGCAAATACATTATTCCAGAACTCTTATCTCTCTTGTCAGCTAATGGTTTAGAAATAATTACAGAGAAGGAGATTGAAAGAGTGCACAGAGAGCTAAACCTAGACCCAAAGATAATGCCCGCCCGAGGGACGTAATAGTGGCCTTGTGCAAGGAGAAAGTAATGGAACAGTTGTTGAAAGAATTGAGGAAAAAAGGCCTTTTGACCCATAATGGTGCTACAATAAGATTTTTCCTGGACTTATCCTTGGAGACAATAAAGAAAAGAAATGAGAGTTTTCACATGAGAACTGTCAGAGGCTAACTGCAGATTTTCCTGGATTTATCCAGCTACAATATTGGTATAGAAAGAAAATCGACAGTACAAAGCGAGGAATCCATCTGAGGCAGAAACTATGTTACAGAGACTGGGGATTAAGAAGGATTCCCCAAGAAGTCTTCAAGAGGAACAAAAGGGGGAGGCTTTGGAAGAGGAAGAATAAATGACTCTACTTATGACTACCCTTAACAATATCAAAAATGGTTTAGAGTTTAAAATGTGAAGAAGGAAAAATGAGAAGAGGGGTTGACATGATATCATTGATGTAATATTATTTTTTCAAAAAGAGGGGGTAAATGAATAATGAAGTAAATGCTTTAGGTAAGGGACAATAGTATAAAGAAGTAAATGTTTTGGACATGAGGGAAGAAAAAGAAGCTAAAGAAGGGTGAAGGAGGAGGGAGGGTGAATTGGAAGTCCTTGAACTTGGAGAGAATTTTTGTTCACTGTTATGTTTCAAGATTAAGGGAGGGTGTTAGCAGCTGATATTAGATGGGGGAGGCAGCTAGAGCTAAGTAAAAGATGCTAAGGAAATAATGTGAGTAAAAAAGTTTTGTAAAAGTAAATTTTAGAAAGAAAGCAAATAAAGGTTATGGAAAAGCTAGATGAAGTGTTGATGCCAAAATGGAACAAATAAAACAATGGGAAGGGACTTAAAGCTTCTATGAATATTAATGGATTGTCATCTCAGACAAAAAGAATGAAAATCACTCAGTTGTTAAAGAAAAGAATCAGGGTAAGCCAGGATGGTCCTTATAGAACTGTAGGTAAGGTGCGTCACACCTGAGGGCACAGAGTTCGCTAACCCGTCTGGCAGAGGTGATAGCCAAAAGGAAGGCAGTTTTAAAGGAGAGGAGTCGAAGGTCACAGGAAGCCAAAGGCTCAAAGGGTGGACGCATCAGTTTTTGCAGAACCAAGGAAAGCGACCACTGAGGCGGAATGGGCTTTCTATCCGGATAGGTGTTATGGAGAGCCTTGAGGAAAGCCTTTAGATGAGGGTCACAGAAGAATGCAGCAGCAGGAGAGGACTCTGACTGATGGGCAATAATAGCAGAGAGATAAACCCACAGAGACGAGAGAGTGAGACCCGATTTCTTCAGAGATAGGAGGTATTGAAGGACACCTTGCGGGGGGGGGGTCCAAAGGTGGGACATGGTGCTGAGTGGCGAAGGACACAAACCTCTTCCACTTATAATGGTAAAGACGAATAGTGGAGGGCTTTCTAGCCGAGGAGAGAATGGAGTCTATGTCGTTGTGATTCTCCAAGCCGTCAACTGGAGACGATGGAGATCCGGGTGAAAAATTCTGCCGTGATCTCTGGACAGGAGGTTGGGCAGGAGAGGCAGCCGTCGATAAGAGCTCGCCATCCGCAGAAGAGGCACGAACCACGGTTGGCGAGGCCACCAGGGAGCTATCAAGATGACATCTGCCCTCTCCTGGAAAATTTTGCCGATCACCTTGGTTAGGAGTGGAATTGGTGGAAACGCATAGAGGAGGAGGGACGACCAGGGGAGTGAGAGAGCATCCCAGATGGACCCAGCGCCGATCCCAGCCCTTGAGCAAAAACAGGGACATTTGGCGTTCTCCCGAGTGGCGAAGAGGTCTACTTGAGGCGAACCCCATCAGTGACAGAGCTGAAGAAATGTGGGAAGATGAAACTCCCACTCGTGAGACCCGGATTGAAGCCTGCTGAGTGAATCTGCTGTTACATTGTCCTCTCCCGGTAGATGCATGGCAATGGGCCAAATGCTGTGGTCGATGCACCATTCCCAAAAGTCCAGAGTCAACTGCAGTAGAGGTTGAGAGTGTGTTCCTCCCTGCTTGTTGATATAGTGCATTGCAGTGGAGTTGTCCGTTACCAGAAGTACCACATTCCTGAAAAGATGAGGAAGAAAAGCACAGCAGGCCTTGAAAATGGCAAGGAGCTCCAGGACATTGATGTGAAGGAGCTTCTCTTGAGGAGACCAAAGGTCGTGAATGGTCATATCCAAACAAACCGCTCCCCTTCTCAGGTTGCTGGCATCTGTGTTGACCTGGATGGTAGGGACGGGAGACCGAAACGGGCGGCCCACGAGCAAATTGGTGGAGGAATCCCACCAAGCCAGCGAATAAGGCAGGAGGGAGGGGACACGGAGTAGCTTGTCCGGAGGGTCCTTCATGGGATTGAACTGAGACAGGAACCAAGCTTGAAGATGTCGAAGCTTCAGTCTCGCTAGAGGCAGGACTGATGTCATTGACGCCATGAACCCCAGAAGCTGCTGCACCGTTAACGCCGAAACCAAGGCATCCGGTTGAAAGCGGGGGAGGAGGGAGCGAATGGCTGAGACACGGTCCTGAGGAGGGAATGCTTTGGCATGGATGGAATCCAAGATTGCGCCTATGTAAGGGACGACCTGACAGGGAGTGAGGACAGACTGCTCTCTGTTGATTTGGAGTCCTAGACTTGACAAAGTTTCGAGGATGAAGTGAATGTCCTTGGTGGCTCGATGCTGAGAGTCCACCATGACCAGCCAGTCGTCTAAATAAGTGAACACAATCACTCCTCGAGTGCGAATGTACGCTGCCACTGGCGCCATGCACTTGGTGAAAATCCTCGGAGCGGTGGCCAATCCAAATGGGAGGGCGGTGTATTGATACACTAGATCGCCCACAGCGAACATGAGGGCGGTGTTGAGGGTGGATGGAGACATGGAAATAGGCGTCTTTGAGGTCTACCACACCAAACCAATCCCCTCTTCGAAGAAATGGGATCACCTTTTCGAGGGTAACCATACGAAACTTGGGAACATGCAGATGTAGGTTGAGAGCACGTTAAGTCCATGATGGGACGAAGGCCTCCGTCCTTTTTGGGCATGGTGAAGTACCTGGAGAAGAACCCCGTGTGGAAGAGTCGTGGATGGACAGGTTCGATGGCATCTTTTTCAAGAAGGGATGCAAGTTCCTGAAGAAGGCAAGGATTTGGAGCAGTATGTAGGACATGTCCCAACGGGGGAAGAGCTGCAAATTCTAAGCGGTAGCCATTGGAAACAATGGAGAGCACCAGTTTGTCTGAGGTTATGGACTGCCATCGAGGTAAGAAGGGAGCCAGACGGATTGGAGTGGGACAGTCAGAATTCTTCTTTAAGCTTGCGGTCTCTTAACTTGGGGAATCGAGGAGAGGAAGACTTGGGCTTTTTACCTTTCCCAGGTACAAAGGCAGAGAAGCTGGAGGTACGGGAAGAACGGTCTCTGGATTGGTGGTGACCAAAGGAGGACTGGGAACCAAAGTGGTAGGTGAATTGTCTTGATTGAAAACAAAAAGGACGCTGAGAATGTTGGGGCACCACATTTAACTTTTTAGCAGCATTTTGCTTCTTGTGCCAATCCTCCATAACTGTATCCATTGAAGAATGAAACAAGCTGTCGCCCTCAAAGGGCAAGTGCTCGATCTAGGCTTTGTGATCCTCAGAGAGACCAGTAGAACGAAGCCAAGCATGGCGACAGAGGATAACAGCAGCACCCAGGACTTTTGAGGTGCAATCAAAAGCATGGCGCAAAGAGCGCATTTTTAGGCCGCCAAGGCCATAGCCTCGTCAAAGAGGACAGTAGCATCGGACCTCTTGTCTTCAGGAATTAGTTCAAGAAGAGGGTGCAAATGAGCCAACAGCTCACGCTGATAAGCGCCCATAGCATCCTGATAGTTGGCAATCTTCAGAAGAAGAGAAGCAAAACTGTAGATGTTTCTCCCTAACGTATCAAGCTTACACCCTTCCCTAGAAGGGGGAATTGAGAGCTGTTTAGAGCGAGATTGTGTTTGAGAGGAAACGACCACCACAGAGTTTGCCACAGGGTGCTTGGAAAGGAAAGGTACCTTCTCGTCATGCACCTGATAAAGGTTCTCAATTTTCCTGGAAACAGACAAGGAAGCGATGTTTTTGAAGGACTCCTCAATCATAGCCACGAAGGAAGGGAAGATGGCCAGATGGATGGGAGAGGCATCATCCAAAGAAATTTTTCCAAAAATGTGGTCAGTGAACCAAGGTTTTGGATGGTGGGTGGGCAGATCGATGGACCTCGCCATGCGGAGAACAAAATCAGAGTAATTTCTCATAGCCTCACATGAAGAAGGAGGAGACTTTTCCTCAATGTTGGAGTCAGGAGAAGTGGCGTAATGCAATGAATCAGCATCATTCTCGTCTTCGGGAAGAGAGGACGAATGAGTTTCCGAAGGAGGGGAAGTAGTGGTTTGGGGCCCCTGAGGTGGCGGAGGTGAGTCAGATTGTAGAAGCCATTGAGAGCCATCAAATTTAAGGGAAAACTTCGGCAATGGGGGCAAGGTCATCGAAGCCGAACGAGGGGACTTTGGCGGCTGAGTCAGTACCGTGGTGAGAGCCTCCTGGTCCGTTGAAGGAGCGGTAGCAAGCTTGCGCCTTTTCTTTTTAGGCGGCAAGGGGTGGAGAGGAGGAGCCGAGACTGTCGTCGGAATGCAGGTGGATGAGGCAGGCTGAGAGTCTGAAGCCGAAGGTGGGTCGAAAGCAGTACGAGGCACAGACGGTGCGGAGACTGGTAACACAGGTGGGTGTAATTGAGGAAGCTGAGAAAGCTGAGGCTGACTGGCCACCATTACCTGCTGGAATAGAGCATGAGACCACGTGGGAAACACAGAAGCCAGAGATAGAAAGGATGTTGCGGGAGGCAAAGCCGAGGCAGGTAAGGCGTCGGAGTGGAATGAAACTTGAAGCTAAGAAGCCGGAATGGAGGAGCCAATGGACGGAAGATTCGGCATGGAAAGGCTGGTAAGCATCGGAGCCGACGAGACAGGTGCGGAAACCAAAGTCGAGTGGCTCTCGGAAAGGAGAGGTGGAGTGGAAGATCAAAGGTCAGTCGAAGCCGAAGTCGAAATCGGTGCGGCATGCTCCGCAGCAACATCACGCTTTCGATGGGCATGATGTTTAAGCTCCTTCAAAGCCAATTTTTCCAGTATTGGCTGAGGGACAAATTCAGCCGAATCGGACTGAACGGAAGTCCCCTCCGACATCGGAAAAGACCCACAGAAGGCAACTGAGTGGGTCTCGATTGAGCGTCGGGCAACGGAGCAGAAGCTGATAGCGGCGTGGAAACAGAAAGGGCCTGATGCAGCAGCTCAGGCAGTGAAGGAGCAGAATGAAATTGCGTGGACATGAGTGAAATGTCCGGAGGGTGCTCAGTCTCAGAATCAGAAAAAGAGTCTGAGGGAAAGAGCGGCTCATACCCAGGCCTTGGCTGAGGCGAAAGAGATGGGTGCTCTGACTCCACGAGGATGACTTCGGAAGAAGCCGAAGACTGAGGCAGTGTAGGCTTCGAAGTCGAAGAAGAAGAATCTTGTTTCGAAACAGACGGTTTGGAGTCCAGCTTGGATTTTCGGTGGAAGGTCTTTTTTAGTGTCCCTCTTGGAAAGAGAGGGTAGTTTTGATTGCTTCTTCGAAGTCAAAGTTTTGGCGGGAGAAGCGGCGGAAGAGTCATGAGATTCCATCGAAGCTGGGCGAAGAGCCTTTTCGAGCAAACAAGCGTTAAGACGAAAACACCTGTTTTTAAGCGTTTGAGCTCCAAAGTTCTTACAAATTAGGCAGGAATCAGGCTGATGAGATTCGCCCAAACAATCGAGGCACTTCAGATGACCGTCAGTGTGAGGAATCTTCGCATTACACGCAACACAGCGCTTAAAGGGGGGCGTGGCGTTGTGCCATAAGCAACGGTCAGCAAAACCAAAGCCGAAGGGATACGCAGAAGAATAGTCCAAAGTCCGAAATCCGAATCAAAAGCCGAGAGAAATTTCCAGAAGATAAAGTGAGGAGACTAACCAAAACGCGACCTCTTAGCACGGTGGTAAGAGGGAACTGAGGTGTGTGGGTGGGAGCCCGCTCGCACATGCACAGTGCGAGTGGGAGGAGACTAACGAGCTTTCCTATTACTAGGGAAGGCTGCCTTCTGCGCAAGGGCGCTTGGGAAACCCATCTGTGTGGCTTCACGAAGGCCATGATGGAGAATGTAATGATTCTCTTACAGGAGACTTGCAAAGACAAAAGAGATAATAGAGTACTATTTTCTCATCCAGCATGGCCCTATCAGTGGCAGGTACAATCAAAGGGAACAAGGAAAGCCAGAGGGGTGGGACTTTTATTTAGGAGAGATCTGGATGTCCAAATGAAAGAAATTGTTATAGATACTCAGTTAAGTGTTTGATTTGGGGTCAAAATATACTTTAGTGAGGGAGGAATCAAAGGAAATGGTTTCAAAATTTAAGGTAGGAGGTATTTATATCTCGGACCATGCATATTTATTATTGCAAATAGAGTCTAATCTTCCAAAAAAAGATTGGAAATGGATATTTGATCCAAGAATTATATCATGAGACGCTAAGAGAAAAGAATTGGAAGGGAAGATTGAAAGAATATTCAGAGAAAATGATCAAGAAGGAATAAAGTCATCCTTATTATGGGACA
The DNA here is from genome assembly GCA_037367245.1 of Phrynocephalus guinanensis. NCBI lineage: Eukaryota > Metazoa > Chordata > Lepidosauria > Squamata > Agamidae > Phrynocephalus > Phrynocephalus guinanensis. The sequence goes on along the minus strand of CM074741.1, from coordinate 94,304,453 downwards.
TTGCTAAATGTGTTATAAGAGGAATGTGCCTAGAGGAGGAGACTAGGTTTAAGAAGATATTAAAAGAAATATTACAAAACAAATATTCTAAAAAGTTAGAAAAGCAAATAAGGCAAAAAAGAGAAAAATTGGATGAAATTAATGATTTACTATTATGGAAGAAGCAAGCATTGATTAAAATGATTTTTAAAGGACAACAATTCAGGTAGGGAAGAGATTTGCATCTTATCTTAATCGCAGAAAAGAAAAAGTTTCATTACAGGACTAAGAAATAAAATGGGGGAACATAAATATCAAGAAAAGAGAGAAAAAGAATTATGGAAGATTTTTTAAAGGAAGGATTTAAAAAGAAAAGACTGGGAGGGGAAGCCCTATAGGTAAGAAGAAAAAATTCTGAATTATAGAAACAGATGTTAAATGACAAGATTAAATTAGACGAAATAAAAGAGGCAATTAAAACCTTAAAAATAGGGAAGGCCCCAGGATTAGATGGATTCACAGCTTTTTTTCTTTAAATAGTTCCAGCAGGTTTTGGGGGTTAGAATGGAGAAATTATTCAATGATATAATGCAAGGGGGAAATATCCCAGAGTCATGGAGAGAGATGGAAATTTTGCCTATGAGAAAAGAAGGGAAAGTAGAAGATCGAGCAGCCTCATACAGACCAATTACTCTGGCGAATCAAGATTACAAATTATTTACGAAGATATTGGCAAAAAGACTAAAGGACATAATTCCAGAATTAACCCAGGAAGATCAATATGGTTTTGTCAAGGGCAGATTTATAGGTGAACCAATAAGGATAGTATTGAATGTAATGGCTGATGCTAAGAGGAAAAGGAAAAAAAAATACAATCATGAAACTGGATATTAAAGAAGCTTTTGATTCGGTAGAAAGAAAGTATCTGTTAAAATTATTGAGACAGATGGATATTATAGGTCGTTACAGGATTGCAATAAAGGAAATAAACAAAGAAAATTATGCTAAGGTGAGAGTAACTGGATCATTAACAGAGAGATTTAAGGTAGAGAGAGGAACCAAGCAGGGTTGCCCACTTTCCCCTCTGCTTTTTTGCGTTAGCAATGGAACCACCAGCACAACGTTTTAGAGAATGTAATCAAATTAAAGGATATAAAACAGAAAACAAGGAAATAAAAATTAATATGTTTGTGGATGATCTAATTCTAGTACTAACCAATCCTGCCAAAGTGGCAGGGTTTTGGATAAAATAGAAAGGAAGTTTGAGGAAATATTAGGGTTAGAAGTAAACTTACAAAAGTCAGAAATTATGTTTATAAATGTTCCAAGGAAGGATCAAGAAGAGCTAAAGAAAAAAATGAAAATGGGGAATGGAGTTTAAAAATTGACATATCCGGGCGTGGTTATAACCAAAAACTGGAAGAAAATTGGGGTGGAAAATTATAAAAGGACATGGAGGAAGATGCATAATATAACAAAGGGGTGGAAAGATAAATAAATGGGGATTTGGTCCAGGATTAGAGCTTTGACAATTTTATAGAATCCAAGTTACTTTACTTATTTCAAGTTTTACTGATAATGCTGTCAGAAAAAAATATCAAATAAATGGGATGTCTCATTAAGAAAAATTAGGGTTTTGGCAAAAAGAGGTGAGGATAAGCCATAAAATATTATATGCTGTAAAAGCAGGAGGTTAGATATGCCTTCATTAGAAAATTATTATATAGCTTTTCAGTTAAAGTGGGCAATGAAGATGGAGGGTTTCCCCATCCCAAAATGAAAAAGAGTAGATGAAATGAATAAATCAGTGGGTTGCTTAGGTTTATTTGATAGAGGTAGAAAAAATTAAAACAATTAGAGGGCCCAAGGAAGGTAATGATGGGGATCCTAATTAAGAGAACCAAAATAGGAGGACCATCGAAATGGGGACTGATAGAACAACTAAATAAAGAAGGGAAGAGTTTGTCATCAAAAGGCATAAAGAATTTAAATGAGATATAATAAAATCAAGGATCTCCATCCTTTAATGCAAACAGAAGAGGGGGAAAGTAAGTTAAAAGGGATATTAGGGGATCAAAAAAGGTTAACAATAGAAAGCATGAAAAAGAGATATAATCAAAGGTTTCAATATCTTCTGGGAAACAAAGATAAGCAATGGGAATTAATGTATAAGATATATACAGAGAAAAGGGTAAGGGCAGGAGCTATTTATAAATATTTGGTTAGTCTGGAAAATCAGTCAGAAAATATAATTAAAATATTTGGGAAGATGAGTTGGAATTAAATAAAGAAAAATTGAAGCCATGATAAACAGGGTAAGAGAGGTTAAAATGGAAAAAATTAAGGAAACACCGTTTAAAGTATTGTGTAAATGGTATTATACCCCACAAAAAGTAAGTAGAGTTGATAAAAAATCCCATCCCAATGTTGACATTGTAAAAAAGTAAAGGGTACTTTGGGGCATATCATTTGGAAGTGTGAGAAAGTAAGAAGTTTTTGGAATAAAGTAGAAAACTGGTTAATAGAAATAACAAAAAATGATTCCGTTAAAAATAGATCATTTTTAAGGATTGGTGGAGCAATTGGAGAGAAATAAAAAAGATTATGTATTATGGAATAGCAGCTGCTATAATGGGATTAGTAACAGGATGGAAGGATGAAGGAAAATGGAAATATGACAAATGGAAAGATTATTTATATCAATTTTTTCAAAATGAATGGATACAAATAATGCAAGAAGGAAAAATTGAAGGGAAAAATAGAATTTTGAAAGAGTGGCAGAAGTTCATAGAATAGTTGGAAGGAAAACCTGAGATTGAGAAATGGGCTAGACTTTTCCATCAGGCTTTGACAATATATGAGAGGGAACTGCAACTAGTTGCTTGCTTTGGGGGGAGGGGGGGACAAAAGAAGAAGGGTGAACAACCTTTGGGAATTGTATAAAGGTTTATACGTTGGAGAAATAATTGTAATTTATTTTATTTTCCTCAGGAAAATAAATAAATAAATAAATAATAAATACAACAAATTCATAACTAAACACTTTCCATATTCTTATTATGTAACATATAATGGATTTCCAATCTGTAAATACAAACTCTGAGATCTTAGAAATGTCCTGAGTTTTTTAAAAAGATGAATAATTGGTTATCATAATCTACATGCAGGTTTCCTTCAGCTGTTTCTCACTGTGACACACAGGGAGTGCTTCGGAAATACAACATCTCTCTCTGTCTCTGTCAGACATGTCAGACCTGGATTAAGGGATCTATATATATATGAGGTTCATGGAATTCCCTATCAACCTTGCTGCTGCAGAGAAACAAATGTAATCTAAGTAATTCTCTTTTACCATACATTTCAGTCATGAGAGTAGGGGGTACAATCAAGGGATCATTATTGTTCTGCAGATTCAGAATTCAGGGTATACATATAGAAACACATGGGGCAGCAACACAAAAGAACTGCCAATTTAAATGGCCATTATTTCTTCCAGTGCAAAGGTTTCCTCTGTCAGAACTGACTCTGTAGATAGCAGCTGGCCACAGATTTATTCTACACTTCTCTTTGTGAGCTGTAATTCCATCTGTTCATCTTACATTGTATAATTACAAACTATTAAAACATTCTGACATTTTATACATTTATTTAAAATATAATTTGGAAAATGAGTAGATGTACACACAAAACTATAGGATTCTTTAAGTAATGCCTACTATTACTATATGCTTATAGAATTGGCCTTTGTTTTGTTAAAGCAATCACTTCATTAAGCAAAGCTAAACCACAGACTGCATTGCTCAAATACAGAAGAAACATCCAAATAATATACATGTGCACAAATCCTTCCTTGAGACACTTTCTCAACATTTTCATATGGATAACCCAAGCTGAGTCTGACTATACATGATTGTCTTTGCCATTCTATGCCTGGTAAATCTGAGTCTAGAGAGGAGTTTAGGGAGAAAAATACATCAACCTCTGTGGATGGATGTTCGCTTTCTCTTGTGCCTAAGGAACATTTTACATACCTAAGATCTTGAAGACAGTAAAGTTCACTAAGTCTCCCACTGAGCCAAGATAAAAATACATTACTGAGTGCAGAGGTAGCGTTATAACTGGATCTAGGAACCCTATGTGTTTCAAATCTATATTCACCAAGGGATAAGATTAGCCTCTGCAGATATATAACAGTTTTATAAACACCTTTCTTTGCACTCATTTAACTTCTGTATCATAAAATTAAACTGCCCTGGAGAAACATGAGAGACCTACGTATAAAAGCAGGGTTCTGTTAACATGGACACAATAATGATTGGCCTTTTCATTAAGTGGAATGCTGCTTTGGGCAGTGAGTGCAGAGCTGTGAGATGCTGGAGACCAGAGTTGTGTGTGACATTTTGTGCTCTCTTTCTACAACATTTGGCCAGTCTTGCCAAATGTTCTCTAACTGCCTTGTCTGTACTAAAATATAAGTTGGAAAACAGTCTGACACAATAAAAAATACAGATGGAGTAATACTAACCCCCATGAGCCTTATGTTTATTTTCTCCATATATTCTATAGGAATTCCATGTTGTGGTATCTAAAGCTTCCAGTGTTACATTCCTGTAAAGCTGTCTCAGGCTGTAGAAAAGCAAAGTATCCAGTCAAGATCCCTTATGGTCAAACAATTTGTCCATCAATTTCTCCATTAAATGGGAAATAGTAACAAAGTTCTTTAGCTCTGTCGCCACATAGCAAATCTTAACAGAAAAGGGGGGGGGAGAGAAAAAAAAAACTAGAAAAGGCTTATAGCAATCTCAGCTATACTAGAGACATTTCTGATGCTGCTACAGCAAATATATGCAGTAGAGTTGTTTAAGTTATTTTTAAAAACCGCTACAAATATGCTTCTTAAGATTCTTGCAAAATGTAATATAAAAACTTAGACAATAATTCCATTTCATTTTTTGGATGTAGGTGGGGGGCTTCTGGAAGCTAGCTTGGCAAACATGCATCGTCACAATGGAATGGCTAAACATCCTCAAAACACTTTGGCATGCCTATTTAGAAATATGTATTCCTGAAATGAGAAGGTATCCGTTCCACAGGATGTTTTCCCAGCAGACTGTGCCTGAAGATCAGAAGCAGCTCTTACCCAGGTGGAACATTCAACCTTGTATAAATTCCAACAGCAACCTGTGTTAATTAAGCCTCTGGAAAGGATTTCTTCATCTACCTCTTTAAGGCCATTTTGTTTAATTACCACAGCAATGACTTGCTCAGTTTTTACAATCATTCACAGTACTGCATGCTTATAAGGGGCTATGTGTCAGATGGCTTAATCTTGAAGGTTCTGTTGTTAAACTTGGGGATTTCCACGAAGAGGCAATTGAAATGGAATCATGGAGTATTCAACAGCTCTGCTTGCAAATTCATCCAGCAAAGGCAATCCAACAGGTTTAAGAGGCCCTATAAGAAAGGAAACACACAATTAAATCCTGAACATCATACATTATTGTGTATGAGACAATAATTGCAAATTTGTGTCAAGGATTGTAGTTTTGAGAAAATGTCTATAATATATATTTAACAGATTACAAAACGGATCCTGTGTAAAATGCCTTTTACACAGCAAAGGGGGAAAGCTCTTCCAGGGCTTTGCTGGGTTGGGGCAGGTTTCCTATAGGAATGCATTGACAACCAATTAATCTGTTCCCCTTGTTTTGCCTTTCTTCAGACCTCCGGAATGGATTGGTTGGTTTTCATTGCATTCCTATGGGAAGACGCATTTTGAACTACGGAAATTTTGAATTATGAAAATTATGTTGGAATTGATTAATTTCATAATTCAGGGCATCACTGTACTATGTATGTGTATGAAAGATAAACAGTGAAGAAATCTGACAGGGGGGGAAAATAGATAGATGCATTTGAAATATGATGCTGGGGAGCTATGCAGATACCCCTACTGCCAGAAAGATGGACAAGTGGGCCCTAGATTAAGCCAGGTTTGAACTATTTCTGGAGGAAAAATGACAAAATTGATACCCCATAAGAAAATAAGACCCACTGGACAATAATGCAAGAGAAAGTTGAAGGCAGCAGGAAAGAAGGAAGATAAATATAAGATGGATTAACTCCAATAAGGAAACAATGGACTTGAGTTTACAAGAGTTTAGGATAATTATTAATTCTTTTAGATAGAAGTCACTGGTATAATTGCTATAGGATGGGTGCAACGTGATGGCACATAACAACAAGAAGAACTTGTACTAGGGGATTCTATAATTAGAAATACAGAAGGATGGATTTGTGATCAGCATGATAACCGTATGGTCACTTGCCTGCCAGGTGCAAAGGTTGCAGACATCACGAGAAATCTAAATAGCTTGTTAGAGAGAACTGGGAAGGAGCCAGTGGTCATGGTACACGTTGGTACCAACGATGTAGGGAAGGCCAAGCGTTCAGTCTTAGAAGCAAAATTCAGGTTGTTAGGTAGAAGATTGAAGTCCCGGACTTCCAAGGTAGCATTTTCAGAAGTGCTACCTGTTCCTCGTGCAGGACCCACCAGGCAGGCAGAACTCAGATGCCTCAATGCGTGGATGAAGTGATGGTGTCGAGAGGAGGGCTTTAGATTTGTCAGGAACTGGAGAACATTTTGGGACAAGCCAAACCTGTTCAGAAGGGATGGGTTGCACTTGAATCATGATGGGACCAGATTGCTGGCACTCAACCTCAAAAAGGCTGCAGAGCAGCTTTTAAACTGATAACTGGGGGAAAGCCGACAGGAGCTGAGTGGCATCCGGTTCGGAACACCTCATCCTTGGGGAATGAGGTTGGAGAGGGCAGAGAATCACATAGAGATGACATAGCAGGTATTAGCACTGGGAGAATAATGGAATGTGATAGTTTGTTTACTGAAAATAAAAGCTGTGGGGGGAAAAAGAACAAGGTAGCAGCTGTTGTTGCAGGACCCACTGTACAGGTGCTTCTACGCCAATGCTCGAAGCCTCCGAGCAAAGATGGGAGAACTTGAACATTTGGCAGCTAGGGATAACATAGATATAACAGCCATAACAGAAACCTGGTGGAATGTGGAGAACCAGTGGGATACAGCAATCCTAGGCTATAAACTCTATAGAAGGGATAGAGAGGGGAGGGTTGGAGGAGGAGTGGCCATCTATGTCAAAGGGGTAAAATTCAGCAGAATGGAGATTGACAGAGGGTCTGACTCCACCATAGAATCACTGTGGGTTAAATTACCAGGTCCAAGGAGTGATGTGATAGTTGGGGTATTCTATCGTCCACCAGATCAAAAACTTGAGGGGGACCTTGAAATGAGGAGAGAAATCATGGAGGTGGCTAAGAGGGATAGGATAGTAATCATGGGGGACTTCAATTATCCCCACATTGACTGGGCCAATGCGAGCTCTGGGCAAGAAAGAGAAACTGGGTTTCTCGACTTGCTGAATGATTGTGCCTTAGGGCGACTTGTCATGGAGCCCACCTGAGAACAGGCAACTCTGGATCTAATACTGTGTGAATGTCACTGGGGAACAGTGCCTCTGGGGAACAGTGACCATGCTACAATTTCCTTTCCCATGCATGTTGGAGGAAGAGTGTCAACCAAATCAGGAATAAAAACCCTTGATTTTCGAAGGGCAAACTTCCCTCAGATGAGGAAACTAGTTAGAGAGAAATTGAAGGGGAAGGTTAGAAGAATCCAATCTCTACAGAGTGCATGGAGCCCGTTTAAAACAACGGTAATAGAGGCCCAGCACAAGTGCATACCATAAAGAAAGAAGAGCTCATTTAAGTCCAAGAGGACACCGGCATGGTTAACGAGTGGAGTTAGAGAGGCTCTAAAGTGCAAGGAGAGGTCTTTCTGTAAATGAAAATCCTCCCCAAATGAGGAAAATAAAAACGAACACAAACTCTGGCAAAAGAAATGTAAGAAGATGATAAGAGAGGCAAAGAAAGATTTTGAGGAACACATGGCTAGCAATATAAAGGGTAATAATAAAAGCTTCTTTAAATATGTTAGAAGTAGAAAACCTGCCAGAGAACCAATTGGCCCTCTGGATGGTGAGGGAGGAAAAGGGGAGGTTAAGGAGGACTTGGAAATTGCAGAGAAATTAAATGAGTTGTTTGCATCTCTCTTCACGACAGAAGACCTCGAGCAGATTCCGCTGCCTGAACCGCCCCTCTTGACTAAAGAATTAAATCAAATACAGGTTAAAAGAGAGGATGTTTTAGGACTAATTGATAAATTGAAGATTAACAAGTCACCGGGCCCAGATGGCATCCACCCAAGAGTTATTAGGGAACTGAGAAATGAAATTGCAGATCTCTTAACGGTTATATGCGACTTGTCTCTTAAAACGGCCACAGTGCCAGAGGACTGGAAGATAGCAGATGTCAACCAATTTTTTAAAAAGGAAGGAGGGGGGACCCGGGAAACTACAGGCCAGTTAGCCTTACATCTGTCCCAGGGAAGATGGTGGAAAGCCTCATCCAAGAGAAAATCTTAAAACACATAGAAGAACAAACCTTGCTGAGAGAAAATCAGCATGGTATCTGTATGGGTAAATCTTGTCTGACAAATAGAATTTTTTGAAAAGGTCAACAGGTATGTGTATTCGGGTGAACTGGTGGATATAGTCTATCTGGATTTTCAAAAGGCTTTTGACACCGTCCCTCACCAAAGGCTGCTGAGAAAATTGCACAGTCAGGGAATAAGAGGGCAGGTCCTCTTATGGATTGAGAACTGGTTGAGATCCAGGAAACAAAGAGTAGGTGTCAATGGAAAATTTTAACAATGGAGAGAAGTGAAAAGTGGTGTGCCCCAGGGCTCTGTCCTGGGACCGGTGCTTTTCAGTCTGTTCATAAATGACCTGGAGACAGGGATAAATAGTGAGGTGGCCAAGTTTGCAGATGACACAAAACTTTTCCGTGTGGTAAAAACCAGAGAAGATTGTGAAGAGCTCCAGAAGGATCTCTCCAAACTGGGGGAATGGGCTGAGAAATGGCAAATGTGTTTTAATGTAGCCAAATGTAAAGTAATGCATATTGGGGCAAAAAATCCAAACTTTATCTATCAACTCATGGGCTCTGAATTATCCGTGACGGATCAGGAAAGAGATCTTGGTGTGTTGGTGGACAGCTCCATGAAAGTGTCTCCCCAATGTGTGGTAGCAGTGAAGAAGGCCAATTCCATGCTAGGGATTATCAAAAAGGGGATTGAAAATAAAACAGCCAACATTATAATGCCATTATACAAAACAATAGTAAGGCCGCACCTGGAGTATTGTGTACAATTCTGGTCACCGCATCTCAAGAAAGACATAGTGGAACTGGAAAAGGTGCAGAAGAGAGCAACTAAAATGATTACTGGGTTGGGGCACCTCCCTTATGAGGAAAGGCTAAAACATTTGGGCCTCTTTAGTCTGGAAAAAAGGCGCCTGAGGGGGGATATGATTGAGCCATACAAAATAATGCAGGGCATGAGTAAAGTGGATAGAGGGAAGCTCTTCTCCCTCTCCCAAAATACCAGAACTAGGGGACATACACTCAAATTGAGGGCTGGGAGAGTAAGAACTGACAAAAGAAAATATTTTTTCACCCAGCACGTTGTTAGTCTATGGAACTCCCTGCCACAGGATGTGGTGATGGTATCTCACCTGGATGTGTTCAAAAGGGGATTGGAGAGATTCCTGGTGGAAAACTCCATCACAGGTTACAAACCATGATGGAGATGTGTAATCTCCAGGCTTAAAACCAGGGTACTTCAAGGGCTAGATGCAGGGGAGTAGTATCAGGAGACAGATATCCAGTCTAATGCACTCCCAAACGCATCTGGTGGGGCCGCTGTGAGATACAGGAAGCTGGACTATATGGGCCTTTGGCCTGATCCAGCATGGCTCTTCTTATGTTCTTAAGTTGGAATCTATTTTAATTTTCTCCTTAGTTGAATGGAACAAACACTAAAAAAGCCAGACTATGTGGAGTAAAATCAAATAAAACAAGGGTGTTTGGGGCAGCGTGTCAATGTAAGGCATTAAAATACAATGTAAGGCATTAAAATATTCCCAGCTTTTGAAAGCTGCAGCCTGCAACATCCCGATCATGCTTAGCGAAGAGATGTGTAGAATGAAATATAACAGTGTTGGCTAGAAATGTGAAGGCCTGGAAAAAACCCTGAAAATTTTGGAAAAAAAAGTTTTTTTCTGTTTTTTTCCTGAAGCCTTTTTGGTTGTGGTTTTTTTGTTGTTGAAAAAATTGAAAAAAGAAAAAGAAAAAAATGACTATGGAATTTTTTGTTTTAACAATTTGAATAAAATATTTTAAGACAGGGTGTTCAAATATTTTCCAAATCATTTCTAAAAAACATGAATAGTATCAGATTTAATTTCTGTGCACTGAGGACAAGCAAGTCCTAGGCTACAAAATGAACTCTCCAATGCAAGAACAAGATGCATTTTTTCCTTTAGAAGGTGCTGATATTGTCACAAGAAAAATGATTCTGATTAAATTTCATGCCCATTCACTGAAACTTAGTCCCACTCCTTTCTATAAATTTCTCCTCTCTTCAATTATTTTGATGAGAATGATATTTTTATTTTATTTTTATTTAATGCTGTGGAGAGAAAATATGAATAATTGTTAATTATGGATTTTTAAACATTGATTTGTAGAGGCCTTTTTTGGTCCACATAAATTAGTAAGCAGTTCAGGAGATTGTTAAATATTCACACATTTTTTTAATTTTCAAAAAAGGCAACCCAGAAATCCCCAGTAACTATTGTCCCATAAGTCTACTCTCAGTGATTGGGGATTGTACTCTAAACATCTTTTGAATTGTCTGTCTGACTGGATGTCTAATTCCAATCTCCCAGGCAAAGAACAAGTGGTCTTCTGTGCTGAGCACTCTACGTTTGGCCATATTCTAACTCTAACCTTTCTGGCAGAGAAATATTCCCAGCATTTCAAAGGCAAACTGTATGCAGTATTTATAGACCTGAGAGGAGCTTTTGATTCTATTAATTGATCTCTCTTCTGGGTTAAACTTGCCAATATGGGAAATGACTCCTGTCTGCTATTTTTGATTCATCAGCTCCACTCAGCAAATAGCTGCCAAGTTCGCTTAAACCATGAAGGCCTCCTAACTCCAAAGATCCCTGTCACCAAAGGGGTGAAACAGGCTTGCCTCCTTGCACCTGCTCTCTTATATCTTTTTATGTCTGATTTACCGGATTTCTTTGCCAAATGTGATGACCATGCTCCACATATGAATCAACTTCAGGTCCCTCTGTTAATCTATGCTGACAACACTGGGCCTCCTGTGCCTTTTGTCTGCTTTCTCTGAGTTTTGCTCTAAGAATGACCTGACAATCAACACTGAGAAATCCAAAATTTTGATATTCTCTGAAACTTGGAAACCCACTTCATGGAAAATTGATGGGAAACCTGTTGAACAAGTACTTCAGATACTTGGACCTCCTTTTTCATCCTCAACTCAATTGGTCCCCCCACCAGAAGGCAGCTATAACAGCCAATGCAAGCGAGCCAGGACTGGGGTGATGTGGTCATGACGGTGCACACCTGCCACCAGCCTGGCTGCCGCATTTTGCACCCGCTGCAGACGCCGGAGGAGAGTCAAGGGCAACCCCATGTAGAGCGCGTTGCAGTAGTCCAGCCTTGAGATCACCAACGCTTGCACCACAGTTCTCAGGGAGTCACCGTCTAGATCTGGGCGGATCTGGGCAATTTGGCGAAGATGGTAAAAAGCGGTTCTGGTCATGGCAGCCACCTGGGCTTCCATTGAAAGGGCCGGATCCAGAACCACGCCCAAGTTCCGAACTCTGTCCGCCAGCTGGAGGGAAACACCCACCAGACTGGGGAGGGGCCCTCCATATCTGGACGGGGAGCTCCCAAAGAACATCACCTCAGTCTTCTCGGGGTTGAATTTGAGCCTGTTGGCCCTGGTCCATGCCAAGACCGCATCCAGGCACTGGTCGAGAGTCTGAACAGCTTCCACTGCAGAGGTGGAAAAGGAGAGATAAACCTGCATGTCATCAGCATACCTATGACAGCAGACTCCAAATCTCCTAATGACCCCAGCCAGCGGCCTCATATAGATGTTGACAGCATGGGGGAGAGAGACGACCCCTGTGGAACCCCACACGTGAGTGTCCACGGGGCCGACAACTCTCCCCCATGCTGCACATACTGGGGCCGGCCCTCCAAGAAGGACAGAGACAACTGCGAACAGTGCCCCCAATACCCACCTCGGAGAGCCGGTCCAGTAGGATACCGTGGTCGACCATATCAAAGGCCACTGACAAATCCAGGAGAACCAGCAGGGTAGAGCAACCCCTGTCGGCCCCCGGATTAGGTCATCTTGCAGTGTGACCAAAGCTGTCTCAGTCCCCCGGCCTGGCCTGAACCCGGACTGGCACGGGTCAAGGCACTGTTGTTCCTCCAACAAAGATTGAATCCGGATCGCGGCCACCCTCTCGATTACCTTGCCCATAAAGGGGACGTTGGCGATCGGACGATAATTGGCCAATTCGTCCTATGCCATGCCAGGGTTTTTAAGAATGGGCTTTACCACCCTCTCCTTCAGACGGGAGGGGAAAACCTGCTCCCTAAAGGAGGCGGTGGCAATGGCAGAAGCCCATTCAGGTATACTCCCTCTGGCAGCTTTTATAAACCAGGCAGGGCAAGGATCGAAGGGGGTGGACATGGGCCGGCAGTGGGCAGTAGCCCTGGAGGCCTCCAAAGCAGAGAGAGGCCCAAACTCAACCAATCGAGGAGAGCGAGGGGGTGCATCATCAAGGGATGGCGAGTGTGGGCTAGTGCAACCGAGTTCGAGACCGGCCCGGATGGCCTCTATTTTTGATCTAAAAAAGACTGCAAAACTCTCGTTACTGAACTCAGTAGGAGGAGGCCTCGCCAGACTAGGACTGGTGAGGTCCTGAACCACCCGGAAGAGTTCCGCTTGGTGGTTTGCAGCCTCACCAATTCTCAGGGAGTAATAGGATGTTTTAGCCTCCCTGTTCGCTCGAGAGTAGCGCCTAGTCTGGATAACGACTGCAGCCTTATTGAATGCCGTCTGGTCTCATCTCCAGCTGCTCTCCAGCCTCCTCTGTTCCTGCTTCATCGCTCTCAACTCCGCCGTAAACCACGGCGAAGATCGAGCTCTGTCGCAGAGCTGGCACTTGGGGGTGTTCCGGTTGACGGCACGGGAAGCTGATTCAAACCATTGTTCAACAGCAGCCTCGGTCGGATCGTCAGCCAAGCCACCAGGAAGCTCCCTGAAGGCCTCTCGGAACCGAGCTGGGTCCAGGAGCCCCAGGGGGCGGACCCAAAGAGGTGGCCGGGGATCCCCACGGGGAGGGGCCACGATCGACAGGGAAAAAGACAGCAGGTGGTGATCTGACCATGACACAGGCAGGGAGACAATGTCCCCCACCTCCAGATTAGAATCCTCCGACATGGAGGCAAATACCAAGTCAAGGGTATGCCTTGACCTGTGAGCGGGGCATAAAATGTGCTGGGTCAGACTCATGGAGGCCATGGACTCCATGAATTCCAGAGCTACACCAGAAAGTCCACCGCCTGCCTGCACACTGAAGTCCCCAACCACCAAAAGGCGGGGGGACTTCAATAGTGCCGCTGCAATGAACTCTGTGAGCTCTGGGAGGGATTGTGCTGGGTTGTGGGGAGCACGGTAGCCCAGCACAATGCCAAATCTGTCCTGCTGTCCCACCAACAGGTGAAGGCATTCTAACCCCGGACTGACCAATGTTGAGGCCCTGCTGACATGAAGTGTTTCCCTGTAAACGATGGCAACCCCCCCTTTCGACCCTCCAACCTGCCCACTCCCGTACCAGAAACCCCTCTGCCCCCCCAGCCTTGGTGATGCAAGCCAGGTCGGCCCTCCCATCGGTGATGGCATCATAAACGATGGGGATCTTATTATGGATCGACCTGGCATTAAGAAACAGGCAGGACAGGTTGGAGGTGCTGGTGAGATGGCTCAAAGAGATGTGGCAGTGAGTTGGGGGGTCAGAACGCGGGACAGGCGCAAGATGCCTGTTCTTCTCACCTGACTAGCCCTCCAACTCCTAACGTAACGCCCACGGGCCAACACAAAAAACATGGTGACCCCCCCTAAAAAAACCCTAGCTAATTAAATAAACAACAATTACTGCAATACAACTACAATATAAATAGCAGTATAAAAATGCTAATATAAATATAAACAATTAATGCAGACAAAACAGTACAAATAATGAAATAATAAAATAATAGCATAGTAACAAAATAAATAAAATGAAATAAATAACATAGGGCACGACAACCAGGGTGGGTGGGGAAGGGAAGAGAAGGGGGACAGATGACAAGTCAAGCAGGTGGTGATGGCCAGGACCTTTGGAGTCACTGATCTCATTCAAACACCAAGCCAGATGGTACTAAAATAGTCTCTGTTGTCCTTAAATGTTTAGCAACAAGCCTCCTCTTCAAACCGCAATAAAATGAGGGGCAACAGATGACAAAGGCCTCCACGGCGAAATGCAGTATGTTCAAGTGGCGCCAGGTGGCAACTGCCAGGACCCTGCCTGTCACAGAACCTGACTCTGAGGGGTTAAATGGTGAAGAGCTGCTGGAGGAGCCTTGCAGCTCAAGTCAGCAGGCAGCTGGGTCTGATGACTCAGCTGAAAACATATCTTCTCCCCCTAGAAGGGCTATGAGCAGGATTCTGCAAAGACGTGCTACCAGGAGAGCTAGGGAAAGGGTCTTTGCTAGAAGGGGAATCAGGGCAGCAAGCCCTGAGTACTAGCAGGAGCCTTTCCAGAAGTAAGGGTGTGTTCCCTGTTTTGGGATAAAGCTGGTAAGCTCACCTTGAGCTCTCTGTGGGAGCAATGCGTCATTTGAACTTGCAACCACGTTCCTGTCTGTGACCTTGGCTTTGTTTCCTGATTTCGGACTGGCTTCCAGGACCACGGCTTGATCTGTTCCCTTGGGTTTGGCGTCTGGTTTCCATGAGCTATTCTGGTTTTGACTTGGACTGTTAATTGCTCGGAGTTGGATTCTGGTATTTATCTGGCACTTGATTGTTAGCAACGGACTTGAACTTGCCTGGCTTTCCACTAAAGATCTTGGCAAAGAACTGAACCCTGTTTGTGTGTGTGCTCTGTGTGCGGGGCTTGACAGTTTGCTCCCACCCAAACTTCTTCAAGCAGAATGGAAGAGGAGGGGGCTGTTGGGATGACACTGCTGGCAGCTTTGCAAAACCAAGTGCTGCTTTTATCTCAGACAATTACTCAATTGCAGCACGCTCCAGCACCGGCTGGGTTGCAGCCCCGTTGCCCTTTGCTGCCTCCTGACTGGTTTTAAGGCAAGTTAGAGGAATTCCCTGCATTCTTGGCTCAATGCAAGCTTTTTATTGAGGTGCGTGTTCAAGAATTTCCTACTGAGAGGTCTAAGGTCTGCTTTATCATCAGTTTGTTGAAAGGGCAGGTGGCTAAATGGGCTACTCCTTTACTCCTCAGTGCCTCACCTCTACTGGATAATTATCAGGCTTTCCTGAATCACATTTCTTCAGCTTTTCAGAACCCCGTACAGGCTGCTACTGCCAACAGGAGACTCAGAGCTCTGAAACAGGGAAAAGATCCAGTGTTTGACTACACCACTGCGTTCTGTTTGATAGCACAGGATCTGAATTGGAATGAACCGGCACTGATTTCTCAGTATATGGAAGGATTGGCAGATGAAGTGCTTGATGAACTCTCTAGGGTGGAACAACCAAACACGTTACAGGAACTCATTACCCTGTGTCTCAGGATAGATGGACGCCTGGAAAGCCGTCGTCTCTTCCGAGGCAAGAACTACAACCAGCAACCTCTGCCAGCTGTGCCTAATCTGCAATCCGGCGAAGCCCGCAGAATGGATCCAGAACCTATGCAACTGGGAGCTGCTCGACCACGCCTCATCCCATAGGAAAAGGCAAGACGACGCTCTCATAATCTCTGCCTGTACTGTGGAGGAGGAGGACATTTTGCTTCCAGTTGCCCTTTGAAGCGCTCCTCAGTAAATGGTGCTACCTCTTCAGCAGTAAAAGGGCAGCTCCATCCTTGAAGGAACCCACAGGAATGGAGCATACCGAAGGGTTCCCAGACAATACCATCACACCCCAAGGACCTTTCCTGGTACCTGTAACTCTAGGGCTTCCTGATGGCCGGAAAGTACTTGTGTATGCTATGGTAGACTCTGGGGCAGCTCAGTGCTTTGTGGATGCTGGGTTTGTGCGGTGCCATTGGATTCCAGTACAGAACAAGGAAACCCCTTTGGTGGTCGAATCCATTGAGGGTCGGTTACTTTGTTCTGCGCTGATAGCTGAGGAAACCTGTCCACTTACTCTTCAGGTAATGGACCACAATGAGCAGATTTGCTTTAATGTAACTCGGAGGCCCGGTTTCCTCTTGTTTTGGGACTTTCCTGGTTGCGAACCCATAACCAATTGGTGGATTGGGTGCAAGGGGAATTGTACTTTAAGGTTCCTTGATCAAAGAAAAATTCTTCTACCATCCTGGCAGCTGCCCATGCTACATCTGACCCTGTCTTGCCCCAGGTATACCAAGACTTTGCGGATGTATTTGAGGAAAAGGGGGCTGACAAGTTACCTCCGCATCGGCCCTATGACTGTGCCATTGATCTGATACCTGGGGCACCCCTCCCTGTGGGACGAGTCTATCCTATGTCCGAACCTGAGTTAGAAGCTCTGAGGGCTTTCCTAGACAAGAACCTTCGACGTGGGTTTATATGCCCTTCCAAATCACCATTGTCCGCACCAGTGATATTTGTCAAGAAGAAGGGAGGGGAGCTTCGTCCTTGTAATGATTATAGAGCACTAAACAAGATCACTATTAGGGACTGGTACCCTTTACCCTTAATCTCTGAACTTTTGGACCGGTTGAAAGGGGCTAAGTGTTATACTAAGCTGGACCTTCGGGGGTCGTATAATTTGGTACGTATCCGTAAAGGAGATGAGTGGAAAACCGCGTCTCGAACCCGGGACGGTCAATATGAACATTTAGTAATGCCTTTTCGACTGACAAACGCTCCCAGTGTATTCCAGCGTATGATGAATGACATTTTCCATGATCTACTAGATCATTGTGTGGTCATTTATTTAGATGTTATCCTGATTTATTCCACTGACCCAGCTCAGCATGTTCAAGATGTTTGTCAGGTCTTGCAGCATCTCCGGGAAAACGGACTATATGCTAAGCTGGAAAAATGTGAGTTTTAAGGTGAATTCCTGGGGCATATGATTTCTCCTCAGGGAATCCGCATGGACCCCAAGAAAGTAGAGGCTGTGTTGTCCTGGCGGCGCCCACAAAACCATAAGGATTTGCAATGGTTCTTCAGTTTCGCTAACTACTATCACCAGTTTATTACTGCCTACGCCGACATTGTTGCACCTTTAAACCGTCTCCTTCGGCCCAAAGAGCTTTTCCGGTGGACTCCAGAAGCAGAAGAGCCTTTCTCTACTTTGAAAACTTGCTTCACCTTGGAACCCTTGCTCCGTTATCCTGATCCACAATTACCCTTTATAGTGGAGGCTGACGTATCTAGCGTTGCTTTGGGAGCAGTGCTATCTCAACAGGATGATTCCTCCCAACCACTGCGTCCCTGTGCTTATTACTCTCAACAGTTAAAACCTGCAGTGAAGAATTATACTATCTGGGAGCATGAACTGCTAGCCATCAAGATGGCTTTTGACGTATGGAGACATTACCTCAAGGGAGCTCGACACCCTGTTCAAGTATTGACTGATCATCGAAACCTTGAACATCTACAAACAGCCCAGCGATTGACTCAGCCACAAATCTGGTGGTCATTATTCTTTTCCTGGTTTGATTTCCGGATCAAGTACATTCCTGAGGCTCAGAATAAAAAAGCTGATGCGTTAACCAGAAAACCTGAGTATGCAGCGCCTGTGAAAGAGACATTAGTGGTGCCCATCTTGCCTCCCTCTGTGTTCACGGCCACAAATCCATGTCTCAGCTTGGCAGAAGAAATCCGTGAATCTCAAGCTTGCGATTCATGGACTCAGCAACGTCTTCAGGAAATCCAGAATGGGAATCATGGAAAACTTTCTGCACAACAACGGGTATTATTACACCGAGGGCGGTTATATGTTCCTGCTGGTCCTCTTCGTAACCAGGTGTTGCATGTCTCACATGACTCTTTACCTGCTGTCCTAAACCCCCTACCGCATCAGAAACAGCTCATCACTACTTGCAACACCTCTTCAGACTTCATGGTTTACCTGCACATCTCATTTCGGATTTTGGGCCACAATTCACCTCCCGCTTCTGGCAAGCAATGCACAAGGCACTAGGAACACAAGTTCACCTGTCATCAGCTTACCACCCCCAGTCAGATGGTCAGACTGAGCGCACTAATGCCACCTTAGAACAATATTTACGCTGTTATACATGCTACCAACAAGATAACTGGGCGGATTTGTTACCTTTACCTGAATTTGCATATAACAATGCTGTACATTCTTCCACTTGCCAGACCCCATTCATGGCCGATTATGGTTATCATCCTCGGTATTTTCCAACTACCCTTCCTTCTACCTCTGTACCAGCTGTGGACGCATACATTCAAGAACTCCATGGCATTCAGGAATTATTGCGAGAGCAACTTGACCATGCTAAGGAAGTATATAAGAAAGCAGTGGACAAGAAAAGACAGGAAGGGCCACAGCTAAATCCAGGCATGAAAGTTTGGCTATCTACTCAATACCTGAGACATCCTGGGCGATCCCGAAAACTAGATCCTCGGTTCATCGGTCCTTATCCCATCTTAGAACAAATCATTCCAGTTGCTTTTCATCTGCAACTACCTGATTCCCTTCATATTCATCCAGTATTCCATCGATCCCTCTTGGTTCCAGCTGCAGACCTTGATCCCAACCGACCCCCGACTCCTGAACCTCCTCCACCGATTTTAGTAGAAGGAGGAGAAGAATATGAGGTCCGTCAAATCTTGGATTCTCGAATACACTGTGGAGGATTGCAGTATTTGGTAGACTGGGAAGGTTATGGATCTGAAGATCGATCATGGGAACCTGTGTCCAACTTGCATGCTCCTGAGTTGGTTCAACAATTCCATGACAGATACCCTGATAGGCCTGGCCCATCGGAAGAGGGGGATAGTGCCAGGACCCTGCCTGTCACAGAACCTGACTCTGAGGGGTTAAATGGTGAAGAGCTGCTGGAGGAGCCTTGCAGCTCAAATCAGCAGGCAGCTGGGTCTGATGACTCAGCTGAAAACTTATTTTCTCCCCCTAGAAGGGCTATGAGCAGGATTCTGCAAAGATGTGCTACCAGGAGAGCTAGGGAAAGGGTCTTTGATGCTAGAAGGGGAATCAGGGCAGCAAGCCCTGAGTACTAGCAGGAGCCTTTCCAGAAGTAAGGGTGTGTTCCCTGTTTTGGGATAAAGCTGGTAAGCTCACCTTGAGCTCTCTGTGGCAGCAACACATCATTTGAACTTGCAACCACATTCCTGTCTGTGACCTTGGCTTTGTTTCCTGATTTTGGACTGGCTTCCAGGACCACGGCTTGATCTGTTCCCTTGGGTTTGGCGTCTGCTTTCTGTGAGCTATTCTGGTTTTGACTTGTACTGTTAATTGCTGGGAGTTGGATTCTGGTATTTATCTGGCACTTGATTGTTAGCAACGGACTTGAACTTGCCTGCCTTTCCACTAAAGATCTTGGCAAAGAACTGAACCCTGTTTGTGTGTGTGTGCTCTGTGTGTGGGGCTTGACAGCAACAAAGCGGGAAGGAGGGTGGGGGGAGCAAGGTGGAAAAGCCCCACAACCCCAAACCCTCCATAGTCCTCCATAAGTGGGGCAGTCCAAAGAATGGCCAGCGACGCGGGGGGAGGGTGGGGGGGAGCAGGATGGAGGAGCTCCACATCCCCAAACCCCTCCGCAGTCCAGAGTACGTCCAGCGACGTGGGGGGGGGAGGGTGGGGGGGGGAGC
Source organism: Phrynocephalus guinanensis (assembly GCA_037367245.1). NCBI lineage: Eukaryota > Metazoa > Chordata > Lepidosauria > Squamata > Agamidae > Phrynocephalus > Phrynocephalus guinanensis. The sequence goes on along the minus strand of CM074741.1, from coordinate 94,284,422 downwards.
AGGATGGAGAAGCTCCATATGGGATTCTTCTATATATGGATTCTATATATATATGGAGGAGCTTCTATATGGTATTCCAATTTGGATTGCAGCTGCCAACCTAGAAATAGACCTGACTGCAGCTATCTTATTACATTGCATCCTGGGTGTCCCAAACATGATTAACCTTTTTACAATCATCAGTAAACTTGGCCTTCACCTGCCATCAACTACTGCTTGGATAGTTGCTATTAAGAACTGGTTGCACCTCTATTTCCGTGCTGACTCCAACTCCCTACTATATGATCTATTATGTCTCCAGCTGGTACCAACACATCAAGCTCAAAATTGACCATACTGGAATTAATTTACATTCCTTAACTAATTGTGAAGTATCCCAAATCTTTAAAATTGTGCACCAAAGAATCTGGAATATTGAGAGCCAGTCCATTGCAGCCAGTCTCAATTCAACATGTTCCCCTTGCTTTTATGGTCTGATGCCAACTTCAGGGCTAGTAGCAAATGATATGGAATACCTCACAATCCTTGCCAGACTGAACATTCTTCCTTCAGCTGTGCTCTCAGGAAGATATCACAATGTACCATTTGAGGACAGACTATGTAAACATTGTCTACTGGAACACCATTCAACCTCCCATATTCTTCTTTCCTGACCCACCCATCACAAGTTCCATCAACGGTTTCTGGCCCCATTCATTTCTAACCTTTCTGGATCCCCAGAGAGCATAACCCAGCACCCACTTAAGGAAAAATCTTCTAAATTGATGGTCTCAGTGGCTGAATACCTGGCCAATGTGGCATATACCAATAATGAGACCTACAGGACTAAGGATGGTTCCTAATCTGTTCCCTTTCATCTCTTCACTTACAGTATTTATCTTTAGTCTTTAATTCCACAGTTTGACACTTTTGTTCTTAATTTATGTTATGCCATTAAAGGTTCTTGGAACTTGGAAACCTGGAAATAAATCTGCTTATAATAATTGTTTGGATACATTATATTTTAATATGCTAGTTGTGATAATTTTATGCCAAATCAAATAGTCCATAGTCATATTTGATGTTCCAAAAGTAACAGAATGACTTTCAAGCTGTAAATGGGGGAGTGCTAATGTAGCATTTTTTTCAATTTTTCCGAAAATTTGTTTTTTCCTGGGGGAAAAATTGGAAAAAATATAGTTTTTTTCTGAGCTTCAAAATTTCTGGAAATTTTACATGTCTAGTATTGGTCAATCTATGGCACAGGTGCCAAAAGTAGCACGTGGAGCCCTTTCTGTGGGCACGAGACATTGCCCCCACAGCCATGGCATTTCCCATTTTGATAGGAGCACACCACTGTGCTCCATGCAGAGAGCCAGGTGAAGAGGAGGCAGCGGCTTGTGAGCTTGTTCGTAGCTCCAGTTTATTCTCTAGCCATGCTGCCTTCAGAATCCCAAAAGCAGTATGGATGTAAACTGGGGCTACGAAGGAACCCACAAACCACTGCCTCCCCCTTCGCCCAGTTCTCTTCATGGATGTCTGTGAAGATTCGCAGTCATGCAGGTGAGTTTATCTGGAAGTTGAGCCATGGCTACTGGACTTCTTTTTTGAGAGACCGACGAAGCTGTTTGGACGAACAGTGAAACGTTTCTATCTCTCAAAAAAGAAGTCCAGTAGCCGGGGCTCTCTTCATGGAGCTCAGTGGTGTGCTCCGAGTGAAGGTGGAAGTGCTGTGGCTGGGAGGGGGCAATGTCGCCGCAGGAAAATAAGAAACCTGCTCTTCGATCCTCACTTCATTCGGGAAAGCGACGATTGAAAGGAAGGGGTGCTACCCTTCTGGAAAGTGAGGATCAACAAGCAGGTTTTTGAATTTCCTGCAGCCACAGCAAGGGTGCTGTGGTAATGGGAAATTCAAAAGCCTGCTCTTTGATCCCCACTTTCCCAGAGGGTAGCACCCACAGCATTTGTAACCCAGGGTACCACTATATTCAGGTTAAATTGTTCTATTGGCACTTGGCAAAAAATAAGTGGGTTCTGAATTACAGTTTGGGCATTTGGTCTGTAAAAGGTTTGCCATCACTGAAATGTACCATAGCCCTAGGTTTATATTCACAGGCTATAAGGATAGATAGTATAAAAACAAAGTGCCGTAAGAAGAACAGCTAGATATGGATAATAAAGTTATAATTGAATTACAAGCAAAGAGGAAACAACTAGAAGCGATCCATATGGAAATAGTACAAAGTAATAAAATTTACTTTAAAAGGGTGTGTTATTGAGTAGAGAAACCAAAACTCTCAACTGTTAGCAAGTGAATAGAGTTTGCTAACAGTTGAATAAGGAAAATGCCTGGAACAGATGGTTTAGGTTCGGAATACTATTCAAGTTTTTAAAAAACATCTTATATCTATGTTAAAGATATTTAAGAAAATTCTAGAAAGTGAAGAAATTCCCCATTTGTGGAAATAATCAATAATAGTATTAATAGTAAGCCCTGCAAAGGGCCTACAAATATGGAACCTTACAGGTCAATCTCACTGATAAACCAAGATGCTAAGATATTTACAGCAATCCTAGCTTACAGATTAATTTTATTGGTAAATATATTGACAGAATGGATTCTTACAGGGACAGTAATTGGAAGATTTAATTAGAAGGGAACTTAATTACAAACTACAAAGCAAGATAAGCAAAAGTTAAAACAACAGTGTTAGCATAGGATATTTTCAAAGCATTCAATCTGGTGTAACATTAAAAACGCTGATTAGGGTTTGGTACTTATTGTAGGCATATAAGATAATTGTATTTACAGAGCATAGCATGGTTTTTAATTAATGATGGTATAACAGAAACAATATATCTAGGCAAAGGAATGAGGCAAGGATGCTCCTTATATCAGTGTTATTTGCATTGACAACAGAAATGTTAGGATCCGATAGTTGTTGTGAGTTTTTCTGGCTGATATACCGTGTTCTGGAAGTTTTTCTTCCTGACATTTCGCCAGACACTGGCTGGCATCTTCAGAGGGCAAGGACCTCAGGGAACTAGATGTTTTTCTGGGTAATGTATTTGGAGAACATAAAGATATAATAGGAAAAGAACTAAAGGTGAATTGGGATTAATCAGAATGTATGTTGTTAAATCATGCCAACAAGGAGATAGCAAAGATACAAAATGTATTTGTATTTTGTTTGAAGGAAATGCCTGCTTGAATAACCAAGTTTTCAAATACTGTTTAGTGAGGAGGCCAAGCAGATCTCAGGTGGAATATTATTCCATATTTTATTATTATTATTGTATATATAGTACACTACCATAATATCTTTTTGGTCATGTGACTTATCAGTGAGTTAATCAGTACCTTAACAAATTGAGATTTATCAGACAACCACTACTTCATCTCTTCATTCTTTTCTATTTTCTAACCAAGTATAGAATAAATTCCATATCAGTGCAAATTTACATTCCTCCCTCTCTTTTAGTTTATAAGTCAATATTTCCATAGTTGCACAGTCCAAATTTTTCCCTATAACCAACTCCTCTATTTGTATCTTATCTGTTTTCTATAACTGTGCCCACACCAATCTTGCCACCATTAAGATGTGTAGCACTAGATATTTATTTCCTTTATTTCCAATTTTTGGCAGAATTCCAAATAGACATATTTCAGGCTTAAATTTAAAGTTTTGCTTTATCATCTGTCTTAACCAGGTATAAATCATGTCTCTTAACTTTTGCAGAAGTCCACCAACTATGATAGAATCTACCCTCCTGACTTTTAGATTTCCAGCATTTGCTTGAAAGAGTGGGATACATTTTAGCAAGCATAGCTGGTGTCCCATACCATATATAGAACATTTTAAGTAAATTTTCTTGGAAGGTGGAAGATTATTCCAAAGGTGTGTGGTGATTGTGAAGAAGGTCTTATTTTTCCTTTCCCCTTCTATGGGCCTCTCATGGTGTGAGAAGCTTCAAATGCCTAGCCTGGAAATATCAGGTATTATGGGCAGTTCTCAGTAGGAGAAGGCACTCTGACAAGTAGGGAGATCCTCAACTTTTTAGGGCTTTGTAGGTTGTCAAAACTTTGAAGTCAATGCAGAAATGATCTGGAGTCCAGAGTTGGGGATATAGATGTCTTCTAGTCCCTGCTAAAAGTTTAGCTGCTGTGTTCAGTTGAAGTGTCCACACCAGCCCCAAAGGCAGTTCCATGAGTGTTGCAGTAGTCCAGTCCCTGGACTACCAGTACACAGATCAGTATGATGAGAGTCCCAGAGTCCAGATAGGGACACAGCTGGGAGATCTTCTGCAAATGGAAATAGGCAGTGCAGAATACCAATGCCACATGGGCCCCCATGGACAGCATCGGGTCCAGAAAAATGCCAAAACTGTGAATCTCATACTGAGAAGAGTCAAATCCCAAAGGATAGGGTGTTTCCCAGCCCGTGGACATCAGGGGCCTCAACCCATAGGAGTTCCATCTTGTCTGGTTTCAACCTCAGTCTGTTTGTCCTCATCTACTGGCATCCAGGCACCACTCAACAGACAGGACAGCATCCACTACAGATGGTATAAAGGAGATATAGAGCTTGGTGTCATCAGTATATTGATGTCACAAAGCTCCAAACATCCTGATGACCTTGTCATGGCAGCCTCATACAGATGTTAAGTAACACTGGTGAGATGCTTCACCCCTGGGGGACACCACATTTGAGAGTCCAAGGTGCAGATTGCATTTCACCAATTTCCACTCTCTGTGGTAGGTCCTCCATGTAGGAGTGAAGCCATGCCAAAGTGAGGCTACTGACTCCCAACTCAGAGAGCCTCCCTAGGAGGATACCACGGTTGACAGTATCAAAGGCTGCTGAGAGATCAAGGTGGACCAAGAGGAATGTTTTGCCCTTTTCAGTTTCCCTCAAAAGGTCATCTTCAGGTTGGCCTGAATACAGTCTGGAATGGGTGGAGGGTGTTGGTTTCCTCTAGGAGAAGCTGAAGCTGGTTTACCAGCAACCTCTCCATGACCTAGATCACTGATGGTGAACCTTCAGTTTTGGACCACAACTCCCAGAATTCTGAGCCTAGATTGCCAATGACAAAGGACGGTGGGAGTTAATTTCTTTTGGGACTTGTGTCTACCAGCAGCTTTTGTGGAAGATGGTTTCTCCTTAAAGTTCTCAAGAAAAATAGCCTCTGCTGAGCCTTCTTTGCAAGCCTCCTTGTGTTGACACCCCAGGACAGATCCTCCTGTAACTCAATGCCCAAAAATCTAAAACTGTAACCCTCCCCACACCAGTCCCATCAATCACCAGTGGTTTAATATCAGTTTTCTGCTTCATAAAACCCACCACAAGCTCCTTTGCTTTCTTTACGCTTAGGTGCAAGTTATTAATTCTACACCACTTGGTCAACCTCTCCACCTCATCTCTGTAAGCCATCTCACTCTCCTTGCCAGAGATAAGACCAATCACAGTTGTATCATCTGCAAACGTAATGATCCTATTGCTAGGATAGGCAGACACACAATCAAAGAATATAAAGGAGTGGGCTAAGCACACATCCCTGCTGTGTTCTAAAGTTGGTACTAAAAGTATTAGAGGTCTAAGGGCCCAATCGTACCTTCTGAGAACATTCTGACAGAAAATCCAAAATCCATCCACAAAGTCATGGTGGAAGCCCTAGACCAGTGATTGCGAACCTTTTACAGACCGAGTGCCCAAACTATGATTCAGAACCCACTAATTTTTCACAAAGTGCCAGTGCAGCAATTGAACCTGAATACAGGTGGCTGTGAAGGGGTGATGTCGGGTGCCCACAGAAAAGGCTCCAAGTCCCACCTTTGGCATCTATGCCATAGGTTTGCCAACACTGCCCTAGACCTTCCAGTTTAGAAATCAAGTGTTGTGGATGAATGGTGTTAAAAGCCGAGGTAAAATCTACGAAGAGCAATCTAGCATAGCCCCCCCTCTGCTCCAGATGTTCAAGAATAGCATGAAGAGCACACGGCACAGCATCCTCTGTTGATTTCTTCTTTTTATAGGCGGATTGGAATGTATCCAGTCCCTCTGGTAAACAGGCAGTAACATAGTTCCGTACCAACTTTTCAAAGCACTTCATGATTGCAGGTGTAAGTGCTACTGGATGAAAATCATTCAAATTTTCTGGATTTTTTTGTATTAGAATAATAGCAGACCATAGGCATGATGGCACAATAGCTTGGGATAGGGATCGATTCAAAATCCCAGTAAAAACTCCTGCTAATTGATCTGCAGTACCCTTCCGGTAACTCCATCTGTCCCCGTAGCCTTCCTTGGATTGATCCCCTTCAACACCTTCCTCATCTCTCCCTCTTCCACACTAAAAACTACATTCCCTTGTGCCGATGATGATAACAATAGTGAAGGTGGCAGAAACTCTGCTGATGTCCCTACTGATGTTGCTTCAAAATGGGCAAAAAGGCATTTAACTCCTCTGCCAAAGATACCCCCTCCCTCAACTACTGGGGAAAAATTAGATTTGTACCCAGTCATTTCCTGTACACCTCGACACACCTCCCTAGTGTTGCTACGCTGAAAATGATTCTCCAATTGCTGCTGATATGTCTCTTTAGCCACGTGGATGCTCTTCAGATCTGCTCTGTCTGTATTATACAGTGACCTGTTTCCACTTCTAAAAGCAGTATTTCTTGCCTTTAACAGCCCCTGAATCTCCCTTGTCATCCAGGGTTTCCTGTTTGGATAGTTCTTTACCTGGCACTTTTGTGTTACACTGTCAGTACAAACCTTTATATAGTCCAACACTACCTCAGTGTAAGTCTCTAAATCTTGTTGGGCAAATGCCTCCTAATAGTGTCATAAAAACAATCCTGCAGCTGTTGAGATGCTCCTGCTGGCCATATCATGATATGCCTCTTTATTATTGGCATCCACTTCCTCAAAGGAATATATTCAGGAGTCAGAAGTAGAGACACATGATCAGACTGGCACATAGAAGAGAATGTGCTGCTGCAGGAGAGCCAACATGGCTTTTGCAAGGGCAAATCATGCCTCACTAATCTGTTGGGAGTTTTTTGAGTGTCGACAAGCATGTGGATAAGGGTGATCCAGTTGACATTGTTTATCTGGACTTTCAGAAAGGCTTTTGACAAGGTGTCACATCAAAGGCTCTTGAATAAACTTGGCAGTCATGGAATAAAGGGACAGATCTTGTCCTGAATTAGCAACTGGCTATGCGACAGGAAACAGAAGCTAGCACAAAACTGAGACTTCTCCAAGTGGAGGGAGATAAAGAGTGGGGTCCCCCAAGGTTAAGTACTTGGATCCCTGTTTCTCAACCTCTTCATAAATGATCTAGAAGTAGGAGTAAATAGGGATTTGCTGATGACACTAAGGTATACAGGGTAGTAAAATGAGAGAGATTGTGAGGAACTCCGAAGGGATCTCTTGACACTGGGGGTGGGGTGGGGGTGGGGGTGAGCAAACCAGTGGCAAATGAGCTTCAACAATAGAGTGAAGCACATTGGGGCAAAAAAAACCCCATTACATTTATAAACTGATGGGGTTTGAACTTTCTGCTGGCTGCCCACTGTGTTCCCTGGAGCAGCAGCTGACCCATAACTGTGTTCCCCCCTCACATGGCCAGCAGTGCCATAGGATAATGGGCTGTTTCTTGCCCAACAAACAAACTTCCAGCCCAGGCCTCCTTCTACCTGTGTGTGAACTCGAGCAACCCCAACGGTGTAGCTGAACCTCCACCCCACCCACTGGAGCTTCAGGCAGCTCTCCCCAGCCTTGTGCGGCCTTTGGGATTGCCCCCACCATCCCTCCCCCTTCTGATTGGGTTCCCCCCTCAGGTCTCACTCCCCCACAAACACACCAGGCAATGCCGCTGCGGCAAGTTCAGGCCATGTCTGGCTTGACCCGTGGATGCCCAGCCCTGCTCCCTCCTACCAGCATGGAGCTTTGCTTCCGGCAGTGGCAGAGGCCTGCTCTCCTGGGTCCCACTGGGCACTGTGGCAGTACCAAATGCTGGGTAGCCTTTCGGATCACCCCACTATCCCTCCCACCACTGATTGGGTTGATAATCCAGGGGTGGAGGGAGCCTGCCACAGCTGCTTTTGACATGGGCCATACAGCATCTCTGGCTCCTTCTTTCCCGCGTCCACCCTCCTCTCTTCTCTCCCCTTCCACCTTTCCTTCCTTCCTGCTCGCGCTCTCTCATCTGTTGCCTGGGGCTCCCTCGCCATTTCTTCTGCTGCTTCCACCTCCACCTGGGCCTCCCAATTTCATCTGTAAATTGTTTTTATTTGAAATATACTAGTGGCATAACAGCTATTACATTTATCTAAATCTTTGTATAGCTCTAAGATTTTAAAATTCTTAAATGCTATGCTGGAAATATGTCTATTTTAAAATATTATTTTTTTCCTACAGATGGAGAATGTACAGTAATGCCTTGAATTCTGAATGCCTTGAACAACAAAAAAATTAAATTATAAAAGGAAATCTGCCGGTTAAGAAGGCATGTTTTTTTCAAACTATGAAAAAAATTAATTAATTCAAGGCAGTTGTAGGGGGAAGCCTGTCCCAACCCAGCAAAGCAAGGGAAGAGCTTCCCTCCTTTGCTGGGTTGCCAGGAAACCCCCTCAATAGAGGTGTCAACATCAGGGCACGTTGGAAAGTGGAGATCTAAGGCATGCTGAAGGAAAAAAGCACAGTCTGATCTTTGCATTGTGCACGGGGAACTTTTAAAAGCAGATACTTGCTGCTATGATCCAGTGGGGGGGGGAGATGGTAGGGGTGACTCCCCCACTCCCCCATCATAGCAGCAAGAATCTGCTTTTAAAAGATCCCTGCATGCAATGCAAACAGACCTTGTGGTGTGGCGGGTGTTTTTAAAAGCCAAGCAGTTGGGAGTAGTGGTGGGGAAACGAGATTCCATTTGAACACTAGGAAGAACTTCATGAGAGTTAGAGCTGTTCAGCAGTGGAATATGCTGCCTCCTTCTTTGGAGGTTTTTAAGCAGAAGCTGGATGGCCATCTGTCAGAAATATTGTGATGGGGTTCCTGCATGGCAGGGTTAGGACTAGATGGCCCTTGAGGTCTCCTCCAACTCTATGATTCTATGATTCTATGATAAGAGAGAAGTACCTGGGCAGGCTTGGCAGGCTGGTGTCCTTTTCGGGGCAGAGGGGGGAAGGGAGGAGAGGAAGCTTCAGGTGGAAGGGAGCCAAGAGACAGCTAGAAGGAAACTGTATGGCTCCTGGGTGATGGAATCCTTTCCTTGTGTGTGCAAACAGAGGAGGGAGGGAAGGTGGTGCTAGTGGTGGATAAGCTGTGCTTTGGCTCCCTTCCATCCAAGGTTTCCTTTCCTCCCTTCCACCCCCTGCCCTGAAAAGGACACTAGCCCACCAAGCCTGCCCAAGAACTTCTCTTTTCCCCCCCCCCCCCCCCAGCTGCTTGGAAGGCTGGTGATGGAGGCATTGCAATCCTATTTCCCCCACCAACTTTGTCATCCGCTTTTGGGGTGCCTTCAAGTGGTGTTTTTTGCAATGCAAGTCCAGCTCCCACAGGGTGCCCAGCGCCATAGGGGAAAAGCTGGTGTTGCCTAGACAGACCATCTGGATCCACCACGAAACCTGCCACTGCTCAGCTGTGTCTCAGCCCTAACATCACTTGCCTGGCAGCTGCCAGCTAAAAGTACTCACTTGCACCACCCGGGCAGTTGCCTTTGGGGCTCTGCACCTCCACTGCCTGGGCTGTGTGGAGAACCAGGCAGCCGGAGAGGGGTAGGCAATGGAGGCTGGGATCTGAGCCCAAAGTGGAAAAGGCTTTTCCTGCTTTCTTCGCGGTGGGATTTTGTGATGCAAGATCAGCTCCTACAGGGTGTCCAGAGCCACAGGGGAAAAGCTGCTGTTGGGGTGCCTGCCCAGCCAACGTCAGCTTTTCCCCTGTGGCGCTGAGCACCCTGCGAGAACTGGACTTGCATTGCAAAAAGTTGCCATCACCAAAGTGGAAAAGAAAAAATCCACCTTTACTCCCCACCAAATCCCACCACCGCTATGGCAAGCAAAGTCAGGTGCCTGCTTGCAAAGCCTTTTCCATGCTTTGTGTGTGTGTTGTGTCATTACAGTTGTGACCGACTCTTTGTGACTCCATGTCCATGGAGTTTTCTTGGCAGGAATACTGGAGTGGCTTGCCAGTTCCTACTGCAGGTGCCTAGAGCACCTGGTATTCCCTGGTGGTCGCCCATCCAAGTACTAACCAGGGCCAACTCTGCTTAGCTTCTGAAATCAAGCGAGATAGGATGTGCTTAGGGCATCTAGGCAGATTTCCCATGCTTTAAGGCTTGACAATTCTCAACCCTGCTTGGTCGGGACTGCTAGCTCCATGCTTTGGAAGGGTTGAGAATCGCCAAGCCTTAGCTGGGGGAGAGGATGAGGAAGCAGGTGACAGAGGTGCCACTTGAAGGTACTCAAAAAGCGGGTGACAAAGGCTGCATGGGAGGCAGGATTGCAGCACCTCTGGCACCCGCTTGCCTGGCTGAGAATGGGAGTGGAGCAGGTTGTGTGTGTGTGTGATCTTGTTTTAAAAAAAATGCATGCACAGATGCTTTTTTCAGGGTGCACACCAATGTTTTAAAATCAAATCCTTGCTGCTCCTGCCCCTGGGGTCGAAATGTCAAGGTCTGATTTTAAAAAAACTGTGCACACAACCTGCCTTTTGCAGGGTGCACATGCTTCTGCCACCCAACTGGTGGTGGTGGTGAGGGGGTTGGTGGCTTTATTCCAGCTTCTGGATCTTGCCTCAGGCAACGGGCTGCAACGAGATCCGATGACTGGAGTAAAGCCCCTCCCCCCCCGCCACCGGATCTCACTGCAGCCTGTTGGTCTCAGCCAGGCAACAGTGGGCATGAAGAGCAGGGTTTTGAATTTCGCCCTGCAGCAGCGAGGATACTGCTGTGGCACGAAATTGAAAAACCTGCTCCGCTCCCACATTGAGCCTGGCAAGGGTCGGGTGGGTGGTGCACCCGCCTGACCCTCGACTAGCTGAGAAAGAGCTATCAAAATCAGCTGTATGGCAGTTGGGAGGGGGGCAATACTTCACTCTTGCCCTCCAATCTGGGTTTAGCCCAATGGCTACCACCACACAGCTGATCTTGACAGCTCAATGGGGGGTTTCCTGGCAACCCAGCAAAGCAGGGGAAGCTCTCCCTCTGCTCTGCCAGGTTGGGACAGGCTTCCCATAGGAATGCATTGAAACCCTATTGTAATTCATTCCCTATGGGAAACTGAGCTTTGAATGACAAAAATTTTGAATTACAAAAGATCCTTTGGAATGGATTAATTTTGTAATTCAAGGCATCATTATATTTATATAAAATGTATGCAAATTCAAACAGATTAAACTACCAACTTCAACATAATAGGGGGATACTATTATCAACTTCTAGCACTAAATTATGCCTTTAGAAATGCATACTCCAAAAATTAAACCAATTTATATTATGTTGTACACACTTACCTGGGAGAGTACCACCAAACATATTAGGACTTTTGTGCACATGCATAAGATTGTATTATTAATGGCATATAGTAGAAGCAACAAAATGTATAGAGCCCATAAACTAGCTAAAATATAGTAATATCAGAGGAATAATGTCATGTAATTTGAAATACTGCATACTGGGACATTTGTTCCTGAAGCACAACAGTATGAAATAATTTTTTTATTGAAAAAGATATGCCCTGGTGATCAGCTCATATGTTAAATGGAATATGTACATTTTCCCTTAAGATAATTCGTTTAGACCCATGCCTGTAGAATCATAGAATCATAGAGTTGGAAGAGACCTCAAGGGCCATCTAGTCCAACCCCCTGCCATGCAGGAACCCCATCACAATATTTCTTACAGATGGCCATCCAGCCTCTGCTTAAGAACCTCCAAAGAAGGAGATTCCACCACCCTTTGTGGCAGCATATTCCACTGCCGAACAGCGCTAACTGTCATGAAGTTCTTCCTAATGTTCAAATGGAATCTCTAGTTTGAAACCATTGCCCTGAGTCCTAATCTCGGGGCAACTAGATGCCCAAATTAAACTGATGTTTACTTGTCAACTACACAAGCAAAGTCATTTACAGCATAAGAGCTGTAATTACTTATTACTTATTTTGTTTATATTGTTAATTGCTGTTTAGTCCCTCTGTAATATTGTTATCTTTGCTCATGTTGTTGGGATCCCCCCCTTTCCCCCCCTTTGGTTGCAATGCTGGCAGGGACTGCTATTTCGGTGGTGTCTGCCCGTGGGAGGTACGCTAGGTGTGGGGTGATTAGTCGGGTAAGAAGAACTCAGGTCAGGCAATTGGTGCCTGTCCCCTGTTCTGATCCCCCCTTCCGCCACGTATCAGGGAGCCACTCCGCCAGCGTATCTGATCTGTCCTGCCTCTTGGTTAATGCCAGGTTGGTCCACAACAAAATCCCCATCCTCTTTGATGCCATAGTGGATGGGTGGGCTGATCTGGCACGCATTACTGAGACCTGGGTGGGAGCAGAGGGGGGCCTCCCTCTCCCAGCTGTGCCCTCCTGGGTTTCAGGTCCAGTGTGTGGGCAGGCCAGAGGGTCGGTGGGTGGCGGGGTGGCCATTGTTTACAGGGACTCTCTTTATGTCAGCAGATCTGTGGCACTGGTGCGTCCTGGGTTAGAATGCCCTCATTTATTGATGGGTCAGCGAGACAGGTTCAGCATTGTGCTGGGGTACCATGCTCCCTGCAACACTGCACAATCCCTTCCAGAGCTCACTAAGTTCATCTTGGCGGCTCTGTTGAGCCCCCCCCCCCGCCTGTTGGTGGTAGGGGACTTCAACGTGCATGCCAAGGATGATCTTTCAGGAGTAGCCCTGGATTTTATGGAATCCATGGCCTCCATGAATCTGTCTCAGCATGTTGTTTGTCCCAACCATAATTCAGGCCATATCCTCGACCTGGTATTTTCCTCCGTGTCATCAGACTTCAGTCTGAGGGTTGGGGACATTGTTCCCCAACCCGTGTCATGGTCAGATCACCATCTGCTGTCCTTCTCCCTGTTGATCGCCACCCCACCTTGCAGGGAGTCTTGGCCCCTTGTCTGGGTCTGTCCTTGAAGGCTTCTGTACCTGGCTCGGTTCCTGGAGGCCTTTGGGGACCTTCCTGATGGACTTGCTGACGACTCGGTGTAAGCCCTGGTAGAAAGGTGGCATCAAGATGCTGCCCAGGCTGTCGACCGGATCGCCCCCAAGCACCTTCTTCATTGTGGAGCTCGCTCCTCACAGTGGTACACGGCTGAGCTGAGAGCGGTGAAGCAAGAACGAAGACTGCTTGAGAGCAGCTGGAGAAATGACCAGTCGGCAGTTAATCGGGCTGCAGTTCATGTGCTGACCAGGTGCTATGTTGCTGCGATCAAGGATGCTAAGCGTGCTTATGCCTCCTTGAGGATTGGTGCAGCCTCGAACCGCCAGTCAGAGCTTTTCCGAGTGGTTCGCGACCTCACCAACCCTGGTCAGCCTAGGCCTCCTCCTAGTGATTTCACTAGTGAGCAATTTGCAGCCTATTTTAGATCCAAAATTGAGGCCATCCGTTCTGAACTGGACTCGTTGCCCTAATCCCTCATCTAGTATCCCGAGCGCCACCCCCCCCCCCGGTCTCCTCATCTGGTTGGGTTTGGGCCTGTTTTTCCAGAGGAGGCCTCCAGGGTTTTGGCTTATTGACGGCTGGCGGACTCCTCCTTTGACCCTTGCCCATCTTGGCTTATTAAATCTGCTGGAGGGAGCATGCCAGAGTGGGCTTCAGTTATTGCCTCTGCCTCCTTCAGAGAAGGGGTCTTTCCCTTTCATCAGAAGGAGACGGTGGTGAAGCCCACACCAAAGAAAACTGGCTTGGCATCAGACAATTTGGCGAACTACCATCTGATTGCCATTGTTCCCTTCATGGGCAAGGTGATCGAGAGGGTGGCCGCCATCCGGCTTCAGTAATTCCTGGAGGAAAGTCATGTCCTTGACCCATTCCAGTCTGGGTTCAGGCCTTTTCGAGGGGCCGAGACTGCCCTGGTCGCTCTGCAAGATTATCTTCTCAGGGATGCTGACAGGGGTTGCTCTACCCTGTTAGTTCTCCTTGATCTGTCAGCGGCCTTTGATACCGTCAACCATGGTATCCTGCTGGACCAGCTCGCTGAGGTAGGGATCGGAGGCTCCGCATTTAGCTGGCTTCAATCCTTCCTTAGTGACTGGTCCCAGCGTGTGCAGCTGGGGGATGAGTTGTCGCCTCCTTGGACGCTCCCCTGCGGCGTGCCCCAGGGGTCAGCAATCTCCCCCATGCTGTTCAACATCTATATGAGACCACTGGCACAGGAGTTTCCTGTCTCCAATATGTGGATGACACACAGCTCTATCTCTGCTTTTCCACCTCTGCAGTGGAGGCGGTATGCTCCCTTGATCTCTGCCTGGAGGAGGTCATGGAATGGACCAGGACCAACAGGCTTAAGCTCAACCCGGAGAAGACCGAGGTTCTGTTCTTTGGGGCGCCCTCTGCCGCGTACAGTGGCCCTCTCCCCAATCTGGGGGGTACTACCCTCCTGCTTGTGGACATGGCCAGGAATCTGGGAGTGGTCTTGGACCCGGCTCTATCCCTGGAAGCCCAGGTGATGGCCATCTCCAAGACCGCCTTTTTCCATCTGCATCAGATCACCCAGATTGTATGTACCTGGATGAGGCTTCCCTGAGAACAGTTATGCAGGCCCTCATGATCTCGAGGATAGATTACTGCAATGCTCTCTACGTGGGGCTGCCCTTGACTCATGTCCAGAGACTCCAAAGGGTACAGAACGCAGTGGTCAGATTGGTGGTGGGTGCACATAAATTTGACTGTATCACCCCAGTTCTGGCTTGCTTGCACTGGTTGCCTGTTCAAGACCTTGGTTTTGATTTACAAAACTCCACAGCTTGGGTCCTGAATACCTGTCAGAGCGTATCACCCAAAGATCAACTGAGGCCCGGCCCAATAGAATGTCACGGGCGCTCTCACTCCGGGTGGCCACACCCTGGGAGGCACGTAAATCGATCACCCGTAATCACGACTTCTCTGTGGCTGGCCCCTCAATGTGGAACAATCTTCCGAGTGAGCTGCGCCTTGCACAGTCCCTGCCCGTCTTCAAAAGAGCTCTTAAAACCTTGCTCTTTCGGGAGGCATTTGGTGACCATTAATCTTTTTTTTTCTTCCCTCCCCTCTTCTGAGCCGCCGTCTTGCCCAAGACTGTTTTCTTTTGTCCTGTTTTTTTTTAAATTCTTTATCTTTTTATGTTTATTTTTTATAGTGATTATTGTAATGGGTTTTTTCTTATCCCTTTTGTTAACCGCCCGGAGTTCTTTCAGGAAGACAGGTGGTAACTAACTAACTAACTAACTAACTAACTAACTAACTAACTAACTAACTAACTAACTAACTAACTAACTAACTAAGATATCAAGCTATTGTAATTCTTAATCTCTTAAGGAAGCTCTGGTCCTACTGAAATGGTACTTGATAGTGGAACTATATTTACTTGGTACTTGAATTGAGTTATTGAAACTTGGTGTTGTCCTTTTCATATACAGTACTCGTTCTGTCATAAGAATTAGTCCCACTAACAAATTTAAGTTTTTAACTGTACTGTTTCTTGCAATCATTGGAAAAGGACAAGTGAACCCTAATAATGTGCTTACATTTGGTACTATAGATTGCAAACAGAGGCAAACTGTCTTCATTTTCAAACCACCCAGTGAGATTTGATTAAATGCTAATGTATGGGAACAACAGAGAGGAACAAAACAAAATATGGAAGGAAAAAGAAATTAAGACAACAGAAGTTTCAAGTGAAATAATGAAAGACTATGAAAAAGTTATCAGTTTTTCTCCCTAAAAGCATATAACAAAAAATTATCATTACGGAAGTAACTCAGTTTGGAATGTAGTTTTGTTTTAATTTTTTGGGTGGTGGCAGCCAATTTTATATATGCTGATTGTTCATTTCTCTTGTAACAATAGATAAGCCTATGACTGGTAGAACACAACCTAGAGAACCCATTTGTATTTTTAAATGTTCTGGGGCAGCAGATATAATCTCTGGGTTAACGGTCTGGCAATCTTGCCCAGAAACAAAAAAACAAAAAATCACCTAGAGAGAGCTCAGTACAATAATGTGTTTTTTAAAAGCCATTTCATTCTATCACAGGACCTCATGCCATTTGGTTCTTCCAGTTTGCAAGTGTACACCAAAGAACACATTCAACCAAACATCCTCAATAAATCCAGATTCATATTTTCTTTTCTCTTGTTCGCCTAGCATTTTAATCAGCAATTTTTATTTTGAAGAAGCATGGAAATAAATTAAAAGGGATTCCCACTTCATTTTTTTCACTTAATAAAAGAAACAAAATTACTTTTTAAATTGTTGTTAAAGTTTCTGGTACAAAATCACATCAGTAAGACAATGATAGAGAAGAATAATGGAAGACTAAAGACCACCTTATTTAATTCAAAGTAAACCAGTCAAAAGCACTTGATGTAGGGAACCAACTACTGCAGTCTCTCACACACAGTATCCTCCAATCCACCTGTAAATCTCTGAGGAAACTCTTGCTTTCTACACTTCATGAATAGGGAGACTTTGTGCTTGAAATTTAATCAAGCACAAAGTCTCCCTGTCAAACTCCCCTTAGACATAGACACGTCTTGAAATGCTTTCAAATATTCTACACTAAAAATTAATTTAATTTTAGAAAGAAAACACAATTGAAATGAGAATCTATAGCATTATGATGCTTGAAATATAGTATGCTAAATTATTTTCTATAATAATTTTGTTTGAATGTAAAGCTAATCAAATTTTGTAAAAGAAGGGGAGATGAGATAAAACTTACCCAAATGGTACTTGGAGTAACAGCTCGATTCTTGGTTTGCACTGCACAACTCCCTCTTACTCCTTTTTCTTTTGTCCAAGCCAGTGAGCTTGCATTGTGTCCTCCTCCTTTTACTAATTTCTTTAGGAACTTCAATAGCACCATCATCAAAAGTGGTACGTTTACTTGATTTCTTGTTGACTTGTTCAACATGCAACCCTTTCACCAAGGTGGAATATCTGGTTTCTGTAGATACCTCTACATCTTTCTCACAACTATCAGACATGCTGTGCTTAGCAGAATGGGATCTTAAGGTACAATGTCTTCTCCTTTCAAAGTAGTGGTGCCTGGTACTATGCTCAACAGATTCTGGAGTGTGAACAGGGTTTTTCTTAAATGAATGTTGCTTATCTACAGCATTGAGTTTCTTCAAAAATATTCTACAACCCTTAAAGGGTTTTTTCTTCCATGCATCTTCATCAAGGGCTGGCACTATTTCAGTATTTTGCTGGCTGCAATATGCTGACGGTGGTTTGAGCTATAATTACTGATTAATCCAGACTTTGTGCCAATGTTAGTCAATTGCATTCTTTGTCGAAAAAATGCACCCCTGATTTCCTTTCCAGTTGTCGATGTGACTGCATGAGATTCTATCAAAACAGAGGGTGATTTAGTTTCTACTGTACCATTCCTGTGCCTCATGAATATCTTGGTGCTGGCATTAGCAAAACTTTGGCTCTGACATAAAAACTTCAGGTTTCTCTTTTTAGATTTCCAGTCACTTGCTCCATAATTATACATTTTTTTCATTTGTTGCCACCAACCATGCTGTACAGTTTCAAATCTGGCTCTTCTTAATTTAGCTAATGCAATTTTCTGTTTTCTGTTTAAGACTTGAGACCTGATTATTTTATGCAGAATTTGTAACTCTTTTGCAGATTTTGAAGGTGTGGATAGTGCAAATTTTTTAAAGTGCCTTCTCAAAGGGCTGCTATTACAATCATCCTGTCTTGTTTCCATTTTAAACTGCCTTGTATTAACTACTTCAAAAGGATTGCGAGCATTTGCTTTTTTCACTAAGGACAGTGACTGTGTTTCTGTTGTTTGCATAAACCATGTACTCAGTTCATCTATACTGCATTTTTTCTGGAAAAGCATTTTAATAGGTGAATTTTCAAACTGTAGAAAGCATGGATCCAAAGGTTTTGATACTTTAATGCTACACTCTTCATCATACTGACATTTTTCAAGTTCTTCTCTGTTCACATTTAGCCAAGTATTTGTTATCTGTTCGTATCTATTGTTTAGCTCTTTTAACAAGGAATCACTAGAAACCGAAGGATCCCACCACCTAAGGGAAGAACTGGATGAAATGATAGGATCCAGTGGCATTTCATTAATTGACCCGAACATGTTCTCAGAACTTTTTTTTGCATCTTCTGGATTCTTATCTACCAAGGTATGTGTGGGTATTACACTTGAGTAATGTTTTATATTTTGATCTTCAGCCTTTCTGAAACAAAATTGATACGATTTGTGTAGAAATGTATGTCTACAAGGCAGTGAACTAGAAGATCTTAATGAATGCGAGAAAGGCAGTGATGGTTTTTGATCTCTGGGAGATTGCCTCAAGGATATTTCAGGCTTCTTGGAGGCTAAAATCATGTTGCATGAAAATGTCTCACTTATATCGTCATCCCAAACACTTTTAGAAACATGCTTCTCATTGGACTGCTTATCTTCCTTCTTTGATGATACATTTTTTTCTAATATAGGTTCATGTTCCAAGGGAGGCAGACAGCTGCTAACAATCACTTTTCTTTCCTGAGATGAAATCTGATTAACAGTTACTGATATGCCAGATATTTTTACTTTTGCTGGTCGGCCAGGTTTTCTAATTACATTTAAAGGCTTGTGCTTTGGTTTCATAATACTACTGCAAAGCAATGGTAATAGGGGGCTGCTCTCTAGAGGCCTTACATACTCATAATCTGATCCAGAGTTTTTTTCTGTTGGATAAATTTGCACATTTTTATTTTGCTTCACAATGTTATTGGTTTCTGAGTTCTGGTTCACTGCAGCAGATGCACAAACTACATCACAAAAATTGTGAGGATCTGGTATCACACTCACTACATTTACACTTCCTTCGGAAACACATCTCTTAGCCCTCCGTGATCTTCCAAAGACAACTGTTATAGTAATATTTTTATTAATGCCATCATCCTCTGGAACTTCTACACCAGTGCTAGCAGAAGTGCCAGTTCTAATAGAATCATTCATATATCTGGCCTTTTCAACAGCATCCCCTTTAGGCTTTGGAGGTCGACCAATTGGCCGCTTAACCTGCCTCACAACTTGAGGTCCTATTTTTTTTGGCCGTCCAGGTTTTCTTTTCAGGGAGACTCCATTGCTGTTTTGTTCTATAGCTCTGTTATTTTGTTTATGGTCACCTGTGTTAATTTCATTGTCAATTACTGTAGTCAAAGTGGTATTTTCTTCAATTTTATGACTATTTTCACTACAGCTGCATCCTTCAGTGGAAACATCTTCAGTAGGCTCCCTTGTTTCTGGCTGTTTTTTTAACAGCATATTTGTTTTTCCATGAAGAGAATAAAGATCAATGTTTAATTTAGAGGAATTGTTTACAGAGGTTAGTGTGTATTTGATTCCATCGTTGCTGCTAATTTCAGAAAGGAACATAAGTTTTATAGGACTAGTATAATTTAGCATTGGTGAATTAATTTCAGCAACACAATTTGTTTCATACTTATTGGAAGTCAATACATCTGAATCAAAAGTTGCAGAGTTGAAGAAACCTTTATATCCACCAGCAGATATTTCTTTTTCTTTTGCTGACACACATTCATTTTTGCTATGATTGCTACACGGTATATGACCTTGTGCTAGTGCATATTGTTCTTTGTTTCCATTTTCACTAATGCTAATATGAAGGCCACTTCTAGAATTGTGTAGTTTGCTGTATAATTTATAACTGTTAAACAATGCTTTTTTAGCCCTTTTGGCCATATGTAATGTATCTTCCAAATGCTCTACAACATGCAAATTTGTATTTCGAACAACCTTATTTAGATCTTCATGGCTGCATGCTTTGGCATCAAACTTTTTAAGTGATCTATCTTTTTCTATGCTGTTAGGAAGGCTTTCTGCCTTTGAGGATTTATGACATAATATTTTGTTTGTTACATACACAGAACACCACATAGGAGGAATAATCATATGTTTTCTCCTGTCCAGAAACCTGTCATCATCTGCCTTCAAAAGGACTGGATCAATTAATACTTCATAGTTGCCATGTGTTTTTGCCAAATTGTTTTGGGATGTTACAGAGTCAGTTTGTGAAAATGCCACAAAATTAGAATTACTTTCTGAATTATTCAAAGGTAGTTCTAGCCACTCTTCCTGACATATTGGCATAGACTTTGATTTAATGACAGGTAACATACTCCATTCATTTTCATCACTTTGTAATGTGTGAGTTTTCAAGGTACAATGACTTTCAGTTTTGTTTTGTGATAATTTTTCACTTTTTGCAAGTTTTTTTGCATTTTTCTCTGAAAAGGCTTTTATCTGTACAAATGTTTCATCCAGAGTGGCTAATTCCCTCTTGATATGCAAAGACTGCCGTCTAAAAATAGGTGAATCAGGGGAATGATGCATTGCAAAAAAATTTTCTTGACATTTTCGAAACCTTGTTTGGATAATTTTATTTTCTAATTCTTTGTCATGTTGGCTAAGTAACTCCATAAAACTGTAATCGCTGTCCTTAGCATCATGTAAGACAGTTGTTATGAGACTCTGTAATGTATTGCCACTCTCTATTCTGCCATCACCCCTGGATATTTTAGAAACATCTGTTGTATCAGTAGTTTGTATTGATTTTAATTTCTCATTGATTCGATCCATTAGGTCTTGAAATTGGGTATTTTCAACTTTTTCAAACTTCATTAGGTTATTTTCTTGATTCAGAAATATCTTATCCAAGTTATCAGACAGTTCTGCAATGCATACACTGTCTCTCTGTTCACAAACAGAACTTTTTTCATCTGGCAAAAGGGATGGAGGTTGGTTACTATTTATTTCAAGTCTGTTCCCTAAAGCAAAAGAACCTTCAACTGATTCCTCCAAAGTATTATATTCATCTGCTTCCACAGGTGACAATGGTGGTGGTGACGGGCTGTGGCATCTGCTCGATTTGTTAGTCTTTTGCCCCATTGAAAAGCAATTTGTACAAAGTGCTGCTTTTTCATAGTGCATCTGTAAAGGTTTAGGGCAGCATCTATGTGGACTAAAAGACACAGGATTCCCTTTTTTCAGCACTGTATCAAAATATTTAACTGCTACAGAGGGGCAAGATAAATTATTCATGTCTTTCACATAGGCAGACAGAGGTGATGAACAATTATTTTGGATTGGATTTTGTAAACAGCACCTTTTCATTAGCATGTTGCTATCATAACCGCTGATTTGAATGTACCCATCATCTTCGGATGTTTCAGAACACATAATATTTGGCAGCTGGCAATTGTAACCTGCATGGTTACATGTGTCTTGTATTAATAATTTCAACATAGCTAAAATCTGATGACAATGATATGAACATAACGATGTCAAAACCTTGCTTAGAGCAGAGTTTCCGTTTTCCAATTTGGTTGTTTCCTCTGATTTTGCACCAGCTGTTATGCGTGAACTGAAAACAAAAAGCAGATTAAAACAAAAAGTAAATTACAGTTAAATAAGGCACAATGTGACTGAAGTGACATAAGGTACCAAAACTGTCCCTTTCTAAAAGAACATTAAAATGCTGTACTGTCACTCCATCTTTGCATTTAAATTATAATACTCCAGGGAGATATATTAAGTAAGAAAAACATGGGCTAAAACCCTGTTGCTCAGCATATTCAGTTACAACTAGAGAAGTAACGTTGAATCTGGGGATTTGGTCAGTCACCTTCTCCGAGAGTTCCATTAATTCAACAGGCCTACTCTAGTTGAAATTCACTGTTCTAAGCAACAGAATTTCAGATACTAGTTAATCTTATATAAATAATATTGAAGCTGGTTGGATTGCTCAATGGTTTAAGCATCTGGCTCCAGAGCCACCTGGGAGAACAGCCAGCCTGTGCGGCCTTGGGAAAGCCCTACAGGTCCATGGTGCCTCCAAGACGAAATGAATGGTAAGCCTGTATCTGTATGGTATTCTGTATCAAGAAAACTCTGGAAAGGGACACCATGAATTGGAATCATGTTGTCGGCACACAATTATTAACTTACACTAAACTAAGTAAGACTTGAGGCTGCTTTGCATGTGGCAAATTTCTTAAATACATGCAAGTAGATCTGGTGCTACAGATATGTGTAACAAAGAAAAAAAATCACAGTTCATTGAGGATTTCCCATTATGTATATGCAGCAAAATACACAGAATAGTACTAAGTGGGACAACCTGCAGGCTTAAGTAGGAAATCCATAGCAAATGCATCCCAACACATGGCTATTCAACCTTTGCTTTTAAAATCTCCAATAAAGGAGTGTCTGGCAGCTTCCAAGATCCTGACCATTTTACATTTGCATTAATAAGGAAAGTTTATAAAACATTATTTTTCGTCACATAGGGGCCACAGAGGGAATTCTGGAACTGTAGTCCAAAACTGTCCATTCTGCAGTTTCTACTTACGAGATGTGAAAATGTACATACAAGACAAACACAGCATCCTCTGTAAGTGTCCTATGATACTAAACTGTCCTATGATACTGAATTTCATTTTGAAAACTCAATAAAACTGCTGCAGGAGAATAAAAATGCAATACTTTTATCTTTAGTTCAGACTGTTGTGTAAGTAATCATAGAAAATATTACTAAAAGTCTCTTAACGTGGCAAATCACTTTGCAAACATGGTTGTAATATAGTCCAATGTGCTCTCAGCAGTTTGTTTCAAAGGATGCCGTGAATTACTAGAATTATTTTAAATTAGATTCACAGCTTTTTTAAAAAAATAGAAGCACTTTAATTATTTCTTTATTCAAAGTTACAAAAGGATCACAATGCAACTGTTTCCTTATTTGCTTCACAGACATAGCCAACTCTCTAGATGCCTTCTTCTGCTACAGAGTTTATGTTCATTTAAACCAACAGGAAAAGCTGTTATCTATAACATACAGACTGGACAAGACTAATTTAATGTTGTTCAATGTCTACTTATAATTGTGCTACTGAGCTAGTGAAATATTGTAAACATAACACTCAGTATATGAGAATATGTATTTTGATTTACTAGAAAGTTAAGCCAACATTTTGGGAAATAAGTCATTGTTAAATTAATTGTATTAAATAAATATTTAGATCTTATTTAAGGCTGTAGCTTAAACCAACAAACTATTCTCATTTACTACATATTAAAACTGTTACCACTTACCTAATATGTAATTCAAACTGAAAAGTTAACAGCCTATAGCAGAAAGTAAGTACTGTACAGATTTTAGAATAAAACTGGTGAAGTATAATCTCCATCATTAATAGCTGTAAATTTTCTTTCAGAGTACCAATTCAACAAAAGTAAATTTAAGTAAATTATATTAATATCATTCTGTTTCAGAAAAGTATGTATATTCAAACATATCACCAAACTCTGAACATGGAACTACTAATTCATATTACCAGTTTTCTGTACTTAGTTTACAACTCTGACCTTGTGGAATGCAGAAACAAATATTTCTCATGTATATACTTTATCACATCACAGATAACATTAATACATTTAATTTGTAAATTCCAAGGTATAATCCAGAAAAAGTATAAAGAATATCTAATCTCTTATCTTTGTAGTCACTAAAAAGTAAAGAAACAAAACAAAAAACCCACCACCACTAGTGTTCCTGGATTACTGAAGCTAAAGGAGATTCTTATACATGTACTGGTTTGGATTGGATCTCATTGATTTATGGTAGAGCACATCCCTGGAAGGATAAACAAGGTTCAGGGCCTAGTATGGTTTGTAGATGCATCTTAGTAGAGCTGATAAACACCAAAGCCTATGACTTGGGAGAAACACTGGCAGTCAGCCTAGGCAACAATAATTTGAATAGATCAGTTCTCTTAAATGGATACCTGTAAGTAGCTTTTACTGTACCTCGTAAGATGACCAGAAAGACAAATAATTCGTAAGACAAATGAAATTTCTGGGAACAGGCATATTTACAAGGATGAAAAATCACTATGGATTAAATTCGTTTTAAGAGATACCATTGTGGCTAGGAAGAGCATCTGACCAGGTGCTGCAGACCGAGTGAGGTGCAGCAGAAGTGATCCCCGGCAGAAGTGGCAGCAGGGCTGGGCGAGGATCCCTGCGTCCCTGCTTCACCCACCAGGTTGTAAATTAAGCCAGGTTGCAGCCAGGATCCCCTTGGGCTCAAGGATGGCACTGAGGCTTCAGGAAGAGATGCCACTTCTGCTTGTACACATTTATTACCCTGGTTAAGAGTTCAGAAACATCTTTGCCATTCTTTACACTTGGATACTTGATTTACACATTGCCTAGTTCAGTGATGGCAAACCTTTGACACTGCAGATGTTTTGGACCACAACTCCCCAAATTCCGAGCCTAGATTGCCAATGACAAAGGACTGTGGGAGTTGTGGTCCAAAACATCTGGAGTGCCAACAGTTCAATGTGAACTTTTCCAATTGAAAAAACTATGAGAAAGTCAATCCATGTTTCCTATGGTCAGTTTACCATAGATAAAAGGCCTTCTTCATTCAAACTCATGTTTTAGAATGTGCCCTATACAGTTGCAGTGAAATCACAATATATTAAGTCTGCATACTTTTGTTTGTATTATTTCCCTGTTTCAACTATATTTTGAAGCATTAATTGTGGAAGTGTATACAATGATAT
The DNA here is from genome assembly GCA_037367245.1 of Phrynocephalus guinanensis. Classification (NCBI taxonomy): domain Eukaryota; kingdom Metazoa; phylum Chordata; class Lepidosauria; order Squamata; family Agamidae; genus Phrynocephalus; species Phrynocephalus guinanensis. The sequence goes on along the minus strand of CM074741.1, from coordinate 94,259,627 downwards.
ATTTCATGTTATGAGAGCACCAAGGTAGATTATATTTTTAAAAATCTATTCAAATGTTAGATTCCTACCAGTGACTGATTATAGGGCATTAAGAATTAGAGAATTTGTATAACAGAATACTTTGGCATTTGCAAGAATTTTACCAACCAATCTTTATAGATAAATTAATCATATTGGCCAAAAAACCCATTAGTTATTTATGACAGCACAGGAGTTATGATCTAATTTAAGTGTTACAAAGAATACAAATGACAACTTCTCAACTAGTGGCAATTCACCGCTGCACTTACAGTGATGCAAAGAACCAACAGGATTATGTCTACTTCAAGTATAATGATAAGACACAGACACAAAACTGGGCTTCTTTAGTTTTACCATGAGGATATTTTGTATAGAACTAAAACCTATTTTAACAGAAAAGCATAATATAGTACCTATTTGCATTACCTATAGAGCCTAGCAAGCCATGGAAACAATCCACCAGGAAATTCTCATATTTTTATTGTTCAAAGTGTAAAAATGTTACTATGTTTTTTATTACCTTATTATACCAAAGCAGTTATGCCCAAGGAATAAGTAAAATGGGCCAACATCAAGTATTTTTCTTTTTACTGTATAAGCAAATCAACCACACGTAAGTGTTGCAAATTTGTGTGCAAAAGCATTGAAGTGCTTTACTAAAAATTACAACATAGAAACACATTAACAAACTCATACAATCAGATTTAGAAATATAACAACACAAGGATGAAACAGAACTACAATACATTTACAACACAAGACAAAATACATGGAATTAATTAGAAAATATTGTAATAAATAATTCATGAATTATAGTGCAATTGATTTATGCATAAATAGAACTAATTGCCTAGAAATCTGTTATTAACAAAATCTGTCAAAAATCAAGGCAGCCACAGCATTTTACTAAATTACTGCAACAATGGAAATACTGCAATAAAAAAACCACAAATACAGGTATTTGTACTGTAAACAACTAAAAAATCAGTCTCACTAAAGTTAATATACAATTTAATTTAATACAAAATAGTCATTAGCTACCAGAAATGGTTTAAACAACTGTACTGAGCAGTAGTTCTAAAAACAGAGGCACTGTTTTTTTTAATATAAAATACTTGAGAAACATTCAAACAAGTAGAAAGCACATAGGGCTTGCTTTTACTTCCTTTAAAAGTCTGCTGAAATATGAATTTTCAGAAACATGTTGATTTCTTAGTAGCAACTAGTAACTGAAATTTAGTAGTTCAAAATTATAATGTAACTATTTAAACAGGAGGGGTGAATAAGGGCAGTCTATGTATTTCCCTGCCTTTTCTCAACTGTATAATCAAAGGTTCAGCCTATTCATTAGAAATAATTGTTTCTTTTTTTAACTTACAGGTTGAATTTTATCTACAGACTATCAAAAAATATTTTAATATACTATTTCTGGCCAAAAAATAAATACAAGTACTAAAAAGCTGAAAATTAACTAAAATATTACATACAAAACTACCACTGCTAATGTTAATAGCAAAATGATCCCTGATTTTGTGAATCCTATTACTTTTTGGTCAGGCCACATTTCAAATGGTATTAAAACTGCACTGTAACTTGTCTTTGATATACATCTCTGACAATTTTTTTATATTTTCTGAGAAATTTAAAAAAAACTGGGATACCAAGTAGCCCGCCATACAAGATTACAAGATGGAAATCCAATGTTCCACCACAGTTGCACACTGATCTAGATGGTCTCATCTCTCAGGAACAGCTTTTTTTTGGAGGCCAGATACTGCAGCAAGAAAAGCTTTCCTATGTACGTGGAATGTCAAAACCAGGCCTTTGGATCCCAGCCCCATGCATTAAGCAATGAATTAAAAATACCAACAATCCTTTAAGTAAAATGTTCTAGGAACAAGTCTGAAATCTAATCTTGCCTTCAACTGGGGGAAGAATCAATAAATTAATATTTCTACTTTTGACAAAAATATGGCTTAGTTCTTTCAAAATTAAAGATGAAACTGTCATCTAATATTTGATGGTCTCTTAACATTTTAAATCCAAAATTCGGATTGAATGAGGTTTCTTTCCCAATATGCAAATAAACTCAATTGCGGAAACTCAAGGTAATTTTAACAGGCCAAACAGTTAATAAATTGATTAGGATTATTACCTTCATTTACACATTATTCCATTTTTAAAAGTTCCCCTTCTTTTCCTAGTTTATTGTAAAGTATTACCAATTCAACTAAATGGCCAAGTTTAAATACATTGCATTTGAATTGATATTTATAATTCATAGAGATTAAAGAATGCAATCTTATAGCAAAAGAATCTATCCAGTCACACAGGATGGGCCAAACAGATAGTGTTTTGGATATTATAAGCTCCCCCCCCCCCAAAAAAATAGGTGTTTAATGAAAAGGACCATGGATGACTTCATTTGTATGCAGATATAATCTGATAGTATGCCAAATTGCATGTTCGTATAAAATCAAACATGTATGATCCTTTGTCTTAGAGAATACTGTGCTTCCACACGAAGGAATCCCCACAGATCTTAAGAAAACTCAGTTGCTCTGGTTTATCCCACAGCTCAAAAACATACTGAGGACCATACAGAATAGGCAATTTTTAGCAACTGGAACTGATATTACATTTGTTGAGGCATTACTTCTGGGAGATTACTCCCTAAACATAGAGGGGAGTACCATAGATTCATCCTCTTCATCACCACTTGCTGCCTTTCTATACTGTAATATCAATACCCTACCTTTCCCATATAGTGTTCTCTTCAGACCTGCCACCCTTTATGTGTAGGTGGGAGACAACAATGGGGGCAGAGGAAACAGTTAAAATCCTCTTTATGTGTGATGAGTATACATGAATACATAATGACTAACTAAAGCTTATGTGCTCCTCTCCCCGATATTCTTACCTAGACTCCCTGTCACCAGCTTAATAATGGGAGGATATACTGGAGCTGCAGAGAAATATGTGATGTGCACAGAGACCTCTCACCTTCCTGATTGTCCTGCTGCACTTGTTGCACATTACTGCAAGAAGGAGTGCAGAGCAACAGTAACACAGGAACCTTATGGGATAGTCTCCAGAGGAAACTATCACTCCTAATACAAGTTTGTTGAACATCATATAGAAACAGTAATCTAAAGTTAATTAGTCCTCTGAAACTCTATGAAAAGTTATATATCTAAAATGAATTGCTCGGCTTCCAAATAGTAAATGTACAAAAGATTTCTAGTACTGAAAGTTTAAAGTAGATAAACTGTTTTGTATCTGTAATTCTATCAAGACCCTGAACTGTAAATTTGGTTATTAGCAAAGTGAAGATGTATCGGCCCACCAAAATGAAAACCTGAATTTCATCCTGATAAACTGAATTTTTTTTGAAATGTCACAGCAGCAAATACATTACTGTTAAAGTGAGGTTTTTCGGTAGGAGTGTTACACAATCCTCAAATAAATGTAAGTAGTCATAATAGCAATAACCAGCACACAAATCAAAATAACCATTCTCAAGCTCATTCTGTGCACATTATGAACATGCTCTATTCCGCATTTCAATTTTCATCTTTAACCCTTACATGTTAGCTTATTTTCCACACTAAAGGAAAAGAGTTTTTAATGCCTTTAGTATTCCATCTCATTTAATAGTTATAGCTATACTAAATTTGTCAGTTTTCACAAGTATATATTTTGCAAACACCAATTTCTTGCTAAACCAACAATAAAATAAGAACCCAGTTTTATAACTAACACACACACACACACTCAAAATTCATTTTTTAAAATCTGTATCAGATGTTGTTTTGATGTACTTTCCCCTCCACAGAAAATTCTGTAGTCAACCAATACTTCATGCTTGTTTCTGTTTTGAAGAACTAATGTCCTCTTTAAATTTCCCCTTCATTTGTATATTTTCAGCTACTTCCAACTACTTGAAAATATTTCGAAGCATACATGTAATCAAAGTATTAATTATGTATTCCTTTAATAAGTTGATTTACTGAATGTTAGGGTCACTTTTTAGCAGTAAAAATTTATGCTTCATATGACACAGTTATTTCAAATATTTTATACTAATGACTACTAAATAAAACCTCAACCTTTTAAACTTATTTGTACAAGAATAATATTAAATACAAATTATCATAACTGTGATCATTTTGTCCACAGTGAAAACCCTGAATAAAATTATTCTTCAAAAAGGCATGTATGTGGTTTCTGGACTGTAAAATGTTATGTTGTCCACGTTTTCATATGTGTATGTTTACACACAAGTGCACACATATGTGCACGTGCGCACACACGTGTGCACACATATGTGCACATGTGCGCACGCACACATGCACATGCATACATGCACACACACTCAAGTGCTCCCCCCTCTCTCTTTCTCTCTCTCTCTCTCTCTCACACACACACTTCTAGCAATTCAAACTACATTGGCTTGCTGCTATTTTTGCAGGTGCCAGTCCCTGAATCTGTTATATTAAACAACCCAGTGTCTGGTAATCGGAGCTTCTTCTTCGGAGGAGTCTTCAGTGTTCCAGATCTTTCTTTAACTTTGTATTCTAAAGTGCTGTGAGGTACCCCATATATTCCTTGTGCTTTGGAAACACTCATTTTCCCACTCATTACCATTGCAATAGCTTCCTCCATTATTTCATGATCATACTGCCGATAGCGACCACGTTTTTTCCTTGGTTGTTTATTATCTTTGCGATCCAAGCCATCTTCTGTGGATTCAGAGGTTCCATCAATAATTCCATTTTTATTATTAAGACACAAAGGAGAGAGGTCCCCTCGCAGAAAGTACGAGTCAACACTTGACTGAGTTACAGATGCAGAACATTCTGTTTTGTTCTGTTTAGGGAGTATGCTTTTCAGTTTTTGAAGAGCTGATCCTTCTAAGACGGTTGAGGTTTTGGAAACATGGTACATAACATCCAGAAGTCCAGCATTATCAGGCTGTTTGGGAAAAGCACTAATTCTTAACTGAGGAATTTTTAATTGCACAGTTGGAGCTGACACTTCATATTGTACATTTTCGTTTTTCCCCTTAAACTGAGTAACCATTCTTTGTAGAGTTAACTGGTGGAGGTAACTGGAAGCTGTTGGGAATCTTAATTCTGAGGTTTCAAGTAGACTGAGTTTATTTTTTTCTGTGCGCTCTGCTTGAGCTTTTGCCCACAAGGCTACTTTTTGCAGCACTGCACATGTTTCTTTACTATCTTTGTAAAAATAACTGTCATTGAAATCTTGAGTTTTGTTTTTAAAAGGTGCAGGCTTTCCTGCTGGTAAGGCTTCTAAGTGGAGAAGTAAAGTTTTTTGAGGTATGCCATAAAGTATGCCTGCTTTCTTAATATCCAGTGCTCCAGACTGAATGTCTTTCAATGCTTTTGAGAGCAAACCATCTGCAAACTCAGCACTTCTTTCCACATAGTCCTCTCTGAATCTGTGGAGTCTCCTGGATGGATGGAATGAAACGATGGTGAACTGATGTATGAGACTCTCACACAGCTATGGAAGGGAAGGGTCCACTCCTTTATTATACTCCTTGCTTAGGTAACATCACTGCTTCTGACAGTTTTAGGTCTTTGAGTTGCAGTAGCTATAATTAGCATAGCAAAAGTTACAGTTCTGGTAGGACCATGTGTCAAAATGATACCCAAGCTTCTACAGCAGCCCTTCCAAGAACTTTAAATCCTAGTTCAGTATTTCATAACTTTCTTATCTGCTTGCAATTCCCCTATGACAGATGCTTGCAGAATAACATTTAAAACTTTTCTTTACATAATTTACATCCACCGACTGCCCCAACCCTAAAGGAGTTTTGTTAGTAGAAACGTGACGTTACCGCTAAACAAGTAATAAAAGAGTCAACCCCCTCATAAAAACTTTATTCTAACTCTATCATAAAACAACTTGGTCATCCAACTATTTTCTTTATGCAAGCAAGGCCTTAGGTACTATTTATTAATAATCTAATAATCTGATCTATTAAAATAATCAGACTTTCCATACTCATACACACACACACACAAAATCTGATTATATATAAGAACAGCTTTAACTAAAATAATATGCTGTAGACTAGTTGCTCTTAAATTATGCCTGCAAATAGCACAAATGATATAATTGTAATATTTATTATTTTAGCAACTATTATACGTGAGCACATTAAACATCTATTCACAAATGGGTGACTTGGCAATCTTGTAGCACATCTCCAAGGTATAATCAAAATGCAAGAATGGTAATCAAGAGCTCTCTCCTTCATGTTTAAAGTTTTTAAAAATTGAACATTTTCTATGTCACAGAAAATTAATCTATTGCTTGGTTCTTGGTTGTATTGTGTAACTAAGGGTTCAGTTCACTTTTTATAACATGAACTAAGTTTGGTGATTGTTCTGATAACTTTTCTTTAACAGAAAAAAGTAAAAAACACAAAATGAAACATATGAGCTACACACACACACATTTATGAATGAAATTCTTTGAAAAAGCGAGAACTATTGACATATTTTACACATATCAATAGCAAAATAAGGCTTCAAGTTTAAACTTTATTTTCATTTAAGTAAATAAAAGTAATGCTGATCTTGCTTACCCAGACACTGAATTTTCAGAACATGATTCATCATATGTTGACTGTTCCAAGTTTGCTTTTTTTGTAGAGAGATCTAGCACTCCATCCCCTATTATAACACCAGAGAATGTAACAATTATTTGGGAAATGGCTCTCTTCTGTGAAATCAAAATTCATTTTAATAATATTGCCTGTACTGGAAAGGTCCCTCTGACATATAAAATGTCAAGTGGAAGTTTTGAATCACTAGACCATTGTAATTAAAGCACATTGATTTTCAAAATAAAAAATAATGAAAAAAATAAGTGTTATCTTGTTAACTTTAGATGCAACTATTATGACACCCACAAATAGATGTCAATATTTCATATACAGTAAAACCTTGGTTTGCAAGCATAATTCATTCCAGGAACATGCTTGTAATCCAAAGTACTTGTATATCAAAGCGAATTTCCCCATAATAATGGAAATTCAGATGATCTGTTCTACAACCCAAAATATCCATATAAAATAATTATGATACTGTAATACAATACAAAATATTAAAGAAAATACAAAATATAAAGAAAAATAAAACAATTATATATTGGATTTAATGAAACTGGCAATAAGGCAGGAGAGTAAAGGGCCTATATCTGTGGGCAGCCTGACCTAGAATGAAGCAGAACATTCCTAAGCTTACTCTTATATGGAAAAGCAAAGGACTGTCCATAGGTGCTCTGAAGTGACAAAAAATACACTAGTGCAGGTTGTGGGCACCTTCCAATGTTCTGAAAAATTACTGATTTCTGCCAAATACTGAGGAGAGAGACAGAGCATGGGAGACAATCACCCACAATCCCGCAGCGAGAAAAAAAAACCATTGGTTCAATTGTGATCATGTGACCATAAGAATAGTCATGCTGGATCAGGCCAACTTCCTGTGTCTTGCAAAATCCACTTTTTCCATAGGAATGGATTGAAAACCAATTAATCTTTTCTGGAGATCAGAGAAGTCAAAAATAGGGAACGGATTACATTGGTTTTCATGGGAAGGCTCTCCCAACCCCCCTCAGTCAACCAGCAGATCCGAGCTGTCAAAATCACCTGTCTGTCGGGGGCTGCGGGGACCAGCCTTTGGCTACTGTTGATTGATGTGCTTTGCCCACAACCTAGGAAAGTGGGAAGCTTTCTCCTTTGGTGGGTTGAGACAGGGGGAAAGCTTCCCCTCTTTTGCTGGCTGCCCCAACCGAGTGGGGGAAGAGCAGGTGAGGGGTGACTTACCTGCTCATCCCCTTCCTGCATTGGAGCAGCCTGCATTGGGAACCAGGCTTTCAAATGCCTGATCCCCGATTCAGGCAGCCCCAAACCCACAGTACGGGTTTGAGTGTTTGAGTCGCTCCTCGCCTGTCACCCACCAAAAAAGATTGAAGCAGTTAGGAGGAAAAGGAGGAGGGTGCGAGGCAACAGAGGTGGAGATCGACCACCCTTCACCCAGGTCTCTGAGCCAGTTCGGCCGCTTATCAGATCTTTTGTAGCCAGTTTACTCTCCAGTCATGCTGCTATGAGCATCCCAAGAGCTGCATGGCTGCAGAGTGAACTGCAACTACAAACAAGAAGACAACTAGCTGCCCCCCTTTGCCCGAGCATCCACACCGAAGATAGGGGGCAGCGGTTTGTCTGCTCATTCAGAGTCGCCATTTGTCTGGGTCTTCGCGCAAAGCCATTTCGGTGTGGAGAACTCGTACAGCGTTTTCTCTTCTCATTCGTAGCTGCAATTTTCTTTTCAGCCATGCTGCTCTTGGGATAAGGGTAACATTTTCCGAATAAGGGTAAAATTTCCTTGGAAGGGAAATGAAGAAGAGGCAGCAACTGCAGACTATGAATGGAGGGGTGGCGAACTTTGTGGAAGCAGGGAAATGCTTCATCTCCCACCTGAGGAAGACTTTTGCTATGGCAATGGTGGAGCTGTTGGTGCTGGACATTAAAGCTTGTAAATACTTGGCATGTTGTGAATAGAATGCTTTTATCTCTCTCTATGCAAAGCTTATCCTTGATATTTGGAAATCTTTCCTTCAAACAAGCACTAAACCCCCTTTCTTTGAGGAAGCAGCTTTTAGCAAAGAAGGAGTGAATGTTTTTGAAAGATCAGCACAGAAGTGATTTTCACATTATTTCATGAACTTGCCTTACTGCCTATTATTGCCTTCTTGTGGAAAAATATATTATGCCTTTGCTGCTCTTTATATGTGGTGGATTTAAAGACAAAACTTAAAGGAAAATACCTTATGCCTCTGTTCTTTCTATATGTTCATTTTAAAGACACAACTGTAAGAGCAGCGTTGGGAAAGCTGTTTCTTCAAAAAAATCATCTGACCTTGGAATAATAGCATGTTTTGAAAACAAAGCCTGAAGGCTGTTCCTTGCTGCTTTGGCTTCAATCTAGTCTAGTTACCCTCCTCCATATACCTCTTATTTCGAAACTAAGTGGCAGAAACTATTAGAAAGAATATTAACCCCTTTTTGTGCGCTATAAAAACACAATGGATTGGGAAAAAATCTCAGAAGAAGATAATTCTATGTGGTTTGCAAAAAAATATAGATATCTACACTCGCTCAACCTCTGAAGATACAGAGATCTTCAATTCTGATAAAGACACAGAGGCAAAACAGAGACCAGAATACAGTTTGCAGATTACTACAACAGCAACTCTGCAAGACAGACCTCAAGATGGAGTGGTAGATAACACTGGGTCTCTAGAAAAAATGAAATTAGCTCTGATCAGGATTGAGCTAAAACAAACAGCTGATCTTAGTCTACAGACAAACACATCAAGATTGATCCAGGATGGATCTTTGGATATGCTAAATTTACAGGATATGACAAACGTATCTACTGAGTCAGGAGACTGAACACAGATGTGACGGGAATGGTGCAGGCTGGGCCCTTGGATGTGCCAAGTCCATGGAATATGATGGGCACATCTGTCTTACTCAATGTGGCTGCCAAAAAGAGGAAAATTTGGGACTTTTTCAATGGCAGAGCGGGCATCAAGATTGCCACTGGGATAATGCAACAACTCATGAAGATGATGGCTTTGGCAAGGGGGAAGCAATCTGTGAGGATGGGGGGCTTGGCAGGAAAAGAGAAAATTGAAAAAAAAAGAACTTCTGGCTTAGTGAATTTATTACATTAAAATGCTTTTTGTATTCTGATTGTCGAAGGCTACTGGTTAATTGGTATGATATGAGAAATGGAAAATGGAAATGTGAACACAAACCTGATATATAAATACAGTAAATGTTAATCTGTTAGATTGTTAAAAGTTAGGTATAGACAAGAATTTATATGCATAAAATGAAATATATAGACCAGGAGGTTGCTCTCTTAGCCCATAAAGAATTAACTTGAATTAGAGACGATTGCTGAAATTAGGCACTTTTTGGAAGAATGGGTAAATATACTGTGGATAGAATATATACAGTTAGCTAAATCTATCCTTAATAGCTTAGTATCGAAGAGCAATAGCAAGACTGAATAGATTGTTGAGATTAGATAAACTATATGCTTTGTATTAAAATAGATGTAAGTAAACTTAGATAGAATAGGGATAAGTTAGTAAGGAAACTAAGTATGAAAGTATGCTCATTTAATTTGGGAATAGAGATATAAATTATAATGGGCTCAAATGTTGGGAAAAACTGATTGAATTGGTAACACAACAGGAGACGAGCAATATATTTGTTCTATGTAATTTAGTGTAGAAATATAGATAGATAGATAGACACACACACACACACACACACACAAGGAGGATGACTGCCCCATTGCCTCGCCTCCTCCTCCTCCTTCTCCTCCTAGCTGCTTGGATGTTTTTGTGATGCCCAGCAGCTGATCGCAAAGAGGAGGAGGAGGAGGAGGAGGCAAGGTGACGGGACAGCCATTCCCACTTCGCTCGAGTCAGTGTGGAGACCTGGGCAAAGAAGGAGTGGCTGCCCGTCACCTTGCCCCATCCTCCTCCTTCTCGTTCTCCTCCTGGCTGCTTGGATCTCTTTGTGGGCAGCTGTCGGGCATCACAAAAAGAGATGGGCACGAAACGGAAAAATGGTGTTTCGTTTCCGTTCTGTTTCATGCCCATCTCCCTTTATCGTTCTTTGGACACAATTTTTTAAAAAAACATTTGTTCTGTTTTTTGTGTTTCGGGGTTCTTCTTCCCCGTGGATGAGAGCGCCAGGCACGCTGTCATTCCCCATGGGGAAAATCCCTTTAAAGAAACTCCATTCCGCCTCTGCATGCAGAGGGGCTGAACGGGAGTCTCGCCTTCCCCGCACTGGTCATGACAGCGACGGGCGCTGTCATGACAGGCACGGGAAAGATCCCTTTGGGACCCCCATTCAGCCCCTCTGCATGCAGAGGTGCGAACGCAAGTCTCACCTTCCCCGCGCCGGAGGACAGCGCCCGGTGCTGTCCTTCGGCGCAGGGAAGGTGGAGGGCGGTTGGGAGGAGGCTGCGATCCGGCCTCCACACGCGGAAGCCGGATCACAGCCCCCTCTCTAGCGATATCCGCCGTGGTGCCTGACAGCCCGGTGGGCTGTCAGGCTCCGTGGCAGAGGGCGGCGAGAGGGGACTGCAATCCGGCTTCTGCACATGGAGGCCGGATCAAAGCCCCTTCTCCACTCCGCCCCGGTGCCTGACAGCCCACCGGGCTGTCAGGCTCCGTGGCGGAGGGCGGCAAGAGGGGGCTGTGATCTGGCTTCCACACACGGAGGCCGGATCACAGCCCCCTCTCCAGCGATCCCTTGGGAGAAAGCTGTGGCCTCTGCGGCCCTCTCCCGACTGCCCTCCACCGCGGGGGATGACAGCTGAGCTGGCTGTCATCCCCTCGCTACGGAGATCGGAGACTGAGATAGCCGCGGCTTTGCCTTCGCTTGCGGCGGCGAGACCGCGGCCCTCTCTGGACCGATCTCCGCAGCGGGAGGTGACAGCCGAGCTGGCTGTCACCTCCCCACAGCGGAGGTCAGTTTCGAAAGAGCTACGGTCTCTCACAGTCCTCCCCCATTTTGAAAGAGCTCCGGGGCTCTCACAAGCAGGCTGTCATCGCTTTTTCTGCCAAGCCCCCATCTTCACAGATTGCTTCCACCTTGCCAAAGCCATCATCTTCATTGGTTGTTGCATTATCCCAATAGCAATCTTGATGGCCGCTCTGCCACTGATAAAGTCCCAAATTTCCCTTTTTGGCAGCCACAGTGAGTAAGACAGATGTGCCCATCATATTCTGTGGACTTGGCACATCCAAGGGAGGAACGAATCGAATCTAACCAAACTAATTTGTTCTGGTTCTGTTCTGTTTGTTCCTACATTACTCTGGGCGTTGTTATTCGTTCCTCTAGGTAACTGAACGAATAATGGATAATGGAATGATTTTTTTTCATTTCGTGCCCATCTCTAATCACGAAGACATCCCAGCAGCCAGGAGGAGAAGGAGGATGATAGGGGTGAGGCGACGGAGGTGGAGATCACACCAATCTCTGCCTCATTTGCCACTCCCTCCCCCTAGAAAGCTCCTCTTCACAGCCCCTAGCTGTCAAGATCACCTGGGTGCTGGGCTGCCAGGAGGAGCCTTTCAGTCCCAGAATTGGGTTTGATTTTACAAGTTTTTCATCTTACAAGGCATTCATCTTACAATGTACCACTGTATATAACAGGAAATCTAGTAAAACCTTGGTTTACGTGTACCTTGGTCTATGAGTGTTTTCATAGAATCATAGAGTTGGAAGAGACCTCAAGGGCCATCTAGTCCAACCCCCTGCCATGCAGGAACCCCCATCACAATATTTCCGACAGATGGCCATCCAGCCTCTGTTTTGCAGGATGAGTAAACATTTATGAGCAATTTTGCATTGGTGGCTCCATCTCTCCCTGCTAGATTGTGGATGACTGTCTGGAATATTCTGTCTGATGTAGTCTCCAAAGCAGGGGGAGGAAAGAGGAACAAAGTCTCCCTTGTACCAGCCATGAATGTTTCCATGAATATTTTCAATGGTGAGTGCAGGCTAGGGGGTTGTTTTATTTTTATTTTTATTTAATTTGTTTTCAACATCCTTTCTTATTTTCCAGATCATTTCTAGTCATGGGGCTGCTAGTCCAGTGTGTAAAGGGCTACAAATTGCATTTTATTATTGTTACATTAAAAGCACAGAGTAAAATCCAGTTGTCCCATGCAGAGCAGATTCCAGAGCCAGGTATCTAAACCACTGTGTGGACATGGACTTCTAACCAACTTCTTTTGTGAATTTTGGCATTTAGTGTGTACATGATGTGGTTTATGGGGCCCCAGAACAAATCACCTGAGGTTCCATTATTTCATATGGTGAAATTTGATTTAAGAGTGTTTTGGTTTACATGCATATTTCTGGAACAAATTACGTTCGTAAACCAAGGTATTACTGTACTACCTAAGCAACCTTCATATTACCTTTGAGTCTAGTTTCAAACGAAGACAGATCAAATAAAATGCACTATAACAAGCCAGTCTTAATGTTATTGATGCCTGGATCACTATGATCAGACTATTCCAGGATCGTTCATCGCTGCAGTTCTACTCAAAACTGGTACCCATTTCCACTGAGTTCACCTCTTTAAGTTAAAGGCCTCCTTAAGGAAATGTGTGAAACTAATGCTATCCAAAGATTACACACTTGTCTGTAGAAGAGTCATAAAAACTCATCCAAAACAATGGCGCAAAACATGCACCCATAAAACATATATATATTTCCAGGATTTAACCTCAGTTGATAAGCTACCATCCTGCCTCCTGCTGTATTCAAGCATTAGTCCATCCTGTGTACCATTATACAGTGATGCCTTGAATTACGAATGTCTTGAACAACGAAAATTTTGAAATACGAAGGGAAACTGGCCAGTATGGGGAAATTTTTAGATACAAAAAATTAGCTTTTTTTCCTCTTGAGTTACGGGGTGCTTTCTCCTTCAGCACGTGGCCAGAAAGCAGGCAGGCAGTGGGGATCCAAAGACACGGACCGTGGCCACCCACTCCTTTGGGCGTGCACTGGCAGCCAGGGGATTTTGACAGCTCCGTAGCCTTTGCAAGCACAGTGAAAGCTGCCAGAATCACCTGGAGGGTTTGTCTTGTGTTGCGCTGGAGGTGCAGATTGCTAGCAGCAATAATCTGTTACCACAGGGGCACCCAAACCCACCTTCTGCAGGGTGCTCCTGTGGTGCTGGGCAACCCAAGGGAGGGGGACTTTGATTGCAAGAAGGCACCCCTAGCAAAGGAGTCGAAAGCCTTTTTGCAATGAAGATCAGATCCGTGCTTCCCAGATTCAGACAGGGTCAGTGGGTGACCGCTCACCCCCTTCCTGCGTCGAGGCAGACAGGAGCCAGCAGCCTTCACCTGCTCACACACACACACACGTGTCGGGGAAGCCACCATGTGAGGGGGCTGTTGGTGCGGGTCTTTCGAAAGCCTGGACTTCAATCCCCAAAAGGCTTTACTGCTTTGCTTATGGTGCCCTTTTGCAATTGAAGTCCAGACTTTTGAATTTCCTGCATCCACAGCCCCCTCCTTGCATGGCACAAGGAGAGGGAAATTTGAAAGCCTGGTCCCCAATCCTGGCTGACCCAATGCAGCAAGAGGACAAGCGGGGGAGAGGTGAAGTCACCCTTCACCTGCTAGTCCCCTCCCTGTGTCGCGGAAGCTGCTGCCCCCCTCGCCACAAGTGGGCAGTGGTGGCAAGCGGCAGCTAGCGGCTTATCTCCTGCCACCTGGTCTCGCAGGAGAGAAACCAATGCCCCTTCTTGCCACAGCCATGGCAAGCGGCAGGCAGCAGCGTCACTTCTGCCACCTGGTCTGCTTCAGCCAGTTGTCTTTGTTCGCCACCAAACTGGCCACCCTTCACCCATTGGTTGCTGCAGTGGGCAAAGGGAAGCTGGTTTGGTGGGAAGCAAAAGTGGGTGGCTAGTTGCAAAGCCCAGCAGCTTTGCCTCCCTGCCACCCTCGTCCTTTCAGCTTTTGGGTGAAAGTTTATGAAGTTTACCCTAAACACATCCGATCTTGCTTGATTTTGGAAGCTAAGCCGGGTCAGGCCTCGTTAGTACTTGGATGGGAGACCACCAGGACATACCAGGTGCTGTAGGCGCCTGGAGTAGGAACTGGCAAACTACTCCAGTATTCCTGCCGAGAAAACTCCATGGACATGGGGTCATGAAGAGTCGGTCACGAGTGTAACGACACAACACACACACACACACACACACACACACACACACACACACACACACACACACACACAGAGAGAGAGAGAGAGAGAGAGAGAGAGAGAGAGAGAGAGAGAGAGAGGATAGTTTATAATAGTTTTATGTATCTACAATTCAAAATGTCAGGAAATGGCCCGATATTGCTGCACAATATCATGTCTATTTTGCTAGCAGAAAAAGGGGTGCCAAGCTTTACATTACAAAGAGCATCCTAAATGTTGACAACACCAATGGCAGCAAGTCATAATGGTCTCCATGATGCTCTCTTGTGCTAAATTACCATTCAAATATGTGCTAAATTACCATTCAAAAAGTGACACCAAGCAGAGGAAATCCTAACAGCTGATTCCTTTTTTTCACCAGTTAATCACTTCTCACTCAAACACAAAGCAATTGTCAGGAAATATGCTGGGAATTGTAGTCAAAATAGCTGGAAGGCACCAAGTTAAGGAAGATTGCGGCAGCTTAACTCTCATTCCCTTCATCTACCAGGTTAACATATGTATTCAATGAACATTTCTTACGCCAATCATTGGTAATATGACATATAAGTTATGTACTTCTTTTCAAATTCTGCAGTGAAATGGAAAAGATTTACCTTGCTGAGTATCTTGTACTTT
The DNA here is from genome assembly GCA_037367245.1 of Phrynocephalus guinanensis. Classification (NCBI taxonomy): domain Eukaryota; kingdom Metazoa; phylum Chordata; class Lepidosauria; order Squamata; family Agamidae; genus Phrynocephalus; species Phrynocephalus guinanensis. Next base: position 94,244,134 of record CM074741.1, on the reverse strand, counting down.
TATCCGATTCACAGTGAGGTCTAGAGGGCTATCCTGTTCTTCCTGAAGTGAATTTTCTGTGTGGTTCATCTGGATATTTTTGTGTATCTGACTCATTTCATTTGATGAACCATTTCTATTTTCTTGCATTTTACTACTTTTTGAAATATATTCAATCGCGAACTGACGGATCATCTTTTTCATTAATTCCTGAGCAACTAAGGGAATGTTAGGATCACAGTTCTGAGGAAGATCTATGGGGAAAAATAGCAAAACAAACATCAGTTTCATAGAAGTACAGATTGCACTAACTTGTAGACAGATTCAAATAAGGATGGGATTTCACAATTGATGTACTTCATTTCCAGTTTGGTGGGAACCTCTGCCTGCCCAGCTGAATTATGAGACTGACAGCCCTCCAACAAGCAGGAGGTAGAGTAGCCCTCACTTCCATGCTGTTCCTATGTCACTTTTTCAAACAGTTAGACAAGTGCTCTGCTGAACTCTGTGAGTCATGAGGATTCCCTGCAACTTGCAAAGCTGCATGTGGAAATAGGTTCTGTTCAATATATTATGTTACATACAATATATTACATTGCAAACTATTTTATGTTCTGGTAATGAGGGGTGATGTAGGTATGGTGCTAGGCACGGAGGTTAATTGGTATTAGGTTTTTAAGATGGGACTGATTGATTGCTATCTATTTGGATGATTGTAAATTAACTCACAGCTGGGTTAGAACATGTGGTGGTAGATGAGTTCAGAGTTTGAGATCTGGTTAGAGATGTGTGTATGGTGGTTTTATAAAGTGATAATGTTTGTGAGGGGAAAACAACTGCTGTGTTTAATTATGGTTGGAGAGCTCATACCAGACTGTACTTCTAAATTTTCTTATGGTTATTATATCCAGACCGAGTTAATAGATGATTAATTTAAAGCAGTTTACCATCTATTACTTTAACCCATTAAGGTCAATTTTGCTATCTTTAAACATTTCTTCATTAGAGTCTCACAAGGCTGATTGTTTTTAAAATAAGAGAGGTTTATTGTAACACTAAGATGAAACCACTGGGGGAGATTATCAGGTCTTATGGGGTTGTGCCCCAATATGCTGATGATATCCAGCTCTACCTCTCTGGATTCTAAGGGAGCTACTATTTCAACTTTACATGAGTGTTTAGCTGCAGTAATGAACTGGATGAGGATGAACCAAATGAAACTAAACCCAGACAGAGGTGCTTCTGGTCAGTCAAAAGGGAGAACAAAGGATAGAGATGCAACCTGTACTGGATGGGGTCACCCTCCAATTGAAAAAACAGGTACGCCGCTTGGGGGTGCTCTTGGACTCATCCTTGAGCTTGGATGCTCAGGTCACAGCTGTGGCCAGGAGCGCATTTGCACAATTAAGGCTAATACACGAGTTATGCCCATTGCCTGAGAAACCAGCTCTGTCCTGGTTAGACTACTGTAATGTGCTCTATGTGGGTCTACTGATGAAAAGCCTCAGGAAACTTCAACAGGTCCAAAATGCAGCAGCCAGACTGCTGACTGGGACAGGATACAGAGATCATATTACTCCCCTATGAAAGCAGCTATTGGGCACAATTCAAGGTGCTGAGCTTGACCTACAGAGCACTCTCGCTCATCTCCCTATCCATTCATCCAAATCTGGGGGTCGGCAATGGCCGGTGGGCCGGATTCTGGACCCTAGCACACCTGATTTGGCCCACAGGCCATATTTAAGGACCCCAGAGCTAAGCCATAACATAAACATGAATATTAAGAGACAGTTTTGTCCTGTAGTTCTACTGTTATCAATGGAATGTGTCAACAAGAACTCAGTGAAGACCCCAGGACAATATATCATATGTGACTGGTTTTTCCCCGGGCAACAAATTGTGAGCAGAGCCCAGAGAGAGAGAGACGTCGTTTCAATTCCTTGCCTGAATACAGACAATAAGAGCAACAAGATACAGACTAGAAAGTATTAGAAGGCCTTTGGCCTTGTAGTCTTTTTGAAGTGATAGAGTAGTAAATATTAAGCTTTGTTATTTTCCAGATAGAAGCAAATATTATGTGGAATCCTCATTAGCTTTTAACAAATGAATTTAATTCTAAAAGGTGCTTGGAGTCTGTGTTGGTAAGTTATATAGAACATCAGAGCATTAAAAAGGCTTGAAGTCTTTTAAAACAACCCACAGAGGTTAGCATCTTCCAGGCCTCTGCAGTAAGATTTCTGAGGAAGATTTATAGCAGAGAGCAGTCAGGGGAGAAGTGCAGAGAAACTTGCCCAGGGGAGGAATGCTGGGACATCGTTACACTCATTAAAGGTTGAAAAAGTTCTGATTATGATTTATCTTTGTCTCATTTATTTACATCACAGACACTTGACATTTTAACTGGGACGTGTAAACTTTTGATATCTACTGTATATGTTAAGACAAGCACTTTGAATTCGGTTCTGGCAGCAACTCGTAACCAATGTAGCTGGTAAAGAATCAGTGTGATATTGTCTCTGGCGGCCCCACCACTTACTAGCCGCACCGCACGGTTCTGGATCATTTGCAATTGCAGTTTTGGGTGGACAGGTCTCTGCCTTAGAATGTTTGTGGGTTTCTAAGTAAATGGGACACGGAGTTTGCCAAAAATCTTTTCAGTTTTTCAGACACTGCAGCGATGTAAGGAACAACCAGGTTCCTCCATTGTCTTTGGGTCTCAGACTGATCCACTGTACTCCTGGGATGGGACACTGTCTCCAAGGCCCAATTTGGATATCCACAGACCTTAAGTGCTATCTTCAGATGCTTCTCTTCCTTCATCTTGGATTCTGTGAAGGTGGGAATGCTCTCTGCTCTACGGTTTAGAGTCCTGATGACTCCTGAATTGTGTTCAGATTTCCTGTACATTTCTATTCCCAGGCTATAGTCAAGTCCTATGGTAACTGCATAGTCCAGGAAAACCAGCTGGATGTCTTTGGTGTTCTCCCTGGTGATATTTGGGTCCACTGCATTTATGTGCTCTGTAAAGCCCTGTACTTCATGGGTATTGATTTTTACCTAGGTGTCATCCACATACCTGAACTAGTGGGTTGGTGTTGTCCCTTGGAAGGTGTTGAGTGCCTTTTTCTTCACTTCTAACATGTATAAGTTGGGAACAATGGGTGACACTGGGGAACCCATGGCACTATCATACTTCTGTCTGTAAGGTCCCTTCTGTACATGAAGTAAAGAAGCGGCTAAGAGAAGACAGAACCCTCACTAACAGAAGCAGCCTCAACCCAGACCAGATATGCCTGCTCCTAGACCTGTGTCTGAACACCACTAACTTCATGTACAGAGGGGAATTTTACAGACAGAAGCATAGTGCTCTGTGTTCATACTCTGAGTATGCCCCCCCTAAACTACCTATCTTTTTTGTCCATGCTTATAAGAGCTATTTTCACTTTGACGTTATTTAGGGAAGTGCATCTACAGCTAGAAAGACTGATAAAAAGAGCATGAGAACAGAGAAATGTAGATAGAAATTCACATAAATGTATACTAGAAAGACAAGCATGCTTGTACAGTGACCCCCTGCCATTTCGCGGTTCAGGTATTGCGGTCCCACTACATCGCGGGACCACAGTACCTGCACTGTGGGGGGGGGGTTGTTCCGCGCCACCACCACCCCACACCTTGGAGAAGCCTCCAGGGTGTGTGGGAGGGCGACAGGGGGATCCGGTCGCTCTGCGCCGCCCTCCCACACACCCTTGAGAAGCCTCCGGGGTGCGTGGGCGGGCGGCGGTGGGCTACCCGGTCGCTCTGTGCAGCCCTCCCACGCACCCCCGAGAAACCTCGGGGCCGTGCAGGCGGGCAGCGGGCGATCCAGTTGCTCCGCGTGGCCCTCCCACGCACCCCCGAGAAGCCTCAGGGCCGCGCGGGCGGGTGATCCGGTTGCTCCGTGTGGCCCTCCCACGCACCCCCGAGAAGCCTCCGGGGTGCGTGGGCAGGCGGCGACGGGCGATCCGGGCGGTCCACATGGCCCTCTCACGCACCCCCGAGAAGCTTCGGGGCTGCGCGGGTGGTGGGCAATCCGGTCGCTCCGTGCGGCCCTCCCACGCACCCCCGAGAAGCCTCCGGGGTACGTGGGTGGGCGGCCGCGGGCGATCCGGTCGCTCCATGCAGCCCTCCCATGCACCCCCGAGAAGCTTCGGGGCCGCGCGGGCAGTCCAGTTGCTCCACGCGGCCCTCCCACGCACCCCCAAGAAGCCTCGGGGCCGCGCGGGCGGGTGGCGGCGGGCAATCCGGTCACTCCGCGCAGCCCTCCCACGTACCCCAGAGAAGCCTTGGGGCCAAATGGGCAGAGGCAAGATCCTCCTGCCGCCGCCACTGCGCAATCACCCCCTGCCCCCACCCGCTTCCGCATATCTCAGATTTTCGTGCATCGTGGGTGGGGTGGGTCCCTAACCCCTGCGATCGGTGGGGGTTACTGTATGTGGCAAATCAAGAGGAAAGCACCATCTTAATGCTGCCAACAATTACATAATTTCATAAAAATTATATATTACCTTTCTTGCGCAAGAGTGCGTTTAGATAAGTCTCTGCTTGGCACTCAATTTTATCAGTGTTAGACTGGGCCTGAGATGACAATTCCTCTGTAGGTATTGACTGCAAAGAACCAATAACTGTTTTATGATCCTAAAAATATATAAGAAAATATAGACAACTAAATAAGGAGTAATGAGGGAGAGGCATTCAAACTGACATAATAACCAAGAACGATTCCCACTATAAAACTGCATTTAATTATTTTGTACTGTGCCTCAAATTGAATTTAAACAGACTTTGGGGGAATCTCAGAAAACAGCAGTTTACAGTTTATATACTTACACTAACAGTTTCTTTATGTACGTTACAAAATGAACATTTTTCATCCATAGACCAGTCACTCACTTCTTCTGGTTCACAGTCTGGAGAGAAAAATTAAACATAAATTATAAGCCTAACAGGTAAATCAACGTATTTATTATTCAATTCCTCTTTAATTACAACACACTTCTTACTACACTTAAGAAAATAAAAGTTGTGCTGAACTGTCATCAGCAAGAAGACAATGGTGAGGATCCAACCGAACATAGGAAAGATGAAAAGTGCTACCACAGTGCATTACCATGACACTTGCTAACTGCAGCCACTGCACATGAGGTGATTACCATCAATAATACAACACCATATCTGTTTGTGCAATGAGGTGATAGATGCTGTGAACAAAAATATCAAATCACTTAGAATGCAATTTGTAGCTTGAGGGGACTGACCAACATTCCCTTTAATTCATACACATCGGCAGAGCATCATTGGCACCACACAGCAGCAGCTGGCATTGACGAAACCTCACCCCCCATGCACACATGGAGCAAGGTAAACCCCCCCCCACACACACATACAATGTGGCTTAAAATTAGAGGAAATGTGAATTTCATACTTTCATAAAAGTATTTTGCTGAGGTATCAATCCATTTTTCAGTTTTAATATTTTATCTTTTCCCACTTGTCTAACCAAAGAATCGTATTTATCTTTAAGGTGAGTTTCATAGTGCTTGTGCAAATTGTATTCCTTGAACACAGACACTGAATTCTGGCATATCAGACAAACAGCTCTTTCTTTCTACTCCATGAAAAAGTCATTGTTAGTCCACTTTTCTTGGAATACCCTGCACTTGAAGTCAATTTTTTTAAATAATGATTTCCTGGACCTAGGAATTGAAAATTGATACATTTATTGGTATTTTACTAAATATGGTGCTCAGCACTCACACACAAGCTCACTCACTAGCAGGCACACACACACACACACACACACACACACACACACACACACACACACACACACACACACACACACACACACACACACACACACACAAGCTCACTCAGTAGCAGTGATTTCTGCAGTTCCACTGTTGGCCCCTTCCCCCTAATGCATGGCTCGTGTCCAGCCAGGAGGGGGCGTAGCTTGTGGGAGGTAGTGGGGGTCAGTGGCAGTGGCGGCATGGCATGGCTCCAGAGCACCCCTTTTTCTTCTAGAGAGCCCTTCTCCCCTTCCCTAACAGAGTGCAGCATGGGTGGAAAGATACGCTCCGCGCATGAGGAGGGCAGATGGATGGAGACCCAGGGAAGTTCAGGGGTATGACTGCTGTAATGTTGGTCGAGACACTACAAAATGGCGGTGCCCTTCCTCCCGCATGCCACGAAAGCTGTGTTGGTGGCTGAGTCGGCTGCAGCTGCTGCTGTTCCGCAATGTGTTTTTGGCTCAAGTGGGGGGCAAGTGGAGGGTTCTGCAATGGTTGGCAGGTCAGATCCCACCCGCAGGCCTTAATTTGAGGACCCTCAGTCTTGATCAAGGGAAGTGATAGTCCCACTCTATTCTGCTCTGGTCAGACCCCACCTGGAGTACTGTGTACAATTCTGCACATCTCAGTTTAAAAAGGATGCTGACAACCTTGAACGGGTCCAGAGGAGGGCAACCAGGATGGTTAAAGGTTTGGAAGAAATGTCTTACGAGGAGCAGCTTAAGGAGCTGGGAATGTTTAGCCTTACAAAAAGAAGGCTAAGGGGGATATGATAGCCATATTTAAATATTTGAAAGGATGTATCTGTCACACAGAACACCTGAAGAATGATGGACGGAGGCTTGTAACATTGTACAGGAGGCTGCAATGAAAACTATTCCAAAGAAAAGAAAATGCAAGAAAGCAAAGTGGTTGTCCAACGAGGCCCTACAAATAGCGGAGGAGAGAAGGGACGCAAAATGAAAGGGAGAAAGGGAAAGATACAGAAAATTGAATGCAGACTTCCAAAGAATAGCAAGGAGAGACAGGGGAGCCTTCTTGAACAAACAGTGCAAAGAAATAGAGGAAAACAACAGAAAAGGAAAACCAGAGATCTATTCAAGAAAATTGGAGATATTAAAGGGGCATTTCATGCAAAGATGGATATGATAAATGACAAAAATGGTAGGGACCTAACTGAAGCAGAAGAGATCAAGAAGAGATGGCAAGAATATACAGAGGAATTATATCGGAAAGATCTGGATGTCCCTGATAACCAAGATAGTGTAGTTGCTTACCTGGAGCCAGACATCCTGGAAAGTGAAGTCAAGTGGGCCTTAGAAAGCATTGCAAACAACAAGGCCAGTGGAGGTGGCGGCATTCCAGTTGAACTCTTTAAAATCTTAAAAGAGGATGCTGTAAGGTGTTGCACACGATATGCCAGCAAATTTGGAAAACCCAGCAGTGGCCAGAGGGCTGGAAAAGATTGGTCTACATCCCAATCCCAAAGAAAGGAAACACCAAAGAATGCTCCAACTATCACATAATGACACTCATTTCACACGCTAGCAAGGTTATGCTCAAAATTCTACAAGGCAGGCTTCAGCAGTATGTGGAAAGAGAACTTCCAGAAGTGCAAGCTGGATTTCGAAGGGGCAGAGGAACTAGAGATCAAATCGCCAACATGCGCTGGATTATGGAGAAAGCCAGAGAGTTCCAGAAGAACATCTACTTCTGCTTCATCAACTATGCCAAAGCCTTTGACTGAGTGGACCACAACAAACTATGGCAAGTCCTTAAAAGAATGGGAGTGCCTGACCACCTTATCTGTCTCCTAAGAAATCTATATGTGGGACAAGCAGCAACAGTCAGAACTGGATATGGAACAACTGACTGGTTTAAAATTGGGAAAGGAGTACGACAAGGCTGTATACTGTCACCTTGCCTATTTAACTTATATGCAGAGTGCATCATGCGAAAGGCAGGTCTGGATGAATCACAAGACGGAATTAAGATTGCCGGAAGAAATATCAACAACCTCAGATGCGCAGATGATACTACTCTGATAGCAGAAAGTGAGGAGGAATTAAAGAACCTCTTAATGAGGGTGAAAGAGGACAGTGAAAAAAATGGGCTGAAGCTCAACATAAAAAAAACTAAGATCATGGCCACCGGTCCCATCACTTCCTGGCAAATAGAAGGGGAAGAAATGGAGGCAATGACAGAGTTTATTTTCTTGGGCTCCTTGATCACTGCAGATGGCGACTTCAGCAATGAAATTAAAAGACGCCTGCCTCTTGGGAGGAAAGAAATGGCAAACCTAGGCAGCATCCTAAAGAGCAGAGACATCACTTTGCCAACTAAGGTCAGGATAGTCAAAGCTATGGTTTTTCCAGTAGTGATGTATGGAAGTGAAAGCTGGACTATAAAGAAGGCTGATAAAATTGATGCTTTTGAGCTGTGGTGCTGGAGGAGAGTCCTGAGAGTCCCCTGGACTGCAAGGAGATCAAACCTATCCATCCTGAAAGAAATCAACCCCGGATGTTCACTGGAAGCCCTTTTGAAGGGCTCCAGTACTTTGGCCACCTCATGAGGAGAGAGGAGTCCTTGGAAAAGTCCCTGATGTTGGGAAAGATTGAAGGCAAAAGGAAAAGAGGATGGCAGAGAATGAGATGGTTGGATGGTGTCATCTATGCAACCAATATGGATTTGACAAAACTCCGGGAGGCAGTGGAAGATAGGAAGTCCTGGCAAGCTCTGGTCCATGGGGTTACGAAGAGTCGGACACGACTGAACGACTGAACAACAACAACAACAACAACAATCTGTCACACTGGGATGGCAAGTTCAACATGTAGAATGGGGTTTGTGTATGAAGTAATGCTCTTAAATTCCTGAGATTTTCTAGGATTATCTGTGCAGTCACAAAGAATCACATGGATGTGCATTCACAAATGACGACTCAAAGAATTACTATATATAAACAATTTGTCTTTTTTGAGTCTCCGTCTCAGGGCCAACAAAACACCTGGGCCAGATATCACTCCTATCATCCATATCAGCCAAGTGTTACCACTACCTCTATACCCCAGCAGTCTTCCTCAAAATGTCCTTCCTCTTCACTTCAATCCAGAAAGTATTCCTCTTCCAGTTCAAATGTAGACTTTAAGAGAAAGCAAGGAGATTGGCAGTCATGTTCCTATCGGCACTCCAGGTGCAGCCATGAATGTTGTTCTATATGTCAGCTCCATTCAGTACCATCACATGTTACTTCATGGCACTGAAAAAGGATAGAAGCCTGTGGCCTGTTCTACACTCTGGAAGTGCTCACCCTGATTTTAGTGCAAAGTGCTTTCACATGGTGTATGTAGATGATCTTATTTCCTTATTTAGGAAGGATTTGTGGTTTACAGTAGTCAATTTGAACGTCACTTACTGTAATTCTTGAAGATTGCAATGCATTGCTGACCTGATAAAGCTGGGAATCCTAAAAGCAGCACCTCCTTCAAATCCTCAGAATACTGAACAGGATGGTCCTCAGGCAGAAAAGGAGATGAGTACAAAAGACTCGTCACAAAAAGATATGCCCTCAGCTTTCAAGGGTCAGAGTCCTTCACAGCCTCTGAAGAAAACAACTTAGGAGCAAGTGCCCAATTTGGGGTAGACCCGAAAAACTTGGGCAGACTGAGATGACCTATGTAATGCCAGAAAGGAGCCTCATTTAACACCCTCCAATATTGAAATATTAACTGTTGATGAATGGCTGAAAAACACTTTAGAAGAATCCTATCCTTAGCATTTGCCTGAAATGACAGTGAGTTGGAAAAACACACAGATACAAAACTCCCAAAGGACAGCGGCCTCAGACATTGAGTCCTCTCTGGCTGAAACCTTAGCAGCCAATTCCATATAAAGTGGTACCTTGTATAAAGGAATTAATTTGTTCCAAATGAAATTATGTTAAGCAAATTTTCCTTTATACAAATTCCCATAGGAATGCATTTAAAATGGAGTGATCCCATTTTATGTTGCACGGATTCTCCCCATAGGCAATTATGTTAAGCAAATTTCCCCTATCTCCGGAATTTTTTATGTTGTACAAATTTTATGTTATACAAGCTGTTTGTTATACAAGGGTTCACTGTACCATATTACCATATACAACTGGCTATTAAAGAAACCAAATGGCCCCTGGGTCTCCAACCCAGAAGGATTACAAACAGATACTAAATGTACTGGGTGAGGACTGGGACCATCAAACAAAGATAAAACATTTCTGCATGTATCCCAGTAAACCTGGGGTACTAAGAGGCAGGGTGCATCTGTTCTTTTCAGATAGCAAAGAGGCCCATCACTTTTGGAATGTGCTATACAAATTTGAAAAAATAGTATCTTTTAAATGGAGAATACACACAACCTATTCAGAGTTCAACTTTAAACCATCCACAAAATCGTACAATCACAAACTAACAAAACGAGAGGGATCAAGGTACCAGAACAAAGAAATGGCCTCTCAGCAATTCAGTCACAGAAGATAATAACTGAAAGCCTCAGTTATGAGCCGCTTGTGCCCAGGGTCGAAGTTTCCACTTCTCAAAACTGTCTACCCTGTGTTGAGAGGAGGGCTTCAGATATGTCTGGAACTGCAGAACATCTTGGGACAAGCCAAACCTTTCAGGAGGGATGGGTTGCACTTGAACCATGATGGGACCAGATTCCTGGCACTCAACATCAAAAAGGCTGCAGAGCAGCTTTTAGACTGATAACTGGGGGAAAGCCGACAGGAGCTCAGCGGCATCTGGTTCGGAACATCTCATCCCCATAGAACGAGGTCAGAGAGGGTAGAGAATCACAAAGAGATGACATAGTAGGTATTAGTACTGGGAGACTAATGGGATCTGATTGTCTACTGAAAATAAAAGCAGTGGAGGGAACAGAACAAAGCAACAGCCATTCTTTGGGGACCCACTGTACAGGTGCTTCTACACCAATACTCGAAGTCTCTGAACAAAGATGGGCGAACGTGGAACATTTGGCAGCTAGGGATAACACTGATATAATAGCCATAACAGAAACCTGGTGGAATGAGGAGAACCAGTGGGATACTGCAATCCCAGGCTATAAACTCTACAGAAGGGATAGAGAGGGCGGATTGGAGGGGGAGTGGCCATCTATGTCAAAGACGGGATAAAATACAGCAGAATGGAGATTGACGTTGCGTCTTATACTTATATCAGGCTTATAAACACTATCCTCTAACCACACTAGCTGCTTCTCCCACCTTCAGAGATGCACCTCAGTCTACTCTGAAGAAGCAAATAACATCTACAGAAGAGACCCCCATCAAATCACTTTCTGCAACTGGAGTAGAAATGACTTCAAAGGCATATTAAATGAAAGATCACGAGCAAAATGGGGCACCAGACATACAAGCACAATGGTGTGTGTTAAAAAGGAACCAAAAATCTCTCTGAAATTGAACTTTTATCATGGAATGTGGCAGGATGAACCAGATGTATTTCTCATACCTATGACATCCCTTTGCCACAAATATGACATTATCCTTTTGCAAGAAACATGGTCTGACAAAGACATAATATTAGATGGCTTCAGCTCTTTTATGGTAAGGGCAACACCAGGGTGCAGACCTGGGAAACTTAAGGGGTGGGTGGGTATTCTAATATCTACTGCTCTAAATATGAAATCTATGTCAAAATCTCCCAAGACAGTTGGCCATGGCAGCAATACCAACAGGGGGCATGAGGACCTAATTGATTATAAATGCATACCTACCTCCCACTTCCAGAAAAGCAGAAATAGAGGAGAATTTGTTAGCCCTTGAAAATTATATAAGAGAGTTTACTATGGAACACCCAGATGCCCTGGTTCTGATCGGTGAGGATCTAAACACTCGCATGTGCCCAGATGATGATTACCGGGTAAGCAAATTCAAGATGATAATCAATACAGAAAATAAGAACCCTAGAAACACTGAATCAAGAGAGGGTTTTTAAAGATCCACATGCAAACTATGCTGGGGCCTGTCTGTACAAATTCGCTTACAGACTGGGCCTCTCCGTCCTAAATGGCACAACCATAGGTGACATTCCAGGTAAATTTACATTCATGGCAGCATCAAAAGCCAGCACAATTGACTATATCCTATATCTATCCACACTAGGAATCCCCCAAGTCTGTAGAGCATTTATCTTAGCAATATTCAATGTTCTTCCCTCAGCCCTACTTTGGGGTAGGTTCAATGGAATTCCACGCCATGAACGTGTTTGCCTCTGTGGAGCTGGGGTACCTGAATTTTTATCACATATCCTTTTATACTGTACTTTTTATAAAGAATTTAGGAGAGACTTCATTCACCCCCTAATTTATAAATTACAAGTGTATCCAGACAAATTGTTGGTTGCATACTGTCTTTCAGATCAGAACTCTTATGTAACAACCCAGGTGGCCAAATTTTTCATGGTTGCTATCCATAGAAGGGCTGTTCTAGTGGCAGAAGATTGATCTAGGGATTGGTTGTTTGCATTACTATGCCACAGATTCAAACTGTTGTATTGTTATGCTTTAAATTGTGTTTGGGTCAATTGACCACAATAAAGGACTTTGACTATATCCTGGTATACAGGGCTCTCCTCTATATGGTTGAAACTCTCCAAGTACTCCCTTATCTAGAGGGGGACCATTCCCCCCTACTTCTGTGTTTTCACTTAAATATCAGAAACCTAGACACAGAACCCAGATACCACACTGAAATTTCAGCATTAGAAAGAGCGGGTTGCCGAGTAAGATGGTCATCCAAACTGGCACAAAATCTGAAGAAGCTTTTAACCTTGGAAAACCTGATTGGCTTATGCAACCCAACTGGAAGCCAGCCAATCTATCAGAACTCCATAGATACTTATTACAATATCTTACAACAATTAAATCCCCACCTTTTCCAGAAATCAATCTAAAACCTGGTTCAACCAAAACTGTATGGCAGCAAAACAGTTACTAAAGCAGATCTATCAGGAATACCTGAGAGCAGAAAATCATGCTAAAAAAGACACCCTCCTAACCTATTGTTACAAAAAAAGAATATAAACAGCGGATACACCACAGTAAGAAAGAATACAGTAGAGAAATATGGAGGAAGGTGATAGAAGCAGCAAAAGAGAAAAATCAATCTCTTTTCTGGAAATTAATCTCAGGTAGAGTATCAGAGCCCAAAATCCACATTAACATTCTGCATCCCACCAGGTAAATGGGTATCCTACTTTAAAAGAATGAGGAGACCACTGCACCCTCCTCTCCACCATTACTTGGAAGAACCCCCAGTTGGCCTCCTGTTACTGCAGGTGTAATTATATCTCATATAGATCAGCTGAAAAATGGTAAAGCCCCTGGCCATGATGGCATACCACCAGAATTTTTAAAAGGAAAGAAGACATGGTGGGATTCTTTCCTAGCTCCTGTTTTTACACATATCAATGATACAGGCCACATACCAAAATCATGGAATATAGCCATTGTGGTCCCATTCTACAAGAAAGGGGAAAGGGAAGACTCAGCCAATGATAGGCCAATAAGTTTGCTGAACATTATAAGTAAACTGTATGCGAGACATGTTCTTGATAAACTCCTAGATTGGCTTGAAACAGAAAATATTATTGGGGAAGAACAAGCAGGCTTTAGGCCAGGGAGATCCACAATAGACAACTGTCTAATTATCCACCTTATTGTGAAATACTCAGCCAAAGGAACAACCTCACTTTATGCTGCCTTTGTGGACTTCAAATCGGCCTTTGACTCTATAGCCAGAATACATCTTTGAGATAAACTTGTAAACTCAACCATAGATAGAAGACTTTTATATCTAATTAGGGCCCTCTACAAAGAAATGTACTTGAGAGTCAGGTGTACCAGAAAGGACATCTCACCGAGCCAGTACAGACTCACAGAGGTGTTAGGCAAGGCTGCCTACTGGCACCAGCACTATTCATCTTTTATATAAGTGATTTATCAAGCTGGCTCACCACCTCTCATCTCCATTATTCTAAACTTGGAGATAGAACAATGCCAGTATTGCTCTATGCTGATGACACAGCAATCCGTTCCAGAACTCCTGTAGGGTTGAGAAGGGCTCTTAGGAAGCTCTCCTCATATTGTGAAGAAAAATCCCTAAAAATCAACTATCAGAAGACCAAAATGGTAGCTAAAACCCAGTTGTGGCAAATAAATAGCCACAGTATCGAACAAGTGAGTTATTTCAAATACCTAGGGGTAATTCTACAGGCTTCTGGATCCAGGCTCCAGCATAGTAAATATGTGGCAGATCAGGGGAGAAATCTGTAAACAGCATTGTAAAATTCCATCATTCCCAAGGAGGGTCCTTTGTACCAGCATCCCTCAAACTTTATAAAGCAAAGGCTCTAGATCAACTCTTGTACAGTTCATTTCTACACACACTCCTAGCTCCCACTTCGCATCCCAAGAAATAGTCCAATCGAAATTTCTAAGAACTATACTTCAGGTCTCAAGATGTGTGTCAAATGCAAGGATAAGGCTAGAGATGGGATGTCTAAAAGTAGAAACCTGGACCAGCATTCAATCTATATATGTGTGGTTAAAAGAACATCTAAACCCAAAAGGCCTACTCCCCCTGATATTTACTGACAATTATCAATCTAAGTGGGTTAAATCTGTTCAGGGTTATCTAATGAAAATTTGCCTCTCCCCCCAGGCACTTTTATCCTCAGGAATAGAGAAAGCAAAACAAATAGTCAAGCAAAGAAGAGAGAGTATTGAATATCAAACAGACCTCACCAGTATCCAAAATATGGCAGTTAGGAGTTACATCAAAAACCTTATGGGGCCAGCCAAATATTTAACAGCTCTGGAAGCTAAAGGATCTAGAAGAGCCTTTATGCTGGCAAGGTGTTTGGCCCTCCCCTCTGCTGTACTGGAAGGGAAGTATAAAAATACCCCTTTTGCTGAAAGGCTCTGTTCCTGCCCCCTGAGGGAGATTGAGACCATTGAGCACATGTTCTTCACCTGTCCATTGTATGAAGCAGCACGCAAAGAGATTATTATCTCATTAACGGAAAGAATCCCTGGACACTCAGTGGAAAAAAGACTTTCAGATGCTGACATGAAGATCTCCTGCCAAGTGGGTAGATTCTGTATGATGATACTTCTACAGAAGTCAAATGCCAAGCAGCTGTATGCATGCTAACATGTTTTAATTGTATTTAGAGATGGGCACGAAACGGCCAATTTTCTGTTACCGTTATCCGTTTCGTTACTTAATGGTACGAATAACGACCATTTGGATGGGTCAGGCTCAAACCAAACAGTACCAAGAAAATTTTCTTTGGTTCTCTTCATTTCCGTTACTGGCATCGCGCCACTCGCACGATGAAAAATGAAGCAGAGACAAGCAGTTTAATGGAAAGAAAAAAAGTTAAACACCCCCCCCCGCCCGGACCTCCGTGAAAACCCAGCGAAAATATACCTGCCTGAGCTGCCTACCAGAGGGGGTTTTTTGGCTTGGGGGGGGTACCACGTTCGTTTGTCTTTTTTTTCTCCATCGAGTGTTTGTGCTTTACATCGAGATATAGAGCAACATTTCCCAAAACTTTCAAAAAAAAGTTCAAACACAAGGGCTTTTAAACGACTAAGTGAATGCACCTAGATCAAAGTTTTCAGAAGTGGTGTCCAGCTGTCTATAATTCTCAGGATGGCGTCATTTGGAACTCACAGCAACAGGCCATTGAATGGAAGTGGCTCCCACATTAAACATCTTTCCGAAATCTGGAGACTTCACACATCAGGGAGAAGGCTGGGCTGGAACCGTCTTTTCCACATGTTCAGTTTCCCATTCGCTCTGTTTTAACAGGAAGGCCTGTCCAAACAAGTTATTTCTTCCACGCTGGTATCAGAAACGGTGCGTTCACTCGGCATGGTGCTTCTCTGGACTGTTCCGATTCTGAAGGAACCGAGGAAAAGATTGGCCACCAGAATGAATGGCCAAGGGAGGCCAACTTTAACAGGCACGTCAACTATCTGGAACTAACCAAGGATTCACATAAATCTTTCTTTCCTTTCAAAGTTGTGTCTGGCTGCCATCTTCCCTGTCAACACAACCAACATTATAACTGCTCACAGGCAAGGCAAGGATTAAGAGCCACAACCCAGTTAACAGGAATTGTGTTGCTAACGTCCAACCCACAAACTAATTGAAGACGGCTTCAGCCACACTCTTGGGAGATGCCTCTTCTTCGCTGGGCTAGGACGACTCCACATTCGTGTCGATGGTCAGGTCTGTGGAGCTTTCGAGGCTGGATTTTACCGGCAGGTCAGAATAAAGGTTCTTCAAGTAGGTGACAAACCCACTGTTCTTGCTCTGATTGGCATGCAATCTACCAAGCTCCTTCCCTCCAGCAGCTGACCCTTGGTCTTTGAGGGCCCCTCCTGGAAGAGGAGAGGTCAACAGCCCCCATGTAGGCGGACCTGTGGACGCAGCGCATTTGTCCTTCCCATTTTGGCTTGCTTCAGGTCCTTGGTCCTCTTTGCAAGAGGCACTCCTGGAAGCAGGAGCAGCATCAGCATCATAAGTGGCTGGTTCACTCTTGTAATCCACCTCCCAGTCTTCCTCACCACCCTGGGCCACTTGATTGGCTGAGCTGGTCTTGCCTGGTGCCGTCTCCTGCTTCTCTTGGCTCTTCTGCCATCCCATCCCAGCACTGTCTACGTCGCTTGTCTTTTGGGATGTCCCACGTGGGCCACAACATCTGGCGACAATTCCCCTCTTGGGTCCTTGGCTTGCTGCCAGCGTTGCAGCAAAACGGGGGCCCTTCTCTCCTCCAACCCTGGGATCCTGACTTCCAGGGTACAGACTCTCCGGCACCTTGTTTTCTGTCCCCGTAACATCTTCCACTATTTGGTGGCCTCCCGTGCCAGCTGTTTCCGTTCCTGTTTCCTTGCCCTCTGCCTCCCCATCTTGGGTTGTCATTCCACCCCTGGGGGACTGATCCCTGTTCGAGTCAGACTGGCTCCTCCCATCACTCTGTTGGGTGGTGCTGACCCAATGGTGCACACCATCCTGTCTTCCTGGGACTCCAGCACTCAATCCACCATGCCCACTGTAACTTCGCTGGGATGGCACTCTTTCTTCCATGCATCCACTCTCCTCCAGATAAAGGGGGTGGACAAGCATCTCTCCAATCCATCTATCTCCCCATCTATCTCCCCAAATCTATCTGTTCCAGGCAGAATCCTCCTTGCACTCTTCCCTGAATCCCTGCATCCAGTCTCCTCCAGATACTGGGGGTGGACTAGCATCTCTCCATCTATCTCTCCACATCTATCTCTCCAATCCATCTATCTCCCCAATCCCATCTATCTCCCCAAATCTATGTTCCAGGTGGAATCCCTGAGAGGACCCTCCTTGCACTCTTCCCTGAATCCCAGCATCCACAGTCTCCTCCAGATACTGGGGTTGGACTAGCATCTATCCGGCCATGTTCAGGCAGACTGCCCCTGATTGTGGAAAGCTTTAACAAAAATAAAAAATAAAAAAGTAAAATAAAAAAATAAAACTGTCCTTCTCTTCCCTGCATCCACTCTCATTTATTTATTTATTTATTTATTTATTTGAAGCATTTATATACCGCAACCTTCTTCCATGGAGGAACTCAGGGCGGTTTCCATAAAAGCGGTTAAAACACAGAAAGACAAACAGGAACAATAAAACAGAGAAGAGGCATTGGCAAGATTAAAATCAAGGAGGGAAACCCTCAACGGTGGGCGGCAAAAAAATAAATAAATAAACAGAAATGAAGTCACGGTATGCCTCCTCGAAAAGCAGGGTTTTTAATGCCTTTCTGAAGGCAGGCAGGGACTCTGTGAGGCGCAGCTCACTTGGGAGTTGGTTCCAAAGAGAGGGGCCAACAACAGAGAAGGCGCGGCTACGGGTTACTGATTTCTGCGCCTCTCTTGGTGTGGCCACCCTGAGTAAGCACGCCTGCGACGATCGAGTGGGTCTGGCCTCAGTTGATCTCTGGGAGATCCGCTCCGCCAGGTATTCAGGTCCCAAGCCGTGGAGGGTTTTGAAAACCAAAACCAAGACCTTGAAACTTATCTGGAGAGCAACGGGAAACCAATGCAGGCACACCAGAATTGGGGTGATATGATCGTATTTATGGGCACCCACCACCAGTCTGGCCGCCGCATTTTACACCCGCTGGAGTCTCCGGACAATGGTCAAGGGCAAGCCCACGTAGACTGCATTGCCAGTAGTCAATACTCGAGATCACGAGGGCCTGCACAACTGTTCTCAAGGAGGACTCATCAAGGTACGGTCGGATCTGGGCGATCCTGCGGAGTTGGAGAAAAGCGGCCCTGGAGACTGCCATCACCTGGGCTTCCAGGGAGAGGGCTGAATCCAGGACCACGCCCAGATTCCTGGCCCTGTCCGTAGGCTGGAGGGAAACACCTCCCAGGCTAGGGAGGGGGCCAATGTAACTAGACGAGGGCGCCCTGAAGAACAGAACCTAAGTCTTCTCCGAGTTAAGTTTAAACTTGTTTTCCTTGTCCATTCCAAGACGGCCTCCAGACACAGATCGAGGGAGCGGACTGCCTCCACTGCAGAAGAAAAAAAGGAGACATAGAGCTGCGTATCATCAGTGTACTGATGACAGCGAACTCTAAAGCTCCTGATGACCTCCGCCAGCAGCCTCATATAAACATTGAACAGCATAGGGGAGATTGCTGACCCCTGGGGCACCACACAAGGGAGGGTCCAAGGAGCCGACAAATCCTCCCCCAGCTGAATCCACTGGGTCTGGCCACCAAGGAAGGAGCAGAGCCAGCACATTGCTGAACCCCCAACTCCCGCCTCGGCAAGCCGGGCCAGCAGGTTACCGTGTCAATGGGCAATTTTCACAATATATAAGAACATAAGAGCCATCCTGGATAAGGACAAAGGCCCATCTAGTCCACTTCCTGTATCTCACAGTGACCCCACCAGATGCGTTTCGGAGCGCATGAGACTAGATACCTGTCTCCTGATACCACTCCCCTGCATCTGGCCCTTGAGGTACCCTGGTTTTAAGCCTGGATATTACACATCTCCATCATGGTTTGTAACCTGTGATGGACTTTTCCTCCAGGAATCTGTCCAATCCCCTTTTGAAGGCATCCAGGCCAGATGCCACCACCACATCCTGTGGCAGGGAGTTCCATAGACTAACAACAAACTGGGTGAAAAAATATTTTCTTTTGTCTGTTCTTACTCTCCCAGACCTCAATTTGAGTGTATGTCCCCTAGTTCTGGTATTTTTGTGAGAGGGAGAAGAGCTTCCCTCTATCCACTTTACTCATGCCCTGCATTATTTTGTATGTCTCAATCATATCCCCCCTCAGGCGCCTTTTTTCCAGACTAAAGAGCCCCAAATGTTTTAGCCTTTCCTCATAAGGGAGGTGCCCCAGCCCAGTAATCATTTTGGTCGCTCTCTTCTGCACCTTTTCCAGTTCCACTATGTCTTTCTTGAGATGCAGTGACCAGAATTGTACACAATACTCCAGATGCGGCCTTACTATTGTTTTGTATAATGGCATTATAATGTTGGCTGTTTTATTTTCAATCCCCTTTTTGATAATCCCTAGTATGGAATTGGCCTTCTTCACCGCTGCCACACATTGGGTAGACACCTTCATGGACCTGTCCACCAACACACCAAGATCTCTTTCCTGATCTGTCACGGATAACTCAGAGCCCATGAGTTGATAGATAAAGTTTGGATTTTTGCCCCAATATGCATTACTTTACATTTCGCTACATTAAAACGCATTTGCCATTTCGTAGCCCATTCCCCCAGTTTGGAGAGATCCTTCTGGAGCTCTTCACAATCTTCTCTGGTTTTCACAACACGGAAAAGTTGGCCACCTCACTGCTTATCCCTGCCTCCAGGTAATTGATGAACAGATTGAAAAGGACCGGTCCCAGGACAGATCCCTAGGGCACACCACTTTTCAGCTCTCTCCATTGTGAAAATTTCCCATTGACACCTACTCTTTGTTTCCTGGATCTCAACCAGTTCTCAATCCATAAGAGGACCTGCCCTTTAATCCCCTGACTGTGCAATTTTCTCAGCAGCCTTTGGTGAGGGACTGTGTCAAAAGCCTTTTGAAAATCCAGATAGACTATATCCACCGGTTCACCCAAATCTACATGCCTGTTGACCTTTTCAAAAAATTCTAAAAGGTTTGTCAGGCAAGACGTACCCTTACAGAAGCCATGCTGATTTTTCCTCAGCAAGGCTTGTTCTGCTGTGTTTTAAGATTTTCTCTTGGATGAGGCTTTCCACCATCTTCCCTGGGACAGATGTAAGGCTAACTGGTCTGTAGTTTCCCGGGTCCCCACTCCTTCCTTTTTTAAAAATTGGTGTGACATCTGCTATCCTCCAGTCCCCCAGCACTGTGGCTGTTTTAAGACACAAGTTGCATATTACTGTTAAGAGATCTGCAATTTCATTTCTCAGTTCCCTAATAACCCTTGGGTGGATGCCATCTGGGCCCAGTGACTTGTTAATCTTCAATTTATCAATTAGTCCTAAAACATCCTCTCTTTTAACCTGTATTTGATTTAATTCTTTGGTCAAGAGGGGCGGTTCCGGCAGCGGAATCTGCTCGAGGTCTTCTGTCGTGAAGAGAGACGCAAACAACTCATTTAATTTCTCTGCAATGTCCAAGTCCTCCTTAATCTCCCCTTTTCCTCCCTCACCATCCAGAGGGCCAACTGGTTCTCTGGCAGGTTTTCTACTTCTAACATATTTAAAGAAGCTTTTATTATTACCCTTTATATTGCTAGCCATGCGTTCCTCAAAATCTTTCTTTGCCTCTCTTATCATCTTCTTACATTGGATTCTTCCAACCTTCCCCTTCAATTTCTTTCTAACTAGTTTCCTCATTTGAGGGAAGTTTGCCCTTGGAAAATCATGGGTTTTTATGTCTCATTTGCTTGACACTCTTCCTCTAACATGCATGGCAAAGGAAATTGCAGCATGGTCGCTGTTCCCTAGAGGTTCAGTGAGATTCACATCCCTGACCAGGTCCTGAGTATCAGACAGTATTAGATCCAGAGTTGCCTGTTCGGGTGGGCTCCATGACAAGTTGCTCTAAGGCACAGTCATTCAGCAAGTCGAGAAACCCAGTTTCTCCTTCTTGCCCGGAGCTCGCATTGGCCCAGTCAATGTGGGAATAATTGAAGTCCCCCATGATTACTATCCTATCCCTCTTAGACACCTCCATGATTTCTCTCCTCATTTCAAGGTCCCCCCTCAAGTTTTTGATCTGGTCGACGATAGAATACCCCAACTATCACATCACTCCTTGGACCTGGTAGTTTAACCCACAGTGATTCTATGGTGGAGTCAGACCCTCTGTCAATCTCCATTCTGCTGTATTTTACCCCTTCTTTGACATAGATGGCCACTCCCCCTACAACCCGCCCCTCTCTATCCCTTCTATAGCATTTATAGCTTGGGATTGCCGTATCCCACTGGTTCTCTACATTCCACCAGGTTTCTGTTATGGCTATTATATCTATGCTGTCTCTAGCTGCCAAATGTTCAAGTTCTCCCATTTTTGGTCGGAGGCTTTGAGCATTGGCGTAGAAGCACCTGTACAGTGGGTTCTGCAACAACAGCTGCTGCTTTGTTCTTTCCCCCCCACAGCTATTATTTTCAGTAGACAAACTATCACATTCCATTATTCTCCCAGTACTGATACCTTCTATGTCATCTCTATGTGATTCTCTACCCTTTCCAACCTCATTCCCTGTGGATGAGGTGTTTCGAACTGGATGCCACTCAGCTCCTGTTGGCTTTCCCCCAGTTATCAGTTTAAAAGCTGCTCTGCAGCCTTTTTGAGATTGAGTGCCAGCAATCTGGTCTCATCATGATTCAAGTGCAACCCGTCCCTCCTGAACAGGTTTGGCTTGTCCCAAAATGTTCTCCAGTTCCTGACAAATCTAAAGCCCTCCTCTCGACACCATCGCCTCATCCCCGCATTGAGGCTTCTGAGCTCTGCCTGCATGGTGGCTCCTGCACGAGGAACAGGTAGCACTTCTGAAAATGCTACCTTGGAAGTCCCGGACTTCAATCTTCTTCCTAAAACCTGAACTTGGCTTCCAAGACTGACCGCTTGGCCTTCCCGACATCATTGGTACCAACGTGTACCATGACTACTGGCTCCTTCCCGGTTCTTTCTAACAAGCTATCTAGATTTCTGCAACCTTTGCACCTGGCAGGCAAGTGACCATACAGTTATCATGCTCATCACAAATCTATCCCTCCGTATTTCTAATCATAGAATTCCCTAGAAGAATGAGCTTCTCTCCTGCAGCCTGTTCATCTACATGTACCTGATCCTGTATCTCATCAATTGTGATGAGGGAGAGATCCTCAGGTGGAACCAGTTGTTCCTCTGTGTGTGCCTCATGAGGTGTGATGAGGGAAAGAGCCTCAAATTGATTGTGCAATATGAGACTCTCTGAGCGATTCCTTGGCCTTCTACTCCTTTGAGTCACATTGGAGAAAGGTGAAAAGTGGTGTGCCCCAGGGCTCTGTCCTGGGACAAGTGCTTTTCAATCTGTTCATAAATGACCTGGAGACAGGGATAAGCAGTGAGGTGGCCAGGTTTGTAGATGACAAAACTTTTCTGTGTGGTAAAAACTAGAGAAGATTGTGAAGAGCCCCAGAGGGATCTCTCCAAATTGGGGGAATGGACTGCGAAATGGCAAATGTGTCTCAATGTTGGAAAATGTAAAGTAATGCATATTGAGTCAAAAAATTAAAACTTTATCAACTCATGGGCTCTGAGTTATCCATGATGGATTAGGAAAGAGATCTTGGTGTGCTGATGGACAGCTCAATGAAGGTGTCTACCCAGTGTGTGGCAGCAGTGAAGAAGGCCAATTCCATGCTAGGGATTATCAAAAAAGGGATTGAAAATAAAACAGCCAACATTATAATGCCATTGTACAAAAAAATAGTAAGGCCGCACCTAGAGTATTGTGTACAATTCTAGTCACCACACCTCAAACAAGACATCGTGGAACTGGAAAAGGTGCAAAAGAGAGGAACAAAATGGTTACTGGGCTGGGGGACCTCCCTTATGAGGAAAGGCTAAAACATTTGGGGCTCTTTAGTCTGGAAAAAAGGTGCCTCTGGGGGGATATGATCAGGCTTAACACCGGGGTACTTCAAGGGCCAGATGCAGGGGAATGGTATCAGGAGACAGATATCTAGTCTCATGCGCTCCCAAACGCATCTGGTGGGGCCACTTTGAGATACAAGAAGCTGGACAAGAGTGACCTTTGGCCTGATCCAACATGGCTCTTCTTATGGTCTTATGTTAGCCTATAACTCTATCAAAGAAAGAAATCCAATTAGTCTGGCATTACTTGTTTTTGAGAAACCTGTGTTAACTTTCTAGTAGTGACAGCATTGCTTGTTAAATAATTACAGACAGTCTACTTAATAGCTCTAGAATATTTACTGGAACTGATGTCAAACTGACTGGGTGGTAATCATTTGGGTTCTCTTTCCCCCCCTTTTTGAAAATGGGGACAATACTCGACCTCCAATATATGGCAACTTCCCCTGTTCTCCAGGAATTCTCAAGGATCCACAATATGCACTTCCAATACAGGACCCACTTGAACTATCTGTTGTACTACCTGAAAATGATCCCAATATGGAGACCATATGGGAGAGTCCTCTGCAAACAGTGTAAAGGCACCAATATGCAATCACCCCTTAACTGGGAAATTAGAAAAGTGCCCTAAGAGTGCATCTCATCTCTGAACCTCCAAGACGAAGTGAGCCCACTGATTTGGCATGGGATATCAAAAGCAAACCCTCCTAAAAAATAATCTGTCCTGACAAAGACCATGACGTTCTATTCCTCATTACACTGATACCAACTCCAAAGTCCTTAACATCATTACTGTGAAGACCCTCTCTCAATGGATCCATCTGTGCAGAACCCCCGGCCAATCCCATTGTGCCTGATTCAGCTAAATGACTGTTATCTAGCCCACAGATGCTCTCCTCTCTCCTCCCAATATGCAAACTTATCTCTTGGAACATTACTGGCTGATGGAGGAAACAACATGAACTATATTTTATCAAGTACCTTAAACCTTTGATATTATATGTTTCCAAGAGACTTGGTCTAACAAAGAAATTGTTCTCCCAGGTTTTATTTCTTTTAATTTACTTGCTTTTTGATCTAACACAAAAGGCAGGTTTAAGGCTGGTCTATGCTGCCTGGTGAAGTCTGCAGTTAGTGACATATTCCTGCAGTTCCAGACTAAGCCGCCTCTTGCTCAGGCCTTTCTGGTCAAATGTCCTATGGGACAACTGATCTTGGTTAACGTCTATATCCTCCCTGCTCTAGCAAGCACCTCACTATCTACACCACATGGTCAAACCTGAAGAACTCTATTGACCCTTAAGCCCTGATTACCCGCTCTCCTCACGTTCTATTATTTATTTATTTATTTATTTACCTTTTTATTTATTTATTTATTTATTTATTTATTTATTTATTTTAGAATATTTTTACCCCGCCTTTCTCCTTGGAAAAGGACCCAAGGCGGCTTACAATAATGAGGGATTATATACAGTCTAGTACAATTAAGACATGCTCAAGTATTGAGAATAGGGAATTGAGAGACATCTTACAGCATTAACAGACAACATTACATTAAAGCTACGAGTGAATGTGAGCAGTTAAAAGGAGAGTAAAGTTCCATGTAAAGTTACAAGAGAACATGAGCAGTTAAAAGGAGAGTAAATCCCCATGTAAAGTTATGTGATGGAAACTAACATTGAAAACATAGTGTCAATGTAATCACATAAGATTATAAGTAGTTATAAACACAAAGTCTATGTGAACCCATAGTTTCATATAAAAGACACATAATAGGTAGTCCCTCATTCAGGGAAAGCTTGCCTGGAGAGGAAGGTCTTTGCCTGCTTTTGGAAAGATAGCAGAGTTGGTACAGTCCTGGCCCTCCAGCGGGAGGGAGTTCCACAGTATGGGAGCAGCAACAGAGAAGGCCCTTTCATGTGTTCTTATGAGATGTACCTGTGAAGGTGGTGGAATGGAGAGAAAGGCCTCTCCTGATGACCTTAACACCCAAGTCCATACTGTGAGATTTGATCTTTGAGGTAGCTAGGACTCAGGTCACATAGTACTTTGTAGGTCAAGGTCAGCACCTTGAATTGTGCTCGATAGCTGATTGGCAGCCAGTGGAGCTGTTTTAATAGGGGTGTACCCCGCCCCGGTCAGCAATCCGGCCGTTGAAGTTTCCTGAGACTTTTCATCGGTAGTCCCACATAGAGTGCATTACAGTAGTCTGTCTTGTCTGGGTTTAGTTTCATTTTGTTCATCCTCATCTAGTTCATTACTGCAGCTAAATACGCATTTAATTTGAGATAGTAGCTCCCTTAGAGTCCGGAGGTGATGAGAGGTAGAGCTGGGTATCATCGGCATACTGGTGACACCTAATCCCAAAAGACCTGATAAACTCCCCCAGTGGTTTCATATACTGTAGATGCTAAATAACATAGTAGACACAACAAAACCCTGTGGAACTCCACAGGTCAGCAGCTGTGGGGTTGAACATGAATCACCTAACACCACTTTCTGTGTTGTATCCTGCAGAAACGACTGGAGCCACTTTAATGCAGTACCCCTGATTCCCATTTCAGACAGACAAGTCAGGAGAATGCCATGGTCTATAGTGTCAAAAGCAGCTGAGAGGTCTAGCAAAACCAAAAGGGGGACAGATCCCCTATCCATTTCCCTGTGTAAGTCATCTACCAATGCAAACAGTGCCATCTCCAACCCATAGCCTGGCCTGAAGCCAGGTAGAAATGGATCCAGATAGTTTATATCATCCAGAAACCTCTGGAGCTGCGAGGCCACAACCCGCTCTAAAACTTTCCGTAAGAATGGGATATTTGATACCGGCCAGTAACTGTTCAGTATCATTGGGTCTAAGGAGGGCTTTTTAAACAGCGGTTTTACTATTGCCTCCTTTAAGCATGCTGGAGTCCTGCCCTGTTGTAAGGAGGCATTCACTACTCTTCCTAACCAGTCTGCCATATCTTCTCTGGAAGCTTTTATGAGCCATGAGGGGCAAGGATCCAACACACATGTGGTAGCCCTCACCTCCACAAGGGTCTTGAGCACATCATCTGGCTGTAGGAGCTGAAAGTCATCCATTAATACAGGACAAGGAAGGTGGGGTGTTTTATTTACAGGCCTGGATCAACAGCTGCATCCAAATTAGCCCAGATCTGTTCAATTTTGCCTCTAAAGTGTTGTGCAAATTCTTCGCAGTGAGATACAGAGTGGTTGTGTTATCCACCCATGGATCAGCGTGCAGCCAACTTTTGACTATTGCCCTGGGCAATTTTATGCCAGATCAATGGAGGTAGAGAAAAATGCTTTCTTTGCTGCTTCCACTGCCTTGGAGTAAGCCTTCCAAAGGCCTTTCACTGTTTCCTTGTCTGCTTCAATTTGGGTTTTCCGCCAACGCCTTTTAGCTCTACAGGCCACCCACCTCAATTTTGCCAACTCCCCAGTAAACCAAGCCACCGATTTGGGTCTATTTTGAAGAAGGAAACATATAGGGGCTACCTGGTCAATGGCTTTGCTCATTTCCCCATTTCCAAGTTCAACCAAGGATTCAACAGAATCACCCATTAGAGAGGTAGGGAAATCCCCAAGGACGGTTAAAAATTATCTGGATTCATCAAACTTCTGGGACATACTGCTTTTGTCTGACCCCCCCCCCCCCCGGAGAGGCTGTGAGATACAGCAAGCCTAAAGCACACCATATACTGGTCTGTCCAGGACTGCCAGGACCCTGCCTGTCATGGAACCCGAATGTGAAGGGTTAAATGCTAGAGAGCAGCAGGAGGAGCCTTGTAGTTCAACTCAGCAGGCAGCTGAGTCTGAGGACGCAGCTGAGGGCGTATCTCCTCCTCCTATAAGGGCTAGGAGCAGGATCCTGCAAAGGAGAACTAACAGGAGAGCTAGGGAAAGGACCTTTAATGATAGGCGTAAAATTAGATCTGAAAGCCCTGAGTTCTAGCAGGAGCCTTGCCAGAGATATGGGTGTGCTCCCTGTTTTAGGATAAAGCTAGCAAGTTTACCCTGAACCCTCTGTGGGAGCAACGCGTCACTCACTTTGCCACCACGTTGCTGTGTGTTATCCTGACTTTGTTTCCTGACCTTGGACCGGCTTTCTGACTACCGCGTTCTCTATTTCCTGACCTTGGACCAACTTCCTGACTACGACGTTTCTCTGTTTCCCTTGAACTTGGCATTTGGCTCTGTAAATTATTCTGGATTGACTCAGACTGTACTTTGTACTTTATCTGGATTACAACTAAAGTTCCTGGCAAAGAACTGAACTTGGCTTGCTGTGTGTTCTGTGTGCGGGGCTTGACAGTTTGCTCCCACCCACCAAACTTATTCAAGCAGAATGGAGAAGGAGGGGGCTGTTGGAATGACTCCACTGGAAGCTTTGCAAAACCAAGTACTGTTTTTGTCACAGGCAATTGTTCAATTGCAGCAAGCTCCAGCATCATTACAGCCTCGTTGCCCTTTGCTGCCTCCTGACCGGTTTGAAGGCAAATTAGAGGAATTCCCTGCATTCTTGGCTCAATGCAAGCTGTTCATTGAGGTACGGGCTCAAGAATTTCCTACTGAGAGGTCTAAGGTCTGTTTTATCATCAATTTATTGAAGGGACAGGCAGCTAAATGGGCGACTCCTTTACTCCTCAGTGCTTCACCTTTGCTGGATAATTATCAGGCTTTCCTGAACCATATTTCTTCAGCCTTTCAGAATCCCGTGCAGGCTGCTACCGCCAACAGGAGACTCATAGCTTTGAAACAGGGCAAAGACTCAGTGTTTGATTATACCACTGCATTTCGTTTGATAGCTCAGGATTTGCAGTGGAACGAGCCGGCACTGATTTCTCAGTATATGGAAGGTTTGGCAGATGAAGTGCTGGGTGAACTCTGCAGGGTAGAACAACCAAACACATTGCAGGAACTCATTACCCTGTGTCTGAGAATAGATGGACGCCTGGAAAGCCGTCGTCTCTCTCGAGGGCAGAACTGCAAACAGCAACCTCTGCCAGCTGTGTCTCATCTGCAATCCCGGGAGGCCCGTGAAGTGGATCCAGAGCCTATGCAACTGGCAGCTGCTCGACCATGCCTCACCCCAGAGGAAAAGGCAAGACGACGCTTTCATCATCTCTGCTTGTACTGTGGGGGAGGAGGACATTTCGCTTCTAATTGCCCTTTGAAGCGTTCCACAATAAGTGCTGCTATCTCTCCATCAGTAAAAGGGCAGCTCCATCCTTGAAGGAACCCCGAGGAATGGAGCATACCGAAGGGTTCCCAGGCAATACTATCACACCTCAAGGACCTTTTCTGATACCTGTGACTCTAGGACTCCCTGATGGTCAGGAGATTCCGGTGTATGCTATGGTAGACTCTGGGGTGGCTCACTGTTTTGTGGATGCTGGGTTTGTGCGGTACCATCAGATTCCAGTACAAAATAAGGACACTCCTTTGTTAGTAGAATCCATTGAGGGTTGGTTACTTCGTTCTGGGCCGGTAGCTCAGGAAACCTGTCCCCTTACTCTTCAGGTAATGGATCATAATGAGCACATTAGCTTTAATGTAACCCGAATGCCCCGGTTTCCTCTTGTTTTGGGACTTTCCTGGTTGCGAGCTCATAATCCACTGGTGGATTGGGTGCAAGGGGAATTATATTTCAAGGTTCCTTGTTCAAAGCAACATTCCTCTACTGTACTGGCATCTGCCCATGATACATCTGACCCTGTCTTGCCTCAGGCATACCAAGACTTTGCAGATGTATTTAAGGAAAAGGGGGCTGACAAGCTACCTCCACATCGACCCTATGACTGTGCCATTGATTTGATTCCTGGGGCACCTCTTCCTGTGGCGTGAGTTTATCCCATGTCCGAACCAGAATTAGAAGCGTTGAGGGCTTTTCTAGATAAAAATCTTCGATGTGGGTTCATACGGCCTTCCAAATCACCATTGTCTGCACCAGTGATATTTGTCAAGAAGAAGGGAGGGGAGCTTCGTCCTTGTAATGATTATAGAGCACTAAACAAGATCACTATTAGGGACTGGTACCCTTTACCCTTAATCTCTGAACTTTTGGACCGGCTGAAAGGGGCTAAGTGTTATACTAAGCTGGACCTTCGGGGGGGGGGCGTATAATTTGGTACGTATCCGTAAGGGAGACGAGTGGAAAACTGCATTCCGGACCTGGTACGGTCAATATGAACATTTAGTAATGCCTTTTGGTCTGACCAATGCACCCAGTGTGTTTCAGAGGATGATGAATGACATTTTCCAGGATCTCCTAGATCGTTGTGTGATTGTGTATTTAGATGACATTCTGATTTACTCCGCTGATCCAGCTCAACATGTTCAAGATGTTCATCAGGTCTTACAGCGTCTTCGGGAGAACGGACTCTATGCTAAGCTGGAAAAATGTGAGTTTAACATTGAAGAAGGTGAATTCCTGGGGCATATCATTTCTCCCCAGGGAATCCGCATGAACCCCAAGAAAGTAGAGGCTGTGTTGTCATGGCAGCAACCACAAAATCGTAAGGACTTGCAACGGTTCCTTGGCTTCGCTAACTACTACCGTCAGTTTATTCCTGCTTACATCGATATTGCTGCACCTTTAAACCATCTCCATCCCAAAGAGCCTTTCCGGGGGACTCCAGAAGCAGAGAAGGCTTTCTCTACCTTGAAAACCCGCTTTACCTCGGAGCCTTTACTTCGCTACCCTGATACACAACTGCCGTTCATAGTGGAGGCTGACGCATCTAGTGTTGCCCTGGGAGCAGTATTGTCTCAACAAGAGGATCCCTCCCAAACCCCGCGTCCCTCTGCCTACTATTCTCGGCAATTAAAACCCGCAGAGAAGAATTATACGATCTGGGAGCGTGAACTGTTGGCCATCAAAACAGCTTTTGATGTATGGAGGCATTACCTTGAGGGAGCTCGACACCCTGTGCAAGTGTTAACTGATCACAGAAACCTGGAACATTTACAAACAGCTCGGCGATTGTCTCAGCGACAAATCCGGTGGTCTTTATTCTTTTCCCGGTTCGATTTTCGTATCAAGTATATTCCTGAGGCTCAGAATAAGAAAGCTGATGCATTATCTAGAAAACCTGAATATGCGGCACCAGTGAAAGAGACCTTAGTGGCACCCATCTTGCCTCCTTCTGTGTTTGCAGCCACGAATCCGTGTCCCAGCTTGGCAGAAGAAATCCGGGAATCTCAAGCTCGAGATCCATGGACTCAGCAACGTCTTCAAGAACTTCAGAATGGGGAGCATGGAGAGTTTTCTGCACAACAAGGGTTATTACTACATCGAGGGAGGTTATATGTTCCTGCTGGTCCCCTTCGTAACCAGGTATTGCATCTATCTCATGATTCTTTACCTGCTGGACACTTTGGACTTTACAAAACCCTGCATCTGCTCACAAGAGAGTTCTGGTGGCCACAGGTCCGTGCTCATGTTGCCCGATATGTGGATTCCTGTGAAGTTTGTCGGCGAGCAAAGGATGTGGTAGCTAAACCCTCAGGTCTGTTGCATCCTTTGCCAACACCCTCTGGTCCCTGGAATGCTGTCTCCCTAGATTTTATCACGGATCTTCCCCGCTCAAAAGGGTTTACCTGCATCCTGGTCTTCGTAGATTTATTCACCAAAATGGCCCACTTCGTTCCTTGTCCTAAATCTCCTACCGCAGCAGAAACAGCTCATCATTATTTACAACACCTCTTCAGGCTTCATGGTTTACCTGAACACCTTATTTCGGATCGTGGACCCCAATTCACCTCTCGTTTCTGGCAAGCAATGCACAAGGCACTAGGAACCCAAGTTCACTTGTCATCCGCTTATCACCCACAGTCAGATGGTCAGACTGAGCGCACCAATGCCACTTTAGAAGAATATTTACGTTGTTATACATGTTATCAACAGGACAATTGGGCGGATTTGTTGCCTTTAGCTGAGTTTGCATACAACAATGCTGTACATTCATCCACTCGTCAAACCCCATTCATGGCCAACTATGGGTATCATCCTCGGTACTTTCCAACCACCCTTCCTTCCACCTCTGTGCCAGCTACCGATGCTTATATCCAAGAACTTCATGGCATTCAAGAATTATTGAAAGAACAACTCAATCGTGCCAAGGAAGCATATAAAAAAGCAGCGGATCAGAAAAGACAAGAAGGTCCACAGTTGAATCCAGGCATGAAAGTTTGGCTCTCTACCCGATATTTGAGACATCCTGGGCGATCCCGGAAACTAGATCCTCGATTCATCGGCCCTTACCCCATCCTAGAAAAAATCAACCCAGTGGCGTTCCGTCTACAATTACCTGCATCCCTCCATATTCATCCAGTGTTCCATCGTTCCCTCTTGGTCCCAGCCAAAGATCCTGACCCCAACCGACCACCAAATCCTGAACCTCCTCCACCGATCTTAGTAGAAGGAGAAGAGGAGTATGAGGTCCGCCAAATTTTGGATTCCCGGATACATCAGGAGGGGTTGCAATACTTAGTGGACTGGGAAGGGTACGGACCAGAAGATCGATCTTGGGAACCGGTGTCTAACTTACATGCGCCGGAGTTGATTCAGCAATTTCATGATAATTATCCAGATAAACCTGGCCCATCAGAAGAGGGGGACCATGGGGAGGGGGATAGTGCCAGGACCCTGCCTGTCATGGAACCCGAATGTGAAGGGTTAAATGCTGGAGAGCAGCAGGAGGAGCCTTGTAGTTCAACTCAGCAGGCAGCTGAGTCTGAGGACGCAGCTGAGGGCACATCTCCTCCTCCTATAAGGGCTAGGAGCAGGATCCTGCAAAGGAGAACTAACAGGAGAGCTAGGGAAAGGACCTTTAATGATAGGCGTAAAATTAGATCTGAAAGCCCTGAGTTCTAGCAGGAGCCTTGACAGAGATATGGGTGTGCTCCCTGTTTTAGGATAAAGCTAGCACGTTTACCCTGAACCCTCTGTGGGAGCAATGCGTCACTTACCTTGCCACCATGTTCCTGTGTGTTATCCTGACTTTGTTTCCTGACCTTGGACCGGCTTTCTGACTACAACGTTTCTCTGTTTCCCTTGAACTTGGCATTTGGCTCTGTAAGTTATTCTGGATTGACTTGGACTGTACTTTGTACTTTATCTGGACTGTACTTTGTACTTTATCTGAACTAAAATTCCTGGCAAAGAACTGAACTTGGCTTGCTGTGTGTTCTGTGTGCGGGGCTTGACAAGGACAATGGGACTATAGAAAGTTCCTTTAACCTAATGTCCCCACTGTCCATATCAGGGCAGAACGCCAGGTCTAAGGTGTGGCCTGCCGGATGTGTTGAGGTAGATACAATTTGGGCCAGACCCATTGTTGACATGGAGGTCATGAAGTCTTCAGATACCCCTGACAGAGCTGCTTCAGTACTAAATTCTGGCTCCGTTTACACTTTCAAACATTCTCCCAAACTCTGTAGACTGATCTGTTAAGAGATTCTTACACTGCCGCTTGGAGCTCCCTCATCAGCTCCAAAATTACTTCAATTGGTATTAATCTGGATTCTCTGACTAACTGTGGAGAAATTAAATTTTACCTTTGTTGAGTATCAATATGGTAATGGATTTCTACTGAGTTAGTGAGACGACCAACTTAGTCTTGGCAACGCTCATACTATGAGAGCATCTCAATTTCTTTTCTATCACTATCGACTACATTTAAAACTGAGATAAGTGTGGCAAAACCATAGAAAAACTCTGGACCTATATAACAACTGAACCCATATATTATTAGTGCAACACACTCTCCAGCTAAACTGAACAAACTAACTAAATTAATTTGTGCTGTCTTCCTCTCTCACTGGATCTCTTTTTGAATCTCTAAGTGGGTGCCTGCTGAAGTTGCTACAAGGGCACAAATATTCCTACTGTGCTTGTGCCATCATATCATCAACTGTAAATTACAATTAGGCAATAATTACACTAAAAACACAACTGATGTGTACTTGTAATACAATAGACAATCACATATTACATTGTGGGGAGATGATCTTCAGAGACTTGTGAAGAAATTCTTAGTGGGACAGGCAGATGATATTTGGCTGATGTGCTCCAACAGGTACTGTGGCCCAAAACCATGGACTGCTTTGTATATCATAAAGAGAACCCTGAACCTAATCCTGGAGGCAACAAGTAGAGATGTTTGAGGTCATGATCAAATTTGCCAAGGCACATCACCAGTCTGGCAGCAGCATTTTGAATCTGTTGTAATCTCCAGATCAGCTTCAATGGCAGTCTCACATAGAGGGCATTGCAGTAGTCAGTATGGGATATAATCAATGCCTGTACAACAATCCTGGGAGTCCATGTCTAGATATTGATGGAGCTGGGTTATCATTCTAAGGTGATAAAAAGCTGCTCTGGACACTGTCACAAGCTGGGACTCCCCAGAAAGGGATGTGTTCAGAGCCACATCTAGGTTCCACACCTGATCTCCAATTGAAATGGTGGCACCTTACAAATTTGGGGTGTAACAGCCCAATCTATTGATGGACTCTCCCAGGAACAAAATCTCCAACTTGCCTGGTTCATTTTGACCTGTTAGATCTGGTCCATTCCACGCATCTCATGAAAATGATGCAACAGCTTTGCTGCTAAAATATCTGAATTTATACTGCTTAATTCTGCTGACTGCATAACCGAGTGCTTAACATATAGATGGATATAAAAACAAAGTATATATATTTACATAGTTTTGCAAGATACCTGTAGATTTCATTTTGATGGAAAAAAGTATATCTGCTTGGATTTCAAAGTGAGACATTATTCAGCTTTGATAGCAGATGGTGCAAAATCACCACAATTTAATTCATTCATGCTGAGAACTATACTTCATTTTATAAGACTTGTAAAATAAGAAACCAAAAGAATCAATGTTCTGAGAGAAAAGAGTAGGAGTGATTAAATTTACACATAAATCAGGAACTTCAATAATAGGTTAAAAATCTGTTGCAAATGGTTGCTATTTGGGATAAGTCCTTGCAGAGATGAGAACAAGGAGATGTCTCCAGTGGAAAGTCTTCCAGAAGACTATATTTACAATAAAACACTGGAGCAAAATCCCTCAGTGTTCAAGAGTGCTTCAAAATATATAACTGAAAAATAACTTTCATGCATTTCAAATAATTGTTTACCTTCAAATAAACTGAGGTCTCTTCGTAGCCTTGGTCCATAAAGTCCTTCTAAAATACTCTCAAAACCTAACAATGACAAAAATTAAAACATGTTTACAATGCATCAAATATATCTGTAGTTTTGCACATATAGGCTACCGAGAAAGTATTATCATCATGCTTAAGAACTTTTGTCTCAGGTAGAGCATAATGTACACTCCCACCCAGAAATACAAGTGTCTTTAAGCACAAAATTGCAATGTCAGGCCCATTATCATCAGGCCCATCCAGAATCCTTCAAAATGCAAATTATACCTCAACGCAATAACAGATATTCTGTTTTTAGACTGTACTAATTCACACACAAAAACATTGTGCTAAGACAGAAGGAAGCATTTTCAAGACAGGAATTTCATAACAATGCTAATATAATTTATTCCTGGAACTTTCTTTCACTTTCTCAATACAATATCATGTTGGAATTTTAAGTCCTATTAAAATCTCCATACTTTACTGATATATCTCTTACAGCAGTACTGTTCATTATTCTCTCTTCACAACGTTATGTAAATTAAGTGAGGTCTCTTCCTGAAAAGTGCACACTTTGGGATAAGGAAAAGTGAAGATGGATTTGGTCACAATATCATTTCTATCAAAAAGATGCATCCCTGCTTGCTATAACCTTAACAACTATAGCACTATTGAGGCGCTACAGTATTTTCATAATTTCTTTGCCTTGTACACATTTTCAAACACTGGTGAAAGGAAAAGGAAGTTATTGAACCATTGTCTATTACCTGTATCCTTATGTGACTAGAGCAGTGATGGTGAACCTTTTAGAGACCGAGTGCCCATACTGAAATTCAAAACCCACTAAATTTTTTTTTTTGCACAGTGCCAATACACTAATTTAACCTGTATACAGGTGGCTGTGAAGGGGCGATGTCGAGTGCCCACAGAAAGGGCTCCGAGTGCCACCTTTCGCACCCGTGCCATAGGTTCGCCATCACTGGACTAGAGGGTTATACATAGTTTATACAAGACATGGATCCGTACTCATATGTCTAAGAAGGAGATTTTGATCTGTGAAAGCTCATGCTGAAATAAAAATATCAGTCTTATTAATCTGTTGCCTGTTGTAAACTGACATGTATTCATTCTTATACTCTATTAGCATATTTACCCAATGTCTATCTTGAAAGTACTTTTAGCCCATTATGTCTCTGTGCAAATTGCAGTACTGTAATTATCAATGGCTGGCTTGCAATAATTTTTCCCACAAAAACCATTTTAAACAGGACTGTCTTTTCTCAGTGCCATTCTAGAAAATTTTCAGCAAAATTCATACTGTAGGATTTAATGACTTTCATGAGAAAACTAGAAACACTTCTTAGGGGCTGAAAATAACAGAATGAAATTTAACAGAGGTAAGTGCAAGTTTCTCACCTAGGAAAAAGAAACCAAATGAACACAGTTACAATCAAAACATAACATAACACAGCACAACATAACATACATTAATCAATTAATCAATATCAATCAATATCCTTCAAATGAGGAACATAAACAATTCACTGAAAGTTTAACATTAAATCAACCTTAAAATTGACTACTTATGGATTAATGAATAGAAATAGAGGAATTCATCTGCCAAATCAAAGAAATAACCCCTCCAGTTCCAGCATCAGGGCTTTCATCCATTTTAATAGTCCACTTTTAGAGTCTAATTTGAACAGCAGAGGGAAGCATGTCCTGCATTGGTAACCTCTCCTAATAACATCTTAACTAACCACCTGAGGAAAATCTAAAATCAGAGCAAAGAAGAGAGAGTAATTCCAAGGACAAGGGTCCTTTCTACAGTACTGATACTAGGCCTTCTAGAACTACATCAATCATCTAACATGAAGAACCATCTATCCTGTTCAGCTGGAACTACCTCTGAATCCACTGCTGAATGGCACTTGGGCAATAGTAGCAAGTAATGCAGCTCATTTTCAGAACTGACTATTGACAGGCAAGTGTCAGGATCTGGGTTGTTTGACTTTTTCTTCTTTACAGGCTGAGGCAATCAGGGAGTGCAGCTGGTGGGGCTTGCGGCTAGCATGAAATAAGAAACTGTCACTCCCTGCACTTTGCCACAGTAATGTGAGACTTGGGACTGAAACTCTGGCAATGAACCCTGCCTTTCTTTAAGTCTGTCTATTTGGCTCTCTGCCTCTTTGTGGGACTGTGCTTTCTGGTGTTTGAAATTGGACTGGCCAATGACCCGCTTCGTGTTTCTTGACCTCAGACTGTGTGACTATGCTCCTGAAAGAACCTTGGTCCTGGCTTACTGCTGTTGGTCTTGTTGCTGCCCATGCCCTAGCTGTTACAGTTTGTTGAGGCCTCTTTCCGCCCCAACCAAGGTTTGCTACAGAAAAGGGTTTAGCTGATGTCTTGCAACCCTTGAGGACCAGGTTCATGTGGAACTCCAAGTCCTGAGAGCCACAACTGCTGCGCCTGCACCAGTCCCAGCTCCACCACTTCTATAAGCATCTGCGCTCCCCTGCCGTTCCACTTTGATGGTAGCCTCAAACAGTTGAGGGGTTCTCAAAACCAGTGCTGGCTGGGGGGGGCGTGGTTTGACATGGCCGTGGCAGGACGCTAGTCTCGGCAGTCTGGTTGTCGGAGATTACGGAAATGCTTCAGAACAATTAAGCAGGATGGATTCTTCAGAGATATACTCGTGACTCTTCAGATAATCCTTGTGTGGGTAAGAAACATTTTAATTAAGCGAATGTTCTCTCAGTCTGGCAGATCTTATCTGGCCACATTACTCCTCTAAGTGTTAAAAGTGAAAGTAACTCCATCGAAAGAATGAGAAAGTATAAGAAAGCAGTTAATTAACTCAGTCTGGAAAAATTCAAGGTCGCTGAAATGCTGGACTCTTTAGAGCTCTTTAGAGCTTAGTTGTTTGACGTTTGTTTAAGACAATTTATGAGTTTTTAAGCCGAGTCACATAAACAAAGTGCCGTGGAAGCAGCGGCAATTATTTTGGCTTTCGAAGCTGTTTTTCCCCCCTTCCCTTTCGCTTTGAATTGAAATAACACTAGGGAATGTGATTGCCACATACTTATAACAATACACATCTTAGAATTAAGCATCTTAAAGATCTGGAGGATTCTGAAGGATCTTAAAATATAATCAATCAAGAAAATGAGGCAGCTAAGAATATAGCCGGGTACTGCATTAAGGAAGTGCTCCATCTGCTGGTGATTAAAAGGAATTGACATAAGAACTGATGGAAGTTGGTGTAATCCTCCTATTTCCCACTGAGACCTCTCCCTTTTCTTCTCCTCTGATTAATAACACTTGAACATTAATTTTTGAGCAATTTTTAGTTAAGTTTATGGTTGTTGATGAGGCCCTATGTGTAAGTGGTTTAAAGGACGTTCACAACCTGCATGGGTGAGGAAAGAGGAAAAGGAAAAACCTGGGCCAATTAATAAAACTTTTGGAAGATTGGTACGCTTAGAGGCCTCTGAACAACAACAACAACAATATCAACAACAACAATACACTCCCACCATGGAAATTCAACAAACTTTGAAAGAAATTGTTTCTAATCTTTAAAAAGTGGACTCAAACACAGGGATCGTGGCTGATAAGATTTCGGGTTTAGATTCCAAAATGGATGGCTTGGAAAAAAAGATGGCTGACATGGAACAGTCCTTCATCCTTGGGGAAGATGGATCAGAATGTTCTTGCCCTTGATAAAAAAGTTGAAGGAATGGACGCAAGGATGGTTGATTTACAAAAGGATTATAAAAAACTGGCTAGCAGTGTGGAAACCAACTTTAAGAAAATGGGAGCAATGGTTGAAAATACCCAGAGGCAAATTAAATATTACTCAGGAAAACTGCTGGATCAGGAAATGGCAGTCTCTGACTTACAAGAACAAATGATACAGCAACAAGATTTTTCGAGACAAAACAATATTAGGGTGAAAGGTTTGCCAGACCTGGGCGTGGATGAGAAAAACCTACAACAAAAAAATCTGGACTGGTTTAAGAAGGTAGTGCCCAACACTCCTCTGGATCATTATGATTTAGAAAGGGTGCACAGAGTTCCAAGGCACGTTTTGGTGAGATTTGCAAATTTTAAGAAAAAGCAGGAAGTAATGAATGCTCTAAGAGAGAAGCCAGAGAATTTAAAAATTCTACAACATAGTGTTCAAGTTTTTTCAGATTTTTCTAACCTTACAATGAATTTTCGAAGAGGTTTGAAAGAAGTAACAACAATCTTGAGGTCCAAGAATATCCGCTATCAATGGGGATATCCAGTTTTTTTGAAAATAGTCTATAAGGGCATGACATACAAAGCAAAAACAGTTCAAGAGGCTTGGAACATATTGAGAGACCAGGGGATTGTCACAAAGAAAGAGTGGGAGTAATTTATGGAGAAGATGAGTGGAGAAGAGTCATCAGAGGGTGAGCGGGAAGGATTACAGGTGCTGGAGTTAACAGAACTGGAAAAAGGAGCTGAACTGGCAGGGGCAAGACCCAAGCAGCAGAGATCTGGTAAAGCATTAAAGAAGACAAAATAACAAGAGTTCGAGGGTCTGTGGGGTCTTTTTATCCCCTGAGGGGGTTAGTTGGTTTTTATACATTCATGTGAGTGAAAATGTGGGATAAGTGAAAATGTGGGATGACAATGATGAATAATATGGGAGGAGGGGAAGAATATAGGGAGTCAAGTTGAAAAAATATTGAATACAGTGGACGCCCGACTTACGTACCGCTTGACTTGCGTCATATTTGACTTGCGTCCACTAGGGGCCTGTTTGACTTGCGTCCCAGGCTCCGACTTACGTCTCGGAGCCCTGGCGCAAGGCCCCAGGATCCGGAGGCAGCCAGGACCCAGCATCGTGGCTGCCGCCTTCAAACTGCTCCTGCCTTCTTCCTCTCCTCCGGCGGAGAGGAAGAAGGGCCAGGAGCTCGGGTCTGGCCTCACTGAAGCCGCCGCTGCCGGAGGAAAGGAAGAAGGGTCGGGAGCTCCCGGCCCTTCTTCCTTTCCTCTGGCGGCGGCGCGGCAGCAGCAGCAGGAGGAGGCAGGGCCTGGCTGCAGCTGCCTGCGGGACGAGCGGCAGGTGGCTCTCGGGCGGGCATGCCCCCCACCTCTCTCTCTCACTCCCCTTCCCTCCCTCGCCCAGAACGAGAAGAGCGCTCTCTTGGTTCCCTTGGCAGCCTCGGCGAGCAGGAAGAGCAGACGGGGAGCCCCAGCCGCCCGTCGAGGCAGCACCGGGATGGTGCCTCTTCCCCCACCGCCGCCGCCTCAGCCTCTCTTTCCCGGGCGTGCTGTCCAGCTATTGCCGAGCTCGCTGGCTCTGGTCTTGCGCCGCTCTCCGCCCTGAGAAGAAGCGGCGGCGGCGGCGGCGGCGGCAGAAGAACAGGCAGCAGCAGCCGCGGCCCAGTCCCAGTCCAGCGGCGGCGGTGGCAGCGGCGAGGAGGAGGCAAGCGCCACCGGGGCCGCCGTCTTCCAAGCATTCTGGCGCACTAACAGCGCCTGCCACTGGAACGCTGGCTGGTGCACGCGGTGGCGCCTGTCCGGCTATAGGGCTGGCTGCACGGGGGCGTGCTCCTGCTGCAAGGCCCCGCCGCCCCGCTCCAGCTCCTACACGATGCCTGGCTGTGTCGGTCATTGCGCCCGCCCCAGGGCTTCCTCATCCGAGCTGTGGGTGAGTGAGAGCGCAGTAATGAGAGCCTCCCTCCTCCCTACAGAGGACGTCCCCTGTCTCACCACCCGAAGGGGTTCTTCACCACCAGGGGGATGGTTGGGGGGGGGAGTTGCTAAGAAGGGGGACACCCCCCATCCGCAGTCCTGCCCATCCCTGCCCCTCGCCCGCCCGTGTCTGCGCCCTCGCCAACCCGGGCTCGTCTCCTCTCGGAAGCCAAGGTCCGCCGAGAAGTCCCGTGCACGGGTGGCATGAGGTGCTTTGAAAACGGATGGTGCACCTGCGGGCACTGACTGGAGGCACCTGCCCAGGAGCAGCCAGCTTTTCGAGCCCTTTGGCATTTTGAAAAGACGCCAGTGAACAAGAGGAGGGTGTAGGAACCCCCCTCCTCACACGCACGCCCTTGGGTCCTTGCTCTCTGGGCAGTGGCTTGAGTGCCTCTGAGGCGAGCAAGGAGGAGGCCTTTTTCCTCCTTCCAGAGTTGGTGCCCTCTCCGCTGCAACATTAACAGACTGAATGCCCGCCTGTGCCCTCCTTTTCCCAGCGTTTAAGTTACCCACTCCCTTCTGCAGTGCTCCACTGGCCGAATAAGACTTATGCCTGAGGAAAGAGCTCAGATAGCGTCCTTCATAGGTACCCACCCAGTGAAGAGGGTGGCAAAAAAAGGAGGTGGTGGGCATGGGCTTTTGTGCAGGATGCCCCCCACCCCATTTTGCTATGGAGGAAAGGGGTTTATTCCATCCAAATGAAGGTGGATGCTGAAATCCAAGGGAGCAAATAAAGTCAAGGGATAAAGAAAAGAGGAAGCTATATCTACTAGTAGTTAACAGTAAGAGACTGATAGCACAGTAAGGCCTCACCGAAGCCGCCTCTCTCTCTCTTTGTGTATGTGTGTGTGTGTTTGTGTGTGTGTGTTGGGGGACAGTCAAATTTGTGTTAAATTGCTGTTTTCGGGGGGTCTTTTTCATCATCTGGAACGGATTAATCCACTTTCCCATTACTTTCTATGGGAAAAGTTCGTTTGACTTAAGTCATGTTTGACTTAAGTCTAGACCTCCGGAACGGATTAATGACGTAAGTCAAGGTTCCACTGTATAGTGGATGAATTTAAGGGGTAAGATTCAACTTTGTTAGCGTTTGTTAAAATATCCCTCCTCATGGAGGATATTAGATAAGTGGGCAAGGAAGTGGGTATTTTTTATATGTATAAGTAGATGTATAAGTAGTAAG
This sequence comes from Phrynocephalus guinanensis, assembly GCA_037367245.1. Taxonomy (NCBI): domain Eukaryota; kingdom Metazoa; phylum Chordata; class Lepidosauria; order Squamata; family Agamidae; genus Phrynocephalus; species Phrynocephalus guinanensis. The sequence continues at coordinate 94,203,049 of CM074741.1, read as the reverse complement.
GGGGATGTCTGGTAGAAATAGGTAAATAATTGCTTAGAGAATAATTACTGAACCAGAATTAATTGGTTAATGTGTTGGGGGAATTAAAGGGAGACTATCTGGTAAAAATGTGTCAGCTGTTATTTGTTTGTTTGTTTTCTAAGGGGTAGGGTCCAGAATTAACGGGAGTTGTTAATTCTGGACCCTACCCCTAAACTGTTGGGGAATAATTATTTCCCAATAATAACCGAGTAATCCCCAAGTAGATAATTAGATTAGGCAAGACCACTATAGACTATATATAGCTTTGAATGTATATATACATATAAGTATTGTATAATGCAGTATTAGAGTTATGTTTAACAATAGCGTATCCGACCGACAACATTATCAAGATCATGGCCAAGATGTTGGGTCATGCCTGCCTCCCCCCCTCGGGAGTCGGTGGACTCATTGCCCGAAGAAGACATCGGAGTGAAGAGGGGGAGATCAAATTATAAATGTGTTGGGATTTTGTTGGGAATGCTGGGAAGAAGGGATAGAGGGAAGGGGGTAATGGTATGTTTTGGTTTTTTATTTGTTCTTATTATTTGTTTATATGCACTAAACTCGGGACTGTTAAATTTGAAACTAATTGCTTATAATGGTTAAACAACTTAAAATAACATATTGGAATGCGAAAGGCCTAGGCTCTAATATAAAGAGGGCTAAAGTTCAAGCAAAATTGAACAAAACTCAGGCTGATATTGTCTTTTTACAAGAAACTCATCAGAACAAGGATGGGAGGAATGAACTCAAATGTAAATGGGTTGATGTGTATGAAAAATCATTTGGCACGTCTAAGTCAAGAGAGGTAGCTATATTGATTTCCAAGAGAACAGAATTTAAATTTTTTAAAGTGGATAGGGATGATCAAGGCAGGATGTTGATAATTCAAGGGAAATTAAAAGGAGAGAATTGTACCCTTGTGAACTTGTATGTGCCAAATGAAAATCAAGAAATTTTTCTGAGGAATGTCTTGGAGAAATTAGACAACATAAGGAAAGAATATGTTATAATAGCAGGAGACTTCAATTTGGTTATGGATATTAGTAAAGATAGGTCCAAAAGTTGGAAAGCAGAAACAGGTGGAGTTCAAACAATATTGGATAAACTTATTAAAAAAACAGACTTTAGAGATGTCTGGAAAGAATTAAGAGGAGATGAAAACATTCCTTTTATTCCCCTGTATATAAATCCCTTTCTAGAATAGACTACATATTTGTGTCTAAAGATTTATTATCCAGAGTAAATAACGTAGGAATAGATATAATACAAATCTCAGATCATGCTATGGTAAACATGGAATTTATCTTGGGGTCTGATTATAAAGAAGCAAAAAGATGGAGGATTGATGAAAGGATCTATTTACATAAGTCGATAATAGATAAAATGTATAAAAATTTGGAAGAAACTTGGAAGATAAACGAGGTAGGAGGAGGTGAAACAAGTATAATTTGGGACACAATGAAGGCAGTAGCAAGAGGGTATGCATGGAAAGAGGCTTACATTTTAAAGCAAAATGCATTCAAAAAAAATTCAAGACTTGGAAAATGATATTAAAAAACTAGAAACTATATTTATTTCAACTAGAGATAATAGAGCATTATTGGAGTGACAAGCTAAAAGAAGGTAATTAGAAGGAATTCATTTAGAAAGAGTGCAACAAAATTTAATATATCTAAAGAGAGAATATTATGAGCATAATAATAAAAACTCCAAATTGCTAGCAAATTAAGAAAAATAAAAAAATGATAGGGGTAGTACAGGATCAAAGGGGTAAAATATGTAATAAAATGAAGGAAAAGCTAGAGGCATTCCAAGAGTATTATACGAACCTTTACACAAGTAATAACCCATCTACAAGTAGAATTTATGAGTTTGTAAGGGAAAATACTACAATAAAAATTCAAAAGGAAGATAGTGCAATGATGGATCAGTTAACAACAGATGAAGAGATTGTGAGAATTATAAATAAATTGAAGTTGGGTAAAACACCGGGAATAGATGGAATTGGAACAGAATTTTACAAAGTAATTAAGAAATTATTAATACCTAAAATGAAAGAATTATTTAATAAGATTATTAAAGGAGGCGGAATTCCTCAATCTTGGAAATAATCAATAATAGTACTGATTTTAAAGCCAAATAAAGATCCAACATTTATGGATTCATATAGACCAATTTCATTGATCAATCAAGCTGCAAAAATATTTACAGCAATTATGGCTAACAGATTAAATAGTTTTGTAGGGAAATATATAAATAAGGATCAGAATGGCTTTGTTAGAGGTAGACATATGGCAGACTTAGTTAGAAGAATTATGAATAATATGTACCTAGCAAATAGTAAAAAAGGGAAGGTAGGAATAATCTCATTAGACATTTTTAAAGCATTTGATACAGTAGAATGGAGTACATGAAGCCACTGGCTGAGATCATCCGGAGTTTTGGAGTCTGCTGTCATCAGTATGCTGATGACACTCAGCTCTATTTCTCCTTTTCCATCGGTGCAGTGGAGGCCGTCCAGAACCTTGATCGCTGCCTGGCCGCAGTTTTGGATTGGACCAGGTCCCATAGACTCAAGCTCAACCCTGGGAAGACCGAGGTTTTGTTCTTTGGGGGAGGCCCGGAGGGGTACAGTGGCCCTATTCCCAGTCTGGGTGGGTTCGCCCTCCAGCTGGCGCAAAGAGTGAGGAGTCTGGGCATCGTTCTGGATCCGGATTTGTCCCTGGACTCCCAGGTGGCTGCCGTGACCAGGTCGGCCTATTACCATCTTAGACTTATCGCCCAGATTTGCCCGTACCTCGATGGGGATTCCCTGAGGACAGTGGTACAGGCGCTGGTCATATCTAGGTTGGATTACTGCAACACCCTCTACATGGGGCTCCCCTTGAACCTTGTTCGGCAACTGCAGCGGGTCCAGAATGCGGTGGCCAGGTTGGTGGCTGGCGTGCGCAAGTTTGACCGTGTCACCCCTATCCTGGCCCGCTTGCACTGGTTGCCCGTTGCCTCCTGACTAAGGTTCAAGGTGTTGGTTTTGGTTTACAAAACCCTCCATGGCTTGGCCCCTGTCTATCTGGCAGAGTGTATCTCCCGACGATTAGACCTGGCCCGACCCACCCGATCCTCCTTGGCCCTCTCGCTTCAGATTGCCACACCAAAGGAGGCCCGTAAAGCGAGCACTCGTAATCGGGCCTTTTCGGTTGTTGGCCCTACTATTTGGAATGCTTTACCAAGCGAGATGCGGCAAGCTCCTTCGTTGGCGTCCTTCAAGAAAGCCTTGAAGACCTGGCTGTTTAGGGACGCCTTTGGAAACTGCTAGGGTCCCCCCCCCCGCCCCTGCCATACTGGTCCGCCGTCTTGGATGCTGCTAATCTCTGTTTTTATCTCTTTTAATCCTGTGTAAACCGCCCTGAGTTCCCATTTGGGAAATAGGTGCGGTATACAAATTTGAAAATAAATAAAACAAATACCTTAAAGATTCTAATTAATCAATTAGGTTTTAGTGCTCAATTTAGCAATATAATAAATCAGCTGTATTCTTATTAAGGCTACAGTCTTAGTGAATGATGGAATAACAGAAAGTATTACCCTGGGCCGAGGAACTAGACAAGGTTGCCCATTATCTCCAGTTTTGTTTATACTTATAATGGAAATGTTGGCTAATGCAACAAGAAGAGATAAAGAACTAGAAGAAGTTGAAGAGGGGAAGTCTAATAAAATTAATTTATTTGCTGATGATATATTATTAATAATTAAAAACCCACTGATTAATATTTACCAATTATAGAAGCATTTAAAGGCGTTTGAAGAAGCAACAGGATTAAAGGTTAATTGGAACAAATCAGAATGTATGTTGTTAAATTATAGTGAAGAAGAGAAAAATTATTTAGGGAAGTATTTAAAGGTACAGCAATAAATAGTATTAATTATTTGGGGATAAAATTAGCATGGAGCTTACAAGATATGGTTAAGATAAACATTGAGAAAGTTAAGAAAGAGATCACTGAACAAATAAAAGATTTAAAAAATTAAGGATTTCTTGGTTTGGAAGGATTTCAGTATGTAAAATGAAAATTATCCCCAAATTGAAACTTTTTATTTTGGGTGTTACCTATAAAATGGGATGAAAGTGAACTCAAAGGGATTCAGGGAAAAATTAATATGTTTTGCAATTGCAATAAAAAAAGCCAGGATCAATAAGAGTTTATGGTACATACCACAAAAAGAAAGTGGTTTAGGGTTACCTAATATTAAGCTGTATTACATAGCCAATCAATTAAGACATATTCCAGACTTAATAATAGGAAATAACTTAATTTAATTTGGAGAGACTTAGAAATTACACAAAAAGAGAACATTGTTTTTAAGGAAGATATTAAAGTTCAGGTGAAAAAGATAAATAATCCAACTAAATAATCCCCAACCAAGGTTTGCTACAGAAAAGGGTTTAGCTCATGTCTTGCAACCCTTGAGGACCAGGTTGCATGTGGAACTCCAAGCCCTGAGAGCCACAACTGCTGCACCTGCACCAGTCCCAGCTCCACCACTTCTACAAGCATCTGTGCTCCCCTGCCGTTCCACTTTGATGGTAGCCTCAAACAGTTGAGGGGTTCTCAAAACCAGCGCTGGCTGCTTTTCCAAATGTATCCTGAAGCTTACCCCACGCCTCAAAGCCAAATCTAATAAGATGGTTAGCTTGTTGGAGGGTCCTGTCCTGGCTTGGGTGTCTCCGCTGCTAAAACAAGCTGACTCCACATTGCACAGCCTGGCAGACTTTGTGGCTGCCTTGACAGGCACGTTTGGAGATACGGATCTGGCTCACACTGCAGAGCTTGCTATTGAGGCGCTACAGCAAGGTCCGATTCGTGGCAGGTTACGCCACAGAATTCCATTGCTTGGCAGCACATATGGAATGGAGCAAGCACCCCTGTGTTTTGCTTTTTGCCAGGGCCTAAATGGGGCCATCAAGGATGAGCTCGCCCGGATGGACCTTTCAGCCTCCTTGATGGCTGTTGTTTCCTGGTGCATCAACATCAACAACTGTCTCACCCAGAAGGAAGCTGAGTGGAGAAATGAGCAATGAGAGAGCTGCTGGTGTTGCCAAGAGCTGCTGGAGCTTTGTCACCTGTTCAGGCAAACCTTGAATCCAGGGCAGAACCAATGGAGGTCAGTGGATCTCACAGTGTTGCTTCTCGGCCACTGAAAAACAGTGCTGGTGCGCCCTGGGCCTCTGCCTGTACTGTGGGCTGGAGGTACACTTTGCAGCCACCTGTCCCTCCAAGATGCTGAGGCCGGGAAATGGCTCACCCTGGGCACACTGGGGGAAGCGTTCCAGGGATGAAGACAGCCCAGCCCCAGCATCTCTTGCTTCCCATCCATTTCATTCTGCCACACGTGGAGCCCCTTCAGGTCATGGCCATGGTTGACTCCGGGGCTTCCTTAAACTCTTTGTGACCCTGGGATGGGGGTAATGTGTCCAAGAACACAGCACTGGGTGTGTGGTGAAAGCATGTTTTCTGACAAGACGTCCCAGTCCACCCTGTGGGGCACCACTGCACCAGCTTCCGAATCCTCCCCTCCAGTTGCTCTGCCTACTCAGTACCAGGATCTGGCAGATGTTTTGCAAAAGGAGCAGAGACCCTGCTGCCAAACTGCCCCTATGACTGCCCGACTGACCTGGAATCTGGGGTGCAGATTTCGGTTGCATCTATAGGCTGTCAACTCCAGAACTGGAGGCCTTAGGAAAATATCTACGGGACAATCTAGCCCAGGGTTTCATCTACCCTTCCACCTCGCCGGCTGGAGCCCGAATCTTCTTTGTCAAGAAGAAGGATGGGGGACTCCGACTATGAATTGATTACCAGATGTTGATTCATATCACCATCAAGAATCAGTACCCACTACCACTCATTCCGGAATTGTTCGAACGTCTGCAGGGACCTGCATGGGGCTTACAACTTGGTGAGGATTCTGAAGAGGGATGAGTGGAAGATAGCATTCCACACTCAGTATGACATTTTGAGTATTTGGTAATGCCGTTTGGATTATGTAACACTCAGGCCATGTTCCAGCATTTCCTCAATGATGTTTTTCGGGACATGCTGGACCAGTCTGTGGTAGTGTACCTGGATGACATCTTGATCTTTTCTGACAACCCCAAGGAGCAATACCTGCATGTACAGGCTGTCTTACACCGCCTCAAAGAGCACAGTCTGTATGCCAAACTGGAGAAGTGTGCTTTTGACCAGGACTCTATGGGGTTTTGGGGGTACATTTTCACTCCAATGGTGTTCCAGATGGATTGTCAGAAGGTGCAGGCCATGTTGGAGTGGCCACCCCCCAAATCTGTGAAAGGTGTTCAACATTTTGTGGGGTTCACTAACTTCCATAGACGGTTCATCAAGTGGTTTTCTTCAGTTATAAGCCCTCCTCATGGCACTGTTGAAGGTTTGCTTTTTGTGGTCTTCAGCGGCGCAGGCCGTGTTGGAGCAGTTGAAGATGGCCTTCACCACCACCACCACCACCACCACCACCACCCCTAGCTTAAGGCATCCAGATCTGAACCTTCCCTTTGTGTTGGAAGCTGATGCATCCAATCATGCCCTTGGAGCTGTGCTGTCACAACAAGAGGGTGCCAAGGGGCCTCTTCACCCATGTGCCTTTTTTCACATAAATTAACCTTGGCAGAATGGAATTATGTCTGGGACAAAGAACTTTTGGTGATCAAAGAGGTGTTCACAGAGTGGCATCATTTTCTGGAAGGGGAGGCTCACCCTGTGCAAGTCCTCACTGATCATCGAAACTTGGAGCACTTCCAGTTGATGAAATGCCTCCGGCCTCAACAGGCACATTGGACTGTTCTTTTCTCATTTTAATTTCCAGCGTACGTATAGGCCAGATTCCCAGAATGGAAAGGCGGATGCGCTGTCACACCAGGGGGAGGAGACTTCAAAGGATCAGTGGGAGCCGCCTGTGTTGTTTCCATCTGCATGTTTGTTGGGGACCATGGATCAAGATTTCCTGGACCAAGTACGGTGTGCCCTGCCAGCTGACCCATTCACCGGTCCCTGGCTGACAACTGGCATGCTTTCAAGTTCAGATGACACTGCTTCCCAGGAGCTGTGCCTACAGGATGGCTGCCTGTATTAAAAGGACCAACTTTACATCCTGGGGGTCCATTGCAACTGCAAGTGCTGCATCAGTGTCATGATGCCCGCACTGCTGGGTATTGAGGTTTCTACAAGACCTTTAAATTGGTCACACTGGCATTCTGGTGATCGGCTATCTGCTTGGATGTGAGGAAGTACATCCAGTCTTGTGACACCTGTGCAAGAGCCAAAGTTCCACACCAGAAGCTCCAGGGCCTACTTTTACCCTTGTCTACTCCCACCGAACCATGGTCTACAGTTTCCATGGACTTTATAGGAGAATTACCCCCATCCCAGGGTCACACAGATATTAGTGGTGGTCGACCTGTTGACCAAAATGGCACACTTCATCCCTGCCTGCAGTTTGCCCACTGCTCCCCAAACAGCACGCTTGTTGATGGAGCATGTATGAATTTCCAGATGTGGTGATCTTGGATAGAGGACCACATTTTAACTCCTGGTTCTGGGGGGCTTTTTTGGAGTCACTCGGGGCCCAGAGGCGGTTGTCATCAGCATATCACTCTCAGACAGATGAGATGGGTAGACAGAACGGGTCAACCAGGTGCTGGAACAGTACCTACAAGGCTTCCTGAACTACCATCAAGACGATTGACTCAATCGCCTACCTCTTGCGGAGTTTGCATATTTAAAAATGATGTGCACGCCTCCATGGGGATAAGCCCTTTTTTGCCAATCTGGGCTGCCACCCTCGGGATCATCCACCTACCCCTGCTAAGTCCTTGGTGCCTACTGCTGAAGATTGGGTATCTAATATCCAGGAGATACAAGCTGAGTTCTCCCACCACCTAGAGCAGGCATGGCGAACCTTTTTGACACTGACTGCCGAAACTTGGTGATGGGGTTGTTGGCGGTGGTGGTGGGGAGTCAGGATCGGCGGCAGCGGGGGGCAGGGGTGGGGGTGAATGCAGCAAGGGCGACACAGCGGCGGGGTCAGGGTCATTGGCAGCGGCGGCAGGGGGCGGTGATGGTGGCAGAGGTGGGGTCGGTGGCTGCGGCAATGGCGATGGGGGCGGGGGCAGCAGGGTTGGTGGTGGCTGGGGGCTGGAGCCAGGACAGCAAGGGCGACTGCAGCAGGCTCGGTGGGTGGGGGGCAGCGGGGACGGCAATGGCAGCAGTGGGGGGCAGAGGCGGGGTCATCGGTGGGAGCGGCAGGGATATCGGTGGTGGGGCGGCAGGAACAGGGGTATGGGTGGCAGCAGCGGGTCCATCAGCGTGCGCAGCGACCACGGAGGCAGGCCCAGGAGAGGCTGCAGCTGCCCTTTGCCTCGCCCCCCAAGCCCCACAGAGCCTGGAGTCCGGCGACTTGGCCTCTTCCCCTCCCTGCTTCTTCCCTACTCCTGTTTCTCTGCAAATTCCTCATGGCTAGTCCAGCAGAGGGGGAAGTGGGGGGGAGCAGGGATCATGTCACATGCCAGGTGAAAGCTCTCCGCTGGCACTTGTGCCATAGATTCACCATCCCTGACCTAGAGGGAGCAAAGAGGACCTACAAGCCACAAGCAGACAAGCGTTGCTGTGCAGGTCCCATGTTCCAGGTGGGTGATCGAGTCTGGCTGAGCATTCTTTACAGAATCAGAGCTCTTTTGGTCTGAGGCAATCAGGCAGTGCAGCTGGTGGGGCTTGCTACCATCATAAAACTAGAAGCTGTCACTCCCTGAGCTTTGCCTCAGCAACATGATATTTGGGACTCTGAAGCCCTGGACGTGAACCCTGCCTTTCTGGAAGTCTGTCTATTTGACTCTCTACCTCTTTGTGTGACTGTGTTTTCTGGTGTTTGAAATTGGACTGGTCGATGACCTGCTGTGTTTCTTGACCTTGGACTGTGTGACTACGCTCCTGAATAAACCTTGATCCTGGCTCCCTGCAGTTGGTCTTGTTGCTGCCCACACTCTGGCTGTTACAGCAAGAAACAGAGCCATCCAGTGAATTTTCTGACTTGAAACAATGAAGGACGGGGGGGGGGGGATTGGTTATCCCTGAATTGACTCAGTAACTCCAGACGTCTGACATAAGCTGCCTTTAAAAGACTTGGCTTGGGGAGAAAAACTTCCTAAACTTTCAGAGCTATAGGACATGGCAACAGCCTTTCACAAGTTGTGGCAGTGGTGGTCTTGCTACCTTGGTCTCGTCTGTTCTAGGGAAGTGAATTAAAGAATTGTTTAAATTCCAATCACTAGCAGGTTCTGAGTATCCAAGACTGTAATCCCAGTCTGTTGATCTGTGTTAATGATTACTTTCCACTGAGTTCTCCCAGTTTTTCTACAGAGGTTTGGGGCAACCTGAGATCTTAATATTTTTTTAGCCCAGTGTGTTCTTTTTTATTTTTTATATATTAGAAAACAAATTAACAACCGTACTGTAACACAATATAGTACATTATTTTCCTTATAAATTTTCCTAGTACAATTTATAACAGTTCATAACAACCCATTGTGTAACCCGTTTTCCATCTTGCTTAATCTATCACTAGTTTCAGTATCTGAGTTTAACAGTGGGAGCCATATTTCCATAAAGCGGTCCTGTTTAATTTCCCCTCTATACAATCTAACCCGATAAGTCAATTTTTCCATTACTACCACTGCCCATATTTTGGTCCTATATTTTTCCATTTTTAAATTTTGTGCTGATTTCCAGCACTGGGCTATTTCATTCCTAGCTATACCTATGAGGGTTGCCACCATTTCTTTATTTAATAGTTTTTCATTCTCTCCGGTAAAAAGTGAAAACAATAATAGCATTTCATTTCGGATTATTTTTTTTATTTTTTCCAGCCAACTAATCACTTCAAACCAGAATCTCTGGACTTTGGGGCAAGATAACCACATATGTTCTAATGTTCCTTTGTGTCCACATTTTCTCCAGCATAATTCTGATATTTCTCTATTAATCCTACGCAACTTGTTAGGACATAAATGCCATCTGTATACTACCTTTAACACCGTCTCCTTAGATTTTGCGGATCTTGATTTATATGGTTGAGTGGACCATATTTTCCCCATATATTTTCTGGTATTTTGATTTTTATGTTTGTTTCCCAAACTATCCCAGATCCTGCATTACTATCATAATTTTAATCCAGAATATTTTTATAAATTAGTGAAACTAACCCCTTTTTCTCCTTGTTACTACCTGTGCAATAGTTTTCAAAATCTGTTAATGGTCTATTAAATTCTAATTTCTTATATAATTGGTTTGCGATGCTTTCTATCTGGAAAGCTAGCAACCAATTATCTGTTCTTCCTTTATTTCTTTATTGTATCTGTTTAATTGTAATTGGTTTTCCTTGTACAAACAGATCCTTTATTCTATAGACTCCAATGTTCTTCCAACGTTCTATTTGAAGATTTTGATTCTTAGGTTTTAATTGTGGATGTCCTGAACAAGGACATAAAGGGGATATTGGTGGAGCAAAGATTTTCAAAAGTTTCCTCCATATTTTCATAGCTTCATCAGTAAAAGGGTTTTGTATTTGAATTTTTTTTTACCAACCTAGGTGTAAATAAGTAGATTGATTAATTTCATTTCCCCTTCCATTTCCATTTTAGCCCATTCTGAAGTATTCTCCTCTTTTATAAAATTAGTCACTTGTGCTATTTGAAAAGCTTCATTATCCCAATAGATGAGAACTTAATTGACACCTTATTCACTGATTACTCCAACTACTATCTCTTCATCTGTGGTCACTTCAGTGCCAGAATGGGAAACGATTACATGATGCGAAAAGCTATCATGAAATCTCAAGTCTGAATATCTGAATTGGAGTTTTCATAAGTCCACTAACAAATGTGGCCATTTCCTTTTCTACCTGATTTATAAATGTTAGATTGTATGTTTAAATAATTCTCACTTGGAAAACTCAAAAAGTGTACTTACACATGCGGTCATCTAACATGCTCCCTTATGTGCAGTCTTTGGCAATTGAGGAAAGACCTGACAGTGACCACTTTCCCCTTAGAGTGACTTTAAATCTGCAGCAAGCATAATCTGGGACCTTAACAGATAGTAAAATGTTGGGAGAAGAGAAAATCTTAAAACACATAGAAGAACAAACATTGCTGAGAGAAAATCAGCATGGCTTCTGCAAGGGTAGGTCTTGTCTGACAAATCTTGTAGAATTTTTTGAAAAGGTCAGCAGGCATGTAGATTTGGGTGAACCGGTGGATATAGTCTATCTGGATTTTCAAAAGGCCTTTGACACAGTCCCTCACCAGAAGCTGCTGAGAAAATTGCACAGTCAGGGGATAAGAGGGCAGGTCCTCTTATGGACTGAGAAGAGTAGGTGTCAATGGGAAATTTTCACAATGGAGAGAGGTGAAAAGCGGTGTGCCCCAGGGCTCTGTCCTGGGACCGGTGCTTTTCAATCTGTTCATAAATGACCTGGAGACAGGGATAAGCAGTGAGGTGGCCAAGTTTTCAGATGACACAAAACTTTTCTGTGTGGTAAAAACCAAAGAAGATTGTGAAGAGCTCCAGAAGGATCTCTCCAAACTGGGGGAATGGGCTACGAAATGGCAAATGCGTTTTAATGTAGCCAAATGTAAAGTAATGCATATTGGGGCAAAAAATCAAAACTTTATCTATCAACTTATGGGCTCTGAGTTATCCGTGACAGATCAGGAAAGAGATCTTGGTGTGTTGGTGGACAGGTCCATGAAGGTGTCTACCCAATGTGTGGCAGCGGTGAAGAAGGCCAATTCCATGCTAGGGATTATCAAAAAGGGGATTGAAAATAAAACAGCCAACATTATAATGCCATTATACAAAACAATAGTAAGGCCGCATCTGGAGTATTGTGTACAATTCTGGTCACTGCATCTCAAGAAAGACATAGTGGAACTGGAAAAGGTGCAGAAGAGAGCGACCAAAATGATTACTGGGCTGGGGCACCTCCCTTATGAGGAAAGGCTAAAACATTTGGGGCTCTTTAGTCTGGAAAAAAGGCGCCTGAGGGGGGATATGATTGAGATGTACAAAATAATGCAGGGCATGAGTAAAGTGGATAGAGGGAAGCTCTTTTCCCTCTCACAAAATACCAGAACTAGGGGACATGCACTCAAATTGAGGGCTGGGAGAGTAAGAACAGAAAAAAGAAAATATTTTTCACCCAGCGCGTTGTTAGTCTATGGAACTCCCTGCCACAGGATGTAGTGATGGCATCTGGCTTGGATGCCTTTAAAAGGGGATTGGACAGATTCCTGGAGGAAAAGTCCATCACAGGTTACAAACCATGATGGAGATGTGTAATCTCCAGGCTTAAAACCAGGGTACTTCAAGGGCCAGATGAAGGGGAGTGGTATCAGGAGACAGATATCTAGTCTCATGCGCTTCCAAAAGTATCTGGTGGGGCCAATGTGAGATACAGGAAGCTGGACTAGATGGGCCTTTGGCCTGATCCAGCATGGCTCTTCTTATGTTCTTATGTTCTTAAACAGCTCAGATGGTCCCTTCAAACAGATACCAACATAAAGCAGATACTGAATACAAATACATTTCAAGAGTTGCATTGGCAGACCCTCCTATGGTCTCAGAGAATATTTGTGGAACATACCAGGCTATAATAAATGCACTCAGGCCCTTTTTGACCACAATATGATCAGATAATAATTGAGGAGCTCAGATATCCTGGTTTGATAAGGACTGTAAGTTCAAGGAAAAAAACAACTCATTACAATGAGAAGATCAGTGAAACACTCTGCTAATGGCTGAAGCTACTGTCAAGATATGTAAAAGTTGATAAAATATATTTTATGTATATTTAACAGATAGTGGAAAGAGAGTTATAAAATGGAGGCAGTTAGATTCTGCAGTCTCATGATGTTAATCCACAAGTGTAAGAGATAAGTAATCACAGGCATGTTACGTGATGAAGCACAGGTGGAAGAATTTATAACATCATGGTTGCATCAGATTGCATCAGATTGTAATTAGTGATGACTCATATCTGATGGGTGCTGAACTGTATAAAAGCACTAGCTTGCCGTATGTTAGGTGGGTCTGTCTATGGCGAGAGACAGAACCGCACACTCTGTTGCTTGTATATATTGCTTGGATGTTATGCTGTGAATATATGAGTTTTTACTCTACCCATTGTCATTGTCTTCCGTTAACCTAACTCTGCAATACTTTATATCAATACTGACATTTTATCTGCACGCTACTGCTGCACTGCTCTGTGCCAAACACATTTAAATATTATATTTTTTGCTTAAAGCCTGATAGCTACTGCTCTCTTACACCAACATAGGAGGGAATATAGTTTCTAAAAAGAGAAAAAGAAAGCTTTTTTGTGACAGCTGGAAATCACTGGTCTTTGACCTTGGTGAAGGGAATGACTGTAAATTTTGGAAACTGATAAAAAGCTTTTCAAAGAAACCCAAGATTGGCAATCAAATCACATTAGAAGTCTGGGTCTCTCATGTTTTAAAAACAGCAAAGCGTTCTGCTTATATAACATCCCATAATGCTTAAAGCACTCTCTGGGCAATTTACAGTTTAATTATGAAGGCTACATACTGCCCCTCCATCAGTGAGCTGGGTACTCATTTTACCAACCTCATAAGGACAGAAGACTGAGTCAACCACGAGACAGCTACCTGTGATTTAAACCTGGGTAGCGTGTAATTTTGGCTGCAGTACAGAAGTTTAACCACTACATATGGGGTTCATCATATTTTAGTCATATTTTTGGAAGTAGCAATCATTTACAACCAGTGAATGAAATTCCAGCTCATCTTCCACCTTGGGCACCTGTTTCTCTGGAAGAAATTGAGACATTGATCTCCATTCCTCATAACCACAACGCTAGGGATGGGCACGAAATGGAAAAATAATGTTTCATTTTGTTTCATGCTCACCCCCATTTTGTTTCTTTTTGTTTCTTATGACTTTTTTTAAAACAAATCATACAAACGAAATGAAATGAAACAGCTCCCCTGGATCCTAGACACCAGATTTGGTGCCCAGAAGCCATTTTAAAGGGCTCCTACTGAGCTGTTCTTGGCTGTACCCCTTTAAAACTGGCCCAGTCAGCACCAGCAGGATCCCCTGGAACTGACTGAGCCAAGTTTAAAAGGTTCCAGCCATTGAAAGCTCAGCAGCAGCACTCAGAAAACGGTCAGGTAGGGAACCTCTGGTGCTGACTAGGCCAGGTTTAAAGGGTTCCAGCCATTGACAGCTCAGCAGGAGCCCTAAGAAAACAGATGGGTAGACAGTGCAATCACACGGAACTTCCTACCTGACATCGTTCTACTACAGAAAACCTGGCTTACAGAAAAAGATAGGGCTGGGCTTCCAGTATTCCTTTTATGGCAGGAACCAGCCCAGAAAATGTAATCAAAGGGAAGAGCATCCAGAGGCCTATTAACAATAGTTAAAGATGTAGGATGGGAGGGTGACTTGATGTTAGAGATTTCATATCCTTGAAATTGCTTAATAGTCAAGCTGTGTACCCAAGCTTACTTATTTTAATTATCACACACACGCACACACACCACCTGCACCGTGACAGCCATTGCCTCCTCAAAAATTGTAGAGGCATCAGGTCTTTTTTTTTCCAGAATGAGCTCCAAGAATGGTTATAAAGGACCAAGGAGCTCTTTTTGATTAGCTCCCATAGTTCCTTGGTAGTTCAATATTTCAAAGCAGGGAAGATAGAGTATAAATATTTCTGCCCATGGTATCAAGTTTATATCCCTCCTTTGAAGGAGGGATTGGGACCTGCTTTGTACAAAATTAAATCTGGGAAGACACCACTACCATGGAATTGGGAACCAGGTGTTTTGAAAGAAATGTTGCGTTATTGTCATGAACCCAGTAAACACCCTCAATTCTCCTGGATACAGAATTAGAAGTCATTTTCTTGAAAGATAATTCTTTCAAATAATTCAAATAAATTCTTTCAAATAATGACCGCCCAGTCAGCTTGACTTCAATTCCCGGAAAGATCCTAGAGCAGATTATTAAACAGTCAATCTGCAATTATTTAACAAACAATGCTGTCATTACAAGAAGTCAACACGGGTTTCTTAAAAACAAGTCATGCCAGAGTAATTTGATCTCCTTCTTTGATAGAATTACAGGTCTGGTGGATGAGGGGAATGCTGTGGATATTGCTTATCTGGACTTTAGTAAGGCCTTCGATGAGGTTCCCCATGATATTCTTGCTAAGAAGTTAGTAGAAAGTGGGAGAGATAGTGCTACTGTTAGGTGGATTTGTAATTGGTTGACAGATCACACCCAAAGGGTGACCATAAATGGCCTCTCTTCAGCTTGGAGAGACGTGACCAGTGGGGTGCCCCAGGGTTCTGTTCTGGGTCCAGTGCTGTTCAATATCTTTATTAATGACTTGGAGGAAGGGGCCGACCGAGATAAGCTGTTAAAATTTCCACAGACATCTCGTATTTGTCTATGCAAGCCTGAGGGGTATCAGTAGCAGAAGCATTAAAAGCACTCGTTAATGAGCAATTATGCAGCCATTTTAGTAGCCAGATCCCATTTTACTTTGATCGTACAAGATGATGTAGAATGAGAACGTAGTGGTATTGTATTAGATTCAGAATGCTCTGTTTGAATAGCAAGTGTATAAACTAAGGGAAGATGATCACTAGAGTCAAGAGGTACGACCTTGAAATCGAGCACAGTAGAGAGTAATGGAGCAGGTATCAGTATGTAGTCTATCACACTAGCTCCACGGGGTGAGATATAGGTGAACTTGCCATCAAAATTTAAGTCTGCCAAGCCATTTAGCTGTAGTAGGCCTTTTGAGATACTAAAACTGGCAAGTAGGTGACCAGCATGGTTAATTAATTTGTCCTTAGAAAGTATCATCCAGAAGCAGAAGTCTGGGCAGGAATCTCCACCAGTTAAAGTAAATACTGACTTAAAGACCTCAAGGCCGGACCCCACCCTGACATTAAAGTCCCCTGCCACTAAACACCATGCTTTGGGGAACCTAATTTCAGCACTTTCCAATGCTTGGGATAAATAACTCCATTGCAGTTCTCTGTCGGCTTTCTTCTCGGCGGGAGGGATTTACACGTTTGCTATTTTTAAATCTTGGGTCAGAGTGCTTACTCTAATAATCTGGAGTTTGCAGTGACTATCAGCCATAAATACTAGCTCCGAAAGAATATGCTGTGCAATCAGTGTAGCGAGGCCACGCGAAGGACGACCTCTGTGCTTCTGCTTAGCAGCAGGAAGGAAGTATGAGTGAAACACATCCAAGAGAATGTCAGAAGTTGACCACGTTTCTTGAAGGAGAATAATCCCTTGTTTCAAAAGGGCCCTTGTGATCTCAGAGTCTCTTATTTTCCCTGGCCATCCTGTTATATTCCAGGAAAGAATATTTAAGGGAGGGTAATTAGTCGGGTAAGGAGACGCCAACAGGATGTCAAACCAACTGAATGGGCTGGTCAGTGGGAGGAGCCTCCACTCGAGTGGGAGACATCTTTCCCGGTGTTGAGGTAAAATCTGTTGTGGCCCTTTCTTTCGGCGTATAGTGAGAGGGTTCCAACATTGAGGGGCCGATAGTTGCATTATGTAATTCTATCAATACTGTTGGTTGAGGAGAGGTGATTGGAGAGAAAGAGTCAGTAAGTTGGGGGCAAGTGTTCAAAGTATTACTGGTCTAGGATCTGACATTGTTTATATGCTGAGGAGTCTTCACCTGTTCACTTAAGAGTTTTTTTTCTTGCATTGGACGGGAGAGCATGATGGCAGACGGGAGGTGCCTCTACTGTCAGTAACGCCTTGTTTTATCAGTTTATTTCTACTATAACCCTAATATTGAAGATAATTCATCAACATTCCTCAGCACCCATCAACCCACAGGTTTTTAGCTGAGAATTTATCTCGCCTAATTCGGTTTGGTTTGTTTATCTAACAAACAGCTGTGAGATAAAGTTTTTTGGAACTCATAGGCTCATTTCGACCCTGGCTCTCCTGTTTACAGTCTGCCTTATCTCAAACTTGGGAGACAAAATAGGATTTTTGATTAATATTAACAAAGCATATTAACAAAGCACTTACTCCTCGACTCCATCTGATTACCCGTGCTGCCTTATTCCCTCAGGAGTCTTAGGAGTCTTCTGGGAGAGAAGCCAAAGTAACCTGCTGACGGTTGACCTTCTACTTATCTAGCTGTATTTTATATCTACTATATATACGTCTGTGAAGATTCTCAGTCATCCAGGTGCGTTTATCTGGGAGTTGAGTCATGGCTACTGGACTTCTTTTTTGAGAGATAGAAACGTTTCGCTGTTCATCCAAACAGCTTCATCGGTCTGAATACAGCTAGTGCAAGAGACCTTCTTATAGTCAGCTTGACCTCTTGTCCCCTTGTCTGATTGGCTCATAAGATGAACAAAGCCTGAATAGGCTCGTTAGGGAGACATTAGTGTCCATGGCCTTAAGGTAAACAATGGCCTAAGGTGCTGAAACCCATCAAGAATAGTATATGCAGTCCAATGCAGTGAAGAGTGTTCAGACCTCTACATTGGAGAAACTAAACAGCCATTAAACAGAAAAATGGCCCAACCTAGGAGAGGTAACAGCTCAGGACCAGAAACAGCAGTACACCTCCATTTAAAGGAAAAAGGCCACTCTTTCAAAGATGAGGATGTACACATATTAGACAAAGAAGAGAGGTGGTTTGAGAGAGGAGTAAGGGAAGCCATTCATGTCAGCATTGAAAATCCCTCCCTCAACAGAGGTGGGGGGCTCCGGCATAGTCTAGCTGCTACTTACCAGGCTGTACTTTCCACAGTACCCAGGCAAATCAAGGAGCCTTCACCACCAGGTCACAGCTAATGACCCATTCTTGACAGCTAACGACCCATTCTTGATGGGTTTCAGCACCTTAGGCCATTGTTTACCTTAAGGCCATGGACACTAATGTCTCCCTAACGAGCCTATTCAGGCTTTGTTCATCTTATGAGCCAATCAGACAAGGGGACAAGAGGTCAAGCTGACTATAAGAAGGTCTCTTGCACTAGCTGTATTCAGACCGATGAAGCTGTTTGGATGAACAGCGAAATGTTTCTATCTCTCAAAAAAGAAGTCCAGTAGCCATGACTCAACTCCCAGATCTACTATATATATATTTTAACCAACACTTTGGCTTAGATCTTAACTTCTGTTCGTATCTAATGGGGAAGATTAAAGACAGCAAACCCCCTCAGGATATTCCTTAGTATCAAAGCCTTCGAAACAGCTGCACATTGAAGAGACCTTCCAAGCTGCAAAGCATGATCTCCAGACTAAAGACGTTAATCCACCAGATTTACCTTTGATAGTGGGTGGGAATCATTTCTCAAACGACCCTCACGTGTATGTTTCTGCTTCTCCTACTCTTCAAGTAACTCCTGCTCTTTCTGATATATCACTAGGCCCTGAAAGATGTATTGTGGAGAAAAACTTATCTGAAGGTCCCTCCAAAAGGGCTGGTTCAGAATTTAAGCCAGTTGCAGTCACCCCAGCTATCTGATGTGCTCTTCCAACAGCCAGTAGGGGCTGCGCCCTTCGCTCCACAAGTTATTCCAGCTGCAGTAGGAGCATCTTCAGGCACTGCCGCTCCTTCAACTTCAAAACAAGAGCAGGAGCAAGAGCAATTTTCCACCACTAAACTACTCGGTCTACTGGGTGATTATGCTGTGCTTACGGGCAAATAGGTGATGGCAATATTTTCCAAGCTGGATGATCTCACCAAACAGCTTGACTTCGCAATGCTGTCACTACTATATCTCGATGACCACCCGCCCAACAGTAATAATAAGGACAATCTTAGGTTATGTGATATTTCATCACCCTCCATGGAAGCTTCTACCCAAGGTTTTGCTAAGGCCCCAACAACAGAGCGGGAGTCATTGACACGCATTCTTCAACTGAAACAAATCTATCTGGAAATTGCTAATATCCCAGTAAACCAGGGGAGGTGGCGAAATAGAGTTCAGATCATATACTCACTCAGCTGTCTCCTTCACATGGATGAGTGTTCTATTGATCTAGAGGCACACGAGAGACTGCCTGCCCCAAGATCCAAACTAAGGTTATTACTCAAATTTGCCAGTCCTATCATTCCGAAGGTGCTTTTTAGGATGCCTGGTTTTCTACTTACTTTACATATAACCCTCAAAAGAGTCTTCACTGATGAGGTTCCTCAACGTGTACTACCCCATTATTGACCAAGACAACAGCCTGTATTACTCACATCTTCTAATACCAATGTTAATGATAATTCTGTCCCTACTCCAATATTTGGCAGAACAGCTGACTCATCTAAATACACAAAACTTCCTGAGTTCAATGTGGACAGATATACCCATTTTCCTTGTGAGGCAGTCAACCTTGCTCAAATGTCAACCCAGCCTTTAAATTTGGAAAAAGCCCTTTCATCTTTCAAAAAGACTGGTGAGGAATCCATCGACAAATTCTCAGTTGTTCAACATGAAATGGAAATTCAGCCTTGCCTCAGTGCCTCCTGCAAACAACTGACCAGTAATACTCTAAGCCTCAAATAACGGACGCCACGGCTAAGATGAACCTTTTAGCCGAAGAACCATCAAACACAGAGCAGGAATCATCTAGAGTCCAGCTTGCAGACCTGATAAATGAGGACCAACTTATACATCTGGACACAGCCAATGAATCCCTTACCTCTGATGCCACCGAGAATCCTAGGAATATACCAAAATCAAGAATTAAAAAGCATAATCATCAAATGTATAATATAAAATAAATTCCAACTTTTAAAAGTGTTAATATTAAAGTGCATGTTTTAAAATGTGCCATTCCGTTCCAGAAGATGGGGCGGTATATAAATGTAATAATAAACAAATAAATAAATTCTTTAGAGCAGCTCCAAATGATCAAAGGACTTTTAAATCGGATAGCATTTATCTAAGGACATTGCCTATTTAACTTATATGCAGAGTACATCATGTGAAAGGCAAGTCTGGATGAATCACAAGCCGGAATTAAGATTGCCGGAAGAAATATCAACAACCTCTGATATGCAGATGATACTACTCTGATAGCAGAAAGTGAGGAGGAATTAAAGAACCTCTTAATGAGGGTGAAAGAGGAGAGTGAAAAAATGGGCTGAAGCGCAACATAAAAAAACTAAGATCCTGGCAAATAGAAGGGGAAGAAATGGAGGCAATGACAGAGTTTATTTTCTTGGGCTCCTTGATCACTGCAGATGGCGACTGCAGCAACAAAATTAAAAGACGCCTGCCTCTTGGGAGAAAAGCAATGGCAAACCTAGAGAGCATCCTAAAGAGCAGAAACATCACTTTGCCAAGTAAGGTCAGGATAGTCAAAGCTATGGTTTTTCCAGTAGTGATGTATGGAAGTGAGAGCTGGACTATAAAGAAAGCTGATCGCCACAGAATCAATGCTTTTGAGCTGTGGTGCTGGAGGAGAGTCTTGAGAGTCCCCTGGATTGCAAGGAGATCAAACCTCTCCATCCTGAAAGAAAACCCTGAATGTTCACTGGAAGGACAGATTTTGAAACTGAGGCTCCAGTACTTTGGCCACCTCATGAGGAGAGAGGACTCCTTGGAAAAGTCCCTGATGTTGGGAAAGATTGAAGGCAAAAGGAAAAGAGGACGGCAGAGAATGAGATGGTTGGACGGTGTCATCGATGCGACCAAAATGGATTTGATCAAACTCCGGGAGGCAGTAGAAGATAGGAAGGCCTGGCGAGCTCTGGTCCATGGGGTCACGAAGAGTCGGACACGACTAAACGACTGAACAACAAAGGACATTTAAATTGGATGGATAGCATTAGCATCCTCGAGAAAACCAGACCTCAGCTTCTTGGTTGCCAGCACAAATAGTGATACAGCATATGTAATGAACAGTTAATTGTTAGTAGACAGGTTTAATAAAATATGCTGCTTATGTATACAATACTGTTTCCTTGAGGGTACAATTGGGGTACATATGGATGAAAGGTGACAAAAATCTTTGTCTGGAATCCTTGTAAAAGGGGCAGACAATAAATAATGAGCAATGTCATTTCCTTAGTAAGAAAATAAACCTTCAGCTTATTGTCGCATTGCTTCGTCCATCCTCCAGTCCATAATTGATCCAGCCAGCAGCACTTGATCAACTACTGATCCTCTAAACTATTTAATCTGTGCTAGTACCTAAGACAGATAAAACAAATTAAGTCAGCAATTGAAGGGAGACCCAACTATGCTCTAAGATCAGCTGAGGGGATCCTAGCAGGAAGCCCCAGTATATGTCTCATTAATTGGGTTTGGTATTCCAGTCTTCCTATTTATATAACATTTTAATACTGCATATTCTTCAGTCCCCCTTTGCCTACCTCTCTTCAGAGAGTGTGACGACACCTTCCTTTTACAAGTGTGATTGTGATGAAAATGTGAAGTGCAAGGAACCAACTTATTAATCTTCACAGGATCCTCTTGGTAATGCTGCCACCTTTTAAATCGATGCCTTATGAACTGGGACAGACTCAGTCGTATAATATAAAAATAATAATGATGTTTATTGAGAAAATAAATAAATACAATAATGACTTAAGTTGGTATGCATTGCCTTAAGCATAAAATAGATTAAATCAAATCTTCAAGCCTCCCTGTCTTTAATAAACAGTAAATAGTAAAGCCCTCACACCGAACCTGCCTGACTGAACTCTAACAGAGCTGTGCTCTCTCAGCACTCTCAGCGTTCAACTCTCAACTCTTCTTCACAGACCAGGCTCCACCCTTTTTATACCATACAATCCCCCGCCCTCCTGCTGCGATTGGCTGATGATTTACATATGTATTTCTCCTGCTTCCAGGGTGTTGTCACACAGAGCCACTTCCATGGTCTTGAAATGGCTCCATGAAGAGAGTGAGGTGGAGCCAGCAGTTTGTGGTCTCATTTGTAGCCCCAGTTTACTCTCCAGCCATGTCGCTCTGGGCATTCCAAAAGCGGCGGGAACAGATTTCAGTGCATTCCTATGGGAAGGCTGACCATGCACACACTTCCCTTGCATCAGCTCCAGCCAGTGTGGGCGGGTGCATGGGAGGCGCATGCATGCTTGCGCAGATTGCCCCTTCCAAGGGGCAACCCATGCGACCATACACATGCCTCCCTTGCACCCGACTCAAGCAGGTGCAAGGGAGGTGTGTGCATGCTTGCAAGCAGCCCAGGCGAGCAGCAATGGCGGATTTCCTGGGCTGCTGGAATTATGTAATTTATTTATTTATTTGTAGCATTTCTATACCGCACCATCTTCCGAGTTGGAACTCTGGGTGGTTAACAGGTTAAAAAAAAGTGTACAGAACTACAAAAACAATTAAGGACAAAACCCCAGGCAAGATACATCGGCGGGGAACAAAAAAAAAGATTAAAGTAGGTTGCCATATGCCTCCTGAAAAAGGAGTTTTCAAAGCCTTCTTGAAGGTGGGCAGGGACGGTCCAAGGCGCAGCTCACTTGGGAGATGGTTCCATAATGATGGGCCCACCACTGAGAAGGCGCGGCTGCGCGTGGCAGACCTCCGTGCCTCCCTCGGAGTGGGCACCCTGAGTGAGCGCGCCTGCGACATCCATGTGAGTCTGGTCTCAGTTGACCTCTGGGAGATACGCTCCGACAGGTATTCAGGAAGACTTTTTTAAAAAGGTGTACTTTCTCTCCCAACCCGCCCGGGGTCTGACTTGACTCTCCTCCTCCTCTGGTCTCCTCCTCCTATTTTCCCCCTTCTCCCTTCCAGCCCCTCTTACTGAGGCCACCGCTGCTGCTTGAAGCTCTCACTCACCTCTTCCACAGCTGGGGCGGGCTGAACCAGCAGTGGGACAGTCACATCGCCACAGCAGTGTAAGGAGGAGGGAGTGGCTCAGAAGGGGAGCAGGAGGGGGAAGACCCAGAACTTTGCTGGGGCAGTGGTGGTCCTTGGGATGGGGGAGGGAGGGATGGGAACTTATCCCCTCAGTTTTAAAATTGATGGCTTGCAGTCTACCTGTTGTACAGGCCTGCTCTAGACTAAGCTGGTTATGCATGCACAAACAATCCACTGATTCTAGCTCAGGGCATCCAGCTATGATATGATGAATCGTTTCTTTGTATTCATGACACACTGTACTTAGGTCACTATGTCTTGCTTTCATAATCACTTTCCGATAGTCATCTAGCGTAAAAACATTGGTCTTTGATTGTATATATGAGTCCTTCTGTTTCAGGCTGAAACCATCCTAATTTAAATCACAGGTTCAACTATTGCTTATTAATATTATCATTCAGGAAGTAACTGTAATACTGTTGATATACAGTGGTGCCTTGGTTAACAAGTAACTTGGTTTATGAGCATTTTGATAAATGAACAAATATTTCTGAATATTTTTGCCTTAGTCAACGAGCAATGTTTTGATACACGAGCACTCTCATGTGTTACATAATCAAAAGTGCTTTAAGTGTAGAAAGTTATGTGGAAGGGAAAGGTGTGGAAGAAAAAGGTGTGCAAGCAGCAGGGATGAATGCAGCCTGGAGAGGACTGTCAGGAAAAGGCCATTCAAAACTGTTGGGAACTTTCACAAGGAGTGGACTGAGGCTGGAGTTAGTGCACCAAAGCCGCCACACAGAGATGAATCCTAGATATGGGCTTCAAATGTGTTCCTCTTAAGCCACTCCTGAACACTATTGCTCAGTACAGTAGTTCAAAGTCCTCTTCTCTGTTGAGAGCAACTTTTGCATCTCATTTGGAAACCATGGACTCAGAGTCTGGAGGAAGAATGGAGAGGCACACAATGCATAATGCTTGAAGTTCAGTGTGAACTTTCAACAGTCTGTGTTGATCTGGAAAGCCATGTCATCTGCTGGTGTTGGTCCACTGTGCTTCATTAAGTCCAGGGTCAATGCAGCTGTCTACCAGGTGGTTTTGGAGTACATCATTCTTCCTTTCGCAGGTGAGCTTTATGAGGATGCTGACTTCATTTTCCAGTAGGACTTGGCACCTGCCCACACTGGCAAAAGTACCAAAACCTGGTTCAATGACCATGGGATTACTGTGCTTGATTGGCCAGCAAACTAACCTGACCTGAACCCCATAGAGAATCTATGGGGCATTGCCAAGAGAAAGATGAGGAATATGAAACCGAACAATGCAGCCTAGCTGAAGTCTGCTAGTGGAGAATCCTGGTCTTCCATAACACCTCAGCAGTGCCACAGGCCGATAGCATCCATGCCATGCCGCACTGAGGCAGTAATTGATGCAAAAGGGGGCCAAACCAAGTACTGAGTGCACATGCATGCTTATAGTTTCAGAGGTTCAATTTCCAATCCTTGTGTTATTGATGTCATGTAATATTCTAATTTTCTGAGATTGTGAATTTGGGGTTTTCATATAGCATAACCATCACGCTAATACCAAAGTAAGGCTTGACTTATCTTGCTTTGCATGTAATGAGTCTATCTCATATATTAGTTTCATCTTCCTGAAATAAATATTTGCATGATATTCTAATTTTTCAAGTTTCACCTGTATTTCCTTCAAATTTTAATGCTTTATAGCAGCTAACGTATTGAAGAACATCTGCTTTCAAAAAACATCATTTGAAAACTGGGAGAGAAATGTAGAAATCATTTTCTGCTACATTTTGTGCTGGGTTTTAAAGGTGAGGGGCATTCTACTGGTGAATATTTAAAGTGTTACCTCACGTTCCTGAAGCTCTGCCCAGCCTTGCCATGCAAAGAGCTCCATCTCTGTAAAAGGAAGGGCAGATATATTTAGCAGGATTTTTGTCAGTTCAAAGGACCTATGGCTGTCCTTTGCTTTTCCATACAAATGTAAGCTTTGGAATGCTCTGGGTCATTCTAGGTTAGACTGGTTGCAGATACAGACTGTTTCCTGTGTGAGCATATGCAATGGATCCCATGAAGAAAAAGCTTGAAAAGTGGTAAGAAGAGGGAGATGAGAAGCATGAACAAGGTGTGTGCGAGGCCGAAATTGCAAGATTTTATAAGAAGCCTACATCAACCACTTGCACAGTGTTAAAGAATTAAGAAGAATTAAGGTAGCTAGATGCAGCAAAAGGATTCACAAGAATATCAAAGCAACAACCACGTATTCTGGAAGATGTTGAAAAGTTGCTTCTGGTTTGGATAAATGAGAAGCAACTAGCAGGTGACACTGAGTGAGAACATGATCTGCAAGAAGGTAAAAGCCTTGTATACCAACCTCATAAATAAACTGCCAGGTACATCAACTGAAAATGAATAAGACTTCAAGGTCTTGCAGTGAAGAAATACCTTTTAGAAAATAATCTGCCATTCAAAACCTTGCTGGGTAATGCACCTGCTCATCCTCCAGAACTTGAGGATGACTTGCTGGAGGAATTTGAAGTCATTAAGATCAAGTTCCTTCTTCCCAACACCACTCAAATACTCCAGCCCATGGATCAGCAAGTCATTTTGCAATTTAAAAAGCTGTACACCAAAGCACTATTTCAGCAATGCCTTGAGGGGGATGAAGGAACAAACCTTACCCTTCAACAGTTTTGGAAAGATCCCTTCCATGTTGTGAACTGCCCCAAGATCATTGATAAAGCCTGGGATGGGTTCACCAAAATAACTCTCAATTCTGCTTGGAGAAAACTGTGGCCTGATTGTGTTCTTGGACATGACTTAGAGGGGCTTGCTCATGAGCAGGAGCCAGCAGGTGTTGATGAAATTGGAGGCGAATGAGGATTACATTAATGAGCTAGTGGAAGAATGTAGCCAAGAGCTGACCACCAACTAACTAATGGATCTGCATTGTGAGCAACACCAAGAGTTTATGGAGGAGATATTGTCTGCTGAGGAGGAGGGGGAAAATGCAGAGGAATCCCTCCCTTCATATGAAATTAAGGAGATCTGTAAAAAGTGGGAAACAATGCAAAATTTTGTAGAAAAGCACCACCTAAATAAAGCTGTAGCAGCGTGTGCGATAAATCTGTTTAATGACAATGCAATGTCACATTTCAGCAAAATCCTCAAAAGGAGGCAAAAGCAAGAGTAATTGGATAGGTTCCAAGTTGCACAAAAAGAAAAAGATTCCATTGAACCCACAGACAGCTGTGATTCCATTAGCGACAGTGAAAATCGTCCTACACAATAACCTTTTTGTCTCCCTCACACCTGCCACAAAGGTTTTCAAATTCAGGTTAATTTGTTTTATTGTTCTTTGTATTATTATTGTTTGTTTGTTTGTTTGTTTCATTTCTATACTGCCCATCTTCCAATAGGAACTCTGGGCGGTTTACAGCAAAATTACAATCAACAGTAAATAACAGGACAACAATACTAGCAGAAAAAGAGGGGGAAACCCTCAGCAAGAGGCACTGCGGGCAAAGAAAAAAAATTAGAAAAAAATTAAAAGGTAACCAAATGCCTCCCTAAAAAGCAGGGTTTTGAGCGCCTTTTTGAAGGTGGGCAGGGACTGTGCGAGGCGCAGCTTACTAGGAAGATGGTTCCACAACGTGGGGCCCACCACAGAGAAGGCGTAGTTGTGCATGAGCGACTTCCGCGCCTCCCTGGGTGTGGCCACCCTAAGTGAGTGTGCCTGCGACATTCTAGTAGGCCTGGCCTCAGTTTACCTTTGGGAGATACGCTCTGACAGATATTCAGGTACTGTATGTGTACTGTATGTGATAAAGTTTGCAAATGTACACTAATGGCAAAATGACATTATAAGATCAAATCTGAATAGTGATGTAAAACATGACTTTAAAGGCAACAGCCTGTTTTTGCTTTTCTCCATCATGCTTCTGCACCAGTTAGAACTGAAAATTCATCAAGTCTCATTTTCCGAAGTTTTAGGATTTCTTTTGTACACTTCTGTGGAAAAAATATCAATTGCCAGCCTTCTCGATACATTTAGAATTTCATACATATTAATGCATTAATATAATTGTATTTTATTTATATAATACAAGCCTGCACAATACGTCTGTGAAGATTCTCAGTCATCCAGGTGCGTTTAACTGGGAGTTGAGTCATGGCTACTGGACTTCTTTTTTGAGAGATAGAAACGTTTCGCTGTTCATCCAAACAGTGTTTGGATGAACAGCGAAACGTTTCTATCTCTCAAAAAAGAAGTCCAGTAGCCATGACTCAACTCCCAGTTAAGCCTGCACAATGTGTCGACCATGGGCAACTGGTAGCCCATGGGGTAATTTGAAGTAGTCTGCCAGGTCTCTGGAAGCCACGCGATCCGCTGCCAGCAACAGCATGTTCGGGGGGGGGATTGGCATGGGCCTGTGGGGAAATGTGGTAGCACTGATTGTGTGCGGGGGGGGGGGGGAGAGACAGGGGAGAGCCAGCTAGATGCAGGGCATGACCGGAAAAGGGCAAAGCGGACCCAGCCCAGGCTGGATCAGCATCGCGGGCAGTCCCCCACCCCCGTGCAGTGAGTGCTAGGAAGAGAAGCACCAGCAGTGCCCAGATTGGGAAGTGGAACACTGGGGGCAGAGCCCGCTGGGAGCTACCACATGGGCTGGGTACGCCTCCCCCCCCCACTGCCCACTTGCATGCTTGGAGCCACAATCACTCGGTGCCACGGCTGCCCACCGAGGTGGGAGAGGTGGGGCTGCTGCAGCCAAAGGAAGGAGCAATGTGGGCGACAGAGCAGGCCAGGCATGACCTGCAGTCCTCTTGGAAGGTAGGCCTAGCAGGTCCTCGGGGAGAAGGGGAAGGCATCGCAGGCAGGGTCAAACACCCCCCTCTGCCAACCAAGCAGCTGTGTGGCGCCACCACAGCTTGCCCCAACCCTCCACCCTTGAGTCCCTTATCCCCAACTGCCGTCACTGCCACCACTTGCCCCAATCCTCTCCCTCAGTTCCCTATCCACCACCACCACCACCACCACCACCAATTGTCCCAACCCCCTTCAGTCCCCTTGCCTCCCACCGCTGCTGCCCCCACTGCTTGCCCCATCCCACCCTCTCAATTCCCTGGCCCCCCACTGCCACCACCGCTTGCCGCAACCCCCCCTTCCGTTCCTTCACCCCACACACACCACCAGCGCTTGCCCCAACCCTCCCCAATGCCGCCGCCCAGCCCCCAACAGTTCTGAGGAACAGTGAACCAGCTCCCTCTTGGAGACGTTCGGGAGCTCAGAGAAGAGACCACGTGGACGTTCCAGAGCTGAAGGTAGACCGTTGGCTGTTCAAAGTTGGACAGCCTTGATATAGTACAATAAATTTCCAGTACTTCCATGGCTGAAATCCAGTACTAAATTGCAACTAGAGCAGGCAACCCCATCAGTGGAATTTACAAAGGATCTGACTTATAAAACCCTCATTGATTCAGTGGGCCTACTCTAAACGACTTATTGTACTTCTGCCAATATTGCACTGTATTATTATATATATAACATTTTACATATACTATACAGTGGTACCTTGGTTAATAAACATAATCCATTCAAGAAGCAGGCTCGTAAACCAAAGCACTTGTGCATTTAAGCAGATTTCCTCATAGAAAACAATGGGAATTCAAATGATTCGTTCTGTGGTCCCAGTTTCCATTATTTCCTATGGGGAAATGTGCTTTGGCTGGGACCTGATGGATGTGATAGCAAGCGGCTGCCAGTCGTGTGGGCCAGGGCCTTCTTCCCAGGGTCTTAGTGATAGTGGTGGCAGTGGCAGCGACATTCCTCTTTCCTGTCCCGCATACGCCAGCTCATCTAGCATACAAGGCGGTGTCTCACCTTAGCGGGCCACCTCTTTGGGATGCTCCACCTCGACCTGGCTATGGTGAGACACCGCCTTGTCAACTACGACACTGGGGAACAATTTATGGCTATGCAGCACACGACACAAGGAGCTGGATATCAAAAAGGCAAACACGCCAAAGTGGGGGATGCTTTTTTCCACTTTGGCTGTGTTTGCCTTTTTAAAATCTCCCTCTTCCTGTTGTGGCATCTTCTGGTTTATCAAATATTCTTTAAATTTAAAGGTTCCCATTAGACATGGGCACGACTTGGCGAAATTCTCATTTCCGTTTCCGTTCCTCGTTTCCGGTACGCAACGGAAACGGTAATGACAATTAAGCCGTCAGAACTCGAACTCGAACCGATAAAAGAAAAATTGGGTCTGATTTGTCGCTGTCGTTCATGGCATCGCGGCGATCGTGCGATGCCAAGTGGCACAGAAAAAAAGGTTTAAAAAAAAACCCGATTCCCGGCCAAAAAAGCAGTCGAAAATATGCCTGCCTGAGTGAGGGCACCTACCAGAGGGGTGGATTCTTGGGGGGGGGGTGTCCCCGGCCTCCCCCCCTCTCCTGTCTTGGGCTGCTCTGGTGGGGGGCATCCTCGTTGTCTCGCCATGCCATGCGGTGCGGGGGGATCCAAAATGGCAACCGCAATTTTTTTTTGAAATCGTGGTCCAAAAACCCACCAAAGCACCACACAGAAACATGCGAAAATTAGGTATTTTAACTGCCTGAATTTTTACTGTAGCAGCAGTGGGTTTTTCTTGCAATAAACGTCTGGTCTCCAATCCCATTGATTTTATTTTATTTTTATTTTTATTTTTATTTTTTTACACCTGCGCAATGATGGGCTGGCCATGGGATGGGACCATGCAAATTTTTGGAGCCATTCCACCAATCGCATGGCCACTTGGCCAGGTTTTGACTGAGACTGGGATGTGCCAGTCGGGCATAAAAAGCCAACTATAACCCTAGCCCTAACCCTAACCCATACGCCAGTACACTGTCCTTAGTGGGTCAGAGGCACCCAGAGGTGCAGCCCACTAACTCACCCTAACCTTACCCGTAATAACCCTAAGCCTAGCCCTTGCCCTAACCCCAACCCTAAGACAGATCTGTACTTGCATTGCACTACACGCAAGTACATTTCCCTTCTTAGTGAGCCAGAGGGCGCCCAGCAGAGGCATTCTTCTCTCACCTCGCTCACCAGTCCAAAGTTCAAAAAAACTCTGTACGCCAGTATGCTGTCCTTCTTAGTGAGCTAGAGGCACCCAAAAGAGAGGTACGCAATGGCTACACGGTCATGTACCCTTCCTTTTCCCTTTGTAGGGGGCCAGAGGAGGCATCCACCCCAGAGAGGTGCCTCCAGGAGCCTGCTAAATGCCTTCCCTTCGTAGCGGGCCAGAGGAGGCACCCACCCCAGAGAGGTGCCTCCAGGAGCCCGCTACCCTACCCCCCCTAAACCAGTACTAACGACAGACGACAAACGAAACGACAAATTTTTGAAAAATTTCGCGACAAACGGAAACGAGCCGAAACGGGCCGGCTCCGACACACGACAACTCGAAACGTCATTTTTCCTGGTCGTGCCCATCTCTAGTTCCCATCTATGCCTAATATATCACTAATCACAGCAGTTCTCTTAAAATTTAGTAAGTTGGTATTTATCAGTGTTTCCATGGATAAAACTAATCTTGGTGTTTCCACATGGATCTTTAATTTCATTTCCCCCATATTTTAACCATAATTTTATTTAAAAAATAGAAAATTGAAACATAAAAAATTAGTTCAATTATTAGCCCAATTTTTCCATTAGTAAGTTCCAATTCCATCATCATTATTTCCAGATAATTTGTCCCTTATCTCTAACTGACTGATTTCTTATGTCAGGGAACCTCTTTCTCAGTATTTCCCTTTGAAGCTAAGCTGATTCCATTTAGGTCCTGCAGTTCTTTCATATCAGTTGCAGCTTGACTTCTGGGAAGATTTACAATCTTTCTCATCTCTGCTGTTGTATCTGGGAGTACCTTTATATTCATTTTTTTCAGTTTTGGATTTGTCTTATCTTCTTAACAGTTTGTTGTTGATTGTTTGAGGATTGGTGTTGGGTCTCTTGTTGTAGATGTCTGGTTCATTTATCTTTTCAGATGTCTCCTCTGATTTCTGTCTTTCTATAGTTTTGTCATAGGCTTTATTTATTGGTTCTTCATGAAATGTGAGAATGTCTAAACATTTTTGGAGTCCAAGCAGTATCACCTCCTGGAATTTATTTTTATTTATTTATTTAGAGTATTTTTACCCTGCCTTTCTCCTTGGAAAAGGACCCAAGGCCTCTGAGGACCCTCCTCTGATCTATTAATAAATACAAGAGATATAGAAGTACTACCTAGAACAATACCTGATCACAATGCCATTCTGTGGACTTTGAAAGCCTCTAACAAACCTAGATACTGGAAAGAACTCTACTCTCTGGACTGATAAAACATTTCTCACAGAGGCAAGCAAAGATCTGAATACATACTTTGAAATGAACTTAACCAAAGATGTACCAGTGAAAACAGTATGGGATGCTTCAAAGCCATACTTCAGAGACTTTGTCATTCAATGCAGTAGAACCTTGACTTGCATACTGCTTGAGTTGCATCATATTTGACTTGCGTCAAGAAGGGGTCTGTTTGACCTGCGTCGTAGGCTCTGACTTACGTCTCGGAGCCCCGGCGCAGGGCCCCTTGCCGGGGGCTGGCCTTGCCTCCTCCTCCTCCTCCCGACCATGCTGAGCTCTGCCCAAGCGAGCACCCGGCTCTGCCCCGGGCTAGGCCCGCTTCTCCCCACCACCTTCTTCCACCTCTCCCTGGCGGGCAGCCGCCGCCGCCACCACCTCCTTCTCCCTCGGCACCCGTCTCCTCTGGGCTCCTGCCGAGTGGCCCTCTGCCGGGCCCGGCCTCTTGTCACTCCGAGCGACCCCCCTCACTCCACCGCCCACCCCCTGCCCCCAGCAAGGGCACCTTTCCTCCCCCCTGCCTCACCGAAGGAAAAAACTTTGAACACCCCCCCCAAAAAAAAACAGCCTGTGGGCGCCTTTTGCCTGCCCCGGTCCCGGCGGGCATCAATGTGAAGTTGCACACAGACTCCTTACCTCTGCTCCGCCCCGCCCCTACATCCTCAGCACTCCCCCACACTCCGCAAGAGGTCTAAAGCACAGCAGATGCATACAAACACACACACATGCATGCCTACACCCCCCACACACACTAATGCCTGCCCGACCCCACGCACAGTCACAGACAAGGAAGAGTGGCGGTGGCAGCCATGAGCAGGCGCACTGGGCTGGGACGCAGCCCAGCGCTCCCTGCCAGCTGGCTCCTGGCGGCCTTGGGCCGTGTTGGTGGTGATGCTGGTGCTCAGCCGGAGGGTCCCACTCACACATCCCCACGGCACTCACTTCGGCATGGCGTGCTGGGTGGTAGAAGCAGGAGGGAAGGCGGAGGGTGGAGCGGGAGGAGGAGGAAGCCTCCACTTGGAGCTTCCTGTTTGTCTGCCCTGCGGGCTGGCTGGTTGTCGAGGCCGCCGCTGCCGCCGCTGCTTACCCCAGCTCCTCGGCTCTCTCCTGCGCTCCCTCCGTGCTCCATTCCCCGCAGGTCCTCGGCACTCCCCACCCACCCACCTCAAAGGTGTTTCATGGAGCTGGGGGGGGGGCAGAAGCAGTGCCCCTCCTCCTCCACCGCCTCCTCCCGCCCATCCGCTCCCAGAGTCGGATGTCGGGAGGCTGGCAGGGACCCAGCAGATGCCCTGCCAGTACGCGAGGTGGGGGAAAATCCCCCCGAAGGCACTTTCACAGGCGGCGGCTGAAGTTGACAGGTACCCAGTGTTGGGATATATTAATGGATTAGTGGGAGATTGGTGTATTATTTGATATTATCTGCTGCGGTCTGATTAAGGAGGAGTCGTAGACACAAATGTATATGAAAATATATTTTATCTCTATGTTCTAAAGGGGAAAAGGTAAACGGGATGGTCTATAAAATAATAAAACACTCATCGAATATCTGTACAGATAAATATACAAAATAGAAAATAGGGCAACAGCAG
Source organism: Phrynocephalus guinanensis (assembly GCA_037367245.1). Lineage (NCBI taxonomy): Eukaryota > Metazoa > Chordata > Lepidosauria > Squamata > Agamidae > Phrynocephalus > Phrynocephalus guinanensis. The sequence goes on along the minus strand of CM074741.1, from coordinate 94,170,073 downwards.
TTGTGTTAGAGCTCATAAAAGAAAATATAAGGAGCTATACACATATATACTGCCTTGCTTATTAAAATACAAAAGAGTAAAATACAAGCTTACATAGCAATAAAATAGTAGTAATTCTCCAACTCTCTCTATCCCTCTGGAGACAAACGTCAGGCAGGTCAGGGTGTGGCCGAGGAGAGAGTGTGTTTGAGGCTAGCACCATTACTTAAATAGTGAGGCCTTAAAGAGATATACAAACTGCTGACTCATACTGAGATTAGTTTGCCATATGTTTGGATGTAGGCCTTGCTATGCCAACACCCCTTCTCAAGGTCTAACATACAAAACATTATGGCATCAAAATTCATCTATGGTCAATTCCATTTGAGTCAAGGTCCAAAACATTTAACATATCTCGCAAGTACAAAAGTATCCATTTATTCCTTTCTAAAGCAGGTAACTTACTGATTTCTTTAAAGTTTGCTGGTTCAATTATGGTTTGAAGGTTTTCACAGAAACCATACCTCTCTGGAGGTTTACCTTTGTTGCTTCTCTCAGATCGTCTCACAGTGGTTGTTACATCTGTTTCACATGGTCCAGTTCCTGTTTCCCCTCCTGTTCTGGTAAATTCATTTGAAGGTGGACTTGCCATCTGACTGGCAGTCTCTACAGGTAACCAACTGACCATTTCTTGTGAAACATCCTCTCTATTTTGGGGATCAATGGCCACTGTACTCTGAGACATCTGTTTCTTTAAATTGCTCTCATCTATATACACCACATTGCAACATTTTACTTCCAGTGTCTCTGGGTTAAAGATTTTATACCCTTTACCTCCAATAGGATACCCAATAACAACGCCAATTTCAGCGCGGGGATCCAGCTTTCCTCTCTTTTCCTTTGGGATATAGGAATATGCTTTGGCTCCAAAACCCCGTATATGTTTTAAGCCAGGTTTCTTTCCAAACCATAGTTCAAAAGGTGTTTTACCTGTTACTCTACTAGGGACTCTGTTATGCAAATAAGTTGCAGTAACAGCTGCTTCGGCCCACAAGGTGTTGGGCAATTCTGCTTGCATCAGCATAGATCTAATCATTTCTTGCAAAGTACGATTTAATTTTTCAGAACATCCATTCTGTTGTGGCGAATGGGATATAGTTACTTTATGCTCTATTCCTTCTTGTTCTAAAAATCTCTTAAACTCTACATTACAATACTCTCCTCCACCATCAGTACGTAATGTCAAAGGTGCCTGACCAAAACGGTTCTTAATTGCAGCTACATAAGTTTTAAATTTCTCAAGAGTCTCATCTTTACTTTTAATAATATATATGTAACTATACTTGCTCTTGGATTCAGTAAAGGTAAGGAAATATCTATTTCTACCTGCGGATAAGGGCATAGGACCCACTAAGTCTGAATAAACCTCTTCTAAAAATTCTTTGTCCTGTAAACTAGCTTTTCCTGTATAACTAGGAGCAGTTCCCTTTGCTTTTATACAAATTTCACATCTCTCTTTCATCTTATCACATTTAGGAGCATTGATCCCACATTCTAATAACAGTTTTTCAATGCTTTTGCATATTTCTGTGTCCCAATTTTACATGCCAAGAATAAATACAGTTTTTATGATCACAAGTGCCTTGCCTAGTTTGACATATAGGATTTCTTTGATGTAGTTCAGTATGCTCCTTATCACTAACATCAATGATATAATGAAATCCATCCTCTTCTTCAACCTTTAATATGAGGCCAGTCCTGTTGTTAATAATCTTTCCTGTATCACCTTTAAGTATAACTGTATAATCATTATTCACAATCCTTTTAGTACTTAGTAAATTATTTGATGCTTCAGGAACATAGGCTACATTTGTCAAGGTGAGATTCACAACTTCATTTCTAGATGTAAGGACCTTTAAAGGTACTGTTCCTGTTCCAAGCACATTTAACCTCTGCTGGTTTGCTTGCAATATCTTTGGTCTATTCTCAGTGTCAAGCTCACTAAAGCTTTCTCTGTATTTGCAAACATGTATGAAACTACCACTATCAATGAGGAAATGTCTCTTATCATTTGCACTTTCATCATTAGATATCTGGAACAATTGATTACCTTTGTTTTGAGTACCTCTATTACCATTAAAACTTTGGTCACACCTTGCATTGAATTTACCATGAGATGGGTTACAATTTCTATGGTTGTTAAAATGTCCCTTCCTACTAGGTAGCATTGTCACTTTGGGAGCATTTCTAGGTGTTTGAGCTTCCGTCCTCTTAAATCTACAATATTTGGCTACATGACCAGTTCTTGAACACAAATAACATCTTATTTCCCTTGAATCGGGTCTCATAGTTAATACAGGCATTTCAGAATTGTTACTCACTGCCCTTTTAAGTCCAGAGTCTCTTAAATAAGCTATTGTATATTCCACATCCACCTTTGCAGTGCACTCTAGCATAGCCTTTTGGTTTGCAAAAGATTGTGGTAGGCTTAGCAATATACAAGTATTAAACTCTGAATCAGATATTTCTGCACCTGCAGATTGAAGCTCAGATACAATTTTTAACATTTCATCTAAATGTGCATCAATACTAGCTCCTTCCTTCATTCTCATGCTATACAATTTCTCCTTTAAGAATATAACATTTTTACTTGACCTAGTGAAATATTTCTTCCTTAAAGCATCATAGACTCCTTTAGCTGTTCTATACTTGGTAACCAAAGGTGTCTCATGATCTTCTATACAGGAGTACAGCAACATTAAAGCTTTGGCATCTCTCATTTTAAATTGAATCTGTCCTTGCTGGCTTTCAGGCATGTGTTCTTGTTCTATAGCAGCTAAACAATCTTGTACATGGAGGGAAACTCTCAATCTGGCGTCCCACATTTGGAAATTCTGATAGCTCAGCTTGGGAATTGGGAACACGCCAGCACCGTTCATTACATGCAGCTGAGGTTGGCTTGAAGCATGCGGCTGGTCCGAAGCTGTGTCTTTGGGCGTAGTCATCTTAAAATGCTGTCAAATGCTGTCCTTAAGTAATGGCAAAAATTCCTTTTAGCTCTTCAGTAAAAACTCCAAATATCAATAAATGAGAAGGCTTTATCAGATAAAGTCTTACAGTCTCTCAGCCAACTCAAAACATTGACTCCCTTTTGTCCGTCAACCTTATCAGAGGTAAGCAATGCAAAAGCATTCTCCAGTTCAAAGAATGAAAAGAATGTTTGCAGAGAAAAAGGCTTCCGTCTTCAAAAGGAAAAGTCAAAAATCCAAAACAATCTCGGCGTCTTCTCCAAAACAATTTATCAGTCCGCAGCCTACAAAAATAACACCAAACTTAAAAAATCCCAACCATTCTCTGCTACCATATTTTGTTGGGATATATTAATGGATTGGTGGGAGATTGGTGTATTATTTGATATTATCTGCTGCGGTCTGATTAAGGAGGAGTCGTAGACACAAATGTATATGAAAATATATTTTATCTCTATGTTCTAAAGGGGAAAAGGTAAACGGGATGGTCTATAAAATAATAAAACACTCATCGAATATCTGTACAGATAAATATACAAAATAGAAAATAGGGCAACAGCAGTTGTGTTAGAGCTCATAAAAGAAAATATAAGGAGCTATACACATATATACTGCCTTGCTTATTAAAATACAAAAGAGTAAAATACAAGCTTACATAGCAATAAAATAGTAGTAATTCTCCAACTCTCTCTATCCCTCTGGAGACAAACGTCAGGCAGGTCAGGGTGTGGCCGAGGAGAGAGTGTGTTTGAGGCTAGCACCATTACTTAAATAGTGAGGCCTTAAAGAGATATACAAACTGCTGACTCATACTGAGATTAGTTTGCCATATGTTTGGATGTAGGCCTTGCTATGCCAACACCCAGCGGGTGATATCCAATGGCACCGGGCAATTTGTCACCCGCAGCGCCTCGAAAGGGGGGTTGCAGGCTCTTCAGGGGCTTTGGGAAAGGAAGGCGGCTCTGTGTGTGTGTGTGTGTGTGTGTGTGTGTGTGTGTGTGTGTGTGTGTGTGTGTGTGTGTGTGTGTGTGTGTGTGTGTGTGTGTGTGTTGGGGGAAAGCTGTGGGGCAGCGGCGGTGACAGGGGAGTCAGGCCAAGGCGAGCGGGATCTCCTCCTCCTCCTCCTCCTCCTCCTCCTCTGTGCAGGCTCGGGTTGGCGGGAAAGAGTGGGGGCTGGCCTCTCTGGGAGCTTCCATTCTGGTAAGTCTACCCACATTCTGGGAGTGGTCAGTGGGGAATTTTGTTGCTGCTGTTCTGTTCCTCTTGGCTGACTGCTAGAGCCATGGAGAAATCAGGGACCAAAAGCAAAAGTAAAAGTAAAAGAAGAATCATAAGTCTGGAATTAAAGAAAGAAATAATTTCCAGGTATGAAAATGGGGCCCGTTTAATGGATCTCTCAAAGCAGTATGACATGCCCAGAACCACAATTGCTACCATCATTAAAAATAAAGACATGATTAAAGAAGCAGATGTTGCTAAAGGTGTCAGCATACTCACAAAGAGTCGACCCCAGTCAGTTGAAGAGATGGAAAAATTGCTTTTAATATGGATTAATGAAAAACAGGTGGCCGGTGACAGCATTTCTGAAAGCTTAATTTGTGAGAAAGCGTTACGTTTGCATGCTGACATTATCGCAAGGACCCCAGGAGCAAGTGATGGTGCTGAGGTTGAGAGTTTCAAGGCAAGCCATGGGTGGTTTGACAATTTTAAAAAGAGAACTGGCATCCACAGTGTTGTGAGACACGGTGAAGCTGCCAGCTCCAATAAAATAGATGCTGACCAATTTGTTTTGGAATTTAAAGATTATGTTACGGCGCAGGACTTCGTTCCCCAGCAGGCTTTCAATTGTGATGAGACTGGGCTCTTTTGGAAAAAAATGCCCAAAAGAACTTACATCACAAGAGAAGAGAAGGCACTCCCAGGTCATAAGCCCATGAAAGACAGGCTCACCCTCCTATTTTGCGCCAATGCAAGTGGGGATTTAAAGCTGAAGCCGTTGTTAGTCTACCATTCCGAGAACCCCAGGGTTTTTAAGAAAAACAATGTTGTCAAAAGCCAACTGAAACTGATGTGGAGATCAAACAGCAGAGCCTGGGTGACAAGGTCAATTTTTATGGAGTGGGTCCATGAAGTGTTTGGACCAAGCGTGAAAAAATACCTCCAGGATAAAAATCTTCCAATGAGGTGCCTGCTTCTTCTGGACAATGCTCCGGGCCACCCTCCAGGCTTGGAGCGTGACTTGGCGGAAGTATTTGCATTCATCAATGTCAAGTTTTTGCCCCCCAACACAACTTTTCTCATCCAACCCATGGACCAGCAGGTCATATCTAATTTTAAGAAACTTTACACGAAAGCACTGTTCCAAAGATGCTTTGATGTGACTTCAGAAACAGAGCTAACTCTAAGAGACTTTTGGAAGAACCATTTTAATATCTTTCATTCCTTACAAATGATAGTCAAAGCATGGAAAGATGTGACTGAGAGAACTCTTAAGGCAGCATGGAAAAAATTGTGGCCTGATGCTGTAACTGAAGCTGTTCTAGAGGATGCTCCTATTGTGGAGGAAATTGTCAATCTGGGAGATTCCTTGGGCTTGGAAGTGAGCAACGCGGATGTGGAAGAGTTATTGGAGGGCCACAGAACAGAACTGACGACAGAGGAATTGCAAAGCATTATGACTGAGCAGGAGAGGGCAGCCGCTGAAGAAAATGTCTCTGAGGAAGAGGAGGAGCAGGAGCAGGATGAGAGCAGACCAAGCATATCTACAGCTCTAATCAAAGAAATGTTAGCAAAATGGGATGCTGTGCAAACTATTTTTGAAACGTATCACTCCGACAGAGACGCTATTAAACATGTCACAAACACTGTCAATAATATTGCTGTGCCTCACTTTAGAAAACTGCTAAGACACAGGCTAAAGCAGGTCTCCATTGATTCATTTTTTGTACGGAAAAGAACTAGCGACACTGAACCAAGTGACAGCGGTGTAAAAAGTGCGAGGGAAGGAATGGCAGGAGAGGAGGCAGCGATTGAGATTCTGGAAGAGGACCCCGGCTCCGCACCCAAACAATGACTACCATCAGTGCAGGTAAGAAAAAAAATTACAGAAACGTTTTCATGTTTTAAAAATCATCAATGTTTTATTGATTTCATTTTTACAAATGCAAAATTTCTGTTTTAGGGCTCCCTTTTCACCGCCTGGTTCCTTGGTCCCCGCCGGCTGCTGATCAGAGGATTCCTGTTGAGTCTGGCAGCTGATGAGACAATGTTGAGATGCAACACAGCGGTGATACAGTGGAGGTTTTTTTGTTGTTGTTTTGGGATGTTGGTTTGTGTGGGTTTTTCATTTTTTGGACCATGACTTGTTCTTCATTTTTGGGGACTGACCTGTGACTTGGCTTTTGTCACTTGCTTTTGTTGAACCCAGTTGTGACTTGTTTTAAGTTTTAAAATTTGTTAATTCAATAAAAGTTAGTTTATTTCATCTACAATGCTATCTTATTTCTTTTATAGTACAGCATGGATTATTGCTGTCTGGTTAGACAGTCAAATTTGTGTTAAATTGCTGTTTTGCGGGGTCTTTTTCATCGTCTGGAACGGATTAATCCACTTTCCCATTACTTTCTATGGGAAAAGTTCGTTTGACTTAAATCATGTTTGACTTAAGTCTAGACTTCCAGAACGGATTAATGACATAAGTCAAGGTTCTACTTATGGCAAGGCAAAATAAAGAGAGGAAGGGGAAAAAACCACATCTATTCTCAACATGATGAAAAGCTTGAAATAGATTTGTTGTCAGATCCACGGAATGATCAATTGAACAAAGACCTATCTAGTTGCAGACATGAATTAAACTTGATTTTAACAGCCGACTTTGCCCATAAGATCCAATTGGCAAAACTGAACTATATTGAAAATGCTAACAAACCAGGTAGGTGGCTTGCTTACAAATTAAATAAGATACAATCCCAAAGATTAATTACAACACTTAAAGACAAAAATGGGAATAATCAGACAGATCAGATTCAAATTCAAAGAATTGTAGAGGCTTTTTACCAGAACTTGTTCAAACCGGAAGAAACCAAGACCTTATATATCAATACAGTAGTACCTTGTATAACGTAATTAATTCGTTCCAAATTAAATTACGTTATACAAGTTTTCCGTTGTACGAATTGAAATTTCCCATAGGAATGCATTGAAAACAGATTTAATCTGTTCCAATGCATTTCTGAAAGGTGGTGTCCCTCCCCACCACCACCCGGTCCTCTCTCTGGAGCTTTACCTCGCCTCCCAGTCAGGGGGTTTGCTGGGGGCCGCCGCTGCCCCGCGACCTTCCTGCAGCCCGTCGGCGGGCTTGCTTTGGGGGGCCCGTCGCTGCCGCTTGTCTGCGGTTAGCCGGCCCCTGTTGCCGCCGCGGACCGGTTTGGGGGACCGCCACCACCCGTGCCGCCGCCGCCGCTGCTTCTCCACCAGCTCGCCCCTCTCCACCGTTGGCTCGGGAGCCTGCCGCCGCCGCTGCTGTGTCTTGCAGCCTGCTACAAATGACAGCCGCGGCCCCCGCGGCAGACCCCCCGCAGGAAGCCCGAACAGCGGGCCACAGAGCACAGCAGCAGCGGCGGCAGGCTCCTGAGCCGATGGTGGAGAGCGGCAGGCCGGCGGAGAGGCGGCGGCGGTGGCGGCACGGCTGCAGAAGAGAACGACAGCGTCTTCCGCTCCCTCCTCCTCCTCGACCACCCCAACCCGCTGTCACCGCCACCGCCACCGCTTCTCCGCCGGCCCGGCGCTCCCCAAGTCAACGATGGGGAGCGCCGGGCCGGCGGAGCGGCGGCGGCGGCGGCGGGTTGGGGTGGTCGAGGAGGAGGAGGGAGCGGAAGTCGCGCCGCCATCCCGCCTCTTGCTCGCTCGCGCCCGCTCTCCCTCCTTGCCTCCCTCCCGCAGGAGGGGGGGGTCAATGTTTTCGCCGTGCCGCTGCCGCCGCCGCCGCCGAGGAGGCTGCCTGGCTGTGTGAGGCAACCGAGCGAGCGAGCGAGCGATTGAGGCGGCAGCGGACGACGAGGAAGAGGAGGAGGAGGAGGAAGAGACCTGCGTGAGGCGAGCGAGCGAGCGATTGAGGCGGCTGTCGGGGGGGACCTTGGACGGGACTCCCTGGCTCGCCCCCCTCCGTGTCTGCCGCCCCTCCCCTCTTTCCCCGACGGCCCCCCCGTCCTCTTCCCTGGCGGCTGCAGGTGGTGGACGGAGGTGACCGCGGGGGGGGAGGGGCGGATTTATACAAACCCTCCGTTATATGAGGGTCCACTATACTTTGAACAAGTCAATTTTCCAAAACTCACTGAAGAGCAGAGACGTGACAAATGCCCCCATTACTATGATGAAAGTAAGAGGCTTCACACGACCCCTAAGATCCACTGGCCACTTAAATTCGGACCACAGATCTTGGGGGTTTGTCGCTGTTCCTGTGTTCCCACCCCATCCGCAATCCTGGCTGCTGTCTGCGTGAGGGGAGGGAGAAAAAAAGGAAGAAAAGAATGCCGGCTCACCTCCCTTCTGCCATCTCGCTCTGCTCCCGGCAGCATTCCAGTCTTAAAGGGGTGGGGGCAAAAAACAACAACAAACAGAAGCGAGGAGAGCCGGCACTCACTACATTACATCCGCATCAGGAATTTTTCACCCCTGGAGAGCAGGTACTTGAAAAGTGCGCTGGACACGCTTAGGTGGGTGTGGTCGCACTTAATTTTTTGTAAACTCCAGAGCTGGTGGGGAAACAATTCTAAGCTCCGGATCTGGGAGCCATTTGCCCCGGATTTTAGGGGTCGTGTGAAAAGGCCCTAATAGAGACCATAAACCATCAAAAAGGGAACAAGCCCCCTGGTTCGGATGGTCTCCTGGAACAATACTATAAAAATTTTTCCGACATTTTGTCCAATGAAAAACCTATTAACATCAATTTTAGAAGGCGAGGACATTCCAGACACATGGAAATCATCATATCTAACTCTGATATCAAAAGAAGGGAAACCAAAGGATCTGATTCAAAATTACAGGCCAATTATTTATTTATTTATTTATTAAGCTTATATACCGCCCGTCTTCCTGGAGGAACTCCGGGCGGTTTACAACAAATGGCATAACAAAATAACAGTTAAAATAACAGAGTTAGCCAAATAACAGAGCCATAAAAACAAAAATTACAGATGGCGGGGCAGGGGGGGGGAACACTTTAATTAAGTCAACCAAACGCCTCCCGGTAGAGGAGTTTTCAGAGCCTTCCGGAAGGCTGGCAGAGACTCTGCTAGGTGCACTTCTGCTGGGAGATGATTTCACATGGTGGGGCCAGCCACAGAGAAGGCTCAGGTACGGGTGGATGTTCTCCGAGCCTCCCTGGGTGTGGCCACACGCAGCATGTGCGCCCGCGACAACCTAGTTGGACGGGCCGATGTTGACCGCTCGTCGATCCGCTCTGTCAGGTAGTCAGGTCCTAGGCCATGGAGGGTTTTGTAGATCAAAACCAGGACCTTGAATCTGATTCGGGCCGCAACGGGCAGCCAATGCAGGTGGGCCAGAACTGGGGTGATGTGTTCGAACAGCAATGCACACCCGCCACCAGTCTGGCCGCCACATTTTGTACCCGCTGCAGTCGCCGAAGGAGAGTCAAGGGCAACCCCATGTAGAGCGTGTTACAATAGTCCAGTCTCGAGATCATCAGCGCTTGCACCACAGTTCTGAGGGAATCCCCATCTAGGTATGGACGAATCTGGGCAATTCGATGGAGATGAAAAAAGGCAGCCCTGGACACAGTGGCCACCTGGGTCTCCATGGTGAGCGCCAGGTCCAGGACTACGCCCAGATTCCGGACGGTGTTCGAAGGCCGGAGGGAAACGCCCTCCAAGGTGGGAAAAGGGCCTCCATAGCTAGATGGGGAAGCCCCAAAGAACATAACCTCGGTCTTGTCGGGGTTGAGTTTGAGCCTGTTAGCCCTGGTCCATTCCATGACCATGCCCAGGCACTGATCGAGGGTCTGGACAGCCTCATCTAAATGTGGATTACAAAATATTTGCTACCATTTTGGCAAACAGCTGGCGGAAAATTTTAATCTCCTTGATACATCAAGACCAAAATGGTTTCCTACCCAAGAGACATCTACAATCCAATATCAGAGTTTTACTAGATGCTCTGGAATACTATGAATGTCACCGTGAGAAACAAGTGGCTTTTGTATGTACTGATGCTGAAAAAGCCTTCGACAATGTCTCCTGGTCTTTACTAAAGGCTCAACTGGATTATCTACAATGTGGTCACAGAATGTTGAGAGCCATAGAGCAAATATACACTACACAAAATGCTAGAATTATAGTAAATGGCCATCTTACAGATAAAGTTATGATATATAAAGGCACTAGACAGGGATGCCCATTGTCTTCCCTGCTATTCATTTTATCTTTAGAAATACTATTACATATAATTAGAAACTGTGATGGGGTTCATGGAATAAATATTAAAGGTGATGTTTTTAAGGTACAAGCCTTTGCAGATGATCTGCTGGTTATTATGGAAGACCAGCAGTCTTCCCTTCCGGAGTTATTAAAAATTCTGGATGCCTTTTCAAAAATTTCAGGTCTTAAGGTTAATAGAGAAAAAACAAAGTTAACCAAAAATATACCATCTATGGCCGCAAAGTTGGTTAATTTGTCTGGATTCCAACATGTTACTAAGGTAAAATATTTGGGTATCACTGTGACTAACTGTTGCAATACTTTATTTGAGAATAATTACGTTACCGTGATAAAAGCAATCAAGGTGCATCTGAAAACTTGGTCGAGATTCCAGTTATCTCTAATGGGTAGAATTGCCACTATCAAAACGACTGTACTGCTCAAATTGCTATTTGTGTTTCAATGCTTACTTAATTTTAAGATTCTCTCGGACTTAGAAAAATGTATACGTATATTCATATGGCAAAAGAAGAAAACTAGGATTAAGAATGCATATTTACAATGGAGTACCTTAAAGATTCTAATTAATCATTTAGGTTTTAGTGCTCCATTTAGCAATATAATAAATCAGTTGTATTCTTATAAGGCTAGAATTTTAGTGAATGATGGAATAACAGAAACTGTTACCCTGGGCCGAGGAACTAGACAAGGTTGCCTATTATCTCCAGATTTGTTTATACTTATAATGGAAATGTTGGCTAATGCAATAAGAGAGGATAAAGAACTAGAAGAGGTGGAAGAGGGGAAGTCAAATAAAATTAACTTATTTGCTGATGATACATTATTAATAATTAAAAACCCATTAATATTTATAAATTACAGAAGCCTTTAAAGGTGTTTGAGGAAGCAACCGGATTAAAGGTTAACTGGAACAAATCTGAATGCATGTTGTTAAATCATAGTGAAGAAGAGAAAAAGTTGTTTAAGGAAGTATATAAAGGTAAATTATTAAATAGCATTAATTATTTGGTGATAAAATTAGCAAGGCGCTTACAAGACATGTTTAAAATAAATGTTGAGAAAGTTAAGAGATTACTGAACAAATAAAAGAATATCAAAAATTAAGGATTTCTTGGTTTGGAAGGATTTCAGTATGTAAAAATGGAAGTTACCTACCTGTAACTGTAGTTCTTCGAGACGAAGTCTGTGAATCCCACTAAAGGGTTAACCTGCAGCCAGCCTGCAGCCACCGGATTGATACAAAAGCTGTTGACGGTTAGGACCTCCCCCTCCTCCTGCGCATGCTCCAGCCTTCCCGCTCTTTCTCCTCAGTTCCCCTGTAATCCGCCGCTGAAAAAACAAAAGAGAGAGTGACGGATAGAGGGGAGGTGGGTGGGACGTGAGGATTCACAGACTTCGTCTCGAAGAACTACAGTTACAGGTAGGTAACTTCCATTTCTTCTTCGAGCCGTCTGTGAATCCCACTAAAGGGTGATTAGCAAGCTACGTTACCGGAGGTGGGTCGTCACTGAAGCGCTGCGGCTAGGACAGCCCGACCAAAAGAGGCATCAGCTTTGGCCCGAACGTCCAGACAGTAGTGGGTCACAAAAGTGGACGGATTGGACCATGTTGCCGCTCTACAGATGTCATCTACAGGAATGCCTCGCAGAAGAGCGGTAGAGGAGGAGACTGCTCTCGTGGAATGGCCTCTAGGGGCAGCCGGTAGCGGCGTATCAGCTAGTTGGTAAGCAGTAGTGATAGCCCGGCAAATCCACTTGGAGAGAGTTTGAGCGGTAACCGGTTCTCCTTGAGAAGGTGCATGGGGACGCACAAAGAGTCGAGGCGATTTCCGAAAGTCTTTAGTGCGGTTTGTGTAAAACAGCAATGCCCGTCTGACGTCCAGCGTATGAAGAGAACGCTCGATGGCTGAAGATGGATTAGGGAAAAAAGTAGGAAGAACCACAGGTTGACGGAGGTGGAAATCCGACGCCACTTTAGGCAGGAAGGAGACGTCGGGGTATAAGGTGACCTTTTGTGGATGGAATTGCAGGAATGGGGGATCCGCTCGAAGAGCTGCCAGGTCGGAAACGCGTTTCGCCGAAGTGATGGCAACGAGAAAAACCGTTTTAACAGATAACATATGTAATGAAACAGAAGCCAACGGTTCAAATGGCGGCTTCATTAACTTGTTGAGAACGAGGGGAAGGGACCACTGGGGGGCGATTGGCTTCGCTGGGGGACGGACGTTCCTGAGGCCCTTAAGAAATTGTTTGACGTCCGGGTGACGGAACAACTCAGAGGCAGGGGAGTTACGTGGTTGAAAGGCCACGATGGCGGCAAGATAGACCCTGAGGGTTGAGAGAGAGAGTCCCCTGTTAGACAATAGTAGGAGAAACTGCAGAACTGTGTCCACCGATGTCGGGTGCGACAGCAGGTGATGTTTAGCCGTAAAGTGTTGAAAAGCAGCCCACTTATAACTATAGAGAGTGGTCGTGGACTGCCGGCGGGCGTGGGCCATAACATAAGTCAATGTGAGTGGACCATCCAAGCCGTCAGGTGCAGAGACTGCAGATCCGGGTGTAGGATCGTCCCGTTGTCCTGGGACAGAAGGTGGGGCAGTGGTGGGAGCCGGCGATAGGCGGAGGCGAGGGACAACAGTGTTGCAAACCATGGTTGGCGTGGCCACCACGGAGCGATGAGGAGAAGGGATGTCGGGCTCTCCTGGAGTTTGACTATGGTCTTCTGTACCAATGGAATCGGTGGAAAGGCATATAGAAGGCACCGGGGCCATTGGAAGGCGAAAGCGTCCCCCAGGGAACCCGGGCCCAGACCCGCTCGAGAGCAATAGAGGGGGCACTTTGCGTTGCGGTGAGTGGCGAACAAATCGATGGTCGGAGTTCCCCAGGCATTGCAGAGGCTGTGAAAAACGGACTGGAGAAGTGTCCATTCGTGGTTGTTGTAGGTTCGCCTGCTGAGTACGTCCGCTACGTGGTTGTCGGCGGAGGCGATATGAATGGCCTGGGGGTGAATGTTGCGAACGCAGCACCAGTCCCAAAGCTGCAGGGCAAGGCTGAGGAGACGCTTGGACCGAGTGCCGCCTTTTTTGTTCAGGTAGTGGAGAGCCGTTGTGTTGTCCGTTACGATTTGGACAGACTGGTTGATCAGAAGTGGTTCGAAAGCCCGCAGAGCTTTGAAAATTGCTAGAAGTTCGAGGTAGTTGATGTGGTGACGACTCTCTATGTCGTTCCAGGTCCCGTGAATATGAGCACTGCCGCAGTGGGCACCCCAACCAATAGTGCTTGCATCGGTGGTGACAACACTGGATATAGGTGGCCTTTGAAACAGGCGGCCCATGCCAAGATGCGGAGGAGAGGTCCACCATTGAAGGCTGAGGTAAGTGTCCCGGGAAATGAAGATTGGTTTGCGAAGGCTGTCGCACAGGGGGTTGTACTGGCGTAGCAGACAGGACTGCAGCGGTCTCAGGCGGAGCCGTGCATGAGGGAGAACGGAGGTCGTGGAGGCCATTAGGCCGAGGAGGTGAAGGACGGACCGGGCAGGTAAGTAATGGTCCGGTTTGAAGAGGGCCACGGCCTGTAAGATCTTTGCTTTGCGGTCCTGTGGAAGGAATGCTTTGCCTTCTGTTGAGTCTAGAATGGCCCCGATGTAGCGAACCACCTGACGGGGCTGAAGGGTAGACTTTTTGGTGTTTATCTGGAAGCCCAAAGATGTGAGGAGGCGCAAGGTGTAACGAATGTCCTCCTTTGATTGTTGGCGTGTAGGCGATACGATGATCCAATCGTCCAGGTACGGAAAGACGTTCACGCCCTGGACGCGAAGAAAGGCAGCTACCGGAGCCAGACACTTCGTAAAAACCCGGGGAGCTGTAGAAAGGCCGAAGGGCAAGGCCTTGAACTGGTAGGTTGAGTCCGCGATCTGAAATCTCAGGTATTTGCGGTGGCATGGTCTGATTGAGATGTGAAAGTACGCATCTTGTAAGTCTACGACTGCAAACCAGTCTCCTACGTGCAACAAAGGAAGGATGGTCTCTAAAGTAGTCATCCGGAATTTGGTGTGTTCGATAAAGGAGTTGAGCTCTCTTAGGTCTAGAATGGGGTGCAGCCCTCCATCCCTTTTTTGGACAGTAAAATACCGGGAGTAAAAACCCCCGGTGTCGGTTGGATCCACAGGTTGTATGGCGTGCTTGGTTAGGAGGGATTGAACTTCCTCCTGCAGGGCCGTTGATGTTGGTGATCGGACGATCCGTCCCAAGGGAGGTAGAGAGCCAAGTTCCAGGGCGTAGCCTTGGGAGATGATCTTGAGGACCCACGAGTCCGATGTTATCCGGGACCATCGAGGGAGAAAGGGATGCAGTCGTATGTCGGATGCGCATGGAGGTAGAGGTGGAATCGAGTCAAAGATTCTGCTTTGACTTCTGGTCATAGCGCCTGGAGGGTTGAGAGCGACGCTGTGATCGTTGGTTGTTTGGACGATAAGAGGAGGACTGGTAACCCTGCCGGAAACGCCCGGAGTCTCGGCGTGGAGGAGGGTTCTGCCTCTGCCAGGAATGCTGTTGCTGTTGTCGCCGGTACTGTCCCTGTGGCTGCGAAGATGGGTTGGTAATAGACTTCGCAGTCCTGCGCATCTTGACTAGAGTGTCGAGAGACTCATCCGTTGTGGTAGCGAAGAGGCCCTCCCCGTCGAACGGAGAGTCCTCGATCCTGTTTCTCGTGTCATCCGGAATATTGGTAGTCCGGAGCCCCGCGTGTCGCCGGAGATAAACGGCAGTGGACAGCTGTTTGGCGGCTGCATCCGCCATGTTACGTGCCGTGAGGGTCTCGAAATCAATTAAGGAGATGAGCTCCTCATGAAGGGCGGAGAGCTTAGCCTTTTGGTCGTCCGGTAGAGAGTCCAGCACCGGGGCTGCCTGAAGCAGGATATGGCGGGAATAAGCCTCCATGGCACACAAGTAGTTTGCAGAGCGAAGTGAGAAGGACGCCAGAGAGTAATGCCGGCGACCGATGATGTCTAGCTTCCGGCCCTCTTTATTGCTGGGGGTGAGGGCGGAGCGACCTCTGGTCCTGGTCTGGGTAGCATCCACAACTAGAGAGTTGGGCAATGGATGTTTGTCCAGGAAGGATGTACCCTCACCGTGGGTACGGTACATATTGTCCACACGACGGGACATAAGCGGGGCAGAAGAGGGTTTGGTCCAAGCCTCCTTGATGCGGTCAAGCAGTGAAGGAATGAAGGCAAGACGGAGAGGAGGCGTCTGACGCTTATTGAGATGGCCAAAGAACCGACAAGAGTCAGAATTATGGTCTTGTTGAACCTGAAGTTCCATGACGGAAGCTATTTTGTGGATGGTTTGAGAATAAAACTTCATGTCTTCTGTCGGGGAAGGGGGCTGACTGCCCAAAATGTCCGTCTTTGGAGGGACGTCCTGGGGGGAGAAGTCCCCGGAACAGTAAGATTCATCATCCTCATCGTAAGCGCCCTCATCCGATAATTCGGGGGGTAGCTCGTCCATGGAGGTCGGAGATTCTAAATGTTGGTGCGAAGGCGTCGATGCCGACGGCTGCAGAGATAGTGGGGGCGGTCTGCTAGTACGAGAGCCCTTTGCGGCTGTGGAAGCAGAAGTGCTGGCGCTAGGCCGGTCAGGAGGGTCTTGAGCGCGGCGTTGAGGGGCATCACGGCGCGGACGTCGTTCCGAACGGGAGCCCGTATCAGAAGAACCAGAGGGCGAAGAGGAACGTCGGCATCGTTTTCGGCGCCGAGGGACGGCCGTTGTCGACTCCGATCGGGCGGCCTCGACATCGGGCGGGTCTCGACGTGGAGGATAGTCGACATTGGCAAGACGTCCGGCGGTGGAGGGGTGATCGACACCGAAGGGACGTTCGGCAGCAGACGAATGCTCTCGGGGAATGGAGAGCTCGGAGGTGGCAGGTCCGGCATCGGTGGCACGGACGGCCGCGGCATCAGCCGATTTTCTCCGATGTCGACGGGGAGGTGTGGACGACGAGCGGTCGGAGGGCGATGTCGAGTATCGTCGACGCCGACGAGCTGGGGATCGATGTCGACGGCGGTGTCGGCGTCGGGCACGACGATCGCTGGAAGAGGAGTCAGTGCCGGAGTCATGGTAATGGCGATGCTTGCGTCGGCGTCGACGCGGTGGAGAGGTCGACGGCGAAGAGCAGCAAGACCGCTGAGACTGGTTTTCTCGCTCCCGGGGTCGAGCGGTTCGGCGTGGAGATCCGGAAACCGCGGTTTCAACAGGCAGGCGGACGCGCTTAGCCTGCACCTTAGTACGTAGAGGCTCTTGGGCTACGGTGGGAGCGGAAGCGACGTCGATTGTCGAGGTCGGTGGTCGGTGAGCCGGGACGTCGCGCAGAGGCATCTCCGAGGTCGAGCCCTGTTGAGCTGGAGGGCTGAGGGGGACCTCAATGACAGTGGAGGGAGCATGAGAGTCGTCTCCCAATGTCGAGGAGCGATCCGACGCCAGAGAGAGCGTCGACAGCTGACCGGAGGGAAATTGCTCGTCCTCCGAATGCTCCTGAGCCATTGATGCCGCAGTCGAGGCCGAACGCGCCGGGCTCGGAGTATGTTCGCGAGCCTTGGGGCGCTTCTTGGCGTCGGAGGACTGCTTTTTCTTCCGCTTCTCGGTGGCCACAGAGGACGTCGACGCCGACGGAGAAGGCGGCGGAAGAGACTTGGCCTTGGAAGTGGGCTTGGGCTTAGAGGTGGAAGGGCCCGGTGAGGCGCGGCCGGAGGTGGGCGCGCGTTGTTCCATAGGGGAAAGCGATTGTTCCCAGAGGTGCAGACGAAGACGGGCCAAGCGTTGTTTAATGGCTGCCTTGGTCAACTTTTTACAGTGGGGGCACTGGGAGGGTTGATGGGCTTCTCCCAGGCAGTAAAGGCAAAGCGAGTGGTCGTCCCTGAGAGGGATTTTGTTAGTACAAGACGCACACCGCTTGAAGGGGCCTGAAGAGGCCATAAAAGAAAGAAAAGCCGGCTGTAGGGCAGGGGGGGAGTGGGGGCTCACCGACTGGAGGAGGAGGAGGTCGTTTGAAGTCGAATTGGAAAAGAATCTAACAAGTAAATTCTCTTTCTTTTCCTCGTGCAGAGCTAGTGGCTGAACTCGGCGGCGGAAAGAAAGGAACTGAGGAGAAAGAGCGGGAAGGCTGGAGCATGCGCAGGAGGAGGGGGAGGTCCTAACCGTCAACAGCTTTTGTATCAATCCGGTGGCTGCAGGCTGGCTGCAGGTTAACCCTTTAGTGGGATTCACAGACGGCTCGAAGAAGAATGAAAATTATCCCCAAACTAAATTTCTTATTTTGGTTGTTACCTATAAAATGGGATGAAAGTGAACTGGGATGAAAGGGGAAAATTAATATGTTTTGCAATCGCAATAAAAAGCCAGGATCAATAAGAGTTTATGGTATATACCACAAAAAGAAGGTGGTTTAGGGTTACCTAATATTAAGCTATATTACATAGCCAATCAATTAAGACATACAGTGGACGCCCAACTTACGTGCCGCTTGACTTGCGGAATATTTGACTTACGTCCACTAGGGGCCTGTTTGACTTGCGCCGCAGGCTCTGACTTGCATCTTGGAGCCCCGACACAAGGCCCCGGAATCCAGCGGCAGTCCTCCCCTCCTGTTTATACACAAAAAACCCATCTTCCTCTCCCCGCTCTCTGTCTCTGTCTCTGTCTCTGTCTCTGTCTCTGTCTCTCTCTCTCTCTTTCCCTCTCCCTCTTTTTAATCCCTTTTCTTCTTCAGCCTCGCACTCTCTCTTTCCCCACCCTTCCCCGTTTTTCTGGGTTAAAGGATTTGAGCAATGGGGCGGAGGTGGAGCTCGGCAGGAGATTAAAGACGCGGGTGTGTTAGAGAGCCTGATAAGAGACCTCTCTCTCTCTCTCTTTCTCCCCCTTCCCCTCCTTCCGTCGCTTCTGATCCTCCCCTCAAAAACTTCTCGTGGGGGGGAAGGAAGGAGGAGGGTGGGGGTGGAAGTCGAAGAAGAAAAAACCGAGGGGACAGCCCTCCTCTGCCTGCCGTTCGCCGCTCCCCTCCCCCAAGCTGGATTGAAGGTGGGGGGAGTGTGGTAAGGTCCTTTTCTGTCTTTCTCTCTTTCCCTTCCTTCCTGTTTCCTGAGAGATTGGGGGATTTCCTAAGCAGCTCCGTCTTGGGGAAAATCCTAAAAAGGCGTTGCTCCTGATCTGTTTTCTCTCGTTTTTTGGTGGCGATGGTGGTGGGAGATGTGTGTCTCTCTCTGTATGTTTATGGACAGCCTTTCATCTGTCGGTCTTGGCTTTTAGACTCGGCTTTGGAAGAAGCTCAGGCGCATCCCGTCCCCACCCACCCACCCCACCCAGCTGGAAGTTGGAAAGAAAGGGAAGCTTCTGATCTCGGGCATTGGGGTTTACATTTCGTGATCACGACCTGTGTCTCCCCCCCCCCCCCATTACGTGCCTGCCTTTTGTTTTCCTCTGTCTGGAATCCTGGTTTCTGACCCAGTTAAGAACTTCGGAGGGTGGCGTTAACTACCCAAGTCAGTCTATCTAGCATCTTTCTCTCTCTGCTGGAGCTGCTGCTGTTCCTCATTCTCTTCCCTCGTCACCTGGCTTTTGAACTCCTGGGATTGTTTGCAATTCTGACCGGTGGAGACTTCTGTTAAAGAATTTCCCTTGGTCTTTATTTCCCTCCCCTTTCCAAACCTAGGTTCACCTTGCCCACTTGGTGAGGAAAGTGTGTGTGTGTGTGTGTGTGTGTGTGTGTGTGTGTGTGTGTGTGTGTGTGTGTGTGTGTGTGTGTGTGTGTGTGTGTGTGTGTGTGTGTGTGTGTGTTGTGAGGGGGAAAATTGTCTTGGGGAGCTGCCGCCTGCAAAAGTCAAGGCCAACCTCACCCACCCCGGGCTAGGCCCACTTCTCCCCACCACCTTGTTCCACCTCTCCCTGGCGGACATAAAATTTGTTAATCTAATAAAAAATTGTTAATTTTAATAAAAATTGTTAATTTTAATAAAAATTTGTTAATTTAAAATTTGTTAATTTAATAAAAGTTAATTTATTTCATCTACAATGCTGTCTTATTTCTTTTATAGTACAGCATGGATTATTGCTGTCTGGTTAGACAGTCAAATTTGTGTTAAATTGCTGTTTTCGGGCATTTTTTTCCATCATCTGGAACGGATTAATCCACTTTCCCATTACTTTCTATGCGAAAAGTTCATTTGACTTAAGGCATTTTTGGCTTATGTCTAGACCTCCGGAACCGATTAATGACATAAATCAAGGTTCCACTGTATTCCAGATTTAATAATAGGGAATGATAATTTAGAGAGACTTAGAAATTACACAAAAAGAGAATTTTTTTTTAAAGGAAGACATTAAAGTTCAGGTGAAAAAGATAAATGACCCATTCTTGAAAAATACTATGGAATGCTGGAGAAACTTTAGGGAGATTTTAAGTCCATTGGTTTCACCTTTGACTCGAATAACAGAAATTAAGAGTTTCCCAGAAAATTTAAAAGGGAAGTTAAATAAGCTACTGCATAATAAAAAGTTATACACTTGGGGATTGGTTAAAGCAAATGTAGAGTAGACAAAGCATAAAGGAAAATTGTGAGGAAATATTTCCAGGTTGAACATTATACAAATGGAAAAATGGACTAAAGAATGAATAACTAAATTAGGAGAATGTAGAAAACTGACCAGATTTGAAGAAATTATAGATAGAAGAAATGAGATAGAGAATAAAGAACAGAGGGAAGGAATTGTGAGCTATATAAAATATTAATTCAGGAGGATAATTAAAAAAATAATAAGTTAAGAGAGATTTGGCAAGAAGATATTAGTAAAGAGATAAAAGAGGAAGAATGGCGGGAAATGTGGAATAAAAGAATAGTGAAAAATATGTCCGTGAGAGTTAAAAGAAAACTGTTATAAAGTATATTGGAGATGGTGTATAACACCTGCAACGTTAAATATAATAAATAAAGAAATACAGTGGACGCCCGACTTACGTGCCGCTTGACTTGCAGCATATTTGACTTGCGTCCACTAGGGGCCTGTTTGACTTGCGCCGCAGACTCCGAGTTACGTCTCAGAGCCCTGCCGAAAGGCCCTGGCATTGGGTGGCAGCCAGGACTGAGCATCGCGGCTGCCACCTCCAGACTGCTCCTGCCTTCTTCCTCTCCTCTGGTGGAGAGGAAGAAGGGCCGGGAGCTCGGGGCTC
Source organism: Phrynocephalus guinanensis (assembly GCA_037367245.1). Lineage (NCBI taxonomy): Eukaryota > Metazoa > Chordata > Lepidosauria > Squamata > Agamidae > Phrynocephalus > Phrynocephalus guinanensis. Next base: position 94,149,394 of record CM074741.1, on the reverse strand, counting down.
ACCTTGCCGGGGTTGGCCTCACCAAAGCCGCCGCTGCCGCCGCCACCGGAGGAGAGGAAGAAGAGCTTGTGTGAGGCAGGCAGGCAGCGCGTTGGCGGCTGGGAGGGCAGTTTCGGACCCTCTTCTCTCCCCGCCCCCACCTCCCACGCTCCCCACCAAGGTTTCTTGCTGGAGTCCCCGAGGCTGGTCAAACTTGTTGGAGGGGTGGCCTCGGGAATCCCATAGAGCAGCCCCCCTTCCCCCTCTGGTTCCGTCCCACCCTACTCCTACTCCTCCTGCTGAAGGTGTCTAGGCACGTGCAGAGGGCAGTTTGCTGCCGGAGGGAAGGCAGGAGGAGGTCTGGGGGCGGGGAGCCCAGAGGGCTGGCAAGGGGGCACCAACACCCACATCCCCATCACCCAAGAGTCCCTCATGTGCGCCCCCCTCAAGCAGACAGTGGCGGGTGTGTCAGGGTGGGTGCTTTAGGGCCTGCGGGGAAGGAACTGGGGGTGGGGAGAGCACAGGCCGGGTGGCTGCAGGAGGCCGAGGGGGAGAACTGCCGAGTAATCCTCCCCTTTTCAGCGCTTCCCCCTCCTCGGCTGGCTGGCAGGCACTTGGCTCCTTGGGCGCCCCTCCCACCCTCGACCCCGAGGCTGCCTTCCTGCTGCGGTGTGGGTGCGCGAGAAGGGGAGAGGGCTCGGCTCCCAGGTGGCCCAGCCCAGCAGGGGCCCTCCTTGACTTGCACAGGGAGTTCCACTGCAGCGGTGGGAGCGGGGAGACCCATCGGGTTTTCTGCTTAACAGAGTAGCGCCGGGAAGGGGGGGGGGTCCTGGGAGGCAGGAGGGAGCCTGAACAGAGGCCGAGGAAGGGTGGCGGGCCAAGGAGGGCCCCTCCCCGTCTTGGCCAGAGGCCCCCTGCTTCAAGTGCCAGGTTTCCCTTTTCCTCCTACCCACTGGGAGTCCAGAAAGCCCCCCCACAGGTGATTGCTGCTGGCACTCAGCCTGGTCCATGCCCCCCCTGTAGTCCCAAGGGCCAGAAAACGAAAGGATGGGCTCAGGAAAAAAAGGACAAAGTGTGTGTGTGGGGGGGGGGTGAGATGGGCACAAAGGGGGCACCGAGTGCCTGTCCAGAGATGACTCCCCCCTCCGTGGGACTGGCAGCCTCCTCTGAAGGTCCGCCTCAGCTCCTTATTGCCATGAAGAAGGCCCTTCCCCCTGTTCCTCTTCTCAAAGCTTCTGCCAGTGTGTCAGGCCCCTGCCAGAACCTATTCCAGAGGCTGAAGGGTTAATGCCTGAAGAAGCCCCAGATGGGGTTTCTGAGCTGTCAGTTCCTCCAGCAGCTGCACAGGAGAGTGACTCAGCATCTTCAGGAGTCTCCACCTCCACAGAGGGCTGCTTGTCGAAGGCAGCGAAGACTTACAACTCGGAGAAGCAGAGACAAGCTTTATCTGAGCCACCAAGGTCTGCATTCAGGGAGTACTGAGTTTGACAGGGTTAGTTTCTGGGGAAGTTATGTTGCTCCCCGGAGACATAAATTAAGCATTCAGGGCTGAGGAAAACTGTGGGAGCAACGCGTTGATATGACAACTTGCTACTGCCTTCCTGCTCAATCCTTGTTCCTGCTTGGTGTGACCCTGGACCTCGTCTCCCTTGGCTCTGGACTTTCTCAGGGGACCTGGCGTAAGCTACCATTTGCATTCTGGCTTTGACCTTTGGACTGTTTATCTTGGACTCTGCTTTGCTCTCTGAATAGGCGTGACCTTGCTATAGTTCTTCAGGACTCTGATTTGCTTCTGATTTACTGTATTGGGGTTTGGCTCTGAGTTTCCAGTAAAAAGCCTGAACTTACCTGTGTGTGAGAGTCTGTGGGTAGTGACACAAGGTGTGTGCGTGTGTATATGTGCATGCATGGGGGGGGGGCTCTCATCCAGCCTCCAGCCGCCCTGATCCGAAGGTGCCTCCTTGGGGGTGGAAATGGGTCTTCAGGAAAGTGCCTTGATAAGCAGAGGAAAACGCACCTTGAGGTTCAACAACGGCTGCACAAGAGATGGGAGGCCTGCCACATTTTGCACCCAGGGGGTCCAAGCAAGGAGGCTGAGCGCCTTCCCCCTCCTGGGGAGCCCTTTGCCGATGGAGGGGAGTGGACTGGGAGAAGGCTGAGGGTTGTGCTGGTGCTGAGCATGGAGGTGCCAGTGTTTCGTAGGGCATGGAGACCTGTGGCAGACGGGTTGGCCAAGCACCATGGTCAGCCTTCTCCCTCCCGGGTGAAAAGGAAATTTGAATGGAATTTGGTTTTTAATGAAATGCAAGAAATATTAGGGGAAAAGATTCCAATGTCCCCCAAACTGGTATTGTTAAACATGGTTGCCGATACACAACTGATGAAAGAGGAGGGGGAATTGGTAATTATAATGGTTACGACTGCAAGGCTGATTTTTGCCAAATATTGGAAATCTAATAATCAATTAGTAATGAAAGAATGTATAAGGAGTTATGGAATCTAGCTATTAAAAATAAACTGACTTGTGAAATTAAAATTAGGAAAGGCCTGAGCAAGTCTAATGACTTTAATGGAATATGGGATAAACTGTTAGTATATGTATTTCAAAATGGTAAAGGGTACACATCCGGAGAAGACTCAATGTATTTCTTGAGGGAAATGGGCTGGTCAATATCATGAAAGTTGTAATTTTGTTTAAGTCCTGAGGGGGATGGGTTGCACGAGGTTCATGTCTGTTATGTTTGTTATATTTTTGTTACATTGATGTGTGTTATTTTCTCTTATTTATGATATTTTGTTGTTTTATCTGTTTTTTATATAAAATTAATAATTTTTTTTAAAAAAAGAATGGATATTTACAAGATAAAACTAAGGCTGGTGGTTTTGCTTTACCCAATTTGTTGTTGTATTACAAAGCAGCAACTATGACTTGGATAAAGGATTGGATTTTGATGACAAACGACAGAATAGTATGCCATGAAGGTCATGAGCTGGATAAGGATTTGCATCATTATTTATGGTTTAAGGGCAACCTTCCTACACTTTTTAAAGAGCACTAGATAAGAAATGCCTTAATAAAAATATGGTTACCTGTAAAAAACCAGTACTACACTGAAGTTCCAAGATGGCTATCACCGCTAGAAGCAATATCAGGACCTTTTGCAAATGTAATATCCAAATTTCTGACTTATAAACAACTTTTAAATGCCGATTACTCCTTGAAACCACCTAAACAATTCCTATCTGAAGGTTGCAAGATAGATTGGTGGAACATTTTAAAAATCTCACCAAAGAAAGTGGCTTTATGACCAATGATACTATATTTGATAAAATATTATATTCTGGTGACAAAAGGGTTCTTAATAAATTCTATAATTTACTGTTAAATGAGAAATCGAATGACTTAATGGTAAAAGATTGCACGATAAAATGGGCAGAAAACTGTTTACACATTGCATTTGGATAAATGGGATTCCTTGTGGAGCACTGTACAGCTTTTTAAATGTATAGCTTTTAAAGAAAACTGCTACAAGATGCTCTATAGATGGCTTCTCTCCCCTCATTGTTTATCTAAAATGTATAACTGTTCCTCAAGATGGTGGAAATGTAAACATGACAGTGGTACCTTTTATCATATGTGGTGGAGTTGTAAAGAGGCAAATATATATTGGAGAATGGCAAAGCTATTTATAGAGAGATCATTGAAGATTACATTAGAGTTTAGACCAGAACTCTTTTTATTGAATATAGTTGACATGAATATTTCTCATGACCAAAGCATGTATTACACCATGTGATTGTTGCTGCAAAGATTTTGTACGCACAATTTTGGAAACAACCTGAAGAGCCTACAGAGAGAATCTTCTGTGAAAAGATAAGAGAATGTATCGAAATCGACAGACTTTCCAGAAACTTTAAAGAATATGAAGAGACCACCAAAAGAAGATGGCAAGAAGTAGTAAATTTACTAGTTAACTGATATGTTATTAGATCCTGATATGTGCAATTTTCGTCTTTGACTTGATAGACTCAATGTAATTTTATGCTTTATTTTTTATCCCTTTCCCCTTCTCCCCTTTCCCATCCCTCTTAAAACTAATAAAGTTCTTCAAATTAAAAAAAAGGAAAAGGACCCAAGGCGGATTACAGTAACAAGGGACAATATACAGTCCAGTACAATTAAGACATATTCAAGTTGGAGAACAGGGAATTGAGAGACATCTTACAACATTAAAAGACAACATTAAAGCTACAAGAGAACGCGAGAAGTTAATGAGGGAGTAAAAATTCCAAGTAATCATGCATGGCACATCATCCAAAAGTTATGGGGGATGGAGACCAATATTGAAAACACAGTGTCAAAGCAATCACAAAAAGGAGATATAAACACAAAGTTATAAGTTGTTATAAACACAAGGTCTGTATAATCATGTACGAAAGATTCATATAAAGACGCATAATCGGTACTCCATTATTCAGGGAAAAGTTTGTCTGAAGAGAAAGGTCTTTGCCTGTTTCCAGAAAAACATCAGAGATTGGGCAGTCCTGGCCTCTAAGTGGGAGGGAGTTCCAGAGTCTGGGCGCAGCAGCCGAGAAGGCCGTTTCATGTGTTCCCATGAAACGTACCTGTTAGGATTGCGTATGTGTGAGGAATTTTTGTTGCAACATCATTCAGCTGGATTGTATTCTGGTACAATCAGGCCAAATTGTTGAGAGATCTTTAGCTCAGTCTCAGAGTAAATACAGGCCAATAAATAAAGTCTTTCAAGGTCAGGTTTTCTAGGCTGCCTCAGAGATGTAAATACTGAAGAGCCCCCATAATTCCAAGCACCAGTGACCCTTTGTCATCCATCATTAAAAAGGTAAAGAAAAAAATGAAAAGAAAAACAAAGCAAAGTCAACATTTCTTTTTCAATAAAAAGTTCCTTTCTGCCAGCCGAGAGAGAGAGAGAGAAAGAGAAGCTGCTTCTTTAAATTCGTTCTGCGTTTTAAACAGTTAAACAGATTATCCTCCTTATTGTTTTAAAGCAGCTTCTCTAGCAGAAGCGTTTCTAAGAGAATTTCAAAGCTCCAAGATGTTAGCACCATGCACATGAAAGGAAGCAGATAAACTTCTAAGGACACTTCCATCCTTCCGAGGTCTGTAAAATGAATACCCAGCTTGATTGGGGGGGGGGGCAATATGTAGCCTGCACACTGTAATTAAATTTGTAAACAGCCCAGAGACTACTTAAAGTGGTATGGGGCAGTATATAAGCAGAACACTTTGCTTTCTAAGCGCTAGTATTTACAGTCACTAAGTCCCGGTTGCCAACAGCTTTATTGAGCACCATCAATTTATGGTGTCCATTTTCACTTCTGGGAGGAATGAAAGCCTCGATCAGTGAAACCACCCACCACTGTTTTTCACAATCAAGCAGGCTGCCTCTTCTTCGCCTTCCCTCCCCTTCATTAGGAGGTCCTGAACAGGGAGAAATTCAGCCTGGGAGTTGGAGCTTTGTTTCCCATGGCTGTCTGTCTCACTGCAGCGCAATCTGGAAGTCCCAAGTTCAGCCCCCATATTGTTGACCTCCCCTCCCAAAGTATTAAATAAAATGTCAGGTTTTTCCTTCCTTCCACAATGGTGATGCTGTTGTTGTAAATAACTCTTCCTAAATAATCATTCAATCCCCACTTTTCAGGATCTTTCTTTCAAAGCTTTAATAAAGTTGTTGACAAGCTTAAAAACTCCACTTAATTAATATTAGATGTTTATAAGCTTGGAGGTTCGGCCTATGCCATTATCGTCTTTACTTAGTTTCACTTTTACAGTGGAGTCTCTTACTTCCCTGCACTATTCTAATTAAAAAACTTTTCTGCTTCACCCCCTCCTCCCTATTGCATTTGTAAGGGCTTTCCTTCTTTTTCTGCGCCTCGTGGCGCAGTGGTTAAATGCCTGTACTGCAGGTAAAACTGTGCTCACGACCTGGGTTCAATCCCCGGTAGCAGGCTCAAGGTTCACTCAGCCTTCCATCCTTCCGAGGTCGGTAAAATGAGTACCCAGCTTGCTGGGGGGGCAATGTGTAGCCTGCACACTGTAATCAAAATTGTAAACCGCCCAGAGACTACTTGTAGTGGTATGGGGCGGTATATAAGCAGAACACTTTTGCTTTTGCGCTGGATTTAATTTTCATGGAATCATTGTAGGATTTGAAGGGACCTTGGAGGTCTTCTAGTCCAGGGCTGTCCAACTTTGAATGGGCCGAGGTCTACTTTTTCCGGACGAAAGTGCCAGAGGACTACTGCACTAAAAACTCTACTTATGAATTTTATCTGTTCCAAGCATATGCTCATAAGTAAAAAAAAATTGTAAGCAGAGCAGTGGTTTCCCATAGGAACCCAATGCAAATAAATCAATCCTTTCGGGAGGGAACATATTTCAACGCATTCCTATGGTAAGGCTGACCATGCACACACTTCCCTTACACCCGCCTGAGCCAGTGTGGATGCGTGCAAGAGAGGCGTGTGCATGCTTGCGCAGATCGCCCCTTCCGCTTGCCCAGGCTGCTGGAAGACTTTTTTTAAAAGGTGCACTTTCCCTCCCAAACCCGCCCAGGGCCTGACTTGAGTCTACTTCTCCTCCTGTTTTCCCCCTTCTCCCTTCCAGCCCCCTCCCTGCCACTGCTGCTGCCGCCCATAGCTCTCACTCACCTCTGCCATGATCGCTGTTGTCAAGCCCCACACACAGAGTTCAGTTCGTTGCCAAAGTCTTTAGTGGAGAATCAAGCAAGTTCAAGTCCTTTGCAAACAATCAAGTGCTTGATAAATAACACAGGGCTGTTCAACTTTGAACTGGCCAAGGTCTACTTTTTCCGGTCCAAAGTGCCTGAGGGCTACCACACTAAAACCTCTATTTATGAATTTTATCTGTTCTGAGCACGTGCTCATAACTAAAAACTTTTGTAAGTACAGCAGTGGTTTCCCATAGGAATGCATTGAAAACCAATTAATCTGTTCTGGAGGGAAACAGATCTCAACGCGTCATGGCCCTTGAACTGCCCCGCTCAGCTGAGATGGGCAGGCAGACCCAGAACTTTGCTTGGGCAGTGGTGGTCCTTGGGGTGGGGGAGGGATGGGTAGAGCACTTATCCACTCACTTTTTTTATTGATGGCTGGCGGGCTACTTTTGAACCCTTCACAGGCTACCAGTAGCCCGCAGTCTACCTGTTGGGCAGGCCTGAAATAACAGAATCCATCTCCCAGCAATTACCAGTCCAAGTCAAAACCAGAATATCTCACAGAAACCAGATGCAAAGCCAAAGGGAACAGATCAAGCCATTGTCCAGGAAACCAGTCTGAAGTCAGGAAACACAGCCAAGGTCAGAAACAGACAGGAACGTGGTTGCAAGTTCAAATGACCCGTCGCTCCCACAGAGAACTCAAGGTGAGCTTGCCAGCTTTATCCCAAAACGGGGAACACACCCTTACTTCTGGAAAAGCTTCTGCTAGTACTCAGGGCTTCCCAACCTGATTCTCCACCTAGCATCAAAGACTCTTTCCCTAGCTCTTCTGTTAGCACGTTGTTGCAGAATCCTGCTCATGGCCCTTCTAGGAGGTGAAGATATGTTTTCAGCTGAGTCATCAGACCCACATGCTTGCTGAATATGAGCTGCTAGGCTCCTCCAGCAGCTCTTCACCATTAAACCCCTCAGAGTCAGGTTCTGTTGCAGGCAGGGTCCTGGCAGCTGTGCAGCTGCGATGGGTGAAACCAGCAGCGGGACAATCACATTGCCATGGTGGCACAAGAAGGAGGGAATGGCTCAGAAGGGGAGCAGGAGGAGCGGCAGGTCACAGTCTCTGTGAGGCAGCTGTGGGGGTGGGGGGGAGGAGGGAAGGATGGGAGGAAGGAATTATCCAGGGGGGAGAAGAGGGGGACGTCACCATGCAAAGGAGGTGCACATGCCCATGACATTGTGCCTCGCTGTCCCCTCCACTTCCCTTCCTTTGCTCTCCACCAACAACTCAGTTGGTCACAAGACAGTGGCACGCCGATCATCTGGCCAGTAGGGAGAGCCATGGCCCTTGAACTGCCCCGCTGGGCTGAAACGGTGGGCTGGAAGACCCAGAGCTTTGCTAGGGCAGTGGTGGTCCTTGGGGTGGGGAAGGTAGAGGTGGAGAATTTATCCCCTCACATTTTTTATTGATGGCTGGCCGGCTAACTTTTGAACCCTTCACGGGCTACTGGTAGCCCCCGGTCTACCTATTGGAAAGGCGGGTTCTAGTCCAACACCCTGCCCAAGGCAGGAGATCTCATACCATCCCAGACAGATGGTTGTCCATTCTTTTCTTGAAAACCTCGAGTGATGAGGTACCTAAAACATCAGGAAGCAACACCAGATGTTACCATAACACTAATTTTAAATTTCCTTATTTTGTTTTCTACTATCACAACATATACTAGCTTATAATACAATAAAGCAAAAGGTTTGTTTTTCTATTCCTGATTATGATTAACCGAGATGAAGAAACGTCAGCTACAGAGGACAGTTTTTTATATGTGGACTGGGCTAATAGTCAAATCAACTGAGAAATGTGGCTTTCGACTGATGATGTCGAAGTAAAGGTGTGAGAGAAAAGGTGACTGCCATATCTTCCTTAATAAAAAAAAACCTGACAACCAGCAGAAGTACTGCCAGGACCCTGCCTGTCACAGAACCTGACTTTGAGGGGTTAAATGATGAAGAGCTGCTGGAGAAGCCTTGCAGCTCAAATCAGCAGGCAGCTGGGTCTGATGACTCAGCTGAAAACATACCTTCTCCCCCTAGAAGGGACATGAGCAGGATTCTGCAAAGACGTGCTACCAGGAGGGCTAGGGAAACGGTCTTTGATGCTAGACGGGGAATCAGGGCAGCAAGCCCTGAGTACTAGCAGGAGCCTTTCCAGGAGTAAGGGTGTGTTTCCTGTTTTGGGATAAAGCTGGGAAGCTCGCCTTGAGCTCTCTGTGGGAGCAACGCGTCATTTGAACTTGCAACCACGTTCCTGTTTGTGACCTTGGCTCTGTTTCCTGATTTTGGACTGGCTTCCTGGACCACGGCTTGATCTGTTCCCTTGGGTTTGGCATCTGGTTTCTGTGAGCTATTCTGGTTTTGACTTGGACTGTTAATTGCTGGGAGTTGGATTCTGTTATTTATCTGGCACTTGATTGTTAGCAACGGACTTGAATTTGCCTGGCTTTCCACTAAAGATCTTGGCAAAGAACTGAACCCTGTTTGTGTGTGTGCTCTGTGTGCGGGGCTTGACAGTTTGCTTCCACCCAAACTTTTTCAAGCAGAATGGAAGAGGAGGGGGCTGTTGCGAGGACACCGCTGGAAACTTTGCAAAACCAAGTGCTGCTTTTGTCTCAGGCAATTACTCAATTGCAGCACGCTCCAGCACCAGCTGGGTTGCAGCCACGTTGCCCTTTGCTGCCTCCTGACCGGTTTGAAGGCAAGTTAGAGGAATTCCCTGCATTCTTGGCTCAATACAAGCTTTTTATCGAGGTGCGTGCTCAAGAATTTCCTACTGAGAGGTCTAAGGTCTGCTTTATCATCAGTTTGTTGAAAAGACAGGTGGCTAAATCGGCTACTCCTTTACTCCTCAGTGCCTCATCTCTACGGGATAATTATCAGGCTTTTCTGAATCACATTTCTTCAGCTTTTCAGAACCCCGTACAGGCTGCTACTGCCAACAGGAGACTCAGAGCCCTGAAACAGGGCAAAGATTCAGTGTTTGACTACACCACTGTGTTCCGTTTGATAGCACAGGATCTGAATTGGAATGAACCGGCACTGATTTCTCAGAATATAGAAGGATTGGCAGATCATAGAATCAAAGAATCATAGAGTTGGAAGAGACCTCAAGGGCCATCTAGTCCAACCCCCTGCCATGCAGGAACCCCTTCACAATATTTCCGACAGATGGTCATCCAGCCTCTGCTTAAAAACCACCAAAGAAGGAAACCCCACCACCCTCCGTGGCAGCATATTCCACTGCCGAACAGCTCTAACTGTCATGAAGTTCTTCCTAATGTTCAAATGGAATCTCTTTTCCTGTAGTTTGAAACCATTGCCCCGAGTCCTAGTCTCCGAAGCCATGGAAAACAAACCTGTTCCCTCTTCAATATGACATCCTTTCAAATATTTAAACATAGCTATCATATCCCCTCTCAGTCTTCTTTTTGAAAGGCTAAACATTCCCAGTTCCCTAAGCCGTTCCTCATAAGACATTTCCTCCAGACCCTCAACCATCCTGGTCGCCCTCCTATGCACCCGCTCAAGGTTGTCAACATCCTTTTTAAACTGAGGCACACAGAACTGGACACAGTACTCCAGGTGGGGTCTGACCAGAGCAGAATAGAGTGGAACTATCACTTCCCTTGATCTAGACCTATGGTTCTGTTGATGCAACCAAGAATCGCATTGGCTTTCCTGGCTGCCACATCACACTGCTGACTCATGTTCAATTTGTGGTACACCAAAACTCCCAGATCCCTTTCACAGGTACTATTCTCTAGCCAAGTGTCCCTATCCTATATCTGTGCAATTCATTCTTTTTTCCTAGATGTAGCACCCTACATTTCCCCCTGTTGAAATCCATTCCATTAGCTTTGGTCCAGCATTCTAATCTGTCAAGGTCCTTTTGGATTTTCATCCGATCCTCTGGGGAATTAGCAACCCCTCCCAATTTGGTATCATCTGCAAATTTAATTAGCATACTCTCTATTCCTTCCTCCAAGTCATTAATAAAGATATGGAACAGTACTGGACCCAGAACAGAACCCTGGGGCACCCCACTGGTCACGTCTCTCCAAGCTGATGAGAGGCCATTTATGATCACCCTTTGGGTGCAATCCATGAAGTGCTTGATGAACTCTCTAGGGTGGAACAACCAAGCACGTTACAGGAACTCATTACCCTGTGGTCTCAGGATAGATGGACACCTGGAAAGCCGTCGTTTCTCCCGAGGCAAGAACTACAACCAGCAACCTCTGCCAGCTGTGCCTAATCTGCAATCCTGTGAAGCCCGCAGAATGGATCCAGAACCTATGCAACTGGGAGCTGCTCGACCACGCCTCACCGCAGAGGAAAAGGCAAGATGACGCTCTCATAATCTCTGCCTGTACTGTGGAGGAAGAGGACATTTTGCTTCCAGTTGCCCTTTGAAGCGCTCCTCAGTAAGTGCTGCTATCTCTTCAGCAGTAAAAGGGCAGCTCCATCCTTGAAGGAACCCACAGGAATGGAGCATACCGAAGGGTTCCCAGACAATACCATCACACCCCAAGGGCCTTTCCTGGTACCTGTAACTCTAGGGCTTCCTGATGGCCGGAAAGTACCTGTGTATGCTATGGTAGACTCTGGGGCAGCTCAGTGCTTTGTGGATGCTGTGTTTGTGTGGTGCCATCGGATTCCAGTACAGAAGAAGGAAACTCCTTTGCTGGTAGAATCCATTGAGGGTCGGTTACTTCGTTCTGGGCCGATAGCTCAGGAAACCTGTCCACTTACTCTTCAGGTAATGGACCACAATGAGCAGATTTGCTTTAATGTAACTCGGATGCCCCGGTTTCCTCTTGTCTTGGGACTTTCCTGGTTGCCAGCTCATAACCCATTGGTGGATTGGGTGCAAGGGGAATTGTACTTCAAGGTTCCTTGCTCGAACAAAAATTCTTCTACCATCCTGGCAGCTGCCCATGCTACATCTGACCCTGTCTTGCCCCAGGTATACCAAGACTTTGCGGATGTATTTGAGGAAAAGGGGGCTGACAAGTTACCTCCGCATCGGCCCTATGACTGTGCCATTGATCTGATACCTGGGGCACCCCTCCCTGTGGGATGAGCCTATCCTATGTCCGAACCTGAGTTAGAAGCTTTGAGGGCTTTCCTAGACAAGAACCTTCGACGTGGGTTTATAAGCCCTTCCAAATCGCCACTGTCCGCACCGGTGATCTATGTAAAAAACAAGGGAGGGGAGCTTCGTCCTTGTAATGATTACCGGGCATTAAACAAGATCACTATTCAGGACCGGTACCCTTTACCCCTTATCTCTGAACTTTTGGACCGGTTAAGAGGGGCAAAGTGTTATACCAAGCTGGACCTTCGTGGGGCGTATAATTTGGAGCGTATTCGTAAAGGAGATGAGTGGAAAATCGCGTTTCGAACCCGGTACGGCCAATATGAACATTTAGTCATGCCTTTTGGACTGACAAACGCACCCAGTGTATTCCAGAGGATGATGAATGACATTTTCCATGATCTACTAGATTGTTGTGTGGTCATTTATTTAGATGATATCCTGATCTATTCCGCTGATCCAGCTCAGCATGTTCAAGATGTTTGTCAGGTCTTGCAGCGTCTCCGGGAAAACGGACTATATGCTAAGCTGCAAAAATGTGAGTTTGACATTAAGGAAGGTGAATTACTGGGGCATATTATTTCTCCCCAGGGAATCCGCATGGACCCTAAGAAAGTAGAAGCTGTGTTGTCCTGGTGGCGACCAAAAAACCGTAAGGATTTGCAACGGTTCCTCGGTTTCGCCAACTACTATCGCCAGTTTATTCCTGCCTACGCCGACATTGTTGCACCTTTAAACCCTCTCCTTCGGCCCAGAGTTTTTCCGATGGACTCCAGAAGCAGAAGAGGCTTTCTCTACTTTGAAAACCCGCTTCACCTCGGAACCCTTGCTCCGTTATCCTGATCCACAATTACCCTTTATAGTGGAGGCTGACACATCTAGCGTTGCTCTGGGAGCAGTGCTATCTCAACAAGATGATCCCTCCCAAACCCCGCATCCCTGTGCTTATTACTCTCGACAGTTAAAACCTGCAGAGAAGAATTATACTATCTGGGAGCATGAACTGCAAGCCATCAAGACGGCTTTTGACGTATGGAGGCATTACCTCGAGGGAGCTCGACACCCTGTTCAAGTTTTGACTGATCATCGAAACCTTGAACATCTACAAACAGCCCGGCGATTGACTCAGTGACAAATCCGATGGTCATTATTCTTTTCCTGGTTCGATTTCCAGATCAAGTACATTCCTGAGGCTCAGAATAAAAAAGCTGATGCGTTATCCAGAAAACCTGAGTATGCAGTGTCTGTGAAAGAGACATTAGTGGCGCCCATCTTGCCTCCCTCTGTGTTCGCGGCCACGAATCCATGTCTCAGCTTGGCAGCAGAAATCCGTGAATCTCAAGCTCGCGATTCATGGACTCAGCAACGTCTTCATGAACTCCAGAATGGGAATCATGGAAAACTTTCTGCACAACAAGGGTTATTATTACATCGAGGGCGGTTATATGTTCCTGCTGGTCCTCTTCGTAACCAGGTGTTGCATCTCTCACATGACTCTTTACCTGCTGGACATTTTGGACTTTACAAAACCCTGCATCTTCTCACAAGGGAATTCTGGTGGCCACATGTCCGTGCCGATGTTGCCCGATACGTGGGTTCCTGTGAATTTTGTCAGTGGGCAAAGGATGTTGTGACCAAACCCTCGGGTCTGTTGCATCCTTTGCCAACACCCTCTGGTCCCTGGATGCTGTCTCCTTAGATTTCATCACGGATCTTCCTCGCTCAATGGGTTTACCTGCATCCTGGTCTTCGTGGATTTGTTCACCAAAATGGCCCACTTCGTTCCTTGTCCTAAACCCCCTACCGCATCAGAAACAGCTCATCACTACTTGCAACACCTCTTCAGACTTCATGGTTTACCTGCACATCTCATTTCAGATTTTGGGCCACAATTCACCTCCCGCTTCTGGCAAGCAATGCACAAGGCACTAGGAACACAAGTTCACCTGTCATCAGCTTACCACCCCCAGTCAGATGGTCAGACTGAGCGCACTAATGCCACCTTAGAAGAATATTTACTCTGTTATACATGCTACCAACAAGATAACTGGGTGGATTTCTTACCTTTAGCTGAATTTGCATATAACAATGCTGTACATTCTTCCACTCGCCAGACCCCATTCATGGCTAATTATGGTTATCATCCTTAGTATTTTCCAACTACCCTTCCTTCCACCTCTGTGCCAGCTGAACTCCATGGCATTAAGGAATTATTGCGAGAGCAACTTGACCATGCTAAGGAAGTATATAAGAAAGCAGCGAACAAGAAAAGACAGGAAGGGCCACAGCTAAATCCAGGCATGAAAGTTTGGCTATCTACTTGATACCTAAGATATCCTGGGCGATCCCGAAAACTAGATCCTCGGTTCATCGGTCTTTATCCCATCTTAGAACAAATCAATCCAGTTGCTTTTCGTCTGCAACTACCTGATTCCCTTCATATTCATCCAGTATTCCACCGATCCCTCTTGGTTCCAGTTGCAGACCCTGACCCCAACCGACCACCGACTCCTGAACCTCCTCCACCGATTTTAGTAGAAGGAGAAGAAAAATATGAAGTCCATCAAATCTTGGATTCTCGAATACACCGTGGAGGATTGCAGTATTTGGTAGACTGGGAAGGTTATGGACCTGAAGATCGGTCATGGGAACCTGCATCCAACTTGCATACTCCTGAGTTGGTTCAACAATTCCATGACAGTTACCCTGATAGGCCTGGCCCATCGGAAGAGGGGGACCATGGGGAGGGGGATAGTGCCAGGACCCTGCCTGTCACAGAACCTGACTCTGAGGGGTTAAATGGTGAAGAGCTGCTGGAGGAGCCTTGCAGCTCAAGTCAGCAGGCAGCTGGGTCTGATGACTCAGCTGAAAAATATCTTCTCCCCCTAGAAGGGACATGAGCAGGATTCTGCAAGGACGTGCTACCAGGAGGGCTAGGGAAAGGGTCTTTGATGCTAGACGGGGAATCAGGGCAGCAAGCCCTGAGTACTAGCCGGAGCCTTTCCAAGAGTAAGGGTGTGTTCCCTGTTTGGGGATAAAGCTGGAAAGCTCACCTTGAGCTCTCTGTGGGAGCAACGCGTCATTTGAACTTGCAACCACGTTCCTGTCTGTGACCTTGGCTCTGTTTCCTGATTTCAGACTGGCTTCCTGGACCACGGCTTGATCTGTTCCCTTGGGTTTGGCATCTGGTTTCCATGAGCTATTCTGGTTTTGACTTGGACTGTTAATTGCTGGTAGTTGGATTCTGTTATTTATCTGGCACTTGATTGTTAGCAACGGACTTGAACTTGCCTGGCTTTCAACTAAAGATATTGGCAAAAAACTGAACCCTGTTTGTGTGTGGCCTCTGTGCGGGGCTTGACAAGTACCAGGACGCCTGCCATGAAGCAAAGAAAGCCATAGGCTCTGCAAATGCATCATACTATAACTACGTGTACAGGAAGCTTGAAACACATCATGGGACAACCAAAATGAGGAAATCAAGAAATTATGCAGCATAAATGATGAAGGAGGCTGACCAGTAACTTGATGAAAAAAAATTGAACGCTGGTGCAGGTATTTGGAAAAGATCTCAACAGAATTCCCACACTCACTAATACTGTAAACAGCCTTTGCTCATGGACCCACACAGCCAATCACTCTGAAATTGTAGAAGACTTGAAATGGATGAAGGCAGGCAAGGTGATGAGTCCTCATGAGATTGCCACAGAAGTATGGAAATCACACTACTGGAGCCTGACAGACTGGCTCACATCAGAGAAATCTGAACAACTATCAGGCAGATATCCTTTGATATGTATTTTCTGCATCAACCAAGGTGTTGAACTTGATGGCCTTGTAGGCCATTTCCAACTTCGCTATTCTATCATTCTATGCTCAGCCAACAAACATGGATGTTTAAGAAAATGGAAGAAAACATATACTATATTATTCTTTTAGTTAAATAATACTATTTAGGTTGTCATTATTAAACTAATAATTACTTTTCTCCATCCAATAAAGTACAGAAGAAATGTTGTCGAAATATGAATGGTTAACTATTAAACTGTAAACTGTTCATCTTGCAAAACAATTATAATTATCTTTCTATATGTTTCTAATAGTATAACCAAACCAGTAGTTTTTTATATTCAGTAACACCTTTGTTTAAGAGCATTTTGCAAGACAGGCAAACATGTCTTCTAACTTTTGCCTTGATCAACAAGCAATGTCTTGCAATACGAGCACTAGAGGAGGTCACATGATCACAAATTAGCCAATGGTGGTCCTCTCTCTCTCGCTCCCCTGCTGGATTGCAGATGATTATCATAAATGTTCCATCTCAGGCAAGCCTCCAAAGCAGAGGGAAGAGAGAGTAATTTATTTATTTATTTTCAAACTTATATTTTCAAACTTATATACCGCACCTATTTCCCCAAAGGGGACTCAGGGCGGTTTACACAATATCATAGCAAATAAAACAGATAAAAACAATAAAACAATCAACAGCGGTGTCCAGGTTGGCAAGCCAATGTAGGAAGGGCAGCGAAGGGACGAAAAAAAGTTACCCCTGGAAGTTACCAAAGGCGTCCTTAAATAGCCATGTTTTTAAGGCTCTTTTGAAATGGAGGTCTCCCTTGCACCAGCCAGGAACGTTTTCAAAGGGGAGTGCAGGTTAGGGTTTTTTGTTTATTTAATTTGTTTCCAACATCCTTTCTTATTTTTCCAAACCATTTCTACTTATGGGGCAACTAGTCAAGTGTGTATATGGATACAAATTGCATTTTATTGTTGTCACATTAAAAACACAGAATAAAATCCAGTTAGTTCCAAGCAGAGCAGATTCCTTAGCTAGGTACCTAAACCATGGTATGGAGGTAGACTTCTATTCAACTTATTTAGTGAATTTTGGCATTCACAGCAGTGTGAACAGTATGTGGTCTATGGCACCCCAGAACAAATAATCTAAGTTTCCATTATTTCATATGGGGACATTTGCTTTGATATAAGAGTATTTTCGTTTACAAGCATGTTTCCAGAATAAATTATGCTTGTAAACCAAGGTATTAATGTAAATGTAAAACTTGCTATTCCAAAAATGAAACCATCATCTGGCTGTAACTAAGATATCAGCAAGAATGAGACTTTATATAGTAAACCATGATTTAAATCTAGTTTTACTGATTAGTGATTTCAATATAATCTACCAAGATTAAACCTAATGCTTTGTTCTTCAGAATACAATCCTACACAAAACAGGTTGACCACCTCCACCCAGATTGGAAGAATCAGAAACAAACACAATCTTCATCTTCACCAGATGACTATTTAGCTTCTTCACACATGCACTTCAGAACTCTCCCGAGGCATCAGTTCAAACTTTTCATAGCATCTGGAGGATTAGTTATGTCCAATCCCAGACATAGCAGAGAATACAGGCTGTCAAGGATTTGATCCAGGAACCCAGTTTGGGATTTTGACAAATATCTCCATCCTGCAACATGGTGGTTAGACTTTTGCGCAGCATACTTGATTTGGCATTTATATACTGCCTGCTTGTATAAAAACTCAAGGTGGTGTATAGACAGACAAAAACAAAGTAAGAAGCAAACAACAGGCAATAAGCAATAAAAACAATATAACAAATGCCCCTTAAAATAGGAAAAACCCAGACACAAACTAAACTAATAATGTCCAGATGTCAGAGGCCGGACTACAACAACTGGAGTCCAGATCCAAGTGGATGGCCTCAGTTTTAGATGTAAAATGGCTACGAATGACTCACTAGTGAAATCACAAGGAGGCGGCCCCGAATGTTCAGGAATCGGATTGGTGAGGTCACAAACCACGCGGAACAATTGCACCTGGTGGTTCATGACCGCACCAATTCTCCAGGTGTAATAACTTTTTTTGACAGCTCTTACAGCTTTAATATATTGCCTGGTCAGAGAATGAACTGAAGCTCAATTAGTAGCCAACGAATCTTTCCTCCATCTGTGCTCAAGCCTTCTCCATTTCTGTTTCATCACCCTCAACTCAGCCGAATACCACGGCAGGGGACAGGCTCTGCACCCGAGAAGGCACCTGGGAGCGACTGAGTCAACCGCCCGGAAGTCTCCTCATACCACCTCTCTACTTGGGCTTTGACTGGATCATCAGCCAGACCAACTGGAAAGCCCCCAAGAGCACCCAAAAACCACTCAGGGTCAAGGAGCCTCTGGGAGCGGGGCCAAATGGCAGGCTACAGCTGCGGAGAGGGGAGTGATCAACAGAGAGAAAGTCAGCAGGTAATGATCTAACCATGGCACAGGTTGAGCTACAATGTTCCCAACTCTCAGATTAAAATCTGCAGATGTGGAGGAAAAGACCAAGTCCAGGGAGTGACTATGGGTGGGGCAGGTGACATGGAGGAAATGGATGCCATGAACTCCAGAGACACTCCGGACAATATTGGCCCAAACAAGCAAAATTTTTCAGACCATTTTTGTTTGAGGTTATGAGCTTGTCTTCCAAAGTGAGCTCCGGAGCACTGAGCAGCACTTACGAGTCCATTTGAGCCGCTGCGGCTTCCATACAGACCCCTTTGCCACTAGCTACCCATTTGTACTGCCATGGCCAATGGCCAACCCCTCACTGCAACTTCCTTTGCGACTGCTTCCTCCTCCTCGTTGTGCTTGCAGGGACATGGGTTAGGCACCCTGCCTGTAACTGGTGGGATGCTCCTGGAGAAGAAGCTGTGCCTGACACAGGTGGGTCCAACAGCAGCAGGAAGAAGTAGTGTTCCCCATGCACTCCTCTGGCCAGCAGGGGAGGTCTAGCTCCCTGCCCGCCACTGGCTCCCAAGTGGCAGAAGCGCTCCAGTGCCCCTTCCAACTGACCCAGCAAACTCCGCCATGGTGCTGAATCCCTTTGCTGCCGCCTTGAGGGGGGCTGCCTTTGGACTGTGCCCCACCACCATCATCTTCGCCAAGGCCCTGGGTGCCACCCCGGTCTGACCTGTCGATGGCTCAGGCAGGTATTCCACCACAGATGGCCTAGGCGGGTGCATAAGAACATAAGAAGAGGCATGCTAGATCAGGATAAAGGCAAATCTAGTCCAGCTTCCTGCATCTCACAGTGGCCCCACCAAGTGCATCCGGTAGCGCACAAGACTAGATCTCTATCTCCTGTTACCACGCCCCAGCATCTGGCTCTTGAAGTACCCTGGTTTTAAGACTAGAGATTACACATCTCCACCATGGTTTGTAACCTGTGATGGACTTCTCCTCCAGGAATCTGTCCAATCCCCTTTTGAAGGCATCCAGGCCAGATGCCATTACCACATCCTGTGGCAGGGAGTTCCATAGACTTAAAACGCGCTAGGTGAAAAAATATTTTCTTTTGTCAGTTCTTACTCTCCCAGCCCTCAATTTGAGTGTATGTCCCCTAGTTCTGGTATTTTGGGAGAGAGAGAAGAGCTTCCCTCTATCCACTTTACTCATACCCTGCATTATTTTGTATGTCTCAATCATATCCCCCCTAAAGCGCCTTTTTTCCAGACTAAAGACCCCAAATGTTTTAGTCTTTCCTCATAAGGGAGGTCCCGCAGCCCAATAATCATTTTAGTCACTCTCCTTTGCACCTTTTCCAGTTCCACTAATTCTTTTTTGAGATGCAGTGACCAGAATTGTACACAATTCTCCAGGTGCGGCCTTACTATTGTCTTGTACAATGGCATTATAATGTTGGCTGTTTAATTTTCAATTCCCTTTTTGATAATCCCTAGCATGGAATTGGCCTTCTTCACCACTACCACACACTGGGTAGACACCTTCATTGAGCTGTCCACCAACATACCAAGATCTCTTTCCTGATCCGTCATGGATAGCTCAGGTGATAGTTCTGATCCCCCCCTCCCCAATATACATTACTTTACTTTTTCCTCCAATAAAATGCATTTCCCATTTCGCAGCCCATTTTTCCAGTTTGGAGATATCCTTCTGGAGCTCTTCACAATCTTCTTTGATTTTTACCACATGGACAAGATTTGTGTCATTCACAAACTTGGCCACCTCAGTTTATCCCTGTCTCCAGGTCATTTATGAACAGATTGAAAAGCACTGCTTCCAGGACAGATCGCTAGGGCACACCACTTTTCACCTCTCTCCATTGTAAAAATTGCCCATTGCTTTATCTTGGGAAGCCCCAGCCAAGATGAAAATTGCCTCATCTTGGATGAGGCTTTCCACCATCTTACCTGGGACAGACGTAGGGCTAACCAACCTGTAGTTTCCCGGGTACCCCCTGCTTCATTTAAAAAAAAATGGTGTGACATCTGCTATCCTTCAGTCCTCCGGCACTGTGGCTTTTTTAAGAGACAAGGAGCATATTACTGTAAAGGGATCTGCAATTTCATTTCTCAGTTCCCTAATAACCCTTGGGTGGATGCCATCTGGGCCTGGTGACTTGTGAATCTTCAATTTATCAATTAAACCTAAAATATCTTCCTTTACCTCCCCTTTTCCTCCCTCACCATCCAGAGGGCCAACTGGTTCTCCGGCAGGTTTTCTACTTCTAAAATATTTAAAGAAGCTTTTATTATTTCCCTTTATATTGCTAGCCATAGAATTCAAGGGCCATCTAGTCCAACCCCCTGCCATGCAGGAACATTTCCGAGAGATGGCCATCCAGCCTCTGCTTAAAAACCTCCAAGGAAGGAGGCTCCACCACCCTTTGTGGCAGCATATTCCACTGCCGAACAGCTCTGTCATGAAGTTCTTCCGAATGTTCAAATGGAATCTCTTTTCCTGTAGTTTGAAACCACTTCCCCAAGTCCGAGTCTCTGAAGCCATGGAAAACAAACCTGTCCCCTCTTCAATATGACATCCTTTCAAATATTTAAACATAGCTATCATATCCCCCCTCAGTCTTGTTTTAGAGAGGCTAAACATTCCCAGTTCCCTAAGCCGTTCCTCATAAGACATTTCCTCCAGAACCTCACCCATCCTGGTCGCCCTCCTCTGCACCCGCTCGAGGTTGTCAACATCCTTTTTAAATTGAGGCACACAGAACTAGACACATTAATCCAGGTGGGGCCTGACCAGAGCAGAATAGAGTGGGACTATCACTTCCCTTGATCTAGACACTATGGTTCTCAAAGGAGTAGAAGGCCAAGGGATCGCTCAGAGAGTCTCATATTGCACAATCAATTTGAGGCTCTTTCCCTCAGCACACCTCATGAGGCACACACCGAGGAACAATTGGTTCCACCTGAGGATCTCTCCCTCATCACAATTGATGAGATACAAGATCAGGTACATGTAGATCAGCAGGATGCAGGAGAGAAGCTCCTTGTACTAGGAGATTCTATAATTAGAAATACAGAGGGATGGATTTGTGAGGAGCATGATAACCGTATGGTCACTTGCCTGCCAGGTGCAAAGGTTGCAGACATCATGAGAAATCTAGATAGCTTGTTAGAGAGAACTGGGAAGGAGCCAGTGGTCATGGTACACGTTGGCACCAATGATGTCGGGAAGGCCAAGTGGTCAGTCTTGGAAGCCAATTTCAGGTTGTTAGGTAGAAGATTGAAGTCCCGGGCTTCCAAGGTAGCATTTTCAGAAGTGCTACCTGTTCCTCGTGCAGGACCCGCCAGGCAGGCAGAACTCAGAAGCCTCAATGCGTGGATGAGGTGATGGTGTCGAGAGGAGGGCTTTAGATTTGTCAGGAACTGGAGAACATTTTGGGACAAGCCAAACCTGTTCAGGAGGGATGGGTTGCAAATGAATCATGATCAGACCAGATTGCTGGCACTCAACCTCAAAAAGGCAGCAGAGCAGCTTTTAAACTGATAACTGGGGGGAAAGCCGACAGGAGTTGAGTGGCATCCGGTTCGGAACACCTCAACCTCGGGGAACGAGGTTGGACAGGGAAGAAAATCACATAGTGATGACATAGCAGGCATTAGCACTGGGAGAATAATGGACTGTGACAGTTTGTCTACTGAAAATAAAAGCTGTGAGAGGAAAAGAACAAGGCAGCAGCTGTTGTTGCGGGACCCACTGTACAGGTGCTTCTACGCCAATGCTCGAAGCCTCCGAGCAAAGACGGGAGAACTTTAACATTTGGCAGCTAGGGATAACATTGATATAATAGACATAACGGAAACCTGGTGGAATGTGGAGAACCAGTGGGATACAGCAATCCTAGGCTATAAACTCTATAGAAGGGATAGAGAGGGGAGGGTTGGAGGAGGAGTGGCCATCTATGTCAAAGAAGGGGTAAAAACCAGCAGAATGGAGATGAACAGAGGGTCCGACTCCACCATAGAATCACTGTGGGTTAAACTACCAGGTCCCAGGAGCGATGTGATAGTTGGAGTATTCTATCGTCCACCAGATCAAAAACTTGAGGGGGTTCTTGAAATGGGGAGAGAAATTATGGAGGTGGCTAAGAGGAATAGGATAGTAATAATGGGGGACTTCAATTATCCCCACATTGACTGGGCCAATGCGAGCTCTGGGCAAGAAAGAGAAACTGGGTTTCTCGAGTTGCTGAATGACTGTGCCTTAGAGCAACTTGTCATGGAACCCACCCGAGAACAGAGAACTCTGGATCTAATACTGTGTGATACTCAGGACCTGGTCAGGGATGTGAATGTCACTGAGCCTCTGGGGAACAGTGACCATGCTGCAATTTCCTTTGCCATGCATGTCGGAGGAAGAGTGTGAACCAAATCAGACATAAAAACCCTTGATTTTCGAAGGGCAAACTTCCCTCGGATGAGGAAACTAGTTAGAGAGAAATTGAAGGGGAAGGTTAGAAGAATCCAATCTCTTCAGACTGCATGGAGCCTGTTTAAAACAACAATAATAGAGGCCCAGCACAAGTGCATACCACAAAGAAAGAAGAGCTCATTTAAGTCCAAAAGGACACCGGCATGGTTAACGAGTGGAGTTAGAGAGGCTCTAAAGCACAAGGAGAGGTCTTTCTGTAAATGGAAATCCTCCCCAAATGAGGAAAATAAAAAGGAACACAAACTCTGGCAAAAGAAATGTAAGAAGATGAGAAGGGAGGCAAAGAAAGATTTTGAGGAACGCATGGCTAGCAATATAAAGGGTAATAATAAAAGCTTCTTTAAATATGTTAGAAGTAGAAAACCTGCCAGAGAACTAGTTGGCCCTCTGGATGGTGAGGGAGGAAAAGGGGAGGTTAAGGAGGACTTGGACATTGCAGAGAAATTGAATGACTTCTTTGCATCTGTCTTCACGACAGAGGACCTTGAGCGGATTCCGCTGCCTGAGCCGCCCCTCTTGACTAAAGAATTAAATAAAATACAGGTTGAAAGAGAGGAGGTTTTAGGAGTAATCGATAAATTGAGGATTAACAAGTCACCGGGCCCAGATGACATCCACCCAAAGGTTATTAGGGAACGGAGAAATGAAATTGCAGATCTCTTAATGGTTATATGCAACTTGTCTCTTAGAACGGCCACAGTGCCGGAGGACTGGAGGATGGCAGATGTCACAACAATTTTTAAAAATGGAAGGAGGGGGGACCCACGAAACTACAGGCCAGTTAGCCTTACATCTGTCCCAGGGAAGATGGTGGAAAGCCTCATCCAAGAGAAAATCTTAAAACACATAAAAGAACAAACCTTGCTGAGAGAAAATCAGCATGGCTTCTGTAAGGGTAAATCTTGTCTGACAAACCTCTTAGAATTTTTTGAAAAGGTCAACAGGCACGTGGATTCGGGTGAACCGGTGGATATAGTCTATCTGGATTTTCAGAAGGCTTTTGACACAGTCCCTCACCAAAGGCTGCTGAGAAAATTGCACAGTCAGGGGATAAGAGGACAGGTCCTCTTATGGATTGAGAACTGGTTGAGATCCCGGAAACAAAGAGTAGGTGTCAATGGGAAATTTTCACAATGGAGAGAGGTGAAAAGCGGTGTGCCCCAGGGCTCTGTCCTGGGACCGGTGCTTTTCAATCTGTTCATAAATGACCTGGAGACAGGGATAAACAGTGAGGTGGCCAAGTTTGCAGATAGCACAAAACTTCTCCGTGTGGTGAAAACCAGAGAAGATTGTGAACAGCTCCAGAAGGATCTCTCCAAACTGGGGGAATGGGCTGAGAAATGGCAAATGTGTTTTAATGTAACCAAATGTAAAGTAATGCATATTGGGGCAAAAAATCCAAACTTCATCTATCAACTCATGGGCTCTGAGTTATCCGTGACGGATCAGGAAAGAGATCTTGGTGTGTTGGTGGACAGCTCCATGAAGGTGTATCCCCAATGTGTGGCAGCAGTGAAGAAGGCCAATTCCATGCTAGGGATTATCAAAAAGGGGATTGAAAATAAAACAGCCAACATTATAATGCCATTATACAAAACAATAGTAAGGGCCCCCCTGGAGTATTGTGTACAATTCTGGTCACCACATCTCAGGAAAGACATAGTGGAACTGGAAAAGGTGCAGAAGAGAGCAACTAAAATGATTACTGGGCTGGGGCACCTCCCTTATGAAGAAAGGCTAAAACATTTGGGCCTCTTTAGTCTGGAAAAAAGGCGCTTGAGGGGGGATATGATTGAGACATACAAAATAATGCAGGGTATGTGTAAAGTGGATAGAGGGAAGCTCTTCTCTCTCTCCCAAAATACCAGAACTAGGGGACATATACTCAAATTGAGGGCTGGGAGAGTAAGAACTGACAAAAGAAAATATTTTTTCACCTAGCGCGTTGTAAGTCTATGGAACTCCCTGCCACAGGATGTGGTGATGGCATCTGGCCTGGATGCCTTCAAAAGGGGATTGGACAGATTCCTGAAGGAAAAGTCCATCACAGGTTACAAACCATGATGGAGAAATCAGGGTACTTCAAGGGCCAGATGAAGGGGAGTGGTATCAGGAGACAGATATCTAGTCTCATGCGCTCCCAAACGCATCTGGTGGGGTCGCTGTGAGATACAGGACGCTGGATTAGATGGGCCTTTGGCCTGATCCAGCATGGCTCTTCTTATGTTCTTATGTTCTGTTGATGCAACCAAGAATTGCATTGCCTTTCCTGGCTGCCGCATCACACTGCTGACTCATGTTCAATTTGTGGTCCACCAAGACTCCCAAATCCCTTTCACAGGTACTATTCTCCAGCCATGTTTCCCCCATCCTATATCTGTGCAATTCATTCTTTTTACCTAGATGTAGCACCCTACATTTCCCTCTTTTGAAATCAATTCCGTTAGCTTTGGCCCAGCACTCTAATCTACCAAGGTCGTTTTGAATTTTCATCCTATCCTCTGGGGAATTAGCAACCCCTCCCAATTTGTTATCATCTGCAAATTTAATTAGCATACTCTCTATTCCTTCCTCCAAGGCATTAATAAAGATATGGAACAGCACTGGACCCAGAAGAGAACCCTGGGGCACCCCACTGGTCACATCTCTCCAAGCTGAAGAGAGGCCATTTATGATCATCACCCTTTGGGTGCGATCAGTCAACCAATTACAAATCCACCTAACATAGCACTATCTATCCCACTTCCTACTAACTTCTTAGCAAGAATATCATGGGGAACCTTATAAAAGGCCTTACTAAAGTGCAGATAAGCAATATCCACAGCATTCCCCTCATCCACCGGGCTTGTAATTCTATCAAAGAAAGAGATCAAATTAGTCTGGCATGACTTTTTTTTAAAGAAACCCATGTTGACTTCTTGTAATGACAGCATTATTTGTTAAATAATTGCAGGTGCCTGTTTAATAATCTGCTCTAGGATCTTTCCAGGAATTGAAGTCAAGCTGACTAGGCGGTAATTATTTGGGTCCTCTTTTTCCCCTTTTTTGAAGATGGGGACAACATTAGCCCTCCTCCAATCGATGGGGACTTCCCCTGTTCTCCGGGACTTCTCAAAGATTATTGCCAATGGTTCTGAAATTACTTCTGCCAGTTCTTTTAATGTCCTTGCATGTAATTCATCTGGCCCAGGAGACTTAAATTCATTTAATGTTTCCAGGTGTTCCTGTACCAGCTCTCTACTTATTCTATGTTGCTATATCCATCCTACCTCATCTAGTCTTTGTCCCAGCGGATCTCTTTCTTCCTTTTTGGAGAAAACATTTGTTCCTCAAAGTCTTTTTTTCCCTCTCTTTTCATCTTCTTAGATTTCTTTTGCAAGAGTTTGCATTTCTTTTTATTTTCCTCATTTGGGGAGGATTTCCATTCATGGAAAGACCTCTCCTTGCACTTTCGAGCCTCTCTAACTCCACTCGTTAACCATGCTGGCACCCTCTTGTCCCCCATAATTACTATTTTGCCCCTGGGCTGTGTGATCTCCATTGCTGCAGATGGCCAGGGCAGGCCCCAGGCCATGCAGTCTCCCCTTCTGCCACCAAGTGCCTGGGCAGACACCCCTTGCCTGCGCAGCTGTGGGGATAGAGGCAAAGGAGATGGCACTGAGAGCCCCCGGAACATATTAAGTATCCATTAATTTATGAAGATGTTTAAATTATTACAAGTATTTTGGTTTGTGAGCATATTTCTGGAACAAATTATGCTCATATACCAAGTTACTACTGTAACTATAAAAGACAGATGAAGTGGTGGCAGCAGGAACAAAAAACAAAACTGATAGCAAAACCTCAGAAAATGAAACTAACTGGAACCATGTACTGTATATGCACAGGGTTTGAGCTCAGGTTCCCCCTTCTTCTCACTGAATGACCACTTTATTCACTGTTTGGAGAGAATTGAAGGAGATATAATTTTCTTTGTGTACTTTTAGCACATTGATGATTTCTTGTTTTGATTGATTTCTGTCTGTTCTTTATAAACTGGAAAAAAACAGTTCCTTATCATTGAACTGTTCCATTCAGTTCAGAGCACAACAAGTAAAAAGCAAAAAGAAAATACATCTATCTGAATTTATTCTGAAATAAGGAAGAGGCTAGTAATCAAATACTGTTACTCTGCTTGACTTATAATTATTTTAAAACTGAAGCCTTTTTAGAGACAGAAGAATTGTACATTTATTCTGCAAAACCCTGTCAGGGACAAAAAGCAGCAAAAAGGTGATTTAAAAATGGATAAACAAGAACACACACACACAAGTATTAATGAGAGAAACTTTATAATTGTGATATACAGAATAAACAAGTGACTAGCACTAAAGCAGGCACTATTTACCCTTTCTCCATAAAGCAGGTAAAATAATTAACTATTAATACTTAATATCCTCAGCATTAAAGTTGAACTTGTCTAGTGATATTCAAACAGAAAAACAGGAAGTCTACTAGCACTACAGAAGCAATGAGCCCCTAGCACTTTCTGCAACACTGCCATATTTGGCAATAAACACTTTACCTGTGCTCATCTGTTTTCATAGGAGAGTTGAAAGAAACACATTGCACACATGCAGGGCCAAAAAAACAAGCTGTGAACAAAGGTTCTCTCTAAGCTGCATGGCCATATGAATGCCTCTGGCACCCTCTGCTTTTCCATCCCTAATACTACTAGTATTCTTCTGGCTGCAGCAGAAGGGGGGAGTTGCATGCTCATATGGAATACAGCTTCGGCAGAAAGTAGACAACATGTTGCTGTATACTAAAAGCAGTCATGGATGCATGATATGGAAAGCAGAATGAAATGGAAGATAGGCACACAAATTGGAATAAAGCAGGGCAAAAGCATTTTGTCATAAAACTGGCATATTTATCACACTGTTTGCCATCAAGTTAATTCCAACAAATGGCAACCCCTTACAGGGTTTTCCAGGCAAACAATACACAGAAATGGGTTACCAATTACTTCTTGGGAGGGGGGCACATTGGGAATATATAACACACAGGCTGGCTCTTTTGGCATGCAGAGTGAGGAATCAGACTCCCAACCTGCCTAACTCTCTGAGCTATCCAAAGGGTGACCATAAATGGCCTCTCGTCAGCTTGGAGAGCTGTAACCAGTGGGGTGCCCCAGGGTTCTGTTCTGGGTCCAGTGCTGTTCAATATCTTTATTAATGACTTGGAGGAAGGAATAGAGAGTATGCTAATTACTTTTGCAGATGATACCAAATTGGGAGGGGTTGCTAATTCCCTAGATGATAGGATGAAAATTCAAAAAGACCTTGACAGATTAGAGTGCTGGGCCAAAGCTAACGGAATGGATTTCAACACAGGGAAATGTTTCTAGTCGTGTTATAAAGTTCCAATTTACATTGTCAAACACTTTCTCCGCATCAATAAAAAACACTTCCATTTGCTTTTCAGGATATGCCTCATAGCATTCTAGGAAGTTGATGGAATTTATAACATTTGATCTTAAATATCTCTTGGGAAGGAATCCCGCCTGATCTTCATGGATAATATCAAACAATACTCTCTTTAATCTTGTTGCCAAAATTGTTGCAAATATTTTATAATTCACATTTAAGAGTTATTGGTCTGTAATTTCAGAGGTCTTCTGGATCTGTGTCTTCTTTATGTAAAATGACAAACACTGCCTGTCTCCATGTTTTTGGTATTTGCCCCTCTTGCAAAATTTCATTGATCATTTTCTTAAATGGTGCTGCCAACATATATTGAAATTGTAATATTTGGCAGAATTCCCATCATTCCCTGGTGATTTCATCGTTTTCTGTTTTGCAAATACATCTAGAACTTCTTGCATAGAGTACAGCTGATTCAAAATTTCCCGTTGTTGTTTAGTTAGTTTAATATGGTTCTTCCTTTGGATATACGTATTCTTTCTGTTATTCCCCGGGTACACCTCTTTCGCTGTAAAGCGGTGTGTAAAAGTTCTCTACTATTCTTTTGATCTCCTCCGGTTTCACAACGGTTTCTCCATTTTGGTTTTTCAGCCTTGATGTGAAATTTTTAGTTTACTCCCTCTTCAGTTGCTGAGCCAACCATCTTCCAACTTTATTGGCCTCTTCAAAATACATTTGCTAACATATTTTAATTTACTGGCAATATCTACTGTTAGCAAAACATTCAATTTATGCTGCACCATCTGTATCTTCTGTTTTAGTTGTACAGCCATTGGATTTTCTTTCAATTTCATCTCAGCTTTCTTTAAGACAGATTCAAGTTCTGTATATTTTTTTGTTCCTTGCTTTCCTTTCTGCTCCTGTAGTTTGTATTGCTATATCATGGAATGCTGTTCTACCAGCTTCCCATATTGTTCGTGCAGACATACCTTGTGTTGAATTCCTTTGAAAGTAGTCTCTCATCTCATCTCTTATTATTTTGACTGTATCTTCATTTCTAAAACTATTTGTATTTAATCTCCATTGTGTTCCAGCATTACTATAGAATGGTCTGATATTGTTCTAGAAAGAATTTGTGTCTTTCAAGTTTTTCATCCAAGTTCTGGGAATCCAACATGCATCAATTGTAGACCATGACTGGTGTCTATCTGAGGAGAAGGTATAATCTCTAAGTTTCAGGTAACTTGTTCTCCATGCATCTACAAGAGTTAATTCCTCAGCCAGCATGAGAAATGCTCTAGGTAACAAATAACAATTTTCTTTTCTTCTTTTTTTGTTAGTTTAGTAGAGTCAATTTCTCTATCAAAAACTGCATTAAAGTTGCCTACTATACAGCATTACTCATATTCTCTTAGGTTCACATTTCTGTATAGCTTTTCAGAAAAATATCTTCTGATTAGAATTTCATGCATCGATAATGATCAAAACTCTTTCTTTACCTTTGGTGACTTCTACCATTACAACTTGACCATCTCCTGATGTATGTATCGATTTTGGTTGCAACATTTCTTTAACATAGATAGCTACACCCTTCTTCTTCTCTTTTTCAAGTGCGGAAAATACTGTTCCCAATTTTTTATTTTCCATCAGTCTTAAATCTTTTTTCAGATGTGTCTCCTGGAGACAAATTATATCCATATTTAATTTATGTAGATAATGGAATACTTTGTTTTTTGTGGTGATTTTAGACCATTTATATTTAATGAGCACAAACTCCAATTTCCTTTAGTCATTTTTGGTTCTTTTATTTATTATCTTTATATTTCTCTTGTTCCTTAGTTTTCGCTCTAGTTCTTCTCTCTGGTTTTGGTGCTGCTACTCCTCTCTCATCCTCTGAAACTGAATCTTCATCTTGTGATCCCTCTTTTCCTTCTTCTCCTTCCTCTTCAGGTTCCTGGGTCCCTACTGCCTCCTCTGATTGCAAGTTTATCGGGATCTTTTGGGCCTTCATTGTCGAGTTAATGTAGAATCTCTGCATTGAATTTTCAAATGTTAAGTCTTCAGGTAGTAGCCATCTGTAGGGAATTGATATAGTAGCTCTAAGAAAGATGGTTAATTTATCATGTTTTCTTTTAGCTCTAACTTTCCAAGGAGTAACTTTCACAGTTCTGCCATCCCGTATAAGCTGTTTATCACCAATTGCCCTCAACAATTTATGATAAACTTAATCTGAATTTCTCTTGGTAGATGGTTCTTCCTTATATAGGTTGAGGAAACCCTACAAACAGAGTCTATATTTGTTTGAATTTCTTTCTCACACAGAGACAATTCTGAAAAAGGATCTATTGTGACATCTAATACTTCTGCTTTTTAAGGTCTGGTACATTCTCAAGACATGAGATGCATGATCCATTTGGATCTGCATTATTGCGGTCTCATGTTGTAATCTTCCTTGTTCAGCTTTTCTCAGATGTTCTTCATTCTGTTCTGCAGTTTCCTGTGCTTTTTTGGCAATTACAGTTAGATCTTGTGTGGCTTGCTTCTGAATCAAGATCTCCTTTGACATTTCTGTCATTTGTGCATCAAAGCTTTGAATGCTTATTTTCATTCCTTGTATATTCTTTGTCATCTCCTCCATCCTTGAGTTGATATCCTGATTTTGTTCTTGATGCATAAAAAGGAAACTTGCTGGGCCTGAAGATTAACTGTAGTAGCCATAATTTTTTTCAAACATCTCGTGTGTTCATTTGAGGTTCCTGGGTGATCAATTTGGTTAAGGTGGGTTCCACTGCAGGTGATGAACGTCCGCTTCCCCCCCTCCCTTTTGCAGCCATCTTCCAAACTGTATCACCTATAAGAACAGCTATTAAAACAGCTACGACCCCCAAATAAGTATCTAAGGCTTCACTCAAGCCAGTTCCCCTTATTCCCCTCCTACTACAAAGTACTGAAAAATTCAAAAATTCAAAACAGTAACCATCAATGTTCAATGTTCAGATCCAGAAAGAGCAGAGGGGAGGGGGAGAAAGGCAAGGGAAGGGAGTATTGCTCATATGGATAGAGAAAAGGCAACAGCAAAAAAGCAACAGTAGAACCCAAATTTCAAGTCAAAAGACCTCTCTTCCCTGGCTCAGAAACCCACAAGATGGCAGTGTCCTTCCATATACCTCTCCCTCTTTCTTTCTCCACCCAAAAGGGGTGGGGGTTGATCTTGATTCCCACTTCCACTGACGCAGCTTTCACTTGTCCATAAGAAAAAACAACACTGGGAGAGGTTTTTTTTTAAAATATTCCACCACCATTAGGTCCAATAGATGATCCAAATGGAGAATGGAGGAATCTCTCTTTGGTCCGCCTTGTAACAGAGTCTTAAAACTCAAAGAGAGAATGAACGAAAAAATCCACAGTAGTAGGTAGTAGTCCCATTCACAAGTCAGAAAGAGAAAGCAAAACTCCAATTAATCCTTATGAGAGTTCATGGCATTGAAACATCTGTATCACTAATCCAAAATTCTTCACCAGATAAGACTTACTTATGGTTCAATTTCCATTAATCAAGAAGAAGAAGAAAAGAAGCTTTCCAAAGGCTTTCATGAGAACTTTTCCAGGAGTTTTTTTTAATTGCTCTTTAAACGTCTCTGTACTCCTCCTTTCTTCACACACCATGGCATCTATTTCACCATTGCTTTCCTCCCCCTCTGCTTTGTATTTTTCACCTCTCCAGCCCTCTCGATCTCTCAGTCTCTTATTATCTCAGTCTCTTAATATCTAAGTCTCTTATTATATCTTTACTAGTCCATCTCAGCATTCACAAAGAAAAAATAAACTGCTTATTCTTATTGTCCAAATATCTACTGAAATATTTCCATGCCTTCCTCTACTGCTGGCTTTCGGACTGACGCCATTTTCCCTGGCTGCACAGGGACTCTGCCACTGCAGTATGCAATATCCTGGAGTCCAGGATTCACCAAGTGACCCCTTATGCCTGAGCCGGGTGCATCTCCTTTTCAGAATCTGCACTCCTCTCCTGGAGGCAGATTAGGGTTACCTCAAATCCTCAAAATTCCCTCAAGAAGTGGAATCCCAGGGAGATTTCCCAGGGATTGTCCACTCACCATCCTAGACTCCTCCCTGTCCAAAATTTAAATGCTTTTTGGCAAAAATCTCTCTAAAGATCGTGTTCTAGTTAAGATACATTATAGTCCAAAGGTTATTCAACACAAAATTAGTTTTTAATTATGTAGCATGAGGCGGTATTAATATTTTCACAATGCTATGCTCTCTCAGAGGTTTCTGGTTATTTCGGGCAATTTTTCTATCTAGATGCTTGGTTTTGTTATTTTCAAAAGTGTGCATGTGACTCTGCAATGATAACATGCCTCCTTCATAGCAAAAAAAATTAAATGAAATAATCATCAGAATTGAGAAAAAGACCTCAATCCCATTGTTCCTCTGCAAATCTAAGTACACAGAATCAATCCCCTTACCACTTAGGTGCTACGTTTCAAGTTCAATGAAGAGAAGGTTGCTTGGCATGGAATAGATCTGCACAAGGAGTGTAACGTAAATTAAGAGTGAAGAAGCCTGTCTTTAAGGCCAAATGTAAGCATCTCTAATATTATGCTGAAATGCCTGGACTGCAGCAGATCTGAAATCATAAAGGAATGTAAGCAAAGCTGAAAGATGTATTCCATCCAAGAAACAAGTGAACTCTGATTGGCTTAAGAGGACATGTGACTGGTTTTCCCATGCTAGGAAGAGAGACGGAGAGAGATAGAGAGAAGGATCTTTCCTGAATGGTTTTCTGCATATGGACTATTGCTAATGCTTAACAATGTAGTCTTAGAATTAGTGAGGCTTTTGCCTCTGAAGCTTGCTTTAGATTTCTTTATGTTAGGAAGGGAAATAACGTGTTTTTATTTTTCAGGAAGACAATATTCCTTTGAAATCTCATCAGTTAAATAAAAGCTTTTACTTATTATTTAAATGAAGGTGCCTTGCTAAGTACTTAATGAATAATTGTTTTGGCAAGCAAATACAGCCAGTCCGGGAGATTATTAAAGAGCCCATTTAGAAGGGGAACTAACTCCTCCAGATACCAGTTAACAGCCACTGCGGTTGTCTGAAGACAGATGGACCTGGGCAGAGGAGCAGCCCCCAGTAAATTTCTGTTACAAGGAGCAATGTTTGAGGAGGGAGGGTAAGCAGTAAAATGACGGGGAAACCTTTTGAGCACAGTACTCCACATCTTGAGATCTTTATGGGAGGAAGTCCCGCCCACCAAGACATGCCGGCAGCCTGATCTTAGAGCTCTGTGCCGCGATCTAAAAAGAGCTTTAAAACTACTGTTTAAATGCCGTGGTGCCGTGAGTAATGCATCAATAAATTACTCGGGTGTCAGGAGAAGCAATATATGTGTTTTTCTAGAGTAGATAAACTTGATTTATAAGCAAAAGGAGCTACTTTCGGTTTTGCCTGCTTGATTCTGCTGGCCGCTGGCTGCTTAGAAAACTGCATCCCGGCTGCTTGGAAAGTTACCAGATGATTACAAACAGTTAGACTTTCTGATGCCTGCCTTTTGACTAATTATATGCCGGGTAAGAGAGCAAAAAAGAAACTCCAGCCAATAGGTTGGACTAGGAAATTATCTGATACAGCACACAATCGCCCAGCTCTACAGCGTATCGAGCATCCCCCAGAAAATGGAGGGGTAAAAATGGCGTCAGGATCTGAGAAGGGAAAGAGGGAGACTACTCCTCCCCCCGCAGATCAAGACTTCATGAAGGAACTGCGTTTAATGAGGACGGAGCTAGCTAGCATCATGAGTGTTAATCAACAGGACGTGATACGTAGAATTGATGGCCTTTCAAAGGATCTCCAAAGCACTAAACAAGATTTATCACATGAAATAAAGTTAAATGGCCAGCGGCTTGATAATTTGGCAGGAGAATTTAAAAATCTGGAGATACGTGTAACGGAAAACGAAACTCAAATTAACTCTCAGAAGCAGGCTTTACTCAAAACTAATAAGAAACTGACTTATATTGAAGATTACTCCCGGAGGCAGAACGCCAAACTGATTAATTTTGTTATTCAAAAGAAGGGGGCATCATTAAAACAGGAAGTTTTAACTTGGTTTAACTCCTTTCTGCCCAAACAACTAGAGGACGACGATTTAGAGAGAGTTCATTATCTGGGCAAGTCAAGAGATGGGGCCCCAAAACCAGTGATAGTAAGATTTGCTTCTTATGTAAATAAAGAGTGTCTTATGTCTTCAATTAGAGCCAATCCTAATATTCTTAAGAGAGGAGATGCAACTGTGCAAGTTTTTCAAGATTTTTCTAAAGAAACTGCTGATTGGCGTAAATCGATGAGACCAGTCACAATCATATTAAGGAAGAACAACTATCGCTATTCTTGGGGCCACCCCCTATTTTTGAAAGTTTGGAAAGGCTCTGTTCAACACACTATTCACTCTCTAGAAGAAGGCCAGCATCTTCTTGAAGCATGGAACATACAAGACGACTCAGGTTCTGCCTGTCCTCCCCCGGGAACTTCAGTGGCAACATCAGGACAGTGAATTTCTCTCTTTTTACTCCAGCTCCAGAAATCTTCGATGAAGATGAAGAATATTTGAAACTCATTTAACTTACTCCTCTCTCTTTCCCCCTCTCTCACCTCCTATCATCCCCTTTGTTTTCTTCTTTTACTCTTCTCCCCCTTTTCCCTTCCACTTCCCTTCCCCCCCTCTCCCCCCCTTTTTTCCCCCAATTTTAATTTTTGTTTTTGGGGTGTTTTTTTTTCTTTTTTCTTTTTCATTATCCCTTTTCTTCCCTTCCCCCCTCCTCTCCCCCCTTCCCTTTTTTTGTTTTTGTTTGTTTGTTTGTTTGTTTGTTTTTGAGGAGGTGGTGGTGGTGAGAGGGTGGTTTAGAGGGGGGTAGAATAAACTTATAGAATTTACAGTAACACGCTACTTAAGAGCTAATGAGATCTAGGTTGGCTAATGTCTGTGGACGACCTCCTCCCTCCCATCCCCTTGATGCACATGCTAAACAGTATGATAGCTGGTGGGGTGGGAGAAAAGAATAGTTTTTTAGGGTGGAGGATTAGATTTATTTTAGTTTATTTTTTATTAATTGATGGTGTTTTTACTTTTGTATGCACAACGGGACCATTCCAGAATATTGAAACCAAAAGAAATAGGTTATGGGAAAGTTTATAAAATTAGCAACGTTGAATGTAAAAGGTCTGGGGTCATTTTCGAAGAGAAATAGAATTGAAGCGATGATCAAAAGGCACAAAATAGATATTGCCTTTTTGCAAGAGACTCATCAAATAAGAGATGGTATTAATGAATTAAAAATTCCAAATGTTGATATTTATGAAAAAAGTTTTGGCACATCTAAAGCAAGAGGGGTTGCCATTATAATCTCAAGGAATTGTGAATGTGTTGTTGAAAATGTGGTAAAAGATTCAGAAGGTAGATATATAATATTGCAAGTTCTAATGGGGAAAGATCATTACACTTTGGTTAATCTGTATGCACCAAACGTTAACCAAGGCCGCTTTTACAATCTCCTTTGGGATCAGATTGAATTGGTTAAAAAGGGGTATTTAATAATGGCAGGGGATTTTAATATGGTCTTAGATAAAATTAAAGATAAATCGGTATGTAAAAAGGAAGAGTGGAGGACAAGACACACAACTCTAGCAAAGTTTATAAATACAACAGGATTGAAGGATGTCTGGAGAGAACTGAAAGGAGATGAAATAAAATACACCTTCTACTCACCAGTGCACAAAACCTATTCTAGGATAGATTTTGTGTTTGTTTCACAAAGCCTAATACCCAAGATAAATAATACCGAAATTGAGATCATAAAAACATCTGATCATGCTTTAATGTCGATTGATTTAGCAACAAATAAAAATTATAGAGAAGCTAAAAGGTGGAGAATGAATTTAAAAATATTTCAACATCCAGAAGTGCTGGAAAAGGTTAAAAAAGATTGGTTGGAAACTTGGGATATAAACGAAAAGGCAGGTAGCCAAACGCCAATCATATGGGACACCCTGAAAGCGGTAGCTAGAGGCCTTATCATAAAAGAAAATATTAAAACTAAAAAACAGGAAGAACTCAATAAAAAATTAGAAAAATTAATAGCAGATTTAGAATCCCAATTCTTTCTTACTAAGGATAATAAGATACTGAGGTTGATTGAAGCAAGGAAAAAAGAGTTAGAAGATCTAGATTTACAACAAACACAAAGGAATCTTCTGTACCTAAAAAGAAATTTTTTTGAATACAGCAACAAGAACTCAAAACTTTTAGCCAGATTAGCACAGAAAAGACAAGACAAGAATACAATAGGGATTATAAAAGACTCCTCAGGTAAGACATGCACACAAATGAAGAAAAAGTTGTTAGCTATACAAGAGTTTTATCAGTTGTTATATACTGCAAAAAATAAACCTAAGGAGGATATAGAAAGGTACATCACTAAGAATTTAAAGAGGGTCTTGGAACAGGAAGATATGCTGGAAATGGAAAAGCCTATTACAGACCAAGAGATAAGCGAGTTAATAGACAAATTAAAGAATAATAAAACGCCCGGAGTGGACGCTCTGGGACCTGAATTTTACAAACTTTTTAAAGCAGTATTAATACCTAAATTAAAGAAGCTATATAATGAAATTTTGGATGGAGAACAAATTCCGAGATCTTGGACCCATTCTTTAACTATTTTAATTCCAAAACCTAATAAAAATTTAATGGATATTGGGTCATACAGACCAATATCCTTATTAAATCAAGATGCTAAGATTTTCACAGCAATTTTGGCTAAAAGAATGAATAAATTTATAGCTAAATATATTAAAGAGGATCAATGTGGTTTTATCAAAGGTAGACAAATGGCAAATATTATTAGAAGGAATTTGAATGTTCTTTATGAAATGGGAAAGAGTACTACTAAAGCTGGGATGTTATCTCTAGATCTTTTTAAAGCTTTTGATTGTGTTCAATGGCCCACATTAAAAATATTGTTAAAAAAATGGGGATTTGGGAAATCCTTTTTGGGAGTAACGGGCACTTCCTCAATAATAGTTAATGATGGATTGACTGAACAAATCACCCTAGGCCGAGGAACTAGACAAGGATGTCCTCTTTCTCCAGTCCTTTTTTGTATTGTTATAGAGCTCCGGCAAATGCCATAAGGGACGATAAATCTATTAAAGGTATAGGGAAAGATGGGGCAACTAAAATCAGTTTATTCGCAGACGATGCTCTTTTGACTATTGTAAACCCAATAGAGAATATTCAAAGAGTAAAAACTCATTTAGAAGAATTTGGAGAAATAACAGGATTATGTGTAAACTGGCAAAAATCAGAGAGTTTATTGTTCAATTATGGAAAACATGACTTAAAGATGATTGAAAAATCTGGACTTAAACCGGGAAAAAGCATTAAATATCTAGGATTAGAACTCCATAAAGAATTTACTAAAACTAAAGAAAGAAATATTTTGAAATTACAAGAAGAGATGAAAAACAAATTATCCTACTCTAAACTAAAATTATCGTGGTTTGGCAGAACTGCATTGATAAAAATGAAAATACTTCCAAAAATTAACTTTATTTTTAAAATGTTACCGGTTCAGTTTTTAGAAAAGGAAATTAAAACTCTCCAAGACATGATAAATAGGTATTGTAATGCAGGGAAAAAATCAAGAATAAATAAAAGTCTATGGTATAGATCTCAGAAAGAAGGAGGAATAGGTATACCCAATATAAAAAATTATTATATAGCCAGTCAACTTAGTTCTTTGGGGGAAATTCTTTTTAAACCACAGAAGCTAATATGGTGGGAGCAAGAGTCTTTGGATATAAAGGGGGAAATAAACACATTTTTATTCACGGAAGTTAAAAACAAAGTAAGGATTGACAACCCCCTATTGAATAGTTTAATTGTTACATGGAGAACATATAGGAAAATCTTGTCTCCGAAGGGATCCCCACTGGCTTTAGTTACTGACTTGGAAAGCTTTCCAGACAACTTGAAGCATTATTTGGAGTTATTTAAAATTAAGAAAATAGCTAGAATAAAGGATTGGATGCTCAAGATTAAAACAATTCAGGATATAAAAAATATTTTGCAACCCAGTGATTTAACATGGTTAAATTATATTCAACTAGGAAAATGGATGAAGGACTGGGGAAAGAGAAATAATCAAATCAGAGAATGCACAAAATTTGAACATTTCCTACTATCGCTTGAGTCTGAACAGGAAAATTCAGAGAAAGGAATAACACGTAAAATATATAAAATACTAGGGGAATTATCAGAAATGAAGGAGTTAAACACCTTGAGAGCAATATAGTATATGCGGTCCAATGCAGTGAGGAGACCTTAATTGGGGAAACCAAACAGCCATTAAACAGAAGGATGGCCCAACAAGGAGGGGTAACAGCTCAGGTCCAGAATCAGCAACACCTCCATTTGAAGGAGAAAAGGGCACTCAGAATTTTGAGATCATTATTAGACAAAGAAGAGAGGTCAGGTTTGAAAGAGGATTAAGGGAGGCCATTCATGTGAGCATTGAAAATCCCTCCCTCAACAGAGGTGGTGGCCTCCGGCATAGTTTATCTGTCAAGCTGTGCTTTCCACACTACCAAGACAAATCAAAAAGCCTTTACCACCAAGGCCATAGCTAACGACCATTAACGACCCTTTCTTGATAGGTTTCAGCACCTTAAGCCATGGTTCACCTCAAGGCTAAGGATACCATTGTCTCTCTAACAAGCCTATTTAGTTCATCTGATGAGCCTAATTGAGGCCAGGGTGACTAGAGGTCAAAGTGTCAGGGTTTGCACCAGCTGCATTCAGACCGATGAAGCTGTTTGGATGAACAGCGAAACGTTTCTATCTCTCAAAAAAAAAAGAAGTCCAGTAGCCATGACTCAACTCCCAGATAAACGCACCTGGATGACTGAGAATCTTCACAGACCTTGAGAGAAGTTTGGAAATAGTCCCTTAATGTACAGATAGAGAAAAAAGACTGGAAGAAAATTTGGAATATGAGAATTTTGAGATCATTATCGGTCAGGATAAAAGAAAACTATTCAAATTGGTTTCTAGATGGTATTTAACCCCAGTAAGACTAAATAGAATGAATCCTGCTTACTCTAAGAGATGTAGAAATGTGGAAAAAGAGTTTGGTACTTACTTGCATCTTTGGTGGGAATTAAATAGTCCAAAGGTTCTGGAAAAAAGTGTTTTTAGAGCTAAGTAATATGATTAAGATGGATATAGATTGTAATCCAGAGATAGCATTATTATCATTGTTAACAATTATGTTGTTACAACAAAGGAACTAATAGCAAATTTTATGACAGCTGCTAGATTAATTATAGCAAAAAATTGGAAGTCAAAACTAGAATTCAAGATGGAAGACTGGTATAATGAACTTTGGGATATAGCTATAAACGATAAACTGTCCTGCAGTTTAAAGGTTAAACGAGGAGAAATGAAAAAAGACATTTTCTACGATATCTGGGGTAAATTTTTAGATTATGTACTAGTCGAAGGAAAAGGGAAAGAGTCCACGAATATCTCACAACAATTCTGGAGAAGAGAACTTTAAGAAGACTACTAGAAGAATAGAAGATGGAGCAACGAATAAGAATGTCTGGATGGCCCCGTGGGATGGGGGTGCACTTATATTGTTTGTTGTATTTTTTTTATTTTAATTTTCTTATGTCGTTGTATGTAGTTTAAAATTTAATAAAAAAACATTAAAAAAAAGAGATCTTTATGTGTATAGTAGCCTGGGGGATATCATATTATTCTCACTCTCTCCTTTGAGGAGAAAAACCTGTAATGGCAGCAGACCGTAAAAGAAACCCAGTTTGGGAATATTTTAATGAAGTTCCTCTACTACAGGCCTGCCCGAAAGGTAGACCACGGGCTACTGGTAGCCCACGAAGGGTTCAAATGTAGCCTGCCGGCCATCAATAAAAAAAGTGAGGGGATAAGTTTTCCAACCCTCCCTCCCCCATCCCAAGGACCACCACTGCCCCAGCAAAGTTCTGGGTCTGCCAGCCCACTGTCTCAGCTGAGCATGGCAATTCAAGGGCCATGAAATCTGTTCCCTCCAGAACAGTTTCATTGGTTTTCAATGCATTCCTATTGGAAACCACTGCTCTACTTACAAAAGTTTTTACTTATGAGCATGTGCTCGGAACGGATAAAATTCATAATTAGAGGTTTTAGTGTAGTAGCCCTCAGACACTTTGGGCTGGAAAAAGTAGACCTAAGCCTGTTCAAAGTTGAACAGCCCTGCTCTAAACCATATACAGCTGATATTGACAGCACCAAATGCAGGGGTGGGGGGAGAGAAAAATATATTAGAAAAGAGGTTTGAGATTCCCTGGCAAGTCACCTCGTTGTTGCTGCAGATGCATTTTTCAAAGACTTGAACAGACTTGAACAGAGTCTGTTCAAAGACTTGAACAGAAAGAAGGAAGAAAAGGGGGGAGTTTGGGGGGGCAGAAATAGCACTGACACACCAGAGAAAGAGAGAGACATCCTCTGCAAAGCCAGGGTGCACCGTGGACTTGCTAGAAAGAGGTGCAGGGATTATGGGTCGTTTTTCTCTCTCCCTCCCTCCCTCCCTCTGTGCCTCCATCCACCCCTTTCCTTATGCTGATTGGAGCTGCTTTTTCCTCTCCTCCTCCTTCTCGGAGCTCTCCTGCCGCCACTTCTCGGCCATGATGACCCGACTCGATGGAGGAGAGGCAGTTCTCAACAGGGCAGAAGAGCACAAGGCACGGCCTTGCTTTCCCCAGGCTCCATGCACAGAGCCCTTGGCAAAAGCAAGGAAGTGCCTTGCAAGCACACAAGATGCTGCCTTGCATTCGCCAAGGGCTCTGGGCATGGTGCCTGGGGAAAGCAAGACAACTCCTTGTGTACTTGCATCCTGCTGACTTTTTTTGCCAAGGGCTCTGTGCACAGCTTGCTATAGCGGGCGGAAGTTTTCAAAGGGCTGCAGCCGAGGTGTCATCAGCTATAGGCTCCTTGAAAACTGCCCACCTGACACAGCGATCTGATCTTCACCCCACCCATGCTGCTTGGAAGGCAAGTGGCAGGAGCAGATCGCCACCACTGCTTCCTATCCAAGCCGGATGGGCTGGGCACAGATCAATGGGTCCCTGTTTTGCCCACCAATTTGGTGGGCAAAGCAGGGACCCAGAGATCCTCACCAAGCCTGGACTATTCCCTTGCAAGCAGCCCAGGGTTGGCCAGGATCAATGGTACCTAATAAGACAAATGCAAACCGGAAGGAAAAGCTCATCTTGCAAGTTCTCCTATCCCTGGAAACTGCATTCGTCTTACGATTTTTTGTCTTAAGGGACATTTGTCTTACGAGGTATTACTGTATTTAAGAGAATATATATAAACCATATATTTCTAACAACTACTTATAAGATACAATTTGCTTATCTAATGCCCATGCACTGGACATGCCCAGCAGATGTTTTATCCAAAAGTTGGGGGGGGGGAGGCTTTACTAGAAAGGACAGTGGAACAAGCTAGATGGATGAATGTTTACAACAGACAGCTCAGTGTCTTTGTGTACCTGTTAAAATGCAGACAGGGGGATTTTTAAATTAAATGACAAGCATTTGCAGCCTTGTCATAATTTCTAAACCAGGCCTGCCCAACAGGTAGACCGTGGGCTACTGGTAGCCCGCGAAGGGTTCAAAAGTAGCCCGCCAGCCATCAATTAAAAATGTGAGGGGATAAGTTTTCCAACCCTCCCTCCCCCATCCCAAGGACCACCACTGCCCCAGCAAAGTTCTGGGTCTGCCAACCCACTGTCTCAGCTGAGCGGGGCAGTTCAAGGGCCATGAAATCTGTTCCCTCCAGAACAGTTTCATTGGTTTTCAATGCATTCCTATTGGAAACCACTGCTCTACTTACAAAAGTTTTTACTTATGAGCATGTGCTCGGAACGGATAAAATGAATAAGTAGAGGTTTTAGTGTAGTAGCCTTCAGGCACTTTGGGCTGGAAAAAGTAGATCTTGGCCTGTTCAAAGTTGAACAGCCCTGCTCTACTACATGAACAAACAAAAAGGTGAAGAAGAAGATTAGTGAGCTGCAGAAGAGAGTATATTTTAAGTCTTTCATGTGTACCTGGCTGATTGTAGTCAATGACTATCAGTCTGTTTTTTTAAAATATATATATTTTAACCACATCAGTTAACAAACATGGTAAAGTTAAAGGTCCCCCTTCCAGATGCATGCTAGTTGAGTCCCCCTGGTGTCTGCGGGTTGGGGAACTCCCTCACTTTTGGGGGGGTGACTCTCTCCGTGAAGGATGGGGTCCGCAGTTTGGGTGCCCTACTGGACCCAGCACTCACCATGGAAACCCAGGTGGCGTCAGTGGTCCGTTCCGCTCATTGCCAACTGCGGAGGATTGCCCAGCTGCGGGCCCTCCTTGACATCAGGGCGTTAACTACGCTGGTTCATGCACTTGTAATCTCGAGAATAGACTACTGTAGTGCTCTCTACGTGGGGCTCCCCTTGAGGTTAATGCAGAGATTGCAGCTAGTGCAGAATACAGCTGCCAGACTTCTAACGGGGCAAAGAAGGCACCAACATATTACCCCTGTGCTGGCAGCCCTGCATTGGCTGCCGGTACGCTACCACAATGACTTCAAGGTTTTGGTGTTAACATACAAAGCCCTAAACGGTCTGGGACCTCAGTATCTGACAGAGCGGCTCCTCCCAAGAAGAACTGCCAGGATCACCCGTGCCAGCCAGGCAGGACACCTGGGACTCCCAACCCCGAGGGAGGCCCGGAAAGCTGTCACAAGGAGTAGGGTCTTCTCGGTGGTTGCTCCCCAATTATGGGACCATCTCCCCCCTGAAATTCGGCTGGCACCCTCGCTTCAAATTTTTAAAAAACTATTGAAGACCTGGTTCTATAGAATGGCATTCCCTGATTCTTTAAACATTTAGTAAGACACTATTTTTAAACCATTTTATCAAATCTCTTCCCATTTTTAGCTTCATTTTAGCTTCATTTTAGTTTTTGTTGTTGATTTATGTATATTTTATTTTATTTTGTACCTTGTATTTTGGTTTTTAAAATGTATTCCTTTGTTTGTTGTTACATGTTGTAAACCGCCCAGAGTAGCCCTTGGTCTAGATGGGCGGTATAAAAGTCAAATAAATAAATAAATAAATAAATAAATAAATAAATAAATAAATAAATAAATAAACTCTAGGGACGGTGCTCATCTCCATATTCAAGCCGAAGAGCCAGTGTTGTGCAAGTCTGTGGCCATGTGGCCGGCATGGCTGCAAGGAAACATTGCTAAAACAAAACAAACAGGCCACAGTCATATACCCCCTAAAATATACACCAGTGGTTCTGAAACACTTTGGAGTCATGGTTCCCTTTACTTACTAGCCATTAGACATGGCTCCCCAATATAGTAGAACTGCCATATCCATGGGATCAGTACCTTCACGGTTTCAATCATCCACTTCTTGGGGAAAAGTATAAAAATGAAAAATAAAAACACAAATACATATTTTCAGTGTGTATTACCATAAATGGTCACTAACTGGAACCCGGGACTATGCTATATACAGATGGCTTCATGGAAACATGCCGCATGGCCTGATTTCTCTGAGAGAAACAGCTTTTGGGAAAATTGAGTAGCTACATGTTTTTCAAGGGATTGGGAGACAAGGAAGATTCCCTTCTGAATAAGGGAGCAGGAAACCCAGTTCTGAGACAGGGTTCTCTCTCTCTCTGTCATGCACAGACATCATAGAAGATGCAGGTAAATGCAGCAGGATATTTTAGTGGGTGGGTGGGTGAAAAAGGGAAGGGAAGGATTCCATGGTCACACACCCCAAGATGGATTATCTGGCACCCCATGGCACCACAGTGCAGTTTGAGAAACACTGATATACAACAGAGATGTAGAAGCACTTCACTACAGAGATCATTACAAGATCATGTTCAAGATCAGAAGGATGTTCAGTACTAAATCTGCAAAAGTAATCAGAATTCTGATGTCTTTAAGAACTGCAAAAAAGTCTTGATATTCCAGGATACAATATTTGGGTGAGTGGGTGTGGAATGAATATTTTTAAATAATGTAACCTTGAATAAACCTCTGCAAAAAGGAACTTCCTCAGTAATAAATATTTTGAACTACAGATACATTATCATACAGTAATCCACTGCCACAATGCAGTTCACATATTACCATCCCAGTATATCACAGATTTTTTTCTTAGGAGAAGCACGCACCACCAGCAGTCTCAGACCTGTTTGCTGAGGAGTCAGGAGGGGGCTAAAAGCCACTCTTTGGAAGTGCGCTGCCAGGAGGAGCAGCCCAAGGTCAGTTTGCTGAGGTGCCAGGAGGGTGTTAAAAGCCTCTCTTTTGAAGTGCGCTGCCAGGAGGAGCAGCCCAAGGACAGTTTGCTGAGGTATCAGGAGGGAGTTAAAAGCCTCTCTTTGGAAGTGCACACCAGCAGGAACAGCCCATGTATTTTTGCTGAGATGTCAGGAGGGGGTTAAAAGCCTCTCTTTGGAAGTGCACACCAGCAGAAACAGCCCAGGTCTATTTGCTGAGGTGTAAGGAGATGGTTAAAAGCCTCTCTTTGGAAGTCAACTGCCAGGAGGAGTAGCCCAAGGTAAGTTTGCTGAGACGTCTGCATTTCGCGGATTTTCCTTTATCACAGGTAGGTTGGGCACCTAACTCCTGCGATAAATGGGGGAGTACTGAATGTAAAAAACCAAACTATGCAAAATAAAGCCTATTTCCAGGGCTGTAACAGGTGGGTCACAATATTTTGGGTGAATATACGAATAAAATGAGTTGAGCATAGAAAGAATAGAACACTAAATGAGTAAGCATTAGGAATAGCTATTATACCAAGTAACAGACAACACATTAAGTTTC
The DNA here is from genome assembly GCA_037367245.1 of Phrynocephalus guinanensis. Taxonomy (NCBI): domain Eukaryota; kingdom Metazoa; phylum Chordata; class Lepidosauria; order Squamata; family Agamidae; genus Phrynocephalus; species Phrynocephalus guinanensis. The sequence goes on along the minus strand of CM074741.1, from coordinate 94,104,404 downwards.
ATGACATATTTACTCCCTTAGTACTACAGTAGTCCACTGCCACATTGCAGTTCATATATTATGGTCCCAGTATACTGTGGATTTTTTCTTGAGAGTAGCATGCTGTGACGTTTACCCTTTTCAGGGCTAAAGTAGCTACACAGGAGGGTGTAAAGGGTTAACAATTATGATCAAATAAGGAGCATGGAGGCGGAGCCCAAGTGCTTAAAAACCTCAGGCTGAGGTGTGTGAAATGGGAGGAGATAGGGAAATGTCAAGAGAAAGGTATGAGACAGATGAGAGGTTTCAGGAAAGTAAAGGACAGAACTTGAGTGGAACTGCTTAGAGTAACTTTCAATTAAGTGTGTGCATGGAAAGCTTGTAACTGAAACAACTTATTGTATTCAATAAATGTTATTTTATTTTATTCAACGTTACAACTTGACTGGGTCTCGGTTATTTAAACTGGCATACCCTGAATGGTGGCAGCGAAAATAAAAGTAGGAGTGTACAGGCCTATGGTCCGTGAAATGAAAACCCTACACATGCTTCCAAAGAATGGCTTTTAACCCTCTCCTGATACCTTAGCAAGCAGAACTTGGGCTGCTCAAGCCGGTGTGCACTTCCAAAGAGAGGCTTTTAATTCCCTCCTGATACTTGGGCTCCTCCTGGCAACACACACCAGCAGCCTCAGATCTGTTTGCTGAGGTGTCAGGAGGTGGTTAAAAGCCAGTCTTTGGAAGTGCGGGCTGCCATGATGAGCCCAAGATCTGGTTGCTGAGGTGTCAGGAGGGAGTTAAAAGCCTCTCTTTAGAAGCGCTCGCCAGCAGGAGCAGCCCAAGGTCAGTTTGCTGAGTTATCAGGAGGTTAAAAACCTCTCTTTGGAAGTGCACACCAGCAGGAGTAGTCCAAGGTCAGTTTGCTGACATGCCTGCATTTCACAGATTTTCCTTTATTGTGGGTGGGTCGGTCACCAAACTTCTATGATAAATGGGGGAGTACTGTAAAAATTTCTCTCCGCTCAAACGAAACTATTTTTAACCATAACTTGCAAAACCATTCTGAAAATAAATACAGTGGTACCTTTGCTTACAAGCATAATCCATTCCAGAAGCATACTCATACAATAAATACTTGTATATCAAAGCAAATTTCTGCATAGGAAATAATCTGGAAATTGAGTCATGGCAACTGGACTTTCTTTTCTTGAGTGAGCAAAACGCTTAACTATTCATCCAAGCAGCTTCATAAATCAGAGGTTAGTTAGTGTTGAGTCCTCCAATTTATAGCTCACATTGATTTCAAATCACCTTGGCCTGAATAGGCTCATAAATTGGACAATGGCCTGAATAGGCCTGTTAGGTGGACAATGGCCTGAATAGGTCATTAGTGGACAATGGCCTGCCCTGCGTGAAACTCCCACGTATGCAACACTTCCCAACACCCATTAAGTATGGGTCCTTCGCTGTGGACTTGCTAGAGGAGATGTGAATTGCTTCTGATTTGTTTTGGAATTTATGAAAGCACAGCTTGATAAGTAGCAGACAGATTCTGCCTGAGGCTTCCACCTCTGTTGAGGGGTTTTCAAAACACACATGGATCTGTCACCTTTAGAGGTTTATTTGCTGAGGGCAAGAGAGGCTTTTTCAGCCACTACTCCCAGACTATGGAGGGATGTCTGGCTCTCACCTCGTCATCCTTCTACCAGAAAGAAAAAAAAATATAAGCAGGCATTTGGCATTGAAATCTGGGTATTTTATGGGATGATGGGTGATCATCATCATACTTTAATAAAATATATGCTTTTACAGTTTTTAATTCCCATTTGATTAATTATTTTAATGAATCATTTTTAATTATTCTTAACCACCTTGAGTTGCTTGTATTGGGAGTCTCTCTCTCTCTCTCTTTCTCTCTCTCTCTGCTTTTTGGGCAATATTTTTGCTGCCACCAACTTCCTTAATTACTATTTTATTTATTCTTTCTATATGTCAGCCAATTAAAATACAAAATTAAAAACAAATTGAATAGTATAAAAATCCTATTTTCAAAACTGTAAAACACATTTTAAAATGCTATACCTAACCTAGCCTCCTGAGGGAAGGAATTTCACAACCTGGAAAGAGAAGGTCCATTAGGTAAAAGCATTACTTAAAAGTGAATTCAGAAACAACAAAGTGCAATCCATCCTGTTTACTGTCTCCTAGACAGTCACTAAGGAAAAGCCTGCCTGAAGATAAAGGTCTTTGCCTGCTTGCAGAAGAACAGCAGATATGGGGCAAGCCTGGCCTCCTATGGCAGGGAGTACCATAGCTTGGGTGTAGCAACAGAGATGGCCCTCTCCTATGTCTCAACCAAGTCCATCTATCAGGATACTGGGGCTGAAAGAAAGATCTTCTTTGATTATCTTAACACTTGGGCACACTCCTACACAGCAATGCATTTTTACTCAATTTGTTAAAGGCTTTATATGTTAAAATAGCACGTTGAATTATGTCCAGAAATCACCTGGCAGCCAATGGAGCTGGTGTGACAAAAGATAACAATCTGGCTGCAGCATTTTGGACCCACTGCAATTTCTGACCACTTTCCACAGACAGTCCTATACTGTTACAATACATGTTACAGTCCCATACATGTTACAGTCCATACAATCCCATATGTTACAATAATCCAGTTGGGATGTAACTAAGTCATGTGTCACAATGGCCAAGTCAGAACTCTCCAGAAACGAGCACAGCTGGTGTAGTAGTTTCAAATGTGCAAAGGCTCTCCTGCCCACCACTGAAACCTGGACATCCAGGCTCCAAAAGTAAACTAGGAGTAACTGCAAATGTAACTTTGGCCTATATTTGTCCAGCTTTAATCAATATATTGCAATCTCTGCAGCCCAAGAATTTAGACAGAACCCTTGGAGAGGTGAAGGTTCCTATTATGTGCTAGTTTTTTTTGCCTTTGTCTTATAAAAGCATCCCAGAAGGGGATGGGTGGGTGAGTGAAGGGGGTGATGAATGCCTCCTTGAAGTCAGGTACTGTCTAACTTCATGTCTAACGGAATCAATCATGAGAATGGAATGGGGGGGGGCTTCCAATATGATTCCCACTGTCTTCTAAGGAACATATGGTGAGAACACTGAAGAGGGCTTTCTCTGTGGCTACACCCAAGTTACAGAACTCCCTACCACAGGAGGCCAGGCTTGTCCCACCTGTGCTGTTCTTCTGCAAGGAGGCAAAAACCTTTATTTTCAGGCAGGCTTTTCCTCAGTGACTGTCTAGGAGACAATAAACAGGATGGTTTATACTTTGTTGTTTCTGAATTCATTTCTAAGTAATGCTTTTACCTAATGTTTTATGTCATTACAGTAGAATCTTCTAAACCACAGGAAGTGTCCACTGACTGACTTAAATGGTCTGAAAATATTACAAGAAAAATCTCTCTCTCTCTCTCTCTGGTTGGAGCTTTTAACATTGGGGCAGGTGCCCTGCTCAGCTTTTTTTTTTCCTTCTCCTTCTTCCCTCCTTATTCTCTCTTTTTCTTTTTGCCCTCCCTGTCTTTCTTCTCCAAGATTCCCCTTTTCCAAGCTTCTCCTCCTCATTGAACCTCCTGAAGTCTCTCTCTCTCTCTCTCTTCTCTCTCTCTCTCTCTCTCTCTCTCTCTCTCACACACACACACACACACACACACACACACACACACACACCACAGAGTCAGGAGGAGGAGGGAAGAGTATGTTTGTGTGTATGGGGGGGCTGCAGCTCAGGACTGAAGCAAGTTCTCCCCCATCCATCCCATCCCTCCTGAGTGAGGATTTTTGCTTGTTTTAACTCTTCCTGGTGGGGGAAGAGTTAAGCAAGAAGCCTCACTTGGGAAGGATCAGAGGGGGATGAATTGCTTCAGTCCTGAGCGGCAACACACAAACATCTGCACCCACACTCTCTTCCTCCTCCTCCTGACTCTGTGGTGTGTGTGTGTGTGTGTGTGTGTGTGTGTGTGTGTGTGTGTGTGTGAGAGAGAGAGAGAGAGAGAGAGAGAGAGAGAGAGAGAGAGAATGAGTGAGGAGGGCTTCAGTGGTAGAAAGAGGAGGGGAGAAGGAGAAGAAGAAAAAGCTGGGCAGGATGCCTGCTTCAACCCAGCAAAGGAGGGGAACAATCTTACCCTCACTTTGTTGGGTTGGGGGAGAAACCTCCTCAATCAACCAACAGCTGAAGGCTGCCTCTCAACAGCTGTTGCCAGTTGATTGAGGGATTCCCCCTGAACCCAGCAATGTGGGTAAGCTTTTCCCCTGCTTTGCTGGCTTTGGCATTTTGACAGCTACACTAGAGTGGCCTTTCAATATGAAGTGCCACCACATGCATGCTGTGTATAGCATTTCTGGAATTGGAGCATGGGTTTCCCATTCGAAAGGAAATCACTGAAACCGATGCACTGGTTCCGGAAACGCTATGCACAGCATGTACGGGGTGGTGCTTTGTACTGAAAGGTAATCATTGGAAATGGATGCTCCAGCAGCGCTTCCTATTGTGAAAAAAAGTCCTAACGGGGCATCCCCATTTCCAATTATTTCCTTTTGTAACTCAAGTTTTTTTTGAGTGATGAATTATACCATGCAGATTGGGAAAAACCTGTTTTAGGTAAGATCTTCAAAACTTGAATCTTACAGTGGAAGCAGACTATGTTCTAGAGAACAGGAAGACTCCCATCGCTCATTATTTGATGATCCACCAAAATCAGGATGGCAGATGGGAAAAGACAAGTTGGAAGGAATGATCCCTGGTTCCAGATCTCTCTAAACTAATGCATAAAGCAAGAGAAAGAAACAATATGAACTTTAGTTCTTGGCACAGACAGGAGACTCCTATCTGGCAGACATTGACAGAATGGTATAAATTACTCAAAAGGAACAGACAAGAAGGGACAAAAAGTAGTGTTATTTGCAGAGGATGTGTACAATTTTGAGGATGTCCATAAATTGAAGCAAGAAACCCTGGTTGAAACCATTTAAAGTAAAGCAAAGATAATTTTTGAGTACTTTTACCCCAGCTTTCTCCTTGGAAAAGGACCCAAGGTGGCTTACAGTAAGGAGGGACAACATACAGAAAAGGGAATTGAGGGGTATTTTACAGCATTTGAAAGCAACATTAAAACGAACAGTTGATAATATAATGTCAATGCAATCACACAAGGAGATATAAACACAAAGTTGTAAGTGGTTATAAACACAAAATCTGTGTAGCCATGTATGGTAGATTCAAATAAAAGACACAATGGTAGTCCATCATTCAGGGAAAGCTTGCCTGAAGAGAAAGGTCTTTGCCTGTTTCCGGAAAGACAGCAGAGATGGGGCAAGCCTGGCCTCTAGTGGGAGGGAGTTCCAGAGTCTGGACACAGCAGCTGAGAAGGCCCTTTCATAATGAGATCATTATGGGGGTCTGCTGCAAATCTCCTAGCCATGTGGGTGCTCTTGTAAATCACATTACTGTATCAGACTTTCAAAGACTCCAATGTAGCCAAACGTGCAACAAATTCTCCACTTGTCTTGCTGAGAGTTTCATCTTCCAAGAAGAAGAAACAGCAAACAGATCAACTTCTGTTTTTCTAACAAACAGGGAAGAAGGGTCAACATGGATTATAGTTCACTGGAAGAACTGTCCTGCTTGCACCTTCTGTTGCACTACCTTGCATTAAAGATTGGTGAAATTTCAAGAAGCATTAAACTTTCTACACCACAGAAGCCCTATTCAGTTGCTTATATAAATGTTATATGTGTTTTTTGCTAAAGGTATCCAAGATAAAGTCTTCTATCAACATGAAAGAGTTCCCTGGAAAACAGGCTTAAGCAGGACTATTTTCCTAAAGACAACAAAGTTGAAAATATGGTTCTAGAGTTAAAGAGTTTATAAACAGAGAAGCACACCAGCCCCTAGGGTCAGAAATGACTGGTCTTAGTTGTCAGGGACACTCACCCTCCACTATAAAATAAAGGTAAAGGTTCCCCACACACAAGCGTGCTAGTCATGCCCGACTCTAGTTTCCACTGTATTCAAGCTGAAGAGCGAGTGTTGTGCAAGTCCGTGGCCATGTGGCCAGCATGGCTGCAAGGAAACACTGTTTTACCTTCCCGCTTTTTACGGTGGTACCAATTTATCTACTTGCAATTACATGCTTTCAAACTGCTAGGTTGCCAGGAGCTTGGGTTAACAACAGGAGCTCACTCTGCTGTGTGGCACCCAGGATTCGAGCCGCTGAGCTGCTAAATTTGTAGCCAACAGTTTTCAGTGCTCTAGCCTGCTAAGCCACCACACTCTGATCCACTATAAAATAGACCACCACAAAATAAAGGTTCCCAGTTCTCTACCCTCACTCCCAGATTAGTGAGATAAAACATAATTCATCTGGCAATCACTTCTTAAACTATCGTGCATATTGTAATTAAACTGTAAACCGCCCAGAGACTACTTTAAGTGGTATGGGGTGGTATACAAGCAGAGTACTTTGCTTTATTCTTACCCACAAAAATAGTAGCCAGATAAACTACTGATTTCTAACTTGTTCTTTTTAACTAAATATTTCCATCCTATGTTTTAACGAAGATTATTTCTAATTCTGTATTTTTGTATTGCAAGTACAGTGGACCCTTGTATAACAAACAGCTTGTATAACATAAAATTTGTACAACATAAAAATTCCAGAGATAGGGGAAATTTCCTTAACATAATCGCCTATGGGGAGAATCTGGACAACATAAAATGGGATCACTCAGTTTTCAATGCATTCCTATGGGAATTTGTATAAAGGAAAATTTGCTCAACATAATTTCATTTGGAACAAATTAATTCCTTTATACAACGTACCACTGTACCCTTGAGGGCCTTTTGCTGAAAAGAAAAGATATATAAATGTGATTAACAAAATTTTCTGATTATTTGCAGGATAATTACAAGACAGTAAACTTTAAATGAACTTCAGGGTTAATATTTTTGATCATTAAAAACTTACAATTAGACACAATGTTAATAATCCAATCCATATTGCTTACATCTCACACTTTGTATGAATGGCTTTAAAGTTCATGCCACCTCTGTGTTAGATTTAAAAAGTAATTAAAAATCAGTTCTAAAAACACTACTACCCAGAAATAGTTTAACATCCATATTCTAAAAATGGGCCTGATTTTGCTCCATATGTTCTAAAATAAGCAATCTGATGCCACCAACGCAGAACCAAGTATTAAATCTCCATCATCCTCTCTAAACCTAAGAAGTTAATACTGCAAGTAGAAGTAATTGCTAACTCTCTTTATCAACAGAAGGAGAGCAAGGCTAGGATATGAGTACATAAATGAGCCTATCTGACTAATGGTAGGCCTAGGAAGAAACAAAGAATCCCAAAAAGTAATTTCCTACCTGAAGTATTACTGTCTCTCTCCCCATTTTTCACTAACTTTGCCATGGGGCAAAATCAAACAATAAAATTTTACTTCTAGAGAAGCAAAATCTGTCTCATTTTCAATTGGACCCACATCTTTCAGACTGAAAGACAAAGGACAGGGAGCATCATAATTTTGATATATGTGAGCTACTCACATATTCTCAACTATTATTAAAAGGTTCATGGACTACATGAGTTGATTTTATGAGAAAAATCTATCTGCAATCAGTCGTCCCCTGTTGTGCCACTGGAAATGAACACATGGTAGTAACATTTTTGGATAAAAACCTAATACAACAAAATTTTAATCATGTCATCAACCACTATAAGAGACCATCCAACCTAAACCATAACCAGCTATATTCTATAAAATGCTTTGGAGCAAAATCGTATGCATGTAGAGATAATAGTCACTCATAATTTGAACGATTATGGTTTACTCGGTTATCAGTAAGTACAAGTAAAACTGACTTTGTTCCCAACAAAGCTGCCCAAAAGTTGTGTATACATTAAGGCCGGTGGCAAGCTGAGGTAAGGAGCGGAGACGGAAGAAAACAAATCAACAGCCCTGGGGGGGGGGTGAACCGAAAGCGGTGGGGCGGTGTGTGAGGGGGGGGGGGGGGGAGGGGGGAGAGAGACGAGGGGGGAGAGAGGAGGGGGAAATGCCTGTTGTCATGACAACGGAGTGGCGGGCGGGCGCAGGCCAGCGTCAGGGAAAGGAACTTCAAATCCCAACCGTCAACGCCCGGGCGGCTTCATTCTCTTAAAGGGGCCGGCCGCGCACGCCGGCAGATCCCGGACAAAGGGGGAGACGCATCATCATCATCATCACCATCATCATCACCCTTTTCTTCTGCGGCGTTGTGCCCAAAGACGGAATCGAAAGGCGGCCTTGTGCTCCTGCCCACCCCCCCACCCACCCACCCACCCGGCCACGCACGCCTTTTCCCTGAGGGAGGGAGCAGATCGGCAACACTTGTGTCTTCGGCCGAGGACGACGACGACGACGACGACAGCAGCCGAGCGGCTCGGCTTTCCACCCTCCTCCTACCCCCCCCCCCCCCCCCACCCCGCCGGCCCTCCCCGGCCTCCCAATCCCCTTCCCTTCCCGACGCTCCTCTTCTTTTGGTGTATCTCTTACCCACGCAGTGCATGAGTCGGTGCCGCCAGGAATCGAGTTCGCGGCGGACTCCCCTCCGCTCCGCCGTGCAGCGGGGGCTCCGGCACTGCGAGGCGCCCAGAGCGGAAGCCGCGGCGGCGGCGGCGGCCATGCTGCCTCTCTTCCCTTTTCCAACTGCCTCTGACCTCACGCCCGCTCATGGGCCTACGGGAACGCGCCCGCTGGCGGCCCCGCCCCCCTTTTGCGCCCGCGCCCGCGCCCGCGCCCGCGCGCCCGCCGCCCCGCCCCGCCCCCCCGCCCCGCGTAGGATTCTCCTCTTCTTTTGCTCTGCCCAGTGTTTAAGAGTACAGATTCATAGATCAGTCTGTTGTAATGAGTTGAATGATGTGAATGCATACTCCTTTCGTCTTTAATTCATTTACATCTTGTAGAAAATAATTATAGCTCCTTATCCCTCAAAGACCATCCCCCATAAAGCTAGTGAGAAACAAATTAACAGGAGAAAAGAATGGAATGCAGCGGTGATTACTGTAATATATTCATATTTACATTAAATAATTAGTTCCCTAATCAGTGGTTCCCAGACTAGGGTAACAGGTGTTTCTAGACTGCACCTCCCAGAAGCCTTTACCGCTAGCTTTGCTGGCTGGGGGTTCTGGGAGTTGCAGTCCAAGAATACCTCAGTGATCCAAGGTTGGGAACCATGATACAAATTTGTTCTGATTCACAATTCTAAGAGTTCAGTCCTTTCAAAAAATACATTCCTGGGATTTCCCAAAGAGATTACGTTGGTTATTGTAGTGGGCAGCCTAACCTCTGAATATGTATCACTTTGTGGGATGTAAAGAATTGAAGCATAGAATCATAGAATCATAGAGTTGGAAGAGACGTCAATGGCCATCTAGTCCAACCCCCTGCCATGCAGGAATCCCCATCACAATATTTCCGACAGATGGCCATCCAGCCTCTGCTTAAAAACCTCCAAACAAGGAGACTCCAGCACCCTCCTTTGGGGCATCATCTTCCACTGCCAAATAGCTCTAACCGCCAGGAAGTTCTTCCTAATTGAATCTCTTTTCCTGTCGTTTGAAACCATTGCCCCAAATCCTAGTCTCTGAAGCCATGGAAAACAAACCTGTTCCCTCTTCAGTATGACATCCTGTCAAATATTTAAACATAGCTATCATATCCCCCCTCAGTCTTCTTTTAGAGAGGCTAAACATTCCCAGTTCCCTAAGCCGTTCCTCATAAGACATTTCCTCCAGGAAGGTCCGGTTCTGGGTCAAGGTTTTCCGGGCCTCTCTGGGCGTGGCCATCTGAAGCGAGTGCACCTGCGACATCCTCATTGGATGGGCCGAAGTTGACTGCTGGGTGATTCGCTCTGCCAGGTAATCAGGTCCTAGGCCATGGAGGGTTTTATAAACTAAAGCCAGGACCTTGAATCTAATCCAGGATGCAACGGGTAGCCAATGCAGGCGAGCCAGAACCGGGGTGATGTGGTCGTAACGACGCACATCTGCCATCAGTCTGGCCGCCGCATTTTGCACCTGCTGCAAGCGCTGGAGAAGATTCAAGGGCAACCCCATATAGAGCGCGTTGCAATAATCTATCTTCGAGATCATCAGCGCTTGCACGACAGTTCTCAGGGAGTCCCCGTCCAGGTATGGGCGAATCTGGGCGATTTGACGGAGATGGAAAAAAGCGGCTCTGGACACGGCCGCCACCTGGGTCTCCATGGTGAGAGCCAGGTCCAGGACCATGCCCAGATTCCGGACACTGTCCGCCAGCTGGAGAGAAACTCCCTCCATGCTGGGGAGAGGGCCTCCATAGCTGGTTGGGGAACTTCCGAAGAACATCACCTCAGTCATCTCAGGATTGAGCTTGAGCCTGTTAACCTTGGTCCATGCCATGACTGCCTCCAGGCACCGGTCGAGGGTCCGGACAGCTTCAACTGCAGAGGTGGAAAAGGAGAGATAGAGCTGCGTGTCATCAACATATTGATGGCAGCAGACTCCAAATCTCCTAATGACCCCTGCCAGCGGCCTCACATAGATGTTAAAGAGCATGGGAGAGAGAGACGAGCCCTGCGGAACCCCACAAGGGAGTGTAGGATACCGTGGTCAACGGTATCGAAGGCCGCTGACAGATCCAGGAGAACCAACAAGGTAGAAAAACCCCTGTCGCCGCCCCCCCCGATGAGGTCATCTTGCAGCGTGACCAAAGCTGTCTCAGTCCCCCGGCCCGGCCTGAACCCAGACTGGCATGGGTCAAGGAGCTGTTGTTCCTCCAAATAGGACTGCAGTCGGATCACGGCCACCCTCTTGATGACCTTGCCCAGGAAGGGAACATTGGCGATCGGGCGATAATTGGCCAATTCATCCGATGCCATGCCAGTTTTTTTAAGGATGGGCTTTACCACAGTCTCCTTCAGGTGAGAGGGAAAAACCCCCTCCCCGAAGGAGGCTGTGGCGATAGCAGGTCCGGAGTCGAGACCGGTCCAGATGGCCTCTTTCTTAAAAAAGGCTGCGAACGTCTCACTACTGAACTCAGTAGGAGGAGGTCTCACCAGACTAGGATTGATGAGGTCCCGAACCACCTGTAAGAGTTCTGCCTGGCAGTTTGAGGCCAATTCTCAGGGAGTAATATGATGTTTTGGTCTCCCTGATCGCACGAGCATAGCGCCTAGTCTGGATAACAACAGCAGCCTTATTGAACGCCGTCCGGTCCCTCCTCCAGCTGCACTCCAGTCTCCTCCACTCCTGCTTCATCGCTCTCAACTCCGCCGTGAACCACGGCAAAGATCGAGCTCTGCAACGGAGAAGGCTCCTAGGGGCGATCTGGTCGACGGCGCGAGAAGCTGAATCAAACCACTGGTCTACCGCTACCTCGGCCGGATCGTCAGCCAAGCTGCCAGGAATCTCCCCGAAGGCTTCCTGGAACCAAATTGGGTCCAGTAGCCTCCGGGGGCGGGCCCAAACAGATGGCCGGGGATCCCCGCGGGGAGGGGCCGCAACTGATAGGGAAAAAAGAGAGCAGGTGATGATCTGACCATGACACCAGCAGGGAAACCACGTCCCCTACCTCCAGATTAGGATCCCCCGACATGGAGGTAAATACCATGTCTAGGGTATGCCCTGATCTGTGGGTGGGGCAAAAACATGCTGGGTCACACTCATGGAGGCCATGGACTCCATGAATTCCAGAGCTGCACCGGAAAGTCCATCGCCGGGGTGCACATTGAAGTCCCCAACCACCAGGAGGCGGGGGGACTTCAACAGTGCCGCCGCGATGAACTCCGTAAGCTCCGGAAGGGATTGTGCTGGGTTGTGGGGAGCACGGTAGCCCAGCACAATGCCAAATCTGTCCCACTGTCCTACTAACAGGTGAAGGCATTCTAACCCCGGGCTAACCAATGTTGAGGCCCTGCTGACATGAATGGATTCCCTATGAACGATGGTGACCCCCTCCCCCCTTCCGACCCTCTGGCCTGCCCACGCCCTGAACCTGAAACCCAGGCGGGCACAGCTGGGTGAGCGAAGCCCCCCCCCCCCTGCCCCCCCCCCCGGGTCTCGGTGATACAGGCCAGGTCAGCCCTCCCATCCCAGATGGCATCATACAAGATGGGGATCTTGTTATGGACCGATCTGGCATTCATCAGAAGGCAGGACAGGCCGGAGGCGCTGGCGGGGTGGCTCCGAAATACGTGGCAGAAAGCTGGGAGGTCAGAATGGGGGACAGGCGCGAGATGCCTGACCCGAGTTCTTCTTACCCGACTCACCCCCCAGCAAGTGTACCGCCCACAGTCCGTCACAATCGGAATGGGAGTCCCTGCAAACATGGTGACAGGGGGAAAGAAAAAAACAATATAAACAATAAAACAATATGAACACAATCACAATCAAATGAATGGCCTAACTGCAAGGTAGTCTTGAACCTGTGGGCCTGCTCGGGATGAAACATTGTTTCTTGAGAGTTGAGTCATGGCTACTGGACTTCTTTTTTGAGTCATGGCTACTGGACTATCTCTCAAAAAAGAAGTCCAGTAGCCATGACTCAACTCCCAGTTAAACGAACCTGGATGACTGAGAATCTTCACAGACGTATTGTTTCCTGAGTGTCTCAAAAAAAAATTGGGCCATTCTGGACCCTAAGCAAAAGCATCAATAACCATTTTAAAAAGTCATGAACATTCAGAATTTCTTGAATATTAAACAGAAATAACTTATTAGACAAATGCACTGGATTTTAAGAGAGCTGACGTCAACAAACTGAGGGATGTAATAAGAAGGATTCCATGGGTGAAAATCCTAAAGGGAAGAACAGTTCAGGATACTTGGAAAACTCTGAAAGGTGAGATAATAAAAGCACAAAGCAAACCAATACCACAGAGAAAAAAAAACAAGCAATGTATGTCAAGACCAGTGTGGATGGATAGGGAACTCTCCAACAAGCTAAAGGACAAGAAGGATAAGTGTACAAAATGGGAAAAGGGGCTCATAACTAATGCAGAATACCAAAAATAGCTTGAATCTGTAAGGATGGAATCAGGAAATCTAAGGCCCAAAATGAGCTAAAACTTGCAACAAATAAAAAATAACAAAAAAGTTACTTTCAATATATAAGGAGCAAGAGGAAAATCAAGGAAATGGTTGGACCACTAGTGAGAGAATCATAGAATCATAGAATCATAGAGTTGGAAGAGACCTCAAGGGCCATCTAGTCCAACCCCCTACCATGCAGGAACCCCATCACAATATTTCCGACAGATGGCCATCCAGCCTCTGCTTAAAAACCTCCAAAGAAGGAGACTCAACCTACCTTTGTGGCAGTATATTTCACTGCGGAACAGCTCTAACTGTCATGAAGTTCTTCCTAATGTTCAAATGGAATCTCTTTTCCTGTAATTTGAAACCATTCCCCCGAGTCGTAGTCTCTGAAGCCATGGAAAACAAACCTGTTCCCTCTTCAATATGACATCCTTTCAAATATTTAAACATAGCTCTCATATCCCCCCTCAGCCTTCTTTTAGAAAGGCTAAACATTCCCAGTTCCCTAAGCTGTTCCTCATAAGACATTTCCTCCAGACCCTCAACCATCCTGGTCACCCTCCTCTACACCCGCTTGAGGTTGTCAACATCCTTTTTAAACTGAGGTGCACAGAACTGGACACAGTACTCCAGGTGGGGTCTGACCAGAGCAGAATAGAGAGGGACTATCACTTCCCTTGATCTAGACACTGTGGTTCTGTTGATGCAGCCAAGAATCGCATTGGCTTTCCTGGCTGCCGCATCACACTGCTGACTCATGTTCAATTTGTGGTCCACCAAGACTCCCAGATCCCTTTCACAGGTACTATTCTCCAGCCATGTTTCCCCCATCCTATATATGTGCAATTCATTCTTTTTACCTAGATGTAGCACCCTACATTTCCCTCTGTTGAAATCCATTCCGTTAGCTTTGGCCCAGCATTCTAATCTGTCAAGGTCCTTTTGGATTTTCATCCTATCTTCTAGGGAATTAGCAACCCCTCCCAATTTGGTATCTTCTGCAAATTTAATTAGCATACTCTGTATTCCTTCTTCTAAGTCATTAATAAAGATATTGAACAGCACTGGACCCAGAACAGAGCTCTGAGGCACCCCACTGGTCACGTCTTTCCAAGCTGAAGAGAGGCCATTTATGATCACCCTTTGGGGGCGATCAGTCAACCAATTACAAATCCACCTAACAGTAGCACTACCTATCCCACTTTCTACTAACTTCTTAGCAAGAATAGCATGGGGAACCTTATTGAAGTCCTTACTAAAGTCCAGATAAGCAGTATCCACAGCATTCTCCGCATGGACCAAGCCTGTGATTTTGTCAAAGAAGGAGATCAAATTAGTTTGACATGACTTGTTTTTAAGAAACCCATGTTGACTTCTTGTAAGGATAGCATTGTTTGTTAAATAATTACAGACTGCCTATTTAATAATCTGCTCTAGGACCTTTCCAGGAATTGAAGTCAAGCTGACAGGTGGTAATTATTTGGATCCTCTTTCCCCCCCTTTTTTTTGAAGATGGGGACAACATTAGCCCTCCTCCAAACAAAGGGGACTTCCCCTGTTCTCCAGGACTTCTCAAAGATTATTGCCAATGGTTCTGAATTACTTCTGCTAGTTCTTTTAATACCCTTGGGTGTAATTTACCTGGCCCAGGAGACTTACATTTATTTAATGTTTCTAGGTGTTCCAGTACTAGCTCTCTACCTATTCTGTGTTGCAATTTCCATCCTACCTCATCTACTCTTTGTCCCAGCGGATCTCTTTCTTCCTTTTTGGAGAAAACATTTGTTCCTCAAAGTCTTTGGCAAAGAAGGTGTTGAGTAGTTTTGCCTTTTCCTTGTGTCCTGTTAGTAACTGGTTATCATCGCCACACAGAGAGCCTATCATTTCTTTATTTTTCCTTTTGCTGTGGACATAACTAAAAAAACCCTTTTTATTATCTTTAATCTCTCTGGCAAGTCTAAGTTCATTTTGCACTTTAGCTTTTTTTTTTTTACCAACCCCTGAATATATTAGCTGTTTGCTTATATAGGGTACATTCCCCATTTTCCCATTTCTTGTATTTGTTTTTCTTTATAGTTAGCTGAGTTGAAAGTTCTTTAGTAAACCATTGCGGTTTCTTTAGACGTCTCCCATTTTTTCTTCTTTTTGGAACAGTTTTAAATTGTGCCTTTAATATCTCACCTTTAAAGAACTCCCATCCATCTTGGTCTCCCTTCTCTTTCACTGTTTCGGTCCATGGAATCACAGTCAATAATTCCCTAAGTTTACAAAATGGCTTTCTTAAAGTCAGCTTGGCTTCAATTCTTGTCCGACTATGCTTAGCTTCTCCTTCCAACTGTATTACAAATTTCAAGAGGGCATGGTCACTTTTACCTAATGCTCCCACCACTTCGACCCCATTTACAAGGTCCTTCTTATTAGTTAAGACCAGATCTAAAATGGTTTTGCCTCTTGTTGCCACCTCTACCTTCTGGACCATGACATTGTCTGCAAGGGCAGTAAGGAATTTGTTATGCCACAGACCCAGATATTTGCACATGACCACCTCTTAACTGAGCCTACCAGATTGCTCCCCAAGCCTTCTGAACTCTCCATCCCAAGTAGATGGCAAGCCATGGCTGGCTTTACCCCCTTTCTATGGCATTATAATGACAATGGCATTATGTCCTTCCTTTTTCCCTGCAACATCCTTCCCTAGGAAAATTATCCTGAGCTACCATATATATTAACAAGAATAAATGAACTTTACTCAGAGTTGAAGTACAATGTATTTTATTGGGCAGGTTCAGAGAGAAGGCGCTTGTAAAAAGTGTGCTTGTGTATTAGAAAAATAGGAAGCCCACTTCCATTGTCAGGTGGTAGAATTAAAGGAGTATCTAGATAATTTAAAGAATAGGTTGATGTATTGGTATCTCCTGTAAGGAGTACCCTAGTTATCTCACACAGTGGGCAGACAGACAACAGAGGATCTTTTGTGTAGATGTGCTGCTCCTGATTCATAGCTGTCTGACCATACCAGGCGCAAAGCTGGGGGAGTTCTGTTGCTTCAATCATATATGGCTGAGTTGTATAAGGGTTAATAGCTGTAGCACAGCTGCCTATGGGAAGCAGAGAGGGTGGGGAAAGAGCAACAATCTAAGCATTAGGAGAGCAATGAAGGAAGAGAACACAGGTGGGAACGGGTGCTTGTTTCCTAGCCCAACTGTTTGCATTCTACTTGTGAGTCAAGAATAGTGCTGAGAGGGAAACACAAGCATTTTTGCTGTTATTGCTAGGTGAGAAACCAGGGTACCTTCAGAAAGGCAAAGATAGATGTGTGTTAACCCATGCACTGGTAGAAAGGAATTTTAGTAAGGTCTTATCAGTTTTTGGAGAACTAAGATAACTGTTTGTATCTTTGACCTTTCTCTAGTTTTAGCTAATTACAGTGCTCTTAGGAAGAAAATATAGAAAAACAGGATATGAAGCTGACTTGTGAAATGCTTGTGACAGGCACTTATGCCACATTCTTAGAAGAAAGGAGAAGTATTTATATGTGCTTTTATATGCTCTGTATCTCTTGTTATAGAATGGATCCTATGCTAATTATGCAGTTTTTATTTTATAAAGAGTGGAAAGAGTGGATCAAAATATGACCAGTTTTGGAGTCTAATGGACCCAGTTTGGATAGCCCAAATTTATATTTGTCATTATTTTATATACAATTTAAAATAAACCTCCATCTGAAATAAGCTATATTTTGTTGTTTTTGCTGTTCAACGTTTATATGAGGCCACTGGCGGAGGTCATCAGGAGATTTGGAGTTCACTGTCATCAGTACGCTGATGACACGCAGCTCTATCTCTCCTTTTCGTCTTCTGCAGTGGAGGCAGTTCGCTCCCTCGATCTGTGCCTGGAGGCGGTTCTGGAATGGACCAGAGATAACCGGCTCAAGCTGAATCTGGAGAAGACGGAGGTTCTGTTCTTCGGGGCACCCTCATCTGGGTACAATGGCCCCCTCCCTAAACTGGGTGTGTGTGTTTCCCTCCAGCCTACGGACAGGGCCAGGAATCTGGGCATGGTCCTGGACTCAGCCCTCTCCCTGGAAGCCCAGGTAATGGCTGCTTCCAGGGCCGCTTTTATCCATCTCCGCAGGATCGCCCAGATCCGCCAGTATCTTGATGAGTCCTCCCTGAGGACAGTCGTGCAGGCCCTAGTGATCTCGAGGATCGACTATTGCAATGCCCTCTACGTGGGGTTGCCCTTGACCGTGGTCCGGAGGTTACAGCGGGTGTAGAATGCGGCAGCCAGGCTGGTGGTGGGTGCTCGTAGATTCGAGCACATCACCCCAGTTCTGGCTCACTTGCACTGGTTACCCGTTGTCCTCCAGATTAGGTTCAAGGTCCTGGTTTTGACTTTCAAAGCCCTCCACGGCCTGGGACCAGAGTATCTGGTGGAGCGTATCTCTCAGAGATCAACTGGGACCAGACCCACGAGATTGGAGCAGGCGCGCTCACTGAGGGTGGCCACACCCAGAGAGTCGCGGAAATTGTGTACACGTGACCGCGCCTTCTCTGTGGTGGGCCCCATGCTATGGAACCATCTCCCCAGTGAGCTGCGCCTAGCAGAGTCCCTGCCCGCCTTCAAAAAGGCCCTGAAGACTCACCTTTTCAAAGAGGTGTTTGGCGACCTTTCTATTTAGTTTTTTTTTTTTTTTTTGCCCACGCCATCCTTGCTTGGGCCGTGCCCGCTATCCCGTTTTCTTTTCGCTATTGTGCCTGTTGTTATACTTGGTTTTATTGTAAGCCGCCCAGAGTTCCCTCCTGGGAAGATGGGCGGGATATAAGCTTAATAAATAAATAAATAAATAAATAAATAAATAAATAAATAAATAAATAAATTATTGAACATATTTGCTAACTGAAAAAAATCAACACAACCTTCATGCTACTCTACCCAGTTGGAGTCTGCTTGCCTGGAAGGAGGCTGCTGCTTCTTGTCCTGCTTACCTGTGTAACAGTGGCAATAAAGAAATTTATAATTCATTAAAACTCATATCTTATTAAGATTATATGTCTCTGTACTGGGAATATGGGTGTCAAAAGAGACAGCTTTTCCCTTAAATTACAAATATGTCTTGTAACTTCTCTAGCTGACCACAAACGGATTCAGCTGTTAGGTAACATGTGTTCCCACAGACTCACTATATTGGGAACTTACTGGTTTCTGCTGATTCTAACTTAAGACTTAGATAAGAATGATTTTCACATGGACAAGTCTCTTCTGCTTTTTATAGACTGGAAATCACCATGCCTACAGCAGGGAATGTGTAACAAATGAAGTAACTGTTTTCTAATTTCAGATAGGATACATGTACCTATGCACTTGCTGTCTTGAAATATGTGACGTGTCTCTGTTGAAGTCAAGAGTATAAGTATAGCTTTCTGATCTCCAAAAAGTGTCCTTCTCTCCTCAGAGAAACACCATCAATGCATTGATTCAATAAATTCTTGAAGGAACCTGGTGTCTCAATGTTCTATTTGTCTTTATGGCAATTATGCCAGTCCCATTGCAGAACTTGAACTGTTTGTGGGATGACACTTGTGAGTATGTATATGTCCAGCTTTTGGGTATGAGAAATTTTCAAGTTTTGTCCAGTTTTTGGAAAGATATCATAGAATCATAGAATCAAAGAGTTGGAAGAGACCTCAAGGGCCATCTAGTCCAACCCCCTGCCATGCAGGAACCCCCATCACAGGACTCCCGACAGATGGCCACCCAGCCTTTGCTTAAAAACTTCCAAAGAAGGAGACTCCACCACCCTCGGTGGCAGCATAATCCATTGCCAAACAGCTCTAACTGTCATGAAGTTCTTCCTAATGTTCAAATGGAATCTCTTTTCCTGTAGTTTGAGACCATTGCCCCGTATCCTAGTCTCTGAAGCCATGGAAAACAAACCAGTCCCTTCTTTAATGTGACATCCTTTTAAATATTCAAACATAGCTATCATATCCCCTCTCAGTCTTCTTTTTGTAAGGCTAAACATTTCGAGCTCCCTAAGCCGCTCCTCATAAGACATTTTTTCCAAGACCATCAATCATCTTTGTTGCCCTCCTCTAGACCCATTCAAGATTTTCAACATCCTTTTTAAATTGAGGTGCTCTTCAGTACTCCAGATGGGGTCTGACCAGAGCAGAATATAGTGGTACTATCACTTCCCTTGACCTAGGCACTATGGTTCTGTTGATGCAACCAAGAATCGCATTGGCTTTCCTGGCCACCACATCACACTGCTGACTCGTGTTCAATTTGTGTTCTAACAAGACTCCCAGATCCCTTTCACAGGTACTATTTTCACCCAGGTGTCTCCCATCCTATATCTGTGCAATTCATTCTTTTTACCTAGATACAGCACCCTACATTTCCCTCTGTTGAACCCCATTCTTTTAGCTTTGACACAGGACTCTAATCTTTCAAGGTCCCTTTGGATTTTCATCCTATCCTCTAGGGAATACTCTTTATTCCTCCCCCAAGTCATTAATAAAGATATTAAATAGCACCGGACCCAGAACAGAACCCTGGGGCACCCCACTGGTCACGTCACTCCAAGCCATTAATGATCTCACTTTGGGTGTGATCAGTCAACCAATTGCAAAATCATCTAACAGGGGAACTATCTATCCCACATTCTATTAAGTTCGTTGCAAGTATACCATGGGGAACCTTATCAAACGGCTTACTGAAATTGAGGTAAAGAATATCCACATCATTCCCCTCATCCGCCAGGCCTGTAATTTGATAATTACAGGCCTGGTGGATGAGGGGAATGCTGTGGATATTGCTTATCTAGATTTCAGTAAGGCCTTTGATAAGGTTCCCTGTGGTATACTTGCAAAGACGTTAGTAGAATGTGGGATATATAGTGCCACTATTAGATGGATTTGTAATGAGGATCCCAAAGACATGTAGCAGATAAAAACAATACTGCCATTTTACATCTTTATCCCCTTCACTTCCCTAGTTATTCTGTTGGGAACTAGAAACCCCAGGTTTCTGGGTATGTGATTGTTTCATTCCTAGAGGACGTCACTTGTTTGGATACTAGAGAGAGAGATGTTAGAAGAGAGGACTTATCTCTAGGGATGGGCAATTCATTTTGGAACCAATAGGTTCCAAAATGCCTCACATGAGCCCAGGTGGTGTTCTGAAGCCTCTGACACACATGCAGCCAATTGTCTTACCTTTCTCTGGGCTCAAATGTTGTTAAACTCCAACCAGGAATCAGGCTGCGACATCATCTTTGTTCCTTTGTGTTGCTGGCCAATCAGGAGCTGTTCAGGGACAAGCATCATCCCGCCTCTCTGTCTTATTGGCCAATGCCATGGAGGAGCAAATATGATGCTGCAGTCTGATTCCTCGTTGGAGCTCAGCTCCGTGCCAGCACAGAAAGGTAAGACATTGGCTATGTGTGTGTCAGAGGCTTTGGAACACCACCTGGGCTTGCATGGGTTGTGCTAGTTCTGAAATGAATTGCCCATCCCTATCTCCTTTGTTGTGTTTTTTTGTGTGTGCGCCACATCTCCACTTTTTAGCTAAGTGTTTTGTGGTGCAAAACATCATTTCCCATACTGAACCACCACCACTCAAGACTCTCCTTGTGAGACCAAAATGTGTATGCTGTAAAACCATAGAATTAGAGTCCTCAAACACACATGTTTTCACTTGAGTGAGCGTTTTCCCGGATGAAGTTTATATACTTGTTGTGGTGTGGTCTGATTGGATGGTAGTTGTGCTGTAACCTAGCTTTAGCTGAGTGTGTCTCTGTGAGAGGTGGGAGGATTGGGGCCTTAATCATTTGGGGAGCTCCTGTTGGGTTTCATTTGATGGAAATTTAGGACTATTATTTCCCTTACCTAACTTTTACTGACACAAAGGGTTTAGAATTTGAGTTGAGCAAGAATCTGGATTTGACATAACTCAACTCTTTCTCCTCCCTTTTTTGGCCCTTTTGCCAGCTTATCTTATGCCAGCACAAAGTGGTGTCCGCAGATGGGAAATAAGGCACCATAGAGAGGATGACCTAAAGGAGATAAGGCCAGCAGATGAGCAAGGATTTATCCTGAATCAATTTAATTTTTGTGGTGACAGTTTCAGGTGCTCTGACCTCACCATCTATCTTCTCTGAATCTGTTTCCCATACAGTCTTTAGAACTTCCAGCTGTTCCTGTAGCATTAACATGCTTAGCCCTGGCCGTGACACAGGCTATTGACAAACACCACTTTTGAATTCCTTCTTTTGCTGCCACCAACTAGCTGAGCTAGTTAGTGGCAGCTAAAGCCTTTAGACTGTTTTTAAGTTGAATAAAAATAAAAACAGTGTATTGATTACAAAGTAGAATCAAAATCATTGTTAATGTGTTGAAGTATAAACAAAAAGATGAATGTAGCACAAACCCACTTAAATTTGATTACTAATAATGATGAAAAAATGCACACCCACTTTCTAAGTTCACTAACTCTAAACACTTAGTTTTCTTCACAGACACTGTAACAATCTTATCTTTCAGAATCTGTCAGATTCTCTTTCTCCAAGTGTAGGTCTTTCTGTAGGTCCCTATTATCTGACTCAAACAGGGCTGAGCACCGCCTTAAATCCTCTGGTATTCTTAGTCCTCCCTTCTTGTGGTAGATACCATATCTTTTTATTAATCCTGGTTTTATGTAGTGGGTCCAGAACGACAATGTATGTCAGCATAGCTTTCTTTATTCCAAAGATGACATAACAAACACAGAACACACATTCCACAAATAACACATAACTCCACCCCCAATCAGCCCATCTAGGCATCACCTCATTACAAGGTCCACCTGTCTCTTGCTGCTCTCAGAATCCTCATTTAAAGTGTCCAATACACTACAACCATCCCCCCTAAGATAACATTGTGCCCAATTACAATCATAGTCTTGCTGATAGCGGGGAGGCACACACACTAGCTGAGAATGTCTTAAAGCATTGTCTTCAGTCTACCCATTAAGACCCCATGGTTCAGACTGTTCTACCCTTGGTGCCTCAGCATGTTCCCCATCATCACTACCCTCTGGTTGATACTGTTAGTAGATCTATAATGGGATGTGGCATGACGTCTGCTGCATTGGGTTCTGGTATCTCACACTCTGGTTTCTCTCTGCTGGCTGCCACTCTGCCTGGCCCTCTCTGTCACAGTTGATCCAGGTGACGTTGCCACTCTCGGCCCTCAGATGTAACTACTCAATATGATAGTGGCCCCTTTATCAGTTATTGCGGGTACCCAGTCAGAGCCCCCACCATAATTACTGGCATTAACTAGATTTCCCAAATGAACCTGTACTTTCCCCTCAGCTTGCTGTGATTCTTCTGCTCCCAAGTCTGGATGTAATCTATCCAGGGACGTAGTCAGCATTCTATTCATTAACAATTCGGCTGGACTATGCCCTGTTGTAGAGTGGGGAGTAACATGTTGTTGCAACCACAGTGCTGCTAACCGGTCATGCTAATTTCCCCTGACCACTTGGTGGAGTGTGTCTTTCACTGTCCTTCCCATTCTCCCTGCCTGTCCATTTGTGGTGGGGTGGAAGGGAGCTGATGTCACATGCCAAATAGCATTATTTCCCAAAAACTGCTGAAATTCTGCAGACATGAACTGAGCCCCATTGCCTGCAACAATAGTGTCCGGCAACCCATGTGTCACACACAACTGCTGAAGTACACGAACAATGGTGGTAATGGACATACTGTGCACTGGGACTGCCTCCAACCATTTAGAAAATGCATCCACCACAATAAGAAATAATTGCCCCTGAATGGGACCAGCAAAGTCTATGTGGAGTCAGGACAAAGGCACTCATGCTGCCTCCCATGGGTGGACAGAGGCCTGCGCTGGTGCTGGTCATGCTTCTTGACACATCTGCGCCTGATGTGCCCAATGTGCCATTACCCAGATTGGTTTCAATATGAGCAAAACAGGTGGCTTAGTATATTTCCCCAAACAGCCATCACACATTGCTCTAGATTCTTTACACACAATTGTCACATCCACATTCTTGATTTGTTGAATACCAGAAATATGAATGCCCAGTGGTTCAAACCATTCCAATCCCAGTAGGCTTGGGAATTGCCTTTTTGCCACTACCAATTGTAAAGCCCCCCTAAAGTTTTTATAGGCTACTTGCAGGGTGCCCATCCCCAGCACCGGAACCTGCCTGCCCTAGAAATCCTTAAGGGATACATTACACAATTCCAAGTGATTTCTCCATCCCTTGCTGCTCTCAGAATCTGTTGGAGTGTCTGGTCTGCAATAATAGACCATGCAGAACCTGAATAATGGGATGTGGAACTTTGTCTACTGGAATTAAAAGCTGCGGGAGGGGGTGGGCAAAGAAGCAGCTGTTCTTGGGGAACTCACTGTACAGGCGCTTCTATGCAAATGCTTGAGGCCTCTGAGCAAAGATGGGAGAACTTGAACATTTGGCAGCTAGGGATGACATTGACATAATGGCCATAACAGAAACCTGGAGGAAGGCTGGGAACCAATGAGATACAGCAATCCCAGCCTATAAACTCTATAGAAGGGATAGAGAGGGGCGGGTTGGAGGCAAAGTGGCCATCTATGTCAAAGAAGGGGTAAAATCCAGCAGAAGGAAGATTGATTGTGGGCCTGCTCCACCATAGAATCACTGTGGATTAAACTACCAGGTCCAAGGAGCAATGTGATAGTGGGGGTGTGCTATCATCCACCAGATCAAAAACTTGAGGGGGACTTTGAAATGAGGAGAGAAATCATGCAGGAGTCTAAGAGGGACTGGATAGTAATCATGGGGGACTTCAGTTATCCCCACATTGACTGGGCAAATGCAAGCTCAGGGCAAGAAAGAGAAACCGGTTTTCTCGACATGCTGAATAACTGTGCCTTAGAGCAACTTGTCATGGAGCGCACCTGAGAACAGGCAACGCTGGATCTAATATTGTGTGATACTCATGACCTGGTCAGGGATGTGAATGTCACTGAGCCTCTGGGGAACAGTGACCATGCTGCCATCTCCTTTGCCATGCATGTCAGGAGAAGAGTGTCAAGCAAATCAGACACAAAAACCCTTGATTTCCGAAGGGTGGACTTCCCTCAGATGAGGAAACTAGTTAGAAAGACGTTGAAAGGGAAGGTAAAAAGAATCCAATCTCTTCAGAGGGCATGGAGCCTGTTTAAAACAACAGAAGAGGCCAGGTGGAAGTGCATACCACAAAGAAAGAAGAGCTCATTTAAGTCCAAGAGGGCACCGGCATGGTTAACAAGTGGAGTTAGAGAGGCTCTAAAGCGCAAGGAGAGGTCTTTCTGTAAATGGAAATCCTCCTCAAATGAGGAAATTTAAAAGGAACACAAACTCTGGCAAAAAAAATGTAAGAAGATGAAAAGAGAGGCAAAGAAAGACTTTGAGGAACGCATGACTAGCAATATAAATGAAAATAGAAAAAGCTTCTTTAAATATTTTTGAAGTAGAAAACCTGTCAGCAAACCGGTTGGCCATCTGGATGGTGAGGGAGGAAAGGGGGAGGTAAAGGAGGACTTGGAAATTGCAGAGAAATTAAATTAGTTCTTTGCATCTGTCTTCACGACAGAAGACCTTGGGCAGATTCCTCTGCCCGAACGGCCCCTCTTGACTAAAGAATTAAATCAAATACAAGTTAAAAGAGAGGATTTTTAGGTTTAATTGATAAATTGAATATCCACAAGTCACTGGGCCCAAATGGCATCCACCCAAGGGTTATTACGGAACTGAGAAACAAAATTGTGGATCTTTTAACGGTAATATGCAACTTGGCTCTTAAAATGGCCACAGTGCCGGAGGACTGGAGGATAGCAGATGCCACACCAGTTTTTTAAAAAGGAGGGAGGGGAACCCGGGAAACTACAAGCCAGTTAGCCTTATGTCTGTCCCGGGGAAGATGGTGGAAAGCCACATCCAAGAGAAAATCTTAAAACACATAGAAGAACAAACCTTGCTGAGAGAAAATCAGCATGGTTTCTGTAAGAAGAAGAAGGCCAATTCCATGCTAGGGATGATCAAAAAGGTTATTGACAATAAAACAGCCAACATTATAATGCCATTGTACAAAACAGTAGTAAGGCTGCACCTGGAGTATTATGTACAATTCTGGTCACCACATCTCAAAAAAAGACATAGTGGAGCTGGAAAAGGTGCAGAAGACAATGACTAAAATGATTACTGGGCTGGGGCACCTCCCTTATGAGGGAAGGCTAAAATTTTGGGGGCTCTTTAGTCTCGAAAAAAGGCACCTGAGCGGGGATATTATTGAGATATACAAAATAATGCAGGGCATGAGTCAAGTGGATAGAGGGACGCTCTTCTTCCTCTCACAAAATACCAGAATTAGGGGACATCCACTCAAACTGTGGGTTGGGAGAGTAAGAACAAACAAAAGAAAATATTTTTTCACCCAGTGTGTTGTTAGTCTGTGGAACTCCCTGCCACAGGATGTGATGATGACATCCGGCCTGGATTCCTTTAATAGGGGATTGGACAGTTTCCTGAAGGAAAAGTCCATCACAGGGTACAAACCATGATGGAGATGGGTAATAGCCAGGCTTAAAACCTAGGTACTTGAAGAACCAGATGCAGGGGAGTGGTATGAAGAGACAGTTGTATAGTCTTGTGCGCTCCCAGACACATTTGGTGGGGCCACTGTGAGATACAGGAAGCTAGACTAGATGGGCCTTTGGCCTTATCCAGCATGGCTCTTCTTATGTTCTTATATTCTTATGTTCGTATGTGTCTACTTCCATTTTACATGGCACGTCCTTAATTCTTACAGTCACTCTAATCTTTGGTAGATTTGCCTGCTTTGAAATCATCACAAGGCTGTCTCCTTTAATCTCTGGCAGTTCTACAAGATGTGAGGACAGGGTGTAACACTTGCCCAGCTGGTAAAAACCCTTCCTGGATGCCCAACCACCTTGATGATTCCCCCTTCCGGCTGCCCTCCACTCAGGAGCATCACGACACACCCGGGCAATATGCCCCAGCTTCGCACAGCTTTGGCACTGTGGACATACTTCCCTCAAGTGTGGCCCCCCACAACTGGCACACACATTTTCTTGTGGTAACTTTACTCCTTGACTTTTTCAATGGGCGACTTGCCTCACGGCTTCTCCCTCTTCCTCCTTGCACAGGTCCTCCCACTGCTATTGATTGTCACTCTCCAGGTTACAGGGAGGTGTGAAGCTTACTGTCTTTCCCTGTCTTATAAATTTTCTCTTGTAAATTTCTGCCTCTATAGATAAGATTTCCTCATAAGCTGTTTTAAAATCCAATTTCTTCCTTGCAAGCAAATTATGTTGTATTCCTTCATCCCTTAGCCCGCAAACAAGTCTGTCTCTTAATACTTCCTCAAGGTTTGCAAAGTTACAATGCATTGCCGCTTGTCAGAGAGCTATAACGTAATTAGCTGCTGACTCCCTAACCACTTGGTTCTGCTTGTAAAATGCATGCCGACAATCTCCAAAGGTCGAGGCGTGAAGTGCTCTCGTAGCTTGTCTTTAATTACTGCAAACATAATGTCTTTCAAAGGGGTGGGGGCACACAACCCTCTCCCTGTTTCAAACACATGCAGTCTGCCCAAACTGAGGGAGGTGGCCTTGACAGTCTAGGCTTCTGTTATTTTGTTAGTGGCAAGATAAAACTCAAACCGTGATATGTAAGTTTCCCAGTTAGTCACAGCTGGGTCAAAAGGCTCCAACAGCCCCCTTGTAGCCATTTCCACAGCTCTTCCTTCCATTCTCCAAAAGTTCTCCCCACAGACAGGTAATTCCTTCAATGTAACATACCCTCTGCAGCCAAGCAAAGATCCCCTTCGTCGCCAGTATTATGTAGTGGGTCCAGACACAACAACATACGTCAGCATAGTTTTCTTTATTCCAAAGATGACATAACAAACACAGAACACACATTCCACAAATAACACATAACTCTACCCCCCAATCAGCTCATCTAGGCATCACCTCATTACAAGGTCCACTTGTCTCCTGATGTGCTCAGAAACCTCCTTTAAAATGCCCGATGCACTACACCTAGCTCTCTTCCTTCCAATACAATATTTATATATGTTGTTGATATGTTTTTGTATTATATACTATTGTACATTGCCCAGAGTGGTCTCTGGATCAGATGGTTTTTGTGGTATATAAATCAAATCAAATCAAATCACATTAAATTATATTAATAAATAAATAAACATCATCAAACATAGCTACCTTCCATTCCATCTCCCCATACTTGTACATTGGCCAAAAGTACAGAAATTGATGGTGCTCTTAACCCTTTTGCCAGAACTCTCTTGTGGAAAAAAATATTTTACTTAGGTACCACTTTATTCAAAAAAGGACAAAGAGATGACCCTGCAAACTATCGCCCCATTAGTTTTCTAAACATATGCAGGAAATTATATGCTAGACATCTCCAGGACAAATTTGAGACTTGGTTGGATGAGGAAAATAAGATTGTGGTAGAGCAAGCAGGCTTTACAGAATGTAGATCGACTCTGGACCATTGTCTTATCATCCAACATCTTATAGAGAAATATGCAGCAAAGGGTCCAACTTCACTATATGCCGCATTTGTCGATCTGAAAGGAGCCTTTGATTCGATTTCGAGACAGAAATTATGGGCCAACTTAGAAGCCACCTCAATAGATAAACGGTTACTTCTATTGCTGTGTGTGCTACATAACAATACCAATCTGAAGGTTAGGCTAAATAGGAAAGGCAACTTAACAGACCTGATTGACACCTATAGAGGAGTGAGACAGGGCTGCTTACTGGCCCCCTCATTGTAATCTTTACATAAATGACATAGTAGAACTTCTCAGCTCTCCCAGTCTTCACCCTCCAAACCTACAGAAATGAGTGTATTAAATTACTCAAGCCTATAATGACTGTCTTTCCAGGTAGGACTTTGAACTGGTACTTACTAAGTTTACTTAGGCAACCACTGAATCAGTGGTTAAGTTTCTTCTCTCTGCCCAAATAATATAGAAGACAATTTTGGCTTTTGTTTGCTCTTAATATAACCATGATATCTTCCCAAACAGTGTTTATGCAATTCATTTTATTATCTAAATTGTTTTAACTATCCTGATATCTTGCAAATGCTCTATCCTCATATCCTTTTTAAATTACACATATGTATTTTCTTCTTTTTAATGAGTTTTATTGGGTCTGTGACTGTAAATAAAGATTATATTGTATTATATTGAATCAGAACTTACGATGTTAATTGTAATTGTAACATATAAGCAATGATTTATTTCTTTACTTGAGCCAGTCTCATTCAGTTCTGACGTTCTTGTCTCCATAGCAACTGACCTGCTTGTTTCCCCATTTAGTGAGTGGTTTAATGCTGGATTCTCAAGTTTTAAAACAAAATATGCTGCTTTCTCAGATTACACTTTAATTGATTGATTGATTAGGTTTCTGTACTGCATCATCTAGCCCAAAGGCTACTCTGGGTGGTTTACAACAACAAAGAAACAAATTATACAATGTATAATTATAAAATAAAAAATATGCAGAATTGTACAAAAATAAAACACTAAAACAAATAGCAATTAATATTAATTATAAGCATAATAATCATTAACAGAAAATTTTAAAAATATAGAAATAATTAAAAAGGCATAGCCAAAAAGATCAAAGCAGAGATGGAGAAGAAAACATTTTGAGATGTTATTTGAAATGAAGAATCTGTGAAAGCTAACCTATAGAGCCATTTTTAAAAACGATTTGAAGTGAATGAACTAGACAGGGGAGCAGTTTGTTCCACAAGTGAGGGGCGACAACTGAGAAGTCCTGGTTCTCCTTTGTGGTCTTCTGTGAACACACACACATATGTTTCTTGTGCATCTGCACAGAGTCACTTGGATGTTTCTGGAGCTTAATGTCAATCACCTGCGGACTTCCTCTGTCTCAGATAGATGTATGTACCATGCTCTCTCAGTTCTTTTATTGCTGCTGTTTGAGTAGCTTCGAGCACCAGTGTGTCTGCTGAAGAAGAGTAAGCAAAAGTAAAGCTTTTCCTTTTCTCTTTATTTCTTTTTTTTTTCCTGCTCCCTGCTTCCCTAGTTCCCAACCTCCTCCCTTCATGGGGTGGGGGTCCCCCTCCCCATTTTTTCCCATATTTTTCTACCTGTTAGGTCCATCCTATGCAGGCCTCAACCACATGACTTCTTCTGGGCCTTTCAAAAGATGCACTGCCTGCAACAGTCAAATACTGTTGTCAGATGGACATTCCTAGTACTTCTTTGTCTTGGTGAAGCTCACTTACCTTCATAATGACTCCATAAAACAGTTTATATGAATGTAGAAGCTTCAAATAATATTGTCTTAAAGTTTAATCTCCCAACACATGCTTGTAGCCTTCTTTTCAGGAAGGGGGGGGAGGAGTACTTATTGAAGCGGAAAAGTATCCAAGCCCATGAAAATAAAGGAAAACATAGGGTCTTAATTATGGCAGTAAACTTTGCAAATATCTACAGTTATTATTTACATTGTCCAGAGCACACAGTTTGAACCACCGCCATGACAGATGGCAGACGGACTTTCCCCCAAACAGGAGATTAGGTGATTTCTGAAGCTACGAAGTTTGCCACCGCAATTCTTCACAGCCCCCAGATGCTGCCTCTCTTCACCCCTCCCTACAGGGGGGAATTACCCTTTCAGGTTCTGTTCATCTGGAGGAATTCCACCTGATAAGCTGGAGAGCTTATTGAGGCATCTCACTGCGGCGAACCTGGAACTGGAACTAAGTAAACGGCACCCGACTTACCGGGGGCCGACGTTGTGGGCGGCAGCGGTGCGGGTTCCGCTGCTCCGGCTGGGCGCCGGGGAAGATGGCGCCGGCCACGTGGCCCGGGCGGCCAGATCCGGGTCCTCCCCCCTTCCGGCCTGCCCGGCCAATCCCGGGGGTTCTCCCCACCCACGTGGCGCGGGCGGACTTCCGGGTAGAGTCCGCCCGCGCATGCGCTCAGGACCCCGGGGGAGGGGGGTATAAAGGGGGGGGGACCTCCGGCAGCCACCATCATCCGACGGGCGGCGAAAGCGGCAGGACGTCGGTCCCGGCGCCGGACTGCAGCAGCAGAGTAGCCCCCCCCGGCGGCTGAAGCGGCAGCGCCTCCTCGTCCGGGCACAGAGCCAGCACCAACCAGCTGGTGGGGCGGCAGCCCGACGGGGAGAGGTAAGGCTGCGACCCAGCGGCTGAAGCGGCGGCTACATCCTTCTCGGCCCCGAGCCAGCGTTCACTGGCTGGAGCGCGGCAGCCGGCCAGGGGAGTGCGAAGAGCGAGCGATCGCGGGGCGCCTCCCCCGGCAGTCCCTGGTTTTGGCCCTGGGCCAGCGCCCACCAGCTGGAGCACGGGGCCTTAAGCAGGGGAGGAGCCACGTCCTTCCCTCCAGTACCCCCGGGGCAGCGAGCCACGCCAACGCTGAACGGCGGCCTAGCAGCTGGCCCCCGGTCGCCCCTCGCGGCCCTGCTGCAGGTTCCGGCCTGAGGCCTGTCGCCGGCCACGCCAGCCAGCTCTTCGGACAGCACGCGAGGTCCCAGGCAAGCAACAGCGAATAAGGAAGCGGGCTGCATCAGCACCCGCCAGGTTTCCGTTCTCCGCCCCTATTAACTTGCAGACCAGTCCCCGGACAAGGCAGGGGGGGTGGGTAGTGTAGGCCCACACCCCAAAGGAGGCACCCTTGAGTGTAAGCGGAGGTAGCACCAGTGGGTGGCCGGCATTACCGCAGCTCGGGCGGGCCGAAAGTGACAAGGGAGACCATGCCCCCACGCCAGCGCAAAGCCGCAGCCCAGAAAGCCCCCAATCCCACCAGGGCAGCAGCCCCGAGGCGCGGCACCAGAGAGCGGCCAAATGCTGCTTGCTCGGGCTGCACGGGGCACCAGCAGACCAACAACACCCAGGCCGGCAGTAACAACGGGGGGGAGGGCGGAGGTCCCCTCCCGGAGTGCACGCCTGTACCAGCACCCCAGTCAGCTCAAGACAACCCGCAGGCGCCGCAAAGCAACACCCTGCAACAGCTCGGTCAGGCCTTAGCGTTGCTATCCAGCCAGTTAGTGAAAATGGGCCAGGTGAACAACGCAAACACTAACCCAACAGCACAAGATCCTCCACAGGCTAGCACAACCACTCCCCAATCAGGCGCGACCAGCGAGGACAGACCACCCCCCTCTGAGAGGGGTGGCAGCCCTCCACCCAAGCGTGCTCGGCAGGCGGCCCAACGATCCACGAGCAGAAGGAGCCGGAGAGAGGACTCATCCACCGACTCGTCAACAAGTGAGTCTTCATCCAATGAGGAGGAAAGGGGCAGGGATTACTGGGGGGAGGCCGCAGAGGTGCCTAGCCTGCCACGGTGGGCCATACGCAAGAGGGTAAAATACCTGAGCTCAAAAGAGTGGGTCAGGGAGCCGGCCCAGGGTCAAGAGAGCCAACAAAAATCATCCTTCACGGATGACGAGGACCCCCCAGGCCTGCACATCAGCAGAAGGGTCAGGAAGGCCATTCTGCAAGGGTTCTATGTGGACGTCTTTACGCTCCAAAAACCCGAGGAGGAGGAGGGGAAGGTAAAGGAACGCCGCAGGTGTAAAAAGCCCAAAACCCAGATGGCGGAAAGGACTTTTGACAATTGGCTCATGGGCTTTGCAGAATACACTAGTATTGTACAAGCTGCCTACCCGGAGAGGGCATGGCACCTAAATAACCATTACAAAAATGTACTGTGTGCCCGGAGACAGGTGGGGGACTCGGCCGCTCTGGCCTACGACGAGGAATTTAGGAAAAGAGCATCCAATAGCTCCAGTAGCAGGTGGGACTTGGTACATAGCAAAACCTGGCTATGGGAAGTGGGGCCCCATATGAAAGGCAGGCAGGAGGGTGGCAAAACCGCCCGGTGGCCGAGGAGGCAGCCCTCAAAGCGCACATGTTGGGAGTTCCAAGTAGGTAAATGCGCCAGGGCACGATGCAAATTCGATCACGAGTGCGATACCTGTGCGGGTCCGCACCCCCGGGTGGCATGCCATAAACAAAAGAGCAGCCAGCAGCCCTTTCGCGGGGCTAGGCCCCCATCAAAACCTAATATCCCCACCGACTCCACAGCCTCCGCCACAGCCCAGACCCCCCCCCACAGGCCGTAAATAAAGCAGACCCTTCCACGTGCCTCAGTGAACTGGCCTACACCCCCATTAGAACAACAGCCCTCGCACCATGGCTTCTAGCCTACCCTAAGAGGAAGGAGGCGCTATACCTGTGGGAAGGCTTCAATAAAGGGTTTAGGATACCGTACGTAGGACAACGCATGCCGGTTGATTCCCCCAATCTAAAATCAGCAAAAGATCACCCAGACATCATCAGGCAAAAAATTAGCAAAGAAATCAAGGCAGGGAGGATGGCAGGCCCATTTAGCGGCCCCCCGCTGTCGGACTTCAGAGTATCACCACTGGGCGTGGTCCCCAAAAAGACACCGGGGGAATATCGCCTAATCCACCACCTATCATACCCAAAGGGAGCATCGGTAAACGACGCTATTCCCCCAGATCTCTCATCCGTGAAATACACTAGCTTCGACCAAGCTGTCAACTTGGTCAGGCTCCACGGAAGGGGGGCACTATTAGCTAAGTGCGACATTCAATCCGCCTTCCGACTCCTCCCGGTCCACCCAGACGATTTTGCCCTGCTGGGCAGCAAGTTCGAGGGCAAATGGTACGTAGACAAAGCCATGCCCTTTGGCTGCTCCATCGCCTGCGCCGCATTTGAAACCTTTAGTTCCTTTATCGAGTGGGTAACCCAGCAGCGAGCCCTGGCGGGCTCTGTCACACACTACTTAGACGATTACTTGCTGATTGGCAGAGGTGGCTCACAGGAGTGTGCGGAATTGCTCCGTACATTCCAAAACCTGGCAAGCGAATTGGGGATCCCGTTAGCCGAGGAAAAAACGGAGGGCCCCACAACAAAGATAACATACCTAGGTATCGAAATCGATACAGTCGCAGGCGTGTCCCGCCTCCCCCCGGACAAGCTAACGGCACTTAAGAACCTCGTGGCTAGCGTCTTGCCAAAACCTAAAGCCACTCTCAGGGAGATCCAGTCCCTTCTGGGTCACCTTAACTTTGCTTGCCGCGTCATAGCCCCAGGCAGAGCATTTTGCGCGAGGATAGCCCGAGCCACTTCGGGCTTATCTGCTCCACACCACCATATGAGACTTAAAAAGGGCCTAAAACAGGATCTTAGAGTATGGCAGACATTCCTGGCCAACTTCAATGGCACGGTGATATAGCGGCAACCTTGCCGCTTGGGCGATTCGCTCCAGGTTCACTCTGATGCAGCAGGATCTAGGGGTTTCGGAGTCTATCTCAATGGCCATTGGTGCGCCAGCAAATGGCCCGACCACTGGCAGGGCAGTGACATCCTTAGGGACATGACATTCTTAGAGTTATTCCCTATCTTAGTGGCAGTCACCATCTGGCAGAACCAGCTTCAAAATAAAAGGGTACAATTCTGGTGCGACAACCAAGCGGTGGTCGCCATAATCAACCGTCAGTCCTCCAGGTCCGAGCGGGTAATGCGCTTAGTGCGCCCACTCGTATTACTGTGCCTCCAGAATAACACCCACTTTACAGCAAAATTCGTCCCCGGGCTGGATAACGGGATTGGGGACGCATTGTCTCGCCTACAGTTCGACAGGTTCCGGCGTTTGGCCCCGCATGCATATCCCGAACCGGACCCGTTCCCCGACGACCTTTGGAGCCTTGGGAACATGACGTCATCCAAGGAACCATCAATTCCGTCGCACCCACCACCCTAAAAGCGTACACCAGGGCTTGGTCAGCGTTCCAGGAATTTACATCCCAATTAGCCATCCCACCAAACAACCCACTCGATGAACCGACTATTTTGAGATTCCTACACGCCCTACGCAGGGAGGGAAAATCCGTGAGAAACCTAAGGATTCACCTGGCAGCAATAGCATTCTTTACATCATTCAACGGGGGCAGGGACCCGGGCAAGAGCCCGATAGTTAGGAGGGCATTGAAGGGCTGGGAGAGGCAGGCCCCTAGAACCCCTGACAAAAGAAAGCCCTTGACCCTGGACATCCTAAGGGCCATCATAAAGGAATTAAAAACAGTATGCTGGTCCAAGTACGAGACCACGCTCTTTCAGGCCGCCTTCAATCTGGCATTCTTCGGGGCTTTTAGGGTGAGCGAACTAGTGGCTAACTCTCAGGGAGACCCGAATAACAGAGCCATGCAAATCACCGACGTCAGCCTAATGGGGGATCAGGCCCAGCTGGTCCTCAGATCTTCCAAGACTGACCAGGCTGGCAAGGGCATGACCATTAAGCTGCGCGAGCAGACTGGCCACGCTCCATGCCCCATACGGGCTCTCCGGGCTTTCCTGGAGATAAGGCCGGCCAAAAAGGGCCCCCTGCTAATCCACAAAGACGGCCAACCCCTGACGAGATACCAGTTTGCCGGGGTGTTCAGGAGGGCCTTGGGCAAGGCAGGTTTCCCCCCTGCTGACTTTAACACACATTCCTTCCGCATAGGCATAGCGTCCCAAGCCGCAGCGGTCGGGGTCCCACACCAAAAGATCAAGGAAATAGGCAGGTGGAAGTCAAACGCCTACCAGGGGTACATACGTGGAGTGGGCGAACCCGTTCTGACACCAATTCTGTTATAGTTCCCATCGCAGGACCGGCGAAACACATATGGATCGTCGGGCACAGCATAATTTACTGGGCGGGAAAATGGGCAGCCAGATCGCCGGAGGGCGAACACTTGGGACTCAAGCAAGCCGCAAAGATTTCATGGCTGGGTAAACGGGGCATGCGGTGGAACCAGATGCTACCAACCATCTGGACCCGCATCAGGGAGCAAGGCCCGCCGGATGCAGTTATATTGCAGGTGGGGGAGAACGACATCACTGAACAGAAAGGTGTCGACCTTATCTTCAGCCTGAAGGCCACCCTGGAATTCCTACACGAATCCTTTCTGGAAATGGTAATTATGTGGTCCGAATTACTCCAAAGGCGGTCATGGAGAGGTGCCAAATCCCCGAGAGGCGTCGAGAGGTCACGCAGGAAGGTCACCACAGCCATTGGTAACCTAGTTGTGCAATGGGGGGGGGCGAATAATCTATCACCACGAGATTTCTTACAGGAACAGCGAGCTTTTCCGTCCAGACGGTGTGCACCTGTCGACGCGGGCACAGAGCGTTGGCTCCGGAGCATCAAGACCGCAGTTGGGGAATGGGTAGAGCTGCAGTATTCTGGCGGGAGGCGAGCTTAGCTCGTCTCTGGTGGCGGTTTGGAGACATTGGGCCCGGATCCAGGTGGACGGAGCCGCAGGACGGAGCCTGCGCAGCTGGTAACCAACAGGTGGTGACAGCGGACCCACGAGGGAACACGGATGGCCCCAGCTCGGGTGGGGATGCCAGGAGGCTCCCCCGCTCAGCTCAGCGGAGGAAATCCCGTAGGAGTGTACGCCCACGGGGTTCTCGGAAGCCGGGCTGAAGGGTGTTGCCACCCTTGGGTGCTGTCGGGCGCATCGGGGGGCAGGCGGGCTCCCCGATGGAACAGGATCCGATCCCAATGTCTGTCCAGAGTACTGCAGTCTCTTCCTTCCAACTGATGTCAATAAAGCTGTGGCCTTTCCATTCTACCAAGAGCTAACTAATTGGTCCGTGTGGTTTATTTACAGCAGAACACAAGCTTAGCGCTAGCCCACAACTACTGGAGAATCTTGAAGTAGATTTGGTCAATTAACTTTGGTGATTCAGTCCAACTCATTATCCTTGTTGGGAAAAAAAACCCCACACAGATTGTTTGGTGGGGTTAATGTACTCAATTTCAGATGTTACAGTTTGCAGGGGCAGTCGGGGAGCATTTTGCCCCTCCTCGTTAAGGTGTAGATATTTTCTTTGTAGCCATCCTGGCATGTCATTGGTGTCTTTGTACGAGCTGTAAAGATGTATTCATTGGTGGGAGGGTTTCTCTTCAGATCGTATAAATCTTTCACCTTTTTACTAAAGATTTCTGTGGAGTTTATTTACTCAGTACTTGTGCTTCACTAGGGATTCAGGGTTTTCCCCCAGCACAACCAGTACTTTAGTTCCCTCAGACTCACAGATTTTAGAGACCAGAATTTCCTTTCCTTTAGGGTTTAATCCAGAATAGTTAGAATCCCTCTTAATAAAACATTTCCTTGTTTTTTATTAAGACACACACTTCTTTTACATTTATGTCCTCAACCCTACACACACACACAAATTCCTTATGGTCTCAACAACAACAATCTGTACCCTAAGCAAAGATCCTTCACTCAGCCAGAGACCCTCCTAACTGACACTTAACTTGGCTCTTTTTCATCAGCTCAAGTGAAAGTTTTGAAGCTACTATTTAGCCTTTCTTTCTTTTATCTGCATCTAGGTCTGGTTCTTCAAGGCACAACTGGATCACCTTCAGATCCCACCACTGTCACCAAATTGTGACATACACACCCACACTTTTAATATGTGTGCTGCCACCACCAGTTTCCTGGATCACTCTAATTATTTTAATAAGAGAGTCTGACACCAAGGTATATATTTTCAAAATAGAACTTGGAACATTTTTGAGTTACAATTGTATCTTGAATGTTATTGATGTAGCATTGAAGTATTAGATGCTTTTATAACATGTAGTTCACAATAACTTCTTATTTATTTACACATTACTTTTTTGTAGCAGTGAATATATTTATATCAATCTGTATACCAGATCCTAACCAGCCTCAGGATCTCACACCTGACTGTTAAGAACTCTCTTAGATGTTAACTATACTACAGCTTCAGGTATTGTCCCTCATATCACAGGGTTCTATACATTAGCCGCACCTACCAGTTTAGTGATTGGCTATTCTAAACACACATAAATATGTAATGAATGTAAGATGGATGCATGCTGACATATAAGGTATATGCATGCTTGGCCTGGAATGAAGTAAAGAACCGGTGAGAGACCTTCTGGCTATAATACAGCTATTATAGGGAAAATAAAAGAGGCTTTTAAAAACCTTCTACACATTGAACGATATAGAAGGAATGAGACGATCAATATTATGGGACACTCTGAAGGCATTTCTTAGAGGAAAATTTATTATGGAAGAATCTAGAATTAAAAAGAAAAGAAATAAGTTACAAGAACAAAGTTACATATCACAAAGGCATATGAAGCTGAAGGACCTGGGTGGGCAGGTGGTAATTTTGTCTCTCTCCCTGTAGAAGGATGTGGCTCACAAAGGGAAAGAACAATAGTGGAGAACAACTGGCTTTGGAGATGGTGCCAGCAGGAATTATTTCGATTCTTAGACCATGGTTTGATATTTCAATCAGATGGGATATTGGGCGAGGATGGGGTGCATCTCACCACCGTAGGAATGAATCTTTTTGCCAAGAGGCTTGAAAATTTTATAAGGAGAGCTTTAAACTGAGTTCTTGGGGGAGTGAGAAATTTTTCTTAAAGATAGAGATCCAGAAGGGGTTGTGTGGAATAGCAAAAGGATCAGGACAAGGAGTATTACAGACCATAAATGTGAGGAAAAACAGGTTAAGCAAAGAGTTTGTAAGAAACACACACAGCCTCAAATGTCTCTACACCAATGCACAGAGCATGGGAAAGAAACAAGAGGTGCTGGTACTCCTAATGCAGCAAAATAAATATGATGTAATTGGCATCACTGAAACCTGGTGGGATGAGACTTATGATTGGAATGTTGTTATTGGAGGGTATAACCTAGTTCAAAGGAACAGACCTAGTAAGAAAGATGGAGGTGTAGCTTTATATATTAAGGACATATATACTGCTGAAGAAATACAAGATATACAGTAGGGAAAGCAGGTTGAGAGTATTTGGGTGAGAATTAAGGGTGACAAAAATGAGAGAGATGTCACAGTGGGGGTATATTATAACTCCCCAAGCCAGCCAAAGGAGTGGGATGATGCCTTCTGTGAGCAGATGGCCACACAGTCAAAAGGGAGATATGTAGTACTAATGGGATATTTTAACTATCCTGATATGTGCTGGCTGTCCAACTCAGCTAAGAATGCAAGCTCTAACAAATACCTTACTGCCCTTGCAAACATTTTCATGGTCCAGGAGGTAGAAGAAGCAACAAGAGGCACAACCATTTTAGATCTGGTCTTAATCAATAAGGAGGAACTTATAAATTGTGTTGAAGTGGTGGGATCTTTAGGTAAAAGTGACCAAGCCTTCTTGGAATTTGTTATACAGTTGGAAGGTGAAGCCAAGCATAGTCAGACAAGAATCCTGGACTTTAAGAAAGACAATTTTTGTAAACTTAGGGAATTATTGGCTGTGATTCCATGGACCTTTCCTAAAATGAGCTATTAAAGGCACAATCTAAAACTGTTCCAACAAGAAGAAAAAATGGGAAATGTCTAAAGCAGCGTTTTTCAACCACTGTTCCGCGGCACACTTGTGTGCCGTGAGATCTTATCTGGTGTGCCGTGAAGGAGCAGCCGGAGGAGGAGGAGGAGGAGGAGAAGGACCAGAGCCTCCTGTCGGGGCATGCGCTCTGGGCATGCAGGAAGTGGCGATTGCTGGGAAGGAGCGCGAAGGTGGGAGGGGAGAGAGAGAGAGAGGGAGAGAGAGCGTGAGGGGGGCGGGCCTGAAAGGGGAGGAGGAGGAGGAGAAAGAAGAAGAAGGCGTCACCACTCGCCAGCGGACCCGCCGTCCCTCCTGGCACATCCCGCGGGTTGCCCTCCAGCAAAAGAAACCAGGGGTCCGGGGACGCGACCCCCAGCCCCTGGGCCGTGCGGAGGCGAGGGGAAGAGGGCAGGTGCGCAATCCGGCTGGTCCCGGGGGCGGCGGTTCTTGGCGGATCCCTGGCCGCCGCTGCTCGCAGGCGGGGAGGCGACTCCCTCGACGACCTCCCCGCCCTGCGCGTGCTCCCGCCGGCCAGTCGCCCACGTTGTTGAGGAGGAGGAGCTGGAGGCGAGCGCCGTCATGGTGGCGGCGCAGGGCGTCGGCGGTGTCCCGGGCCACGCGCTGCAGCCCCTCGTCGGCGCCCAGGTCGGCGGGCAGAGCCTGGACGCGCAGCTCCGGGTAGGCGGCGCGCAGCTCGCCCTCCAGCTCGCCCGGCGCGCCCGCTGAGCGCGCCGCCAGCAGCCGCGCCACGCTTTGCCCGAAGCCCCATGACGCCCCCGTCACCAGGCACACCACCCAGCCCAGGCCCGGCCCCAACGGCTCCCCCGACGACGACGACGACGCCATCGCCGATGCCGCCGCCGACACCGGTACTTCCGCGGGCACGCGGCCCTGGCCTGTTGATCCGCAGGTGGGCGCTCGGTGTGTGTGTGGGGGTGTTGGGCTTCCTGGTGCCGTGCGTGGCCAGTGCCCCCCCTCCGCCGCAGGACCCCCAGGTGCAGGGGGTGGGGGTGGTCTCGAGCCATGGCTCGATCTACTCCTCCCCCCCGCTTGTTAAATTTTTTAACATTTTAATGGTGCTGTGCCTTGTGATTTTTTTCGTGAAGCAAGTGTGCCTTTGCCCAAAAAAGGTTGGGAAACACTGGTCTAAAGAAACTGCAATGGTGTACTAAAGAACTTTCAACTCAGTTCTAAAGAGAAACAAGTACAAAAATGGAAACATTGGGATGCACCAAAGAGGAATCTTATCAAGCAGCTAATATATGCAGGGAGGTGATAAAAAAAGCTAAAGCACAAAATGAACTTAGACTTGCCAGAGAGATTAAAGATAGTAAAAAGGGTTTCTTTAGTTATCTCCGCAGCAAAAGGAAAAATAAGGAAATGATAGGCTCTCTGCTTGGCGATGATAACCAGTTACTATCAGGAGACAAGGAAAAGGCAGAACTATTCAACACCTTCTTTGCCAAAAAGAATTGCAACATAGAATAGGTATAGAGGTAGTACGGAAACACCTGGAAACATTACATTAATTTAAGTGTAATTCATCCTGGGCCAGATGAATTACACCCAAGGATATTAAAAGAACTGGTGGAAGTAATTTCAGAACCATTGGCAATAGTATTTGAACAGTCCTGGAGAACAGGAGAAGTCCCCTTCGATTGGAGGAGGGCTAATGTTGTCCTTATCTTCAAAAATGGGGAAAAAGAGGACCCAAATAATTGTTGTCCAGTCAGCTTGATCCTAGAACAAATTATTAAGCAGTCTGTAATTATTTAACTAGCAATGCTGTAATTACAAGAATTCAACATGGATTTCTTAAAAGCAAGTCTTGCCAGATCAATTTGATCTCTTTTTACAGGCCTGGTGCATGAGGGGAAAGCTGTGGATATTGCTTATCTAGATTTCAGTATGGCCTTCGATAAAGTTTCCCATGTATACTTGCAAAGAAGTTAGAATGTGGGATAGATGGTGCCACTGTTAGGTGGATTTGCAATTGGTTGACTGATCGCACCCAAAGGGTGATCATAAATGGCTTCTCTTCAGCTTGGAGAGACATAATCAGTGGGGTGCTCCAGGGTTCTGGTCCAGGTCTGGTAGTATTCAACATCTGTATTAATAACTTGGAGGAAGGACTAGAGAGTAGGCTGATCAAATTTGCAGATGATACCAAATTGGGTGAGGTTGATCATTCCCTAAAGGATAGGATGAAAATCCAAAAGTACCTTGACAGATTAGAGTCCTGGGCCAAAGCTAATGGAATGGGGTTCATCAGAGGGAAATGTAGTCAGCAGTGTGAAGCAGCGACCAAGAAAGCCAATGCAATTCTTGGTTGCATCAACAGAACCATAGTGTCTAGGTCAAGGGAAGTGATAGTTCCACTCTATTCTCTTCTGGTCACACCCCATCTGGAGTACTGTGTCCAGTTCTGTGCGCCTCAATTTAAAAACGTGTTGACAGTCT
The DNA here is from genome assembly GCA_037367245.1 of Phrynocephalus guinanensis. NCBI lineage: Eukaryota > Metazoa > Chordata > Lepidosauria > Squamata > Agamidae > Phrynocephalus > Phrynocephalus guinanensis. The sequence continues at coordinate 94,063,368 of CM074741.1, read as the reverse complement.
TGAGTGGGTCCAGAGGAGGGTGACCAAGATGATTGAGGGTCTGGAAGAAATGTCTTATGAGGAGAGGCTGTCAGGACCCTGCCTGCCGCAGATCCTGACCCTGAGGGGTTAAGTGGTGAAGAGCAGCTGAAGGAGCCTTCTAGCTCATTGTGTCAGCCAGCAGCTGTGTCTGACAACTCTGCTTCAGACACATCCCCGCCTCCCAGAAGGGCCATGAGCAGGATTCTGTAGCAACATGCTGCCAGGACAGCCAGATATCAAGCCTTTGATGCTAGAAGAACTATCAGGTTGACCAGCCCTGAGTTTTAGCAAGGAGCTTCCCCAGGAGAGAGGGCGTGTTCCCTGTTTTGGGATATAGCGGGCAAGCTCACCTTGAGGTCTCCGTGGAAGCAATGCAACCACGCTCCTGCCTGCTCTTGACCTTGGACTCTGCTTGCCTGGTTTCCTTGACGATGGTTTGGTCTCCTCCCTTTGGCTTGGCATCTGGCTTTTGTGAACATTCCTGTGTTGACCCTGGACTGGTAATTATCATGTTGTGAACTCTGTTATCTCCTTGGCACCTGATTTTTGGCAAAGAATTGAAACCTGCTTGATTCTTTCACTATCGACTCTTGGCAAAGGACTGAACTCTGTGTGTGCGTGTTCAGTGTGTGGGGCTAGACAGTGGCTTAGGGACCTGGGAATGTTTAACCTTACAAAAAGAAGGCTGAGAGGGGATATGATAGCTATGTTTAAATATTTGAAAGGATCTGACATTGAAGAAGGGACTGGTTTATTTTCCATGTCTTCAGGGATTAGGACTTGGGGCAATGGTCTCAAACTACAGGAAAAGAGATTCAATTTAAACATTAGGAAGAACTCCATGACAGAGCTGTTTAGCAGTGGAATATGCTGCCACCGAGGGTGGTGGAGTCTCTTATATTGGAGGTTTTTTATGCAGAGCGTGGATGGCCATCTGTCGGGAGCACTGTGATGGGGGTTCCTGAATGGCAGGGATTGGACTAGATGGCCCTTGAGGTCTATTCCAACTCTATGATTCTATGATTCTATGAACAGATAGAAAATAAAATAAAGGAATTATCAGAATGTCATTGCCGTCCCAGAGCCGAAATGAATATGCGAGACATCACCATTGGGATATACCATGAGCCAGATTTATTTAACCAATACACATCATCAAGCATCATCACTAACGTCACTCTGAGGAGGGGGCGGAAGTAGTGCGGATACCAGGTGGGTCCAGGGGGCCATCTAGACCCCCCCAATGAATTGCAGGATATAGCGAGAATTGTTATCTAGGGGTCGCCACTCCGTGAGGAAGTGTCCCCCATTTGCCATTAGTGGCTATCTTACCCCTGTTGGACTGGAAGGCGCCATCATGTGACCGATCCCCGCCCCTGGGGGTGTTCTAACCCCATCAGCCGGACACTGTAACCTCTTGATCCGCAACGCCTGGATCTGGAGTTTACCATTCATTATTACATTTATTATTACATTTATTATTACATTTGCTCACTGCCTGCCCCCATAATTCCGCACTACCCACCATGGCCGGCGCACAGCTTGCTATGCACCAGGTCTGCCCAACAAGCTGCTTACCTCAGCTCGGAACCCCCTCCTCAGCTCATCCAGGTATACCTCCAAACCAACCTCATTGAGATGGACGCCATCAGGCCTGAATAGCTCAGTCCCATTCACACTGATACCTGGATGCCCAATCAACGCACCACCTGCTTGCACCAAAAAATGAGACACCTCCCTGTTCAGGAACCTTCTGGCCCTGTTCATACCCCCGGCCTCACCATGAGGTTTCCAGATCAGCCTTGGCATGATGGTCGACCAGACCAGTCTGGTCGCAGCTAGCGCCTTGCCGAGCTGTAGCCAGTCTCGTGTGATCTCTTTGATTAGTGACTTGCCCATCTGCTTGCCGATATCATTCCCCCCAGTATGGATCACCAGAATGTCTGGTGGCTTCTCGCTTGACAGTCTGTTAACCTCTGGCAGCACCTCCGCCCAACGCATGCCCCTCCTTCCGTGCCATTGTATGCATGCTGATGACCCGAGACCGAGCTGACTTCCCCAATGTGACCGGGCCGCGTGTCTCACTGCCCAGAATATGAAGCTATGTCCCATGACTTCCAGTGGCCAATCTGCTTAATGCCCTCTGGGCCATAGCCCAATGAGGCTGCCGTGGAGGCCGCTCTGATCCTGAAGAAATGGGTGCCAAATTTCAAGCCCTCACAACCCATCCGCCCGAGCTCACTAGCTATCAGCGGGTTTCCGTCTTTATGGCAGAATAAGTACCCCTCCCCCACCTCCTCTTGTCGAGGAATTGCCGCATCAGTGTTACCGGGCAAATGGATCTGTTCTCGCACGCCCCCAGCTCCAGCTCGACCCCCTTACCAGTTTGGTCAATTTTAGACTTCTGGATGTGTAACCTCAACTTGTCCTTCTGCAACCGTGCATCCGCCACCTGCAGTGCTAGCCTGGATTCATCATTTTTGCCACCCACCACCAGTTCTCTCACCCGAAGTGCCACAAAAAAGGCCACCACGGTGGCTGCCCTGAACAAAGCCAGCTCATAGCTCCCAGTGCATACCACTCGCAGCTCCTCCACCAGTTTGGCCAAGATTTCAGGCATAAAGGGGGACCTGGAGTTGTGTTGGGGCCCCCTCTTTTTCCTGTATCCCTCCACCATCTTCCACACGCGGAAATCCCCTGTGGCATCCCAGCAGCCTAATGTCTTTGCGTGAAAGGCGAGTACCACTAACTTGCCCTTCATAGATCTAGGTGCTAGGCCCTTCCTGTACAGGTGAACGATGAATTGCTGCACCTGCTCCACTGTTGCGGACCACATCCCCGGCAATTCCTGCTGTTCCCTAAAGTCTTCAAACTCCCCCACCGCTGTGTTGTATGCCTTGCGAGTTCTGAGCACCAGTGCTAGTCCAATGGCGCGCTCTGCCTCCCTTCACCAATCGCCCATACCTCCTCAGGGAGCTCCACGGGGTAAGGCTGACACCCCAGGGCCATCTCCCTGAACCTGTCGATCTGCTGGCGGGAAAGTGCGTCAGCTAGGCTGTTATCCAGGCCAGGGACATGTCTAGCACTCATAACTATGTTAAAGCGGAGAGCCCTTAGCACAAAAGCCCGCACCAATCACATGACCCGCTCAGACTTAGCTGACAGATTACTGATTATGTGCACGACTGACATGTTTTCACACCAGCAGTGGACTGTGCTGTTAGCCCACAGCCACAGCGCACCCAGGATTGGGAAAAATTCCAGGAATGTCAGGTCCCTGGTAATCCCCTCCTGATGCCACCTTTCTGGCCAAGTGCCATGACACCATCTCCCTCCAAAGTAGATGCCATAACCCAATTACCCAGCTGCATCAGTTTGGACCTGGACCTGGGCTTTGAGATGGAGCTCGCTCCACCAGAATGAGGTACCATTGAAGTCCCTCAAAAATAGTAGCCACACCTTGATGTCCCTTCGCATGCCTTGCATGACGCGTACCCTGTGAAATGGTTTGGTCAAGCCCTGCATGGCCACACACAGTCGCCTAATAAAGGCTCTCCCCGGCGCCACCACCTTCCATGCAAAGTTAAGGTGTCCTACAACTTCTTGGAGCTCTCTCAAGGTCACCTTGCGCCTACCCCTCAGATCCTCTAAGCGTTGCTTCACGTTGCACAGTTTATCAGCGGGTAATCTAGACGATTGCTGCCAGGTATCCAAAGAAATTTAGTACCATCACCAGGCTCAGTTTTTTCGTGCGCTAGTGGAATGCCGAGTGTTGCTCCCAGCTTTTGAAAAGCCATGAGCAGCTCCTTACATTTCCCTGATCCACTCACTCCACAGAAAATAAAATCATCTAAGTAGTGGGCCTCACCCCCATCAGCTGTCTCAGCTTCCACTCCACGAATGTGCTAAAGTGCTCAAACGCTGCGCAGGAAACCGAACAGCCAAAGGGGAGGGCCCTATCCATATAGTATAATAAATAAATAAATAAATAAATAAATAAATAAATAAATAAATAAATAAATAAATAAAATAGTATGCCCCCTCGAATTGGAAACCCAGCAACTCAAAATCGTGTGGATGCACTGGGAGTAAGCGGAATGCCGACTTTATGTCACACTTGGCTAGCTCTGCACCAGGACCGCAGGCCCTGATCATGCGCACCGCTTCATCAAAGGATGTATATCGCACAGAGCATAGCTCCTGCGGTATAGCATCATTAATGGAGTGGCCGTCGGGATATGATAGGTGGTGGATTATCCTGAATTCCCCAGGAGTCTTCTTGGGTACTAAGTCCAGTGGTGACACCCTCAAATTTGGCACTGGTGGTTCTCTGAAAGGGCCTAGAACCCTCCCTTCTTTTACTTCCTTCTGAATTTTTCCCCTTGCTACTCCCTTGTGACGTCACCCCTTCCAGAGACTGGGTTTTCAAAGGCACAACCGGGTTTATTTCACATCCCACTGCTGTGCCACTAAATTGTGATGACACCTCCCTTTTTCACACTGAATTCTGTGATGGAAATGGTACTGCTGCCACCTTTTATTCACTTATTAATGCTGCCACCTTTTAAACTCGTCGCCTCATGAATTGGGACAGACTCAGATGAATAATATAAAAATAATAACAAAGTTTATTGAGAAGATAATAAATATAACAATATCTGAGGATGGTATGCGTTGCCTTTAACATATAATAGATTTAATCAGCTCTACAAGCCTCCCTGTCTTCAATAACTAGTAAACAGTATAGCCCTCACTGCCTGACAGAACTCTCACAGAGCAGTGCTCTCTCCCAGCACTCACTCTCAAAACCTCAACTTAAGTGAACTGAACTGCCTCCACTGACTAGGCTCCACCCTTTTTATATCATACCATTCCCCGCCCTCCTGCTGGGATTGGCTGATGATTTGTATATTCATTACTCCTGTTTCCAGGGTTTTGTCACAATACCTCCATCCCCTTAAGAGACTGCAGATTTCTAGCCGAACTAGGCTTTCTTTCCCCTTCCATTGGGATTCTGCCCCCCCCCAAAGCCAGCTAATAAAATATCTGCTGCCTCCCTGTCGGGGTACCCCTGCCAGTTACTGAGGATTGGGAGCCTGATTGGGCTGGGCCCCTTTTGAAACCGCTGACTCGCCCTGCTCTGGCCTCCCTTGGTTCCCTGAGTCCCTGTTATAGTGCTTTTGGGCTCTACCTCTGTTGCAATTGACGGCCGCATGGGTGCCCCCACAGTTGGTACACTCGTGTTTACATTTACACATTTTTCTCGCACAACCGCCCTATCCATTAAAGTCCCAGCACAAAAGGCGGGGTTGAACTGCCTGCCCGGCATTACTCTGGGCTGTGCTGGGCTGCGATGACTTCGTGATAAGGTGCCCGCTATCAAACCTATCCCCTGCGGCCGGCCTAGCTGATGTCATAATCTGTAGCCACAGGGATGACAAGGGCTCATCCCATCTCAATGAAGGGTCCAGTTCTGCACATTTACGAAATTGCTCGTCATAATGCAACCATGCATGCCCAGGGAAATCGGTGTATGCCTTAAAGATAAGGTCCTGATATTGTATCAAGGCCTGGGCCTTCCACGGTTGTGCTCGAACAATCACGGACATATAAATAGAATATGCCAGGAGCCAATGCTTCCAATTCCGCTCAGGTTTTCTCCTGAGGCACCTCTCCTTATTCTTTTCATCCTCCTTCTCCCCATCATTAGCATCCACCTCCATATTTAGGAGACTAAAGAGGTCCACATAACCCCCCCTGAGGATTTTGTCCCGTGTTGCCACCATTAAATGACCCCCAAGTGGTAAGGCTTGGTCACCATATGGGATGGCGTGCACCAGTAAGTTAGCCAGGTATTACCCCGATTGATGCACGCCCGGCCAAGCCCCCGCCACTGTGGCCCTTGTGTTGGGGCGGCCACCACCTGTTGCGAACCACCCCACCATCCCCCATGTCCCTGTGATTGCTGCCACTGATTAGGCCCCCCCTGTCGCTGGCGCCATGCTATGCCCCCTGGCCGACCCAACCCAGGCCCTGTTGTGGTCCACGTTCGTGAATGGTTGCTGCCCTGACCCCCTGGCACAGCCCACAGTCCACCCCTGGTGTGCTGCCCCTTGCGCCCCGCTGCTGCGGATGCTGGCCAAGCTGGTTGGGGGTGTGCCCTCTGCACTGCACTGTCCCATGGCCATGGACCCAGCTCCACCCGCTGGCTTTCACCCCCCTCTGTCCGACTCACTGGGTCCTGTGCTGGCGCCTACTCCAGTGCTCGATCGAGCACCCTCGCTCACAGATTCTGGGCTGCTTGGCTCCTGTCTGCTCCGTGCCTCCGCCTCTCTCCCCTCCTGCTGATGGCCCTCGATGGTCCCCGTCTCCTGCGCATGCTCAGCCGCCTGCTGCGATTCTCCCTTCTCCAGCACTGCCAGCCTAGAATACATTTCGTGCAACAGTTCTTTGATACGTGAGTGCTTGTGCGCCTTAGGGTCCCCAAATGCTGTCCTTGCTTGTTTTGGGGGCTCTCCTCCCCCTTGGCCACCTTGCCTCTTCTCTAACACCTCCAGTCTCACCCTAAAATCCTCCAACAATGCCAGCTCCTCTCCCTCTGAGTCAGATTCCGTGGGGGGGGGGCTTGTGGCTGGGGGCACTTAGCAGGGCACTTGCCCTTCCCCTTTCCTTGTCCCTTCAGTGGTATATCTCCGTTTGCACTAGGCCCTGACTCAGGCCACCCTTGAAATGGGGCTCCCCTGCCTTCGGTGGGCCCACGGCCTAAGGCCTTACTCCTTTCAACCCCCCCCCCGATACCCGAGCCCTGCCCCTTAAAGGCACCCACGAGGCTTCTGGGGCTTATGAGTTTTTCCACCCCTGCCGGGCCGATTGAGCCCTTTGCGGCCCAACACTACCCGCTGAGCCCGCCCCTTGCACGACTCCCTCCTCCAATCCTCAGTGGGGGGCACTGCCCCCACCAACAGTCAGGCCTCGTCTGGCTCAGCGGGCCTCCTTGCGCCGCTTCTCGCTGCCGCCGCCACCCAGTAGTGCCTCCCCCAATTTGCCCAGGCCCGTCCCCGGCCTGTGTCCTCCTCTAGCGCTTTGGCTGCTATTTCCCACCACCGCCGCTTCTCTCTGCCACCGCCGCTTCTCTCCACCTTTGCCTTCGCCTTGCTGTTTGCCGCTCACCTCTTCTCGTCGCTCTTCCTTCGCCGCTGCTCTTCCGAGGTCCTCCTCCGATGCGCGCTGAAAGGAAGTGAGGCCGGGAAGATGGCACGGGCACCTTAAATAGGCCATGTCCGGTCTTGCGATGCCCCCAGGCCTCGCGAGAGTATGAAATCGCATATTGCGCTATTCGGCCTGGGGGCGGCAAAGAAGCCCCGCTGGCACAGCCGCGCCATGGAGCAAACCTAAGGACAGTACTTCAAAGGAGATACTAATAGAGCTAAAAAGAGTTAGATCTGAATTAGAGGCTTTAGATGTAGGAAGAACCCAACCAATGATGAATTATTTAAAAAGAATTTATTGTGAGTATGGAAATAAAAATACTAAATTGTTATCACATGCAGTTAAGAAAAAAGCTACTAAAAGGGGAATTGTATCAGTGAGAACTAAAGAGGAAACAAAAGTAACATCACAACAACAGATACTAGAAACATTTAGGAACAATTATAAAGAACTGTATGAGACAGAAGTAAAAGCAGATGTAAATATCAAGAGTTTTATAAGCCGGCTTCCAATAAATCAAATTTTACATGAGCATAAAGAATAACTTAACTCAGCAATGACAGTATCAGAGGTGAAAGCAGTAATTAAAAATCTTAAGAAGGGAAAAGCATTGGGGTATGATTGGTTTACATCTGATTTTTATCAAACATAGGGAGATGATATATCAAGACATTTAGTAAACTTGTTTAATTCAATATTGGAGGGAGGAGAAATTCCTAGCTCATGGAAAACAGCTAGGATAATAACCATTTTAAAACCAGAGAAGAACCCTCAAGATCCAACTTCATAATAGACCCATAACTCTGCAAAATCAGGATTAAAAGATTTTTTTCAACAATACTGGCTAAAAGGATAAGTAGTTTTATTAATAACTATGTTCATGGAACCAGTATGGGTTCATGCCTATAGACAGATGCAGGATGCAACCCGCAGAGTATTAAATCTTATCCACATAGCAAAAAAACACAGAAGGAAGTCTGTAATACTCTCACTGGATGAACTCAAGGCCTTTGACAGAATGGAATGGATTTATATGTTCAAAGTAATAAAGGAAATGAACATGAGGAAAATGTGTTAATATGTTTAAGAAAATTATATGTAGAAATGACAGCAACAGTACTGATCAATGGATCAGAATCTGAAAAAGTTTCAGATATACAGTGGAACTAGGCAAGGGGACCCATTGTTCCCAAAAAATTTTTGTATTAGTAATGGAACCATTAGCTGCAAAAATTAGAGGGAATGGAAATATTAAGGTACTAGAATTTAATAGGAATCATAAAATAAATTTATACACGGCTGAAGGTGTCTATCCAGTGTGTGGCAGTGGTGAAGAAGGCCAATTCCATGCTAGGGATTATCAAAAAGGGGATTGAAAATAAAACAGCCAACATTATAGTGCCATTGTACAAAATGATAGTAAGGCCACACTTGGAGTAGTGTGTACAATTCTGGTCACCACATCTCAAAAAAGACATAGTGGAACTGGAAAAAGTGCAAAAGAGAGCAACTAAAATGATTACTGGGCTGAGGGGACCTCCCTTATGAGGAAAGGCTAAAACATTTGGGGCTCTTTAGTCAGGAAAAAAGGTGCCTGAGGGGTGATATGATTGAGACATACAAAACAATGCATGGCATGAGTCAAGTGGATAGAGGGACACTCTTTCTTTCCTCTTACAAAATACCAGAACTAGGGGACATCCACTCAAAATGAGGGTTGGGAGAGTGAGAAGAGACAAAAGAATTTTTTTTTACCCAGCATGTTGTTTGTCTGTGGAATTCCCTGCCACAGGGTGGCCTGGATGCCTACAAAAGGGGATTGGACAGATTCCTGGAGAAGAAGTCCATCACAGGTTACAAACCATGATGGAGATGTGTAATATCCAGGCTTAAAACCAGGGCATTTCAATGGCCAGATGATGGGGAGTGGTACCAGGAGACAGATATTTAGTCTTGTGCACTCCCAGACATATTTGGTTGGGGCCACTGTGAGATATAGGGAGCTGGCCCTTGATCTCATCCAGCATGGCTATTCTTATGTTCTTAGGTTTTTATGTAAGAGTGAACAAACCCAGAATTTATATAATTTTAAAACATTAAGAATATGGAAGAAGCATGTAGAAATCTTAGCCCCTCCCATATCACCCCACTGTCCCATCTTGGAACACCCTACGTTTAAATCTCAAGAGAAATTTGAAGAGTTTAGGCACTGGACTGAGACTGGACACTACAGAATTAGAGATTTATTTGAATCAGGGAAGCCAATAAAAATCAGTCAATTAGAACAGAGAACAAGAGAAATTAAAACTAATTGGCTACAATTGAAACAGATAAGAAATTTTGCAGTGAAATTATGCCAAACTCAAGGCCCCATTAGACTATTAACAGAGTTTGAAAAATGTGTAGAAAAAGATAAGAATATAAACAAAAGCTTAACTTTAATATTATATAAATATATTATAGACTAAGAATTTACCAGATGTTTAGGGTCAAAAATTGTCCGGGAAACAAACTTAAATAGTACTATTCCAAATAAAGTAACGGTAAGGATTTTGACGGGGTACCCTTATAAATCAATTTCAGCAAAAGCTAAGGAAACAGTTTTAAAGTTAGTACATATATGGTATTTTTCTCCCACAAAATTGCATAACATTAACAGAAGGATCTCTGATGCATGTTGTAACATAATTTAGAAGTAGAGAAGCCTTTCTCTAAGGCCAAATGTAAACAAAGCCAATATTAATGTGGTATGTCTAGCCTGCTGTATATGTGCTATATCAAATGAATGTATTCAAAGCCCAAAGAGGCATTCCATCCTAGAAGCAAGTGACCCCTGATTGGTCAAAGAGGTGACATGTGATGTTTTTCCCATGGTGTTTGCTGGTGGAGAGACAGAGATACAGAGAGATTGTGTCATAAGAACATAAGAACATAAGAACATAAGAAGAGCCATGCTGGATCAGGCCAAAGGCCCATCTAGTCCAGCTTCCTGTATCTCACAGCGGCCCCACCAGATGTGTTTGGGAGTGCATGAGACTAGATATCTGTCTCCTGATACCACTCTCCTGCATCTGGCCCTTGAAGTACCCTGGTTTAAACCCTGGAGGTTACACATCTCCCTAATGGTTTGTAACCTGTGATGGACTTTTCCTCCAGGAATCTGTCCAATCCCCTTTTGAAGGCATCCAGGTCAGATGCCATCACCACATTGTGTGGCAGGGAGTTCCATAGACTTACAACGCGCTGGGTGAAAAAATATTTTCTTTTGTCAGTTCTTACTCTCCCAGCCCTCAATTTGAGTGTATGTCCCCTAGTTCTGGTATTTTGGGAGAGGGAGAAGAGCTTCCCTCTATCCACTTTACTCATACCCTGCATTATTTTGTATGTCTCAATCATATGCCCCCTCAAGCGCCTTTTTTCCAGACTAAAGAGGCCCAAATGTTATAGCCTTTCTTCATAAGGGAGGTGCCCCAGCCCAGTAATCATTTTAGTCGCTCTCTTCTGCACCTTTTCCAGTTCCACTATGTCTTTCTTGAGATGCGGTGACCAGAATTGTACACAATACTCCAGGTGGGGCCTTACTATTGTTTTGTATAATGGCATTATAATGTTGGCTGTTTTATTTTCAATCCCCTTTTTGATAATCCCTAGCGTGGAATTGGCCTTCTTCACCGCAGCCACACATTGGGGAGACACCCTCATGGAGCTGTCCACCAACACACCAAGATCTCTTTCCTGATCTGTCACGGATAACTCAGAGCCCATGAGTTGATAGATGAAGTTTGGATTTTTTGCCCCAATATGCATTACTTTACATTTGGTTACATTAAAACGCATTTGCCATTTCTCAGCCCATTCCCCCAGTTTGGAGAGATCCTTCTGGAGCTCTTCACAATCTTCTCTGGTTTTTACCACACGGAAAAGTTTTGTGTCATCGGCAAACTTGGCCACCTCACTGTTTATTCCTGTCTCCAGGTCATTTATGAACAGATTGAAAAGCACCGGTCCCAGGACAGAGCCCTGGGGCACACCGCTTTTCACCTCTCTCCATTGTGAAAATTTCCCATTGACACCTACTCTTTGTTTCCGGGATCTCAACCAGTTCTCAATCCATAAGAGGACCTGCCCTCTTATCCCCTGACTGTGCAATTTTCTCAGCAGCCTTTGGTGAGGGACTGTGTCAAAAGCCTTTTGAAAATCCAGATAGACTATATCAACCGGTTCACCCAAATCCACGTGCCTGTTAACCTTTTCAAAAAATTCTAAGAGGTTTGTCCGACAAGATTTACCCTTACAGAAGCCATGCTGATTTTCTCTCAGCAAGGTTTGTTCTTTTATGTGTTTTAAGATTTTCTCTTGGATGAGGCTTTCCACCATCTTCCCTGGGACAGATGTAAGGCTAACCGGCCTGTAGTTTCCTGGGTCCCCCCTCCTTCCTTTTTTAAAAATTGGTGTGACATCTGCCCTCCTCCAGTCCTCCGGCACTGTGGCCGTTTTAAGAGACAAGTTGCATATAACTGTTAAGAGATCTGCAATTTCATTTCTCAGTTCCCTAATAACCCTTGGGTGGATGCCATCTGGGCCAGGTGACTTGTTAATCCTCAATTTATCAATTAGTCCTAAAACCTCCTCTCTTTTAACCTGTATTTGATTTAATTCTTTGGTCAAGAGGGGCGGCTCAGGCAGCGGAATCCGCTCAAGGTCCTCTGTCGTGAAGACAGACGCAAATAACTCATTCAATTTCTCTGCAATGTCCAAGTCTTCCTTAACCTCCCCTTTTCCTCCCTCACCATCCAGAGGGCCAACTGGTTCTCTGGCAGGTTTTCTACTTCTAACATATTTAAAGAAGCTTTTATTATTACCCTTTATATTGCTAGCCATTCGTTCCTCAAAGTCTTTCTTTGCCTCCCTTATCATCTTCTTACATTTCTTTTGCCAGAGTTTGTGATCCTTTTTATTTTCCTCATTTGGGGAGGATTTCCATTTACAGAAGGACCTCTCCTTGCGCTTTAGAGCCTCTCTAACTCCACTCGTTAACCATGCCGGTGTCCTCTTGGACTTAAATGAGCTCTTCTTTCTTTGTGGTATGCACTTGTGCTGGGCCTCTATTATTGTTGTTTTAAACAGGCTCCATGCACTCTGAAGAGATTGGATTCTTCTAACCTTCCCCTTCAGTTTCTCTCTAACTAGTTTCCTCATCTGAGGGAAGTTTGCCCTTCGAAAATCAAGGGTTTTTATGTCTGATTTGGTTGACACTCTTCCTCCGACATGCATGGCAAAGGTAATAGCAGCATGGTCACTGTTCCCCAGAGGCTCAGTGACATTCACATCTCTGACCAGGTCCTGAGTATCACACAATATTAGATCCAGAGTTGCCTGTTCTCGGGTGGGCTCCGTGACAAGTTGCTCTAAGGCACAGTCATTCAGCAAGTCGAGAAACCCAGTTTCTCTTTCTTGCCCGGAGCTCGCATTGGCCCAGTCAATGTGGGGATAATTGAAGTCCCCCATGATTACTATCCTATCCCTTTTAGCCACTTCCATGATTTCTCTCCTCATTTCAAGGTCCCCCTCAAGTTTCTGATCTGGTGGACGATAGAATACTCCAACGATCACATCACTCCTTGGACCTGGTAGTTTAACCCACAGTGATTCTATGGTGGAGTCAGACCCTCTGTCAATCTCCATTCTGCTGGATTTTACCCCTTCTTTGACATAGATGGCCACTCCTCCTCCAACCCGCCCCCCTTTATCTCTTCTATAGAGTTTATAGCCTGGGATTGCTGTATCCCACTGGTTCTCCGCATTCCACCAGGTTTCTGTTATGGCTATTATATCAATGTTATCCCTAGCTGCCAAATGTTCAAGTTCTCCCATCTTTGCTCGGAGGCTTCGAGCATTGGCGTAGAAGCACCTGTACAGTGGGTCCCGCAACAACAGCTGCTGCCTTGTTCTATTCGCCCCACAGCTTTTATTTTCAGTAGATGAACTGTCACATTCCGTTATTCTCCCGGTGCTAATACCTATACCTGCTATGTTTTCCCTATGTGATTCTCTACCCTCTCCAACCTCATTCCCCGAGGATGAGGTGTTCCGAACCGGATGCCACTCAGCTCCTGTCGGCTTTCCCCCAGTTATCAGTTTAAAAGCTGTTCTGCTGCCTTTTTGAGGTTGAGTGACAGCAATCTGGTCCCATCATGATTCAAGTGCAACCCATCCCTCCTGAACAGGTTTGGCTTGTCCCAAAATGTTCTCCAGTTCCTGACAAATCTAAAGCCCTCCTCTCGACACCATCGCCTCATCCACGCATTGAGGCTTCTGAGTTCTGCCTGTCTGGCGGGTCCTGCACAAGGAACAGGTAGCACTTCTGAAAATGCTACCTTGGAAGCCCGGGTCTTCAATCTTCTACCTAGCAACCTGAATTTGGCTTCCAAGACTGACCGCTTGGCCTTCCTGACATAATTGGTACCGATGTGTACCATGACCACTGGCTCCTTCCCAGTTCTCTCTAACAAGCTATCTATATTTCTGGTGATGTCTGCAACCTTTGCACCCGGCAGGCAAGTGACCATACGGTTATCATGCTCCTCACAAATCCATCCCTCCGTATTTCTAATTATAGAATCCCCTAGTACAATGAGCTTCTCTCCTGCAGCCTGGTCATCAACATGTATCTGATCTTGTATCTCATCAATAGTGATGAGGGAGAGATCCTCCGGTGGAACCAATTCTTCCTCTATGTGTGCCTCATGAGGTGTGCTGAGGGAAAGAGCTTCAAACTGATTGTGCAAGATGAGACTCTGTGAGCGATGCCTTGGCCTTCTACTCCTTTGAGTCACATTCCTCCACCCATCCACCTCCTGAGTTGCGGGAGTGACTTCCTCCTCTGAAGTTTGCCCTGTCTCCTCTTGGACCTGAGTAGTCTGTTCCGCTCTGTCCAGGAACCGCTCAAGCTCCTTAATATGTTGCTGGTCGGATATGCGAGCCTCCAGCTGCTGGACCTTCTCTTCCAATAGCGCCACCAGCTTGCACTTGCAGCAGATGTAGTTCTGCACACACTCTGTCAAGATAACAAACATGGCACAAGTACTGCAGGTAACTACAGCTGCTCCCTGCAACTCCATTTTAACAAGTGCAATAAAATGTATTGAAGGTCTCAAAAATGTAAACCTGCACTAATTTTTTTTAATCTAGTAAGACTCTTTACTTCTTTTGTTGTTTATTGAAAATCTAACTGTGTAGGGGCTGCTAAAGCACCTCTACTCCAACTGCAATCACGTCAGGAAGTTCCCAGTGCTAACTTGCTAATGTGTGTAGGACTTCCTCAGGAGTAGCTTGGCTTTAGGAACTCAATTATACCCAGAAGAAATTATAAGGGTTTTTTTTTGTAGTTTGCACGCGCCGTCAGGCTACTTCCTGGCTACTTCCAATATGAACTATAGAATATGCTAGTTATGTAGTGTTAAGTGAGGCTATTGCCTCTGTGTTTTGCTTTAAATGTCTTTAAGTTAGGAAAGGAAATGATGTCATTATTTTCCAGTAAGATACTATTCCTGTGAAATCCTTATTAGCCAAATAATGGCTTTTACTTATTATTCAAGTGAAGGTGCTTTGTTGAATAATTATTCTGGTAAGTGGAATACCTATCATAGCCAAGCTGGGAGATGAAAATGAATCCAAAGGGATATGGGTTTGTGTTCTCCAGATGCCTGCTTTCAGCAGCTGAGGTTGATTGAAGATGGGTTCTGGGCAGTGAAACAGCTTTATTCCAATGCACATGTTGGCCTAATTGCAGATATAAGGGTTCTTTAGAGCATATGTGGTTGGCATGCCCAAATATAGAAACATTCTGGAATAAAATTATTAACTGTATAGAGAAACTAACTAAATAGAAAATAGATCCAAATGAAATGTTATATTCTGATAATTTACTGGGGAAAATGAAAAACTAGCTAATAAAGAACTAATAGCAATTCTCATGAGCATGGCTACAATGGAAGTTACTCGTGATTGGTAATATGTCCAGGATCTCTCATGCACAAAATTCATAAACCGATAATGGGAAGTTGCAGTTATGGAAAAACTGATTAGTAGGTCTAAACTATACAGGGGAGAGATAAACACAATAGATTTCTGAATATATAGCAACCTCTAGTAACTTCAGATGTTATACAGAAAACTAAATTGGATAAATCAGAATATCGACTGTACTGTTGGATAGTTTAAGAATGTTTAATTCAATGTGTTATTCAGTATTGTTTGTATAACTAGCTATGTTAGATGGTATGTATTATCTTATGTGGATTGTCAATAGAAATTGAAAGAAAAATGCTCTCATCATCATTTGATGGAGAACAGTTGCAGATATCAAGTTGCCCACATAAGGGAGTAAAAAACAGGAAAAAGGTTTTATGCAATCACTAGGATGTGAGACAAAAGAACTGAATAATATTTTCTTTAAAAGCTAGATAGTTATTTTAATTCTATTACACAAATATAGACACTTTGGGCTTTTATTGTTTCTAGAGGTAAGCAATATTCTTCACCCCATTTTTAATAAAATCCTTATTGGTCTCATTATTTGTTCATATTAAATGCACTTATTAGGAATCCATTCACTTTTATTAGTTTGTTATTGTTATCTGTGTTTCCCCCCCCCCTCCAACTCTTTTTGAAAACCTGTTAGTAGTGTTTATACAGCTCTTTCTGGATGCTGCTTTTTTATTTTTTGTGGAGATTCTGGATTCCTTCTTGAGCAATCTGGCAGGCCCTTTGGAGAGATACAGTTTCGGTCCCACTTCAATATATATCACCATGTTCACTTTCCTAGCATAATTAAGAAGTTATAAGAAAAGAACACTAAATTACTCAGTTGGCCTATTTGCCAAGGCAAAAAATATTAGTGGTCTTGATCATCTATCAGTGGTCCTGTCCTGTCCCAGTCATTCATCTAACTTTAGCTCTATACAACTTGCAATAAATACTGTATCAAATCTGATTATAATTGTACAAGAATTCTTGCAGTGATGAGGGATTTTTTAACCCTCTTCTTGCCCTTGTGAAATTGCTTTTCCTTGGAACTGTGTCTTACAGCTTTCTACTGAAGTTTTGGAAGAGGTAGCCGTGTTAGCCTGTTGAAGAATTCAAGGCAAAAATCAAAGAATAAAAACAAAACAAAACAAAAGACAAAAACATGTGGCACCTTAAAGACTAACTATTATATTTTAATGTATGCTTTTGTGGACACATCCACTTCTTTGGACATATGTTCAAGAAAGACCTCTAAAATCTTAAATGACCTATCACACACTAGATATCAGTTTTTTGAAATATTGCCATCAGGCAGGAGATACAGGACAATTAGGACAAAAACAAACAGATTAAAGTACAATTTCTACCCTAGAGCAGTATCTAGGTTAAATGCTGTCGCCTAGTGTTATATTAAGTAGAGTGGGATTGTATGTGGCAGCTTTTTGTTTGTTTGTTTGGTTTTAAATTGTCTAGTACTGTGAACAGCACCTAATTTCGTTGTACATGTTTTGTATATGTACAATGACAATAAATTGCTATTCTATTCTATTTGATTCGATTCGAGTAGCAGAATGAGGTGTTCAGTGTAATGTACAATGCAGTGATTTGGGTAGGTTGTTTTAGGGCCCTGCTGTAAACATGTTCTGTTTCCTGTCTCCTGGGGAATTTTTACAACCGTGCCCTAAAACAACACAGCCAAATCCCTGCATGCAAATATACTGTACATCCAAAAGCCAATGAATATTTGGTATGAAGCTTATATTCCATTGTATATTATACTGAACACCTCATTCAGCTACTATATGTTCAAAGAACTGAACATGTCCATGAAAGCTTACCATAAAATATAATTGCTAGTCTTTAAGGTGCCACATGTTTTTGTCTTTTGCTTTGCTTTGCTTTGTTTTGTTTCTTTGATTTTTGCTTAGCTTTCTACTGCTTTCCTTACCCTTACTTTTTCTCACTTCCATAACTTTAGCTTTTCAAATGTTTTCACATTCTGGAGCTGAGCTAGCCAAAGGTTGCTATGCCTTATTAATTAGTACTTGTAGTCCTACTAATTTGAGACTGTGGACTATTTAGGAATAAGGATAACATTGTTGTTGTTTAAGAGGATTTGCATTCTGAACAGATGGCAGGCAGAAGAAGCATTAGCTCTCTTTGGATTGTGTCTGTTCATTCCTTAGGTAAACACAGGAGGAAAGGGAATAATGCAATTTTCAGTTTTGACTGAGCATAATGTTTTCTTCTGATACTGTCATTTAGCACAAGATACTAAACAACAAAGTAAAATATCATTTGTGTTGCTATGAGAAGAAACATATGGTATAGTAATAATTATTTTAGAAGAACCGTGTTGGGTAATACCGTTATTGTACTAAAATGTCATATAATGGAATGATTTCAAGTCATTTGGAATTCTTGATCCTAGAATTCTGAATGATTAAAGCTTCACCTTATAAACTATATTTTATAGGTTTAATGAGACACCTTTGGGTTTCTTAATTCCACTTTTGGACACTTTATTTTTCAACCTTTAACTAGCTACACATTTTGGTAAATCTGTATGCCTGTTTGCTATTGTGTCCTGATTTCTACTAGGTATTCACCCCGTCTGTTGCTCTTGAACTCTTGGTTTTGCCATGTCTGCAACTTCCATTAAGCCTATGGGGGTCTTGTGTGGGGTTCGGCTCTTGCTCTATAGACTAGCATTGTCATGACAAATTCACCATGTCCACTGTTGAATTTACAGCAAGGCTAATCCCGCTGAGTTCTGCTGGAACCCAAAGACCCAATGAGGACTCCAACAGGAGAGAGATCCTGGAGAAAATACTGCTTTTATTGAGCCCAATAAAGAAAACAGTAGGCGAACACCCCAACCAGGACAGTGCAGAGATGTTCTGCCCTAAAGACAATGGTGTAACACATTTTATTTCCTCCCCTTTCCCTCCCTCCACGGTGGCGCCTCCCAGGGGGTGGGCAAGGGGATGGTCTTCCAGGATGTCCAATCAGTGTAGTCCAGGGGCCTGTCCGGGGGGGGGGTGTCCAGGGAGGTCCAGGGGTGTTCCTGGTGAGCTGGAACCAGATACCTGCCCTGGTGTGACCAAGCCAAATCTGTCCTTTAATTGGGCTATTAGGGTGTGACAATGGAAAAGGGAAATAGGGTATTGTCCTTGGGTCCAGACAAACTTGGGGAGATTGGAAAGTCAATAGGGGGCTGGAGAGATTCAATATGAAAGTCAATGGGGTGCTGGAAAGTTGATTAGATAAGCCCTGGGCAGCCAGAGGGATGTGTCAATATGACAACGAGGAGCCCCAGGTTGGGGGCTGCAAAAGAGACATGCTGGGATTCCAGTGAAGAATGGAGTCTGCTCTGGAAGATGTGACTGCCTTGTGGAGCCACCATGATGTTTTTTTTCTTTGCCATAAACACCTTGCCCGAGATTATATACGTATAGGAGCCATAGGACAGAGTAGGAACACGTTTGAAGCACATCCAGGGAAGATGGGTTAAAAGGGAGAGAGAAAAAGGAGGGAGAGAGAGAGGGAGATTATATATATATATATATATATATATATATATATATATATATATATATATATATATATATATATATATATATATATATATATATATATATATATATATATGTTTTCGTAGATTTTCACGGGTATAGGTATGCATGTTAGGGTGGATTCGGGTTTCTTCCCGTGTAGAAATCTGGTTGTTTTGGCGACGTTTCGACGAGATCTCACTCGTCATCTTCAGGCTGGTGTTCTGGCTTCTTTCTTCTTGAAGCAAAGCGTGATCTCAGTTGAAGTCCTTCTATAAATACTGCTGGGGTGTGTGTGGTTTGCTTGCTCTGTTGCTGATTGTAGGTTCGTTTGTTCTTTTGTGATCTGCTGTGTGGCTGAGGCGATCGTTAAGGGCTTAACTGCTGGTGGGTTAGATGGCTGTTTAGAGACATCCTGTGTGGGTGAGGTGCTGGATGTGTGTCTATTAGCCTTTTGTTTCTTAACGACCTTGGTGATGGGCGTTCTGGCAGCATCCTGGGCTTTGGTGGAGTGGGGTCCTGTGTCTTGTGAATTCATTTTGGTCTGGCTGCGTGTCTGTGGTCTCCCAATGTTTTTTTGGCGTGTGTAAGTGTGCTCCATGTGGTGGCTGGAGTGGGGAGTAGCGGCAGATGGTGCAGTCGTGGTTTTGTTATTGGATGGTGGTTTCGTTTCATCTGTGGGAAGGGTCTGGGTTTGTGTTTGGTGTGGATGGAAGGTGGTGGCATCTTGTGTCCTTTTGGACCTGGTGTCAGTCTTTGTGACAGAGGCTCGTCTGTTGACCAGGGCTAGTTTCCAGATGTCAGGCAAGCGGGAGGTGTCATCACGTTTATTCATGTTGTTTGGGTGTTTCTCTATTTCAATGGCTTCCATGATTATTCGACTGTTGAAGTGTTCAGTTTTGGAGATGAGTTTGGTTCTTTTAAAATCAATTTCATGACCTGTTGTTTTTATGTGCTGGAAGAGAGAGGAAGATTTTTCTTCTTTTTTGACTGCGTTCTTGTGTTCTGCGATGCGTGCGCTTATTCTCCTGTTTGTCTGTCCGATGTATGTGGCTGGGCAGACTTTGCATGGTATTTCGTAGACTCCTTGGTTTTCTAGCTCAATCTTGTCTTTGGGGTTTCTTAAAATGTTGGCTATTTTTTGTTCGGTGCAAAAGGCTGTCTTGATATTGTGTTTGTGGAGAATTTTGCTGATTTTGTCTGTGGTGCCTTTGATGTAAGGGAGGAGGGCAGTGCCGTTGTTCTCTTCTGTTTCTTGGTTCTTGGGGGGTGTTTCTTTTTGGATTAGTTTGGTGATGGTGTTTTTTTGGAATCCGTTCGCAATTAAAGCATTCGAGAGAGTGTGTAATTCAGTTTTTAGGTGGTCTTTGTCAGCGAGGCGTTTGGTTCTGGAGATGAGGGTTTTTGCTACGGAGTTGATCTGTGCAGGGTGGTGGTGTGATTGTGCATTTAAGTAGCGGTTTGTATGTGTTTTTTTCCGGTAGATGGTATGTCCTAAGGAGCCGTCGGGTTTTTTGTAGATTAGGACGTCCAGGAAGGGAAGTTGGTTGTTGGCTTCTATTTCCATAGTGAATTGTATTTTGGGGTGTAGGCTGTTGAGATGTGTGAGGAAGTTGTTCAGTTTGTCTTTCCCGTGTGGCCAGATAACAAAGGTGTCGTCAACATATCTGAGCCAGAGTTTGGGTTTATGTTCGGACTTCTGTAACGCGTTGGTTTCAAAGTGTTCCATATATAGGTTTGCGATGACCGGTGAGAGGGGTGATCCCATGGGTGCTCCTTCTATCTGTTTGTATCTTTGTCCATTGTGGATGAAGTATGTGTTGGTTAGGCAGTGGTTGGTCAGATCTAGGATGTGCTTGGGGGGGTTGTATTTGTTGTGGATAGCTGTCAAGGCTTCTTGAGTGGGCACTTGTGTGAAGAGCGAAAGCACATCTGAACTCGCCTGATTTCGGAAGCTAAGCAGGGTCGGCCTTGGTTAGTACTTGGATGGGAGACCACCAGGGAATACCAGGTGCTGTAGGCGCCTGGAGTAGGAACTGGCAAGCCGCTCCAGTATTCCTGCCAAGAAAACTCCATGAACATGGGGTCACGAAGGGTCGGTCACGACTGTAACGACGCAACTCACTCACTCATATATATATATATATATATATATATATATATATATATATATATATATATATATATATATATATATATATATATATATATATATATATATATATATATATATATATATATATATATATATATATATATATATATATATATATATATATATATATATATATATATATGGGGGGGGCACCTGGGGTCAAGGGCTGGGAGACACCTAGGCAGGGGGACCATGGAGGCAGTCCTTTAGGTCTAAGGGAGTCGCTGGTTGTTAGGAATGATTTTTCATGATCATTCCCTTGCAAGCCATGAGCATGGAGGGAATACTCCATCAGTTCAGGAAGAATTTCCTGGGCTGTGTCTCTGGCTGCTCTGGAGGTTCAAAGGGGAAGTTCAATCTGGCCAGGAAGGGGTTAACCAAATTTATCAGCGAAGGCCCTTGACCATCCTTCAGTGGAAACCTTTGGATCAAGAGCAATAAGCTTCCAAAGGTTTCCCCTGGAAAGGGCAGGTTGGTCTACTTCCATAGAAAAGCATTGCCTGGGAGGGGGGTCGGACTACCTGCATAGAGAAGCATTACCGGGAGGGAGTCAGATTCTTGTGGAACTAAGACTCGGCTGGGAATGGAGACCAACACTGAGTCTCAACTGAAGCCGGGCCTATGGAGCGGTGGGGTGGGGAGAGGATGGTGGATTTATGCCGCTGGCGCCAACAAACCTTCGCTGCCTCCCTGGAACCCTAGACCGGCTAAAGTTTCAAATTTTCCCGGTCTAGGGATGATGGAAGTAACTCGCGTGGCCGGTCTACTCACTAATCTTCCACGATTGGATTCCCTGCGGGCACCCCCTTCTGTCTTGTAATTAACAAGACATTGATGGATTAGGGGATGCTCATTGGCTAAAGCGCGCAGGCAGCTTAATCTTTCGCACCCCTGCTGTTTTACAGACTGCCTGCGGAAATAGACTTCCAGCCTTATCTGGCCACAATGTAACCAACAAATTATCTGTAAATTGGTGCGTTCCGCCACTCAGGCTCCCCGTTCCAATCGCAATGCCCTTAGCCAGCAAAAGCGGCGGTTTATGTATTCTTCCCGATATCTCAGGAACGGAGTGGAATTTTGGGACCGGGTAAAAAGTGTCATGATTGTGACAGTGTGGGGCAGATCCGGGCAGTTCCGATGAGTCCTGGAACCGCTCCGGTTATTATTTATTATAATTTTATGGAGTTCCACGCATGCGTCGACCAGGATAGATGCCTTGGTGTTTCCCTCCGGCAAGGAAAATAAGATAAGCTTCCTAAGATGAGAGAAAGAGGCCTTTTATCTCTGCCGGCTCTCCTATGTGACAACAATACTGAGAGTTGAAGTTGGTGAGTCAATATCCCACCCGGGTGATAAAATATTGGAAATAAAGAAGATCAGAACGGGTGGAGAAAATGGCTACCAAAAAGGAAGTGAAAGACCTAGCACTGGAGTGGGCACGACTTGGCAAAATTCTCGTTTCCGTTTCCGTTACTCATTTCCGTTACGCAACGGAAACGGTAACGACAATTACTCCCCCAGAACTCGAACTCGAACCGACAAAAGAAAAATTGGGTCTGATTTGTCGTTGTCATTCCTGGCATCGCAGCGATCGCGCGATGACAAGCGGCACAGAAAAAAAGTTTTAGAAATTAAAAAAAACCCGATTCCCGGCCAAAAAAGCAGGAAAAAATATGCCTGCCTGAGGGCACCTACCAGAGGGGTGGTTTCTGGGGGGGTCCCCACTCCAGCCTTCCCCCCTCCTGTACTGGGCTGCTGGTACCGGGCTGGGAGGGGGCATCCTCGGTGTCTCCATTTGCCATGCGGTGCGGGGGGGGGATCCAAAATGGTGACCACAATATTTTTTTTGAAATCGTGGTCCAAAAACCCACCAAAGCACCAGAGAAACATGCGAAAATTAGCTATTTTAAATGCTTGAATTTTTACAGTAGCAGCAGTGGGTTTTTCTTGCAACAAAACGTCTCCATTGCCATGCGGTGCGGGGGGATCCAAAATGGCGACCGCAATATTTTTTTTTGAAATCGTGGTCCAAAAACCCACCAAAGCACCATAGAAACATGCGAAAATTAGCTATTTTTATTTTTTAGCAGTGGGTTTTTCTTGCAACAAAATGTTTTATTTTATTTTATTTTATTTTTTTTATATTTTTACACCTGTGCACGCGCAATGATGGGCTGGCCATGGGATGGGACCATGCAAATTTTTGGAGCCATTCCACCAATCGCATGGCCAGGTTTTGCTGAGACTTGCTGGTACCAGGCTGGGAGGGGGCATCCTTGGCGTCTCCATTTGCCATGCGGTGCGGGGGGATCCAAAATGGCGACCGCAATATTTTTTTTGAAATCGTGGTCCAAAAACCCACCAAAGCACCATAGAAACATGCGAAAATTAGCTATTTTAAATGCTTGAATTTTTACAGTAGCAGCAGTGGGTTTGAATTTTTACGTAGCAGCAGTGGGTTTTTCTTGCAACAAAATGTCTCCATTGATTTTATTTTATTTTATTTTATTTTTATATTTTTACACCTGTGCACGTGCAATGATGGGCTGGCCATGGGATGGGACCATGCAAATTTTTGGAGCCATTCCACCAATCGCATGGCCAGGTTTTGCTGAGACTTGCTGGTACCAGGCTGGGAGGGGGCATCCTCGGCGTCTCCATTTGCCATGCGGTGCGGGGGGATCCAAACTGGCGACCGCAATATTTTTTTTGAAATCGTGGTCCAAAAACCCACCAAAGCACCACAGAAACATGCGAAAATTAGCTATTTTAAATGCTTGAATTTTTACAGTAGCAGCAGTGGGTTTTTCTTGCAACAAAACATCTCCATTGATTTTATTTTATTTTATTTTATTTTTATTTTTTTAACACCTGCGCACGCGCAATGATGGGCTGACCATGGGATGGGACCATGCAAATTTTTGGAGCCATTCCACCAATCGCATGGCCAGGTTTTGCTGAGACTTCTGGATGTGCCAGAGAGGGCATAAAAAACCCACCAACCTTAATCCTAATCCTAACCCTAACCCTAACCCATACGCCAGTACACTGTGTTCTTAGTGGGCCAGAGGCACCCAGAGGTACAGCCCACTAACCCACCCTAACCTTAACCGTTACCCTAAGCCTAGCCCTTACCCCCTAACCCCATGCTCTGGGAAGTCAAGTCTCGCTAAATCGCAGCGGTAACGACAAACGACAAACGACACGACGAAACGACAAATTTTTGAAAAATTTCGCGAAAAAAAGAAACGACCCGAAACGGACCTGTCCCGAAAAACGACAACTCAAAAAAAATTTTTTTCTGGTCGTGCCCATCTCTACCTAGCACAACTTCTCTCTAATATGGAATTCAATATAAGAACTGATATTAAAATGTTGCAGGAAAAAATAGAGGGGATGGCAGAGGAAATTAAAACTACAAAAGCTCTTGCAGAAGACTCACATAAGAAAACAATGGCTAATGAGTCTCAAATCAAACAGCTTCAGAGAAGAGTGGCTTCGTTATCATCCAGCCAGCGAAGGAAAATGAAGTCTTTACAACTTGAGAACCAGAATGTAACAGTGAGACAGGATTTATCCCCAGAGACCTTGCGAGAAAGAGCCATTCTTAAGCCCTTCGCACAAAAGCTGTTTGATAAGAGTATTTGCTTCTCATGGGGTGTTCCAACAGCAATCTTGATTTTTAAGGACAAGGTCTTGTATCGAGCCAGCAATGCAGTTGAGGTGCAAAGCTTGCTACAAAGATTTTCTGCAGCAGAAGAAAAGACTCATGAAGAGCAGAGGGCTGGAGAGAATGATGACAGTATTGATGATCTACAGGAGGAAGACTAGCCGCCCTAGGAGGAGAAATATGGAACGAAATAAGAAGAAACTTCTGAGGGGTGGGAAAGAAGAAGCCTGTCAAGTGGGAGAGCTGATTGCAATGGGAGTTTAATGGGATAATGGTTTTTTTCTTCTTTCCTTTGTTTTTTCTGGCCTAACTAATGAGAGAAAATGTATAGTGGTGGGTTGGATTATATGGGAAGCTGAGTAAAAATTTTTGACTAAAGTGTAAGGGAGGGAAGTACATCAGAGTAGGTGGAATCCAGAGCCCAATAAAATTGGAGGGTAAATTTCCCTCCACCCTGGTGAGGGATTGGTTGGGCAAGGGGTTGGGGGTGGGGGGAGGGGGGAACCAAGAGGAACAAGGGAATTAATGACTAGGAATTCTAAAAGTAATGATGGCGGGGGAAATTAAGGTAATGTCATTAAATGTAAATGGTTTGGCTTCCAATATCAAACGATTTAGACTCCAGAAACAATTGCAGGATATGAAAATCGATATAGCATGTTTGCAGGAGACCCACAAGAGAAAGGATGATTCCAAGCTTTGGAATGTAAAGGAATGGAGCAGACTGGTTGAGTCAAGGGGTACAAATAAGGCAAGGGGGGTAGCAATATTAACCCACTCAAGGTTAAAAGTAGAAACTTTAAGGGTACTCTCAGACAAGGAAGGGGGATATGTATTCTGGAAACTACACGTGAATGGCAAATTATAATATATATGCGCCCAACAAAGGACAGAAAGGGTTCCTAAAAGGAATTCTACGGAAATTAAATAATTTTTAAGAGGGTGAGATTATACTGGTGGGTGACTTTAACTGCAATATGAGAGACAAAGAAAAAGGAGTACTGAAGGACTTGAATTTAAAAGATGTGCATGAGATTGTATCCCAAAGGAATGAACCTACTTACTTTTCTAAAAGGTACAAAAAGTTCTCTTTCCTAGATTTCATTTTAGTTAAGAGGAACTCTCAACTAGAAGTTTCAAGAGTAATAACAGAAACAATTTGGTTGTCAGACCATGCACCACTAGTGATGGAATTTAAGACATATCAAGAACAGAAACTTAAGAGATGGCGGTTTAACCCTAGATATTTCTGGAAAGAAAAAGATCTAGAGGATTTGAATCAAAAAATAGCGTTATTTTTTTAGGGAGAATAGCAATTCAGCTGATATGGAAGTGGTCTGGGATGCAGGGAAAGCTGTAATAAGAGGATACTGTATAGCAAAGGAAATCGAATTTAGGAAAAAGATGAGAGAGAGAGAAGACAATTGAAACTTCAGGAAATTGGAGAGTTGCAGAAACAATTACAAAGAAAGCATAGTAAACAAGTCAGCACTCAGTTAGAGAGGGCTAAAAAGGATCTATATGAGTTGGATTGAACATGGGTCTGGAAACGAGATTTATTGGTGAAAAATGACTTCCAGCGCATCAACATAAATACTGTAAGAAGGCTATCCAATTATTTGAAAAAGAAAAAAGATAAACAAGCTATAGGGGCAATTAAAGGAGGAGAAGGTGTAAGATTATATGGGGACAAACAAATAAAAGAGGAATTTGCTAAGTTTTATCAAAATTTGTATAAACAGGTAAAGCAAGAGTCTAAGATAGCATTATATAAAGACCCAATTAAAGAAGATGATTTGGAGAGTATCAACCGGGAAATAACAGATATAGAAATTCAAGAAGTAATTAATGAATTAAAGAAAGGGAAATCTCTGGGGATAGATGGTTATACTCCCAAGTATTACAAAATGGCAGGGAAACACTTAATACCAGCAATGGGAAAGTTGTTCAATAATATTCTGAAGGGTGGCAAAGCCCCAGATTCGTGGAGAAAAAGTGAGATAGTACTTATACTAAAAAGCAAAAAGAACCCCATGGATTGTAACTCTTATAGGCCTATAAGCTTGGCAAACCAGGATTATAAAATCTTTACTAGAATATTAGCAAAGAGGTTAGCAACTCTTCTACCAAAGCTAGTGAATGAAGATCAATATGGATTTGTTAAAGGGAGATTAATAGGACACCCCTTAAGAAACATAATTAACATTTTAACACATAGAAGAGAGTCGAAACATCAGGGAAAATTGGCATTACTAAATCTTGACATTTATAAGGCATTTGACACAGTAAGTCATGAATATTTAATTCAAGTTCTAGAGGAATTTGGATTCAAGGGCGAAATAGTGCAGGCAATAAAAGAAATTTATAGAAACAGCAAAGCTGTTGTCAGGGTTAATGAAGGCTGGACAAATGAAATCTTAATACAAAGAGGGGTTAAGCAGGGGTGTACCTTATCTCCACTGTTATTTATCCTAGCAATGGAGCCTTTGGCGGACAAAATTAGAAATGCGGTAAGGATACAAGGATATAAATTGGAGAAGGAAGAAGTAAAAGTGAACCTTTTTGCCAATGATGTCTTAATAGTTTTACGGAACCCATTGGAGGGATTTTAGACTTTAGAAAATGTACAGGATTAGGTGTGAATATTAAAAAAATCAGAAATAATGCTTTACAATGTTAAATATAGGGAACAAGAGGAAATATATACTAATGATTGTACCTTATATACTAATGATTGTACCTCAAAGGATTCCTCTGTTAAAATAGTGAAGTTTGCAGATGACACTACGGTGATTGGTCTCATTCGAGACAATGATGAATCTGCCTATAGGCAAGAGATTGAACAACTAGTTTTATGGTGTACTCAAAATAATCTTGAATTAAATACATGCAAAACTGTTGAAATGGTGGTGGATTTTAGGAGGACTCGTTCTATACAGCCACCTCTTATGATATCAAATAACAGTGTCAATAGTGGAGTCCTTTAAATTTTTAGGTACTATTATATCTCAAGATTTAAAATGGTCATCTAATATTGAAAGTATTATTAAGAAAGCACAACAAAGAATGTTTTTTCTGCGTCAACTTAGGAAGTTTAGACTGCCAAAAGAACTGTTGATTCAATTCTATAGAAGTGTTATTGAATCTATTATCTGTTCCTCTATAACTGTCTGGTTTAGCTCTGCGACTAAGCATGACAGATATAGACTTCAAAGGATAATTGGAACTGCAGAAAAAATTATTGCTACTAATTTGCCATCTATTGTGGAATTGTATACCACACGAGCTAAAAAAGAGGGCGATGAAAATATATACAGATTCCACACATCCTGGACATAATCTGTTTCAATTGTTACCCTCAGGGCGACGTTTTAGGGCATTGCATACTAGGACAACTAGATATAGAGATAGTTTCTTTCCAAGTGCTATCAAACTGTTGAATAATTAATTTTTACATTTCTTCTTCCTTTTTAAATAATAGGTTATATTGTAGTATTGTACTGTGTTTTTATTGTTGACTATATGATTCTTATATTTCCTTTTATATAGAGAGAGCATTTTTACCAAAACAAATTCTGGGTGTGTCTAACCACACTTGGCCAATAAAAAGTATTCTAACGGGAATGACAATGGGAACAAAAAAACTTAAATATTTGGGAGTTATGATAACTAAAAACTTAAATAAACTAAGAGTAACAAATTTTAAGATGGTATGGAAAAAGATACAAAAGCAACTGGGGGGATGGAAGAATAGAGTATTAGGAGTTATGAGTAGAATTAGTACAATTAAGACATTTATAGTCCCTAAAATATTGTATCTTTTTAAAGTGCTACCTATATGGATTCCAAAAAATGTTTTAAGAAGATGGGATAAGGAATTAAGAACTAGGGTATTTGGGGGAAAGAAGGCAAGGGAAGTTCAAAGATTGATTTATATGCCGCAAGAGGATTTGGGATGGGGTCTGCCGCGGTTGGAATATTACTACGAATCATTTCAATTGAAATATCTACTGAAGCTCAATGGAAGAAACAAAAAGTGGGTAAGAATTGAGGATGAAATAAATAATGGAATTGGCAAATTTGGTATCTATACAGATAGGGAGCAAAGTATTCCTAAGACAACAAGTGGCCCTAGACAGATGGCCTTTAGGATATGGGGAAAATGGCAAGCTAAATGGAAAGGAGGATTTGTAGAGGGTAAACTTGTGGAAAGCCTAAGAAAGGAGGGAGACTCATTCGAGGAAGGTTTATGGAAAAAGTTAGTGTGTAAAGGGTATCATTGTATTAAGAATTTGTATAAGAATGGCAAACTAATTCCACTTCAGGAATTAGTTAATGATGGGGGGGGGGGAAATATTGGTTGAATCTGTTAGAGTTATATAATAGGGTTAAGTTATATTTACAAGCTGAAGGATACAAGAGGAAAAGAGGTTTGGGAAAATTCATAAAATTTTAGATTCAAAGGGAAAAGGACTGACAGGTGAAATATATAAACTTATGGTTACAGATAAAGATTTTTTGTTTAAAGCATTGCAAAATAAATGGAGCAATGAAATGATATTAACAGAGGACGATATAAGGAGAATGATGAAAGGTATTAGAGAAATAAAATTGGTGAAATTTAGAGAATTAGAAAGGAAAGTTATATTCAAATGGTATAGAACACCGACGCAACTTGCATACATGATAAAAGGATTCAAACCAAATTGTTGGCATTGTAACAATGAACCAGGTTGGTATTCCCACCTTTGGTGGGAATGCGTTAAAGTTAAATCATTTTGGAATATAATCCTCAGGAAAATAGAAAATTGGTTTAAAATTAAATTAGAAATTAAAGGAAGTTTATTATTTATGGGTATATTGGGTTGTAAAAAATTAAGGGTTCCAGACCAATATTTATTGAAAGCAATGCTGACATGCAGTGATCGCATGGGGATGGAAAGATTCCACTAAATGGAATGAGGATAATTGGAATCTATCTCTTCTTGAAATAATACAATCAGACATATTGGCAAGATTAAAAATGGGAAGATTGGGAAATTACGAAAAAGAAAAGTGGTATAGTTATTTTAGATGGATTAGGGAAGAAAAAGTATCCAAAGAAATATGGGAGAAATGTAAAAAACTGAAGGATTGGCTTAAGCTATGAATAAAGTAAGGAGGATTAAGAGGAATCATAGAATCATAGAATCATAGAATCACAGAGTTGGAAGAGACCTCATGGGCCATCTAGTCCAACCCCCTGCCATGCAGGAACCCCATCACAATATTTCCGACAGATGGCCATCCAGCCTCTGCTCAAAAACCTCCAAAGAAGGAGACTCCACCACCCTCTGTGGCAGCATATTCCACTGCCGAACAGCTCTAACTGTCATGAAGTTCTTCCGAATGTTCAAATGGAATCTCTTTTCCTGTGGTTTGAAACCATTGCCCCGAGTCCTAGTCTCTGAAGCCATGGAAAACAAACCTGTTCCCTCTTCAATATGACATCCTTTCAAATATTTAAACATAGCTATCATATCCCCTCTCAGTCTTCTTTTAGAGAGGCTAAACATTCCCAGTTCCCTAAGCCATTCCTCATAGGACATTTCCTCCAGATCCTCAACCATCCTGGTCGCCCTCCTCTGCACCCGCTCGAGGTTGTCAACATCCTTTTTAAACTGAGGCGCACAGAACTGGACACAGAACTCCAGGTGGGGTCTAACCAGAGCAGAATAGAGTGGCACTATCACTTCCCTTGATCTAGACACTATGGTTCTGTTGATGCAACCAAGAATCGCATTGGCTTTCCTGGCCGCCGCATCACACTGCTGGCTCATGTTCAATTTGTGGTCCACCAAGACCCCCAAATCCCTTTCACAGGTACTATTCTCTAGCCAAGTATCCCCCATCCTATATCTGTTCAATTCCTTCTTTTAACCTAGATGTAGCACCCTACATTTCCCTCTGTTGAAATCCATTCCATTAGCTTTGGCCCAGCATTCTAATCTGTCAAGGTCCTTTTGGATTTTCATCCTCTCCTCTAGGGAATTAGCAACCCCTCCCAATTTGGTATCATCTGCAAATTTGATTAGCATACTCTCTATTCCTTCCTCCAAGTCATTAATAAAGATATTGAACAGCACTGGACCCAGAACAGAACCCTGGGGCACCCCACTGGTGACATCTCTCCAAGCTGATGAGAGGCCCTTTGGGTGCGATCAGTCAACCAATTACAAATCCACCTAACAGTAGCACTATCTATCCCACTTCCTACTAACTTCTTAGCAAGAATACCATGGGGAACC
The DNA here is from genome assembly GCA_037367245.1 of Phrynocephalus guinanensis. Lineage (NCBI taxonomy): Eukaryota > Metazoa > Chordata > Lepidosauria > Squamata > Agamidae > Phrynocephalus > Phrynocephalus guinanensis. Next base: position 94,032,444 of record CM074741.1, on the reverse strand, counting down.
TTATAAAAGGCCTTGCTAAAGTGCAGATAAGCAATATCCACAGCATTCCCCTCATCCACCAGGCCTGTAATTCTATCAAAGAAAGAGATCAAATTAGTCTGGCATGACTTGTTTTTAAGAAACCCGTGTTGACTTCTTGTAATGACAGCATTGTTTGTTAGATAATTGCAGACTGACTGCTTAATAATCTGCTCTAGGATCTTTCCGGGAATTGAAGTCAAGCTGACTGGGCGGTAATTATTTGGGTCCTCTTTTTCCCCCTTTTTGAAGATGGGGACATTAGCCCTCCTCCAATCGATGGGGACTTCTCCTGTCTTCCAGGACTTCTCAAAGATTATTGCCATTGGTTCTGAAATTACTTCTGCCAGTTCTTTTAATATCCTTGGGTGTAATTCATCTGGCCCCGGAGACTTAAATTCATTTAATGTTTCCAGATGTTCCTGTACTACCTCCCTACTTATTCTATGTTGCAGTTCCCACCCTACCTCATCTACTCTTGGTCCCAGCGGATCTCTTTCTTCCTTTTTGGAGAAAACAGAGGCAAAGAAGGTGTTGAGTAGTTCTGCCTTTTCCTTGTCCCCTGTTAGTAACTGGTTATCATTGCCACGCAGAGAGCCTATCATTTCCTTATTTTTCCTTTTGCTGCGGACATAACTGAAGAAACCCTTTTTATTATCTTTAATGTCTCTGGCAAGTCTAAGTTCGTTTTTCGCTTTAGCTTTTTTTTACCATTCCCCTGCATATATTAGCTGTTTGCTTATATTCCTCTTTGGTGCATTTCCCATTTTTCCATTCCTTGTACTTGTTTTTCTTTATAGTTAGCTGAGTTGAAAGTTCTTTAGTAAACCACTGTGGTTTCTTTAGACCTCTCCCATTTCTTCTTGTTGGAACAGTTTTAAATTGTGCCTTTAATATCTCGCTTTTAAGGAACTCCCATCCATCTTGGACTCCATTCTCTTTCAATGTGTCGGTCCATGGAATCACAGCCAATAATTCCCTAAGTTTACAAAAATTGGCTTTCTTAAAGTCCAGGATTCTTGTCTGACTATGCTTAGCTTCACCTTCCAACTGTATAACAAATTCCAAGAGGGCATGGTCACTTTTACCTAATGATCCCACCACTTTGACCCCATTTACAAGTTCCTCCTTATTGGTTAAGACCAGATCTAAAATGGTTTTGCCTCTGGTTGCCTCCTCTACCTTCTGGGCCATGAAATTGTCTGCAAGGGCAGTAAGGAATTTGTTAGACCTTGCATTCCTAGCTGAGCAGGACTGCCAGCATATATCAGGATAGTTAAAATCCCCCATTACTACTACATCTCTCCCTTTTGACTGTGTGGCCATCTGCTCACAGAAGGCATCATCCCACTCCTCCGGCTGGCTTGGGGTTTTATAATATACTCCCACAGTGACATCCCTCCTAGTTTTTTCACCCCTGATTTTAACCCAAATACTCTCAACATGCTTCCCCTGCAGTTTATCTTGTATTACTTCAGCAGTGTAAATGTCCTTAATATATAAAGCTACACCTCCTCCTTTCTTACTCGGCCTGTTCCTTTGAAACAATTTGTACCCACCAATGACTACATTCCAATCATACGTCTCATCCCACCATGTTTCAGTGATGCCAATTATGTCATATTTATTTTGCTGTATTAGGAGTTCCGGCTCTTCTTGTTTGTTTCCCATGCTCTGTGCATTGGTGTAGAAACATTTTAGGCTGCGTGCACTTCTTACATGTCCTTTTGCTTAACCTGTTTTTCCTTGCACTGATGGTCTGCACTACTTTTTGTCCTGCTCCTATTTCAACATTTGGGCTAGTCTCCACAACCCCTTCTGGATCTCTACCGTTAAGAGAATTTTCCCCCTGCAAACTCAGTTTAAAGCTCTCCTTACATAAGAACATCAGAACATAAGAAGAGCCATGCTGGATCAGGCCAAAGGCCCATCTAGTCCAGCTTCCTGTATCTCACAGAGGCCCCACAAGATGCGTCTGGGAGAGCATAAGACTAGATATCTGTCTCCTGATACCACTCCCCTGCATCTGGCCCTTGAAGTACCCTGGTTTAAAGCCTGGAGACTACACATCTCCATCATGGTTTGTAACCTGTGATGGACTTTTCCTCCAGGAATCTGTCCAATCCCCTTTTGAAGGCATCTAGGCCAGATGCCATCACCACATCCTGTGGCAGGGAGTTCCATAGACTTACAACGCGCTGGGTGAAAAAATATTTTCTTTTGTCAGTTCTTACTCTCCCAGCCCTCAATTTGAGTGTATGTCCCCTAGTTCTGGTATTTTGGGAGAGAGAGAAGAGCTTCCCTCTATCCACTTTACTCATACCCTGCATTATTTTGTATGTCTCAATCATATTCCCCCTCAATCGCCTTTTTTCCAGACTAAAGAGGCCCAAATGTTTTAGCCTTTCTTCATAAGGGAGGTGCCCCAGCCCAGTAATCATTTTAGTCGCTCTCTTCTGCACCTTTTCCAGTTCCACTATGTCTTTCTTGAGATGCGGTGACCAGAATTGTACACAATACTCCAGGTGGGGCCTTACTATTGTTTTGTATAATGGCATTATAATGTTGGCTGTTTTATTTTCAATCCCCTTTTTGATAATCCCTAGCATGGAATTGGCCTTCTTCACCGCTGCCACACATTGGGGAGACACCTTCATGGAGCTGTCCACCAACACACCAAGATCTCTTTCCTGATCCGTCTCGGATAACTCAGAGCCCATGAGTTGATAGATGAAGTTTGGATTTTTTGCCCCAATATGCATTACTTTACATTTGGTTACATTAAAACGCATTTGCCATTTCTCAGCCCATTCCCCCAGTTTGGAGAGATCCTTCTGGAGCTCTTCACAATCTTCTCTGGTTTTTACCACACGGAAAAGTTTTGTGTCATCTGCAAACTTGGCCACCTCACTGTTTATCCCTGTCTCCAGGTCATTTATGAACAGATTGAATTAAATCTGCAATCCTCTTGGCAAAAAGATTCCTACCAGCAGTGGTGAGATGCACCCTATCCTGGCCCAGCACCCCATCCTGGCCCAGGAAGCCAAAGACATTGGTGGAATGTACTAAAGAGCTTGTATGAAAGTATGGAAAATAATATGTTCTTCGGTTCCAGGTGTTGGGGAGGTGTTGGGGAGGGGGGATGTAAAAATAAGCGAATTAATTACGTATTATTGTGTTTGTATTATTATTAGTTTCTCTAAAAAATTAATAAAAATTAATGTTCAAAAATTTTATTATAATTTTATTTTCCATTACAACTCTTCACCACCTTATGTCTTAGACAACAGATATTACGAATATACTCGCCCTCTAAAGTCATCATATGGAAGTTCTGATTAACGTGCTATAGAAAAGAATTGTGGAGCACTGCACACAGGATCTGGGAATTGAGTCATGGCTACTGGACTTCGTTTTGAGAGATAGAAATGTTTCACTGTTCATCCAAACAGCTTCATAGGTCACAGGACAATATTTTCTAGCAGCTTTTGGCTATGCTACCTGCCGAATTCCACTCTGCTTCCTTATTGCAGATATTCACAACACAATTAAAATCTGATTTTTAGACTGACCTCCCCCAACCAGATGGACAATAGCTGATGCTAGTAACTTCTCATTTAATTCCACCTCTGGCTTTCCTTTGTTAATCTGTTTCTTCAATATTTTTATGCTTTATTTTGTTTTAGTTTTAGTTTATTAATATCCCATTTATTTTAATGCCTTTATTGTTTGAGATTATTTTGGGGTCTTTACTATGCTTATGTTTATCACAATGTTGTGCACCACCCAGAGCAGCTTTTGGCTAGATGTGTGGGATATAAATCAAATAAATAAATAAATAAATAAATATCTGCAGTGGTTGATTTTTCAGTATGAAAAATCAGGGCATGAATTCCTACATTTTGAAATTTTAAAAGTGGCATTAATAATTATCAACATTTTCTTTTAAAAGGCCATTTTAGTTTCCACTCATATAATACTGTATTTTTCCATTTACAAGACACTTTTTCTAATAAAAATGGTCATCTTATACATTGTATGCAGGTGGTGTTGGTTCCTCTTTCTCAGCTTCAGTGTCAGTTCCTTTCTGCATCCACAAGCCAAACACTATTGTCCAGGGGTGCAGAAGCACTCTTTTAGACACACACACACACACACACACACACACACACACACACACACACACACACACACACACACACACACACACACACACACACACACACACACACACACATGTATATTAAAGGCACCAATATTTTCCTGGAAGCCTGGTTGATTTCAATGGGATTTTCCCTCCCATGGCTGCTCCTGTCTTATGCTCCTTTCCCTCACTTGGTGCCCCTTTCACAAAACGGTCCCTCAGGAAGTGTTAGACTGTGAGTGTCTCGGGGCAGAGGCTTTTAGACTTGCATGAGAGATCTAAAAACAAAGCTCCACCTACGCCCACCAGGTCCAACGCAAGAAGGCGGGAGGATCTTTCCAGGATGGACTCCTCTTACTCAGCTTCATTTTAAAATCTTTCTCATCCTATGAATGTCAAGCAAGGGGAAACAGCCTAGTGCAAGCGTTGCTGCCTCAAGACGCTCACAATCTAACATGCTAAAGGGCAAAAGGGGTGCTGAACAAGGGAATGATGCATGAGAGAAGCAGTCACAGGAAGGGAAAAATCCCTTTGAAATCAACCAGGCTTCTGGGCAAGTACAGGCACCTTAAAGTGTGTGTGTGTGTGTGTGTGTGTGTGTGTGTGTGTGTGTGTGTTTCTCCTCTTTCTCCTGTTTCTCTAATTTTGGGTCAGAAATGTGGATTTTGTCTTATACCCTGGATCATCTTATAGACAGAAAAAATAGGTAAGTGGAGAAAGAAAAAGAGATGTGAAAACAATCACATTAAAATAAAGCTAGATTGACTCCAACACTGTACCTTTGTTTTATCAGAAGACAAAAATTAAAATATGTAGGGACACAGCTAGGGAGATATAAGATTACAATAATTTCTTCCACTTTGTGTTTCCAAGTGAAAAGAAATTGCTACCTCAGGGCACTGTTCTAACTATCCAGTCTAGCATTACACTGTCTTCAGGCAAGCTGAAGCTATGTTATATTCTAACCCCTCTCAGCTCAGCAGGGGAGGGACTTCAGCTGGGCTAGCAGGTGAGTAGCACCAAGGAAAAAGAAATTAAATGCCACTAGCTAGGCACAATCATCATGATAACTGTGCTGACAAGCTACCAATCAGGAGTTAACAGCCAGCACAATCCTAAACTCCATCCAGCAGAATGGCCAGCCAATGAAAGCCTGCATTCAGTAAAGCAGAGATGCATACCAGGATGGTTAAAAGGGAGAGGCCAGATAAAGGTACAGTTTGGTGTTTTCCCCAAATGGTAGCCCTTTCTGTAGCATAATAAAACCCATTACAGCACCAGTGCCCAGAAGCTAAGCTGCTTCTATCTGGTGCAGTCAAAATGCCCCAAGACATCTGTCTTTCTCTTATAAAAATGAATCAACTAACTGTCCCTCTGTTATTGTACACCAGGCCTGCACAATGTGTTGACCATGGATGACCAGTCACCCGTGGTGCTGATGGAGGTAGCCCGCCGGGTCCCTGCCAGCCTTGGCACCCCCACCTTGCACACCAGCAGGGCACCCTCTGGATCCCTTCTAGCTTCCCAGTGCGCTGCCTGTGGTGGTGTGTTGGGGGGAGTCCCCCCCCAATTCACACACCAGTGAGGCACACAGGAGCCCGGGCCAGCACTGGCCACCTGGCAGGGCTGCGGCCAGGTGCCTCCTCCCAACTGTCCTCAGACTTGGCTTCCCACTGAGCTGGGAGGGGTGGTCTGCAGTGGGGATGACCACCCTCGGGAGGGAGGATGTGGAGGAGGAGGGGGGGATGCTACCACCGCCTGGCTCCACCCACCCTCCACCTGCACCTCCTCAGCCTCTGCCATGGCTGCCTCTGTTTCCTGGGCCATGGTGGCTCCTGGGGCTGCCATCATGGAAGACCTTTGAGCATGGATGGTCAGGTGGACAGGGAGCACTGAGGACCTGGGGGAAGCGGAGTGATGAGGGAGCGCTTAGGATCTGGGGTGAGTGCAGCGGTGGCGGCGGCGGCCTGGCTAACCAGCCAGCCTGCTGGGTGGATGAACAGGGAAGCTGAAAGTGGAGGCTTCCTCCTCCTCCTCCTTTTCCTCCTGCTCCGCCCTCCACCCACCCCCACGTCCACCACCAACACAGCCAGAGTGGCAGGGCCAGGTGGAGGCAGCCGGGAGCTGGCGGGCAGGGAGCGCTGGGCTGTGTGTTGGCCCCGCTAGCCTCCTCATGGCCGCAGCTGCCACTCCTCCTCACCTGTGGGTGTGCATGGGGGAACATTAGAATTTGTGTGTGTGTGTGTGTGTGTGTGTGTGCATGTGTGGGGGCAGGCGTTTGTGTGTGTGCATGTGTGCATGTGTGCATGGGCCGATGTCTGTGCGCAAAGTGCTGGGGAGCGCTAAGGACCTGGGGGCAGAGCAATGAAGAGGAGAGCCTGAGCGTGCGCACACTTCTCAAAGGAGTCCGCTGGGACGTGCAGTGGGCAAAAGGAGCCTGTGGACTGTTCAAAGTTCAATAGCCCTGTTGTACACCAATAAGGCTGTGCTATCTAGTTTCAGGTAGGGCCTCCTGTGCCTTCTCTGCTTTCTCTGAGTTTTGCTCCAAGAATTACTTATCTATTAACACAGAGAAAGCCAAGATTCTTATATTGTCTAAAACTTGGAAACCAGTTTTTGCCCCCAAGACATTCTTATATTGTCTAAAACTTGGAAAGCAGATAATAGAAGCACAATGTTGGCTTTCTTGCTACTGCATCACACTGCTGACTCATGTTCAATTTGTGGACCACCCAGACTCCAAGATCCCTTTCACAGGTACTATTTTCCAGCCGGGTGTCTCCAATCTTATATCTATGCAATTCATTTTTTTCTGCCTAGACTCAGGACCTTACATTCCTCTCTGTTGAAACTCATTCCATTGGCTTTGGCCCAGCACACTAATCTGTCATGGTCATTTTGGATTTTTATCCTATCTTCTAGTCTGGGAAATTAGCTACTCCTCCAAATTTGATATCACCTGCAAACTACTCTCTATTCCTTCATCTAAGTCATTAATAAAGATCTTGAGTAGCACCGGACCCAGAACAGATTCCTGGGGCACCCAACTAGTCATGTCTCTCCAAGCTGAAAAGAAGCCATTTATGGGGCACTATCTATCCCACATTCTACTAACGTATTTGCAAATATATCAGTCTGGCATGATTTGTTTTTAAGAACCCATGTTGACTTCTTGTAATGATAGCATTTCTAGTTAAATAATTACAGACTATCTGCTTAATAATCTGTTCTAAGATCTTTCCAGGAATGGAAGTCAAGCTGGTAGGCGGTAATTATTCGGGTCCTCTCCCTCCCCTTTGGAAGATGGGGACAGCATTCATCCTCCTCCATTCTATGCGGACTTCCCCTGTTGCCCACAACTTCTCAAAGATTATTGTCAATGGTTCTGAAATTACTTCTGTAAGTCCTTTTAATATGCTTTTAATATGCTTTTAATATCCATTTGGCCCAGGAGACTAAAATTCATTTAATGTTTCCAGGTGTTCATGTACTACCTCTCTACCTATTCTATGTTGCAATTTCCACCATACCTCATATATTTTTTGTCCCATTGGAAATTTTTTTTCCTTTTTGGAGAAAACTGAGACACAGAGGTTGAGTAGTTCTGCTTTGTCCCTTTCTCCTGTTAGTAACTAGTTATCTTTGCCACATAGAGACCCTATCATTTTCCTTTCCTATTTGCTATTTGCTCATATTCCTCCTTGGTGCATTTTCCATTTCCTGTACATGTTTGATTTATACTTAGCTGAGTTGAAAGTTAGCATTTTCAGGAGTACTTCCAGTTCCTCGTGCAGGTCCAGGCAGGCAGGCAGAGCTAAGTAGCCTCAATGCGTGGATGAGGCAATGGTGTCAAGAGGAGGACTTCAGATTTGTCAGGAACTGGAGAACATTTTGGGACAAACCAAACCTGTACAGGAGGGACGGGTTGCACTTGAACCATGATGGGACCAGATTGCTGGCACTCAACATCAAAAAGGCTGCAGAGCAGCTTTTAAACTGATAACTGGGGAAAGCTGACAGGAGCTGAGTGGCAACCGGTTTGGAACACCTCGTCCCCGTGGAACGAGGTTGGAGAGGGTAGAGAACCTCAAAGTGATGACATAGTAGGTATTAGCACTGGGAAAATAATGGGATGTCGTAGTTTGTCTACTGGAATAAAAAGCTGCGGGGGGGTGAGAATGAAGAAGCAGACGTTCTTGGGTGACCCACTGTACAGGTGCTTCTACGCCAATGCTTGAAGCCTCCGAGCAAAGATGGGAGAACTTGAACATTCGGCAGCTAGGGATAACATTGATATAATGGCCATAAAAGAAACCTGGTGAGGACGGAGAACCAGTGGGATGCAGCAATCCCAGGCTATAAACTCTATAGAAGGGATAGAGAGGGGCGGGTTGGAGGTGGAGTGGCTGTCTATGTCAAAGAAGAGGTAAAATCCAGAAGAATGGAGATTGATGGTGGGTCTGACCCCACCATAGAATCACTGTGGGTTAAACTACCAGGTCCAGGGAGCAATGTCATAGTGGGGGACTGCTATCGTCCACCAGATCAAAAAATTGAAGGGGACCTTGAAATGAGGAGACATATCATGGAGGTGTCTAAGAGGGACAGGGTAGTAATCATCAGGGACTTCAATTATGCCCACATTGACTGGGCTAATGTGAGCTCGGGGCAAGATAGAGAAATCGGGTTTCTCGACATGCTGAATGACTGTGCCTTAGAGCAACTTGTCATGGAGCCCACCCGAGAACAGGCAACTCTGGATCTATAACTGTGTGATACTGAGAACCTAGTCAGGGATGTGAATGTCACTGAGCCTCTGGGGAACAGTGATCATGCTGCAATCTCCTTTGCCATGCATGTCGGGAGAAGAGTGTCAAGCAAATCAGACACAAAAACCCTTGATTTCCAAAGGGCAGATTTCCCACAGATAAGGAAACTAGTTAGAACGGTATTGAAAGGGAAGGTAAAAAGAATCCAATCTCTTCAGAGTGCATGGAGCCTGTTTAAAACAACGGTAGTAGAGGCCCAGCACACGTGCATAGCACAAAGAAAGAAGAGCTAGTCAAAGTCCAAGAGGGCACCAGCCATGGTTAATGAGTGGAGTTAGAGAGTCTCTAAAGCGCAAGGAGAGGTCTTTCCGTAAATGGAAATCCTCCCCAAATGAGGAAAATAAAAAGGAACACAAACTCTGGAAAAAGAAATGTAAGAAGATGATAAGAGAAGCAAAGAAAGACTTTGAGGAACATATGGCTAGCAATATAAAGGGAAATAAAAAAAGCCTCTTTAAATATGTTAGAAGTAAAAAACCTGCCAGAGAACTGGATGGCCCTCTGGATGGTGAGGGATGAAAAGGGGAAATAAAGGAGGACTTGGAAATTGCAGAGAAATTAAATGAGTTCTTTGCATCTGTCTTCACGACAGAAGACCTTGGGCAGATTCCGCTGCCCGAACAGCCCCTCTTGTTTAAAGAATTAAATCAAATACAGGTTAAAAGAGATGATGTTTTAGGCTTAACTGATAAATTGAAGATCAATAAGTGACCAGGCCCAGATGGCATCCACCCAAGGGTTATTAGGGAACTGAGAAATGAAATTGCAGATCTCTTAATGGTAATATGCAACTTGTCTCTTAAAACGGCCACAGTGCCGGGGGACTGGAGGATAGCAGATGTCAAACCAATTTTTAAAAAGGAAGGAGTGGGGACCCGGGAAACTACAGGCCAGTTAGCCTTACGTCTATCCCAGGGAAGATGGTGGAAAGCCTGATCCAAGAGAAAATCTTAAAACACATAGAAGAACAAACCTTGCTGAGAGAAAATAAGCATGGCTTCTATAAGGGTAAGTCTTGCCTGACAAACCTTTTAGAATTCTTTGAAAGGGTCAACAGGCATGTGGATTTGGGTGAATGGGTGGATATTGTCTATCTGGATTTTCAGAAGGCTTTTGACAGTCCCCCACCAAAGGCAGCTGAGAAAATTGCACAGTCAGGGTATAAGAGGGCAGGTCCTCTTATGGAATGAGAACTGGTTGAGATCCAGAAAACAAAGAGTAGGTGTCAATGGGAAATTTTCACAATGGAGAGAAGTGAAAAGCGGTGTGCCCCAGGGATCTGTCCTGGGACCGGTGCTCTTCAATCCGTTCATAAATGACCTGGAGACAGGGATAAGCAGTGAGGCGGCCAAGTTTGCAGATGACACGAAACTTTTCCATGTGGTAAAAACCAGAGAAGATTGTGAAGAGCTCCAGAATGATCTCTCCGAACTGGAGTTGAGTTCTGTCAACTCAGAACTGAAAGAACTCAAATCAGCCCCTGTATCTAGATAACCTGGAATCTCCACTTCCTGTTCCCCCATTTTAACATCAGCTTGTTCAGTGAAAGACTCATGCATCCATTTCTGCTGTTGGGGAGTAATAAACTTAATACAAAAGTTTACAAAAGAAACACTCTTCCTCAGAGTAGCACCAATAGGTTATAACATAGCAAAAGATGAATTTTCCAGGAGTTATTTCTTAGATGTAAGGTCCTTGGCAAGATGGGAAAAAGCCAGGCAGTTTCTTAGTTGAGGCTCGGAGCTTGGATGTTGTAGGATGCATCCGAATTGAATGGAGGGAGGTGTTTTTATTGACCCAGTCCTTCCAAAGACATGTCACGGCTCACGTACACACATTCACACCTCTTCTCAACATGACTCATCGAGGCCAATGGCCCTTGCCTTGCCAACGAAGGGGGAGGGGGTTGGTACAGAAGGCCCATGCATTTCATATGAGGATTGGGATAAAATGTGGAAAAGTCCACTGAGTGTAGCCAGTTGGATCAAATAAAAAGGAAAGAGATTACCCAGTGTTGCAGTCTTGTCATGTCTCCATGGATGGTCCATTTGCCTCTTCCTTGGTACGTGGGGGGGGGGGTCTCATTCCTGGTATCTTAGTATTTCCAGTGGAAGCAAAACCAGTTGAGGAGCTGTGTAGCCATCATAAAACCAAATACAAAAGTGCAACAAGTGATACATTAAGCTACTAGAAAATTAACAATGAGCCACATTGAAGAGAGGTGAGAATGTGTGATTTGGGGAATGGGGGCACTGAGTGGCAGTGGGTCTGCGCACGTGCAGCACAGAGGACCTAGGCGGGCAGGAAGGGCACCAACGCCATCACCACCAGCACTATGGACCTTGGGGGTGGGGGGCACGGAGAGGCGGCAAAGAGTGAGCATGCACACCCACACCCATGATGGAGAGTCTACGGGAATATGCAGCGGGTGGAGGGGGAGGCCACAGGCTGTTCAAAGTTGGACAGCCCTGATGTAGATGAACAGATTGCAGGAGAAAGGCTCGTTGTACTAGGGGGTTCAGTTATCAGAAATACAGAGAGATGGATTTGTGATGCACATGATAACCATATTGTGACTTTCCTGTCAGGTGCAAAGGTTGCAGGCATCACAAGAAATCTAGATAGTTTGTTAGAGAGAACTGGGAAGGAACTAGTGATTATGGTACATGTTGGTACCAATGATATTGGGAAGGCAAAACGGTCAGTCCTGGAAGCCAAATTTAGGTTGTTAGGAAGAAGATTGAACTCCTAGATTTCTAAGGTAGCATTTTCAGAAGTGCTCTCTGATCCTCATGCAGGACCCACCAGGCAGGCAGAGCTCAGAAGCCTCGATGTGTGGATGAGGGCTTCAGATGTGTCAGGAACTGGAGAACATTTTGGGAACTCTGTGTGTATGAGTATCAGGCCACAAGGATGGTATAACAGTAGGCCTGTGCTATTGGCCTCTGACCCAAACCAAACTTGTTCAGGAGGGATGGGTTGCACTGGAATCATGATGGGACCAGATTGCTGGCACTCAATATCAAAAAGGCTGCAGAGCAGCTTTTAAACTGATAACTGGGGAAAAGCCGACAGGGGTTAGCCAGCATCCGGTTCAGGAAAGTGTGTACTTGAGTAGTGAGGAGGATGCAAAAATTACTGAGCAGAGTGAGGAGCCAGTCTACAGCAGGAGGATGCAAGAGGCAGTGAAATGATGCAACTGGAATGAAAATACTGCATCAGAAAATCATATATAAATGGTAAATGCTTGTATGCAAATGCCTGAAGCCTCTGTAACAAAACAGGGAAGCTGGAATACTTAGCAATAGATAAAAATATTGATATTGTTGGTATCACTGAAACCTGGTGGACAAGAAGAACAGGAAGGGGCAAATGGGAGGTAGTATAGCCTTGTATGTCAAAGAAGGGATAAAATAATACGAATTGAAATATCTAGGTGATTTGGAGTCTCCATTAGAAACTCTGTGTGTAAGAGTATCAGGCCACAAGGATGGTATAACAGTAGGCCTATGCTATTGGCCTCTGACCCAAGCCCCCAAGGGAGACTGGCATTTGGAGAATCTTGTAAAGGAGGCATCCAAGAAGGGAAGCCTGGTTATAATGGGGGACTTCAATTGCCTTCACATAGACTGGGTGAACTAAAGCTCCTAGATATGCTAAATGATCCCTGGAACAGATGGTTGAAGACCCAACTAGAGGTTCAAGAATCCTTGACTTGTTCTTGAGTAATATACAGGATCTGGTGCAAAATGTTAATGTGACTGATCTGATAGGGAACAGTGACCACATCATAATTACTTTTAGCTTAATTATAGACTGCAAATCACTGATAAAAACTAACACAGACCTTAAATTTTCAAAAAGGAAATTTCCCAAAAAGAAGCTGAAAGCTAAAAAAGCTAAAAAAGAAGCTGAAAGGGAAAATTGAGAGAGTCCAATCACTCCAAGAGGCATGGGGGATGCTCACGAAAACCATATCAGAGGCCCAATTGGAATGCATACCCAAAAGGAAAAAGCGCACTGCCAGATCCAAGAGGACTCTGATGTGGCTTACAGGAGCTGTTCAGGAAGTGGTCAAAAGCAAGAAAAGCTCATTTAGAAGATGGAAGGCTTATCCAAATGAGGACAACAGGCAGGAACATAAATTCTGGCCGAACAAATGCAAGGCAACAATCAGGAAAACAAAGCAAGACTTGGAAGAACATATAGCTAAAAACACTCAAAGAAATAACAAGGACTTATTTAAGTACATTAGAAGTAAGAACCCAACTAGGAAGGCAATTGGACCATTAGATGACAATGGAAGGCAAGGGATAATTAAAGAGGAAACAGAGATTGCAGAGAAACTTATGAATTCTTTGATTCAGTATTCACTGAAGAAGACAGAGACCACATGCCCCACACAGAGCCTATCTTCGAAGGGAGGGGAAGCAAAGAATTAAACCAGATAGAAATAACCATGTCTTGTTAAACTAAATTTTAACAAATCACCAGTACTGGATGGCATCCATACACACGTTCTCAAGGGATTTAAAAATGAAATTGCTGAGGTCGTAGACAAAATATATAATCTTGCCTTCAAATCACGCATTGTGCCTGATGACTAGAAGGTAGCGAATGTAGCACTAATCTTCAAAAAAAAATCAGAGGTGATCCAGGAAATTACCAACTAGTCAGTTTGACATGTGGATAAGGAACATCCAGTTGACATTGTTTATCTAGACTTTCAGAAGGCTTTTGACAAGGTGCCGCATCAAAGGCTCTTGAATAAATTTGCCAGTCATGGAATAAAGGGACATCTCTTGTCCTGGATCAGCAACTGGCTAAGGGACAGGAAACGGCACTACAGCACTAAATGGACACTTCTCCAAGTGGAGGGAGGTAGATCTTCATAAATGATCTAGAAGAAGGAGTAAATAGCAAGGTAGCCAAATTTGCCAACACTAAATTATAAAAGATAGTAAAAACTGAGAGAGATTGTGAGGTGCTCCAGAGGGACCTCTTGCAGCTGGGGGAGTGAGCAAACCAAGGGCAAATGAGCTTACACATTAGTAAGTGCAGAGTGATGCTCATTGGAACACACACAAAAAACCCAATTGACTTTATAAACTGATGGGGTCTGAACTCTCTGCAACAAACCAGGAAAGGGATCTTGATGTCCTGGTGGACAGCTCAATGAAGGTGTCAAACCAGTGTGCCTCAGCAGTGAAAAAAGCAAACTCAATGCTAGGGATCATTAGGAAGGGTATAGAAAATAAGTCAGCAAGTGTCATTTTGTCTCTTTATAAATCTATGGTGAGGCCCCATCTGGAGTACTGTGTACAATTCTGGTCACCATAACCCCAGAAGGATATTATGGAAATGGAAAAAGTGCAGACGAGAGCAACCAGAATGATTAGGTGACTGCCACACCTTCCTTACCATCTGAGGTTGCAATGGCTGGGCCTCTTTACATGATTTTGTCTAAGAGGTGACCTGATTGAAGTTTATAAAATCATACACGGAGTGGACAAAGTAGATAAAGAAAAGTTGTTTTCCCTATCACGCAACACTAGAATTAAGGGGCACTCCATGAAACTTTTGGGTGCTAGATCTCAAACAAATAAGAGAAAGTAATTTTTCATCCAGAGGATCGCTGGTCTATGATGATCAGAAGAAGTGTTGACAGCTCTCAGCCTTGAAGCTTTAAGGAACGATTGGACAAGTTCATGGACAACAAGGGTATCAATGGCTATCATTATGGATGCCTAAGGGTAACCTCCGGGTTGGAGTGATAGGCAGGATAGCTTTCAATGCCAATGATTTCTGAAGGGCAAACTTCCCTCAGATGAGGAAACTAGTTAGAAAGAAATTGAAAGGGAAGGTTAAAAGAATCCAATCTCTCCAGAGTGCATGGAGGCTATATATAACCAGAAGACACTTAGATTTAACATGTCTGGTTTGGCTTCTGGATACTAGCAATTAGAACTTGACCCAGAATCCCATGTGAGAAGTGTTTTCATCACTCACAAAGGTCTTTTTTTTTGCTATTTATTTATGGTTTTCAAACAAAAAAGTTGTCAATCAAAGAAAAAAAAAGAAAAAACATTGGAGTGATTCTAATCTTCTCAAACAAGTATTGCAGGACAAAAAGGAAAATGGAGCCTGTTTAAAACAACGGTAATAGAGGTCCAGTACAAGTGCATACCTCAAAGAAATAAGAGCTCATCAAAGCAAAGAGGGCACTGGCATGGTTAATGAGTGGAGTTAGAGAGACTCTAAAGTGCAAGGAGAGGTCCTTCTGTAAATGGAAATCCTCCCCAAATGAGGAAAATAAAAAGGATCACAAACTCTGGCAAAAGAAATGTAAGAAGATGATAAGGGAGGCAAAGAAAGACTTTGAGGAACGAATGGCTAACAATATAAAGGGTAATAATAAAAGCTTCTTTAAATATGTTAGAAGTAGATAACCTGCCAGAGAACCAGTTGGCCCTCTGGATGGTGAGGGAGGAAAAGGGGAGGTTAAGGAGCACTTGGAAATTGCAGAGAAATTAAATGAGTTCTTTGCATCTGTCTTCATGACAGAAGACCTTGAGCAGATTCCGCTGTCCAAACGGCCCCTCTTGACTAAAGAATTAAATCAAATACAGGTTAATAGAGATGATGTTTTAGGACTAATTGATAAATTGAAGATCAACAAGTCACTGGGCCCAGATGGCATCCACCCAAGGGTTATTAGGGAACTGAGAAATGAAATTGCAGATCTCTTAATGGTAATATGCAACTTGTCTCTTAAAACGGCCAGAGTGCCGGAGGACTGGAGGATAGCAGATGTCAAACCAATTTTTAAAAAGGAAGGAGTGGGGACCCGGGAAACTACAGGCCAGTTAGCCTTACATCTGTCCCAGGGAAGATGGTGGAAAGCCTCATCCAAGAGAATATCTTAAAACACATAGAAGAACAAACCTTGCTGAGAGAAAATCAGCATGGCTTCTGTAATGGTAAGTCTTGTCTGACAAATCTTTTAGAATTTTTTGAAAAGGTCAACAGGCATGTGGATTTGGGTGAACTAGTTGATATAGTCTATCTGGATTTTCAAAAGGCTTTTGACACCGTCCCTCACCAAAGGCTGCTGAGAAAATTGCACAGTCAGGGTATAAGATGGCAGGTCATCTTATGGATTGAGAACTGGTTGAGATCAGGAAACAAAGAGTAGGTGTCAATGGGAAATTTTCACAATGGAGAGAGAAGTGTCCTGGGACCCGTGCTTTTCAATCTGTTCATAAATGACCTGGAGACAGGGATAAGCAGTGAGGTGGCTAAGTTTGCAGATGACACCAAACCAGATAAGATTGTGAAGAGCTCCAGAAGGATCTCTCCAAACTGGGGGAATGTGCTGAGAATTGGCAAATGCGTTTTAATGTAACCAAATGTAAAGTAATGCATATTGGGGCAAAAAATCCAAACTTCATCTATCAACTCATGGGCTCTGAGTTATCCGTGACGGGTCAGGAAAGAGATTTTGGTGTGTTGGTGGACAGCTCCATGAAGGTGTCTACCCAATGTGTGGCAGAATGAAGAAGGCCAATTCCATGCTAGGGATGATCAAAAAGGTTATTGAAAATAAAACAGCCAACATTATAATGCCATTATACAAAACAATAGTAACGCCGCACATGGAGTATCTCAGGAAAGACATAGTGGAACTGGAAAAGGTGCTGAAGAGAGCAACTAAAATGATTACTGGCCTGGGGGACCTCCCTTATGAGGAAAGGCTAAAACATTTGGGGCTCTTTAGTTTGGAAAAAAGGTGCCTGAGGGGGGATATGATTGAGACATACAAAATAATGCATGGCATGAGTAAAGTGAATAGAGGGAAGCTCTTCTCTCTCACACAAAATACCAGAACTAGAGGACATCCCCTCAAACTGTGGGTTGGGAGAGTAAGAACAAACAAAAGAAAATATTTTTTTTCACCCAGTGTGTTGTTAGTCTGTGGAACTCCCTACCACAGGATGTAGTGATGGCATCTGGCCTGGATGCCTTCAAAAGCGGATTAGACAGATTCCTGGAGGAAAAGTCCATCACAGGTTACAAACCATGAGGGAGATGTGTAATCTCCAGGCTTAAAACCGGGGTACTTCAAGGGCCAGATACAGGGGAGTGGTATCAGGAGACAGATATCTAGTTTCATGCGCTCCCAAATGCATCTGGTGGGGCCATTGTGCGATACAGGAAGCTGGACTAGATGGGCCTTTGGCCTGATCCAGCATGGCTCTTCTTATGTTCTTATGTTCTTATGTTCTTATGTAAAGACGAATAAGACACCTTCCTGATGTGGAAGCGTTGGCTTCTTTAGCCTCATTGCTCTCTTGCTGTTTGATTTCTTCTTTCAGGGCTTCTAAGGGTAGCACATGATCCGCCTCCCAGAGAGCAGATTCAAAAGCCATCCCCTTGGATCTTTGCTCGCCTGAAGGGTAGCAGGTGATCCACCTCTCAGAGAGGGGGATGTGGTGCTGCCCTTTGGCAAACCAAGGATCCAAGGGAAGGCTTTTAGGGAGATTCAAAAGCCTGCCCCCTGGATCCTTGCTTGCTCGTAGTATTAGAGCGTGATCTGCCTCTCAGAGAGGGGGATGTGGTGATGCCTTTCCCCAAACCAAGGATCCAAGGGCAGTCTTATGAGAACAATCAGAAGCTTGTCCCTTGGATCCTTGCTGGCCTGAAAGGTGGCGCACGATCCGCCTCTCAGAGAGGGGGTTGTGGTTCTACCCTGTGGCAAAGCAAGGATCCAAGAACAGGCATTTGAGGACATTCAAAAGCCTGCCCTTGGATCCTTGCTTGGCTGAAGTGAAGCACCCAATTTGTTTGAAAGCACCCGCCCGTGCCATTCAAAGGCAGGTGTTTTAAAATGATCCTGTCCGAACAGTGAGGATCCTTTTAACCCTCCCTTTTTAGGGGTGGGTGTTTAGGTGCATCTTATGGCCCAGTATGTCTCATGGAGCGAAAAATATGGTATATGAAATACATTCATTCATATTCTATTTTTTTCACCACCACCACCTCACCTTACATTAATTTCAAGCACTGAGGTGGTTGCTGTGAATCCTGAACTAATGCCTTTCCAGAAAAAGTTCTATTTGCTCCGTAAATTGTTATTGATTGGTCAATTAAAGGTCTGAAATTAAATTTTAATTAGTCAGTATCGAGTTTGCAAAGAATGACCTGCTGGAATTATGTAAATATGAAGGAGAGATACCCATCTGATGAAAGTGCTTACAGCCAGGAAAATGAAAAACTCTTCTGGATAGCAATGAAATAAAGGTCTGTTGCCTATTTGTGTTGCTTTGGGGAAGAAGTTTTTTAATATTCTCGGAGAGGTCCATTTATAAAGTGAAATACAAGATTTTTCTAACCCTTTTGCTTTGATGCACACATATTTGTCTTTTACATTTTGCATTTACAAATGGAAAACATTTACTGTATATACTCTAGTATGAGCCTCGTTTTTCAGGCCTTATATTTGGCTTTAAAAAATGCCCTTGGCCTATACTGGAGTCAATAAGTTTTCCCAGTTTATTAGGGTAAAATTAGGTGCTCAGACAGCTTGGGGAGGGCAGCGAAGGGCAAGTCCTGATTGGGCAAGTGATAGTGGTGCCTCTGCTTTCCATATGATTCCAATGAGAAGGTCTAGGGCAGTGATGTCAAACCTTTTAGAGACCGAGTGCCCTAACTGCAATTCAAAACCCACTTTGTTTTTGGAAAGTGCCAATACAGTAGGATCCCCATATCCACTGATTCATTATCCACTGATTCAGTTATCCACAGTTGGCAGAGGAAAAATAAATAAATAATTCAGCAACTGCAAAGCAAGCTACTGTCACAAAGAGCAGCTGTAAAGCAAGCTACTGTCATAAAACAGCAGCCGTAAAGCAAGCTACCATCACAAACAGCAGCTGTAAAGCAAGCTACTCTTACAAACGCAGCTGTAAAGCAAGTTACTATCACAAAACAGCAGTTTTGGGGAACATTTTGGCATTCTCTCTCATCCACGGTTTTCATTATCCGCGGGAAGGCTTGGAACCAATCCCCAGTGGATACTGGGGTCCTACTGTACAGCAATTTAACTTGAATACAGGTGGCTGTGAAGGGGCAATGTTGGTGCCCACAGAAAGGGCTCCGAGTGCCACATTTGGCACCCGTGCCATAGGTTCGCCAACACTGGTCTAGGGCCACCATCTTTGGAACTTCATAACTCAGTCCCCTTACCCCCAAATGTTTCCAGATTTCAGGGGATTTCCTAAAATCACTTTCTGATGGTACCCCTGCTACTTTGGTGTCCCCAATGTAAGTAATTTTTGAGTGCATGCTTTTAAAAAATATGCACTCAAAATTACTTTTAAAAATTTACTTACCTTGGGACTCCAAAGTAGCAGGTGTACCTTCAGAAAGCGATTTTAGGGAACCCCCTAAAATCTGGAAACATTTGGGGGTAACAGGACTTAGTTATGGATCTCTAAAGTGGCTGAGGGTAGTGTTGGCAACTGTGCAGGGACTGGGGAGGCAACCAGGGAGTTTATGGTATTAACTCCCTTATTGCCTCCACACTGCCAGCACACATTGCCAATTACTACCCCCAGCCCCTTTAGAGCTTGGCCGGTATACCATATATACTCGAGTATAACTAAAAAAATGCCCTTGGCTTATACTTGAGTCAATAAGTTTTCCCAGTTTTGGGGGCAAAATTAGGCCCTTGGCTTATTTTTGGGACGGCTTATACTCAAGTATATATGGTAAGTGATATTACAGTTCAGGGATGATAGTTTATTAATTCTGCAGAAGGAATACTTCACAATCTGGATTTATGTTTATTTCACAGAGGTATTTATCCACCTCACTTGTACTTGTGAAAAGACATTTTGCAGAGTGAAAACTAAAACAAGAAACAGAATCAACAGACTTGTAAAAACCTGCACTACAGAAAACAAAACAAAAACAAAGAAGACCCTGATGACACAAACTCTCTGGATGTATTAAAGGCTCTTAAATGTGAAATTGCCAAAACCAGACTACTTGTTCTTCTACTGTTTCGCCTTCCACATGCAAAAACCAATTACTGAGTAATTTACTAGTTAGAGAAGAGCAATCCCTCCCATATCTAAAATTAGCATTCTAGTTCAGGACATAAAAGGCAAAACATTAAGTGAACACAGATGTGTTGCCCTATAGATGCCTCTTAAACCCAGTCCATAACCTGCAACGGGGTCCAGAAGCCTACTGGTACTGACATAAGGTTTGTGTAACATGCTGTGGCTAACTGATGAGGTGAGGGTACACCCTGGTTGCATATTTGATCTTGCAAGGAGATGCACCACACTTTGTCAAATAGCCATAATTATTGGTGCAAGTTATACAAACATGTGAATACCAATAGGATTCCAGTACACACATTAATTCCCTCTGCCAGTATTCACTGGTGCTTTATTACTTACTCATGAGTTGCCTGTTCAAGTCTAAATGGCAATGCTGCAACAGATGGGGAAAATGAGGCACATGCACAAATCAAAAGATTGGGACAATGTGGAACATGAGCCACTCCAGAAACTTTTGGATTGCAACTTCACCCATCCTTTTCCATCAGCTATATCAGCTAGAAATAGTGGAAGCAGCTGTCAAGCAATCACTGAAATACATGGTTTAGGACAGGGGTTCTCAAAGTTTTTAAAGTGGGCTGGTCCACACACACACACACACACAGATACCACTGGGGGCCAGAACACAGTCTTTAAAAAAAGGGCTGGCATGGAAAAAGGGGGAGGGAGGGACAAGTGGGCGGAGCCCCCCACAATTGGCCCATGATCATTGTGTCTCCAGGGCCCCAGCAATGCCTCCTGCTCCAGATCACCACCCTGAGGTGCCACCGCTGGGATCCCTCTGCTGTGCTTCTTCCTTCTCCTCCTCCTCCTACAGTGGCAGTGGCTGGAGCAGCTCTCCTTCCTTTCTTCCTTTATTGTGTCAGGAAGGAGGCAGCAGCCCAGGCAAACTCAGGCCCCTCATCACCTTCTGGGCGGCCACTCAGGATGAGGAGCAGCAGCCACAGCAAGGGCAACAAGGCTGGTGCCACTGCGCACAGATCCAGCAGTGTGCCCTGGCCATCACACCCTCACTGCGCCCCGGAGGGAAAGCTGCCTCTTCTCTTGCCCTGGCCCAGCCCAACTTAGTGCACTGCAAGTGAGCGAGGGAGAGAGCAAGGGCTGGGAAGGAGGGAGGGGAGGCAGGAAGGCATGTCCAAAGCCACCTGGAGCCCGCTCACTGGCTGAGTCCAGCCAGGCTGCGGTGCTCTCTTGGCTCGCCAGCCTGCCCATCACCAACCAGGGACAAATGCAGCCCCACCAGCCTCCCAGGAACCAGGACCAGGCCACCGTTGGCCTTCTCTTACTTCTCTTCTTTCTCCACCATCTCCTCCTCGCTGGTCTCTAACCCGGTGATGGTGGTGGCATCTTCAGCCTCCGGCCATGGCTGTGCTCCCTCCTCCCCTCCCTCGCTCAATGGAGCAAGGCAGCAGCTCAGAGGGGGCTGGGTGGGCAGGAAGTAGCTCCGTTTCCCCCTCGGTCACCTGCCGTCCATCCCTCCAGCGGTCCAATGCCATGGCTGCTCTGGCTCAGAAGGCTGGCTGGTGCTGCCTCCGTGTGCCCCCTTCATTCCTCACAACTACAATAACACAGGCGGCAGCCACACAAGGAAGGCAGGAGGGCAGGGTGGAGGAGGAGCAGGGGTGGGGCTTCAGGGCCATGAAGGGAGTGGGAGACCTTGCCGCAGCCCTCCCGTTTTAAATTGCCCCACTTGGCTGCCCCTGGCGCCCCAACCGTCTGGGCGGTGGGTGGGGCGAGTGGGGGATCTTGCTGTAGCCCTCCCATTTTGAATGTCCCACTAGCCAGCATGCTGATCATCTGGGTGGTAGTTGGGGGGAGTGGGAGAAGCGACATAGCCCACTGCTTTGAACTGCCTCAGCAATAGAAGCAGCTGCGGAGGCTTGCTTGCTCGCAAAGCAGGTGGTAGGTGGGGGTTGCAATTGGTCCCAGGGGAAGGATTCAGGACCTTGGGGGGGCGCATCCGGCCCTGGGGCCTTAGGTTGAGGACCCCTGGTTTAGGATATCAGCTCTGCATGCCAAAGAATGAGAGTTGGCTCAAGAAGATATGACTGGCTGGCAACCTGGGGGCACAGTTAGGGGTGGTTCAGGGTTGGGGGCAGGCTGTTGTTGGTATGGGCTGCTGTTGTCTTGCAGGATATCCCATCTCTCTGCTTACAGGTTATGTGCCTACATCACAAAAATGATGAGGTATCTCTAGGTGCTAACGCATGGCTGAAAAATCAGGAATAAAACGAGGAAATTTTATTCCCTGATTCTGGTCATGCAAATTTTATTCCTTGTTCTCTGTTCTCACTTTCTCATCGAGTTCCGAAACATATAAACTGGATTTTAGTGTCCGCATGTATCAGGCAACAATTAGTCTTCTACAGTCAAGGGAGAGCCATCTTTCCTAAGAGCTATCTTCTCGTCCTTACAAGTGATGGCTCTCCCTTGACTGTAGACTACGTAACCCATCTAGTCCACCATCAAGGGAGAGCCATCCCTCATGAGCCCAGCAAGATGGTTTACCTAGTCCACAATCAAGGCAGAGACAACCTTTGTAACTCAACCTTTGTAACTCACCTAGTCCACAATTAATGGAGAGCCAACTTTCATAAGTGCAGCAAGATGGGTTACCTAGTTCACAGTCAAGGGAGAGCCATCCCTCATGAGCACAGCAGGATGAGTTAGCTAGTCCACAATTAAGGGAGAGGCAACCTTCATAAGCATAGCGAAATGGGTTGATGAGACGTATGATTGGAATGTAATCATTGGAGGGTATAACCTGTTTCAAAGGAATAGGACAAGTAAGAAAGGAGGAGGTGTAGCTTTATATATTAAGGACATTTATACTGCTGAAGAAATACAAGATAAACAGCAGAGGAACCATGTTGAGAGTATTTGGGTGAAAATCAGGGGTGAAAAAACCAGGAGGGATGTCACTGTGGGGGTATATTATAGACCCCCAAGCCAGTCGGAGGAGTGGGATGATGCCTTCTTTGAGCAGATGGCCACACAGTCAAAAGGGAGAGATGTAGTACTAATGGGAGATTTTAACTATCCTGATATATGCTGGCAATCCAACTCAGCTAAGAATGCAAGGTCTAACAAATTCCTTACTGCCCTTGCAGACAATTTCATGGCCCAGAAGGTAGAGGAGGCAACAAGAGGCAAAACCATTTTAGATCTGGTCATAACCAATAAGGAGGACCTCGTAAATGGGGTCGAAGTGGTGGGATCATTAGGTAAAAGTGACCATGCCCTCTTGGAATTTGTTATACAGTTGGAAGGTGAAGTTAAGCATAGTCAGACAAGAATCCTGGACTTTAAGAAAGCCATTTTTTGTAAACTTAGGGAATTATTGGCTGTGATTCCATGGACCGACACAATGAAAGAGAAGGGAGTCCAAGATGGATGGGAGTTCCTTAAAAGCGAGATATTAAAGGCACAATTTAAAACTGTTCCAACAAGAAGAAGAAATGGGAGAGGTCTAAAGAAACCACAGTGGTTTACTAAAGAACTTTCAACTCAGCTAACTATAAACAAAAACAAGTACAAGGAATGGAAAAGTGGGAAATGCACCAAAGAGGAATATAAGCAAACAGCTAATATATGCAGGGGGATGGTAAAAAAAGCTAAAGCGCAAAACGAACTTAGACTGGCCAGAGACATTAAAGATAATAAAAAGGGTTTCTTTAGTTATGTCCGCAGCAAAAGGAAAAATAAGGAAATGATAGGTTCTCTGCGTGGCGATAACCAGTTACTAACAGGAGACAAGGAAAAGGCAGAACTATTCAACACCTTCTTTGCCTCTGTTTTCTCCAAAAAGGAAGAAAGAGATCCACTGGGACAAAGACTAGACGAGGTAGGATGGGAATTACAACATAGAATAGGTAGAGAGCTGGTACAGGAGCACCTGGAAACATTAAATGAATTTAAGTCTCCGGGGCCAGATGAATTACACCCAAGGATATTAAAAGAACTGGCGGAAGTAATTTCAGAATCATTGGCAATAATATTTGAGAAGTCCTGGAGAACAGGGGAAGTCCCCATTGACTGGAGGAGGGCTAATGTTGTCCCCATCTTCAAAAAGGGAAAAAAGAGGACCGAAATAATTACCGCCCAGTCAGCTTGACTTCAATTCCTGAAAAGATTCTAGAGCAGATTATTAAACAGGCAGTCTGCAAATATTTAACAAACAATGCTGTCATTACAAGAAGTCAACACGGGTTTCTTAAAAACAAGTCATGCCAGACTAATTTGATCTCTTTCTTTGATAGAATTACAGGCCTAGTGGATGAGGGGAATGCTGTGGATATTGTTTATCTGGACTTTAGTAAGGCCTTTTATAAGGTTCCCCATGGTATTCTTGCTAAGAAGTTAGTAGAAAGTGGGATAGATAGTGCTACTGTTAGGTGGATTTGTAATTGGTTTACTAATCGCACCCAAAGGGTGATCATAAGTGGCCTCTCTTCAGCTTGGAGAGACGTGACCAGTGGGGTGCCCCAGGGTTCTGTTCTGGGTCCAGTGCTGTTCAATATCTTTATTAATGACTTGGAGGAAGGAATAGAGAGTATGCTAATTAAATTTGCAGATGGTACCAAATTGGGAGGGGCTGCAAATTCCCTAGAGGATAGGATGAAAATCCAAAAAGACCTTGACAGACTAGAGTGCTGGGCCAAAGCTAACGAAATGGATTTCAACAGAGGGAAATGTAGGGTACTACATTTAGGTAAAAAAAATGAATTGCACAAATATAAGATGGGGGATACTTTGCTGGAGGATAGTACCTGTGAAAGGGACCTGGGAGTCTTGGTGGACCACAAATTGAACATGAGTCAGCAGTGTGATGCGGCGGCCAGGAAAGCCAATTCGATTCTTGGTTGTATCAACAGAACCATAGTGTCTAGATCAAGGGAAGTGATAGTACCACTCTATTCTGCTCTTGTCAGACCCCACCTGGAGTACTGTGGTCCAGTTCTGTGCGCCTCAATTTAAAAAGGATGTTGACAACCTCGAGCGGGTGCAGAGGAGGGCTACCAGGATGGTTGAGGGCCTGGAGGAAATGTCTTATGA
Source organism: Phrynocephalus guinanensis (assembly GCA_037367245.1). Classification (NCBI taxonomy): domain Eukaryota; kingdom Metazoa; phylum Chordata; class Lepidosauria; order Squamata; family Agamidae; genus Phrynocephalus; species Phrynocephalus guinanensis. The sequence goes on along the minus strand of CM074741.1, from coordinate 94,007,269 downwards.
GGAATGGCTTAGGGAACTGGGAATGTTTAGCCTCTCTAAAAGAAGACTGAGAGGGGATATGATAGCTATGTTTAAATATTTGAAAGGTTGTCATATTGAAGAGGGAACAGGTTTGTTTTCCATGGCTTCAGAGACTAGGACTCGGGGCAATGGTTTCAAACTACAGGAAAAGAGATTCCATTTGAACATTAGGAAGAACTTCATGACAGTTAGAGCTATTCGGCAGTGGAATATGCTCCCGCGGAGGGTAGTTGAGTCTCCTTTTTTGGAGGTTTTTAAGCAGAGGCTGGATGGCCATCTGTCGGAAATAACGTGATGGGAGTTCCTGCATGGCAGGGGGTTGGACTAGATGGCCCTTGAGGTCTCTTCCAACTCTATGATTCTATGATTCTATGGTTCATAAGCATAAGAAGACAGCTCTTACGAGAGATTGCCCTGCCTTCAATGTGGACAAGGTAACCCATCTTGCTGGGCTTATGAATTTTGGCTCTCTCTTGACTGTGGACTAGTCAACGCATCTTGCAGGGTTTTTCAAGGCTGGCTCTCCCTTGATTGTGGACTAGATAACCCATCTTGTTGTGCTCATGAGGGATGGCTGTCCCTTGACTGTGGACTAGGTAACCCATCTTAATTGCTTACAATGATTGGCTCTCCCTTGATTGGAGACTAGTTAATCCATCTTGCTGGGCATACAAAGATTGGCTCTCTCTTAATTGTGGACTAGATAATTCCTAAGATAAGTTGCAGAGGGAAAGCACAGGGATATAGCATTTACCACTGTCCCCATGAGAATTGTCACTGTTACAGCTTAGCAACAGAAGAAGGACAAAACAAAGTTCCAGGGTTTTTGCCTTGACTCTTTTGTTCTGCTTACATTGTTCTATTGTCTCTTTGTCTCTCTTTTAACATGTACGTCATGTGGACAGATCAGTATACCCCAACCCTTTAAAGAGACTTGAGAGACAAATGCCTGGTGCCATAGTACCATCTGTATCTGTTATCTCCTTCCTCTAAAAGTTTGGCCACTACTTTCAAAGGCAATGCAAACTGATTATGCCTGAGCCCTTAACATAGAAACAGTCATTGTTCTCCAAAGGGAGACTTTATATGCAGATGTTTTTCCTTGTTGCCATGGCAGCTGCTACTTCAGTTCTCCTTGACACTTTTAAACACCTATTAATCCTCTGACCTTTCCTGCAGATTGGATCACCTGCAGTGAGGGCAGACAATTTGTAGAAGGATGGTATCCGTCCCTCTTTGGGGAATGGCTGTTCCTGCTGAGCTCCTGCCCTTGTTTCTAATTATTTCTCTGACATGACATCTTGAGAGAATTGCCAATTAATTTTTTCAAAAGGAATATTTCTTTGACTCCAATGTTTCTTTCCTTAAGGGAGATCTTGTCTCCCTAATTTCCTCAGAGTTCTGTTCAGTGCCATGTCCTTGAGTAGGAAATCATCTCTAGGCAGGAATTTCAAGGAAAATAAAATGGTAGATGTGTTGAATGTTACTGAATAAATTATTTGTTCTGGGGACCCTGTTCCCATCATTTCCCATGGGGAAATTTGCTTTGATATTTGGGAGCTGGTGGCTGCAGCGGCCAGGACCTGGCATGCAGGCCCTGAGGCAAGGGCTGGAGGCCACTGCCATGCCCCACTGGTCCCATAGCTAGGGCCAGAGGCCACCTCCGGCCAGCACTGGGCCTGCAAGAAATTCATGTTATGTATGCTATTAATATTTGGTCTTCATATCTACTGTAGAGTGAAGAGCTTTTTGTAAAGGTGATTTGTGTGCTGCAGTTTCATGGGAATTTAGAAAAAGAATATAGAATATAGCCTCCTGAATGTTTCTACTCTTTTACTTTTGCAGAAACTTTCTATTCCTCTTGGTTATGAGAAAATGTGTGGATAATATCTGCAGAAACCCCATACCTCAGAGGAATGACAGAAACATAAGGACTGAGATGATATTACATGGCATTCTTCTGGACTTCCACGTGTGTCATAAAAACAAAGAAAATTTGCCAATCTGTTTAAAGTTCATGAAGTATAAACACTGCAGGATATCTGGTATGATGTACTACTGCACAAAGTGACAGACTGGGTCTCAGGAGACTGATTCAAATCCCTGATCAGCTATGGAATTCAGGAGACTCGGGCCCAAGGCAACTTATATAAGTCAAGCATAATATTAAAAGCTAAAATCTGTAAGTTATTCAAATAATTAATAACATTATATTTTAAAAGTTATGTAAAATTGTTACTAAAACAGATTTAGAATCTGCAAAATAAAACCAACCCAGGCAGGCAGTAGCTAAGGAAAAGCTTGTTTGAAAAGAAAGGTTTCCATCTTCTTGTGGAAGGACAGCAAAGATGAGGCTGGCTTGGCTTCCTGTGAGACGAAGTTCCAGTGTCTAGGAGCAGCAACAGAGAAATCCTTGTCCTTTTTACATATGAAACAACCTGTGAAGGTGATGGGAAAGACAGAAATGCCGCCCAGAAACCACCTGGTAGTGGGGCAGCTAAAAATTCTTGTAAATAAATAAATAAATAAATAAATAAATAAATAAATAAATAAATAAATAAATGCCTCCTCTAAGCCATTTAGGTCTAAATAGACTAAAATCAGCAGTTTAAATTGTGCCTGGAACCCTGCTCAGGACCAGAATCAGTGGTGTTCCTTCATTTGAAGGACAAAGCACACTCATTCAATTACAAAGATGCACACATCTTAGACAGAGGAACTAGGTGGTTCACAAGAAGAGTCAGGGAAGCCATTCCTGTGTTCATTGAAAATTCTTTTCTCAACAAGGGTGGGAGACTTAGGCACAATCTGTCTCCCATTTATGATGTTTGTTGTGCTTCGTGGGCTGCAGACTGCCCAATCAGCTTCCAGTTTACATCAGAGACTGACAAAGTTGAAGCAAGATTGCTTTATTTCTGGGCTTCCAACTTACAGTATGCAGAGGGATGCTTCAGGAATGGTGCAACCTTTTTTCCTTGGTCTCAATTTTGTAAAAGAGGAGGTGATCTTCCTGTGCTGTGATGGAGTACACATCTGCTTGGTGTGCTCTGCACCATGTTTCTCTTTGAAAAAGACAAAGGACCCTTTTCGTCACTGGCCAGAGACCCTACCCTCTGCTTAGTGAGCAATAAGGAATGAACACCTGTTTAGGAGTACGATACCCAAGATGCAATGTTCCAGCCTGCCTCCTATACTAAACCCTATACTAACTCTAGCTGTTCCAAAACACTCTCTGCCTGGAATGATAATTCCACTAATTATCCAAATACTGCATAAACAATATAGCATAAAGAACATTGATGAGATGGATTCAAGGTATGCAAGGTCAACTATCCAAAGACTACATAACCTACTATAGAATAAGCCAATACCAAAGGTGGTACTATGTAAACAATGTGGCATAAACAGATGCTAATAAGGGAGACTACATAAACAATGCAGCACAGACAAACAGTAATGAGTTGAGTTCAAGGCATGCAAGTTCGAGGTACTGTCTCTAAGTTTTGTCGACTTTGACAGCAGGGCCAAATTGTTTATTAGAATCATAGAATCATAGAGTTGGAAGAGGCCTCAAGGGCCATCTAGTCCAACCCCCTGCCATGCAGGAAACCCCATCACAGGATTCCCGACAGATGACCATCCAGCCTCTGCTTAAAAACCTCCCAACAAGGAGTCTCCACCACCCTCTGTGGCAGCATTTTCCACTGCTGAACAGCTCTAACCGTCAGGAAGTTCTTCCTAATGTTCAAATGGAATCTCTTTTCCTATAATTTGACACCATTGCTCCAAGTCCTAGTCTCTGAAGCCATGGAAAACAAACCTTTTCCCTCTTCAATATGACATCCTTTCAAATATTTAAACATAGCCATCATATCCCCCTCAGCCTTCTTTTAGAGAGGCTAAACATCCCCAGTTCCCTAAGCCGTTCCTCATAAGACATTTCATCCAGACCCTCAACCATCCTGGTCACCCTCCTCTGTACCCGCTCGAGGTTGTCAACATTCTTTTTAAACTGAGGTGCACAGAACTGGACACAGTACTCCAGGTGGGGTCTGACCAGAGCAGAATAGAGTGGTACTATCACTGCCCTTGATCTACACACGATGGTTCTGTTGATGCAACCAAGAATTGCATTGCCTTTCCTGGCTGCCGCATCACACTGCTGACTCATAGAATCATAGAATCATAGAACCATAGAATCATAGAATCATAGAGTTGGAAGAGACCTCAAGGGCCATCTAGTCCAACCCCCTGCCATGCAGGAACCCCCATCATGTTCAATTTGTTATCCACCAAGACTCCCAGATCCCTTTCACAGGTACTATTTTCCAGCCAAGTATCCCCCATCCTATAATCAATTCATTCTTTTTACCTAAATGTAGTACCCTACATTTCCCTCTGTTGAAATCCATCCCGTTAGCTTTGGCCCAGCATTCTAATCTGTCAAGGTCCTTTTGGATTTTCATCCTCTCCTCTAGGGAATTAGCAACCCTTCCCAATTTGGTATCATCTGCAAATTTAATTAGCATACTCTCTATTCCTTCCTCCAAGTCATTAATAAATATATTGAACAGCACTGGACCCAGAACAGAACCCTGGGGCACCTCACTGGTCACATCTCGCCAAGCTGAAGAGAGGCCATTTATGATCACCCTTTGGGTGCAATCAGTCAACCAATTACAAATCCACCTAAGAGTAGCACTATTTATCCCACTTTCTACTAACTTCTAACAAAAATACCATGGGGAACCTTATTGAAGGCCTTACTAAAGTCCAGATAAGCAATATCCACAGCATTCCCCTCATCCACCAGGCCTGTAATTCTATCAAAGAAAGAGATCAAATTAGTCTGATATGACTTGTTTTTACGAAACCAGTGCTAACTTCGTGTAATGACAGCATTGTTTGCTAAATAGAAAGATGGTCCAGAATGATACTGTGTTGATAGTATGAAAAGCCACTGAGTGGTCCCATAGAAAAAACAGGGACACACTCCACATGTCCAGCTTCCAGCATAAGTTATCTTCCAAGGCAACCAAAATTGTCCCATAACTAGGCCTAAAAACAGCTTGAAATGGATCTAGATAATGTCTCATTTGAGAATCCATAGACCTGAGAAGCCTCAATCTGCTCTAGCACTTTGCCCAAGAAAAGAACATTAGAAGTGGTTATTAGTAGTTCTGCAACCAGTGGTGCAATCAGTGACTAAATGACTTAGTGGCAGCCAGCCATAGATCCCAAAATTGCATTGGATAGTCCAGAAATAGATACCACATAATTTATGCTAGTGAAATGACACTGCTGAATACTACAATCATTCCTATGCAGTCTGTTCCCATTGAATTAAATAATCTTTGCTACCAAGTAAGATGGTGCAGGATTGCAGCCTTAGTCCTTAAGAAGTGTATTGGGGACTGCAATCTAGTTTCTTGTTGACAGCTGAGTGCCCTATATTAAAATTTCTCCCAAGCACTTGCTTGAGCTTCCTAACAAGTTTCTGTTATCTTGAACCTCCTGTTGTATATTACTTGCCCTACCACCTAACTCATTTTTCAGAAAAATGAGAACAAATTATCCATGATCTTAATTAATTATCGTTTTATAGTCAACATCAGATAAGTTAAATCACAGTGAAAAACAAAGAATTTTAAGTAGGATGTTTTACAAAGTGCAATGGGATCAAAACCCTCTAGCAGTTAATTTAATGGACCTTCAAATTCCTAATTTTGTTAAAATCCCACAGGCACAGAGCACAAAAGACTCTAATGTGAGCTGCCATATAATTATGCCTAATAACTAGTCTTTAGTGTGGAGGGGGGAGTAGGAGGTGTATTGTGGATCACGCTGGGCCTCTTACACATGCATGACTTCATTTCCTGACAGCTAACAAGGTAATGGCAGTACAGTATAAAATGAAAAGATTCATTAATTCCCTGGAATGAAACCAAGGAGGAAACCCATCAATTAATATACAGTATATAATTTTGTAAAACCTAAATATTTCTTCATAGCCTGAAACACATGAATGACACAAAAGCTTCTGGCACTGCTGTTCTAGTTAATTATGATTCTTGTGGAGAGATTTACACATCTGTAGTAGTCAAGATTGTGGTGTTCACCCTGATTTATGAATATTTATTATTTTAGAATCTTGGGGGGATCTTGTTTGCATACTCCAATAGGAGTTGTTGTGGGCGGAGTCATCAGATATACATACCTGCGCAAATAATGAGAGAGACAGGGCTTAGCAGATGTAAAGACCTTTGTTATAGTTTAAATAGAAGTGTATGTTATATGTCCATTATAAAATTAGTATCTTAAGCCTATGACAAAAAGCATGTACACCTTTATTCTTTGTTCTACAATAAACCATACTTAGTTGTTTTGAAAGAAAAGTCTGTGGGACTCCATGATTTGAAATACCACATTTGGTCTTAGTAATAAATAAGTTAAATGGTGGCAGCAGAATTACTCGTGCACACATCAAAGATATTGGAAAACCTTTTATCTATGTACTTAGAGAGATATGCATGTCGAGTTGCCTTCAGAACCAAAATCAAGATGAGATATTTCCCTGTATAATATATTTTTCTTCTGAGAATAGATGTAAGCAAATGTATTGACCATAATTCATTAGCATTACCAACAAAGAATTTCATTAAAGATGAAAGAATTTCATAGCTGTTTTTTAAAAAAATGTATTGTTTAGGGATGGGCACCTTATTAAAAGTGACATGCTGTTTCATTGTTTTGAAAGGTTTTGAACTGTTTTGAAATGAAACAAAATGACAGAGTGTCTTCTGAACTGAACTGAACTGATGCTTTCAGTTCCATAGGAACTGAACCGAGGAGCCTCCACCAGATCTTGCTTCAGCAGTGAGATCTGCTGGCTGTTTCCCTGCATGGTTCTTGCCGGCCACTGCCTCCCAGCTGATTTTGAGAGCTCAGGCTGTCAAAAAATCCCAGCTGGGAGGTGGGCAGCTAGGGAGAATGGAGTAGCCAGGCAGCAGTAACACTTAATAAATTCTGAACTGGCACCTGAAGGTGCAATATACCTTTTGGCAGCAGAAACAAGAAGGGTTCTTCATACTTCCATTTAGAATCATAGAATCATACAATCTTAGAATCATAGAGTTGGAAGAGACCTCAAGGGCCATGTAGTCCAATCCCCTGCCATGCAGGAACCCCCATCACAGCCTCTGCTTAAGAACCAGATGGCCATCCAGCCTCTGCTTAAAAACCTCCAAAGAAGGACACACCACCACCCTCCGTGGCAGCATATTCCACTGCCGAACAGCTCTAACCGTCATAAAGGTCTTCCTAATGTTTAAATGGAATCTCTTTTCTTGTAGTTTGAGACCATTGTCCCGCGTCCTAGTCTCTGAAGCCATGGAAAACAAACCAGTCCCTTCTTCAGTGTGACATCCTTTCAAATACTTAAACATAACTACTGTATCCCCCCAACTAAGTCTTCTTTTTGAAAGGCTAAACATTCCCAGCTCCTTAATTCCAGACCTTCAACCATCCTGGTTGCCCTCCTCTCTTACCCACTCGAGGTTGTCAACATCCTTTTAAAATTGAGCCGTACAGAACTGGACACAGTACTCCAGGTGGGGTCTGACCAGAGCAGAATAGAGTGGTACTATCACTTCCTTTGATCTAGACACTATGATTCTGTTGATGCAACCAAGAATTGCATTGGCCAGTTCACCAAGATGGCGGGCAGCAGCAGCTTTTCGGCATTCACGCATTCTTACGCCTGCTTAAATTTGGTATTTTTGCTGGCTTGCCTGGGATTTCTTTATTAACTTTTTGGGCTCGCTGGGGGGATACTGTAGGGGCCTGGAGGGGGTTTTAAGGGGCTCGGCTCAGATGGCCGGTGGCTGGATTTTCGCTAAGATCTTCGCCCCGCTCTCGAGACGCAGTATGTATAGCTTAGGACCTGGGACCTGGGACTCAGAACAACTAAGAATAACCAGGAACCGAACGTCTCTTCCCCCTCCTGCTTCTCCCCTCTTCCCCCTTCCCTTTCGCCCTTGTCATAAGGGTTCCTACCGGCGAGCTATCGGGTCTTCTTTTTCATCTGCCGCCCACATGGAGACCTGTTGAGTGGCCCGCCCGTCCAGCCCCGACGGTCTCGAAGACTCGGGGACGGTCTGTGGCCGCCATTATGGGTCCTCCTCCCCGGGCTGGTGCTGTGAGGCCCGTCTCTTCCATTCAGCAGCCAGGAAATGGACCCACTCTCCTACCATCCGGAGACCCAGTTCCCTATGGCCGTTTTGGCCCCCAGCCTTTTAGATTTGGCTCATGGATTGTTCCTCTCGGGTGGCACCTCGGCCGCCGGCGCGGGGTGGGGTTCTCTCCCTCCTCCTCCCCCCATCTGGAGTCTCTCTGACGCTCGGGCGGCTTGTCGGCCGTGGGAGCCCCCTCTCCGTCTTGATGACACTCGGGCGGCACCTCGGCCGCCAGCGCCAGGTTGCACTCGGGCGGCATGTCGGCCGCCGGCGGGGGGTTTTCTCCCTCCTCCTCCCCCTGTCTGGAGGCTCCCTGACGCTCGGGCGGCTTGTCGGCTGTAGGAGCCTCCTCTCCATCCTGCTGATCTGGATGCCAGCCTGGTCTGTGTGCTCGCCTCTTGGCCTGCTCCCCCGGGTCTTCTGGCTCGGGTGGTGAGCTGGCCGCTGCCGCCCCTCTTTTCTCTTCCATCTGGCGCCCGGGAGGCCTGTCTCATGTGTTGCCCCCGTTGGCTGGAGGCTCCTTTCACCCATTGCCTCCGCGTCATCCCCTCCCCCTGTCCTGGAGATTTTATTCCTAGGTGACTATTACCATCTAGGTGAAGACCCGTCTGCCTCGATGGCCCTGGCAGCGGAGTGGCCGCCGGTGTGTTCCTCCCCCCCCCGGGTATTTGGAGCCCGGTTTGATTGATCTAGGGGGACTTGCGGCGCCGGGGACGCCCCGTTGGCGGGAGGAATGGTGGCGCACCGGAGAGAGAGGAGGCGAGTCTGCTCCATCATTCCCACTTGCGGGCTTCCCCCTTCGTGGGCTGACGATCGTGCTTGCCCCACTCGGCTGTGAGCCTGGGCAGCAGATTGGCTGCCGAGGCCAGTTTAGCTGCTTCCAGCTGGACGTGGGGATTTGGCAGCTATCATGCCATTAAGAGTGCTCACCTCCCTACGATCTTGATTCTGACTCTTGCTGGGACCTTCAGCTTTATAATTTTTACACCTATTAGGATCTGGGACGTAGAGTTTGGATGAGGGGAGGTTGGATGCGACCTGGGCGGGAGGGTGGGGGAGTGCGGTTTTCCTTCCAGCTCCTCTTCCACCCCCTGTTTAGCTGCATTGACATCGCAGCTGTTTCATTTAATTCCCCCCCCCATGGCTACCTCCTCCTGGCTTTGCCCGTCTTATATATATATATTTACTTTTTTTCTTTCTTCCCCCTTTTTATTCTTGATTGTATTGCTTTGCATCGTGCTATTTTGTATTTTACTAGCTGCGTATTGTTTGCTGTATCTGTTTAGTTTTGTTCTTTTTTAGGTCGTGGTGGTTTACGCAATCTTAGTTTGCTAGTTGTGCCCCTGGTCGTCTGCTTTTCCATCTTATGGAGCCTGCAGGGTGCTGCATTAGGGTGGTGTCGGGCTGTGGGAGGTATGCTTGGGGGCGGCGGGCCGATCGGACAAGAAGAACTCGGGACAGGCATTTACGGCCTGTCCCACGTTCTGACCCGCCGGCTCACTGCCACATGTCAGGGATCCACGCCATCCGTACCCCCGGTCTGTCCTGTTTGCTGATAAATGCCAGGTCGGTACATAATAAGATCCCGGTCATCCACGACTTGATCGTGGATGGGCGAGCCGACCTGGCATTTCTCACGGAGACCTGGGTGGGCGAAGGGGGAGGGGCCTCCCTCTCGCTACTTCGCCCCCTGGGCTACTGTGTGCAGCACCTGGGCAGGCCGGGCGGGCGGGCTGGGCTGGGGTGGCCATTGTGTATAGGGACTCTTTTTATATCAGCAGATCTGCGGTGTTGGTGAGTCCAGGTTTAGAATGCCTACACCTTGTGGTGGGACAGAGGGACAGGTTTGGGATAGTGCTCGTGTACCGTGCTCCCCGCGACCCTGCGACTCTAGTCTGCACTCTCCCTGCCAGAGCTCTCCGAGTTCATCTTGGCGGCACTTGTGAAATCCCCCCGCCTTTTGGTGTTGGGGGATTTCAACGTGCATGCCGAGGCTGAACTGTCGGGAGCAGCTCTGGAATTCATGGAGTCCATGGCCTCCATGAACCTGTCCCAGTTTGTCATCGGCCCCACTCACAAGGGTGGACATACCTTGGACCTGGTTTTTGCCTCCACATCGGCGGGTTTTGATCTGGGGGTTGGGAGTTTGCTGACCCGACCCGTGTCATGGTCAGATCACTATCTGCTTACCTTCTCCCTGTCAATCGCCACCCCACCTCGCGGGGAGCAGGGCCTTTCCATCTGGGCCCGCCCCCGGGGGCTCCTTGACCCTGAGCGGTTTTCGGAGACCCTCGGGGCTGTGCCGGACAGTCTGGAAGACGATCCGGTGGACTCCCTGGTCAAAAGATGGTATGATGAGGTGACCGGGGCAGCCGACCGGATCGCCCCCAAGCGTCTGATACGATGCTGAGCCCATTGGTTCACCGAGGAGCTGAGGGCTATGAATCAAGAGCGGAGAAGGCTAGAGAGCAGATGGCGGAATGCTCGGATGGCTACGAATTGGGCTGCGGTTAAGGCGTTGACCGGTCGCTACTCTTGAGCGATAAGGGCAGCTAGGAAATCTTTTGCTGCCCTGAGAATTGGTGAGGCCTCGAATCGCCAGGCGGAATTGTTCCGGGGGGTTCGAGACCTCACCAATCCCGGTCCGCCTGGGCCTCCTCCTAGTGATTTCACTAGTGAGTCTTTCGCAGCCCACTTTAACTCCAAGATAGAGGCCATCCATTCCGGGCTGGATGCCGGTTGCCCTGACCCAGCCCTCACTGTGGCCGGAACTGGGCCGCCTCGGTCGCCCCGGTTCATTGAGTTTGGGCCTGTTACACCTGAGGATGCCTTCAGGGCCCTGGGACATTGCAGGCCTGTGGCTTCTCTGTTTGACCCTTGCCCGTCCTGGTTGATTAAGATCGCAGGGGGGAGCATGCCAAAATGGGCTTCGCTAATTGCCTCAGCCTCCTTCAGAGATGGGATTTTTCCCAGTCTTCTGAAGGAGACGGTGGTGAAGCCCATTATTAAAAGACCTGGCCTGGCTGTGGATGATATGTCTAACTATCGCCCCATAGCCAATGTTCCCTTTTTGGGCAAGGTGATCAAGCGAGTCGCCGCCCTGTGTCTCCAGTCGTTCCTGGAGGAGAACCATGTCCTGGATCCTTTCCAATCCGGGTTTAGGCCGCGCCATGGGACTGAGACGGCCCTGGTCACTCTGCACGATGATCTGTTGAGGAGGGCCGATGGGGGTTGCTCTACCCTGTTGGTCCTTCTCGACCTGTCAGCGGCTTTTGATACCGTTGACCACGGTATCCTCCTGGAGTGGCTCTCGGAGGTGGGGATTGGGGGTCTGGCCTTCGGCTGGCTCCGGTCCTTCCTTGAGGGCCGCATCCAGCGAGTGAGCTTGGGGGGTGAGTTGTCGGCTCCCTGGACACTCTCTTGTGGGGTGCCTCAGGGGTCGTCCCTCTCCCCCATGCTCTTCAACATCTATATGAAGCCGCTGGCTGAGATCATCCGGAGTTTTGGAGTCTGCTGTCATCAGTACGCTAATGACACACAGCTCTATCTCTCCTTTTCCACCTGTGCAGTGGAGGCTGTCCAGACCCTGGATCGCTGCCTGGCTGCGGTTTTGGATTGGACCAGGACCCACAGACTCAGGCTCAACCCCGGAAAGACCGAGGTTATGTTCTTCGGGGGCGGCCCGGATGGGTACTGTGGCCCTCTTCCCAGTCTGGGCGGGTCCGCCCTCCAGCTGGCGCAAAGAGTGAGGAATCTGGGCGTCATCATGGATCCGGATCTGTTCCTGGAGTCTCAGGTGTCAGCCGTGACCAGGTCGGCCTTTTACCACCTAAGGCTTATCACCCAGATTCGCCCGTACCTTGACGGGAGCTCTCTGAGGACTGTGGTTCAGACACAGGTCATGTCGAGGCTGGATTATTGCAACGCTCTCTACATGGGGCTTCCCTTGAACCTTGTTCGACGATTGCAGCGGGTCCAGAATGCGGCGGCCAGGTTGGTGGTGGGCGCGCGCCGTTTCGACCGCGTCACCCCCATCCTGGCTCGCCTCCACTGGTTGCCCGTTGCCTCCCGAATAAGGTTCAAGGTGCTGGTTTTGGTTTACAAAACCCTCCATGGCCTGGCCCCTGATTATCTGGCAGAGCGCCTCTCCCGACAATTAGATCCGGCCCGACCCACCCGCGCATCCTTGGCCCTGTTGCTCTGGACTGTCCCCCCGAGGCTAGCCCGCACGACGAGCACGCGCGGGCGTGCCTTCTCAGTGGTGGGGCCGTCCGCCTGGAACAGTCTACCAAGCGACTTGCGGCAGGCCCCTTCCTTGGCGTCATTTAAGCAAGGGTTGAAGACGTTGCTCTTCAGGGAAGCTTTTAACATCAACTAGTCTTTTTTTTCTTCTTCCCCCAATGCAAGTTTGGATTGCTGCTGTCCTTGTCCGCCTTTTAACTTTTTAACTTTTTAACCTTTTAACTACTTATGTTAACCGCCCTGAGTTCCCGGTCCGGGAAGAAGGTGCGGTATATAAATATAAAAATAAATAAATAAATAAATAAATAAATAAATGGCTTTCCTGGCTGCCGCATCATACTGCTGACTCATGTTCAATTTGTGGTCCGCCAAGACTCCCAGATCCCTTTCACACGTACTATTTTCCAGCCAAGTGTCCCCCATCCTATATCTGTGCAATTCATTCTTTTTAACTAGATGCACCACCCTATATTTCCCTCTGTTGAAACCCATTCCATTAGCTTTGTTCCAGCACTCACATAGAATCATAGAATCATAGAGTTGGAAGAGACCTCAAGGTCCATCTAGTCCAACCCCCTGCCATGCAGGAACCCCCATCACAATATTTCCGACAGATGGCCATCCAGCCTCTGCTTAAAAACCTCCAAAGAAGGAGACTCAACTACCCTCCGCGGGAGCATATTCCACTGCCGAATAGCTCTAACTGTCATGAAGTTCTTCCTAATGTTCAAATGGAATCTCTTTTCCTGTAGTTTAAAACCATTGCCCCGAGTCCTAGTCTCTGAAGCCATGGAAAACAAACCTGTTCCCTCTTCAATATGACATCCTTTCAAATATTTAAACATAGCTATCATATCCCCTCTCAGTCTTCTTTTAGAGAGGCTAAACATTCCCAGTTCCCTAAGCCGTTCCTCATAAGACATTTCCTCCAGACCCTCAACCATCCTGGTAGCCCTCCTCTGCACCTGCTCGAGGTTATCAACATCCTTTTTAAATTGAGGTGCACAGAACTGGACACAGTACTCCAGGTGGGGTCTGACAAGAGCAGAATAGAGTGGTACTATCACTTCCCTTGATCTAGACACTATGGTTCTGTTGATACAACCAAGAATCGACTTGGCTTTCCTGGCCGCCGCATCACACTGCTGACTCATGTTCAATTTGTGGTCCACCAAGACTCCCAGATCCCTTTCACAGGTACTATCCTCCAGCCAAGTATCCCCCATCTTATATTTGTGCAATTCTTTTTTTTACCTAAATGTAGTACCCTAGGGAATTTGCAGCCCCTCCCAATTTGGTACCATCTGCAAATTTAATTAGCATACTCTCTATTCCCTCCTCCAAGTCATTAATAAAGATATTGAACAGCACTGGTCCCAGAACAGAACCCTGGGGCACCCCACTGGTCACGTCTCTCCAAGCTGAAGAGAGGCCATTTATGCTCACCCTTTGGGTGCGATTAGTAAACCAATTACAAATCCACCTAACAGTAGCACTATCTATCCTACTTTCTACTAACTTCTTAGCAAGAATACCATGGGGAACTTTATCAAAGGCCTTACTAAAGTCCAGATAAACAATATCCACAGCATTCCCCTCATCCCCTCATCCACTAGGCCTGTAATTCTATCAAAGAAAGAGATCAAATTAGTCTGGCATGACTTGTTTTTAAGAAACCCGTGTTGACTTCTTGTAATGACAGCATTGTTTGTTAAATATTTGCAGACTGCCTGTTTAATAATCTTCTCTAGGATCTTTTCAGGAATTGAAGTCAAGCTGACTGGGCGGTAATTATTTGGGTCCTCTTTTTTCCCTTTTTGAAGATGGGGACAACATTAGCCCTCTTCCAGTCAATGGGGACTTCCCCCGTTCTCCAGGACTTCTCAAATATTATTGCCAATGGTTCTGAAATTACTTCCGCCAGTTCTTTTAATTTCCTTGGGTGTAATTCATCTGGCCCCGGAGACTTAAATTCATTTAATGTTTCCAGGTGCTCCTGTACCAGCTCTCTACCTATTCTATGTTGTAATTCCCATCCTACCTCATCTAGTCTTTGTCCCAGTGGATCTCTTTCTTCCTTTTTGGAGAAAACAGGCAAATAAGGTGTTGAATAGTTCTGCCTTTTCCTTGTCTCCTGTTAGTAACTGGTTATTATTGCCATGCAGAGAACATATCATTTCCTTATTTTTCCTTTTGCTGCGAACATAACTAAAGAAACCCTTTTTATTATCTTTAATGTCTCTGGCTAGTCTAAGTTCGTTTTGCGCTTTAGCTTTTTTTACCATCCCCCTGCATATATTAGCTGTTTGCTTATATTCCTCTTTGGTGCATTCCCCACTTTTCCATTCCTTGTACTTGTTTTTCTTTATAGTTAGCTGAGTTGAAAGTTCTTTAGTAAACCATTGCGGTTTCTTTAGACCTCTCCTATATTTTCTTCTTGTTGGAACAGTTTTAAATTGTACCTTTAATATCTCGCTTTTAAGGAACTCCCATCCATCTTGGACTCCCTTCTCTTTCAATGTGTCGGTCCATGGAATCACAGCCATTAATTCCCTAAGTTTACAAAAATTGGCTTTCTTAAAGTCCAGGATTCTTGTCTGACTATGCTTAACTTCACCTTCCAACTGTATAACAAATTCCAAGAGGGCATGGTCACTTTTACCTAATGATCCCACCACTTCGACCCCATTTACGAGGTCCTCCTTATTGGTTATGACCAGATCTAAAATGGTTTTGCCTCTTGTTGCCTCTTCTACCTTCTGGGCCATGAAATTGTCTGCAAGGGCAGTAAGGAATTTGTTAGACCTTGCATTCTTAGCTGAGTTGGATTGCCAGCATATATCAGGATAATTAAAATCTCCCATTAGTACTACATCTCTCCCTTTTGACTGTGTGGCCATCTGCTCAAAGAAGGCATCATTCCACTCCTCCAACTGGCTTGGGGGTCTATAATATACCCTCTAATCTGTCAAGGTCATTTTGGATTTTAATCCAATCCTCTAGGGAATTAGCAACCCCTCCCAATTTAGTATCATCTGCAAATTTAATTAGCATACTCTTTATTCCTTCTTCCAAGTCATTAATAAAGATATTGAACAGCACTGGATGCAGAACAGAACCCTAGGGCACCCTACTGGTCACATCTCTCCAAGCTGAAGAGAACACCCTTTGCGTACGATCAGTCAAGCAATTACAAATCCATTTAACAGTGGCACTATCTAGCCCACATTATACTAACTTATTTGCAGGTATACCATGGGGAACCTTATTGAAGCCTTATTGCAATCTAGATAAGCAATATCCACAGTGTTTCCCCATCCACCAGGCCTGTAATTCTATCAAATAAAGGGATGAAATTGGTCGGGCATGACTTGTTTTTAAGAATTCTGTGTTGTCTTCTCATAACGACAGCATTGCTAGTTAAATAATTACAGCCTGTCTGCTTAATAATCTGATCTAGGATCTTTCCAGGAATTGAAGTCAAGCTGACTGGGCGGTAATTATTTGGGTCATCTTCCCCCCCCCCTTTTAAATGATAGGGACAACATTCATTCTCCTCCAATCTGTGGGGACTTCCCCTGTTCTCCAGGACTTCTCAAAGATTATTGCCAATGGTTCTGAAATTCATCTGGCCCAGGAGACTTGTTCCATGTTGCAATTCCCATCCTACCTCATTTACTCTTTATCCCAGCGGATCTCTTTCTTCCTTTTTAGAGAAAACGGAGGCAAATAAGGTGTTGAGAAGTTCTGCCTTTTTCTTGTCTCCTGTTAGTAACTGTTATCATCACCACACAGAGAGCCTATCATTTCCTTATTTTTCCTTTTGCTGCGAATCTAACTAAAGAAACCCTTTTTACTATCTTTAATCTCTCTGGCAAGTCTAAGTTCATTTTGCGCTTTAGCTTTTTTTACCATTCCCCTGGATATATTAGCTATTTGCTTATATTCCTCTTTGGTGCATTCCCCATTTTTCCATTTCCTGTACTTGTTTTTCTTTATACTTAACTGAGTTGACAATTCTTTAGTAAACCATTGTGGTTTCTTTAGACATCTCCCATTTATTCTTCTTGTTGGAACAGTTTTAGATTGTGCCTTTAATATTTCGCTTTTAAGGAACTCCCATCCATCTTGGACTCCCTTCTCTTTCAGTGTTTTGGTCCCTAAGTTTACAAGATTTGGCTTTCTTAAAGTCCATGATTCTTGTCTGACTATGCCATGCTTACAATTGTATAACAAATTCCAAGACAGCATGATCACTTTTATCTAAATATTCCACCACTTCAACCCCGTTTACAAGGTCCTCCCTATTGGTTAAGACCAGATCTATAATGGCTGTTCTTCTTGTTGCCTACTCTACCTTCTGGACCATGAAATTGTCTGAAAGGGCATCAAGGAATCTGTTGGTCCTTGCATTCTTAGCTGAGTTGGACTGCCAACATATATCATGATTTTAAAAATAATCCATTAGTACTACATCTCTCCCTTTTGACTGTGTGGCCATCTGCTCACAGAAGGCATCATCCCACTCCTCCGGCTGGCTTGGGGGGGTCTATAATATACCCCCACAGTGACATCTCTCTCATTGTTCTCACCCTTAATACTCACCCAAATACTCTCAACCTGTTTTCCCTGTTTTATATCTTGTAACTCTTCAGCAGTGTATATGTCCTTTATATATAAAGCTACACCTCCTCGTTTCTCACCAGGTCTGGTCTTTTGAAACAGGTTGTACCCTCCAATGACAACATTCCAATCATAAGTCTCATTCCACCAGGTTTCAGTGATGCCAATTACATCATATTTATTTTTATGTATTAGGTGTTCCAGCTAATTTATTTTTCTGTATTAGGAGTTGCAAGTAACTACTCCCCCCCACCCCTCCATTCTGATTAATTGGTCAGTTACTTGAAAATGGAAGAGAAAAAAGAAAAAGATAATGGAAAAACCAGTCCTCTCACTCAATCTTCTCTGCTACCCTCAGTAAGGCGCAAGAGGAAAATCAAAGAAATGGTTGAACCACTAGAGTGAGAAGATGACAAGAACTGCTTAATTCTTTTTTTATGTCTGTCTTTATGCAAAGGGAAAACTTGGTCCACCCTGCCAAAAGCAGCACTATGGGAGACAGGAGAAAAAAGCAGGTCAAAATAGATAAGGAAGTGTTAAAAGAATATTCTAGCGACTTTGAATGAATTCAAGTCTCCTCGGCCACATGGTTAACATCCCAGTGTACTATAATAGCTGTCAGATCTGATCTCAGAACGACTGAATGAAATCTTTGAGAGGTCCTAGAGCATGGGCAAACTGCCTGAGGACTGGAAAAGAGCTGACGTGGTACCAATCTACAAAAAGTGGGGAAAACTGGATCCAAGAAACTAAGGAACAATCAGCTTGACATCCAGCCCCTGGAATAAAAATGATCAAGCAGTAGATCTGTGAGCACCTAGAAAATAACAAGGGTATTACTAGAAGCCAACATACTCCTAGGTTTGTTAGACATGCAAAAAATAAATAAATTAGTGCCTCCTTGATATAGTGACTCAGTTAGTGAACCAAGGAAATGCAGTGGACTTCAGTAAGGCATTTGATAAGGTAGACCACAACCTATGTCTATGTAAGATAAACAAATAGGGTTTGACAGTGCAACTACCAAATTGATTCACAGCTGACTACCCAACATGTGGTCCTCAATGGAATCATATCCAGATGGAGAGTGTGCAGTGGAGTCCCTCAAGTTACTGTCTTGGTCCCAGTGCTCTTCAATATCTTCATAAATGACTTTGATGAGGGGATTGAAGGAAAACTCATCAAATTTGCATATGACAGAAACGTAGTGGAAACTGCCAATAGTTTGGAAGCTAGAAAAGCAAGGTCCTGCACTTAGGCAGGAGCAATCAGATGCATAGGTACAGGATAGGTAGTATCAGACTCAACGGTAGTACAGTGATGCCTTGGATTACAAAATTAATTCCTTCCAAAATAATTTTCATAATTCAACATTTTCATGATTCAAAACATGGATTCCCATAGGAATGCATGGGAAACCAATTAATCCATTACAAGTGGGAAATAACACCCACTCCCAGAATGAAAAAAGCACAGGTACAAACATGCAAATGATGAAGATCAGCTCCCAACCTTTCAACCGCTTGAGAAATCCACCAAAAAAATTCCAAAAAGTGCCAAATACAGTATTTCCTGATTGGCTCCATAACGGGCATTTCCTGTCGTCTATGCCTGACTATAACTTCCTTCTTGCTTGTTCACAACTGCAGTATTGTAGTGGGGTGCTGACAAGATGTCAGTATGGCAATCGGTAATGGAAGGGACTCATTTTGCAATTGGAATGGAGGCTTTTATTTCCCCTGCATGGGGATGGGGAAAACTTTTTGTAGCTCAAAAAATGCCTGCAGATTTCCCTTCATAATTCAAGCTTTTCACAATTCAAGGCATCACTCTACTTGTGAGAGGAATTTAGGTGTCTTGATGGACCACCGCCTAAGGATGAGGCATCGGTGTGCTACAGCTGCCAAAAAGGGAACACGGTCCGAGGCTGCATCAAGAGGGGGATAGCATCAAGAAAATGAGAAGTGATAGTATCCCTCTGCCCTAGTGAGGCCACACTTTTAATACAGTGTCCAGTTCAGGTCATCACAATACAAGCAAGATACAGAGCACTCCCTCCTAATAAAAATTTCAGAGAAGAGCAACAAAGTTGATAAGACGGAGGGGATATATAATAGCAGTCTTCCAATACTAGATGGGTTGCCACCAGGAAGAGGGCAATGATTTATTTGTAATTGCACCTGAGGGTATGACAAGAACCAATGGGTGGAAACTCATCAGAGAGAGAGCCAATCTGGAAATAAGGAGACATTTCCTGAGTGTGAGAGCCATTAAACAGTGGAACAGATTGCCTCCCAATGTTGTGGGTGCCCCATGGCTGGAGGTTTTCAAGAAAAGATTGCACAGCCATGTCTGGGATGGTATGAAGTCTCCTGCCTTGGTTGGACTAGAAGACCTCCAAGGTCCCTCCAAATCCTATGTTTCTATGATTCTCTTCTTCTTCCTCCTCTTCCTTGTTAGCTGCCATGTAAAATTGAAGGACTGCAGCTGCAGATGGTATGACGTATGTAAGAAGATTTTCTTTTTAAAGTATCTCTAAACTTTGGGGGACATAATTTGAGCTTTACAAATTAAAGATCCATCTCCCCCTTTTTTTAAAAAAAGGTAAAAAAATCACATCAATCTGCAATTTCTTGGAACAGGCACAAAGTACATGACCTCAGCCTCCTCCCCCCATCTGTGCCTGAGTCAGAGTCTGAATCTGGCATGAAATATAACTGCATTAGAGCCCAGGTGTGCATAACTCCCTACTTTGCTTGAGGAGAACAGGGCACTTAAATATCCTTGTACTATTTACATAATGCAAATGGTACTCCCTGCAATACAAAAAGCATACAGTGGTGTTGTATTCAGATGTTCATAAGATGTAGCATACAGTATAATGATAAATTATTTCTCCGATATGTCCTTTTGCCCTGCCTTATCCATTCTTTATTTGTGTTCCTAGTATATGTATCTAATGCAGGCATGTCCTCACTTCGGCCCTCCAGATGTTTTGGAACACAACTCCCACAGTCCTTTGCCATTGGAAATACAGGCTTGGAATTCTGGGAGTTGTGGTCCAAAACATCAGGAGGGCCTAAGTTTGGACATGCCTGATCTAATGGATTTTAAAGCTGGCCGCACCATCAGAATATTTGAAGTATAGAAGGTATATATAGAATATAAAACACGGGGAAACTTTTTTCAGAGATATATAGGCCTTCTGGGACTACTATTCCTAGCTTTCTCTGAAAAACTGCAGTCTATTGCCATCAGATCAATTCCTTACACTGCCAAAGCACAACGTCATCCATTTTGTTTATGATAGAAGATAGAATAAAATCATATATTCAGAAAAGAAATTCTGTTTCTTATGCAGATTGGAGGAATTTTCTAAGGCATATTCATGGTATTGGGTCCCTGTTCCAAGGAAGTAAAAGAGGACAGAAAATATGTTTCATCTTAACAGAAACCATAGTATGTTGCTTGTGATATAGACATTAATATTTGGCGTAATCCTGCCAATTTGCAGTTTTCATTGAAACAGGGGGAACATTAGTCCCAGACTGTAAAAATTTTATCTCCTTTTGCAACCTAATTGTATCTCATTTTGAACTCCACCTGTCCTTGGATTGGATACAGGTGACATTGGAGTTTTTGCCATTCTATAATTCTGAATTTTCATCCCAGGTTAGGATCATAGAATCATAGAATCATAGATTCATAGAGTTGGAAGAGACCTCAAAGGCCATCCAGTCCAACCCCCTGCCATGCAGGAACTCCATCACAGTATTTACGACAGATGGCCATCCACCCTCTGCTTAAAAACCTCCAAAGAGGTTTCTTTTCCTAACAAATCATTGATGTAGGAAGACTTGAGAAGACCAGGGTTTACCCAAGATATGACTGGATCTCTGTATGAATCCCACCACTGCCACCAAATTCGTGACAAACCTGGATCCATTATGCTGCCACCTTTAGCATTAATTAATAATTGTTCCCCGAACCAGGTATCTCTATCAAAATACCAGAAAGTTACCAGGGATTTTTATTATGAAAAATGGATTCTGACACCAATGTTTATGATTTAAAACTAAAAGTGAGCTTAGCTTAATGACTTCTTACTATAACAGTTTTTATCTTCAATTAAACCAGGCTGCTTAACAGTTACAGACTTTCATGCCTGACTATCTGACACTTCAGGCAGACCCAACGAATTCTGCTGCTTATACTGGTTAACTCCTAGACCACCCTTAGATCACAAAGAAGAGAACCCTTTCTCTTCCCAGAGAGCATCTTTTTATCCAGTAGCCATGACCACCAGCTTACTGATTGGCTAGTCAACATACATTAATACAGCGTTTTTCAACCACTGTTCCGTGGCACACTAGTGTGCCGCGAGATGTTGCTTGGTGTGCTGTGGGAAAAATTGAAAAATTCTAAAGAAATTCAACCCAGGGCCGGCGGGCGGCCTACAGCTGGGAGGCACTATAAATAGCGTCCAAGGGCCAGCTTGGCTTCCCCCCCGAGGCCCGCGGCGCTGGCGTCACTTCCTCCCCGGCCGGACCTGGCCCCGCTCATTCTCTTAGTGTTTGCCCTGTGCCTGCCGCCGCCGCCACAACTTGCTCGCTTCCCTCTCCCCCCCTCCTTTTTTTACCCTGGACCACCACCACCCCTTTCCTGGGAGGTACCAATGGACTGAGGCACCCGACAGCCCGCCCGCCAACACGAGCTGGCCCGGGAGCCCCAACCCAGAACAAACCACCAGGTGAGGGGAAGGGGAGGAGGGGCGCCCGGCTGCCCCACGAGCACCGCGGCAGGGCTGTGAGGAGGAGGGGATGGAGGAGCCCTCCGCCGGGCCTGGGCTGAGGAGGCAGGCGGGCGGGGTGGGGGCTACTGGCATGGCTGGCCGGCCGGCCGGCCGGCCTTTAGGGTCCGGGAGGGGAAGAGCTGTCTCTGAGGGCCCCCGCGATGGGTTCCTTGAAGTCTTGCCCCTTCCTGCCTTCCTTCATCCTCCTCCCCTCCTGTCGCTGGACTTGCTGAAGGCATCTGCCTTGGCCACAGTGTGGAGAGCAAGATGGGCTTTTGGGTCTTATTTGTGTTCTTGGAGAGTCAGTGCCCCTTCTCAGGTCTCCACTGGACACAGAAGTCCATGCAGGGCAAAATGTCTTTAAAAAAACAACACAGGTAAGTGGGAACTGGGTGCTAGAGAGAGGGCTGCCTCAATCTGTGGCCCCTCTGTCCTGCTTCTCCCTACACCAGCAATGGCAAACCTTTTAGAGACTGATATAGGCACAGAGTTAAATTTTTTAACATTTTCTAATGTGGTGTGCCTTGTGATTTTTTTTCATGAAACAAGTGTGCCTTTGCCCAAAAAAGGTTGAAAAACACTGCATTAATACATATTAATAAACAACAATAAATATTCATATATAATATCCTGTTCAATACACAAAGAGTTTAAAACATTACTTTTTTTAAAAATGTGTAGTATTAAATATTGGGCAGAACAAAATTTGGGTAAAGAACATTACTTTTACCAGATAGTGAAAGCCCACCACAAAAGGACCAAGGATATCGAGGGACTGTAGAGGAGAGTTGGGAGAAGGCTTTCTCTGTGTTTGATAGCGCTACGTGCCTGGGAGACATTTTCCTGGGGGCCACATTGGGGGTGCATAGCCCAGACATCTGAAACCCAATCCTTATCAAATTTGGGGGCTTGTAGAGGAAAGTCAGATGACATGTCCCTGCAAATTCGGGGCTTCTAGGTGACTGGAGGTTATTTTTAGACTATTTTAAATGGGAAATGAATTGATTCATATATTCATCACAGGAAATGTGTTGATTTATCAGTTCATCACCCCAACAAATCATAAATCATGATGAATAACAATTTTTTAATTCATCCCCATTTCTAATATATACACAAACCCATCTGTATATGCCTGGCTCAGAAATAAGTCATAATCTATTCATAAAATAATAGCAGGAGGTACGTCAGTGTTGGCAGATAGGCAGAGATAAATCAAAGAAGGCAAATTTGTAGAGAGGAGGTATGTTCTTAACAGAGATAGAAATGTAAAACTAACAAGGATTCTCTTTTTATACAGCAAAATGAAACAAATGGAAGAAGGGAAGGACTAATTATCTAGAGCTTGCCACATAAAAGGTAGGCTAATTAAGCAGGAGAGAGAGGGATGGAAAATAGTGATGCTTTCAGTGTGGGCTTCACAGGTGATTCCCTTACTAGACCGTCATAGAAGCATAAAATCCTAGAGTTGGAACAGACTTCAAGTCCAACCCCCTGCCATGCAGGAAGCTCCATCACATTACTCCTGACAGATGGCCATACAGCCTCTGCTTTAAAACCTCCAAAGAAGGAGACTCCACCACCCTATGTGGCAGCATATTCCACTGCTGGACAGCTCAAATCATCAGAAAGTTCTTCCTAATGTTCAGATGGAACCTCTCTTCTGCTGT
Source organism: Phrynocephalus guinanensis (assembly GCA_037367245.1). NCBI lineage: Eukaryota > Metazoa > Chordata > Lepidosauria > Squamata > Agamidae > Phrynocephalus > Phrynocephalus guinanensis. The sequence goes on along the minus strand of CM074741.1, from coordinate 93,983,687 downwards.
TTGAAACCATTTCACTGAATACTAGTCTATGAAACCATGGAAAACAAACCAGTCCCCTCTTCAATATGACATCCTTTCAAATTCTTAAACATAGCTATCATATTCCCTCTCAGCCTTATTTTTGTAAGGCTAAGCATCCCCAGTTCCCTAAGCTGTTATTTGTAAGACATATGTTCCAGACCTTTAACCATCCTGGTTGCCCTCTTCTGGACCCATTCATGGTTGTCAACAGGAATTGAATTCAAGCTGATGGGCGGTAATGATTTAGGTCCTCTTTCCCCCCTTTTTGAAGATGGGGACAATATTCGCCCTCCTCCAATCTATGGGAACTTCCCGTGTTCTCAAGGACTTCTCAAAGATTATTGCCAATTGTTCTAAAATTATTTCTGCCAGTTCTTTTAATATCATTGGGCGTAATACATCTGGCCCAGGAGACTTAAATTCATTTAATGTTGCCAGGTGTTCCTGTACTACCTCTCTACCTATTCTAAACATTCACTTGCATGCTTGCATTGCAGAATATAACTCTAAGAGTGAGTTGGAGATAACTATGGAACATTGCCCTAGTTTGACAGTGGCCATCGCCATAGACACATTGCCATGTGTAAAGAAATTAGGAATGATGGGACATGGCATGATTTCATAGGCTTGATATTTAAAGCATTGATATTAAAAGCACTTTCCCCTTGCAGTAGAAATCTTATCAAAATAATGCACCTTTTTAGATATAACAAAGTTTCTAGAGGTGTGAAAGAGAGCTATAATTGGACAGTACACATCACATGTCATCCTTCTCCTCGAAACTTTGCAGAAGAAGAAAGAAGTAAATAAGATAAATCTTTATTGATCCCACATCTGGGGAAATTTACTTGTTACACAGGTCCCAATATAAAAAACAAGTAAAGATAGCTAGGTGCACAAAAAAGTGTAAAGTGTGTGTGAGACAAAACAAAATAGCTAATAGAGATTAAATGAAATCATTATCGTTAGATCCAACCTGCTTGTAGCAATGCTTACCTAAATAGTTATATAGTGTGAGAGTTAGATTAGGCAAAATGGATTTATGTAACCAGATAAAGCAACCTAGAGTTGTTATTTTGTAGGCAAATACCTTAAGTCTGTTAGGTTTTTTGATGTCTTTTTGGATCTTTTTTCAATTTTGTTTTACTCTGCATTTTTGTTTAGAAATAATACAGTGGACCCTGGTATAACAAATGGTTTGTATAACATAAAATTTGTACAACCTAAAAAATTCTGGAGATAGGGAAAATTTCCTTAACAGAATTGCCTATAGGGCGAATCAGTACAACATAAAAATGGGATCACTCTGTTTTCAATGCATTCCTATGGGAAATTTGTATAAAGAAAATTTTGCTTAACATAATTTCATTTGGAACGAATTAATTCCTTTATACAAGGTACCACTGTATTATATTTTACCTTTTGGATTTGGGAGAGTCATTTTAATCTGGTAAGCTTTGCAGTTTTAAGAGCCCAAAAGAAATTAGCTGATATACCATCAGAATGATAGCCTGTTTGTTCTCCAGTGTGTTTAAAGGCAGAATTCCTTTGCATGGTGGCAGCATGGGACTCCTTGCGAGCAAGGCTGGTGCCTTTGATTTATGCCAGGCCTGCTGCTAGCTTTTCTGAATAGCTCTGAGCAAACATCTCAAGCTGAATGCTGATATCTGTTGTTTATACAGCTTGCCTGCCTTAAAGGAAAAAGGCAACAAGTAGAGATGGACACGAAACAAATGTTTTATTTGTTTTGTTATTTGTTATTCATTTTGTTAGGGAACGAAATGAATAACGAAGGGACCCATCAAAGAAAAATGAAACAAAACGTAACAGAAATTTCCATTTCGTTCACCTCATTTTATGTTTTTCCATAGGAATGCTTTGAAGCAATGCAATCCTATGGGGAAAAGCTGGCAGATCCCCCCCCCCATGCACCCCATCGGTGCCAGGAAAGAGCTGGCTTTTTTCCTGCCAAAGCCACCGCAGATCAGCTGAAGCGTGGGCTTTGGCAGGGGGAGGCATTTTAAAAGCCTGCTTTCCCGGCACCCACCTATCAGCTGGATTCCTTTAAAAATGGCCCATTCTGCACCAGGAGGACCACTGGTGGTGACTGGGCCATTTTAAAGGGGTTCAGCTAATGACAGATTGGCAGGAGACATCTGAAAATGGTGAGGTCGCCAGCGCGGAGCTCCCACATTGGCAAATGGGACATTTTCAGAGGGGTCATGTTGACCTGTCATCAGCTGGACCCCTTTAAAAACGGCCCAGTCACCACCAGGGTTATCCCCAATGCCAACTGGGAATTTTTTAAAGTGGTCCAGTGGCAGCATTCATCTGAAAATGGTCGGGACGCCAGTTCAGAGATCTCCTGCTGGTGTCCCGACCATTTTAAGACATCTCCTGCTATCCTGTCAGCGGCTGGACCCCTTTAAAAATGGCCCAGTCAGCACCAGGGGGTCTCCCCAGGGGTCCAGCTGATAACAGGTTGGCAGGACTTCTCTGAAAATATCCAGGTTGTCAATGCAGAAGCTCCATGCTGGGAACGGGGCCATTTTTGGAGGTCCTGCATTGGCAACCGAATCACTTTCAGAGAGTTCCTGCTGACCTGTCATCGGCTGGGCCATTTTTAAAGGGGTCCAGCCTATGACAGGTCAGCAGGAGACATCTGAAAATGGTCAGGACACCTGTGGGATAGCTCCAAACTGGTGTCCCAACCATTTTCAGAGAGGTCCTGCCGACATGTCATTGGCTGGACCCCTTTAAATATGGCCCAGTTGGCACTGGGGATAATCCTGGTGGCGATTGGGCCATTTTTAAAGGGGTCCAGCTGATGACAGGTCAACATGACCCCTCTGAAAATGGCCCAGTTGCCAATGTGGGAGCTCCGCGCTGGCAACCTGACCATTTTCAGATGTCTCCTGCCAACCTGTCACCCTGGTGGTGACTGGGCCATTTTTAAAAGGGTCCAGACAATGACAGGTTGGCAAGAGACATCTGAAAATGGGCAGGATGCCAGTTTGGAGGTCTCCCGCTGGTGTCCCAACAATTTTCAGTCATCTCCTGCCTACCTGTCATCGGCTGGTGAGGAACAAAACATTTCATTATTGTTTTGTTTTGTATGAATTTTTTATGCAAAAATTTGTATGAAACAGAATGAAACAAAATGGGGGTGGGGACGAAATGGAATGCAACAAAACACCATTTTTACGTTTTGTGCCCATCTCTAGCAACAAGGCTTCTGAAGGGTCTAAATCTTTCCTTCTTATTTCGGCACCTAGCAATTGTTGTGGAAAGCAATGGCTGTGGAAAGTTGGCCAGAGAAACTTTTTTCTTTTGCTTTCCAATGCTTCCCTCACAGCAAGAGGTAGCAGTGAGTGACTTGTCTTTCAATAGGACCACTTTTTTTCTTCTTCCTGTAGTGGGAATGCAGATTGACTAGGTTCTCCTCAGTTTCTTTTGAAGCAACTTTTAAAGAGACTTGGGTATGGATTTATTTCATAATTTGTTGTTTTCTTAGCAGAATGGCGGGTTTAGAGGACAGATTAGGACAGGTTCCTCAGGAACCATTACTTCAGGCACCAGGGCTCGGAAGGTTGCAGCGAACCTTGCTCGGAGCCCACTACCACACAAACCTGAGGTAAAACGATTTAAGCAAATGGCTCCTTTTCCCCTGTTGAGAGCATGTGATCCTTAGAGTGATTCAATGTACCCGACATACGCGGCTCCATTGCAATCTTTAGGGGTGTTCGTATGGGCTTGATTTTTGAATGCGGATTACTGGATTGTGATACGTTAAAAAAAATTCTCTGCCATTTGCAAGGCCTTCATATACTTGTCATAAACTGTTGACTGCTTATCTGCTTTTATTATTTTTTCTTGCCCGTCATGGGCTTTAATAGGATATATTTTAAGTAAATTGCATCATGGGTAATGTCCACTAGATGTCACTAAATCACCTCAGAGCTTCTAATACTTCCAGTCATGCCTAACAAGATGCCAGTTTTACAGCTCCTGGTCATCACCCCTCCCTTCCAAATATTCCCTCACTTCCATTCTGGGTAGTTATTAAACTGTTGCATTTAGGAGGATATCTAATCCAATCACTTTTCGCAAGGAGGCAGTGATGAAGGGAGAGATCCAAAAGGGGTTACAGGATAAAGAATTCTGTCTCTTGCAGAGCACTGGCAAGGAGTTTCAGCCTGGGTTTTTTACTTGCACTTTTGGCAGCATCATGGAAATGTAACCCTGGAAATGAGCAATTGTTCTCTGCTCAATTCACTTTCCATGTTATTCCCTCTGTCATGCAATTAACAATGACTTCCATTTCTAATATATCTTTTTAATATGCCGCCATCCCGTTATTTACAGGTAGATGGTTGATTGAAAACTACTAATTTACAACACAAGGTGTTTGAAGTATACAACCTACCTGTTACTCCCCCCCCCGCCCCCACTCATTGTCCCTTTATTTGTTCCTGGAAAACAGCATACAATTTTTCTCAAGATGTCCTCCTTTTTTCAATACATAACAATATACAGTATGCATATCCATTATAAAACACAACACGAGGACTTTCAGTCCTCATATTGGCCTTCAGATATTAAATTTTCACTTGTCAATTTATTGTTCCTTACAATGATTCTGTGGTGATTCAAACTCTGATTTTAAGCATTGTAGGCTATCTCTTAAGACACTACACTACATGGCCAACCAGGAAAGCAGCATATAGATAGCTGTAGGAAGTAACTATGTGAGGCATAACACAAGGAACAATTTGAGTCCCCCCCCCCCGATTCACAGATTATTGGCTCTAACCCGCCTTCCACCACCACCGGCCCCCAGGAAAGAAGAAATGTGGAGGATACCAATTTTACAGGAGACTCTGTCTTCCCACATCTGTTAATATTCGTCTTTATTACGGGGCTTCCATTTATGTAGTTTGCCCAATTCAAGTAATATTTTCCTCTTTTCCTGTTTCCTATCTCTTCAATGGATATTTTAGTTTCTTAAGATAAAAACAATTTCTCAATTGTGTAGTATTTACAATACTTTTTGCAAAGAACTCCTTTTTGCAAAAGGAGTATGTACATTACAGGAAACGTGATGGATGCAGGGAAGAAAGCCGGAAAGTAGGTCTTTTGTATAGCTAACGGATATGAATATTCAGCCTAACCAACTGGCAATACAAAATATTTATTCCTTGAAATATTCCAACTAGTACAACTATATTACTGCTTTACTTCCATGAACTAATAACTGTATGTACTTTTGTATGTTTCAGTGCATAGTCAATAATTCTTAAACCATTTCCCTGGATTACTTTGGGTTAGCCTATAGATTTCTTCCATATTGTCCCTAGTCTCAAACAATTATGACTACCTGTGCTTTATTGTTTTCCTAAGACATCAAAAACGGTTCACTTTTGGGGTATGTCCATATCACACCTTTGGTTACTCATTTCCTCCTTCATGCTCTTGGGCTTCCTGATGATGAAAAAGACACATGAACACAACATTCTTTACTTTGGTCCGTATTGCATGCTGTTGTCCCTTCCTTTAAGGGGGATGAATACTACAAAGAGGGGATTCCTCCATATCTTTCATTGTATTGTACTAGATGCGATTCAATTATTAGTTGATTTAGTTATAAAATACGTTGACCATTAAAGAACAGAGATGAGCAGAGGAAATACATTAATTACATCAATGAACTTATTCAGCCAAATACTACTACACGGGTACAAGTGACAATTAATTCAAGAATATTCAATTTTTTCTCTGTTGCAGAACCAACAGCAGATGTTGGATGTGAATCTCAAAACCTTCTGGATTTCACTGGAGAGTTCTTCTCTATGAATCAGGAGACATTAATAATGAAACAGGTACTTTAAATGGAATTCATATTTGACTGAAATAACATTTTCAATGTAGTTTTATTTCTGATCTATATGTGCCTTTTCAGAATCTGTAGATGAAATTATATCGGAAGTAACTCAGAAAGTACACAAATGAAAATGGCAGTTCTTCAAGAACTAGAGGTACAGTAGTCCCCCACCCTTTTGTGATTCTTATACTGTGGTCCTGCTATATCGCATGTGGAAACAAAAGTGCCAATGAGCTGGAGCCTGGGACGTGGGGAAGGGAAAAAAAGGTTTTAAAAGCCGGGCTTTTAAAGCAATTTTCCCCCTTCCCCAAGCACCAGGGGAAATAAAGGTTTTTCTCCCCCACCCCAGCGCAAATCAGCTGGAGCCCTGGCATCATGCACCGCTTCCCGTGCCCTGAGGGGTTGGGAGACGTGCCGCACGATATTTAAAATGCCTTTAATCAACAGAGCCAAGCACTTGACTCCATTGCTTAAAGGCATTTTAAACATTGCACGCCACTCCCCTGCACTCCGGGGGGGGGGTTGTCAGGAGTAGTGGCACACAATGTTTAAGATGCTTTTAAGCAACGGAGCCAAGTGCTTGGCTTCATTGCTTAAAGGCATTTTAAATATCATGCACAACTTCCCCACACCCCAGGGGGTTGGGAGAAGTGGTGCGCAATGTTTAAACATCATGTGCCCTCCCCCCAGGCCCAACCCGACCTGCATCCACATATCATGGATTTTCAATGATTGCGGGTCGGGTGGGTCCCTAACACCCATGATAGATGGGGGGGGTTAGTGTATTTTCTAATATTAGCACTAACTAATGCTATAAAGCAATTGTAAAGAAATGCAGTGTTCCTTTTGTTTATTATATTACTTCTACATTAAAACAATAAACTTTATTTTCCTATCCCTTTTCTGCCAAAAGGAATGCCAACATGCACTTGACCTGGCAAGTAGGCTGGCATTAATGGCAAGAAGAAAACAAAGAACAACTTCTGGTGCAACACTTTATCAAAATACATGCAGTGGGCAAGAATTGAGAGTGAGGAAAAAACCCAGTTGTACACAAAAACATAAAATGAACAGATTGGAAAGCTAGACAGGCAATTTGCAGCAATGGAAAAGGTTTGTACTTCTATTGAGTAAGCAGCAGATGCTGTTAAAAAGGCATCTGAGGCACTATTATACTCTTCATGTGCTTCTACTGATGGAAATGCTACTCAAAATAACAGAATCACCAGCACTCCTTTACTGCTGTCATGCTCCAATGTTAGTATTCAAAACTTTATGCCAGACTCTAGAAATACATTATCTTTCAAAAGAAATATAAACAGAGAAGTTGATGGCTATAACTCACCAGGAAAAAAATTGCAACTAAGGAAAAGAAAATCCTGTACAGAAAATATGGCATTGAAAATCGAAACTATTGCTTTCAAATACCAGAACAACATGAGGAGCAGGATTCAGGAAATAACATTAATGATAGTTTAATTCCAACCTCATGAAAGATATTGTGAAATGTTACTTATCCAAAGAGTACAGTTATCTACTTAAACTTTGTGGAACCATCTACTAATTCCTTGATTCCAGCTTCAGTTGATCCATATGCAATTATTAAGGCCAGCCTTGCAGCAGCAGTTGAATACACCACATAAGCATCTTAGACCCCCCCCCAAAAAATTCACCACAGTAAGACAATATTTCTCAAACTATTGGAGACATGTAAATGGTAAGACTAAAAATCTAGCTTATATATCTGGTATGACTCACCATTTAGTGGTGAACCTTGGAAAGAGCTGACACCTAACCAAGCTGGAGTGCCTGCAGTTACAGCACCCCCTGTAGGCTGAAAAGTCACAATCTAGCACAGCCAAGTAGTCAAAGGCTCCAAAACTGGCTTAGACAAGCAAGCTAGGATACCATAATGCAATCCAGTGAACTGGATTTCCCTAAAGCAACTGGGAATCCTTTACCATCCAAATGCAGTCAGGAACAGCCAATCCAGGGATGCAGTCCATCTCTGCAACACCCTCAGATACCCTCTTCAGCTCAGATGGGTACCTCATTGCCAACCCAAGGGTGTGGACCATCTCTAAGGCTAATTCGGATATTCCTGGTGACCTCACTAGTGCAACCTCCGATGTCCAAACCTCTTACAAGCTTCTAGGGCCACAAAAGAGGGCCCATGACATGGCACAGCATCCTAAGCCCACCGAGATCATGCAGGCAAGTCTCCAGGCAGATTAGGAACACTGCTATCAACTCCACAGTAAAGCTTGGGAAAAAATAGAATGGCTTTGCCTTTCACCACCAGATGGGAATTCGCCCAAATACCACCACTCCTTATACAGCAAGATAGTTGAGTTATCAGCCAAATGGGGTAGTTATGAGTGACAACCCATCTACATGCAATGGCAACCACAAGATTCAGCTGAAACAACCAGGATGGCAGCTCTCCAAGAATGGAGGTATGACAGGATGAGGCTCATTCAAGGTTACAGGACCCAGATCTAGACAGCCTTGAGGAAAACCACCACCAGGGTGAGTCACAAGCATTCAAGACCAACCTCCCCCGCATCCTCAAGTGCACATACTCCATCCCAAATATTTCAGCTTCTCACAGCAAACTTCCACTGACTCCCAAATGACCTCTCACAAGTCCAAGTCTAGCGTCTCCCAATACTCCCATAGTTCAGCATCCAGTCACCACTCAAGGCCTGAAATGCTGTCTGTCAAGGAGTGACAAGGGTCAAGGGGACTCCTAAAATCACCCCACTTGATGCATCCAGCTCCTGAGAGCCAATTTCACCTTTAAAACCCACCACTCTTTACTATTTCACATAGGAGAGTGTCTGTGGAGGTGTTCCAAGGCCTCTCAGGCAGCTAGACTCCGTAGCATCAACACTGGTTGTGTACTTTGCAATATATACCAACCCTTCAAGGCAGGACATACAAGAAAAATGTCCTAAGTTCCAAAATTACTTCTCTGGCCAAGACACTGAGCTTTAGCCACACTCACTCTTGGGCAAAAACCAGGCTTTGGTAGAATATTATTATTTTTATTTAAAATAATAAAAAATAAAAGTAAAAAGTCATTTTAAAGTTTCAGTAAAAAGATCAATGCAAAGCACAAAAGATATAACATTAAATCAGTAGCATGGTCATAGGATTTGCAATCCATGAAAATAAGAAATCTATTTAAATTATTCTAAGTTACACTAGCATTCTGGACTCAACACTGTATACTTTAGCATTACAAGAAAAATGGTCCTATTTCCTAAATGCGGGGGCAAAAACAACCTTGGTAGAAAAATCCACTGTGAATAAAAGCTCTAAATCTAAGTCATAGGAAGCATATTAAGAATCATCATCAGAATCCTAAGATCTAAGCATATTAAGACTCATCATCAGAATCCTAAAACCTAAACACAGCTCTATTCTCTAACTTAAAAGCATCATCTCATTATTGCTATCTCCTCCCATTATTCACAGTCATTCTGGTAGTTATCCAATCACAGGGCATTGTTTAGCATATTCATTATTCTTCCTCCACGCCTTCAGTTCCCATGTAGTGTCCTTTAAGGAATGTGATGTTATGACTCCTCTTTGCTTGCTGTACGCTTTCCCAGGCGATAACACAGCACCTGTGAGCTTAGGATGGAACAAGGGAAAAACAACTACACAGACCCTTCTCACACAAATCCTTTCTTGCTTTCTTGACCTAACTGCAACCATTTTACTAATTCCTTGACATGTTCTCCCTTCGGAGACTAAAAATTCTAAATCTACAATTTAGCATTTTTAGTGAACAAGCAAACTACAATATCTAGCTGTTAAAATGAGTAAATACACTATATAGAGGTAATTGTTGGAAAAGTGCAATAAAGCATAAGCTTAGAGGTAGAAATACTAAAAATAGTAGCAATAATATGAAGGATTTTTGGTTGATTTGGAAAATTAATGCTTCTTCTACAACTGAAAGAGAAAAGAAAGACAATGTTAGTAAAATACTGTAACATAGACTAAAATATATGTAGCAGACTCCAAACTTCATGTCTTCACTCCAGCATATCTTCTTCCATCAATTCTTCAGGTTGTAGCCTCCACACCAAAGTACATTCTCAAAAGGCTGTCAGCTATCTGGTTCAATCTTCCAGGAATATGTTCTATCTCAAAGTTGAAATCTTGTAAAGCCAAACTCCATCTTAGAAGATGTTGGTTGGTAGCTTTCAGGTGGGAAAGCCACTTAAGTGCTTGATGATCCATCTACAAAACAAAACTGTGACCCCATAAGTAAGGTCTCAATTTGTTAAAAGCCCAAACAATTGCAAGGCACTCTTTCTCTGGTACAGAGTAAGACCTTTCACGTTGCAGTAATTTTTTGCTGAAAAATGAAACAGGATGTAGCATTCCATCATCATGTTCTTGTAGCAATACAGCTCCAATACAAAATTCAGAAGCATCCGTCTGTAAAACAAAAGGCTTTTGAAAGTTAGGTGCAATCAGAATAGGTGACTCCATCAATCTGGACTTAAGGGCATCAAAAGCAATGTGACACTCAGGAGTCCATTTGACTTTGATAGGCATTCTCTTCCTTGTCAATTCAGTCAACGTTGTTGCAACTTGGCTAAAATGTGGAATAAACTTCCTGTAGTACCCTACTAGTCCCAAAAATGATTGAACTTGTTTTTTGTTTTCAGGAATTGACCAGTTTTTAACACTCTCAATTTTAGCTTGCAGGGGTTCAATGAAACTGCTCCCAATTATATGACCAAGGTAAACTACCTTTCCCTTCATCCATTGACATTTTGAAGCTTTGACAGTAAGACCTGCATCACTTAGTCTTTGGAATACTGTGTCCAAGTGAGACAGATGTTCATCCAGGGAATCTGAAAAAATAATGATGTCATCCAAATAAGCATGAGCAAATGGTAAACCTTGCAATACAATGTCCATGAGTCTTTGAAATGTGCTTGGAGCAGTACTGAGACCAAAAGGAAGCCTGAGGAACTCATAGACACCTTTATGAGTTACAAAAGCACTTTTTTCACATGTTTTGGGGTCTAAGGGGACCTGCCAGTATCCACTGTAGAGATCCACTGTACTGAGATAATGATGGCTAGAGATTTTCTTGATTAGATCCTCTGCCCTAGGCATAGGATAAGGATATAAGGCTGTTAACTGGTTTAATTTACCGTAATCCACACAAAAATGAACTTTTGGCTGATCATCATGAATTTTCTTAGGGACAATAACAACAGGGCTTGCCCATAAAGACTTACAAAGTTGAATAACTCCAAGGTCCAGCATTTCTTGACGTTCATCCTCAATTTGCTTAGCATGTTCCCCTATTACACTGTAGGGTGCTGAACGAATAGGAGGTGCATCACCTGTATCAATTTTGTGTTCAACAAGAGTAGTACAACCTGGTTTAGGTGTAAAAATATGTTCCTGTTTCTCAAGTACACTTAAAAGAGCTTGTTGTTCATAATCAGTTATACCATACTCAAAACAAATCTCATTTAAATAACCAGCTTCCTTAAATTCCTCCACTAAATTCATACCATCCTCCAGTGCTCCAGAAGATCTAATACTGTGCGATACTCAGGACCTGGTCAGGGATGTGAATGTCACTGAGCCTCTGGGGAACAGTGACCATGCTGCAATTTCCTTTGCCATGCATGTCGGAGGAAGAGTGTCAACCAAATCAGACATAAAAACCCTTGATTTTCGAAGGGCAAACTTCCCTCAGATGAGGAAACTAGTTAGAGAGAAATTGAAGGGGAAGGTTAGAAGAATCCAATCTCTTCAGAGTGCATGGAACCTCTTTAAAACAACAATAATAGAGGCCCAGAACAAGTGCATACCACAAAAAAAGAAGAGCTCATTTAAGTCCAAGAGGACACCAGCATGGTTAACGAGTGGAGTTAGAGAGGCTCTAAAGCACAAGGAGAGGTCTTTCTGTAAATGGAAATCCTACCCAAATGAGGAAAATAAAAAGGAACACAAACTCTGGCAAAAGAAATGTAAGAAGATGATAAGGGAGGCAAAGAAAGATTTTGAGGAACACATGGCTAGCAATATAAAGGGTAATAATAAAAGCTTCTTTAAATATGTTAGAAGTAGAAAACCTGCCAGAGAACCAGTTGGCCCTCTGGATGGTGAGGGAGGAAAAGGGGAGGTTAAGGAGGACTTGGACATTGCAGAGAAATTGAATGAGTTATTTGCGTCTGTCTTCACGACAGAGGACCTTGAGCGGATTCCGCTGCCTGAGCCGCCCCTCTTGACTAAAAAATTAAATCAAATACAGGTTAAAAGAGAGGAGGTTTTAGGACTAATTGATAAATTGAGGATTAACAAGTCACCGGGCCCAGATGGCATCCACCCAAGGGTTATTAGGGAACTGAGAAACGAAATTGCAGATCTCTTAACGGTTATATGCAACTTGTCTCTTAAAACAGCCACAGTGCCGGAGGACTGGAGGATAGCAGATGTCACACCAATTTTTAAAAAAGGAAGGTGGGGGGACCCGGGAAACTACAGGCCAGTTAGCCTTACATCTGTCCCAGGGAAGATGGTGGAAAGCCTCATCCAAGAGAAAATCTTAAAACACATAAAAGAACAAACCTTGCTGAGAGAAAATCAGCATGGCTTCTGTAAGGGTAAATCTTGTCTGACAAACCTTTTAGAATTTTTTGAAAAGGTCAACAGGCACATGGATTTGGGTGAACCGGTGGATATAGTCTATCTGGATTTTCAAAAGGCTTTTGACACAGTCCCTCACCAAAGGCTGCTGAGAAAATTGCACAGTCAGGGGATAAGAGGGCAGGTCCTCTTATGGATTGAGAACTGGTTGAGATCCCGGAAACAAAGAGTAGGTGTCAATGGGAAATTTTCACAATGGAGAGACGTGAAAAGCGGTGTGCCCCAGGGCTCTGTCCTGGGACCGGTGCTTTTCAATCTGTTCATAAATGACCTGGAGACAGGGATAAACAGTGAGGTGGCCAAGTTTGCCGATGACACAAAACTTTTCCATGTGGTAAAAACCAGAGAAGATTGTGAAGAGCTCCAGAAGGATCTCTCCAAACTGGGGGAATGGGCTGAGAAATGGCAAAAATGGCTAAATGTAAAGTAATGCATATTGGGGCAAAAAATTTAATGTCAACTCAAATCCGTGACGGATAGGAAAGAGATCTTGATGGGTTGGTGGACAAAAGGTGTCTCCCCAATGTGTGGCAGCGGTGAAGAAGGCCAATCCCATGCTAGGGATTATCCAAAGGGGATTGAAAATAAAACAGGGAACATTCTAATGCCTTTATAACAATAGTGACGGACCAGGAGTATTGTGTACAATTCTGGTCACCGCATCTCAAGAAAGACATAGTGGAACTGGAAAAGCTCCTAAAATGATTACTGGCCTGGGGCACCTCCCTTATGAAGAAAGGCTAAAACATTTGGGCCTCTTTAGTCTGGAAAAAAGGCGCTTGAGGGGGGTTATGATTGAGACATACAAAATAATGCAGGGTATGAGTAAAGTGGATAGAGGGAAGCTCTTCTCTCTCTCCCAAAATGCCAGAACTAGGGGACATACACTCAAATTGAGGGCTGGGAGAGTAAGAACTGACAAAAGAAAATATTTTTTCACCCAGCACGTTGTAAGTCTATGGAACTCCCTGCCACAGGATGTGGTGATGGCATCTGGCCTGGATGCCTTCAAAAGGGGATTGGACAGATTCCTGGAGGAAAAGTCCATCACAGGTTACAAACCATGATGGAGATGTGTAATCTCCAGGCTTTAAACCAGGGTACTTCAAGGGCCAGATACAGGGGAGTGGTATCAGGAGACAAATATCTAGTCTCATGTGCTCCCAAACGCATCTGGTGGAGCCGCTGTGAGATACAGGAAGCTGGACTAGATGGGCCTTTGGCCTGATCCAGCATGGCTCTTCTTATGTTCTCATGTTCTTATAAGATGCTAAAACTTGAGCTTGCCTGTACACAAAAGGCTTTAAACTGTTAACACGGTAAACACATGGTTTCTTTTCATGAGTTGACATTCTTACAACATAATTGACAGTTCCCAATATTTGTTCAACCAAGCCAATGAACTTGTAATTTATTGTGCTTGATTGGATCCAAAACTAACAGAGTCTCCCACTTTGAATTCTCTATGGCGTGACTTAAGGTCATGATAGTACTTCTGTGTTTGCTGAGCTTTTTGCAGGTGCTCTGTGGCCAAGTCCCTAATAGCTTTAAGTTTGTGTTGCAGCTCATAAACATATTGAGCAACAGGGACAGAAATTTCTTGTACTGCCCCCTCCCATTGGGACTTAAGAAGTTCAAGGGGCCCACGCAGAGACCTTCCATAGATGATTTCTGCTGGACTGAATCCTCCAAGGCTGTCGTGTGGTGCTGTTCTGTAGGCATACAGAATATAAGGCAAGACCTCTGACCAGGATCTCCCAAATTCCAGAACATAGGTTTGCAACATTTTGAACAGAGTTTGTTGTGCTCTCTCTATCCCCCCACCATGAAATTGTGGGTGATAAGAGACGCTGAACCTTTGCTGGATGCCCGTTAATTCACATAACTTTGCCATTAACACATTTGTAAAATATGTCGATCTATCTGATATTAAAACATTGGGCATTCTGGTTCTAGAACTTATTTCCAATAAGGCTCTAGCAATTTGTCTTGCACTGATAGATGATGTGGCCACCGCTTCAACCCATTTAGAGAATGGATAGGTGAAACAAACAATATATTTCCCCCCAGTACTGCTTGTAGTAAATGGGCCAAGACAGTCCATTTGAAGAGAGCTGAAGGGTGTGCTTATGATGGGAACGTCTTGCATCTTAGCCTTAGTGGTATCTGTGGGGTAGCCCACATTCTGACAATGTTCATAACTGAAGCAAAAGTGTTTAACACTTTTTGTTAAATTAGGCCAGTACAAATGATTGCTGATTCTGGCAAGAGTTTTTCTGTAACCAGTGTGACCTGAAAATGGTGATTGATGTGCCAATTTCAAAACTTCCTCCCTATAACACGGAGGAACCACCAGTTGGTACTGAGGTGCCAAATTTGGATTTCCATCAAAGGGTTTTTTCTCTGTACAGCAACAGTTCTTGTCCAGGCCCAGCCCAACAAAACCTAGTTTGGTGCCCAGGGCCCAAAGAAAGATCTTTGTCTGCTTGAACCCTGGTCTTTTGTAAAGTTGGGTCAGACAATTGTTGTTCTTTAAATTGCATATCAGGCTTAAAATACTGTACGGTACCATCATCATTTGTAATAGGAACAGACATTGCAGACTGACAAGCATTATCATCATTATTAACTGGAACAGACATTGCAGATTGAGAAGATTTATCATAACAACCACCTTTGGTATCAACACACACACTTCCTTTAGACCAAGATGTCTCAGGTGGGTGTGCTAGCACATATCCATTATCAACAACATCATCATCAGCAGCAGCAAAGCAATCCTGTAGAAATGACACAATGTTTAGAAAAACATTGAAATGGAAGGTAAAAAGAATCCAATCTCTTCCTGGAGCCAGTTTAAAACAATGGTTGTAGAGGCCCAGCAGAAGTGCATACCTCAAAGGAATAAGAGCTCATCAAAGCAAAGAGGGCACTGGCATGGTCAACGAGTGCAGTTAGAGAGGTTCTAAAGTGCAGGGAGAGGTATTTCCATAAATGGAAATCTTCCCCAAATGATGAAAATAAAAAGGGACACAAACTCTTGTAAAAGAAATGTAAGAAGATGATAAGAGATGCAAAGAAAGACTTTGAGGAACGCATGGCTAGCAATATAAAGGGAAATTAAAAAAGCTTCTTTAAATATGTTAGAAGTATAAAACCTGCCAGAGAATCAGTTGGCCCTCTGGATGGTGAGGGAGGTAAAGGGGAGGTAAAGGAGGACTTGGAAATTGCAGAGAAATTAAATGAGTTCTTTGCATCTGTCTTCAACGACAGAAGACCTTGGGCAGATTTGGCTGCCTGAACGGCCCCTCTTGACTAAAGAATTAAATCAAATACAGGTTAAAAGAGAGGATGTTTTAGGACTAATTAATAAATTGAAGATTAACAAGTCACCGGGCCCAGATGGCACCCACCCAAGGGTTATTAGGGAACTGAGAAATGAAATTGCAGACCTCTTAACGGTAATATGCAATTTGTCTCTTAAAACAGCCACAGTTCCAGAGGACTGGAGGATAGCGGATGTCACACCAATTTTTAAAAAAGGAAGGAGAGGGGACCAGGGAAACTATAGGCTGGTTAGCCTTACGTCTATCCCACGGAAGATGGTGGAAAGCCTGATCCAAGAGAAAATCTTAAAACACATAGAAGAACAAACCTTGCTGAGGGAAAATCAGCATGGCTTCTGTAAGGGTAAGTCTTGCCTGACAAACCTTTTAGAATTCTTTGAAAGGGTGAACAGGCATGTGGATTTGGGTGAATGGGTGGATATTGTCTATCTGGATTTCAGAAGGCTTTTGACAGTCCCTCACCAAAGGCTGCTGAGAAAATTGCACAGTCAGGGGATAAGAGGGCAGGTCTTCTTATGGATTGAGAACTGGTTGAGATCCCGGAAACAAAGAGTAGGTATCAATGAGAAATTTTCACAATGGAGAGAGGTGAAAAGCCGTGTGTCCCAGGGATATGTCCTGGGTCCAGTGCTTTTCAATCCGTTCATAAATGACCTGGAGACAGGGATAAGCAGTGAGGTGGCCAGGTTTGCAGATGACACGAAACTTTTCTATGTGGTAAAAACCAGAGAAGATTGGGTTGTCACAAAATGTAAAGCAATGCATATTGGGAGGAAAATCCAGACTTTATCTACCAACTCATGGGCTGTGAGCTATCCATGATGGATCGGGAAAGAGATCTTGGTGTGTTGGTGGACAGCTCAATGAAGTTGTCTACCCAATATGTGGCAGCAGTGAAGGAGGCCAATTCCATGCTAGGGTTTATGAAAAAAGGGAATTGGAAATAAAACAGACAACATTATAATGCCATTGTACAAAATGATAGTAAGGCCGCACCTGGGTATTGTGTACAATTCTGGTCACCACATCTCAAAAAACACATAGTGGAACTGAAAAAGGTGCAAAAGAGAGTGACTAAAATGATTACTGGGCTGGGGGACCTCCCTTATGAGGAAAGGCTAAAACATTTGGGGCTCTTTAGTCTGGAAAAAAGGCAGCTGAGGGGGGATATGATTGAGATGTACAAAGTAATGCAGGACATGAGTAAAGTGGATAGGACACTCTTCTCCCTCTCACAAAACACCAGAACTAGGAGACATCCACTCAAACTGTGGGTTGGGAGAGTGAGAACAGACAAAAGAACTTTTTTTACCCAGCCTGTTGTTAGTCTGTGGAACTCCCTGCCACAGGATGTGGTGATGGCATCTTGCCTGGATGCTTTCAAAAGGGGATTGGACAGATTCCTGGAGGAAAAGTCCATCACAGGTTACAAACCACGATTGAGTTGTGTAATCTCCAGGCTTAAAAGAGTGTATTTAAGGACCAGATGCAGGGGAGTGGTATGAAGAGACAGATATCTAGTCTCGTATACTCCCGGACATATTTGGTGGTGCCACTGTGAGATACAGGAGGCTGGACTAGATTGGCCTTTGGCCTGATCCAGCATGGCTCTTCTTATGTTCTTATGTGCAATACAGGCATAAAATGTAGGTTGTTAGAATGGTAGTCTGGCCAAAGCACAGTTGAAAAAAAGGCAAGGAGTAAAGGAGTAGAGGAAGATTGGAGTGGATTCTCAAAACAGAAGTAGCATTATTTAATAATAGAATCATGATGAAGAACAGACATAATGACTTCACAATTCTTTCATAATGAAAGCGTCCTTCAGTGAACAAAAAAAATAATTGCTGTGGAAAAAGAGGTACTCTGCTGCTACCCCCTGGAAATTATAGGACACATCCGGCGGAAAATGAAAGTAATAGTAAACCACTATAAAAAGGACAGTACAGGATGACGCTGTACCTTTTCCTTTGATTTCGAAAAACCAAGCATCTAAAATAGGTGAAAAAGGAAGAAAAAATAACTTACAGTGTCCAGAACAAACACTGAAATGTTTTAAAAGGCAGCACAGGAAGCGGTGTAAGAAAGTACTACCCCCAGTGGCTGTCCCCTTAAAAAGTGGTAGAGGGGGCTAAAGGGGGCATGTCCGGGGGCATTCTTCAGATAAAGCATTTGCACAACTGGACAATGATTTTTAAGCCGCCTTGTTCTAAGGAAAAGGCATTTTAAATCAGCGGGGCGGTTGCGGTCAGAGTCTTGTTCCTCCCCATATTGCAACAGCCATCTCTGCTTGCCAGATTGACCCAGATTGACTGCCCCACCCCATAGACAGGAAGGGCTTAGTGAGCCATGGGCCATATTTCAACCCATGATGAGACGAAGGGTCTCTATTGCATCTCACTTGAACTGGGCCTTTCTCCAGCCAGGTGTCTCTCATCCTATATCTGTGCATTGTGACACATTCCTTTGAGAGAAACAAACCAATCTACCTAAATTTCACTTTAATACTGACAGTGGCATGAACCATACAACTGAATATGGTAAACTAGCTTAGGGACTTCACAGCTCTGCCTTTCAATATTTTGGCACTGCCTCCCACCAGCCAGTATTTGCCACTTTATACAGGCATCTCATTTTACCTATTGGTGACACTGGGCTTGCAAGTCAGGGACTCATCTCTTTTTGTTTGCATTACTGTATAAAAGTAAATAAATAACATTATTTATTTATTTATTTATTTATTTATTTATTTATTTATTTATTTATTTATTTATTTATTTATTATGAGAGCTTCTATACCGCCCGTCTTCCTAATGGAACTCTGGGCGGTGTACAGGGGCTGAACCAGGTCAGCCTAGTAATTCAACAGACAGACAATGCAATACAAACAATTTAAAACAAAGTATGCACCCCAGCGTAAAACAACAATAACCAATTAAACAGATGGCGGAAGGGGAAAAAAGCAATAGAATTAAACTAGGTCACCAAAGGCCTCGCAAAAGAGCAGGGTTTTTAAAGCTCTGCAAAAGGCCAGCAGGGACTCTGCAAGGCGCACTTCGCTTGGAAGATGGTTCCAAAGAGTCGGGCCAACCACGGAAAAGGCCCGGTTACGGGTAGAGGTTTTCCGGGCACAAAGCGAGTTCGCCCGCAATGTACGCGTTGGTTGAACCGAGGTTGATCGCTGGGCGATCCGCTCCGCCAGGTAGTCAGGTCCCAAGCCATGGAGGGTTTTATAAACTCAAACCAAGACCTTGAATCTGGCGCACACCTGCCACCAGCCTGGCTGCCACATTCTGCACCTGCTGCAGACGCTGGAGGAGAGTCAAGGGCAACCCCATGTACAAAAGCGTTACAGTAGTCAATCCTCGAGATCACCAGGGCTTGCACAACAGTTCTCAGGGAGTCGCCGTCTAGGTATGGGCAGATCTGGGCGAATTGACGGAGGAGAAAGAATGCGGTTCTGGTCACGGCGGCCACCTGGGCCTCCAAGGTGAGCACCGGGTCCAGAACCACGCCCAGATCCCTAACAATGTCTGCCACCTGGAGGGAAACTCCCTCCAAGCTGGGGAGAGGGCCTCCATACCCAGACGGGGAAGTCCTGAAGAACATCACCTCCGTCTTCTCGGGGTTGAGTTTGAGCCTGTTGGCCCTGGTCCATGCCATGACCACATCCAGGCACTGGTCGACGGTCCAGACAGCTTCATCTGCAGAGGTGGAAAAGGACAGATAGAGCTGCGTGTCATCAGCATACTGATGGCAGCAGACTCCAAATCTCCTAATGACCCCAGCCAGCGGCCTCACATAGATGTTAAACAGCATGGGGGAGAGAGACGAGCCCTGCGGAACCCCACAAGGGAGTGTCCATGGGCCGACAACTCGCCCCCATTTATTTATTTATTTTATTTATTATTAGATTTATATCCCGCCCATCTTCCCAAGGGGAACTCTGGGCGGCTAACACAGCTGAGTAAGTCAGCGAATACAACAATACAATACAGTACAACAAGACAGATAAACCGGCATATCAATATAACTAAAAGAAAAGAAAACAGCAGCAGGGGAGCTCTCCTCCCGCCCCAGCCCCCAAAGGACCTGCTGCTGGTCGAAACTAAAGGGCTTTTTGGTCCCGGATTCTGTCTCAGCAGACAGGTGCACTTTCTTTCCCAATACAGTATATTCTTTATTCCAAGAAAGACTCATTCATTCTCCTCCCCCCCCCTTTTCACAGAGCTACCATATGTGTACAGAGGTCCCCTTTTCTTTTTCCCATTCCCAACAAGAAGATGGACATCGCTCGGGATCGTTGCCTCAGGAGGGTTGGAAAAATTCTTCAGGATGACTCGTACTCCTTGGGGGCACACCTTGGTGCAATTCAGGGAGGAACGATCGTATTAATCTGGGTCCTGGGAGAAGTTACAAAGTCGTCCGCAGCCGCCGGGGACATGATTTGTGCATTCTGTGCGATCAAGAGTCCAGGACTGGAAAGGCCTGGAGTTTCGACCCGCATGTCTTTCCTGCGCGGCTGGGAGGCGGGATCCAAAGGTTTTGGGAGGCGATCCATCAGCTCAGATCGGGACCTGCTTCTCTCTGAGCCGGCGGCTGCAGTGGCGCTTCCTGCGGAAGGCTTGGGCTTTGAGGCGAGGCGGGGGGGGAGTGCCTCTCTCCTTCCCTACTTCTTCGGTCCCGGTGAGTCCCTTTCGGCCCCATTGCCCGGGGACCTGCTCGTGGGGAGACCTCCGTGCATGGCTCCCGTTGCACCCACCGGCTGAGGTTGTTCGAGGAGCGCCTTTTTTTCTCTCCTGCCGCTTCTTCCGCGTCTCTCCTTCCCTCCTGCGTCCCATGCTGCACATACTGGGGACGGCCCTCCAAGAAGGACCGGAGCCAACTGCGAACAGTACCCCCGATACCCACCTTGGAAAGCCGATCCAATAAAATACCGTGGTCGATAGTATTGAAGGCCGCTGACAGATCCAGGAGAACCAACAAGGTAGAACAACCCCTGTCGCCCCCCCGGATCAGTTCATCTTGCAGAGCGACCAAAGCTGTCTCGGTCCTCTGGCCTGGCCTGAACCCAGACTGGCATGTGTCAAGGTGCTGATGTTCCTCCAAAAAAGACTGGATCCGGATCGCACCCACCCTCTCGATGACCTTGCCCATGAAAGGGACATTGGCAATCGGACGGTAACTAGCCAATTTATCCGATGCCATGCCAGGGTTTTTAAGAATGGGCTTTACCACGGTCTCCTTCAGGCGCGAGGGAAAGACCCCCTCCCCGAAGGAGGCCGTGGCAATGACAGACGCCCATTCTGGCATACTCCCTCCGGCAGCTTTTATAAGCCAGGCAGGGCAAGGATCGAAGGGGTGGACACAGGCCGACAGTGGGCAATAGCCCTGGAGACTTCCAAAGGAGAAACAGGCCCAAATTCAACCAGTCGAGGAGAGGGGGGTGCAGCGTCAGGGGATGCCGAGGATGGACTAGTGCAGCCGGAGTCGAAACCGGCCCGGATGGCCTCTATTTTTGATCTAAAAAAGGCTGCAAAAGACTCACTACTGAACTCGGTAGGAGGAGGCCTCGCCAGGCTAGGATTGGTGAGGTTCCGAACCACCCGGAAAAGTTCCGACTGACAGTTCGGTGCCTCACCAATTCTCAGGGAGTAGTATGATGTTTTGGCCTCCCTGATCGCACGACTGTAGTGCCTAGTCTGGACGAGAACTGCCGCCTTATTAAATGCCGTCTGGTCCCTCCTCCAGCTGCTTTCCAGCCTCCTCCGCTCCTGCTTCATCATTCTAAGCTCCACCATAAACCACGGTGAAGATCGAACTCGGCATCGGAGGAGGCGCCTGGGGGTGATCCGGTCAACAGCGCGGGAAGCTGAATAAAACCATTGGTCAACCCCAGCCTCAGACGGATCGTCAGCCAAGCTGCAAGGAAGTTCCCTGAAGGCTTCCCGGAACCGATGGGGGTCCAGGAGCCTCTGGGGGTGGGCCCACACAAGTGGGCAGGGGTCCCCGTGGGGAGGGGCCGCAGCCGACAGGGAGAAGGACAGCAGGTGGTGGTCTGACCATGACACCGGCAGGGAGATGATGCTCCCTATCGTCAGATTAAAGTCCCCTGACATGGAGGAAAATACCAAGTCTAGGGTATGCCCTGATCTGTGGGTGGGGCATAAAACATGCTGGGACAGACCCATGGAGGTCATGGACTCCATGAATTCCAGAGCCACACCGGAAAGCCCGCCACCAGCGTGCACATTGAAATCCCCAGCCACCAAAAGGCGGGGGGACCTCAGCAGTGCCGCGGCGATGAACTCTGTGAGCTCTGGTAGGGATTGCACTGGGTTGCGGGGAGCACGGTAGCCTAGCACAATGCCAAATCTGTCCCGCTGTCCCACTAACAGGTGAAGGCATTCTAACCCCGGTCTTACCAATGTTGAGGCCCTGCTGACATTAATGGATTCCCTGTAAACGACGGTGAGCCCTCCCCCCTTCTGACCCTCCGACCTGCCCACACCCTGAACCTGAAACCCGGGTGGGCACAAATGGGTGAGTGAAGCCCCCCTTGCCCCCCCAGGTCTCGGTAATACAGGACAGGTCGGCCCTCCCGTCCAAGATGGCGTCATACAGGATGGGGATCTTATTATGGACCAACCTGGCATTCATCAAAAGGCAGGACAGGCCGGAGGCGCTGGCGGGATGGCTCTGAGACACATGGTGGTGAGCTGAGGGGTCAGAATGGGGGACAGGTGTGAGATACCTGACCCGAGTTCTTGCCCGACTAACCCCCCAGCTCCAAGCGTAACGCCCATGGTCCGACACAATTGGAATGCGGTCCCTGCTAGCATGGTGACCTAGTTGGGGGGGGGGGAGAAAAAGTAAAAAAACAGAAAATAACAAGAAAATAACAACACAAAAATGCGATATAATAAATGAAACACAACTAAATATAGCAACTTAAACAGCACAATACAATTCCAAATAATAATAAGTGCAAAACAGGCAATAAATAAATAATAACATAATAATGGGCACATGTAGCCAGAGCAGATGAACAAGGGGAGGGGGGGAAGAGAAAGGGAGTTCAGAAGAGTCTAGCACGGGAGTAGGCGCTGGAAAGAGTCTAATAAGTCAGCCAGCAGAGCCGACCAGATGTTTCCAATAAACGACCTTGATGGTTATGATCAATCTCCAGGAGCTAATAGATTGTGCTACCCCTGGATAACCACCCAGCAAGAGGCAATAATCCGCTCCCCCGGCAACATCCAACACAGGTCGGAAAAGCAGCAAGTTGTTTGACACCTCGTCCCAGAAGAGAACCCAAGTACCAGTTTGAGCGGCTAGCCAGCCTAGGAGAGCCTTGGAGAGGGCATGGGCGTCTGCTGGTACCAAGTTCTCATTAGTGAAGTCACCTCCGCAGGTTGCATACAACATGGAGATCGTGAGCTCTCAGTCAGGCAGATGAAAAAGCCAGGGTCCACGAGTTCCCAAGGGGAATATTCTCCAGTGTGGCGGAGCCACCGCCGCTGTTCCCAGCTCTGACCACCAACCTCCGGAGATAAGCAGTCCAAACACCTCATCAAGGCCCCCATCAGGGTAGTCCCTTGAACCAAAGATCCAACGGTAGCAGTCGTCCCAGAGGGGAATGGGAGATAGGGCGGCGTGCCAGGTGGTAATAGGTAGGACCCATAGCAGCGACCACCGCAAAGGAGCCAAACTGTTGCTCTCGGAGCCGAACTGAGCTCCCCCCCCCATGGGCTGATGCATAGGGGCCATCTCGCCCTCCCGAGATAGATGACAACTCGCCGGGTGGAGGACAAACCCCAGCGGACGATGAAGAGTCCGGTCAAGGGTCCGGGGGGGGCGCGACCCGAGCCCGAAAAAAAAGGGGGGCCATTGGCAGAAGCCAGACAGGGCAGGATGAATCAGCCAGAGCGAAACCGCCGGTAGACAGACAAACAGCGGGTGGTGGTGGTGGAGCCAGGAGGCGCCATGAAGCACCAGGCAAGCGCCTCAGTCCAAGGCTCCACCAGGCGCTCCCGATGGACAGGGAGCTAAGCCTCCAGTGCCTCCACCTCCACGGTCCAGGTAGAACCCCCCCCCTTCAAGAGCCCCAGAATGGAGTTCAGATGGTCTAAGGGGGGGGGGGAGGACAAGTCCAAACGGCGGGACTGGATGGGGCAGAAGAGATCCATGATCAACAGGGACAACCTACCGATTCCCAGTGAATCGAGGTCTTCGGGTCCCCTTCGGTTCCGGCAGCCGATATCGGCCCACAGGGAGATCGAAGCAGCAAACACTAGCAGGTGGAGGCAGCCTCTCTGGCAGCTGACAGTAGTGAGAGCTTCTCCACGGGCTGGGACGAGGCGAGGGGGGGGGAAGGAGCGCTTGAGGCGAGCCGCGAGGGATCCGCGTTCCAAGCACCGGCATCCCGGGAACTCTTAAGGCTCCCAGCTCTTCAAGGTCTTCTGAAATTCGAGCCCCCTTTAAAATCCTCCCCTAGCTCAGGCAGGCCCATCAGGGATTAATTAAAAGAACAAAACGGCACAGCGGCTGGAAGGCAAAGTAATAAAAATGCCAGGGTGCAGCCAACATGATTGAGTGCTGCTGCCGTCCGCCATCTTGCACAAAAAAAAAAATTAATGAAGTAAGTAGTTTAGTTTAGTTTGTATTTTCTTTTTCTCATTTACAAGGCATTGAGACCTTGGTTACTGGAACTCTATAGAAATATTCAGGATATAATTGCTTCTGTCACCAGCTCAGCCCTTGAACTTGCTTTCAGAAGAAAGAAAAGTGCAAGATTACAGTGTGATGTGAAATTTACCTTGAAAATTGAAAGTTGGTGTGCATATTCAGGACACACACAAAAATAACTCATTTTTAAAATGTATAATTAAGAAATAAAATTTATTGACACTACAGTGAAATCTGATATTTGTGTTTACAATATACCTCTCAGTTTAAAGTTTGAATACCAATTTACCTTTTGAAAAAGGAGAAAATATATTGCAATGTGCTATCTGAAGTGAGGCTTTGAATACTGACTTTGAAAATTATAAGAAGGAACAATTTTAAAGGACTGGTAGATATTTTATGGTATGCCAGAAATATGCTGAGAAAGGACTCATCTTTAATGGCAAAAGATGTGATTTTTATTTCTTTAATGAGCAATAGAACGTTGGCAACCTTCACAATACTTCAAAATGTCTCTACTGGTGTATGACCAAGGACCTTAAATGCTGAGGTATTCATGTGTGAAGACAGAAAAGCAATTAGCAGGAAGAAAGCATATTAGGTATAGCTCATTCAATGGAAAATAAGCTGGTCTTCATTGTCATAACACAGTTTTAATAATCAAAGCTCAATTCTAAATGTTCTTTAATTTCTTTACTCATTAGCTTCAGAGATATATTTCTTCCTCTCCATGTCTACCCATTTAATTTGGTATCTGTTAATGTTGCTATTTTCTACTTGTGTCATTTTTCTCTTTACTTTCCTAGTTATGTCTTCTTCTAATTATAATTAATAAATCAGGTTTTTGCTAGTAAAAGGCATTTTAAAATAACCACCTCAATTTGGAATTCATTTAACATGACTGAGGAGCTTGCACCAGTGACAGCACCAAAGGTTGAAAGTTAGTAGAAAGTGGGATAGATAGTGCAACTGTTAGGTGGATTTGTAATTGGTTGACTGATCACATCCAAAGGGTGACCATAAATGGCCTCTCTTCAGCTTGGAGAGACATGACCAGTGGGGTGCCCCAGGTTTCTGTTCTGGGTCCAGTACTGTTCAATATCTTTATTAATGACTTGAAGGAAGGTATAGAGAGTATGCTAATTAAATTTGCAGATGATACCAAATTGGGAGGGGGTGCTAACTGCCTAGAGGATAGGCAATAAATAAATAAATAAATAAATTTCACAGGGGGGGATACTTGGCTGGAGAATACTACCTGTGAAAGGGATCTGGGAGTCTTGGTGGACCACAAATTGAACATGAGTCAGCAGTGTGATGCGGTGGCCAGGAAAGCCAATGTGATTCTCGGTTGCATCAACAGAACCATAGTGTCTAGATCAAGGGAAGTGATAGTACCACTCTGTTCTGCTCTGGTCAGACCCCACCTGGACTAATGTGTCCAGTTCTGTGCACTTCATTTTAAAAAGGATGTTGACAACCTTGAGTGGGTGCAGAGGAGGGCGACCAGGATGGTTGAGGGTCTGGAGGAAATGTCTTATGAGGAACGGCTTAGGGAACTGGGAATGTTTAGCCTTTCTAAAAGAAGGCTGAGGGGGGATATGATAGCTATGTTTAAATATTTGAAAGGATGTCATATTGAAGAGGGAACAGGTTTGTTTTCCATGGCTTCAGAGACTAGGACTCGGGGCAATGGTTTCAAACTACAGGAAAAGAGATTCCATTTGAACATTAGGAAGAACTTCATGACAGTTAGAGCTGTTCCGCAGTGGAATATGCTGCCACAAATGGTGGTGGAGTCTCCTTCTTTGGATGTTTTTAAGCAGAGGCTGGATGGCTATCTGTCAGAAATATTGTGAAGGGGTTCCTGCATGGCAGGGGGTTGGACTAGATGGCCCTTGAGGTCTCTTCCAACTCTGTGATTATTTGATTCTGTGATTATATGATTCCATACACAACTTCATAGGAAAGGAAACTACATTTTCTGAAATCTTGCAAATGAATTCAGAAGTAATATTTGGATGACCCTGAGTACATATTCAATACAAATAGTCAGTTTAATATAAATGTATTTTACAAGCATTACAAGGGATACCTTGTTCTCGTCTGAAGAGTATTTTGGTAAAGGGGAGCCCCACAAAAGTCAATGTGTGCGTTGTGGACTAAGTGGATTTCAGTCACTGTCTTGGATTCCTGCGTGCTCCCTTTCTTTTATTTGCTGCTTGTTTGAACATCATATTTGGAATGATTTCATCTAATATTGAAGTGAATTCCCTCCACTCAAAACTCAAGTACCTAATTAGGCAAAAGTTTCTTTGCCTTTCACCCCTCTCCTCCAGTCCCTGGTGCTCTCCAGAGCACCATCTACAATGCAGGAATTTATAACCTTTGGAGTGGAGAAACAGGAAGCTGTACTCTACTGTTGTGTTATAAATGAAAACAACAGACAGAAAATAGCCTCATTGAAATGGTACACCTGCTTCATGCCTCTTTTGATCCTAGTTGAAATTTACAACTTATTTTTTATTTTTTATTTTAATTTTATTTTTGGAAAGCATAAGTTGGAGAAAAGATTGGAGAAATCATGATTACTGAACTCTGAACTGGTCACTATTATTTTCCAATGGCTGTGAACTTAATTTAATTGTCTTTATTTTAGAAACTGTATTTTCTTTTTAAGTTTTCAGTTTGCCTCCGCCTCTAGCTAATGGAAAAGCTATTTCATTCAGTACTCAAAATAGACACATTGTGTTTAGAGTGATCAGATGCAAAGGAACAGGCCACCCAGCTTGCTCTATACATTTAGTTATTGTATAGAAAGAGGAATTTTTGAGTATAAGTTAATTTCCCTCTGCTTTTTATTTCCTGTTACATGGGTAAACTCTGTTCTGTATTCCACTCTTACTCCGTTCTTTAAACAGAAACATTTCTCAAATTAAATCTGGAACTGAAGCATAAGCAGTTTGTCTCAAACTCCAGTTCTCCCAGTCATCTGCATTTTTCCTTCATTTTGTCATAGGGGCTAAGATCTTATGCTGTGGGATGCAGCAAATGACGCTTTCTTTCCTCAGGTCAGTGGGCACAGTAGCCAGTGCCAGCCAAAACATTTAGCCATCCGAAATAGAAAATCCCCAGGGCAGTTTTCCTATCTGGCATAAAAGAGTATATAATCAAGACAATAGCAATAAATAAGTAGCATGTGCTCTTCTTTCAGGGCTGCTCTGAAACAGCCATGTATACCCAATTTTGGATAGCAAGTGAAATTCTGATTTTTTTCATGTGCCATTGCCCTCTAAAGTTGAAACAGAGAGATGAGTCACAGGTAATGGGTTTAAACTTGGGCCACACTTTATTTAACACACAAAAAATGATAAGCAACATTAACTTCAAGAGGGGGCTGTTGTAGTGTGGAATAACATTTAGAACCCAGAGATCTCCTGTTATGTCACCAACTGTCTTATATGGGCATTGGGCAAGTCCAGTGCTCTGCATTTGCATGGTCCTGAAGACAGTGTACACACACCAGGTAACTGAGCATACCCCCACCCCAGGTCACCAAGATGTGCTACTTGGCAGCTCCAAGCCTAGGGAGGATGCCCAGTGCATCCTCCTACCATCTAGCAACATGGCTACTCAGGACAGTTTTGTTTAACAGGCTCAGAATGCAATTGTTTGCACTGACTATAGCTATAATGTAGCAAATCACAGAACTAATTGAGTACTTGAAAAGTTAGTAGAATGTGGGATAGATAATACTACTCTTAGGTGGATTTGTAATTGGTTGACTGATCGTACGCAAAGGGTGATCATAAATGGCTTCTCCTCAGCATGGATAGAGGTGACCAGTGGGTGCCCCAGGGTTCTGTTCTGTGTTCGATGCTATTCAATATATTTACTAAGGAATTGTGAGAAGTTGAAATTGGTTTTAAAATGACTCTGCATCATCATCTTGCTCTTGGTGCAAATGCCACGCTCAGAGGTAGTGAAATAGTAAAAGACAGCCAGAGTTACAGCAGTACAGAAAGAACACAGGTAGATTAGTAAAGATCTCAAGCATCTTAGCTGTCCAAAGGTCTAAGACAGCACAGCTGCTTAAGGGTTCAAGACGGCACAGATCAATCAGTTGATTAATCCTGCTGTCCTGGACAGCTCTCAATGTCTCCACCATCATCTTAAATAGTTTTTCGAAACCATGCCCCTTAATCAAAAGAACCAGTTAAAACTGGCTTATAGCTAAGAGTCATTTTGGTTCCTCCTCTTGTTACCTAAAATGACTCAACCTTTCACCTACTTTGCTGGCAGATCAGGTGCAGTTTTCATACAAGCTGTGACATTGTGACATTGATAACAGAGAGCTTATCTCATTGAAACAATAATATTTATTTTTCCTTATCAATTGTTTATTTAACCTGACCTTCTTCTCAACCTTATCCATTGTTTATGTAACCTGACCTTCTTCTCAACCTTATCAATTGGATGAAGGAATAAAGAGTAGACTGATTAAATTTGCAGACCATACCAAATTGGGATGGGTGACTAATTCCCTAGATTATAGCATAAAAATCGAAAATGACATTGACAGATTAGAGTGCTGGGCCAAAGTGTAAAGAATGAGTTTCAACCGAGAGAAATGTAGGGTCCTGCAGGAGACATCTGGCTGGAGAATATTACCTGTGAAAGGGAGTCTGTGTGGACAACAAATTGAACATGAGTCAGCAGTGTGACACGGTGGCCAAGAAAGCCAATGTGGTAAGGAAAGGTAAGGTAAAAGTTTATTGCTAAAAACCATTGGTCACCGCAATTTTGATTTACAACCGAGAGAAAAAACTTATGAGGTTACATCTACATCTACGACAAATATAATTAAAACCAATTTAAAAAAATGTGATTTTTGGTTGGATCAACCAAAACATAGTTTCTAGAGCAAGGGAGGTGATGTTATCACTCTATTCTGTTATGGTCAGACCCCACCTGAAGTACTGAAAACTATTCTGTGCACCTCAATTTTGGTTGCATCAACCAAAGCATAGTTTCTAGAGCAAGGGACGTGATATTACCACTCTATTCTGCTCTGGTCAGACCCCACGTGAAGTACTGTGTATTATTTTGTACACCTCCATTTTAAAAGGATGTTGACAACATTGAGCGGGTCCAGGGGATGGTTAAATGTCTGCAACATGTCTTACGAGGAGCGGATTTAAGGATCTGGGAAAGTTTAGTCTTGCAAAAAGAAGGTTGAGAGGGATATGCTAGCCATATTTCAATATTTGAAATATTCGAAGAGGGGGCTGGCTTGTTTTTTATTTCTTTAGAGACTAGGACTCTGGGCCAATAAAAGAGATTGTTGCCTAAAGCTGACCTCTCCAATTTGTGTAAGCAATAAACAGACATGACCCTTAATTCTTTTGGGAAAATATTTTGGCTACACTTTATTGGTAACACATAAGCAGTACTCTGTCTGTGTCATTTGGTCAGATCCAGCACATCAAGGAGCCCACCTGCCCTTTGATGATGCCGCATTCCCTGCCGACATTTTGGGAATGCCTTTGCCAGATTTAATTGTGAGTTTCCGTGGGGTGTCCACCCCAATGGTAAACCATGTCCATTACTCCATCGATAAAAAACTGGAAAGCTAAAGCACAACTTACCTTGCCAGAGAGATTAAAGATAGTAAAAAGGGTTTCTTTAGTTATGTCCACAGCAAAAGGAAAAATAACAAGATGATAGGCTCTCTGTGTGACAATGATAGCCAGTTACTAACAGGAGACAAGGAAAAGGCAGAAATACTCAACACCTTCTTTGCCTCAGTTTTCTCCAAAAAGGAAAAAAGAGACCCAGTGGGACAAAGAGTAGATGAGGTAGGACGGGAATTGCAAGATAGAATAGGTAGAGAGCTAATACAGAAACACCTAGAAAAATTAAATGAATTTGATTATCCTGGGCCAGATGAATTACACCTAAGGGTATTAAAAGAACTGGCAGACGTAATTTTAGAATCATTGGCAATAAACTTTGAGAAGTCCTGGAAAAAAGGGGAAGTTCCCATCAATTGGAGGAGGGCTAATGTCCCTTTCTTCAAAAAGGGGGAAATAAGAGGATCCAAATAATTACCGCCCAGTCAGATTGACTTCAATTCCTGGCAAGATCCTAGAACAAATTATTACGCAGACAATCTGTAATTATTTAACTAGCAATGCTGTCATTACAAGAAGTCAACAAGGGTTTCTTAAAAACATGTCATGCCATACCAATTTGATCTCTTTCTTTGATAGAATTACAAGCCTGTTGGATGAGGGGAATGCTGTGGATATAACTTATCTAGATTTCAGTAAGGCCTTTGATAAGGTTCCCCATGGTATACTTGCAATCAAGTTAATAGAATGTGGGATAGATAGTGGCACTGTTAGATGGATTTGTTTAAATATTTGAAAGGATGTCACATTACAGAAGGGTCTGGTTTGTTTTCCATGGTTTCAGAGATTAGGACGAGGGGCAATGGTATCAAACTACAGGAAAAGAGATTCAAGTTACACATTCGGAAGAACGTCATGACAGTTAGAGCTGTTCAGCAGTAGTGCCAGGATCCTGCCTGCCACAGAACCTGACTCTGAGGGGTTAAATGGTGAAGAGCTGCTGGAGGAGCCTTGCAGCTCAAATCAGCAAGCAGCTGGGTCTGATGACTCAGCTCAAACATATCTTCACCTCCTAGAAGGGCCATGAGCAGGATTCTGCAACAACGTGCTACCAGAAGAGCTAGGGAAAGAGTCTTTGATGCTAGGCGGAGAATCAGGTTGGCAAGCCCTGAGTACTAGCAGAAACCTTTCCAGAAGTAAGGTTGTGTTCCCTGTTTTGGGATAAAGCTGGCAAGCTCACCTTGAGCTCTCTGTGGGAGAAACGCGTCATTTGAACTTGCAACCACGTTCCTGTCTGTTTCTGACCTTGGCTCTGTTTCCTGACTTTGGACTGGTTTCCTGGACAACTGCTTGATCTGTTCCCTTGGGTTTGGCATCTGGTTTCCGTGAGATATTCTGGTTTTGACTTGGACTGTTAATTGCTGGTAGTTGGATTCTGTTATTTATCTGGCACTTGATTGTTAGCAAAGGACTTGAACTTGCTTGGCTTTCCACTAAAGATCTTGGCAAAGAACTGAACCCTGTTTGTGTGTGTGCTCTGTGTGTGGGGCTTGACAAATGGAATATGCTGTCACGGAGGGTGGTGGAGTCTCCTCTGGAGGTTTTTAAGCAGAGGTTGGATGGACATCTGTTGGGAGCACTGAGATGGGGGTTCCTGCATGGCAGGGGCTTGGACTACAAGGCCCTTGAGGTCTCTTCTAACTCTATGCTTCTATGCCTCTAGGACTCCGAGTGGTGTAGGCCCCAATGTTGGCCTGAGTCACTGACTCCTTCCAGAAGCCATCGGCTATCCCCTCCTGACTCAACCCATGGCCCATTCTATGTGACCTTGTCAGTAGTGGTGTAGGTTCAACGCTGCTACTTTGACCACTTGGATACATCCCAATGCCTGTAATCTGCCAACACTTACAAGTTGTGTCATTCAAGCAAACAATTATATAATTATATAACGAACACATTCTTTCCTATCCTCTATTTACATAAGGTGGTTGGAGCGGGTTCTGCTCCATCTCCTGGTAGTGAAAGGGGGGGTTCTGCTTGCAGCCTCCCCCTTAAATAAGATGCTCACCCAGCACCTGGGAACATGTCACATTTTTCCTAGGGGGGCCAAGTTGTTCCTAGCTCCATGTTCTGCTCGAGCCCATCCATAGGCTCGGATCGGGACCCTGTCGTGACACTGCTTCCTCCCCTTATAGGTGCCCATCGCCATTGCCCCTTTGTTGTGGGTTGTCATACCCGCAACAATCAGCGGACCCAGTAAGTCAGGTCCTTTCCTTTCCACTTGAACATTGGGAAGAACTTCCTGATGGTTAGAGCTGTTCAACAGTGGAATATGCTGCCCTGGATTGTGGAGGAATCTCCTTTTTGGAGGTTTTTAAGCAAAGGCTGGATGGCCATCTGTTGGGGGTTGGACTGGATGGCCCTTGAGGTCTCTTCCAACTCTATGATTCTATGATTCTATACCAAGCTACATGTTCTGCTAACTCCATCTACTAGTTATGTTAACACATTGCAATGTTTTTCCAATTACTTCAACGCACTTTCATTTTTTCCTTTGTTTACAGTTTTCATTTGGAAACATGTTCAACTGTCAGGAACATTTCTGTATAGTGACCTTGCTTCCAGACTCAGTTGGAAAATCATCTGTTTTGCTGTAACTTTTAATAAACTGCTGCTCAAATCTCATTTTAAAAATAAAGTGTTTGTTTTCAGGACTGCTTTTTAAAAACCCTCTTGATTATTTTGACACTCCATATCTTAACATGCCAATTATGTTGTTGCTCAGCAATCAAGGATACAAGCAGCAACTTGTTTATTAGCCACAGTTCACCACTGCCTTTCACCCCATGTTACTTACTCTGGTCTAATTAAGTACTGTAATAGGATTACTTAGTTAGACCACTGCAGTCACTGCTCTTAGGCTGGCCCAGTAGGAGCACAGGCAGTCTTCACAAACTGGGTGGCATTTTGTTGATACTTTGTTACCTATAACAAATAACAAGAATGTAGTCTGTCAACTATAATAATTCAGGACACATCTGACAAAATGCATTTGTACTAGTTCATTCTTTTGGTGACAGAAAATGTCAGGCCAATGGGTAAAGGATGGGTGACCCAATTCTTACTTTTCCTCTCTGTATGCTTTGTATTGTTTCTATCACTACCTTTATATCTGAAAGAAGACAAAGATATAATTGTTGGGATATATTAATGGATTGGTGGGAGATTGGTGTATTATTTGATATTATGTGCTGCAGTCTGATTAAGGAGGAGTCGTAGACACAAACGTATATGAAAATATACTTTATCTCTATGTTCTAAAGGGGAAAAAGGTAAACGGGATGGTCTATGAAAATAATAAAACACTCATTGAATATCTGTACAGATAAATATACAAAATAGAAAATAAGGCAACAGCAGTTGTGTTAGAGCTCATAAAAGAAAATATAAGGAGCTATACACATATATACTGCCTTGCTTATTAAAATACAAAAGAGTAAGATACAAGCTTACATAACAATAAAATAGTAGTAAATCTCCAACTCTCTCTATCCCTCTGGAGACAAAGGTCAGGCAGGTCAGGGCGTGGCCGAGGAGAGAGTGTGTTTGAGGCTAGCACCATTACTTAAATAGTGAGGTCTTAAAGAGATATACAAACTGCTGACTCATACTGAGATTAGATTGCCATATGTTTGGATGTAGGCCTTGCTATGCCAACAATAATTGTATCCAGAAAATTGACAATTTGAAAGGGGGTGTTTCTGTCTTGAGAAATTGGCCATATTCTTCTGAGCGGTGTCTACATTTAACCACTTGAGGGCATCCTATCTTTAAATTCTATGATACAGCTACATGTCTTCATTTTCTCTCTTCCTTTCTATTTTTAATGGGCCTCTGAAGAAAAGAAGTAGAGGACCAAAACTGCAGATGCATTTCAGGAAATGCTATGATAAATGGGCATTTTCAGGAAGGGAGAATCTCATAAAACTGTACCGCATGTAATGATAAATCAACAGCCAAAATGCAATGACAGTTAAAGCATATTTCAAAAGATAACAAGTGTTGAGGCTGGACTGCACATGCCTATGTTTTTGCTTTTTATATTAAATATACAGAATTTTATATTAATTATTCCAAAGATCAACTGTAGGAGAGAACACATACAGTTAATATCTAAGCTTTCTGGCTTCACTTAAATCTACAAAATGCCTGGCTTAGTGAGAATGTGTTTCAAATTTTGTTTTAGGCATTATTTCAGTGACAAACCTTTTGATAAAATGTGATTTGTTATTCTCAAACACCAGTTTTCACAAGATTACATGTCCCAGGGCACTTCATGAAGCTCATGTCTCCCCGCCCCCATGAAGATTGGCTCGTGTGAATTGCCAAGTCACTCTGTAATTCTAAATGTGATAATCCTCTTACTCTTGTTATGTTTCTCCTGCATGCCTGTTGTTAATAAATTGAACTTCAGACCAGCACAGAGTGATGGCCAATGACTGATCTAAGTTAGTATTTTGTGCTGGGTTGAGGCACTGCAGTATTATATGCCTGTTTTGAGGGAATATAGTTCTTATCATCCCTTACCATTGGCTATGCTGGCTAAAGGAGGAAGTCCAACAGTATCTGGAAGGTCATTGTTCTGAGTTTTACATATATATTGGAAAATAGGATCTTCTTCCAGTAAACAGCAGTGGTAGGTGACACATTCCAGGACAGTAGCACCCCTGCATCCACTGATTCACCATCTGTGGATTCAGTTATCCTCAGTTGCCAGTCAGTGGACGTGGGGTGGGGTGATGGAGGCAAAAGCTCCACTGCATGGCACAGCAGTGGACTGAGCAGTGCAGCAGCATGCCTTCACACTACCCAGTATGATGTGCTGACAGCAGGGAGTGGTGGGTTGTCTGGAGTGAAAGCTTTCACCCCTGGCACCCCACCACCACTGTCGTTACCGTCAGCCTTGGATAACAGTGATTTCTCTTATCTGCAGATTTTGGTATCTGCAGGACAGCCTGGAATCCCTTGCAGATATGGGGGTCCTACTTTATGTATCTACAGTATTTCACATTTTCATTTATAAACCCTCCAGTTCCGTTTGTATATATTGGTTTGTGATTATTTTATTGTACAAAAATCTAAACATTTTTAGTAGAATTTAGAAAATACATCCTACATCTCTGAAAACAGGGTTCTGTCAATGGATGCATATATCTTTGAACCAAAAACTATATTGTGGAGAGGAATGAAAAATGACACACATTGTCAAATGGATGCTTTTTTGTTCAGGACACAATTGCAAAGCAAAACAATAAAAACCGAGACATACTGTACAGTATAATGCACATTAAATATGCTTTTATTTCACCATCTTGTATTTAATATCTCCCCACCTAGTGCCTCCTCCTCCTCCACCATCAACACCCACATTGGGACTGGGTTTGAATACTTTTCTTTTTACAGTTCCTGCTACTCCATGCCTCTCCAGAAATACAACGAACATTCTTTTGGCATATTATTTATTTATTTTATTTTAGAATATTTTTACCCCGCCTTTCTCCTTGGAAAAGGACCCAAGGCACCTTATACCCCTCACTTTTGTCAGGAGACATTCTATAAATGCATTCTATATGTCCTTAAAATCATTGTTTTCAACATCCCTCTCCAATGTTCACACTACAAGTCCAATTTGTCATTAAACACCATGTTCCACATTTCTCTATACCATTATTCCATGTTGATTTTATTATCTCTTTTCCAATTATTTGCAAATAGTAGCCTTGTCACAATTACCATTATAATTCACTCATTTTCTCTCTCTTTACCTGCTTCTTTTGCACGTTCAGTAAAGCATTAAATGGAGATAACTGTATCTCCATTCCCATTAAGTATTTTATAACATTAAATATCAAGCACCATTCTTTCCTTCATTTTTGCAAAACCACCCCATATAAGTGCCTTTCTCCTTCTTACAGCGATAGCATATTCAATTTAATAGGTGTAAGATTCCATTTCCCTATTACCTTGTAACAGTTTTCTTTAATTTTACTGATAGTTTTCATTATTCTTTTATTCCATATCTTTGTCTGTCTGTCTGTCTCTCTCTCTCTCTCTGTATACTATTCCGTTCCTATTCTTTGTTCTTCCCTCATTCTGTCTTTTCTCAATATATTAATCAAATATTGTCAATCTTCTTCCCATCCCTTCTTTCCTTTCCCATTCCTTGGTTATAACTGGGCTATATGTAACCTTGGGAGCCCCTCTTCTCTCGGCAATTTTATTTACTTTTTATCCTATATTTTATCGGTACATTCCTTAACTCTTAGAATACCTTTATCTTTTATTAACTCCTTTAATTTTCCTTTAAGCATTTCTGGGAAACTCTTGATGTCAACTTTCTAACATATTTTTATTAAGGTATTTATTGCCTGGTTGATCTATTTACCAATTATTTCTTTGAAAAAAGGGCTGTTTTTACCATTTTAAATTTTTTTCCATATCAAGTTATTATTGATATAATGTCCGAAACATGCCTTTGTTGGTTTGATGCAAAATATAACTTAATGCTGGGTATGCCTAAACCTCCCACCTGTGATGGAACGTAGCACAATGTCTTATTAATCCTAGCTCTTTTGTTTCCATTGTAAATCCCAGTTGTTCAAGACATTACTATGCTATGCTTTATGGCAGCCCTGCCCAAAGTCTGGCCCGGGGGCATAATCCAGCCCGTCAGGCCATTCTGAGTGGCCTGCGGCTGGCTGGCCTGCCCCTCCCTCCCCTCCTTTGCTCCATTTTTTAATAAAAATCTTCCGCCAACACTGACACTTGAGGGGCTGGGCGGGCTGGCCAGCTGGTAAGCAGAAGCTTGTGGGGCTGGGTGGGCAGGCGAGGGGGCGGGCCACCACCACCACCACCAGGAAGCTTGTGGGGCTGGCTGGGCTGGCCGGCCAGCCAGCCATCGCACAGGCTGCTGCCACCGGCACCACCGGCACCCATGTGAGGCTGGGTGCGCGCGGGTGGTGGTGTGCGGGTGGGCTGCCACCACCGGCATCACCAGGAACCTTGTGAAGCTAGGCACACGCGTGGAGTGGTGCACGGGCGGGCCGCCGCCACCAGCATAGCCGGGAACATTGTGAGGTTGGGCGCACACGTGGGGCAGTGATCAGGCGGGCTGCGCCACCGGCACCACTGGAAATCTTGGTGGGCGTACGGGCGGTCTGCCGCTACCAGCACCACAGGGGAATGTGTGGGGGTGGGCAGGCCAGCGGGCCTCTGCCACCACCAAGGAGCTTTGGGGTGGGCTGGCGGGCGAGCCATCGCCACCGCTGGGGAGCTAGGGGGGGAGGAAGGTCGCATAGATCGCCTCTTCCAAGGGGCGACATGTGGCCACGGCTCCCTGTGCTTCCTTTGGTCCCCACCTTCCTTCTTTCCTCCCTCCCTTGGTCCCCACCTCCCTCCCTTGTTCCCCACCTTCCTTCCTTTCTCTTTTGGTTTCCACCTCCCTCCCTCCCTCCCTTCCTTCCTGCAGGTGGGGTTGCAAGGGGTCAGTGGGTGGGGCTTGAAGTGGGTTGGCAGGGTTGGGGAGCAACCGCCCCCTGACACATTCTCAGCCACCAAATCTGGCTCTCCTTACAAATAGTTTGGGCACCCCTGCTTTATGGTGACCCAGATCTGCTACCTGTGCAAGGTGGCAAGGTGGGAGCTCATGGCATAGGCACAGCTTTGGCAACAGGCGATGGCAGAAGCAGCAGGTGCGGAAGAAGCAGCCAGATTGGGTGAGTCTGGCCCCTGTGAAATTAGCCAGGAAGCTGCCACTGAGGAAGGTGGAAGACATGGTTTCCTTGACGGGCTCCCCCAGACATTTCAGGAACCCAGTCAGAAAGAAAGGCTGCTTTCACATCCATAGCTCACTCAAAAACATGCAAAGTAGAGTTTGAAATAAGCTTTGTTCCAAGATTTATGCCAGAACGGAAGTCTAGCTTGCCTACCGTTATGGAGGAAGTTTGGGAACTACAATGGCAGGGAAATGGAACCGCCCTTTGCAGACGTAACTTGCCAGGACCCTGCCTGTCACAGAATCTGTCTCTGAGGGGTTAAATGGTGAAGAGCTGCTGTAGGAGGCTTGCAGCTCAAGTCAGCAGGCAGCTGGGTCTGATGACTCAGCTGAAAACATATCTTCTCCCCCTAGAAGGGCTATGAGCAGGATTCTGCAAAGACGTGCTACCAGGAGAGCTAGGGAAAGGGTCTTTGATGCTAGATGGGGAATCAGGTCGGGAAGCCCTGAGTACTAGCAGGAGCCTTTCCAGAAGTAAGGTTGTGTTCCCTGTTTTGGGATAAAGCTGGTAAGCTCACCTTGAGCTCTCTGTGGGAACAACACGTCATTTAAACTTGCAACCACGTTCCTGTCTGTGACCTTGGCTCTGTTTCCTGATTTTGGACTGGCTTCCTGGACAATGGCTTAATCTGTTCCCTTGGGTTTGGCATCTGGTTTCCGTGAGATATTCTGGTTTTGACTTGGACTGTTAATTGCTGGGAGTTGGATTCTGTTATTTATCTGGTGCTTGATTGTTGGCAAAAGACTTGAACTTGCCCGGCTTTCCACTAAAGATCTTGGCAAAGAACTGAACCCTGTTTGTGTGTGTGCTCTGTGTGCGGGGCTTGACAGTTTGCTTCCACCCAAACTTCTTCAAGCAGAATTGAAGAGGAGGGGACTGTGGGATAACACCGTTGGCAGCTTTGCAAAACCAAGTGCTGCTTTTGTCTCAGGCAATTACTCAAATGCAGCACGCTCCAGCACCAGCTGGGTTGCATCCCTGTTGCCCTTTGCTGCCTCCTGACTGGTTTGAGGGCAAGTTAGAGGAATTCCCTGCATTCTTGGCTCAATGCAAGCTGTTTATCGAGGTGCGTGCTCAAGAATTTCCTACTGAGAGGTCTAAGGTCTGCTTTATCATCAGTTTGTTGAAAGGACAGGTGGCTAAATGGGCTACTCCTTTACTCCTCAGTGCCTCACCTCTACGGGATAATTATCAGGCTTTCCTGAATCACATTTCTTCAGCTTTTCAGAACCCCGTGCAGGCTGCTACTGCCAACAGGAGACTCAGAGCTCTGAAACAGGGCAAAGATTCAGTGTTTGACTACACCACTGTGTTCCATTTGATAGCACAGGATCTGAATTGGAATGAACCGGCACTGAATTCTCAGTATATGGAAGGAATGGCAGATGAAGTGCTTGATGAACTCTCTAGGGTGGAACAACGAAACACATTACAGGAACTCATTACCCTGTGTCTCAGGATAGATGGATGCCTGGAAAGTCGTCGCCTCTCCCGAGGCAAGAACTACAACCAGCAACCTCTGCCAGCTGTGCCTAATCTGCAATCCAGTGAAGCCCACAGAATGGATCCAGAACCTATGCAACTGAGAGCTGCTCGACCATGCCTCACCCCAGAGGAAAAGGCAAGACAACGCTCTCATAATCTCTGCCTGTACTGTGGAGGAGGAGGACATTTTGCTTCCAGTTGCCTTTTGAAGCGCTCCTCAGTAAGTGCTGCTACCTCTTCAGCAGTAAAAGGGTAGCTCCATCCTTGAAGGAACCCACAGGAATGGAGCATAACGAAGTGTTCCCAGACAATACAATCACACCCCAAGGACCTTTCCTGGTACCTGTAACTCTAGGGCTTCCTGATGGCCGGAAAGTACCTGTGTATGCTATGGTAGACTCTGGGGCAGCTTACTGCTTTGTGGATGCTGGGTTTGTGCTGTGCCATCAGATTCCAGTACAGAACAAGGAAACTCCTTTGCTGGTAGAATCCATTGAGAGTCGGTTACTTTGTTCTGGGCCGATAGCTCAGGAAACCTGTCCACTTACTCTTCATGTAATGGACCACAATGAGCAGATTTGCTTTAATGTAACTTGGATGCCCCGGTTTCCTCTTGTCTTGGGACTTTCCTGGTTGTGAGCTCATAACCCATTGGTGGATTGGGTGCAAGGGGAATTGTACTTCAAGGTTCCTTGCTCAAAGAAAAATTCTTCTACCATCCTGGCAGCTGCCCGTGCTACATCTGACCCTGTATTGCCCCAGGTATACCAAGACTTTGCGGATGTATTTGAGGAAAAGGGGGCTGACAAGTTACCTCCGCATCAGCCCTATGATTGTGCCATTGATCTGATACCTGGGGCACCCCTCCCTGTGGGACGAGTCTATCCTATGTCCGAACCTGAGTTAGAAGCTTTGAGGGCTTTCCTAGACAAGAACCTTCGACGTGGGTTTATATGCCCTTCCAAATTGCCATTGTCCGCACCGGTGATCTTTGTAAAGAAGAAGGGAGGGGAGCTTCGTTCTTGTAATGATTACCGGGCATTAAACAAGATCACTATTCGGGACCGGTACCCTTTACCCCTAATCTCTGAACTTTTGGACCGGTTAAGAGGGGCAAAGTGTTATACCAAGCTGGACCTTCGTGGGGTGTATAATTTGGTGCATATCCGTAAAGGAGATGAGTGGAAAACCGCGTTTTGAACCTGGTACGGCCAATATGAACATTTAGTAATGCCTTTTGGACTGACAAACGCACCCAGTGTATTCCAGCGGATGATGAATGACATTTTCCATGATCTACTAGATTGTTGTGTGGTCATTTATTTAGATGATATCCTTATTTATTCCACTGACCCAGCTCAGCATGTTCAAGATGTTTGTCAGGTCTTGCAGCGTCTCTGGGAAAACGGACTATATGCTAAGCTGGAAAAATGTGAGTTCGACATTAAGGAAGGTGAATTCCTGGGGCATATTATTTCTCCCTAGGGAATCCGCATGCACCCTAAGAAAGTAGAAGCTGTGTTGTCCTGGCGGCGACCGCAAAACCATAAGGATTTGCAACGGTTCCTCGGTTTCACCAACTACTATCGCCAGTTTATTCCTGCCTACGCCGACACTGTTGCACCTTTAAACTGTCTCCTTCGGCCTAAAGAGCTTTTCCGGTGGAGTCCAGAAGCAGAAGAGGCTTTCTCTACTTTGAAAACCCGCTTCACCTTGGAACCCTTGCTCCGTTATCCTGATCCACAATTACCCTTTATAGTGGAGGCTGATGCATCTAGCGTTGCTCTGGGAGCAGTGCTATCTCAACAGGATGATCCCTCCCAAACCCCGCGTCCCTGTGCTTATTACTCTCGACAGTTAAAACCTGCAGAGAAGAATTATACTATCTGGGAGCGTGAACTGCTGGCCATGAAGACGTCTTTTGATGTATGGAGGCATTACCTCGAGGGAGCTCGACACCCTGTTCAAGTATTGACTGATAATCGAAACCTTGAACATCTACAAACAGCCCGGTGATTGACTCAGCGACAAATCCGGTG
Source organism: Phrynocephalus guinanensis (assembly GCA_037367245.1). Classification (NCBI taxonomy): domain Eukaryota; kingdom Metazoa; phylum Chordata; class Lepidosauria; order Squamata; family Agamidae; genus Phrynocephalus; species Phrynocephalus guinanensis. The sequence goes on along the minus strand of CM074741.1, from coordinate 93,942,068 downwards.
GTCATTATTCTTTTCCCGGTTCGATTTCCGGATCAAGTACATTCCTGAGGCTCAGAACAAAAAAGCTGATACGTTATCCAGAAAACCTGAGTATGCAGTGCCTGTGAAAGAGACATTAGTGGTGCCCATCTTGCCTCCCTCTGTGTTCGCGGCCACGAATCCATGTCTCAGCTTGGCAGGAGAAATCCATGAATCTCAAGCTCGCAATTCATGGACTCAGCAACGTCTTCAGAAACTCCAGAATGGGAATCATGGAGAGTTTTCTACACAACAAGGGTTATTATTACATCGAGGGCAGTTATATGTTCCTGCTGGTCCTCTTCGTAACCAGGTGTTGCATCTCTCACATGACTCTTTACCTGCTGGACACTTTAGACTTTACAAAACCCTGCATCTTCTCACAAGGGAATTCTGGTGGCCACATGTCCGTGCTGATGTTGCCCAATATGTGGGTTCCTGTGAAGTTTGTCGGCGGGCAAAGGATGTTGTGACCAAACCCTCGGGTCTGTTGCATCCTTTGCCAACACCCTCTGGTCCTTGGAATGCTGTCTTCTTATATTTCATCACGGATCTTCCTCGCTCAAAAGGGTTTACTTGCATCCTGGTCTTCGTGGATTTGTTCACCAAAATGGCCCACTTTGTTCCTTGTCCTAAACCCCCTACCGCATCAGAAACAGCTCATCACTACTTGCAACACCTCTTCAGACTTCATGGTTTACCTGCACACCTCATTTCGGATCGTGGGCCACAATTCACCTCCCGCTTTTGGCAAGCAATGCATAAGGCACTAGGAACACATGTTCACCTGTCATCAGCTTACCACCCCCAGTCAGATGGCCAGACTGAGCGCACTAATGCCACCTTAGAACAATATTTACGCTGTTATACATGCTACCAACAAGATAACTGGGTGGATTTGTTACCTTTAGCTGAATTTGCATATAACAATGCTGTACATTCTTCCACTCACCAGACCCCATTCATGGCCAATTATGGTTATCATCCTCCGTATTTTCCAACTACCCTTCCTTCCACCTCTGTGCCAGCTGTGGATGCATACATTCAAGAACTCCATGGCATTCAGGAATTATTGCGAGAGCAACTTGACCATGCTAAGGAAGTATATAAGAAAGCAGCGGACAAGAAAAGACAGGAAGGGCCACAGCTAAATCCAGGCATGAAAGTTTGGCTATCTACTCGATACCTGAGACATCCTGGGCGATCCCGAAAACTAGATCCTCGGTTCATCGGTCTTTATCCCATCTTAGAACAAATCAATCCAGTTGCTTTTCGTCTGCAACTACCTGATTCCCTTCATATTCATCCAGTATTCCACCGATCCCTCTTGGTTCCAGTTGCAGACCCTGACCCCAACCGACCACCGACTCCTGAACCTCCTCCACCGATTTTAGTAGAAGGAGAAGAAGAATATGAAGTCCGTCAAATCTTGGATTCTCGAATACACCGTGGAGGATTGCAGTATTTGGTAGACTGGGAAGGTTATGGACCTGAAGATCGGTCATGGGAACCTCCATCCAACTTGCATGCTTCTGAGTTGGTTCAACAATTCCATGACAGTTACCCCGATAGGCCTGGCCCATCAGAAGAGGGGGACCATTGGGAGGGGGATAGTGCCAGGACCCTGCCTGTCACAGAACCTGTCTCTGAGGGGTTAAATGGTGAAGAGCTGCTGGAGGAGCCTTGCAGCTCAAGTCAGCAGGCAGCTGTTAATTGCTGGGAGTTGGATTCTGTTATTTATCTGGCACTTGATTGTTGGCAAAAGACTTGAACTTGCCCGGCTTTCCACTAAAGATCTTGGCAAAGAACTGAACCCTGTTTGTGTGTGTGCTCTGTGTGTGGGGCTTGACATAACTGGCAAGCCCCTCCAGAAGTTGTTGAAGCCCAGTACACAAAAGGCAGACCCCCCCTATATATGGAGGACAAAAGCCAAGGCAGACCACCACCACCCCACTCAAACACAGCCCAAGATGACAGAGGAAGAGCTACAGCAGTGCTATGATTTCATACACTGGCTTAACCTAGACATCAGTTCTCTCCAGAGGCCATTGAAGGGAAGCCTGCAGGGAGCAGACCCCATCTGGATATGCAGGGTCAACTCTAAAGCAGAACACTCCCACTCCAAAGCAGCCCAAAATGACATGCCAGGAGTTGCAGCAGTGGTGCAATTTCACACAAAGCTGGCAAAGGCCTAGTCAGCAGCCCCCTCCAGAAGTTGTTGAAGGGCAGCAGGCAAGAGGCAGACCCCCCTGTCCGTAATTCTGCTCCTTTCAACCTGTGATTTAATTAAAAGAAATAAACTGTAACACTTCAAGTTGTCTCTTTGATGGCGTTAAATTAGCAATGCATATTCCTGGATTCTTTTAAAATACCAAAACTTACAAATCAAAATGAGATATCTTTGAAGGCAAAAGTAAAATATGTGATGGTTTATTTCTAATCAAAATACAAAGTAAAATAGATCTAACAAAGATAAAAAGCGTAATCAAAATATAACAGACTTAAAATGTAAGCTTATTTAAGAACATAAGAACAGCCTTGCTGGAACAGGCCACAGCCCATCCAGTCCAGCATTCTGTCTCACCATTTGCTTCAGGATATTCCCAAGCAGATGTCTTCACGTGCTTAGAATTCCCCACAAATGGTATTGAGAAATATCCTGCCTTACAAGATGTATTTCTACTGGATGTAAATATGTAAGGGCCATGTTATGTGTAATCTATCTATCTATCTATCTATCTATCTATCACTATTGTCACAAGAATATTAGAACATAAGAATATAAGAACAGCCTTGCTGGAACAGGCCACAACCCATCCAGCATTCTGTCTCACACAGTGGCTCACCATTTGCTTCAGGGTATTCCCAAGCAGATGTCTTCACATACTTATGATTCCCTAGCACTGAGTTTGCTTTTTTCACTGCTGAGGCACACTGGTTTGACACCTTCATTGAGCTGTCCACCAGGACACCAAGGTCCCTTTCCTGGTGTGTTGCAGAGAGTTCAGAGCCCATCAGTTTATAAATGTAATTGGGTTTTTTTGCCCCAACATGCATCACTCTGCACTTATTAATGTTTAAGCTCATTTGCCACTGGTTTGCCCACTGCCCCAGGGTCAAGAGATCCCTCTGGAGCTCCTCACAATCTCTCTCAGTTTTTACTACCCAGTAGAATTTAGTGTTGTTGGCAAATTTGGCTACCTTACTATTTACTCGTACTTCTAGATCATTTATGAACAGGTTGAAAAGCAGGGGTCCCAGTACTGAACCCTGGGGTACCCCACTCTTTACCTCCCTCCACGTAGAGAAGTTCATTTAGTGCTACTCTCTGTTTCCTATCCGTGAGCCAGTTGCTGATCCAGGACAAGACCTGTCCCTTTATTCCATGACTGGCAAGTTTATTCAAGAGCCTTTGGTGCGGGACTTTGTCACAAGCCTTCTGAAAGATATATAACTTTTGCTCCGTTTTGTTATTCATTATTCATTTTGTTATGTAACAAAATGAATAACGTACCGCAGGCCAGAAACACAACCAAATGAAACAAACTGAAAAAATGGTTCGTTTTAGTTCATTTTGTTAATGGCAGCGAAAACATATCTCATTGCCTAAGTCGCTAGGCAATGAGATATGAAAGATTTATGGCTTTCAAAGAAGCCTGGATGCTTCCTTCCTTTATCTTGTCAGGAGGCACAATAAAACAGATCCCAGTGTTTTGCTTTGGACATTGCTTCAGAGTAAGTCAAAATGTCTTGCTGTGGGCCGGGACAAGGGTCCAAGAATCCAAATCGTTCCTGCTGGCACCATCTCCGAAGCCAGTTGTTCACCTCCACTATAGTTCTTTCCCTTCGTGAGCCACGTCCTTGTACAGGGAGGAGAGACGAAATTACCACCTGCCCACCCAGGTCCTTCAGCTTCCTACCCATCTCTTCATATGCCTTTGTGATATCTGGAAAGCTGCATTTTGAAGTATCATTAGTTCCTACATGGACCAAAAGAAATGGGTTAGAATCAGTGGGCTTGATGAGTCTTGTCAGGCTCTCTGTTACATCCCGAATCTTGGTTCCAGGCAGACAGCAGACCTCTTGATTCATTTTGTCAGGCCTGCAGATGACTGCTTCTGTTCCTCTAAACAAGGAGTCTCCAATGACGACCACTCGCCTCCTTCAAGGCTTGGTAGGTGCCCCTTTTTGTACTGTTGGATTCCTCTGTGCAGGGTCTTCAAGCTGCAGTTGCTGTTCTAGCTGCAGTTCCTTTTCCTGGCTGATAAAGGAGAGAGGTTGGAATGTCTTCCAACACTATGATTCTATGATTCTGCCAGTCCCTATAACAGGCTCCCTTCCTAGGCCTTTGTAACCTATGCAAAATAATATATAGATCTAATCTTGGCATATGACTAAATGTAAAAACTGAGCCAATCTGCCCTCACCACTGTGAGGGGGAAAAAAACTATGTCATTTTAAAAAGTCCTGCTCAAACTTCTTCCCTCACATTGGAATGCAAAAAATAGGGGCGGTGTCACAGGATACCCTCCCACAACTGTTCTCTAAGTCGCTAGGCAATGAGATATGAAAGATTTATGGCTTTCAAAGAAGCCTGGATGCTTCTTTCCTTTATCTTGTCAGGAGGCACAATAAAACAGATCCTAGTGTTTTGCTTTGGACATTGCTTCAGAGTAAGTCAAAATGTCTTGCTGTGGGCCGGGACAAGGGTAAATCAACGTTACCAACCATATGAGGGAGCAAATCACACTGCTGCCACCATGGAAAGGAACTGGGAAACTGAGGTGCTACAACTCTCAGCCCTGTGAACAATTTCTGTTCCTTTCCCACCAGCCTGAGCTCAATAAACCTGTTCACACATTTGTGTCTTCTTTTAAAATTCTGACTCACCTTAATCAAAAACACAGAAGCAATTGTGAGTGGGTTCAGGATCTTCTTGGTGAGAGTTTATTGATTCTATTGTATGTAAAGACGGAGGCGACGGTTCCTTCAATAAACTTTTATTCATAGAACTAATAACAAATGGATTCTTGCTTTCTGACTCTTGAAATTCAGTTTGAACATCAAACACAACAGGCGCTTCTCACGAACTCAAATGAATATCAATGGTTTACAATATCGGGGGTTCCCATATGTCCTGAAAGATCCCGGTATGAACTCTGGGGAACTCCTCCCATGGCACGGAGTTCCACAACATGGGTGCCTCGCCCATCGGGGAGTCTCTCGCTGCTCCCGGAGGGGATAGTTCGCCCTCTGAGGTGATGGGTTGCTCCTACTCCATACTGGGGATACCATTACCCTCCACCCCAGGGGTTCAACTGCCCCAACTGTCACTGCGTTGTCCGTTTGTATCCCCACCTCGCACGTTTCCCTGATTGGTTCCTTCTCCCTCCAACTATCCTCCTCAGAATCCTTGTCTCCTCCAATGGATGCCCACATCCCTTCCACCACTTCTGCTGTGGTCATCCCTCCCCCCCCCGATGCCCGCACACTCTCCTTCTTTTCTCTTTGTGACTTCTCTTTTGCCCTCTTCTTTCCCTGCTTGCTCTTCCGCTGGTCCCTTCCTTTCCATTGATATGTGCCCTTTGGACGGCACACTCCTCGCACTCTCACAGCAATCTTAAGTAATATAATGATTTTTATTTAAATACAAAGAATAAGGAAAAGTAAGCAACAACGTTAAAAATATTAAAAGAATTTAGAGATCTTATACATACCACAAAAAGTTACATTAAAATAACAAAGAACTATTCAACTCTTATTAATTCTAACAAACTGATATCTGGAATCCATTTCTAAAATCTATTAAGCTACATAAAAACACATTGCTAGCTTAATGATGGCTTCCCCCCCCCCAGCCTACTCCCACTTTCTCAATCCTTTTTTAAGTATCACACAATGAATGTCCATTAATCTGCATATTCAAACATTTCTGTATTTCTTGACATGCCTTCTTTTCTCATGGAGCTCTTCTGCTCCTCAACTTGTGTTTTCCTGAATTCTCTCTGCCAGCCTCATCCGATAAGCAATAAGCGAGTAGCAGCTGCAAGATTCCTGAAAAACAACTCTTTGCTCTTTGAATGGAGGGCTAGTACATATCTCATTTACCTCTAATTTCCTTACAGAAACCTCCACCAGGCACCCCTAATTTTCCCAAAGGGACCAAGTCCCATCAATTTGTCAGCTCTGCTAGAGGGGCAGTAGAACTACCCAGACCAGAAAGCAGCTAAGTAACTTGGTGATGGGTTTATTTTTGGTTTTAGGATCCTGGTTGAGGGGCAGTGAATAGCTACAGTACATCAGTCAAGAATCTGAAAACAGTTCAGGGAATGGAAGAGGTAATTAGGGCTAAGATTGCTAAGGAAGTTAAGGAATGGAGTGCACTGGGACTGTTTGCAGCCCCTCTGACTGAACATTTTAGAGTTTTTCCCCTAGGAGTGGTGCCAAGGAAGGTACCTAGTGAATTTAGATTAATTCACTATTTGTTTTATCCTGAGGGTGGAAAAGTCAATGACATAATCCTGCTAGAGATTTGTAGTGTGAAATACATTTCCTTTGATGCAGCAGTGCACATCGTAAAGAATTGTGGGACTAGCACACTGCAAGGTAAGTGTGACATTAAGTCGGCTTTCTGGTTGCTGCTGGTTCACCCTGCAGACTTTGAGTTGCTAGGTTTTGCTTTTGAAGGTAATTTTTACATGGATAGGGCTTTGCCCATGGGCTGTGCCATTTCATGTGAAGCATTTGAGTTCTTCAGTACATTTTTAGAGTGGGAACTCAAACAGAAGGATGATTCTAATAAGGTAGTTCATTATTTAGATGATTTTTTTTTGTCTATCGGAAGGTGAGCACAGGACAATGTGAACAGTTGATGTGCCACTCCCATGAGGACAAAGGAACTTGGAATTCCTTTGGCTGATGAGAAGACAGAAGGACCTACCAGTGTCATGACCTTCTTAGGTATTGAGCTGGACACTGTAGATCAAGCTAGCTGTTTGCCAATTGAGAAGTTGGCAGATTTGAGGCAACATTTGTCAGATATGATGAATATAAAGAAGGAGATACTTAGAGAGTTACAAGAGTTGGTCAGGCGCTTAAACTTTGCTTGCAAGGTCACTGCACCTGGCAGAGCCTTCGTGAGGCAATTTTGTAGTGCTATGGCAGGTTTGAAAAAAAAATTCCATAGGCATTGTAAATTGGTTGAAATGAAGGAGGACTTGGCAGTGTGGTTAGTATTCCTGGAAGACTTTAATGGTCTATCATTTTGGAGGACAGATTTGCTGTTAGGTGCTGAGCTGCAAGTGCACACTGATGCATCAGGGACTTTAGTTTTTGGATTTTTTTTCAGAATAGATGGTGTGCTGGGCAATGGCCTCAGGAATGGATTGAGTCAGGTGTACAGAAATAAGCATGACGGGACATAATGTGAATTGTTAAGCTGAATATTAAGTGTAAATTTCAGCCTTGTATTAGACCTTATTTATTTATTAATTATTTTAGGGCATTGCATACTAAGACAACTAGATAAAAAGATAGTTTCTTTCCAAGTGCTATCAAACTGTTGAATTATTAATTTTTACTTCTCTTTTTCCTTTTCAATAATAGGTTATATTGTATTGTTGTACTGTGTTTTTATTGTTGACTATCTGCTTCTTATATTTCCTTTTATATCGAGAGCATATTTTACCAAAACAAATTCTGGGTTTGTCCAACCACACTTGGCCAATAAAAGTATTCTGGTTCTGATTTATATACCGCCCCATCTTCCGAGATGGAAAGGTATGTAGAGGAACAGACATAACCAGAATAATACCATGCTAGCAGTGCAGAATATGGTTAGCTACCATTGGTCAATTATGTCATGTGACATCTGGAAGCTTTGAGAAGAAGACAAGAAAACAGAAAGAAGCCATTATTATGCTGATGATTATGTCCATGATTATACTTAGGATTGTTTCGAGCAATTGAGCTCACTGTAGTTAGGTAGAGTAGGAAAAGTTAGCTTAGGAGAAATCTTGAATGTAATCAATCAGTCAGTATGACTTAGAATTTATTATTTTTAGGGAATAAAACTACAATTGAGATTTGTTAAGGTTTTGATATTTTTGATATTTTTTGAATTCTTATTTTTGTATCTTAAGAATAGTATCTTAAGAATAGAAAATAAAAAACAATTTCCAAAAAGTAATGTGGCCTCTTGTTTTGAAAAGAACTCAGGAGATGTTTTGGAATATTTTGCCTTAGAGAAAAGGAATTCTCTTTACTTTTGAACTCGGCCAGTGCTAAGCCCTTTTGATTTACCATGCGAGGGATCTAACCTTTCTGAAATTGTTCCTCATAGTTGAACCATTATGGCTGTGGGCCCACATTTGGGCCAATTCAGCTGTAGTTTTTTGGTGTGGTAACCAGGCAATGGTTAAGATAATAAATTCCCTTTCATCTAGGTCCTTTAGGGTCATGAAGCTTGTTAGGGCATTTACCTTGAGGTGTTTAAAATTCAATATAGTTTTTCATGTGAAGCATTTGCCAGGAGTTCACAACGAGATTGCTGTCACCCTGTCCTGCCAATAGGTGGATTGGTTCAGGGTGTTGGTGCCTTGGGTCCAGACAGACCAGGAAGTACTGCCAGACAAGGTATGGAGCCTTGAAGAGTGGATGTCATTAGAGCAATGAGACTGGCATTGGCCCCAGGTACTAGAAGTACTTATGCAGCAGCATGTACAGACTACCAGCAGTCCTGTGTGGGAGAGAATATCACAGCCTGGCCAGCACAAGTGTATCATTTAGAGCAATATGCAGCATATTTAAAAGGATTACGACCCAGGTCAATACAAGACAAGCTCTCTGCACTGGCTTTTTACACCAGGGTGCAGGGCTTTCTGCACCCTTCAAACAAAGAACCCCAAAGCTGCAAAAACCCATACAAGTAGGAGGATGACAACCCTTATTTGACAAGACCTCCACAAAAATATCAAAGTGCACCTATCTCCCCCAAACCTATTTGTTCGCCCAGCCAGATAGCGGTAAGGGATGTAAGGATGGTTGTAAGGATGTAAGCATGGATGTAAGTGTGTGTATATTTATGTTTTTGTGTGCACATATGCATATGCATGTATATGAAAATAGATACTCATGTGACATGCCTAATACTTCAGCTGAAACTAAATAGCATTAGCAATCTGATTGCTCTCTGTGGCATTCTTTCTGTACATTGGAATCATCAGCAAGAAAACCAGGAATGCTTGGGAACAATGCCATTAGGACAATGATCTTTGACTGATATGTTTAGATTTATTTGAAAACAAAGGTCATGTGCTGATCTTAGTAGCACAAAACAATATTGTTTATTGGCCATATCATTTAGAACTGAAGTAGCGTAGAATGATGAGACCCCCTAGGGGTAGTGCTGACAGCCATACTTCATGCAATGGCTGAAGCATGGTATTATTCTGGTCTATAAAATGATACAATATATAGCCTTCAAAAAGTACACTACAAATGTATCTGTGTCACATCATTGAACTACCAGCATGATGAAATTACCAGACATGCACCTCAGAAAAATGTGGCTCACTAAAAAGAATTTCAACATTTTTTCTTCAGTTTCAAAACATTTTTGAAAGTATTTTATCTACTAGCATAATTGAACAAGAATGCCCAAAATATGGCAAATACGTTTTGACATAGCAGGGATGTATGTTTTGATTATTGTGCCCTTGATGACTAACAGCACAACATGTGAATTGAAACTTGAAAAACATTATGTACCTGATAGCATTCCCGTGATGATTGCAGTCCTTGATCTGGACATTTGTAATATCTGATATGGGATGACCAATTCATGCATTTACAGTAAATCATTGCTTTGGCAATCATCAAATAATAAACATTTGTGTGTGAAGAACCAGCCCCAAATCCATATGAATCAAGGTTTAAAAAATCAAGTAGCATATATGCATGTGTAAGCAACCCTTGGGCACTAATAAAACTCCAGATCAACAGAAGGCCTAAGAAAAGAAAAGCAATGATAAAAGCTCTCTGGAGAAATCAGCAATTTTTAAGTAACATCCAAAATAATGAGAGAATAAATCAGTGAGATGTGAATGCCTGAGCCCTATACCAATAACAGACATTGTAAATTGACAGGCTGTATCTCCTAAAAACATCTTAGGACCAGAAAGATGTCTCTCTGTCCTATAAGTGAGCCTTGCTGGGAAGGCAGACAATAATTTGGCAGGGCTCCAGACTAGAGATGGTCATGAAATGAACTTTTTTGTTTCCGTTATTCGTTATTCGTTCCATTATGTTGTCCCAGACCTCTGTTTCTTGAAATAAGAGGTATAAGGAATATGCAATAATTAGACTTGACCTTCTGAACTGAGGACATGTTCAAGTGTTGGTTCTGATAATTTAAACATAAACTTTAATTACTCTTAAAACTATTAGCTCAAATTACATTAAGAATCAACAGCCACACTGAAAAAAGAAGCACATCTAAAATGTTACCCCATTGGATATGCTGGACATCAGAAGTACTAAACACTGTGATAATGTTCCCCTTCATTTAAAAAGGCTAAAGAAGAAGTTAGGTTAAAAGTCCCTCTTTCAGTAAAAAGGCTAAAGAAGAACTGCCTAGCACTGACCTTTTTCAAGGACAATGGGAGGAATGATTGGCTAGTGATAGTAGATGCCTTCCAGCATTCAATTCATAGTCTTGCACAGCTATCTTTAAATTCAGCATAGTTTGCTCAGGAGGGAATTTCCCAGGAGACTTTGTCTAGAGACAAAAGAATTTTTCATGGATGCAGAAATGTGATTGCTGTCACTTTTCATTTATTTCTTTACAAAACATATCAGAACTGATAGTGCCTTGTAGCAAGGTCTTACTATCCTCATTTTTAACCAGGGTAACACAGTTCTCCACCCCCAAGTCCCAGTTTTGTCCTTTATATGAACAAAAGTTGGCACCTTTTGTGCTGTCGTGTAAATATCTAGATGGGGTTTTCTTCATTATGAGCTTCTCCTTCCCTTCTCAAAAAGCAAAGCATAGCAAAAGCAAAAATCACTCCATTAAAACTAGGATCTGAGCTTCCTTCTTTTTGCTACTACAGCATAACCAAAACTTGAAGTCTGGGTTAAAAGACATTTTATAAAAGACATTTTTTCATTAGAACTGGAGCTCCATTTGTACCTCCTTGTGCAAGACTTCTCAGATGCTGATATAACAGTGAGCTGGCACTCCTGGCTGTGTCCAATCATTGCTGTGCCTCCCTGGAAATGCAAACATGCCAAGGCAGATGATTAGTGAATTTATTTTCCTTGCGACTTCTATGGCCTTGGGCAAACCATTGTCCCAGAGAATTATCAGAAGGGACTGGTAAGCTACTTGGGGGTACTCTACCTAGCAAATTCAAGGAGAGTTACCTGCTTTATGTGGGGCTGCATTTTGAAGGTGTTCAAAAACTTTACCAGCTCACAGAATACTGCCGCTCAGTTCCTCACTGGAGCTGGTTACAGGGGGAATCAAATTTCCTTGTTTTAAGTATCAGCTTCACTGATTACTGGTCCATTTCTGAGCACTGTTCAAAGTACTGCTTTTGAAGTGAGAAAACTTCCCAAATTGTAAAATCTTTGGAAAAGGTCTTCCTTTTAGTCTTGCTGCTTTCATAAACATGCTTGCCATGTACGTGAGAGAAGGTCTGCTCTCAGGCTGCAAAACTTCACTCTGTAGGAAACCAAACTGGATCCTCCTTGCTGTCCTTCTGGGGGCAGATAGGTTTTTAATAACTAAATTGCTGCTATGGATGAGATTTGAAGGGGGAGTTGCCTTTTGTACCTTTTAAAAATGTATTTTAAAGGGGATTATTTAGCATTTTAAAATGCTTAATATGTTTGATTGTTTTGTATAATGTATATGAAGATTCTCAGTAATCTGGGTGAGTTTATTTGACAACTGGACTTCTTTTCTTGAGAGATTGAAATGTTTCACTACTCTTCCAAGCAGCTTGGAAAGTTAGTGGTAAGTCCTCCATTTTATAGTTCACCTTGATTTCACACACACCCTAGTCTGGATAGGTCTATAAGTCGGACAAGGCCTGAATAGGCTCATTAGGTGCCAGTCACCTTCCAGGACAACTGGGTGTAACCGGTGTGTTTTGCTAGGGAGGGAAAGAAGGAGGTGGTGGTGATGGCGGCAGCCGGTTGAGCGAAGGCTGAACGTGTTCAAGCCTTTTCTCTGGCCGCCAAAAGAAGGTGGTTGGGGAGGGGAGAGTTGAGTGGCAAGAAGCGCCCAACTTACCAAAGAGGCAGAGAGATGCGCTTGGGACTAGCGGAGCTCAGCTGTTGTCTTTTAATACTGTAATGTTGTCTATAAATGCTGTAAGATGTTCCTCAATTCCTTGTTCTCAAATACTTGAACATTTCTTAATTGCACTGGACTGTATGTATCCCTCATTACTGTAAGCCACCTAGGGTCTTTTTCCATGGAGAAAGGAGGGGTAAAAATACTCTAAAATAAATAAATAAATAAAATAATATGTGTACGACCTCATTTTTGAATGAGTGTCCTTTGTCCTTCAAATGGAGGTACACTGCTGATTCTGGTCCTGAGCTGTTGCCCCTCCTATGTTGCACCATCTTCCTGTTTAATGTCTATTTAGTTTTTCCAGACTAGAGGTCTGCACACTCCTCACAGCATTGGGCCGCAAATACTATAGTGCTCATTTTGAGTTTTCAGTGTCAGGTCCTTTGGGTGGATGAATCCCTGCCTTAGTATGTTCATAGACTCATAGAATCATAGAGTTGGAAGAGATCTCAAGGGCCATCCAGCCTCTGCTTTAAAACTTCCACCACCCTTTGAGGCAGCATATTCCAATGCCAAACAGCTCTAACTGTCATGAAGTTCTTCCTAATGTTCAAATGGAATCTCTTTTCCTGTACTTTGAAACCATTGCCCCGAGTCCTAGTCCCTGAAGCCATGGAAAACAAACCTGTTCCTTCTTCAATATGACATCCTTTCAAATATTTAAGCATAGCTATCATATCCTCCCTCAGCCTTCTTTTTGAAAGGCTAAACATTCCCAGTTCCCTAAGCCGTTCCTCATATGACTTTTCTTCCAGACCTTCAACCATCCTGGTCGCCCTCCTCTGTACCTGCTCAAGGTTGTCAACATCCTTTTTAAGTTGAGGCTCACAGAACTGGACACGGTACTCCAGGTGGGGTCCTAATCTTTTCCCCTTTAGATATGTTTCTATCAAGAAGTGGGTCGTGCACTGCATTGAAGTCACCAAAAAAATTTTAATTGGTGATTTTCAAACTGTAAACGTTTCTGGGCCAGTTCTTCAAAAAAGACTTGTCTTTTATGATTATCATTCGGAGCATATATACCGACAATAATTTTATTCTTTGTTTGTACATTTGCTTGTACAAAGATCCATCTACCAAACGGATCTTTTCCCAAGAGTGTTTGTTCTAATTCTGGTTTAATATATAAGGCTACCCCATTTTTTCTTTTCTTTGTTCGAAGCAGATAATAAAATTCCCAGTTTATTTTGTAGTAGATATTTCTTATGTTTTTCTAATATGTGAGTTTCTTGCAAGCAGAGCATATCACAGTTTTCTGTGAGTACACACAGAGTAAAAAGTTTCTTACTTTTATGAGGAGAATTTAGCCCATTTTAACATTCCACGTTAAAATATTTTGAGCCATCTTTGATTTACTTCCAATGTCTTCTCTCAGATTTGGGTCTGAGTTGCCTTTTGGGCTTGGCACCTCCAACTGCACCGTCTTGTCTGAGAGGCCCCTGTTTGGAGGCCTGCTGGGTCAGGGTATCGTCTTTGGTGACAGCTTGGGTACCAGTAGTGCTCTCATCTTCAGAGGGGGATGAATAATGAAGATGATGGACTGTATCCCAGCTTCCCAGCATTCTTCTCTGCAAAGGCTTTAGCTTTCTTAAAGGAGTCCAGTCTCAGTGTTTTCCTTTCCCATTGGAAAATTAGACCCTCTGGGTAAATCCACCTGTACCTTATGTTGAGCTTGAGGAGAAGTCTAGTCAAAAAGGCATTATCTTTCCATAGTTGACGAACCGCCCAACGGACATCTTTCAAAATTCTCACTTTGGTTTCCTTGACTTTCACCTCTTGGTCTTGTACAGCTTTCAGAATGGAATCCCATGTGTATCGCCTTAGTAGCTTTACTATTACATCTGATGGAAGGTTGCTGTTTCTTGTAATGGCTGTAGGCTGGCGATATATCACATCCACTTCTTGAAGGAATTCTTCCACAGGAACTTCCAACATGGTGGCAAGACATCCACCAACCAGATTGTAAAGATTCTCATACTTACTGAAGGGTAAATCCTGTATTCTTAAAATTTTAGATGAGAATTCAATTTCCTGCATGAGAACTTGTTTGTTCACGGCTTCCGTCATGGATTCAACTTCTTCCAGACAGTAATCCGTATCACCCATATTATCTTCCACCACTTGAAGCCTCTTCTTAAATGAATCCATCTTGGCATCTGCTTTGGAAAATCCTTCCCTCATTTCTCTTCTCAGATTAGCAAAGCATCTGGCCTGGTCAGATATCAACTTTGTTTGGTCGATGCTCAACTGTTTTAGCATATCCATAACCTGGCTTGCTTGGCTTGCCTGGCTTGCTGCCCGAGACATAATTGGAGATGATAGATGAACCAATGTTGAGGATGTGCAGATCGCAGAGCCCTTCTTTGGGTTGGGGGTCGATAGATTTTGTGAAGCTTTAGTCATAGCTCATAGCTCATAGCTCATTTCAGAAAAAGCAAATGCAGAGTGTGGAGAGGTCCAGCAGATGGCAAAATTGGCACAGTTTTGGGCTGTCTATAGCTCGGAATAGCAGACTGCTGTTCTCTCATGAACGCAATCACTTTGGAAAATGAAACTAATTTTTTTTAGCCTTTATTCCTCTGTTCTGACTTCCATCAGCAGATATACAGCCCCTCTCCTGATAGGCAGAGCCAGGGAATGCAAATGGCAGGATGTAGTGTGAGAGGAACAGTTCAGTATAAGGTAAGAGGCTTTGCTTGAAAAATACATAATAAAAGCAGGCCGGTGAAAAAGGTCGATTTACACTGTTCGGGACTGTGGGACTTAATGGCCATCTGGCACTTCCGGAGCTCCTGTGCTTTCTAGATGATCTTCGTGGGCTACAAAACCCTCTGGGGGGAGGGGAGCCACACCCAGACCTCAGCCTTGGAACAAGCTGGGATTCTTCTGCTCCCAACGAGAGTTTGAAGGTAGCAAAACACTCCTCTGGAGCTCAGGAATTCATAACGCCAGCTGCAGGCTGTCAGCAAGCATCTATGTCGATCACTGCTATCTTGTCCCTCTGATAGGATGATTTTTACTGCTTCAAGAAATTGGATATAGGTCTTCTAGGATTGGATAAATATCCAATATAATTTCATACAACATTACACCAAACTATATTATTTTATATCTTGTAGAATGGTCAGACCACTGCCATGAGGTGGCACATTACTGGTTGGTATTCATAACCAGAATTGGACTACAGAGTGACTTTACATAATGTTGGATTTCAGACTCACTAACAACTATCATGTTTGGGTAACCATGGTCCACTACTGATAAATGGCAGGATTTTGCTATCACCTGACTCACTCGGGAATCGGGACCTTTGTCCTTTAACTTTTCTTCTTCAGAATGGCAACTTTAAAATTCTGTGAAAAGTGTCTTGGTAGATTGAAATGTTCCAGAACAGGTTTTTTTTTTGTATTGGTGATCTGTATGTCTATTTTATGTCCATTCAATCTTTTGTACAGAGATAATCTCAATTGTCCAATTTTCAAGTGCAAAGGAACATTGTTGTCAAAGTTCACATGAGGTTGAATGTGACTTTGTTGGTTCCTGTAATTGTGTTGTCAAAGTTCTGCCACAGCCTTGTAGACTGTTAACAGATAGTTAAACATGGAAGGTAGAAAAGATTTCTTTATTGATCAGGCATTCTCTTATGACTCACAGTTGTGTTGAGCAGAGATTCTTTTGTCAGCTAGCAACCATTCTTCATGTGCATTTTGTGAAATCAAGGCGATTCTGTCCCATTGTTACCAGAGTCCAAAGAGTCTGAGCTGTGGCATGTTTCTTGCCATGGAATCAAACAAAAGAAAAACCCATGTGGTCTCAGCTCCCTGATATGCAACAGATCCTTGCCAATCAGGGACTGTGGTGCAATCACATGTCCTAAAACTACAATTCCCAGAATTCCTGAATTTAAAGCATTCCCTATTTCTACTGCTGGGGGCAGAACACTCCCTGCCTGGGATTATTAATTCCAATTACCCAAAGACTACATAAACAATACAGCATAAAGAATGTTAATGAGGTGGGTTCAAGGCATGCAAAGTCAACTATCTAAAGACTACATAAACTATTATAGCATAAACCAACATTAAAAGTGGTACTATGTAAATGAGGTGGCATAAACAGACGCTAATAAGGGAGACTACATAAATGATGTAGCATAAACAAACACTAATGAGGTGAGTTCAAGGTATGCAAGTTTCAGGTATAGTCAGTAAGGTTGGTTGACATTGACAGCAGAGCTGGATTGTTGATTGGCCTTGTGCAGAACGTATTGGAAAAAGCCTGCTGCTCTTGACACTATCTTGTGATCTCACAACCTGAGCTTCTGCCTTCTGCAATAGTCCATGGGCTCTGGGCAGGACCTGGTGGACATGTCCCATGGGCCACAAGTCCAGGTGTGTCTCCCTTTGTGGTGCCAATGTGAATGTGACTCTCCCCGCCTTGGACTCAGACGTGGCAAAGTCGACAGAAGTGACACACTCCCTACCATGGACTTGGGCATATCCTACTGCTGTGATAGCCTTAACCGATAAATCTAAGAGAATGTGCATTTCCGTCTTCAATGTGGTGGTACGGAAGATGGGAACATACGAGTGTTACAGGTAGCTGTTTTGAAGAGAGCTCAGGGAGTTGTACCAGATCTTTCACTCTTGTTTCTATTCTGGTGGGAGCAGGGTACTTCTGCTTGGTTAGGTGTCAACCTTTTTCAAGGTTCAACACTAAGTCCACTACTTCTCTTCAAACAGCAACCACTTTTTGTTTTGATTCGCCTTCTGCCCTCCCCCGGTCATGTGGTCATCGAAGCGATTCAGCATTCCGCACTTGGTGTTTTCTCATGAACTGGTTTCTCTGTCCGCACTTTGCTATACTGCTTTTTGTTCTGATTTTGTCCATCATTTCCCCATCATCTGCTTCTATTTCAGATTTTTTTTTTGGGGGGGGGTAACGTCATGCCATTGTTCTTCCATTCAAGTAATGTAGCTAATTTTCCGCTTTTCCAATAGCAGGAAAAGGCATACAGAGCGGGGAAACATACAGACCTGGGAAAAACAGTGCATGGTGTCTGCAGTTTCAGCCAAATCGCTTCAAAAAGCGGTCTAGAAATTGGTTTTAAAAAACACCACCCTTGGTAGCTGTCTCAAGAAAAACCGACACAGCAGCCAAAAAGGGGCATGTCCAAGGGGACTCCACATAAAAAGCGATTGGAAATGTGATAGGTGATTTTTAAGGCGATTTGACTTTAAGCAAAAGGCGATTCAAAACCTAAGTGTGGTAGGGCTCTAAATTGTGCCCAGAATCCAATGGGAGGTTGGCTTCAGTTAGCTGATAGCAATTTTCTCCTGGGTCTCTTTGACCGATGTCCAATGGGCTATGAGGGGGGCCCTCCTCCGTGCTTCCCTGGATTGGACAGTTGTTCTCTAAGAGCCCTGAAAAGAGGGGGGGTTGCTAGTTAACTGGCCTGAATTGGATCAAGAGGGCAGATGACTTAGTGAGAGAACTCCTCTTGGAACTCTTTAGCAAAGAAGTGGCTTGTTTTAGCTGGTTTGGCCTTGAACGGGATTCAAGCATGCAGGAGCTTGATGTGAAACCAGGCAACTGATGTGGGGCCTTCAGAACACATTCCAGTAGCTTGCATACAACAGATAGGGCAGGCAGACTCAAGAAACAGGCTCAGCGATCCTAGAAACGCAATTGGCCTGCATGGTGCAGAGAGCTGAATTGAATAACAAAGTTACTACAGCCAGTGTAGGTTAACAGAGCAGAGGCTTGTCTCCTTTGTTGTGTTCAAGATACACTGCAATATATCGGGAGGTGAGCATGCAAGCAGGAGTTCCTTTCGCAGGGAGCTGAGTAGCAAGGCAACTCCGTCTGGCTGTTCTGTTGCTATTGATCCCTTTATATCGTCTGGCTGAAGACAAAGGCACGATGCATAAGACAAAGGAAGGCAGCTCTCAACAAAGGCTCTCTTCATTGCTATTGCAGCCAGCCATGTGGCTCTGTAAGACTGAGCCAATTCAAAATACCTCGTGTTTAGAAGCAGAGCCAGGTGAGGGCAGAGAGCTGGGGGCGGGCAGGGGGGGGGGGAAATACTCCGGTGTTCGGATCAGCGGGTGAGGTGAAGCAGGAGATGCCTCGGAATGCAAATTCAAGCCCCCATTAAAGCCTCCCTCTCATTTCCTTGCAGATTAAGTTGGATAGGGTAGGGACGATCATCACAGCTTGATTTCACTTTTCTGCCACAGCCTTGGAGACTGTTAACAAACAGTTAAACAAACATGGAAGGTTAAAGAGATCACTTTATTGATCAGGCATTCTCTTATGACTCACAGTTGGGTTGAGCAGAGATTCTTCTGTCAGGTAGCAACCATTCTTCACGTGTATATTTTGTGAAATCAAGGTGATTCTGTCCCACTGTTACCAGAGTCTGAGGAATCTGAGCTATGGCGTGTTTCTTGCCATGGAGTCAAACAAAGGAAACACCTGTATGGTCCCAGCTACCCATCATACAACAGACCCTTGCCAATCAGGGACCATGGTGTGGTCACATGTCCTAAAACTACAATTCCCAGAATTCCTGAATTTAAAGGATTCCCTATTTCTACTGCTGGGGGCAGAACAGTAAATGTAAAGGCAATACTGGAGTCCAGGATTGAAGTAAGGTTTAGTTTCTCTCTTTGTATCAGTGTTCTGTAATCCTTTGAGTGTGAATAGTTGCCTGAGATTGAAGGAGGTGTGAAGTATTCTTGTCAAGGATGGGTTGGAGATCATTTATGATGTATGTGAGTGGTCTCAGTTAGGGGCTGAAAATGATAACTAGTGGTGTTTAGTCATTTTCTTTTATGTATTTTGTGGTTGGTTGCTTATGTTTTGCTTTTGACTTGCCTGGTTAACTTGTTTCAACTGTGTTGGATAGGTGTTATAGTCTGAGAAATGTTTTTTTTTGTAAACCTAAGAGTCTGGAGACTCTATCTTGTGGGTATAAGCAGATGCAATTGTACCTGAGGGTTTGGCTGCAAATGACAGATAATTGTGTTGTGTTCATTGAATCAGAGAATCAAAGAGTTGGAAGAGACCTCAAGGGCCATCCAGTCCAACCCCCTGCCATGCAAGAACCCTTCTCAAAGATACCCCAACAGATGGCCATCCAAAGCCTTGGCTTAAAAACCTCCAAACAAGGAGACTCCACCACCTTCTGTGGCTGCATATTCCACTGTTGAACAGCTCTAAATGTTGTGGCATGGGGTTTAGTGATTTCAGCAGTGATTTCAGCTCTTAGACACAGCAGGCTGGAGACAGCTTCTAGTGCAGGGGTGGCAAACAAGTTCGACAAAAAGAGCAAAAATTTTAAACTGTGAGAGTCAGAGAGCCACACCACGCAGTGACCTGCCAAAACAGACAAACACTCACACAAAAGCATATGATTTTAACAATAATATATTAAACACATAATATAACATGCTCAGTCAGGTGTTCTTTGTTACCTTGTTGGAGTGATGATAATCTCAGTGGGATTTCTGGCATCTTTTGTTTTCAGTAATCTTCTGCAAATCAGGTTTGTATTCAGTTGTAGCCACTCGGAGCAGTTCCTTTACATGAGTGTCAGTCAGAATGGACCGGTGCTTTGATTTCACGTGTTTCAAAGTAGAAAACAGCTTCTCACAGACGTATGTTGACAAGAACATAGACAGCAGCTTGAGAGCGGCTCTTTTTACACACGGGTATTTTTCAGTTGGCACAGCTCTCCAAAACGTAACATGGCCTTCCTTCAAAAGAGATTTCAGTCTATCGTCCTCGCGTAGCTCAATCATTTCTAGTTCACTCGCTGCCTCATCAGTAACAAGTGGGGTTTTCAGGCAGTCAGTGTCAGCATTAAACGGGTCGATGAGAAAAGTGATCTGTGGTCTTTTTTGGTCCAAGTCCTCAAACCGGAAAGTAAACTTCTCTTGCAGTTGTGTAAGTTGTTTCACGTATCCAGCTATATCTATTTTAACACCGGTCTTCTGCAGGGTGCTGCGCAAAGAAGGAAAATGGGATAGATTGCTGTTTTGAATGTGTGCTTTAAAAAGCTTCAACTTGTTTACAAAGGAGAATACACTTTGTGTCAGCTTCCCCTGCAGGTCCACGTTTAGTTTATCCAAGTGTGAAAGCATGTCCACTAAAAATGCCAAATCCATAAGCCACTCGGGGTCTGAAAGCAGAGGATACGTTTTGTTCTTCTCTGCCATAAACAATTTTACTGTTTCCAAAAGCTCAAAAAAGCATGAAAGTACTTTGCCTCTTGAGAGCCATCTCACTGCGCTGTGCAGTGGCAGGTCACCGGGCAAGTCTGCGTCAAGTTCTGCAATGAGGTTCTTGAATTGCCGGTGATTAAGGGCGTGCGTACGGATGTAGTTCACAATCTCCATCACAGGCTTCATAACGTGATCTAAATTCAGTGTTTTGGACACAAGTTGCTCATGCAGTGGAAGTTCCAAAATTCAGGAAAGGCGTCACCACCTTTACAAAGACCCACAAGTCCATTTACTGAGCCAATCATTGACGGTGCTCCATCCATGACTATTGCGGTGAGTTTTTCAAAAGACATATTCGCTTTTTTAAAAACGGCAGTCATTGCCTCTTTTATGTCTGCATGCAGATCTGACTCAATCACATCATTTATGTCTGCTATTCTGGTTTCAACTGTGTGCCGTGACAGCTGGAGATCATTGATGGAATCTTTGAGTTTTTTATTGTCTGGAGCCAAGGTTTCAATTACATCCGCAAAACACTGTTTTAGAAACTCCCCCTCATTGTATGGTTTTTTAACACGGGCAATGTTCCACGCCACTTTATAGGATGCAAGGATCACAGTTTCTCCATGCTTGGTTAATTGCTGAAACATTTGAGACTGTCTTTTTACCTGGCTTTTCAAGCTGCTCAATTTTTGCTTGCGTAGTTCAGTACCTTTGGGTAATTCCTTGTCAATATTAGCATGGAGAGTTCTAAAATGACGCTGAAGATTTGAAGCCTTGAAATGTGATATCATAGTATTGCATATTAAACACAGCGCTTTCCCATTCCGTTCAATAAAGAAGAAAGCATCTTCCCATTCTTCCAAAAATGTCCTGTGTTCATCTTTATATTTTCGTTTAGCTTTGCATTTTGCCATTTTGAGTGAGGGTAAAAATCCTGCAGTGATGGTGAGGGTGTGCTGCGTCCTCCACACTAAGAACTAACGGCAAGATGTGACACAACATGTGACACACGGGTCCCCCTGCTCTCTGGCCCGTGCAGTTGTTTCCGGGGGATGGGAGACGTGATGACGCAGCCTGGGGGCGGGACTACGCGCTCGGAGATCTCTCCTCAGAGGTCCCTCCTCAGAAGCAGCATAACAAAATCCAAACTTGGCAAAGAGCCACAGTATACAAAATAATGATAAGAGGCAAAGAGCCGCATTCATTTTGGCCGGGAGCCGCATGCGGCTCGAGAGCCTCGTGTTCGCCACCCCTGTTCTAGTGTAACAGCTCTTTATTCAGGGAGAGAACAAGACTGGGGACTGTGGAGAGGGAGCCACATTTATAGGAACGAGGACAGGCTAGGGAAAGATACATTTTGGAGGGAACAATTACAACCAATCACAAAGCTGCCTTTTGGCAGAGACCAATAGAATTGAGGATCCAAATGCAGCAACTTGAAGAAACCAATAGGCCTGTTCCCTTTGGAACAGGAAGGCAGTTACTTCAACAAAAGCAAGTACAGATAATAGGAACACAGATCAATACACAACACTAAACATCAGGAAGGTCTTCCTAATGTTCAAATGGAATCTCTTTTCCTGTAATTTGAAACCTTTGCCATGAGTCCTAGTCTCTGAAGCCATGGAAAACAAGACAGTCCCCTGTTCGATATGACATCCTTTCAGATATTTAAACATGGCTATCATATCCCCTCTCAGCCTTATCTTTCTAAGACTAAATATTCCCAGATCCCTAAACTGGGAATATTCCTGACCTTTAACCATCCTGGTCACCCTCATCTGGACCCGCTTGAGGTTGTCAACGTCCTTTTTAAATTGAGGCACACAGAACTCAACACAGTATTCCAGGTGAGGAATGACTAGAGCAGAATAGAGTGGCACTATCACCTCCCTTGCTTCTGTTGATGCAACCAAGAATTCCATCACTACAATCTAAATCCAAATTATACCAGTTACTCAAAATGCAGTATAGATTTTGAAACTTTTCCAGATTTTTTAAAAATCAAACTTTTACTCTCCATCTCTAAACAGAACAGTCATAAAATGTAGACAAATATTTAATGTGTGAGTTTACAACTTAGATCTAAGAACTCAATTCTAACAACAAATTACAAAAGGAATTCAAATGTATATTGGAAGATAATGAAGTTCTATGCTGATATTAAAATCATGTGTTACCAGCTCAGTTATGAGCTCTTAGTAGTTGACATTATTCAAATGTTGAGTCATGGCAACTGGATGACTGAGAATCTTCACAGACAAGTAGCTGACATTGTCCCCCCCCCCATTAATATTAACAGAGTAGGATTACCTGACAGCAATGATGGCTGGAATAAAATAGCATATGTCATGATGCTCACACTTTCTACTTCAAGGAAATGTTTTTCACATGCTCTTGCTCTCCAGGTCATGTTCTATTTGCATGTGCCAGCAAGCCTTCGACCAGCTGAAAAGAGCTCTTACATTGAGACCTGTGTTGATTGCACTGGACTATGCCAGCCTGACATGAGTGGGACTTTGCACCCAGTTACTTTTATAAGTAAGAAACTACATTATTGATCATTGAAGAGGAATATCTTGCCAAGACGTGGGCTTTTCAAAAAATTAAAGCCATATTATTTGGGGATGAAAGTTTATCTTCTCTATACATCCACTTTTCTTTGCTTTGGCTAAATAGTATAAGAATGAACAATAACAAACTGTTGAGATGGGCATTACTACTGGTATTACAATACTTTAATTTTGTAATTAAAATGTAAAAGCAGTTCAGAATGTTGTGGCTGATGCATTTTCTAGGAGTTGAATTGATGATTAGTGAAAATGTAATTGTGTGCGCGCAAAATTTATCATTTCCAGGTAACGTATTATTTGTCATTTCAAGGTAAGGTATTATTCATGTAATAGAGTATTGTTTAATCTAAACAAAAAGGTGTTTAACAGAGTAAGTATATAAGTAAATGCAGTTTTATAGCTATGCATCTATTGCAGGGCTGTCCAACTTTGAACAGCTGGCAGCCTACCTGATGCTTCGGAATGTCTGCTGCGGTTGATTCTTGGAGCATGTGTGCGCATGCACGCATGCATAAATCACAGGGCTGAGGGCGGAGGCGGGGGCGCCAAGACCCCCGGGAGGTCTTGCTTTCCATGCCTGGCCCTGTTGCACACCAAATTCAAAAGGACCAAAGGAAGGCTTGGCCCTTTTGAATTTGGCACTGCATGAGCACCCTCTAGGCTTCTTCTTCTATCATGGCAGATGAGCCTGATCAGCAGCCCGAGTCCCCCCACACCCGCTGCAGGAAATAGGTCAGCTTGAGAGATATCTGGAGCACTTGGCTCAATTGCAAGAAGCTACACTTAGACAGAATGAATGTACAGTAGGACCCCTGTATCCACAGAAGATTGGTTTCTGGCTGCCCCGCGGATAATGAAATCCGTGGATAAGAGCAAGCTCTTATCCAAGGGTGCCAGGGGTGAAAGTAGTGGTATAGTCCACCAGCACCCAGGGGAACCTCTGTCATAGTGCTGTGCTACTTACACTACTTCTGCCAACCTTGCACCCAGCCACCGCCTTCTCCACCACCATGGAGCTTGTGGGCAGGTGGGCACTCCTCCTCTTCCTCCACCACCACCGAGCTTGTAGGCAGGCAGGCAGCTCCGGTAACTGCTGAAAGCTGTGGCGGTGGTGGCTCTATGCCTCATATGTAGCAACAGCAGCAAAAAGGAGCCACACACGTACCCTGCAGTTTCCTGTCCTCCTGGTTCAGGTCAGCTCTGCTGCAGTTCCCACCTCCTCAACAGTCACAGTGGCAGCACCTTCAATCACCTTCTCTACCTTCTCCCTTGGCCGAGGCATGGTGTGTGGAGGTGAGCGCTCCAGGAAGATGCATCTGTCCCCCCTTCCTCTCCCTCTTCCACTCATGTGTGCACACGCAGAGCCTTTCTCAGGTAACAAAGGAGCAGAGGCACATTTGGAAGCATGGGGAGCTTTTTAAGAAATGGCTGTCCCCCTCCTCCTTTTGGCTCCCTCCCTCCCTGACCGCCTGCATGAGCCCAGCCCTTGTTACCCCCACCCCAATGCTGCCTTCTCTGATTTCACTCACCCACCTGCTCACCCCCCACTCCTGCTGATGAGTTATTCGGAGTGAGTGGGCAGGAGCAGCTACCGAGGATCTTCTGGTTGGGCAGGCAGGAGCTCCACACCCATGCAGCCTCCTTCCTGCCACCGCTGCCAATCTTACAGGCCAGTGGGTGGATGGGAGCTCTGGAGCCATGTAGCCTCCTCCTCCTCCTCCTCCTCCTCCTCTGTCCCCAATTTTGCAGGTCCTTGCACCACCGATCGCCGTCTACAGATAACTGAATCCATGGATGGCGAATCAGCAGATACGGGTCCTACTGTAAAGCAAATAAAAAAAAGTAAGGTTTCAGCTGAATGATTCTACCTATTCACCACAGACCCAAATTTATTAATACAGAATAACACTCTCCACTTTGGAATAGGAATAGGAATCTTTATTGTCACTGCCCCCTTGCAGGAACAACGAAATTTTGTGGTTGCTATATTCAACTCATTTAAAACATTTCACATAGATTTAAAAACAGGTACAACACATAATAATATGACATATAAAATGACTAGAGATGGGCACGACTTAGCGGTATTCCCGTTTCCGTTTCCGTTACTCGGTTCCGTTACTCTACGGAAACGGTAACGGGAATTACTCCGCCAGACTTCGAGCTCAAACCGACGAACGAACAATTTTGGTCTGATTTGTCGTGCTCGTTCCTTGCATTGCGCGATGCCACGCGGCACAAAAAAAAGTTTTTAAAAGTTAAAAAAACCCGGTTCCCGGCCAAAAAGCAGGCGGAAAAATGCCTGACGTGCCTCAGGGCACCTACCAGAGGGGTTGTTTCTGGAGGTCCCCGGCCTCCCCCCCCATCCCCCGTCCTGGGCTGCTCTGGTGGGACTCGCCGCAGGCTCGCAGCCAGCAAAAAGCCCAGTCTTGCCGCCAGCCGCCGCAATTAAAGCGCAAGCAAGCGGCACGGACGGCACAGGAAAAAACTTTTAAACTCTCCCCCCACCCATTCCCGGGCCAAAAAAGCAGGCGGAAAAATGCCTGCTTGACTAAGGACGCAGGGCACCTACCGGAGGGGTGGTTTCTGGAGGGGGGGGTCCCACCTCCCCCCCGTCCTGGGCAGCCGGACTCGCCATACCATGCGGTGCGGGCGGGGATCCAAAATGGGGCGGCGAACGCAATATTGTTTTCGAAATCGTGGTCCAAAAACACACAAGCACAACAGAAACACGCGAAAATTTATAAACTGCCAGATTTTTCACAGTAGCAGTGGGTTTTTTCTTGCAACAAAATGTCTCTCCTCTCCTCCTCTGTCCTCCATTGATTTTATTTTATTTTATTTTATTTACACCTGCGCAATGATGGGCTGGCCGAGTGGCCAGCCATGTGGGAGTGGACGACCATGCAAATTTTTGGAGCCATCCCACCAATCGCATGGCCACTTGGCCATGGAGACTTCTGGGATGTGCCAAAAAGCCCCTTAAAACCTGCCCTAGCCCCCTAACCCTAACCCTAATCCTTGACTCCTTACCCATACGTCACAGACTGTCTTCTTAGTGGGTCAGAGAGGCACCCAGAGGTGCAACCCACTAGCCCACCGTAACCTTACCCGTCACTAGCCTAACCCTAGCCCTTGCACTAACCCACCTTAACCCTAAGCCAGATCTACTTCCATTGCACTACACGCAAGTACGATTCCCTTCTTTGTGAGACATGGCGGTGCGAGAGCCTTAGGCATCACTTCACCCTATGGCTCTGGGTTCACTCACTGGTCTCACTGTCTGCAACTGGTATGCATATCCATATGGCTATGCATGCCATTTTGCAGCAGCAGGTGAGGAGGGGAGACCCCCATGTTGAGGGGTCTCTTGGAGCCTGCTTCCCCTTCCTAGTGGGTGAGGATAGGAGGCACCCACGGGTGCCTCCAGGAGCCCGCTTTCCCTTTATAGCGGGCCAGAGGAGGCACCCACCCCACAGAGGTGCCTCCAGGAGCCCGCTACCCCCCAAAAAAACCCAGTACTAACGAAAACGAAAAAACGAACCGACTAATTTTTGAGAATTTTCGCGAAAAACGGAAACGACCCGAAACGGAACCGGCCCGACTAACGACAACTCGAAAAAATTTTTTTTCAAGTCGTGCCCATCTCTAAAAATGACTAAAATATGACATATAAAATAAGCTGACTTCAAAGTCCAGAATTTCCGTTTAAGGACAATATTGCTCTAAAAAATAAGCTATTTTTGAGATGGTTTGTTCTTGCTCTCAGTACTCTATATCTCTGTCCTGATGGCAGCAACTCGAAGAGGCGATGACCAGGATATGATGGATCTCTTAATACAGTGGACCCTTGTATAACAAACAGCTTGTATAACATAAAATTTGTACAACATAAAAAATTCCGGAGATAGGGAAAATTTGCTTAACATAATCACCTATGGGGAGAATCCGTACAACATAAAATGGGATCACTTTGTTTTCAATGCATTCCTATGGGAATTTGTATAAAGGAAAATTTGCTTAACATAATTTCATTTGGAACGAATTAATTCCTTTATACAAGGTACCACTGTATATCTAATGCTTTACAGTGGCATCTAGTAGTATAAATTTGTTCTAGGGTGGGGAGTGAACAGCCCACAATACTCTCTGCAATTCTTATGATTCTGTGCAACACTGTCTTATGAACTTCCATACCACACACATAACCCGTAAGTAAGTACACTCTCAATTGCACAATGATAGAAGGCCAGCAGCAGCTTTTGTGGAAGATGGTTTTTGCTTAAAGTTTTCAAGAAAAATAGTCTCCGCTGAGCCTTCTTTGCAAGCCCCCTTGTGTTGACACTCCAGGACAGATCCTTCTGTAACTCATGTGTACTCTGGCCCCATGCCAGACGAAGCAAGGAATCACTGATATGGAGGACCCCAAAGAAAGCTATGGAAGTCGATGCACAAACAACTTAACAACCCGAAACAATTGAACTGTGGTCAGGACAATCTAGTTTTTTGCCCCCAGGGACATGCTTAGCATGGCAAACTATACTGAATTTAAGGCCTCACAGTGTGAATTCACTAGCTAAATTCATAATTCTTTTGGACTTAGATGATAAGGATTGATAATGCTCACCACCACAAGTTATCACACCCACCTTCTCTCCAAAACACCACATCCATGTTGTAGGCTGCTTTTAATTCTGCACCATCATGGGCTTCCACCATCCCACCATAGGTATCTGTAAGCCAAACATGAAACTATCCCTTAAGTTAGGGTACCTGCATAACCACACCTGAAGGGAATGAACCATAACTGGGCTAAGCCACCTTAGAAATGCTAGTGGAACTTGGGGGTGGTGTTTTATTCCCTGCCTTGCCACCTCCTGTGCAGTACTGTACCCCGAAAGGGCTTGAGGGAAAGGGGAGCCAGGTGAGAGCCCTTTCTAAAGATCGCACACCACTCACCTGCAGTCCCCTCGGGAGTGCGGGCGAGTGGTGCACAATGTTTAAAGGGCTCTGGGCCACAGAGACAAGTGCTTGTCTCCGCGGCCGGGAGCCCTTTCCAAAGATCGCTCGCTGTGCACCCTCCCTCCCCTGGGGGTTGCGAGAGCACGGTGCACGATGTTTAAAGGGCTCCCGGCCGCAGAGACAAGCGCTTGTCTCTGCAGCCAGGAGCCCATTTCAAAGATCGCGTGCTGTGCACCCGCCCTCCCCTGGGGAGTGCGGGCGTGCGGTGAGCAATGTTTAGAATTGTGTCCACCCACCCGAACTGCATCCACATATCACAGATTTTCAATGATTGCGGGTCGGGTGAGTCCCTAACCCCCGCAATAGGTGGGGGGGGGTTACTGTATAATGTTCAGATGGAGCTATCACCATCAGACTCATCCAACTCCAGTGACTTCAGCCATTCATCACCAGAGAGGCTGGAGCCACATATGCCTCTCACATATGTTCATCTGGTTCATTTGGATCTTCTCTGATTGCATGAAGAGCTCAGCTTTCCATTTAAGATGGTGATCCAGCCTCTGCAAAAACCTCCAAAGAAGGAGACTCCACCACCCACTACTGAACAGCTCTACCCGTCAGGAAGTTCTTCTTAATGTTCAAACTGAATCTCTTTTCCTGTAGTTTGAACCATTGTCTTGTGTCCCAGTCTCTGAAACCATGTGCTTCTCTCTCTCTCTTTCTCTCTCTCCCTCCCTCCCTCCCACTATTCCCCCCCCCCCCAAAAAAAAAAACCCGGGCCCAATTTAAAACGAATGGCTGTAAAACCTACAATTGTACAAAATGTGTAGCCTGCATAATTAAAAAAAAGCTGTAAACCTCCCAGAGACTACTTGAAGTGGTATGGGGTGGTATATAAGCAGAACACTTTGCTTTGCTTTGCTTTTTGCTGTTTCCTGATTTTTTGTGAGGAATAGTTGTGGCCATGCCACCCCAGTGCCTGGGCTTCGCTGTTTATACTTCCCCAAGTCAGCAATTACTTACAGGATTAGAGCCTTGCCTGGTACACGTGTCAGGTCATAGCCACCCAGATGGACCAGCAGGACATCCAAACATGCTTCACAAGCACACTGGGAAATCAGATCTGAAAATCTGTCCCACATCATGCCTCTCAGGCTTCGCCAATCGAGTAACACATGCTCCCCTAGTTCCAGAGACTGACTCCAAGCTGAACACTAGGGTTACCTAAGGTCTTCATTAGATGTAAATTTGTGACAGAACCAAAAATAGAAACTGTGATCACACAACGTTACCCACTTTCTGATACCAGCTCAGTGAACATCACCTGACAGATTTCTATGAGAACATACTTTATATTGGCCTGGAAGAACAGCACATTCACCACTAAAAAGCTCAAGTTTGAAAGAAATACCTGGCTGAGTAGATTGCACAAGGGAATAAAGCTCAGTAGTAAATCAAAAACATAAGATATTTTAGAGTGTTCTTCATTACATAGTCTTTCAGGTGTTATTTGCTTCATAAGACAAAGTCTGCATTATCAGTACTTTATGTGCTGCAACTTAGCCATTCCAGACTGTTTTATCTGGGTCATTTTCTCACATATGGCAGTAATACATTTTGAGCAAGAGCAGAGCAGAGCACTAGGGTCTCATTAATCATGCAGTTTTGACGATGTCACCTACACTTTGTTCAGTCATCTGTTTCTACAGTAGAACAAACCTTTAAGTTGCTTCAAAGACCTGCCACTCTTTCAAAACACAATTTCCCCCAAAACATGATTCATTTCTGTTCTGGATGTTTTTGCTTTCACTAACACACCCCTCCGTGCCCTATATAATTAAACTAAAGGTGAAATAGGGTATTTTCATCCTATACCTTTAAAATGATTTCAAGCTACTAGATCCAATCAAGGAGTGGCTACCCTGTAGTGGGTGAATAGATGCAGTTGTGTTTTCCCCACAGCAAAGCAAAGTTTAGCACACATTGTTTAGGAAATTATATTCCTTTTGTGATGGTAATAATGTGAAGTAAAATTAAACCAGTCTTTCATGTTAAACCAACAATCTGCTCATTCATTCCTTCTTCTCCTTCTTCTCCTTCAGGAAGTTGAATTTACATCAGGTTTGTTGGAAACTGAACACAAGGTTTAAGGGGTAGATATTTTAAGCACTGTCTTTAAGGTTATCTTTATATTGTTTTTAACTTTGTTGATAGATATGTTCAAGTTGATTATGTTTGTTAGTGTTTATTAACTTTAAATGACTGTTATTTATTTTGTTGTGAACCACCAGAGTGGTCTTGAGTGGCCTTGAAGTCAGATGAATCATAGAATCATAGATGGGAGGTATATAAATTAATTTTATAATAATATAATTGATTGCTGCATTGGTTTACTTATGAATCAATCCTTGTATTTCTTGGCATTCTATTTATATTTGCGTCTTCTGGATCATGTAGTTGATAGGCTACTGCAAAGCCAGCTGTTACCTTGAATACATATCTCATACAAGACTGGGATAAAAGAGGCAACAACTTTATTGATCACAGCAGCAGCTAACCTGGCAAAATATTGGGTTGGATACGGTAATACAGGCCCAGCACAAGTGCATACCACAAAGAAACAAGAGCTACTCTAAGTCCAAGAGGGCGCTGGCACGGTTAACGTGTGGAATTAGATAGGCTTTAAAGTGCCAGAAGAGGTCTTTCCGTAAATGGAAATCCTCCCCAAATGAGGAAAATAAAAAGTAACACAACCTCTTGCAAAAGAAATGTAAGAAGATGATAAGAGAGGCAAAGAAAGACATTGAGGAACACATGGCTAGCAATATAAAGGGAAATAATAAAAGCTTCTTTAATTATGTTAGAAGTAGAAAACCTGCCAGAGAACCAGTTGGCCCTCTGGATGGTGAGGGAGGTAAAGGGAAGGTAAAGGAGAACTTGGAAATTGCAGAGAAATTAAATGATTTCTTTGCATTCTGTCTTCATGACAGAAGACCTTGGGCAGATTCCTCTGCCTGAACGGCCCATCTTGACTAAAGAATTAAATCAAAAACAGGTTAAAAGAGAGGAGGTTTTAGGTTTAATTGATAAATTGAAGATCAACAAGTCACCGGGTACAGGTGGCATCCACCCAAGGGTTATTAAGAAACTGAGAAATTAAATTGCGGATTTCGTAACAGTAATAAGCAACTTGTCTCTTAAAACGACCACAGTGCTGGAGGACTGGAGGATAGCGACTGTCACACCAATTTTTAAAAAAGGAATGAGAGGGGACCCGGGAAACTACAGGCCAGTTAGCCTTACATCTGTCCCAGGGAAGATGGTGGAAAGCTTCATCCAAGAGAAAATCTTAAAACACAGCAGAACAAGCCTTGCTGAGGAAAAATCAGCATGGCTTCTGTAAGGGTACGTCTTGCCTGACAAACCTTTTAGGATTCTTTGAAAAGGTCAATAGGCATGTGGATTTGGGTGACCTGGTGGATATTGTCTATCTTGATTTTCAGAAGCCTTTTGACACAGTCCCTCACCAAAAGCTGCTAAAAACATTGCACAGTCAGGGGATAAGAGGGCAGGTCCTCTTATGGATTGAGAACTGGTTGAGATCCAGGAAACAAAGAGTAGGTGTCAATAGGCAATTTTCACAACGGAAAGAGGTGAAAACCACTTTGCCCCATGGATTTGCCCTGGGACTGGTGCTTTTCAATCTGTTCATAAATGACGTGGAGACAGAGAGAAGCAGTGAGGTGGCCACGTTTGCGGATGACACAAAACTTTTCCGTGTGGTAAAAACCAGAGAAGATTGTGAAGAGCTCCAGAAGGATCTCTCCAAATTGGGGAAATGGGCTGCAAAATGGCAAATGTGTTTCAATTTAGGAAAATCCAAAGTAATGCATATTGGAGGAAAAAAATCAAAACTTTATCTATCAACTCATGGGCAAAAGAGATGTTGGTGTGTGGGTGGACAGCTCAATGAAGGTGTCTACCCAATGTGTGGCAGCAATGAAGAAGGCCAATTCCCTGCTAGGGATTATCAAAAAGGGGATTGAAAATAAAACAGCCAACATTATAATGCCATTGTACAAAATAATAGTAAGGCTGCACCTGGAGTATTGTGTACAATTCTGGTCACTGCGTCTCAAAAAATACATAGTGGAACTGTCAAAGGTACAAAAGAGCATGACTAAAATGATTACTGGGCTGGGATACCTCCCTTATGAGGAAAGGCTAAAGCATTTGGTGCTCTTTAGTCTTGAAAAAGGCACCTGAGGTGGGATATGATTGAGACGTACAAAATTATGCAGGACATGAGCCAAGTTGATAGAGGGGCACTCTTCTCCCTCTCACAAAATACCAGAACTAAGGGACATCCATTCAAACTGAGGGTTGGGAGCGTGAGAACAAACAAAAGAAAATAATTTTACCTAGCATGTTGTTACTTAAAAGCAGGGTACTTTAAGAGCCAGATGCAGGGGAGTGGTACCAAGAGACAGATATCTAGTCTCGTGCACTCCCAGACATATTTGGTGGGTCCACTGTGAGACAGGAAAGTGGACTAGAAGGACCTTTGGCCTGATCCAGCATGGCTCTTCTCATGTTCTTATGTTCCTGTTTACCATTTTCCGGGCCTCTCTACACGTAGCCACCCAGAGTGAGATTGCCTGCAAAGCTCTGGTGGGTCAAGCCACAGCTGATCTTAGGGAGATCTGCTCCCCCAGGTGTTCAGGTCCCAAGCTGTAGAGGGTTTTGAAAGTCAAAAACAATACTTCAAATCTTACTTGGAAAGCAATGGGCAACCAGTGGAGGAGAGCCAACACTGGGGTGATGTGGTCATATCTTCCTGCACCTGCCACCAGTCTGGTTGCTGCGTTCTGTACCCTTTTCAATCTCTGAATAAGGGTCAAGGGAAGTCCCACATAGAGAGCATCACATTAATCTATCCTTGAGATCACGAGCACCTGCATGACTATTGTCAGGGAAGCCTCATCCAAGTATTGGCAAATCTGGGTGGAAAAAGGTGGGAAAAGGCTGACTTGGAACCATTTGCATCTTGTGTTTCGAAGGATGAATCCAAATCCAAGATTATGTCCAGAATTCTCACTCTATCCACAAGCTGGAGAAAAGAACCCTACAAACTTGGGAGAGGGACACTATACCCAGTAGAGGACACCCCAAAGAACAGAACCTTGGTCTTCTCTGGATTGAGCCTTATTCTGTTTGTCGTGGTCCATTCCATGATTGCATTCAGGCAGCAGTCAAGGGACTGCACCAACTCCACTGCAGAGGTAGAAAAGCAGTGATAGAGCTGCGTGTCATCAGTGTACTGGTGACAGCAAGCCCCAAATCCCCATATGTCCTCAGCCATTAGCCTCATATAGATATTAAATAGCATCTGGGGGATTGCTGTCCCCTGACACCACACAAGAGAGTGTCCAAGGGACCAACAATTCTTCCCCAAGTTTAACCTACTGGGCATGGCCTCCAAGGAAGGACTGGAGCCAGCTAAAAGCTGGACCTCCGATCTCCACCCCGACAAGCCTGTACAGCAGGATACCGTGGTCAACAGTATCAAAGGCTTCTGACATATGAAGAAGGACCAACAGGGTAGAACAGCCCCTGTAAACCCCCTTGAGGAGGTCATATTGCAGCACGACCAGGACAGTTTCAGTCCCATGACATGGCCTGAACCCAGACTGGAATAGCTCCAGGACATGATCCTCCTCTAGGAATGACTGGAGCCAGTTGGTGGCAACCCTCTCAATCACCTTGCCCAAAAAAGGAACATTGGCTATTGAGTGATAATTGGACAAATTGTCCGAAGCAGTCAGATTTCTTTAGACTGGGCTTCACCACTGTCTCCTTCAGACGAGACGGAAAGATCCATTCTCTGAAGGAAGCAGTGGCAAACTCAGGCATGCTCCCTTCGGCAGTTTTAATAAGCCAGAATGGACAAGGATTAGCTGCCAGCCTACAATATGCCAGCACCCTGGAGGCATCTACTGAAGACACAGGGACAAACTCAACCAGCTGAGGAGACAGAGGGGGTGCGACATTCGAGGTACACGGGGACAGGTTAGTACAACCAGAGTCCAGACCAGTTTGGATTGCCTCAATTTTGGATCTAAAAAAGGCTGCAAAAGACTCAGTGGTGAAATTACCAGGAGGAGGCCCATGCTGACAAGGATTGGTGAGGTCTTGAAACACCTGGAACAATTCTGACTTACGGTTTGATGCTGCATCAATTCAAAGGGAGGCATGGGATCTTTTAGCCTTCCTGATCGCATGAACGTAGCATCTAGTCAGCAAGCGAATTGCAGATCAATTAAGCTCTGACCGGTCCTTCCTCCAACTGCTATTGAGTCTCCTTCATTCCTGCTTCATCACCCACAAAACATCCACGAACCACGATGTAGCACAAGCTCCACATAGAAGGAGACGCTGGGGGGCGATCCGGTCGACTGCGCTAGTGGCATCATCGTATCATTTTTCAACCAGGGCATCAACTGGCTAGTCAGCCAGACCATCTGGTAGACCCCCAAAGGCCTCCAAGAACCGATCAAGGTCCAGGAACCTTCGGGGGCATGCCCAAACTAAGGGCTTAGGCTCCCCATGAGTTGGTGTGGCAATTGACAAGGAAAAATTCAGCAGGTGACATATGCTGGGGAGAAATATCCCCAACCCTCAGATTAAATCCACTGATGTGGAGGAAAAGACCTGGTCCAAGGTATGCCTAGCCCTATGAGTGGGAAGTATAACATGCTGAGATAGGTTCATAGAGGCCATGGACTCTTAGGTAGTTTGATTCACCACCAGACAGAGAGGCATTCTGAATACATATGGCCTTTGGGGGGTGGTTTGAGGGGCTAGTTTCCTGCTAGTGGACAGGTTTCTTCTTCTCCCTCCAGGGTTAACAAGGCCAGACATAGAGGCCGGCTGGCTTCTTTCTTATCCTGGTGGCATGGTGGCAGAAATCAGCCACTGGATAATATATATGGCTGGTAGAGTTCAGTTTGTTCCCTGAGAGGGCCAGAAAGAGGCATTTTCAGTTTGTGCTGAAAGGGCCACCAGGCAAGCAGAGAGATGGTGTGGTGGGCCCAAGTGATTCAGGTGGCACACAGAGATATAGTGTGGTGGGCCTGAGTGGCATAGGTGGTGTAGTGGCAGAGAGAATGTCATGGGTTCCCTACCTCATTGTGTTCAGTGAGGGGAAGCCCAAGAAGGGAAGGTTTACCTTGACGAATGACAGTCTCTCCACAGTTATGGGATCTAAATGGGACTGGTGGGGTCAGAAGATGTCTCTGAGATGGGGGAACACATGCTCACTCTGGATAATGAGGGCAGGGGGTGGAGAGTAGGTCCATAGCCACAGTGGACAGCTCTGATCATACGATAATTTTCTAGGTCCAAAACTGGAGAGGATTTGAACAAGTGTGTGTGTGTGTGTGTGTGTGTGTGTGTGTGTGTGTGTGTGTGTGTGTGTGTGAGAGAGAGAGAGAGAGAGAGAGAGAGAGAGAGAGAGAGAGAGAGAGAGAGATAGAGAGAGCTATTCCCAAACCAGGGACTCTTCCAGATCCTCCTAATTTGCTGTCTGCCTGCCCTCTGTGGCAACTGCCCATCTCACCACTGATATCTAGTAATGGGGGGCTGGAGCCTGAGCCAGCAGAAGTCCCTGACTATGACTCCTGCAAACCACTCTGACTCTCATCCTTGAACCCCTGGCTCCACACACACATGTCATGCTTCCAGTGACCTACGAACCTCAGTAGAGCGCTCTCTTGTTCACTCCTCAAGCTCTGCAGTGTGTGTTACAGAGCTTTTCAATGTCAAGATGAAAGCTACACCCGGGTTACCTTTGCCGCTATTACGGGAGCCGAGAGTTGAAAGAACACGCCAAGGTTCAAAGACACAGAGAAAAAGCTTTAATTCACTGCAGCGAGGCACCCAGCCGAATTCAGTCGGAAAACTGGGGCCATGAACAAAGAAACTCAACAGTCTTTATAGAAAAACATTCTCCTAGCACCCCTCCCCTTATCAGAATAAACAAGGATGCATCTGGAAGCCGTAAATCGCCTGTGAAACAACAAAGAGACTACAAAGGATACATGGTTATCACATCGTTACAAATCAATTATCAAGGGAAACACACAACGGACACTATTAATCTTGCCCTTTAGAGCCACCTGTCATGCAATTCTCGGAACTCTGAGCTTCGCAGCCAGAAGTGTTTGACAGCTCTTGCGATTAATCGATGCTTCGACGGATGTCTGGCTTATCTCTCTTGTTGACTCCCTTTACCAGTGGTCTTCCCACAAAGATAAGTGTTTGTCCAGTAATTTTATGGCCTGGTATCTCATGACACAGGCTTGGGGAAGAGTGTAGTGCTTTGAGTCACAGTTCAGTGAAGGGAGAGAGGTGAATTAAGGGACACAGAGCCAAATTAAAGATAGAACCAAAGCACTGCCATTTTATCTACAATGACAGCTTATAGACTATAGACTGTATTAAAAACCACTTCTATCATTCCCTCCTCTTCAAAATGGACACTCATTTTGAGTCGTCCATCTGAAGGGCTTCATAATCCTGTAACAAAGCAATCAGCTTAGGAGCGGCTGTCTTCTCTACTACCTTTGAAGTTGCCGAATATATGTATGGCAATAAAGTGACATTAAACTTTTCTGGTTGTGGAGCATTGGAGGGTGAGGTCCAAATGCCATCTTCCCAGGTTCCTATACAGGTTAAATAACTCACTGGAATAGAACCATTTCGGGAAAAGCAGACACGACCCACTAGCTGAGATGAGATGGTCCATGTCATATTCTGAGACTGGGCTCTCTTAGTAATGTTGCCAATTTTTGACATGTTATTATACAATTGTGGGGGGACTTCCATCGCCTCCCAAGGCCAGTCCTTACCAAAATTTGTGCCCCCACAAACATAACAATTTGTGACTCTTAATTCTGTGGCTATTGACTGAGCCATTTCCAGAAATAAATTCTTGGCATGCTGGGAAACTTCAAAAGGACTCTCCTTCAGTTTCTCCACAGCATTTTCCACTGACCAAGAATGACTTTTCTTTTCTCCATCTCTCACCTCTGCACGGGTAATTGTCAAATAGGTAACTGGATCTCTGCCAGGTCCATCAATTCCAAAACCATATACTTGAACAGAGGGATGTGTATCACTGATTACTAGACTGACATAGTTTCCTCCTATCCTTCTGAACTGTGAGAGATGAGGACAACCTGGATAGCCTCCTGCTGTAAAGGCACACACACATCCCCATCCTGAACATAATTTGTTTGAACCACATGGTGCCCAAACTTCAGGGTTACCTGCTCTGGCACCTTCATGAGGGTAGCACAAATACTTATGTTCAGATTTGTATTTATTTACCCATGCTGTGGACCCACAACGGGTTCCCTTGCCTTTTCCAAGGGCATCACAGGCATTGAACCATATTACTGCCCGTTTGCCACTATGTTTTAACACAGTAGTGGAGTTCACATAATACAGAAGTCCACCACCTTCTGGGTTGTCCCTCCTGGGCTCTCTAGTTCTGGCCATTCCAGCCCACACTGTATAACTAAATCTAGCTGGGACCTCAGGCCTATAACAAAGATAGTCTCCAGATGTACTTTCACATATATGATACATCATATCTTAATTCAAACATGTGGTTCCAGCTTGTTTGCACTCTGCTGGTTTTTGAGTGTAATATACCAGGGTATTTATTACTCTACTGCCTTAACTAGCAGCAATAATGCATGGGGTACATTCTTCTATACCCTCAGACTTGACAGCCAAACTGGTATCAGAAATAAAAGAACAATCATTTCTATTGATTTAGACATCCCACAAAACTTTTGCTTCTAGTTATAACAAATTAATAACACTCCCAACACATATATTGGAGAAATGGCGAACCAAACCCAATTTGGAATGTCAACCCACATAAGTGTTCAGGTTCCTTTAAGAGTTTTGACAGCTGTGGAGCTTTTGACAGCTCATGGAACGTTCGTTGACAGCTCGTAGAACGCTCCTTGACAGCTGCTGCTCTACCGGCGCGCTGTCTCGTCTGCTGCCGTACTTCAAGGAACTTAAAGGGAAACACTGTTCAGCTTCAAAGGAGAAGGAAACAGGGCACTTTTAAAACATAGTCTCGCACAAAATAAATGTTGCCCTGGCTAATCAGCTAAACCAAAATCACTCGCCTTCTTGTTGAAAAACCTTCTCCCTCCTCTTCTTGATGAGGGGCGGATTTGAAAGGCGGGAAATTCAAAGGCTGAAAAGAAAGAATCAAGTCTTCTTGTCAAAGAAACCTCTCACCACACTCACATATAGGAAGCCAATATTTTACTTTGACTTCTCTATGTCTGAAGTAACTCTCTTAAAGGTCAGCTTCAAGTTGTCATCTGGGTTGGCTCGAACCATCCACTCTTCTTCCTCGCTCGCTGGGGCTGCTCATTTCACACGAATATGATGAATCCAGGCACTCACTTCGGGGACTTTGACAGCCATTGGCGTCGACAATAACACCGTAAAGGACCTTTCCACCTCGGGCGCAGAGGCTGTTGGTTCCAATCCTGTATCCACACCGAATCTCCCGGTTCAAAACGATGAAGGGGCTCCTGTAAAATCACAGGCAGTCGTCCAAGGGTCCACCTGTGTAGGAAGAAATAAAAACCAGCCAAGCAATCTGCAGATTATGGGTCACAGAGACTATATTCATTTTTCCTTCATGCGTGTAGAATTCTGGAATCTGCACACTGTGTGCAGATCTCAATTGAGCTGTAGGGCTTTTGGCAAGGCCCTGAAGCAACAAATAGCGATACAGTCTACATTTGAAGCAATTCAGCACAGTCTATCTGAAAGTCCCGGATGGTTTCTGCCCATGATATTGAATTCCAGATAGGGGGGCAAAATATCTTGAAAGGCAAATGTCCTGCACAAGGGTTATTCCTTTTGCAAAACACACATGTGAAGGGGGCAAATGTTCGGAAATGGTGCTTGGTCACACTGCTTGAAGTATTCTGTGGGCCAAATGTTTTGGGACCCACAACCGTCCGTCTGGCATAATGTACCACTCTTCCTCAGTTTGTGACAAGTCCTGTTCCTTTGCAAATTGCTCTTCCAAAAGGGAATAAATCGGCTGTGTGGGTAGTGGCACATCAATGGGAATTAAACTGAGTTCAAATTCAGGATCGCTTCTGGGCTGCCTGCTCTACAATCCTATATATGAGCCTATGTCCTAAAAGCCTAAGGCAAAAGAAAATTCCTTTGTTCCCCTTCGACAAATTAGTTTTAAAGAGTCATTAGTTGAATTGATCATTCAATTACTCTCAGAGTTTTTGAACTCAGGGCAGCTGCCTGATTAAGAAGCGTGTGTGTTTTGCTAGATCAAAAACAGACGCATAAGCGAGGCTTCTAAAGCTAGGCTCCATTGTTACCTTTGCCTTGGAGCTAAAGCTTCTGCTTTGAAGTGTAAAAAGCTTAACAGCTGCAGCCCGCATGCAGAAGAGTTTGAAAGCTGTTAATTCTTTTGACAATTTGGCTCCTCTCTCTCTCTCTCTGATCACAAAGATCCTGCGCGGCTTGGCGCCTTGCCGTTTCTTTTAAGGAGGCGCGGAAAATTGTGTTTGATTTTGACTGGGTAAAAGGGAGACTTTCTGCCATGGGTCTCCATTTGTTAGCGAGTACACAGACAGTCTCTGATTTTGTTGTCCCTTTATTTCCTTGATGTTTTGGGGAAGATTTCCTATTGCACTCGTTGCTAGCACAGGCCAGATTGGTTGTTCCTAAAGGTCCCACGCCAGTCTAAGGGCATTGAAGCCATGGAAATTCAGGGACTGGCTTTTGGGGGCTATTTTATTCCTTCGCTATGCACCCATTTTTCTGGTTGATGTGTCCCGCCTTACAGTAAAACGGGGGCTGTGTGCCCAAGCTTTTTCTAAAGGCTTGGAAAAACTTTCTAAAGAGTAGAAAGACATTATCACATTGCTTTTCATCTCGAATGGGAGGCTTGATTTGCTTATTATGGCACTTAAAGTTCCACTCTCTTCCCCCTTTCCTCCTATCTATGGGGAGGCAAATTATTTCTGGATGTTTTCAGTTTAATTTTTAAACATATTAAATTACAGTTCTTCCCACTTTCACCGATGTTATGCTGGGAGGCTGGCTTCAGGATAACACATTTACGTGTGTGGTGCTTCGGAAGATCTCCGCTTACCCTAAAGCAACAGTTTGCTTCAGGGTAAAAATATTTATTGGAATCTTTTCACCACTTTCCCTCTGTCCCTAAAATGGTAGACTCGCGCAGTTTAGCGCCTTTTCTGTTAACGTTTTAGAAGTTCTGATTTAGGTAATTGGTGGCAGGGAACAGCATTTTTCGTTTGCTCTTGAAAATCTCCCTGTTTTAAATTGAACTGCCTTGTTGTTACAAATTTCCCATCTTCTTTTTGGTGGGGAAAAGGGCATCGGTAGGCAGGCAGATACTAAAAAAAAGCCTTTTTGTGATGTCGTGTGCCTGTATCTGGGATATCATCTGGACAAGGCACAGGCTGTTCTTAAATCTCATTGCTTCTTATAAGAAGGCACATATTACATAATGGGACTTCTAGGTCCTTTCTGTGTTGATTCTACAAGATCATTGACCCTGCTTTTAATTATCTGGATTTCAGAAACAATGTCTCTGCCAATCTCCTCATGTTCCACACAACAGACATTGTCCCCTTTCAAGGTTTCTATGTTCAGGCTTGGGGGCATCGGTACTGCTGGATGGAAGTACTTCACGAACACTGGAAAAAGGCATTCCAAGAATGCGCAGACCGGGCTCTCATCTTGTTTTTTGAACTATATTGTTCACCTATGACTTATTAATATTTTTCCTGCCAGCTGCTCTGATGCCCTGAAGTATTGCTGTATGATAATTTCTTAAAGCAGTGCGCCCTGCACCTGCATTATAGTCCCAATCTGGTGCAGTATTTGTCGGAACAGCGGCTTCCGCTTGTGCAGGAGTGTCCCCTAAAGCTATGCGGGATTTCCTAGCCTCCTCGAAAATCTTCCGAGTTTCCTCTGAATTAAATAAACCTCTCACAAGGTGCTGCACATCCTCATAAGTGGACATGTACACATTGAAAATACTGGACATAGTTTCAAAATTCTTGTCAGGGTCATCCTCTAAGCTTGGTAGAGTGTTTTTCCAGTTTATAATGTCACTTGATGTAAACGGGACATG
Organism: Phrynocephalus guinanensis; assembly: GCA_037367245.1. Lineage (NCBI taxonomy): Eukaryota > Metazoa > Chordata > Lepidosauria > Squamata > Agamidae > Phrynocephalus > Phrynocephalus guinanensis. The sequence goes on along the minus strand of CM074741.1, from coordinate 93,900,689 downwards.
CTGCATCGAATATGTGCAGGGACCCTGCTGATTTTGGGGCAAGGGGTCATACACTCGCCTTAAAGGCATGACTTTTGCCTGCTCCTCAATCCTCTTTTTCTCAAGGAATTCCTCATGTCTCCTTGCTGCATCATATGCCCTTAAAAGATATTGCTGTCTTTTTGCCCAGTTTCGTTCCCCTGCCGCTTTTAATGCATGATTTCCTACTTCCATCACTGATTCCCGGTATTTCTTAATTAAATCAGCCACTCTTTGACGGTCCGCTTCGCCCCATTCAACATTTCCTTTTATTCTATGACAGAATTCCTCCTCCCTCTCCTCCTCCTCCTCATCATCCTTTTCATCTCTTTCATCTATTTTAGGGGCTCCTTTTCCTGCTTCAGGCTCATCTTTAGGAAATTTGCCAAAAGGTCCTGGCTGTGGAAGATCTTTAAATAGGGGAATATTACCATCTACATGGGGTGCCTTTGAAGGGGAAGCGGGCACTGGACCTGGAGGAGGTGGTGCTGTGGGGGGGAACCACTGGAATCCCTGGAGGGATGGCTGTGGCATAGGGAGGCGGTGGGGTAAAAACATCATAATCTTCAGGGCGGCTTTCTAAAGTTGCCTCCTTTTTCTTTAAGGCTAACAACTTAGCCTGTGGTGGCAATTCTCTGCGGAATTGGATCCATGAGGGATTTTTCTTCACATTTCCTTTCCAAACCTCAATGTAGGGAATGTGTACAGGGCAGTTCGTAAGAATTTTTAACCACAGTTGCCTAATAATACTCTCATTGAAGGGTCCCCTGAGCCGGCCAATCCATCTGCATCACTGGCCACTCTATTTGACATAAAGTCTCCATTCTTTCCTTCTTCATTTTGATGCCAAAATCATAATTCTTGGTGGCCGTGTGCCAATTCAAAAGGAAACAGTCTAATGGAGTTGTGGGTTTGCTGGAGGTTTGCCCCATGATTTTTAATGATTTTATTTGAACTGTTTTCCTATATTCTCCCACACAATGTCACTGGACCCGCTCCTAAACTCTTTAAACAATCTTCATGCACACAACATTCGATACTGACTGTGATCTGTTGGGTCGCCCACAGACAGAAACTGCACAGCCCAGACGTCACTCGGCCAAAGGGAATTCTACACCCCAGCCATTCCACGCATACACACTTTCATTGGGTCAGTGGCCACACAAATCACCCACATTTCAAACCCGCCTCCCAACCTAGTCTGGATCCCCCTACCTATTAAAAAACATTTTTTCCGCTAGTCTACTTTGACAGCTGAGAGCTCCTTCTCACTGTCCATACCAAATAGGTTCCCTTATTACACACGGGATGTTAGAGCACGCACTGCTCCTCTCCTCCCCCAAAAACCTCAGAACTGTCGTTCTGTTACCCTTTAACACACCAGGGGCTCAACCCCAAAATTAAGAAACTAGAGACAAATTCTCTTCCCACTCTGGACCGGTCCCATATCTTACCAAATCTCTTAAGAGGTCCCCTCTCCGGCCGGCCAGCGTTTTCTCCCCGAGCGGTACCGTCTCCGCCACCACGTTGAACGAAAAATTTCCCCTTTTCAAGTGGAAAGGTGTGCACTGGAGCTCTTCGTCCACCGCTGGCTGTTCGGAACCGCTTGGCTTGGCCCCTCGCTCCAAAAAGGGAGGGCAATCCCGGACGAGCCCCCAGATGAAAGCTACACCCGGGTTACCTTTGCCGCTATTACGGGAGCCGAGAGTTGAAAGAACACGCCAAGGTTCAAAGACACAGAGAAAAAGCTTTAATTCACTGCAGCGAGGCACCCAGCCGAATTCAGTCGGAAAACTGGGGCCATGAACAAAGAAACTCAACAGTCTTTATAGAAAAACATTCTCCTAGCACCCCTCCCCTTATCAGAATAAACAAGGATGCATCTGGAAGCCGTAAATCGCCTGTGAAACAACAAAGAGACTACAAGGGATACATGGTTATCACATCGTTACAAATCAATTATCAAGGGAAACACACAACGGATACTATTAATCTTGCCCTTTAGCGCCACCTGTCATGCAATTCTCGGAACTCTGAGCTTCGCAGCCAGAAGTGTTTGACAGCTCTTGCGATTAATCGATGCTTCGACGGATGTCTGGCTTATCTCTCTTGTTGACTTCCTTTACCAGTGGTCTTCCCACAAAGATAAGTGTTTGTCCAGTAATTTTATGGCCTGGTATCTCATGACACAGGCTTGGGGGAGAGTGTAGTGCTTTGAGTCACAGTTCAGTGAAGGGAGAGAGGTGAATTAAGGGACACAGAGCCAAATTAAAGATAGAACCAAAGCACTGCCATTTTATCTACAATGACAGCTTATAGACTATAGACTGTATTAAAAACCACTTCTATCAAAGATAACACAGGCAGACCATACAGTTAGCTCTGCTCCTATAGACAGGATGAAGGCACTTACAGATACCTGCCTACATCCTCTGGACCAAGCCCCTTGGTGGTTGGTGGAAGGAGGGAGGATTCAAGTCCCACTGTTATTGTATGCTGATGATGGTGCTACATCCCCCCCCCCGTACTTGCATAGGTCTTAAACGTTTACTTGATAGTGCTTGCAAATATTTCAAGGCCAACAAACTAGAGGTCAACTATTACAAATCCAAGATTATGGTTTTTGCAAGTAAATGGAAAGCATACAAATGGGTCTGCAAGGGAAATGTCATTGAGCAGGTTAAGTCATTTAAGTACTGTATCTGGGTATCCATTACAATTATGGACATACATGGACTTCTCATCATAAGTCTGTTTTAAATTCATGTAACATTTCTTCCAGCGCAATGTTTCACTTCTTTTTTAACCATAGTAAGAGGTATGTCCCTACCTCTTTGACAATATTTAAGGCCAAGACTCTCACCCAGGTCTTATACAGGTCTCCCATCTGGTACAAAGCCATAGATCACTCAACTGAGTGCATACAAACCTCATTTCTGAGGAGTATCTTGGGCCTACCCAGATGTGTATCCTATGCCATTCTCTGTTTAGAAACAGGTATGACATGGCTGAAGATTCTGCCTTTGCTAAGATCAATAAAATTTTGGCTTAGAATCTTTTACAACCCAGTCCAATCTCGCTTACTATATCAACTCTTGCTAGATCCCTTTCTCCTGGTAGAGATTTCTGTCGTACTTACCACACTTAAAACAGCAGGACTGGATATTGCACAACTTGGCATGCTTAGACAATCTGAAGCCTACAAGACTATTAAAGCTAAGCTGCTGGATGTTGAATGGCAAGAATTGTGCAGTGAAGCCAACACCACATGCTCCCCCCCTTCAATTTAACATCCCAGTCTGCCCTGGGAAGCCAGCCTTTTTTCTCACCCATCTGAAATGCCCAGAGGCTGGTAGAGCTTACTCACTTGCTAGATGCAACTCTTTTTCTATCTACTTTGTTAGCGGGCAGGTTAGGTGGAATCCCCTATTCTCAGAGGGTCTGTCCATGTCAAACCAATTGTGTAGAAACACTCAAGCATATTTTTTCTACTGTCCTCTTCATGATACACTCCATAAGAAACATCTGTCCTCAGTCCTTGGCAGGATGCAGGGGTGGAAAGACTCAACTAGGCTTAAGTTTCTTCTTTCTACATATGTCACCTTCTTTCTGGAGGAGGTGGCAACTTTTGCTCATGGCCCTTGGTTCTCCTCTCCTCCCTCTTCTGTTTTCACTATTAGTTGCTTATATCAGAACTATTAGCTGTTTGTTTCCGGTTTTCCTTTTGCACTGTACTATCAACTTGTTTGTTGTTTTAATGCCAATAAATGTCTCTTGACTTGACTACTGGCTATTTGCTTGTATTCCTCTTTGGTGCATTCCCCAATTTTACATTTCCGCTACATGATTTTATATATATTTATCTAACTTGAAAGTTATTTAGTCAACCATTGTGGTTTCATTAGACATTTTCCATTTTTTCTTCTTTTTCCAACCATTTTAGATTGTGCCTTTAATATCTCACTTTTAGGACTTTCCATCCATCTTGGACTCCTTTCTCTTTCAATCCCTCAGTCCATGGGATTACAGCCAATCATTCTCTAATTTTACAAAAAATTGCTTTCTTAAAGTCCAGGATGCTTCTTTGGCTATAATTAGCTTCCTCTTCCCACTGTTTAACAAATTCCAAAAGACCATGGTCACTTTTACCTAAATATCCCACCACTTTGACTCCATTTACAAGGTCCTCCCTATTGGTTAAGATCACATCTAAAATAGCTGTTCCTCTTGTAGCCTCCTCTACCTTCTGGGCCATGAAATTGTCTTCAAGCCCTTTAAGGAATTTATTGGACCTTGCATTCTTAGCTGAGTTAGACTGCCACCATATATGGGGATAGTTAAATTCTCTCAATAGTACTACATCCCTCCCTTTGGAGGTGACACTATCTGCTCACAGAAGGCATCATCCAACTCCTAGAGCTGGTTTGGGGGTCTATAATATACCCCACAGTGACATTCCTCCCATTCTTCTTCCCCTTAATTCTCACCCAAATACTCTCAATCTGACTTCCCCGTTGTGCATCCTGGATTTCTTCAGCAGCATAAACAGGTTATGTAATATGAATTATACCATATTTATTTTGCTGTATTAGGAGTTCCAGCTCCTCCTGTTTGTTTCCCATGATTTGCACATTGGTGTTAAGATATTTGAGGCTGCATGTCCTTCTTACAAGCCCTTTGCTTAACCTATTTTTCCTCACAATGTTGGACTGTAATACTCCTTCTCCTATTCCTATTGCATCCTTTGGACTATTCTCCACCACCCCTTCTGGTCTCCTACCCTTAAGAAGATTTTCTCCCTCCCCCTGAGAACTCAGTTTAAAGCAGTCCTTATCAAATTCTCAATCCTCTTGGCAAAAGTATTCCTACTAGACATGGGCACGACTCGGCGAAATTGTCATTTCCATTTTCGGTTATCGTTTCCATTACGTAACGGAAACGGTAACGATAATTAAGCCATCAGAACTCGAACTCGAACCGAAAAAAGAAAACTTTGGTCGGGTTTTTCATTTTCGTTTGTGGCATTGCGGCGATCGCGCGATGTAAAGCACAGAAAAAGTTTTTAAAAGATTTTTAAAAAAACCCGACTCCCGGCCAAAAAAGCAGGCGAAAATATGCCTGCCTGAAGCTTTGCCACCTACCAGAGGGGTGGTTTCTGGGGGGTCCCCGGCCTCCCCCCCTCTTCTCCTGTCCTGGGCTGCTTGCACCAGGCTGGGGGGGGGGTCATCCTCGTCATCTGTCTCGCTGCATGCCATGCGGGGGGGGGGAATCCAAAATGGTGACCACAATTTTTCTTTTGAAATCGTGGTCAAAAACACACCAAATCACCACAGAAACATGTAAAATTTATTTATTTTAAATGCCTAAATTTTTATAGTAGCAGCAGTGGGTTTAGCAATAAAACGTCGTATTGATTTTATTTTATTTTATTTTATTTTATTTTTTATTTTTTTAGACCTGCCCATTTGGGCTGGGCATGGGATGGGACCATGCAATTTTTTTGAACCATTCCACCAATGGCATCGCCAGGTTTTTGACTGACACTTCTGGATGTCTCGGAGGGCATAAAAAGCCGAGGCACCTTCCAGAAATCGCAGTCGGGTCGGGTGTATGGATGTGGTTGAGGGAGGAGGGCTGGCTGCTGGTGCTGGTGTGATCCGATCGAGATTGAATCATAGAATCATAGAATCATAGAGTTGGAAGAGACCTCCAGGGCCATCCAGTCCAACCCCCTGCCATGCAGGAACCCCCATCACAATATTTCCGACAGATGGCCATCCAGCCTCTGCTTAAAAACCTCCAAAGAAGGAGACTCAACCACCCTCCGCGGCAGCATATTCTACTGCGGAACAGCTCTAACTGGTATGAAGTTCTTCCGAATGTTCAAATGGAATCTCTTTTCCTGTAGTTTGAAACCATTGCCCCGAGTCCTAGTCTCTGAAGCCATGGAAAACAAACCTGTTCCCTCTTCAATATGACATCCTTTCAAATATTTAAACATAGCTATCATATCCCCTCTTAGTCTTCTTTTAGAGAGGCTAAACATTCCCAGTTCCCTAAGCCGTTCCTCATAAGACATTTCCTCCAGACCCTCAACCATCCTGGTAGCCCTCCTCTGCACCCGCTCAAGGTTGTCAACATCCTTTTTAAATTGAGGCGCATAGAACTGGAGACAGTACTCCAGGTGGGGTCTGACAAGAGCAGAATAGAGTGGTACTATCACTTCCCTTGATCTAGACACTATGGTTCTGTTGATACAACCAAGAATCGAATTGGCTTTCCTGGCCGCTGCATCACACTGTGGTCCACCAAGACTCCCAGATCCCTTTCACAGGTACTATCCTCCAGCCAAGTATCCCCCATCTTATATTTGTGCAATTCATTTTTTTACCTAAATGTAGTACCCTACATTTCCCTCTGTTGAAATCCATTTCGTTAGCTTTGGCCCAGCACTCTAGTCTGTCAAGGTCTTTTTGGATTTTCATCCTATCCTCTAGGGAATTTGCAGCCCCTCCCAATTTGGTATCATCTGCAAATTTAATTAGCATACTCTCTATTCCTTCCTCCAAGTCATTAATAAAGATATTGAACAGCACTGGACCCAGAACAGAACCCTGTGGCACCCCACTGGTCACGTCTCTCCAAGCTGAAGAGAGGCTATTTATGGTCACCCTTTGGGTGCGATTAGTCAACCAATTACAAATCCACCTAACAGTAGCACTATCTATCCCACTTTCTACTAACTTCTTAGCAAGAATACCATGGGGAACCTTATAAAAGGCCTTACTAAAGTCCAGATAAACAATATCCACAGCATTCCCCTCATCCACTAGGCCTGTAATTCTATCAAAGAGATCAAATTAGTCTGTTTGTTAAATATTTGCAGACTGCCTGTTTAATAATCTTCTCTAGGATCTCTCCAGGAATTGAAGTCAAGCTGACTGGGCGGTAATTATTTGGGTCCTCTTTTTTTCCCTTTTTGAAGATGGGGACAACATTAGCCCTCCTCCAGTCAATGGGGGACTTCCCCTGTTCTCCAGGACTTCTCAAATATTATTGCCAATGGTTCTGAAATTACTTCCGCCAGTTCTTTTAATATCCTTGGGTAATATCCATTGCGGTTTCTTTAGACCTCCTATATTTTCTTCTTGTTGGAACAGTTTTAAATTGTGCCTTTAATATCTCGCTTTTCAGGAACTCCCATCCATCTTGGACTCCCTTCTCTTTCAGTGTGTCGGTCCATGGAATCACAGCCAATAATTCCCTAAGTTTACAAAAATTGGCTTTCTTAAAGTCGAGGATTCTTGTCTGACTATGCTTAGCTTCACAAATTCCAAGAGGGCATGGTCACTTTTACCTAATGATCCCACCACTTCGACCCCATTTACAAGGTCCTCCTTATTGGTTATGACCAGATCTAAAATGGTTTTGCCTCTTGTTGCCTCCTCTACCTTCTGGGCCATGAAATGGTCTGCAAGGGCAGTAAGTTATTTGTTAGACCTTGCATTCTTAGCTGAGTTGGATTGCCAGCATATATCAGGATAGTTAAAATCTCCCATTAGTACTACATCTCTCCCTTTTGACTGTGTGACCATCTGCTCAAAGAAGGCATCATCCCACTCCTCCGACTGGCTTGGGGGTCTATAATATACCCCCACAGTGACATCCCTCCTGGTTTTTTCACCCCTGATTTTCACCCAAATACTCTCAACATGGTTCCTCTGCTGTTTATCTTGTATTTCTTCAGCAGTATAAATGTCTTTAATATATAAAGTTACACCTCCTCCTTTCTTACTTGTCCTATTCCTTTGAAACAGGTTATACCCTCCAATGACTACATTCCAATCTTACGTCTCATCCCACCATGTTTCGGTGATGCCAATTATGTCATATTTATTTTGCTGTATTAGGAGTTCCAGCTCCTCTTGTTTGTTCCCCATGCTCTGTGCTTTGGTGTAGAGACATTTGAGGCTGCGTGTGCTTCTTACATGTCCTTTGCTTAACCTGTTTTTCCTCACACTGATGGTCTGCACTACTTCTTGTCCTGCTCCTATTGCAACATTTGGGCTAGTCTCCAGCCTCCCTCCATTGAGGAGGGAGGCTGGAGGCTTTAGGATTTAAGTTAGGCAGGCAGGGAGGGAATTGAATTTAGAAAATAATTTCTTTGATTCCCTGCAGCTTTGCCTGCTGAAGGGAATAGCAGTTTATTCTTTATTTCTTCTCTGGCAGTTTGAGGATTTTTTTCTGATATGGGATAAAGGGGGAGGTTCGACTGGGAGTGGGAGGTGTGGATTTATTTTAAATATATATTATATACTACCATTTATTTTCTATTTTCCCAACTTCAATTTGCTTGCACACAGACACATTTGGGGTGCAAGCCAAGAACAGAACCTCTATCCTAAGTGATATCCTAACTGCCCACTCGCCCATCCGCCTGCGCCGCCACCCACCCGCGGCCACCGCCCGCCCATGGCCCCCCACCACCGCCGCCCGCCCACACACCCCCGCCGCCCACCCCCCCCGCACAAAACACCTAGCGCTGGCCCTGATTGCGGGACGTCCCTATGCTCTGGGAAGTCCAATCGCGCTAAATCGCAGGGGAAACGACAAACGACAAACGGAAATGACAAATTTTTGAAAAATTTCACGACAAACGGAAACGACCCGAAACGGACCCGTTCCGACAAACGAAAACTCGAAAAATCATTTTTTCTGGTCGTGCCCATGTCTAATTCCTACCATTAGTGGTGAGGTGCACCCCATCCTCAACCAATAGCCCATCTACTTAGGCAACATTCAGTAAACATTATCTTATTTTTTGTGATAAGTTATATATATACATTTACACACAAACAGAGTGCAATGACTTAGATCAGTTCTGTACTTTTGGGAATCAGTTTACATTCAGAAATATTAGAATCAAAATATAAATACACTGCTGGTTATTACAGCTGAAAAGACTGATCAGGTAGCCTATGTCTGCTGATCGGGTAGTCTATGTCTGCTGTCTATGTGCTAATTGCTAGTAGATAAGCAAAATATATTTTAAAATTAGAATTGAATATAGCCATTTTCTGCTCTCTCCCTCTCTCCCTCTCCCTCTCCCTCTCCCTCTCTCTCTCTCCTTTGTAGAAGATAATATCTATTGGGTGAAATGTTATCAATATAATAGTCTTCCTGAGAAGAAAGCAAACAAAAGAAAAAAATGGACTGATTCCAATACTAATTTAATAAAATGAATGGAAATATGAATAATCATATAATGTTAAGCTTCATTCATTATGAAATATTAAAGTGTAGAGGGTTCAATTTTTTGAAAGAGCTGTATTCAACATAGTCTGCCCATAGAACTATTAAGTTGCATAAAAAAGGGAAAAGGGAAAAGGCTGTTTTACAACAATCTTTATTTGCGGCCACAGGCCCAACCAATAAGGTAAAAATACATACATGAAGTTTTAAAAGGATAAAAGAGTAAAACCATTACAAAATGTTTAAGATAGTTAAAACAGTTTAGGTAGTAAAAGTGAATTATACAAATATTGTGCAATTCTTAATTGTATTAAGAGCTAACAGAGGCCAAGGTTGTCTTCCGTATTCTTTGGGCAAAGAAAAGAAACTAGGCCACAGATTCAGTGGTACCCTTGTTTGTGTCACTTAATAAATATTTTAAATACCAGTTCAGCGTCCTACCTGGGAAGACACTCATTATGGGCTTGAGTAATTTAGTACGCTCATTTCTATAAAAATCACATACAAAAAGGACATGATTCAGTGTTTCAATTTCTTTGTTATTACAAGGACACAATCGGTTTTCATAAGGGACACCAGAGTAATGCCCATCTAAAATTGCAGATTGAAGGCAGTTAAATCAAGCTCTTGAGAAAACATGCCGATATTTGGGCATAGTCAGGTTTTCCAGGTATCGAGCACTTTGTGAGAAATTAAAGTTTAGTCCAAAATTCAGAATAGAGCAAGTTTTCTGTGCACTTGTGATAGAGTGCTGAAAGTCAATATCCCTAATCCGCTTTTCTATGATAGACTTAGCTGTCTTGGGCCCATAGGCTTTAAGAAAGTCAATAGATAGCCCTAACAGATGCAGTTTAGTTGGAAAAACTTTAAACCATGAGCTATAGTGGACATCATTTTGTAAGAGATGTAGATATCCCATTGAGGTATTGGCATGTGATACCTTAATCCAGTATCTAAAAGCATAGATCCAAGCAACACATTCTAGTGATGCAATGCCAGTCTCCAATCGAAGACCTGCTGCAGGAACACATCTTGGCATTCCAAGGATAGATCTTAAAAATGTTGAAAGGACACTCTCCATGCTAGGATGGAATCCTAGAATCCAAGTTGGAATACCATATAATAACTTAGGCAATATCTTGGCCTTGAAAACTTGAATAGCAGCAGGTACAAATTGCCCCCCCCTTTGGTAAAGAAAAAACGGGTTAATTGCCTTTTGTGTATTCTGGGCTGCTTGGATTACAGATTGTCTATGAGCAGCCCAAGATAACTTATAGTGAAATATGGTATCTAGATATTTAAACTGTTTTACTTGCTCAATGCAGTTGCCATTAATTGTCCACTTTCTTAAAGTTACAGATCGAGCAAAAACCATAATTTTAGTTTGGGTGAAATTAATAACCAGTTGGTTATTTTTGCAGTAAGTCATGAATGCACGTATTAGTCGTTTGAGGCCTATTTTTGATAGAGACAATAGAACAGCATCGTCCGCAAATAGCAGTAGGGGACATTTAGTCTCTGCCAATCTGAGAGGGTGAAAGTCTGATACAAGGCAACAATCTAGTAGGTCATTGAGATAAAGGTTGAATAGTGTGGGGGCCAATATACAGCCCTGGAGGACCCCTTTATTAGCAGGAATAGATTTTGTCAGATTTCCTTCTATGCCACACCTTACACGTAGGGTGGTGCCCTGATAGAGACCTTTAATAAGATAGAGGAGTCGTTTATCTATAGAGGTTTTGTATAGCTTCGACCATAATATATCTCGTGGGACAGAGTCAAATGCTGATTTTAGGTCTATAAATGCAGTGTAAAGACCATTGCCATGAGAGGTCGTGTATTTCTCAGCAAGATGGTTTAATATCATACATAGATCAGTTGGTGATCTACCCTTTCTGAAGCCAGCTTGTTCTTCCCCCAGAATGTTTTCTTCCTCTATCCAAGATTCCAGTCCTTGATTTAGATAACTCGCATACAGCTTACCCAACACTCAGAGTAAGCTGATTGGCCTGTAGTTGGATGGATCTCCTCTTTCTCCTTTCTTAAAGATAGGTATTATTATGGCCTCAGACCAGGCAATGGGAAATTTGCCTGAGTTGTTAATATGTGTAAACAAGTTTGCCAACAAAGGCGCCCACCAGCCTATATTAGCTTTCAGCATTTCTGGGAGGATGGCATCTGTTCCTGGAGCCTTGCCTGATTTGATATGTCTAATGAAAGACTCTATTTCAGTCTCTGTGACTGCTCTCCATGGAGGAGTGTCATTTAGGTCTATGGCCCTTACTTCACGAGGTGCGGCGCTCCGCAGCGATATTGCCTTCGATTTGAATTCGGAGGCGGTCACGTGGCGGTCACGTGTTCTCGCTTTGCTCCCGCCCCTGTTTCTCAGTACTCACGAGCTGCAGTTTTAGGACCGATTCGAGCACAACCTCACGTGCTCCCTTCGCATTCGCATGCCACTTTTCAACGTTCGTTATTTCCCATCCGTCCTTTAAAAAAATTCCTACCGACGGCGTATCAATGCACTGATGCTGGACTGTCAGTTGCAATGGCTCTACTGATTTCAACTGTTTCCTGGCATCATTGGCAGCCCCCCCCCGCCGCCACTGCCGCTACTCGGGGGGAGCCCCGCATGGCACAGCCGCCCGCCCTCCGCCGCTTGCACGCTGCCTGCCCCGGGTGCCCTGCTCTGGCCAGGCGAGGCGGCAGCGGCTCCTCCTGCTCCCGCCGCCGCCGCTGCCGCCGCCCCTACTCGAGCGAGGAAGTAACAGCGCAAAGCGATGAAACGATATAGTGATGCATCGATATCCCTGTTTGAATATTTTTTTAAAAAACTTGAAATAAAAGCCAAAAACCGAGACCACACGTGACGTTGGGAGCGAAGCAAGATGCAAAGCGAAAAGATTCCCGGCAGCAGCCAGGGGAACCACTTGCTCCGCTTGGAGCACGGTAAAGGGGGCGTGGTCGGGGTGGCATCGCAGCCAAAAAGGAGGAGCGTGCGGACTGAAACGATCGATTCGCACAGAAAAGAAGGCTAGCCGCGAAGCGAGCGGCTCGTGAAGTAACGGCCTATGGCTGGGAAGCTATCTACTGCATGGTCTTTGATATCCCCAAAGAGAGCAGAGAAGTGTTGCTCCCAGATGTCTGCTGAAATATTGCAGCTCAATGAGTTGGAAGAGGGGACCAAAGCATCAGTGACAAGGGCCCAGAAGAGTTTTGAGCTTTTATTTAATGTGCATTCTATTAGTGCATTCCATCCCTTCAGGGTTGCTTGTCTCTTTTTGAATGCTATCAGTTGTTTGTATTTCTTTTTTGTTATGTAGTATTCTGCAGGTAATACATTTAGATTTTCCTTCCTATAATTGTTATAAACCTCCCTCAATTGTTGTTTTATTACTCTGCAGTCCCTGTCAAACCACTTGGGGCCACTTGTCTTTGATGAGGCTTGTGTAGGTGGTCGCTTTGTTGTTAAAACCATATTCAAGGCATCAATCAAGGCTGAATAGTTGTTAATAGCACAAGTAACATTTGTGGCTCCCATAACTGATTTTCTTAACGTTTCCCCCTCATGGGATCCAAGAAACTCATTATCTTGTTGCTGTTTTCCTCAGTCCAATATAATCTCCTGTATTTAAGGCTTAATAAAGCATCTTGAAGATGGGGTTTAGCGTTCAAATGAACAGGGTGTGATGGTAGAAGAGTAACATTAAGGGGAAGATGATCACTGTCAAGCCTATGACCTACAGAGAATTCCAACACCCATCTAGATAGGGAATGGGAGATCAGCACAAAATCCACAGTGCTGCTTCCGTGTCCAGATATGTAGGTAAATTCAGAGCATTCATCATAGCAAGGATTCCCATTTAATATTACTAGACCAAGGAGGCTCACCATTTGAGTCAAGCAAATGCCACCATAGTTCACCTTGAGATCCTTAGAATTTCTGTCTAACTAAAGGTAAAGATCTCATTGTCTACTGCTCCCCATAGCCTGGAGGAAAAAAGGATACCATTGTTTGGGCCTAATCTTGCATTGAAGTCCCCCATTATAAGTAGCTGGGCTCTGGGTAATTTACATTCCAACCCTATTATATAATTTTCCAAATCTTCCCAAGCCTGTTTTATATCCTTCTGAGAAGAAAAGGGTGGGATATAAACATTGATCAGCAGAAGAGACTTGGAACCAAAGTCAATATGCCCAGCCATTGCTATTTTTGCACAAGGGGGGAACCAATCTATTGATGCTTGGAGGCATGTGGATATTAATATTGCCAAACCTGCCTTGGGTCTACCTTTCCCTTTGATAGACTCAGCAGGAGAATCATGTACTACAAAACCATTTAAATTGATTTTGCTTCTGGTCCATGTTTCTTGGATAAAGATTACATCATGGGCACTCAGATATCTCAAAAAGTTAGTGTCATTTTGTTTGGAGGACCACCCAGCTATATTCCATGAGACAGCTTTAAGCTTGTCATGGTACACTAAAATTTCTTTTATCCCTTGGACAACCATCTAAATATGGAAGGAGGGCTTTTTCGGGGGGGGGGGGCATTATGGTGAAGGGTTTGTCAATCTAACTCAATAATATTACGATTGTTCTGGGTGTTACCCGAAGGTTCCTCAACTGTCAGACAGAGTAAAGGATGGTCTGCAGGCACTATTAGATTAGAGTTAAGAGTCCTTTTACTTATTCTTACAGTAGGCTCCAAGGGAGGGTTCACTGTGTCCTTATCCAGGGCGTTCATTGGGGATCTTTGTGGAGATAGATGGTGGCTTGCTAATCCTTTGTTGGGATTGGGAATCTGTCCCAAGTCTCGCAAAGTTGCCACCAAGCAATCTAAACCAGGGGTCCTCAAAGTTTTCAAACAGCGGGCCGGTTCACCACGCCCTAGTCACCACTGGGGGACCTTGCCGTAGCCCTCCCACTTTGAATGCCCCACTAGCCAGCATGCTGATCATCTAGGCGGTAGTTGGGGGGAGTGAGAGAAGTGACATAGCCCACTATTTTGAACTGCCTCAGCAATAGAAGCAGCTGCGGAGGCTTGCTTGCTCGCAAAGTAGGGGGTAGGTGGGGGGGTTGCAATTGGTCCCAGGGGCCGGATTCAGGACCTTGGGGGGCCGCATCCGGCCCTGGGTCCTTAGGTTGAGGACCCCTGATCTAAACGGTTCACTATCAATGCCTGTTCACAAATTGGTAGGCTACTGAAGGATGAGAGAAGACGACTCTCTACCTCCTCTTCTGGCCAAGTAAAACCTTGAGTGATCTGTTTTATTACATGGCTGTTCTCACTGATATTATCTATAATGTTGCCAAGATCATTTTGCCTATCAGTTGAATGGTCTTCTGAGATTATCTCCATTTCAAAAGGATTTCCCTCAGTATGTTTCTCCTGTACAGCACCTGAGTTATGCCTCTCTGTATCTCTAGTGTACTCATTTAGCAGAGGTAGAGGGTGTGCTATGTTTTTAAAGTACCTAACGACTGTTATGCCCCTTGCAGCAAGTTCCTTTCCCTTATCATAAATCCTATCGGTTATTATTCTGTCATTAAAAGTTACTACTGCACGAGCATGGGTATAGTTATAAAAAAGATATTCAACATTTAGAATTATAGATGTGGAGACTAATTCAGAAATTATGGGTTGTAGGATTTCAACCAAATTCCATTTACGTTCATTTTGTGTAAGTATCCCCTTTCGTTTTGGATACCCACAGAATACTAGTGTATGAGCCATTAATCTTAACTTCCATGTGGGGCTGTTTTTAGGTTTTATCCACTGAGATACTAATTGGTTGTTCTTCTTCATGCTGGTGTTTGGCACATCAGTCCGTGGGTCATGTCCCCTCGCATCCATAGTATCCTCCTTAGTATCCTGCAAGGTGGGGGTAATGGTTGTGTGGTGTGCTTTTGCAGGGGTCTTACTAATATTTAATTTCCCAGAGATTCTTTTAGGTACAGATTTTCTTCTTCTGTGTGATTTTCTTCCTTTATTTAAATTCATCTCAAGGCGTTTAGATAAATTGAAATAATTCAACTTACAAGGTGATTTCCTTGTTTTACTTATGTTCTTAATATTTTTGGCCTTTTTTGTTGTTTTAGATGATGGCATTTTATTTTCAGTGGTTTTATTCTTTTTGTTCTTTAAGCGTCTATGGGGGATCTCTACTTGGGCTCTCTTAGTTTTCTTTTCTGGTTCCCCCCCCCTTTTCAGGACATGTAGAGGTACAATGCCTTGGCCAATTGGTTTATTACTGTTCACAGGTAGCCTATTAATCTCTGTTAAAGTAGTTAAGAGGTTGTGAGATTCATACAGAAATAGTTTAATTAGCTTCATCTCATCTAAAATGTCCTTTACCCATTGAAACAGTGTGTTAGTATCAGACTCGTCTCTTGACTTGCTGTTTTGCAGGGATTTACTTTCTGCTGGACTAGAACTCATTGCTAACTCATCTGTTTGCTTTTGCATAAACTCATCTACTTCTTTTCTTCCCTTCTCCTCCCTGCTGGTGTCCAAAGCATTTTCAACAGCTATTATTTCTGTTGCCAAGTCAGGAGCAGAATCTTCCTCATTTATTTTGTCTGTTATAGGTCTGTGCTCAATTGACCGGTCTAAGTTAGGTATGGATGGTGATGTCATTAGAATTTCATTAGTATTGCTGGGGCACTCATCTTGGGGAGAAAAAAAGTTGGTAATTTTCTTTTGCCTCCATTTCCTCTCTTCTAGTAAATTACCATGAACTGGAGACATCCTTGTTTTTTATACTCCTGTCTAGTGAACACCATTGTTCAATAAAGTTGGAATAATCCTATGGTGACTAAGTATGGGGAGGATTCTTTAAAGAGGAGGCAAGACAAATAAGGAGCGCCCCTCCTAAGGGAGGAGAGAAAGAGAGAGGGGGGGGAGAAAAAGAAAGAAAGAAAGAAAGAAAGAAAGAAATATCCTCCAAAAGGTCAAATTATAAAAGCTAAGTGCAAAAAGAAATTTAGATCAATAATAAATAAATCATTAACAGTAGTAACAATGGGTAGAGTAAATACAGGAGATATAAAAGGGGCAATACAAGACCATGTAACCCTATGATAATATTGATAATAGCGTTATGATAATAAAGTGTAGTAAATTGCCATTCAGGACTGCATGGGAATAAAGTTTATAGTTCTTTTTTAGCAGCAGCCAAACACTAGACCTTTAAGCAGTACCAATATCAGCTCTGCTTGTTGTGAGATCTTGTCCAAAGACTGTTGACCTCTCTGCGGTTAGGAGTTCGCTGATGTGAATATCGAATATCACGATGAAAGTGGGATGAAGTCTGTTGGTATCATCAATCCTCAGGTGCAGCTGATCAGTCAATCCGCTTTCTTCTGTCCTTTCAGAGTTTTCCACCGTGATATGTAGCTTTTAATTCCTTATGCAGAGTAGCTCATTATGATGATTTCGCTGTTCTGTTTTTCTTCCAAGTCTGGAGTAAAACTCAGTTGATTTCTGACAGTAGCAACTCCCCCGGAGCAACTGATAGGGCCCAAGTTGATAATGTCCACAAAATAACCACAAAGTCTGTCTGACCTTGACTATCCCCTTCCAACTCGGGGGGGGGGGGTAATTGGAAAAGGCTGTTTTAAAGAATAGAATCCCATGTAGTATTATTATGATTTCATCAGGCCCACATAGACATTGCCCCAGTGAGCTGCGAGAAGGCAGAAAGACTTCTGTGCTATATGGGGCGTTTAGCATGTACATTTTATTCTTGCATCATTACACTAAGCTTCTTACTCTGAACAAAGTTAACATTTAGATGCCAGTTAGTGTGTACTATGGTGAAACTAAATCCAAGACACACATTTTATTTGAAGTTAATTTTAGAAGTTAACTTTTATAGCAATTCAAAAATTTTCATTAATTTTCTTATATTTGGGTGATGTTTGTATAGATGAGAAAGATTTTTAGATAGGAGCAGATGGACAATGAGCAGCCAGCAGTACAGCTCCACAATTTAAACATATACCAATGAGTGCCGGGTTGGCTGGAGGGAGAGCAATTATTTCTAAAGACATGTGGAAGCTGTTGTACACCTGTGTCCACAAGGATGGATTGCACCACACGCACCACTCTCTTTACAGAGCAACCATATAATTTGAAAGGTATGGTTTACCTTTCATGCTGAAAATTGTTTCTACATTATTCAACCGTTTTAAGCACATCCTTCATTGCTTCTTAAAGGAGTGAAGTGCAGTCACTTAAATGGAAGAAAAGAAGAAAGTAAAGGATGCATGTGTCACAACTCTTTGGGAATAGGTAAATTCTACTTGTTCTTTGTGACGTCAGAATCAGGACCTCAGTCTCTTCCTCTCCAATGTGTCCAGGCTGCCATTTCCTTATTTGATAGCCAAGAACTCAGGGAATACCACTGATCATCAGCTCTACCCTGACTTGGTAGCTCTGTTTTTTTGATCTGGTCTGAATCAGATGTACATTTTTCTATGTCTATTCTAAAGTAGACGCTATTAAGCTGTGAAACTTATTCTCCGATAGGCCAAAGCCCAAATTCTGCAAACAATTGGGGAGAACCTTGAGTCCTAAACCCATAAAGGCATATTTTACTTAGCTTACTTTAAACTTCAAACATATTTATTAACAAAATTTGAAGAGCTTAATCATTTTCAAAGTAAAAATGCTGCCCCTGGGATTTGAACCCTTTCTGTTCTGAGCCAGACCTGTCTTGTGTGTGTTCCAGATTCCATAGCTCTTGACATTCTGCTGGGAATTCTTTACAACATGCTGATTTTATTATACTTAGGAATTACTGGATCAAATGTTGATGCAAAACCTCATCCTAAAAAAAAAAATTAAGAATATTTTAAAGAAAAAATATTTATTTTATTTTACTAGAACCATTTGTTTTTCATTTTGAATGTTTCAGGTTTCACATTATGTTTCATGACTCCCTTGCCCATCATTTACTTTGATCACAGAAATGTCAATATTGAGTTTTATGATTGGGCTTCCCTGGCAGAAAAAAACCAAACCCATATATTTTTGCATGAACATATATAATATTGACAACATATAAAGTAAAGAATGTAAGAGAAGCAGAATTGCAGGAAGGTCTGTTTGCCACTGACTTCTGAGAATCTGGATTCTTTGAGGGCAATTTATATAGTGCAAAAAACACTTAGTTTCAATCAGTTCATAGCTTTTTATGGGATTCTTCCTGATCCCATTACAGACATTTATCAAGGCAGCAAAAATTTCCATGTGGAAGAAAAAAGGATGAAAAATTGATGCCCTTCTTTCTTATGATACAGCAGTTGCCAGGTATGGGAGAGTTAGTTATGCTGGACTTATAACCCTCAAAATGCTCCAGCCAAATGTCACAATGTCTGAGGATTCTGGAAGATGTAGTCAAAAATCTAATGCTTCCTTATATTTGTTCACTCCATGCAGGCATAAAACCTACTCAATATTTTTCTCCTCAAAAAGCTTGGGGTTGAATAAACCAGGCCTGTGTGATCAGTCAGATACAACGAGCAGCCATAAAAATATTTTCAGATCATGACTTGCAAATAATATGTTCAGATCATAATTATGGTAGAGCTATGTATACTTACTTGGTCTTCTACTGCACAAAAACTTTGGAAAGTCAAGTAAAAGCCTGAACCAAAACTATGTTGTTATGGCAATTATGTAATGGCATATCAACTTCCAAGGTTGGTTGATTGTCACAAACATTAAGCCATGCATGTCTAGGTACACAAGGTGTTATAGTGAAACTGTGAATGGCGCGTGACATCAGATGTAGTTATTTTCATTGCTTTAACCATTTACTTGGATAACTCTGGTAATTTTAGAGCTAATACAGGCCAAAGAACTCTGAACTCTAGAGATTCATCCATTTATCAACAAAAACCAACCTGGGTCGCCTGGACACTTTGGTGACTGTATGTCTTCACAGTGGCAGCAATGCACTCAAAAGTTTGTCCTATCAACTTTCAACAGAGTGGCCATGGATAATGGGAAATCAGGGTTCAATTTCAGAGTGGGAGATTGGGAAACAGTTACCATATCTAAGGAAGGAAGAAGACACACCTTTGTTTATCCTGTCTAGGATATACAAACACTGAAATTGCCACATGTCCGCAAACCTTGTGTTAATATAAGAATTATATATAAGAATTAGAACTTTATTTATTTAAAGGTCTCTGGGCAGCTTACAACAATTAGAATGAACAATTAAAACAGTTAAATTAATAAAATACAACACTTTACACTAAAACTGCCACCAGGACCCACAATCTGTGTTATATCAGTTTAAAAAGCTTCTGGAACAGGAAGGTTTTTTCCATGTACCAAAATGTCATCAATGTCAGTGCTAGGCAGATCTCACTCAGGAATCATAGAATCATAGAATCATAGAATCATAGAGTTGGAAGAGACCTCAAGGGCCATCTAGTCCAACCCCCTGCCATGCAGGAACCCCCATTACAGCCTCTGCTTAAGAACCAGATGGCCATCCAGCCTCTGCTTAAAAACCTCCAAAGAAGGAGACTCAACCACACTTTGGGGCAGCATATTCCACTGCCGAACAGTTCTAACTGTCATGAAGTTCTTCCTAATGTTCAAATGGAATCTCTTTTCCTGTAGTTTGAAACCATTGCCCCGAGTCCTAGTCTCTGAAGTCATGGAAAACAAACCTGTTCCCTCTTCAATATGACATCCTTTCAAATATTTAAACATAGCTATCATATCCCCTCTCAGTCTTCTTTTAGAGAGGCTAAACATTCCCAGTTCCCTAAGCCATTCATCATAAGACATTTCCTCCAGACCCTCAACCATCCTGGTTGCCCTTCTCTGCACCCGCTCGAGGTTGTCAACATCCTTTTTAAATTGAGGCGCACAGAACTGGACACAGTACCTCAGGTGGGGTCTGACCAGAGCAGAATAGAGTGGTAATATCACTTCCCTTGATCTAGACACTATGGTTCTGTTGATGCAACCAAGAATCACATTGGCTTTCCTGGCCGCTGCATCACACTGCTGACTCATGTTCAATTTGTGGTCTACCAAGACTCCCAGATCCCTTTCACAGGTACTATTCTCCAGCCAAGTATCCCCCATCCTATATCTGTGCAATGTAGCACCCTACATTTCCCTCTGTTGAAATCCATTCTGTTAGCTTTGACCCAGCACTCTAATCTGTCAAGGTCTTTTTGGATTTTCATCCTATCCTCTAAGGAATTTGCAGCCCCTCCCAATTTGTTATCATCTGCAAATTTAATTAGCATACTCTCTATTCCTTCCTCCAAGTCATTAATAAAGATATTGAACAGCACTGGACCCAGAACAGAACCCTGGGGCACCCCACTGGTCACATCTCTCCAAGCTGAAGAGAGGCAATTTATGGTCACCCTTTGGGTGTGATCAGTCAACCAATTACAAATCCACCTGACAGTAGCACTATGTATCCCACTTTCTACTAACTTCTTAGTAACAATACCATGGGGAGGGTGTTTCATAGTTTCAGGACAGCTGCTGAAAAGGCCCTATGTCTAAAAGCCATCCCTCTCATCTCCTTGAGGTAGGGTTCTTTCAAAAGGGCTCCCTGGCTAGATCTTAATTGATGGGTAGGTTAATGTGGAAGGAGGCAGTCCTTCAGGTATCTAGCTCCTAAGCCAGGCCTTCCCAAAGTCCAGCCCAGAGGCCAAATCCGGCCCGTCAGGCCATTCTGAGTGGCTCGCAGCTGGCTGGCCCGCCCCTCCCGCCCCCTCCTTCGCCCCATGTTTATTTTTTTTAAAAACTCTTCTGCCAACACTGACACCACTGGGAAGCTTGAGGTGATGGGTGGGCCGGCCAGCCGGTGAGCAGAAGCTTGTGGGGCTGGGTGGGCGGGCAAGGGGGCGGGCCACTACCACCAGCACTGCTGAGAAGCTTGTGGGGCTGGGCGCGTGCATGGGCCGCCACCACCGGCATCATCGGGAACCTTGTGAAGCTAGGTGTGCGCGCGCAGGGTTGCGAGCAGGTGAGCCGCCGCCACTGACATAGCTGGGAACATTGTGAGGTTGGGCGCATGCACAGGGCAGTGATCGGGCGAGCTGCACCACCAGCACCACTGGGAAGCTTGGGCGGATGGGCGGTCTGTTGCCACCAGCACCGCAGGGGAATGTGTGGGGGTGGGCAGGCCAGCGGGCCTCTGCCACTGCCAAGGAGCTTTGGGGTGGGCTGGCGGGTGAGCCGTCTCCACTGCTGGGGAGCTTGAGGGGGGGGTGCAAGGTCACACAGATCGCCTCTTCCAAGGGGCGACCTGTGGCCACGGCTCCCTGTGCTTCCTTTGGTCCCCACCTTCCTTCCTTCCTCTCTTGGTTTCCACCTCCCTCCCTTCCTCCCTTGGTCCCCACCTTCCTGCAGGTGGGGTTGCAAGGGGTCAGTGGGTGGGGCTTGCAGTGGGGTGGCAGGGTCAGGGAGCAACCGACCCCTGACATATTCTCAGCCACCAAATCTGGCCCTCCTTACAAAAAGTTTGGGCACCCCTGTCCTAAGCTATTTACTTAAATATTTGTTTATTTATTTTTGAGTATTTTTTACTCCGCCTTTCTCCTTGGAAAAGGACCCAAGGCAACTTACAGTAAGGAGAGACTATACAGTCCATCACAATTAAGACACAATCAGTTTGAGAAACACGGAATTGAGGGCCATCTTACAGCATTATAAGGCAACAATAAAGCTAACAATTGATAACATAGTGTCAATGTAATCACTCAAAGAGAGATATAAATACAAAGTTATAAGTGATTATAACACAAAGTCTGTGTAGCCATGTTTAGTAGATTCATAAAAAGGCACAGTAGATAGTCCATTATTCAGGGGAAAGTTTGTCTGAAGAGAAAGGTCTTTGTATATTTTCCAAAAAGACAACAGAGATGTGGCAGTCCTGGCCTCTACTGGAAGGGAGATCCAGAATCTGGGTGCAGCAGCCAAGAAGGCTCTTTTATGTGTACCCACAAGGTATACCTGTGAGGGAGGTGGGATGGAGAGAAAGGGATCGCAGTACCTGCACCGTGGGGGGGGGGGGGTGCAGGGGGCCATCTGGTCGCTCCGTGCGCCCCCCCCCCGCACCTCTGAGAAGCCCGAAAGGCCTCCGAGCCGCGCGGGTGGGCTGCGGGGAGGGACGGCGTCCCCCTCCGCAGCCGCCCCGGGCGCCTCCGGAGTGCCTCAGAGCCGCACAGGGCGGGTGCGCGGAGAGACGGCGTTCCCCTCCGCAGCCACTCCGGGTGCCTCCGGAGTGCCTCAGAGCCACGCGGGGCGGGTGCACGGAGGGACGGCATCCCCCTCCGCAGCTGCCCTGGGCGCCTCCGGAGGGCCTCAGAGCTGCGAGGGGGGCGGCGGGGGGTATCAGGTCGCTGCACGCCACCCCCTACGCTCCTCCAAGGCTTTTGCAAGCCCCCCACCCGCCCCAGGCCCCCCACCCGCTTCCACATATCATGGATTTTCATGGTTCGCGGGTGGGGTGGGGCGGCGGGGGTTTACTATATATAGCGGCGGGGGTTTACTGTATATAGAACCAGCACAATGTGATCCTTGGGAGCTCCACCACTCATCAGCTGCCCCCCCCCCCCCCATAATTCTGAACCAGTTGCAAAGGCTGCCCCATGTACAGTTTATTTTAATAATTAATGTGGGATGTTACCAGTACATGTGTAACTGTCATGAAGCTCCACTTGTCCAGGTAGGGGCACAGCTGGTATAATTTCCACTGGTGAAGAATGGCAACACTGGCCACTGAATCCACCTGGGCTTCCAAAATTAGAGGAAAGAGTACCCACAAGCAGAAGACCCTGTCTCTTAGGGCGAGTGCAACCCCATCCAGCACATGGAGATGACACTCTAACCTGTCTAGCGAAGCACCCACCAACAGCACTTCCATCTTGTCTGGATTGAGTTTCAATTTATTAATTATATTAAGAACATAAGAATATAGGAAGAGCCACATTGGACCAGGCCAAAAGCCCACCTAGTCCAGCTTCCTGTAATGCAGAGTGGCCCGCCAAATGCCTCTGGGAGTGCACGAGATATCTGTCTCCTGATACCACTTCCCTGCATCTGATTCTTGAAGTACCCCAGATTTAAGCCTGGAGATTACACATCTCCATCATGGTTTGTAACCTGTGATGGACTTTTCCTCCAGGAATCTGTCCAATCCCCTATTGAAGGCATCCAGGCCAGATGCCATCACCACATCCTGTGGCAGGGAGTTCCACAGACTAACAACGTGCTGGGTGAAAAAATATTTTCTTTTGTCTGTTCTTACTCTCCCAGTCCTCAATTTGAGTGCATGTCCCCTAGTTCTGGTATTTTGTGAGAGGGAGAAGAGTGTTCCTCTATCCACTTTACTCATTATTTGTACGTCTCAATCATATCCCCCCTCAGGCACCTTTTTTCCAGACGAAAGAGCCTCAAATGTTTTAACCTTTCCTCATATGGGAGGTCCCCCAGCCCAGTAATCATTTAAGTTGCTCTCCTCTGCACCCTTTCCAGTTCCACTATGGTTTTTTTTTTTGAGATGTGGTGACCAGAATTGTACACAATACTCCAGGTGTGGCCTTACTATTGTTTTGTATAATGGCATTATAATGTTGGCTGTTTTATTTTCAATCCTCTTTTTAATAATCCCTTGCATGGAATTGGCCTTCTTCACCACTGCCACAAATTAATTAATGTAATGTTAGTGTAATATTTTACTGTATGCTAAGAGCTCAGAACAATGTTTCCAGAACAGTAAAAAAGTATGGTGCAAGAAACAGAGAACTGGAGGGTAGGTAAAATAAGAACAGAACAACAACATCAACAAAGAACTATTAAATGGAATGTACGATTGTAATAATTTAAAAAGTTATGAGGCAATGGAGTGGCCCAAAGTACTAAAAAAAATAGGTTTTGAGGGGTGGGGGATGAAATCTAGGAAAAATTAAACTTCTGACTACTCCTTGGGGCCAAGTGAAGTAATCAGTGAAGAAATTCCTAGCTTGGCCATCATCTGTTCTTGCTTAGTCAATGGCTTAAGTCCTGCTCCCTAAATAAGGAAGCATGTGGATTTGGGCAGAGGGATTGACTTATTTGAAGAAGTGTAGTAAGGGACAGCAACCTCCTTTCTTTTGACCATTGTGTTTCAATGTTCAGTAGGTGGTGGCTAATTTGCTTTCTCAATTTGTGTGGTCTCCACATGTTTTCTTAATAGCTGAATAGAAAGTCAATTGAACTACACAAAGAAGACCTCTGTTCTACAGGGGATACAATAATCTCAGCCTATGCGGGTGGTGGTACTCTTTCAAATCAGAAGTGGAAAAATCTTTTCCAGTTCAATGGCTAACTTTGCCTCAGGCAAGAATGTTGAGGGACATGAGACCAGCCCAAAGTGAGTGGCCCCATGGTTGTCATTGTTGCTTATAGCTAAGCCTTTCTTGTTTCAGAATAAAAAACAAGCATGACATCACAATTTTTTGTTGGGAAATTTAAGGCTACAACTTTATTGATTACAACAAGCAGTACTCTGGCTGAGTCATTGGGTCAGATCCAGCACATCACGGAGCCTCCCTGCCCCTTGATGCTTCCACGTTCCTCACAATCCAATAGAAAACTGCTCTGGCAGTTTTTTTCTGGACCCTCTGGGCCACAGACCCCATCAATAGCCCCTGTCAGAATCTGTGAGGGGGGGGGCATTGGCTATCCGCTATGGATGCAGCCCATGGCCCTCCCTCTAATGTTGCTTCATCAGCTATTATCCAGTCCATGTAGGTTCTTGCCTGCTACTCTGCTTCCCAATGCCTGTAAACCACCTCCCGAGCTGAGCTAAGCCTGGTTCCCACCAGAGTACTGCAGCTGCAACCAATCACATATGGCCTGCCTAATGTCTACAGCCCACATTTTGTTGCCTAGTTCTAACAGATGCACCCCACCCACAGTGTACATTTCCTGGGCCTGAAAGGTTATTGTCAGTTGCTTCACCCATACTCCTCCCCAGGTTATTAGGCACCCCATTGCTTTGTCCATCTGACCACTTCAAACTTTCCCAGATGCCAAGCCCATTCCAAATTCATCTCTGCAAAAGCTGAAACCAAAGTATAACCACATAGGGGTAGGAATCATGAATCACCTGTAGTGCGGCTGACATGTTCATTATAAGGTCTGCCCCCCTTGTGAAGGTAATATCATTTTCCCTAGCTATATTAACAGTGCCTGTGGTAGCCCCTTTTGTTTTAACACTTTGAACTGAACCACGTTATTTTACATGATTAGAGATAGGCACAAAATGAACTTTTAGTTTGTTTTGTTATTCATTATTGGTTTCATCATGTAACAAAACAAATAACAAACCCCTGAGTGGATTTAGAATGAACCGAACTGAAAAAGTTTGGTTCGGTTTGGTTCACTTCGTTAATGGTGGCACCAGAGAATCTCCTACCTGGTGCTGGTCCTTCCTGGTCGGAGGTCTGATCTTCCTGGCTGCAGGAGGGGCGACCAGGAAAAAAAGCAAATAAATTAAAATTAAAATTAATCAAAAAATAAAAAAGTTTGCCAACCCAGCCCCAGGAATGGCCAGGTTAGCACCTAAGAGAGATATATATATAAGCCAGTGCCAACCCGGCCCCAGGGGCCACGCAGTCCGTGCTTGAAAAAACAACAACGATCTGGAGCATGGGCCCGGCAGTGGCCCAGGGCCGACAAAAGAGAAAAAAAAGCAGACCGGCCCATGCTACAGCTGTAAAAAAATACAATAAAAATACAGCTGTAAAAAACAATAAAAATTATCTATCTATCTATCTATCTATCTATCTATCTATCTATCTATCTATCTATCTATCTATCTATCTATCTATCTATCTATCTATCTATATATTAAAAGGAGTGGAGACCTGGCCCCAGGGGTGGCCGGGGTGGCACCCTAAAATAAAGAAAAAATATAAAAAATAAAAGAAGCGCCCCAGGGGCCACGCGGTCGGCACTTGAAAAAAAATCAAACAAACAAACAAACAAAACAAAAAACTGACCTGGTGCATGGGCCCGGTACCGGCCTGTGAGCACTGGACCCAGCCTGCGGCCAGCAAAACAAACAAACAAGCAAAAACTCCTGATCCGGCCCATGGAACCGGCCCATGGCCGGCAAAAGAAAAAAATAGCCAGGTCGCCCCACACTCAGGGGCCATGAAAAAAGAAATAAAAACAAATTAAAAAGAAGTGCTGACCCGGCCCCAGGAGTGGCTGGGTTGGCGCTCTAAAATAAAGTAAAAATATAAAAAAGAAAAGAAGTGCCAAGCCGGACCCATTGGCCACACGGTTGGCGCTTGGAAGAAAAAGAGGCGCTGGCCCCAAGCCAGCACCTCAAAAGGCCAAGGGGCCAGAATCGCCCCACCACCGCTGCTGCCCGGTAAGGATAATGCGTTGATGATTGAAGATGATGAGGATGATGTGGATTATGAGGATGAGGATGCTGCCAGTCCAGTTTGTGCAGTTGTTGTCAACATCTGTGTTTTTTATTATATTTTTGAATATTTTTTCTGCCCGTGCACTGTCAAATCGATTAAATCGCGTAAAGTGGGAAAAACCAATAACGAATCAACAAACCAATGAAACAATTTTTTCAAAAAATGTGTTTAAAAACAAAATGAACCAAACCAAACCCTAGAATCAAACTAACCAAAATGATTTGCCATCCCCCCCCCGGTACATGCCCATCTCTATATGTGATACTCCAGTCACAGGTGGTGACTCAACAGCAATCTTTTTGCCCAAGCACCAGCCGAATGAACAATGCTGTGCCCCTCCAGCTCCCAGCTTGCAAAGGCAGCAGTGTTCTTCCACTTCCTCCTTTGAAAGGGGGCGAGCCCTGCCTTCTGCGAGTGTGCAAGCACTCCTATAGTACCCAGATTGACCCAGGTCATATGGGCTCCGACTGGCCTCACCAAAGGCTGGGCCCTTGCATGGGACATAGTTGCCCAACTCCAGTCCACATGGCAGTCATCATTTTGATTGCCCTCTCTATGTGCCACTCCGAAAACAATGCTGCAGACCCGGTAAGTTGGGTCCACTTCCTTTCTCATTTGATGCAGCCACATATTATCCCTCTCATTCACTCCCCCCCCCTCACACACATATATGAACATATACATGCACACATGAACATATTTTATTGACTTCTGTCCCTTTCTACCTCTCTTTACTGGAAAGGCAGGAGGAAAATGATTTTAACTGAACTATCACCTCAAGGAACATAAGAACATAGGAAGAGCCACACTGGATCAGGCCAAGGACCCATCTAGTACAGCTTCCTGTATCCCACAGTGGCCCCACCAAATGCCTCTGGGAGTGCACGAGACTAGATATTTGTCTCCTGATCCCACTCCCCTGCATCTGATTCTTGAAGTACCTCGGTTTTAAGTCTGGAGATTACACATCTCCATCATGGTTTGTAACCTGTGATGGACTTTTCCTCCAGGAATCTGTCCAATCCCCTATTGAAGGCATCCATCACCACATCCTGTGGCCAGGAGTTCCACAGACTAACAACATGCTGGGTAAAAAAATTTTTTTGTCTGTTCTTACTCTCCCAGCCTTCAGTTTGAGTGTATGTCCCCTAGTTCTGGTATTTTGGGAGAGGGAGAAGAGCATCCCTCTACCCTCTTTACTCATGCTCTGCATAATTTTGTACCTCTCAATCATATCCCCCCCTTTTTTTCTAGACTAAAGAGACCCCAAATGTTTTAGCCTTTCCTCATAAGGGAGGTGCCGCGTGGTTGGCACTAGACATCAGCACGACTCGGCGAAATTGTCGTTTCCGTTTTCAGTTATCGTTTCCGTTACGATAATTAAGCCGTCAAAACTCGAACTGGAACCAAAAAAAAAAAAAAATTGGTCGGGTTTTTCGTTTCCGTTTGTGGCATTGCAGTGATCGCGCGATGCAAAGCACAGAAAAAGTTTTTAAAAGTTTTTTTAAAAAACCCCGACTCCCGGCCAAAAAAGCAGGCGAAAATATGCCTGCCTGAGGCTTTGCCACCTACCAGAGGGGTGGTTTCTGGGGGTCCCCGGCCTCCCCCCCCTCTTCTCCTGTCCTGGGCTGCTTGCACCAGGCTGGGGGGGGGTCATCCTCGTCGTCTGTCTCTCTGCATGCCATGCGGGGGGGGGGGAATCCAAAATGGCGACCGCAATTTTTCTTTTGAAATCGTGGTCAAAAAACACACCAAATCACCACAGAAACATGTGAAATTTATTTATTTTAAATGCCTTAATTTTTATAGTAGCAGCAGTGGTTTTTTATAATAATAAAATGTATTTATTTTATTTTATTTTATTTTATTTTTCATTTTTTTAGACCTGCCCATGCAAAAAATGGGACCATGCAATTTTTTTTAACCATTCCACCAATGGCATCGCCAGGTTTTTGACTGACACTTCTGGATGTCTCGGAGGGCATAAAAAGCCGAGGCACCTTCCAGAAATCGCAGTTGGGTCGGGTGTATGGATGTGGTTGAGGGAGGAGGGCTGGCAGCTGGTGCTGGTGTGATCTGATCGAGATTGAGGAGGAAGGCTGGAGGCTTTAGGATTTAAGTTAGGCAGGCAGGGAGGGAATTGAATTTAGAAAATAATTTCTTTGATTCCCTGCAGCTTTGTCTGCTGAAGGGAATAGCAGTTTATTCTTTATTTCTTCTCTGGCAGTCTGAGGATTTTTTTCTGATATTGGATAAAGGGGGAGGTTCGACTGGGAGTGGGAGGTGTGGATTTATTTAAAAAATATATTATATACTACCATTTATTTTTATTTTCCCAACTTCAATTTGCTTGCACACAGACACATTTGGGGTGCAAGCCAAGAACAGAACCTCTATCCTAAGTGATATCCTAACTGCCCACTCGTCCGTCCGCCTGTGCCACCACCCGCCTGCGGCCCGCGCCACCGCCCGCCCACTCACCCGCCCGTGGCCACCGCCTGCCCATGGCCCCCCGCCACCGCCGCCCGCCCGCACCTCCCCCCGCCGCCTGCCCCCCCGCCCCGCCCTCCACCTAGGGCGCAAAAACACGTCGCGCCAGCCCTGATTGCGGGACGCCCCTATGCTCTGGGAAGTCAAATCGCGCTAAATCGTGGTGGAAATGACAAACGACAAACGGAAACGACAAATTTTTGAAAATTTTCACGACAAACTGAAACGAACCGAAACGGACCCCTTCCGACAAACGAAAACTCGAAACATCATTTTTTCTGGTCGTGCCCATGTCTAGTTGGCACTACAAAATAAAGAAAAAAAAATTAAAAAGGCCCTGCCCCTAGGGCCATGTAATCGGCACTGCAAAATTGGGGGGGGAGGGGGATAAAAACATTTAAAAGTGCCGACTCGCCCCCTTGGGCCACGTGGTCAGTGCTGCAAAATAAGGGAAATATAAATAATAATAAAGCGCCAACCTGGCCCCTGTAACCCTGTGGTCAGCACTGGAAAAATAAAATAAAAATAAAAAATAAAACCCAGGCATGGGGAAGCGAGCACCTTTAGAGGCGCTGGCCTCAAGCCAGCACCTCAAATAGCCCACTGCGTTGGGGACTTAAAAAAATAAAAATAATACAAATAATTTAAAAAGCGCTGGGCCTCTGGAGGCAGTGGGGGGGGGCAGTCCACTGCTATCTGGAGCGGCCATGGCCAGGCTCCGGAGGCGGCGATGAGGCCTCACACTGTCCGGCGAGGCCTCCTGTCATCCAGCATGGCCACTGCCAGGGCCTTCTGGGCGGTTGCTGCAGGGATCGCCGCCACTGCCATTCAGGTAAGCCAGAACAGTTTGGCTTGGTTCAGATTCATATGAATTTTTGTTTTAAAAATTCATTCGAACCGAACCAAACCAAGCCAAACAAAGGGTGGGCCCAAAACAGAACAAACCGAACCATCGGTTTTCTGTTTTGTGCCCACCTCTATAATGGACCCCCTTATGAGTCACACCATGTGGGTGTGTGCAAAAACTGACTTTTGCCCCGGGCTCTGGAAGCCCTAGCTATGCCTCTGCTGTGGGAGGGGCTTCCAAAGTCTGGGAAAAGCAACAGAGAAGGCCTTTTCCTATGTCCCCATCAGATGCACTTGTGAAGGTGGTGGCAACTGAGCCAGATCATAATGGGATATACAGTCTTTGAAAGAGATTGGACCCAAGCCATTTAGGGCGTTATAGATTAAAAACAGTGCTTTTAATTGTGCCCAGAAACTGATTAGTAGCCAGTGAAGCTGATGTAACAAGGTTGTTACGTGATCCCTGTAACCACTGCCAATCAAAACTCTGGCTGCTGCATTTTAGATCTGCTGCAGTTTCCTGCCACTTTCCATTGGTAGCCCCACATGAAGCACATTAATCTAGCTAGAAAGTAACTAGGGCATGTATCACAGTGGTCAGGTCGGATCAGATGTCTCTCATCTCTTATGTCAAGACATAAACAGGGATAAAGAGCAATGTCTAGTAGGCAAACCTTGGATACATTATCTTGGGGGGGGGGGGGGTTTCCACATCCCAGAATTCCCAAGCCACCATGAACAATGGTGGTGCTGTCTGAAAGATTGTGGGAACCACAGTCCCAATAGAGCTGGTTTGAGCCCACTTCCTGGAAATGGGTCAAGTGGACAATACTTGATCTTTTTTAAATCACTTAGGTCTTATCTCTTTCCATCCCACTGTTCTCTTTTGCAGTTACCAACATACCAGCAATTATTCTGGGAAACATTACACGTGAGTAATATGTTTCTTGTTTCCCAGCAGAAATGCTAAGATTTAGATAATGATAGTGGAAAAAACCTCCGTGGCAGTGGAGACATCTTAGGGCTTCCCATATTGCTTGACCTGCAGGCTATTTGTTTATTCCCTCTCATTTTGATTTTGGTTAGTGCCCTCAATTTGGATATGGTATTTGGTTTACCCTTTTCCAGAGTTCAGAATTCCTCTGGAGGTTTGAACGAGAGCTACCACTGTCTCAGACCAAAATGCTTAGGGTTTTCCATGACCTTCTATTCTTTTTTAAATCACTCTTCTTTTACCCCCTCCCTTTCCCCCTTTTGAAGTTTGTCAAATTCCTCAGTTTCAGAATGACTATAAACAAACTGACCAAAACTGAATAGCCTCCCCAGTTCCCATACAGAGAAAGAGCTGGGAATGCCAAGTGTGAGAAGTGTCTGTCAAAACGAGAAATCAGGAAATAGGTGATCTTGGAAAATCACAGTTCTCATGCATATAAAAATGTACACACACTGTTATGAATCAGTAACAAAATATGCACAGGTAGTGTTTGAAACTAACACTTACAGCAGTTTCTAAGTTTAGTCTTGAACAATTTTTCATTGCTTTCAGAACTCTCCACCAGAACACAGCATTCTTATATCCTATCTGCACAGATCTTGTAATTTCTCTACCACAGAGAGCAGAGTGGGGTTGGGGGTGGGGAAGAGGAATGTGGTCTTTATCTTTTCCAGTGATAGAAAAAACAATAGATCTCATGGCAAAGGCTGCGAATGAGTTATGAGGGCCTCACCCTTTTATTTATACAGTGTATTTATCTTTTTGTAAAAATGATGATGTTGATGTAAAGCATGTATCTGGACAAAGTAGAAGAGGGAGGGTGAGAAGAAGGGAGAGGGAAGCATGCAGTTGGATTTTTAAAATATCTTAGGCACAGTTTTATTTTTAATGCTCAATTTAAAGGAAAAATAATAACTTTTCATTTTTGAAGAAATGAAAATAGAAGATTCTGAGATAGATGTGTAAATAGCCGAGTGTCAGAAAGCATGCAGTTTCTGTAGTCACCCCAATTTCAGCTCCTAACATCTTAGATTAAACAAATCTCAAGACTGTGAATAATACAGGGCCAGGGGCCTCTGAAGCCTCTCACTTCAACATGGAACAGAAAAGAAAGCTGTATTTAACATGTGTTTTAGTCCTTTATGGCAATTTCATATATTCAGGTGAAAGGAAAACAATGCCTTTCATCAAAATGGCACTGAATGATATCCATACAATTTCCTCTACAGAGGTGTATTCTGCCATCTGTCATTCTAAGTAGATCTTAATGCCTTATGAGAGGTGCTTTCTCAAAGCAGGTGTTTTCTAGATGTGTTGGCTAAGGCCATGCTATCAGAGAATGATGGAATAAGTGGTCTGTTATATTTGAAGATCACCAGTTTAGGAAAGCGTGTCTTATAGAGGCTCTGCATAGAATGTTCTGCCACATAAAATGGATTCAGTGTGTAATTTGTATGGAAACATTATTTATTTATTTATTTATTTTTGGATTTATACCCCGCTTATCTTCAACGAACTCTAAGCGGCTTACAAAGGCTAACATGAAATAGTTACTGATCTTTGTGTTTTTCTCTGCAGACATGTAACATAACTTACACCAGCATGACTAGGTAATGTATTCCATTTTCATGGAGGAATTTTTAAAGAACTCAAAAAGGCAGGCCTGCACAAGACGTCGACCACGGGTTACCAGTCACCTGTGAATGGTCGAAAAGTAATCCACGTGGTCTGCTCTCCCCCTCCCCAGCCAGATGATAAGCACCCAGTGACATGCAAGGCGAAGAAGCAGCTGGGTGGAGAAGCCCCCCGTTCCCCACTCCCCATCAAGATGAGGGCATGACTGGTGAAGAAGCAGCCAGGAGGGCCAGTGACGGATTCCCCAGTCCCCCCTCTCCCCAGCCAGATGACGAGCACCCTGGAGTGCATGGGGCAAAGAAGCAGCTGGGACAGTGCTCGCTCTGACAAATTCAAAAGGACCAAGCCTCCCCTTTCCCACCCCTTCGCCCGGCTGAAGGGAAGGAGGAGGAAGGCTGCTTGATTCTTTTGAATCTGGTGCAGCAGAAGCCTGGGCGGGGAAGGCAAGGCACGGCTGGGGGAGGCAAGCCCATTCTGCCTTCCACCTACTGGAAGGCAAGGCTGCTGGGGAAGAGGTGGCAAGGGGGCGGCATGATCCCTGCCTCCTCCCACCCGCTAACTACCCTTCAAAGCCCTGTCGGGGAAGGCAAGGCTGGGGGAGGCAAGCTGGTTCCATCTCCCCCCACCCACTCCCCAGCGCTCGCACTTCAAAGCCCTCGCCCGAAGGCAAGACTGGGGGAATCATAAGTACAGAAACCACATCTATTCATAAGGCGGCAGTTTAAAAGGGGAAAGGTAAGTAGAGCTTCTTGTAAGTAGAGGTACCACTGGAAAAAGTAGACCTCGGCCTGTTCAAAGTTGGACAGGGATCATGTGATGGCAAATAGGGTATGCAACACTTGTTGTGGGTTTTTAAATTATTATTATTCTGGGAGTGCCACCTGAGAGACAGACACTTAAATGGGGATGCACTGGGGCAACTTCCTCTTTGAACAAAAATTGAAGAAATGTTAGGACTATGAAAAGCCAAGACACTTTCTAGCCGGGGCTTTCTCCTAGGTGATCCATGCTTAGGTATCTGTCAGTGTCTGTCAGTTAGATGGAATTCCTGAAATGGAGAACCCAGGGATTTATAGTCCCAACAAAACAAACAAACAAAACAATTACCCACCAACTGACATATCCCTACCAGCAAATTGCCCTTGTTCTATCTTTATAGAAGGCTCTAGAAAAGATGAGATATTCCAGGGCTGCCCAACTTTGAACAGGCCGAGGTCTACTTTTTCTGGCCCAAAGTGCCTGAGGGCTACTACACTAATAACTCTACTTACGAAATTTACCCATTCCAAGCACCTGTTCATAAGTTAAAAAAAAAATTGTAAGTAGAACAGCAGTTTCCCATAGGCATGCATTGAAATCCGTTCCCTCTGGAATGGACTGATTTTCCATGCATTCCTATGGGAAGGCTGACCATGCACACGTTTCCCTTGCACCCGCTCAATCATCTGGCCAGTGGGGGGGGGGGACAGGGGACCACACCATGGCCCTTGAACTGCCCCTCTCGGCTGAGACAGTGGGCTGGCAGACCCAGAACTTTGCTGGGGCAGTGGTGGTCCTTGGGATGGGGGAGGGATGGGGTGGAAAACTTATCCCCTCACTTTTTTAATTGGTGGCTGGCGGGCTACTTTTGAACCCTTCGCGGGCTACTGGTAGCCTGCAGTCTACCTGTTGGGCAGGCCTGAGATATACTATATATCTCTTTATTTTAGGAGAAATAACTTTCTACAGATTTCACATGTGCAATTATTTCTGACTTTTTCTTAGACTTTTATAGAGGAAAAGAGAAATGCACACCAATTATTCTGTAAGTGCTCACTTTTGTATGTGATCACTGCTTCTTTTATATCCCAAGGAGCGCAACAAGATAGTCAGCAAAAGAACCCATTAGACACAATCCTAGATGCAAATATATATACTTTATTATCCTCTAGTTACAGAGCTAATAATTGGGGTTTCATTCACACAATGCATTCAACATTCATACATCCCATTCATACGTCACATTCATACTCACCATGACAGAGAAAAGGAGAGCATTGTCCAGGTTCCAAAGAAGAGGGCAAAACTTTGGTCTCAGAGTACAGTGGTACCTCTGCTTAAGAGCGGCTCTACTTAAGAGCAATTCAACTTAAGAACGGAAAACCACTGGTGTTTTAACTGCCACCTTACAAATTTTAGATGTGGTCTACTCTACTTACAATTCTTTTTTTTTAAAAAAAATCAATTTTTTAGATACAGTGCCTCTTCTTAAGACTTATTCGACTTAAGAGCATGCATTCAGAAGGGATTAAATTTGTAACTAGAGGTACCACTGTTACAAAATTCCTGAGTTCTCTATTTGTATCCTTTCTGGGCAGCCTGTCAGCTGAGCTGTGCATTTCTTTGTCCTTTACTGGATTGATGGGCCCCATCACCCATGGAATGATCTTACATGTCCTTATCACAGACAAGTATACAATCCTGTTAGGAAGACTCCTGTACCAGGATCTTCATTCTCTGAAGTCACTTAAACTGCCAACAATACATCACACCTACCAGGATGCTAAAATCATAGTTCATCTTCACTTGAGCTCATTTCAGTGAAGAGTTTTGAGTCTCATAGTCAGGTTCTTAAAGTTCCATCATGCCTTTGTTCTGAGGTTCATCTTCAGGTCCTTCTCTCTCTCTCTCTCTCTCTCTCTCTCTCTCTCTCTCTCTCTCTCTCTCTCTCTCTGGTTCTTCATGTTATTCCAGGTCAAGCATGCATATACCTTACATACCAGCATGCATCCGTCTTACATTCCTTACACTTCTTTGTATCAAGTACCAATTAAATCTTCATTAATTTTGTTCCCACAGGTGACAACAAAACATATCAAAATGATTTCACTAGTGCTGCAAGATTCAAGATTTTTTGGGAATTGTTATGGTAAAAAAAAAACCCCACACAATTCAGGATTGGACATTTTGAAAATGCAGTTTTACAGGGATCATGAAAGCCCCCCCCCCTCATTGTAACAGCTGCAGGGGCTGCTAATCTGTTTATAGACACAATTGAAAACATAGGTTTTGACCTATACTGAACAGCTTTCTTAAGCTACTCATTCAACTTTTATGAGACTGCCCAGGTGTTAAAGATCATCACAGAAGACAAAGTAAAGCAAAAATCTAACAGGAATTATGAGGGAATAGACAAATCAGTAGTAGTGACCTGCAAGTTTATATAATGTTTGTCTTTGTGCCTGAGTGTAACACAGTGTACACATGCAGCAAGTAAAAACTGATGGCACTGTTAGAAGAAAAGGTGAGAGAACTGGAGCAGCAAGTAGCCACCTTTTAGGCTATGAGGAAAGATGAAGTAAAACTTGAGAGAACTCTTGAGAAGAAGCAGGAGAAAAGGGAGGTTCTTGCGGTGGAAGAGGAACAAGGAAAGGCAGAAAAGGAAAATATTGGGCAGAGAGTAACCATTATGGGGGGAAAGCTTCTGATTCTGGTTAGGGAGTAGATCTCTGGTGGATGTTAAGATTTGATTGATTTTAAAACTCTATTTTGCACCATAGACTTCTGTCGAATGTAGCCAGTTGGTGTCTGTTAGATAGAAGCCTGAGTTTCAGCCCAAAAAAGCCAGGAGTTTTAAGCTTGTTTGAGTCTTAGTTGAGTCTTTGTTTGTTTTAAGGGAACAGCTGCGAGATAAGACACACCTTATAAGGAATGTGACAACAACGTATTTGAATGCTGTGCTTCCTTATTTACAACTTGAACAATGGAATAATAAAATAAAAGAAGAACCTGCTCTGATCTTTGGCCTCTAACAGTGACATTGTTTATACAATCAGCACAATTTGCATCTCTTAAAGGAACCACGAGAGGAAATAAATCAGAGATATGCTGACTGTTGGCTGCTAGCCAACCCAAATCACATTTTTGCTCCCCTGCTCCAAACTAATTTTCTCAGCTCCCTTGCCTTCTGTTACACTTCTAATGGGGAAGACAAAAAGACATTGAGTTTCCTCGGGTCATGCTCCTTCATTTAAGCCCTCCAAACAGCTTCGTAATGAAGAGACTATCAGAGGTGTGAAGCCGTACTCTCTGACCAAAGACTCCAACCTGTCAGACCCATCTGTGGCACCTGGTATGAAACAGTGTTTGGATAGGCCTCATATCCTAGGGACTAGAGATGGGCACGAATCGAAA
Organism: Phrynocephalus guinanensis; assembly: GCA_037367245.1. Lineage (NCBI taxonomy): Eukaryota > Metazoa > Chordata > Lepidosauria > Squamata > Agamidae > Phrynocephalus > Phrynocephalus guinanensis. Next base: position 93,863,806 of record CM074741.1, on the reverse strand, counting down.
AAATGACATTTCGGTTTTTCATTTTTCGTTGCGGGTCCATTTTGGTTCATTTTCGTTTTTTGTGTATGTTTTGGAAAAAATTCATTCTTTTTTTGTTTTTTCATTTTTCATTTTTACCTGCTTTTTGCGCGATTTAAAGCATTTCGGTGCGCGGACTTCCCCCAACACCCCAGACCAGAGGGAAAACACTAAAAAAATGATGCTGGCAGTGACACAATATAGACTAGGTACGCAGGGAGGCTGCAAAGGCAGCAGCGGGCATTGCCCAGGGTGTAAGGCAGCCACAGAGTGACTGCACTGCGAGGCAGGGGAGGGTACTCACCGAGAGGTATGCATGCACACAGGGAGGCTGCAAGAGAAATCTCTTCTTTCTCTCCCCTAAGAGCCAGGCCGCAGCCAGCAGGAACACAAAGACACACACCTGCCTGGCTAGCCTAAAGTAACAAGTCACAGAGACAATAATCCCACCCTAACTCCCACCACAGACTGCAAGGAGGACGGGGGCTGCCAGAGCTTTTTATGCGCTCTATGGCTGCCACACCTACCCAGTCTGCAACCTGGGCAGGCTATTGGTTGAAATTGTCCAAGAATTTACACGATCCCATCACATGGCTTGCATCCATCTTGTGGCTGGATTTTGTGTCATCCTTAAAGGGAAAAGAAAAAATACATCCCGATGGGAGAAAGATAAAAATAAACAAACATTTTAAGGGCCGCAACCCCTGGTAGGTAATAATTTCAAATAATTATCGCTGCATTTTTACAGATGTCCAGTGTGTTTTAATACCCAAGAAATCCATATTAGGGATCTGGGAACCATTTTGGGTCGATGTCCCCTAACTCCCCTTAAAGGAAAAAAATACAGCGATCTGAGAAAAGATATAAATGCACATTTTAAGGACCCCAACCCTCCTGGTAGGTATTATCAGGCAGAATAAATAATTATTGCTGGGTTTTTACGGATATTCAGGACGTTTTTTAACATTTAAAAACAGCTCATTTCATTGCGCGTCACCATTAACGAAAAACGAAACGTAACGAACCTAATTTTCGTGGTTCTGTTCTGGTCGTTCCAATTTCATCACAATTTTTGTTATTTGTTTCGTTACATAACGAAATGAATAACGAATAATGGAACGATTTTTCCTGTTTCGTGCCCATCTCTACTAGGGACTCCTGCCTTGTCACATTCTCAGGCAGTTACAGCTCTTCCTCTCCCATGGGTGTGCCCTGAAAGGTGTGCTAAAGCAAACAACCTACATGATGGTCCTTCCAGAAGCACAAATACAGGGGTGATGTCAATACTGCCCTTAAACCCATCTTCACAAGTGACAAACAGCAGTGTGTCTTCTATCCTGCAGGGTCCCCCAGTCTGTACGGGAGCATCTTGAGATACTACTGTACTCCCAACTCCAGCGCAAGAGCAGGAGCAGCTTTCCACTACTCAGTTTCTTGATCTGCTGGGAGATTATGCTGTACTCATAAGCAAAGCAGTGGTGACAATATTTTCCAAGCTAGACCACCTTGCCACTCAACTTGCACTTCCAGAGCTGCCAGCACCCCATTTTGATGATCACCTAACCAACAGAGGCACCTCCAGCTCCTCTGTCATTCCAACATTTTCCACAGAGCTTTCTCCTCCACAACATGTTAGCAAATCCAAAAGGACCTTGACAGATTAGAGTGCTGGAACAGAGGTAACAGAATGGATTTCAACAGAGGGAAATGTAGGGTGCTACATCTAGGTAAAAAGAATGAATTGCACAGATATAGGATGGGAGATACTTGTTGGAGCCGTACTGCACTTAGGTTTTGAATCGCCTTTTGCTTAAACTCAAGTCACCTTAAAAATCACTTACTGCATTTCCAGTCGCTTTTTCCATGGAGTCCCCTTGGCCATTCCCCTTTTTGGCTGCCGTGTCCATTTTTCTTGTGACGGCCACCAGGGGTGGTGTTTTTTAAAACTGAGTTCTAGACCTCTTTTTGAAGTGATTTGGCTCTAACTGTGGACACCATGCACCAATTTTTGCCGGGTTTCCCCCTCTGTATCCTGCCATTGAAAAAGCCAAACAAGAAATCTTCCTGAAGTAGAACCATTTCTGCCGACTTCTCCGGTCCTTCTACTTCCTCTTTTGGGTACAATTTAGCTTTTTCTGCTCTCCTATAATGCAGGTTAGCTATGGAAGTAGGCTATAAAAATAAATGCACCACATTGTAAGTAATCTAAAGGGAGAACCAGAATATTGACTACATTACTTTGAATGGAACAACGGCATAACGTTACCCTAAAAAAAATTCTGAAATAGAAGCAGATAATGGGAAAATATCAGACAAAATCAGAACAAAAAGAGGTTTAGCAAAGTGCGGACAGGGAAACCAGTTCTCCAGAAAACACCCAAGTGCGGAACGCTGAATCATTTCAGTGACCACGTGACTGGGGGGAGGGCAAAAGGTGATTCAAAACAAAAATCAGTTGCTGTTTGAAGTGTGGTAGCGGCCTTGGTGGACCACAAATTGAACATGAGTCAGCAGTCTGATGCAGTGGCCAGGAAAGCCAATGCGATTCTTGGTTGCATCAACAGAACCATAGTGTCTAGATCAAGGGAAGTGATAGTACCACTCTATTCTGCTCTGGTCAGACCCCACCTGGAGTACTGTGTCCAGTTCTGTGCACCTCAATTTATAAAGGATGTTGACAACCTTGAGCGGGTGCAGAGGAGGGCGACCAGGATGGTTGAGGGTCTGGAGGAAATGTCTTATGAGGAACGGCTTAGGGAACTGGGAATGCTTAGCCTTTCAAAAAGAAGGCTGAGGGGGATTATGATAGCTATGTTTAAATATTTGAAAGGATGTCACATTGAAGAGGGAACAGGTTTGTTTTCCATGACTTCAGAGACTAGGACTCGGGGCAATGGTTTCAAACTACTGAAAAGAGATTCCATTTGAACATTAGGAAGAATTTCATGACAGTTAGAGCTGTTCGGCAGTGGAATATGCTGCCACAAAGGGTGGTGGAGTCTCCTTCCTTGGAGGTTTTTAAGCAGAGGCTGGATGGCCATCTGTCAGAAATACTGTGATGGGGTTCCTGCATGGCAGGGGGTTGGACTAGATGGCCCTTGAGGTCTCTTCCAACTCTATGATTCTATGATTCTCTATGAGAGGCTACCTGATCTTTGGTCTCAAACAAGGCTTCTACTTAAGTTTGCTAGCCCAGTGATTCTGATGGTGCTTTCCAGGATGACCGGTTTTCTGTCTACTTTTCACATAAGAGCTATGTCCCCCCCCCCCAATGTTTTTTACCTCACTACCCCTCTTGACAAGGGCATCAGTCATCACTACTCACATCCTCTGACAGCAATGTGAGTGACAATCGCACCTCTGCATCAGAAGTTTCTGGAACTGCTGGCCCGCGCAGGCATACAAAGTGCCCAGTGCCTGGTGTGGGTGCTTGCACCCAGCCCTCTTGGGAGGTGGATAAATTCACCCAAATGCCAGTCCAGACCTCAAAATTGGGGAAAGTCCTCTTGTTCTTTAAAAAGATTGGATAGGAACTCATGGAAACACACTCAACTGATCAACACGAAGCAGGAATCACACCTCGTTTCAGTGTCTCTTCTAACCAATTAATCAACACAACTCGAAGTCCCCCACCACTGTAGGCCATGGCTAGGGAAACCTCAACAAGAGAACCATCCAGCATGGATTGGGCCCACTCTGCAGATCTGGCAGACTATATTCCTCTTATACAAGTGGATACAGCTGATGAGGCCCCCACCCACGATGCCATTAAGGCTTTTAGGATCATACCCTCAGGAGAACAACGGAAGATTTTGCAGAATATAGACAGTGCCGGATCCCGGCCTATCCAAATTTTACATAAATGCCACCAATCCACCTCTTTCCTCCCTCCTCCAATTATTCCTTTCCAAATAATAACCAGTGGACATACATAATATAATTGATGGCCCTTCCCTGCCAGAACCTTTTTCACTGTATACTGAATGAACAGGTTGCCTTCGACTCAACCTCAGTAGTGGGAAAGATGTCTCCCAGTGAAGTGATGGTTCCATCTATTGACTCCTCTATTCAATTGTTCTGACATCCTGAAAATGTCCTCCCCTTGGACTAACTCCCATCTCCTAAGGCTTCTCCCTTGGAATGTAGCAGGATGGGCTGGGAAAGTTTGTGACCCAGAGATCAGAGGACTCCTACTGGAGCATGGGATCATTCTCCTACAGAAAACTTGGTTGATCTCCAATATCTCTTTGGAAGGGTTTAACTCTTTTCCCCTTCACGCTACCAAGCAGAAGACCAAGGTCCGCCGTTCAGGAGGGCTAGCCACCCTGATGGCACAGCACATTTCCTATGAGCTAGTATTCATGGCTGACAGCTACTGCAAACTTCAGATCACCAGAGTGGATACCAGGACTCACGATCTACTAATAGCAAATGTGTATATCCACCACCACCAAGAAGAAAGCCGACAGAAAATGACAATGATGCTACCCTGTACCAAGCACTGGAGAAATCCAAAATTAGGTTTCCTCAAGAGATGTTAATGCTAGAGTGGGGTCTGGTGCTGAGGGCTTTAAGACAGACACTACATGCCCAAATCAAACGAGAGTTCTGGCCAGACCATTGCTCTTGGATGATATTTTCTAAGGACAAACATATCAGTCATGCAGGCCAACTTCTTCCTAGTTTTAGCATTTAAAGAGGTCTAAAATGGCTCAATGGTCTGGCTGATTTCAACTTTGATGGAGAGTTCACTTACATTTCACCTCATGGAGTGACTGTGATAGATTATAGACACAACAGTAGTGGGACTCATCTCTGGTGAGATGAGTCCGCCTACCAAGAGGAGGTGCATCAGCTGCTACGGTGGTGCAGAACTAACAATCTGATAATAAATATCAATAAGACCAAGGAGCTTATAGTGGACTATCGAAAAAGGAAATCAGACACTCAGCCCTTGATTATTGATGGAGTTTGTGTAGAGCAGGTGATGGTCTGTAGGTTCTTAGGAGTCATTCTACAGGAGGATTTGACTGGTTAAGAAGGCCCAACAGAGATTATATCTTCTGAGACTTCTCAGGAGGGAACAGTTGTCTAAGAAACTGTTGGTAACCTTTTACTGGGGCTTTATAGAAAGTACTGTCACTTACTACCTCTGTGTCTAGTTCGCCAGTTGCACAGTGGCAGATAGAAGGGCACTCCAAGGGTTATAAACACTGCCCAGAAGATAGTGGGCTGTGCTCTTCCTCCTTTGGAAGAATTATACAACTCCAGATGCTTAAGGAAGACATCCAGAATTTTGAGAGATCCTTCACATCCTGGCCAGCAATTTTTTGAACTGTTGCCGTTTGGCGGGAATATAGGACTCTCAGGTCAAGGACAAATAGACTACGTGTTGTGTGTGTGTTGTGTCATTATAGTCGTGACCGACCCTTTGTGACCCCATGTCCATGGAGTTTTCTTGGCAGGAATACTGGAGTGGTTTGCCAGTTCCTACTCCAGAAATAGACTACAGAACAGTTTTTATCCCAGAGCAGTATCTATGTTAAATGTGATGGTTTTAGCATCATCCTAAGCAGTTTTAAAGTAGTGTTTTAAATTTTGTAAGCGGTTTTAAGAGTTTTTAATATCTTGCATGGTGTTTTATGTGTTTTGTATGGTTCCTTGTTCTGAGTGTGTAGTGGAACAGTACTCTTATTTCGTTGTACATATCTTGTATATGCATAATGACAATAAAATTCTATTCTATTTTATTCTTATATCTTAATACCCATTCCACTACTCCCCATTGTGCTAGAATTTAAGGTCTGGACTCTTGCCCCCAGTGATCACCTACCTTTAGTTTGCACTTTTGCTATCCAAACAAAACTCCCTGAACTAATTACAACAACATGAAGCTTGCACGCCGCACCACTCCCATAGCTAAAATAAAATAGGATCCTGCTACTAAAGCTCTTTTTGAAGACTACCTGCAGAGTGGCCAATTAATGAGACCATTTACAGTTGATGTAATTCTGGGGCCCTTGAGTCCCTGGCACATTTGCTGTTCCACTGTATTGTATATAGGGATATCCATGCATCCTATCGGGAGCCGATTCTTGTCAAATTTCCAGGTCAATCAGAGGAGGAGATTCTGCATAATTTGCTATCAGGCAAGAACAACGTCCACACTAGGCATATTGCCATATACATTAATCTATTGGTGCAGTGACGCAGGTTACAATTCCCAACAGGGTCTTTTGTTTCACACTTTTATGATGAGGATGACTATCCCTAGGTGGGCCAGAGTGTCATGGTTAATGGCCAAATACGTTATAAATTGACATATCATGTTATTTTATGTTTTGCCATACCATATTTTGTTCTGTATTTTAGCACCCATGTAATTTTAATTGGGCACATACTCCTGGTCCTCCTGGGTTAGTATTATTGTCTGTTTTATTATATGCGTTGTTTGATGCCAATAAAGGTCCTGATTGACTGACTGACTGTAACCATTGTGAAAGAAGCACCATGGAAAAGAATCACAGTTCAGAGCAAAAGGAGAACACTATTTTCAGGACCATTTAAAGATTTTTGAGGAGTTTGGGAGACAGAAAGAAGATGAAGTCAAAAAGGAAACCTCATAGGAGTCTTTGGGCTCGGTTCCACGTCCCTTTAAAAACAGTTTAAATTACTAAATAAATCGTGCCCAAAAATGCCATCCTCACAGCCACCGGGCTTTTTGAAAAAAAAGAAAAAAGAAAACCCGGTAATGCTCCCTTAAGCAAGGTTTCTGTGACTCACCTATGAGGTTGGGGAATTTTTGCCTCGCTTTCATAATCCAGCTTTTAAGGAGGCAGACGTCGTTGGGCCACGCTGATGATCCGGGTTTCTTTTTCTTTCTTTTTTCATAGCACCCACCGGCTATTCCTGGGGCCGATCGGTGCTGGTTTTTTTAAATTTGCCTGCATATCGGAGTAACAGGAAGCTCTATCCGGTCTGACAAGCATTAATTCCCCCCAGCAAAGTTGTCCTTTTTTTCCAAATGCTAGCGCCACCTGCTGGCCAAGGGGGCTGAACTGCACTTTAAAATTGAAAAAAACAGATTTTGAGGTGAGAACTCTTCTCCCACATTTAAATCACGTGATGGGATGAAGAGGAAAAGCCGGACCTTCAGAAGATCAGGATCGAATCCCAGGTGTGACCACAGCCTATAAGAGGGATTGAAACTCAGCCAAACAGAAGCTCTGAATTCACTCCCTACAAAAAAGATAAAGAGTACTTGTAATATGAAACTCCATACTAGGAGGGATTGAAACTGACATATGCCAGAAAGATCTATGGACCTGCCAGGTATGCTGACTCACTGGAACACAGATTACAATGTGACAGAAGGATTGTCATCACCCATAAAGTCCACAGATATATATCCCTTTCTTCAGATCTCAAACATCACAGTCAAGAGTTACTTCAAAGAGATCACATCAAACGTTGAAGGTTTGGGAAGGAAACCTAAGGATTTGGTTGCCCAGCTATTTTTCTCATCCATCCTACCACTTCTTGGAAGAGGAATATAAAGGGAAAGGGAAATACTCTGGCTACAAAGGTGGTGTCAACATGAAGAACTGGGTTTTGGGATCGTAAGCTAAGCTTCCTGGAAGATGGACAGAAGGCAAGAGATGACATGCACCTCACAAGGACTGGAAGGAATGTGTTTGGCTACAGCACAATGACCTTCATCAGGAGGGCTTTAAACTGGATTGGAAGAGGGAGGGAGAAACAATCACAGAGGCAAAGATGGATGAACCCTTACTCAATAAGAGAACGAGAACAAACAGTTTGAACAGGAGTCAATAATAACTATGATGTTAATATTAAAATTCATAAGAATATACAGTGGTCTCCCATCCTTTCACAGGACCGCAGTACTCCAAAAGGGCTTGAGGGAAAGAGGGGAAGGTTTTGGGTCCGTGGCTGAGAACCCTTTCTAAAGATCACGTGCTGCTCACCTGCATTTCTCTCGGGGGTGCGGGTGAGTGGCATGCAATGTTTAAAGGGCTCTCGGCGACGGAGACAAGCACTTGTCTCCACAACCGGAGCCCTTTCTAAAGATCGTGCACCGCTCTCCCGCACTCCTCTCAGGGTGCTGGCGAGCAGAGTGTTATGCTAAAAGGGCTCTCAGCCACGGAGCCAAGCTCTTGGCTCCACAGCTAAGAACCCTTTTAAAATATTGCACGCCACTTGCCTGCATCCCCCGGGAGTGGCACACGATCTTTAAAATTATGCCCACCCACCCGACCTGCATCCACATATTGCAGATTTTCAATGATTGCGGGTCAAGTGGGTCGCTAGCACCTGCAATAGGTGGGGGGTTACTGTACAGAGAAATTCAGGCCACAAATCACACAATCTCTGGTGTTTATATTCCAATGCCAGCAGAATGGGAAAAAAATAAGAACTGGAAATCTTAGTTCCAGATGGTAAATATGACTTAATAGGAATAACTGAAACTTGGTGGGATTACTCTTATGACTGGAATACAGAAATAAAAGGTGTGCCCTCAAGGAGACACTCAAAAGGCCCAATTTGGCAGTGGGCCAAATTGACAAGCTATAGGACTGTCTCCAATGTTCCATTTATTAGCAAGGTAGTTGAGAGGGTGGTGGCAGATCAGCTTCAGGGGCTTTTGAATGAAACTGATGCCCTTGATCCATTCCAGTCAGGATTCAGGCTGCACCATGGTACGGAATCAGCACTGGTCACCCTGCATGATGACCTCTTGAGAGAGGCAGCACTTCACTGGCTGCTAATCCATTACCACATTGACTTCAAGGTTCTAATGTTGACATGTAAAGCCAGAAAAGGTTAGGACCTTGCTGTCTGTCAGAATGAGTTCTACCTCAGAATACTGCCCACAACACTAGCTGTTCCCAAGCATGTCATCTGAGGGTGCCGTCACTGAAGGAAGCCTGTAAAACAGCCCCTAGGAATCTGGCTAAAAATAAGATATTGTATATTATATATGGTGCTACTTATGTTTATTTTTTTTGTAAACCACCCAGAGTGGCACTGGTGCCAGATGGTGTGGTAAATAAATAAATAAATAAATAAATAAATAAATAAATAAATAAATAAATAAATAATGAATATAAATTAATCAAAAAGAAGAGAGTGAATATAAAGGGAGGAGTTGCAGTATATGTCAAAAATACATATTTCTTCACAGAAATACAGAAGGAGGTAACTGACTGTCCCATTGAGAGCGTCTAGATTAATGTAGCTGGGGTTAAAATAAAAAAGAACTGGAATCTACTACGGACCACCCAATCAAGAAGACAATGAGGATTAAAGTTTTGAAAAACAAATTGCAAGGATTTCAAAGAGACACAATGTAATAGTGATGGAAGATTTCAATTATCCTGATATCTGACTGAAGGCAAATTCTGGCTTGTGTGGATGATAATTTTCTCCTTAAAAAGTGGAGAAAGGAACTAGAGGACAAGTTCTCCTTGATTTGATTCCAACTAATAGAGATAACTTGGTGGAGGGAATGGCATTAAGGAAAACAATGGGTAAGAATGACCATGTTCTACTAAAATTCTTGATTTCATGGGAAACCAAACAGAGTGAAGCCACATATATATGCTAGATTTTTAAAGCCTATTTTAATAAACTGAGAACAAGAATTAGTAAGGGTCTATGGCAAGAGATACTAAGAACAAAAGGAGTCCAAGAATGATGGGAGTTTCAAAAAATGGAAATTCTAAATGCACAGTTACAAACAATTCCAAAAACAACCGCATAAGGAGGAAGGCAGCAAATGAGGTCAGTGTGGCTTCAGTAAAATCTCACAGAGGACCTGAGATCTGTCAGGAAACTGGAATTGTAGTAGTAAATTTAGCAAGGCCATAATGTAAACATGAATATTAAGAGACAGTTTTGTTCTGTGGTTCTGCTGTTATCTGTGGAATGTGTCAGCAAGAGCTCAGTGAAGACCCAAGTGAAATCCTATTTGACAATATATCACATGTGACTGTTTCTCCCATGACAATGTATTGTGAGCAGAGCCTATTTATTTATTTATTTATTTATTTGTAAGCTTATATCCCGCCCATCTTCCCTGGCGGGAACTCTGGGCGGCTAACAATGATAAAAACACATAAAATAAGTAGAGAGGCCTCCGAGCAATAAAGCGACGGAGGGCAAGATGGCGGCAAATCGGGTGGAGGGGAGGGGAAAGAGGAAAGAAAAAAAAAAAAAAGCAAAAAAACCCCTAGCTAATAAGGTCACCAAAGGCCTCTTTAAAAAGGAAGGTCTTCAAGACCTTTTTAAAGGCAGGCAGGGACTCCAGCAGGCACAGCTCACTGGGGAGATGATTCCAGAGTGAAGGCCCCACCACAGAGAAGGCGCGGTTCCGCGTACGCGTTTTCCGCGCCTCTCTGGGTGTGGCCACTCTCAGTGAGCGTGCCTGCGACGATCTTGTGGGTCTGGAACTGGATGGCCTCTGGGAGATACGCTCCGCCAGGTACTCTGGTCCCAAGCCATGGAGGGCTTTGGAAATCAAAACCAAGACCTTGAACCTGATCTGGAAGACAACGGGGAGCCAATGCAGGCGGGCCAGGACTGGGGTGATGTGCTCGTATCTGCGGGCACCCACCACCAGCCTGGCCGCCACACTTTGCACCCGCTGTAGCCTCCGGACCAGGGTCAAGGACAACCCCAAGTAGAGGGCATTGCAATAGTCGATCCTCGAGATCACCAGGGCCTGCACAACTGTCCTCAGGGAGGACTCATCAAGGTACTGGCAGATCTGGGCAATCCTGCGGAGATGGAAGAAAGCGGCCCTGGAGACGGCCATCACCTGGGCTTTCAGGGAGAGGGCCGAGTCCAGGACCACACCCAGATTCCTGGCGCTGTCTGTAGGCTGGAGGGAAATACCCCCCAGACTAGGGAGGGGCCATTGTACCGAGACAAGGGCGCCCCGGAGAACAGAACCTCCATCTTCTCTGGATTAAGCTTGAGCCGGTTATCTCTGGTCCATTCCAGTACGGCCTCCAGGCACAGATCGAGGGAGCGAACCGCCTCCTCTGCAGATGATGAAAAGGAGATATAGAGCTGCGTGTCATCAGCGTACTGATGACAGCGAACTCCATATCTCCTGATGACTTCCCCCAGCGGCCTCATATAAACATTGAACAGCATGGGAGAGATTGCCGACCCCTGGGGCACCCCACAAGGGAGAGTCCAAGGAGCCGACAAGGCATCACCCAGCTGAACCCGCTGAGTCCGGCCGCCGAGGAAGGAACGGAGCCAGGCCAAGGCCTGACCACTAATTCCCGCCTCCGCGGGCCGGGCCAGAAGGTTACCATGGTCGACGGTATCAAAGGCTGCTGAGAGATCAAGGAGGACCAACAGGGAGGAGCTCCCCCCATCGGCCTCCCTGAGGAGGTCATCCTGCAGAGCGACCAGGGAGGTCTCGGTCCCGCGAAGAGGCCTGAATCCAGACTGGAAGGGATCCAGGATATGATTTACCTCCAGGTATGACTGAAGTCGGACAGCGGCCACCCCCTCGACAACCTTGCCCAGGAAGGGAACAATGGCGATCGGACGATAGCTGGAAAGGTCGTCCAACGCCAAGCCAGGTTTCTTAAGAGTGGGTTTCACCACGGTCTCCTTCAAGCGGGAAGGGAAACATCCCTCCTGAAAGGAGGCCGTGGCAATAGCAGAAACCCACTCAGGCATGTTCCCTTCGGCAGATTTAATAAGCCAGGCTGGGAAAGGGTCAAAGGGAGTGGCCACCGGCGGACAACGAGCCATAGCTCTGGAGGCCTCCGCCAAAGAGACTGCCCCAAACTCATCCAGGAGGGGAGAACGGAGGGGTGAGGCACCAGAGATCCCAGAGGGTGGACTAGAGCAACTGGGGGGCAACTCGGAACGGATGGCCTCAATTTTTGATCTAAAATGGGCTGCAAATTGCTCACTAGTGAAATCACTAGGAGGAGTCCGCAGCTGACTGGGATTGGAGAGGTCCCGAACCACCCGGAATAACTCCGCCTGGCGGTTCGAGGCCTCGCCAATTCTCAGGGAGACAAATGATCTTCTAGCGTCCCTGATCGCGCGAAGGTAGCGGCCAGTCAGCTGTTTAAGGGCAGCCCTATTTTCTTCCGTCCGGTTTGCCCTCCAAATGACCTCCAGTCTCCTACGTTCTTGTTTCATCGACCGCAGCTCCTCCGTGTACCATGGGGAGGAGCGGCCTCAACATCGTAGGAGACGCTTGGGGGCGATCCGGTCCACCGCCCCGGCGGTACCCACATACCACCTTTCCACCAGGGCATCGACCGGATCGTCTGCCAGACCGCCAGAGAGCTCCCTGAAGGCCTCCATGAACCTGGCGGGGTCCAGGAGCCTACGGGGGCGGGCCCAGATGTAAGATTGGCACTCCCCGCGGGGCGGGGGGGTGATCGACAGGGAAAATTTTAGCAGGTAATGGTCCGACCATGACACGGGCAGGGGCAAAATACCCCCAACCCCCAGACACGAATCTGGCAACATGGAGGAAAAAACCAGGTCCAGGGTGTGGCCGGCTCTATGGATGGGGCATAGAACATGCTGAGATAAGTTCATGGAAGTCATGGATTCCATGAATTCCAGAGCCGCACCAGAGAGTTCCTCCTCGGCATGCAGGTTGAGGTCCCCAACCACCAAAAGGCGGGGGGATCTCAACAAAGCAGCCGAGACGCACTCAGCGATCTCTGGTAGGGATTGCGCTGGGTTGCGGGGAGCACGGTACACCAGCACAATGCCAAACTTATCTCGCTGACCCACTGATAGATGGAGGCATTCCACCCCAGAACACACCATTGTCGCAGACCTACTAACACAAAGAGATTCCCTGTAAACGATGGCCACCCCACCCCCCTCCCCTCCGATCTGCCTGCCCACTGAACCTGAAACCCAGGTGGGCACAGGAGGGAGAGGGAAGCCCCGCCCTCCGCACCCACCCAGGTCTCGGTGATGCATGCCAGGTCGGCATGCTCATCCAAGATGGAATCAAGGATGAGCGGAGTCTTGTTATGCACCGACCTGGCATTAATCAGGAGGCAGGACAGGTCGGACGCGCTGGCGGGATGGCACCCAGGTAGATGGCGGTGGGCGAGGGGATCAGAATGGGGGACAGGCAGTAAGTGCCGGACCCGAGTTCTTCTAACCCGACCGATCCCTCCGTCCAAAGCGTACCTCCCACGGCCAGACACCACAGAGATGCGAGTCCCTGCCGACATGGCGATCTATAGGGGGGGGGGGGGAAAAGAAAAGAAAAGAAACAACAACAATAACAAAACAAATGAATAACAGCAAAAAATACAATAAAATAATACAGCAGCAAATAGCACTAAAAGAGTGCAAGAGTACAATGTGACAACCAGAAAGGAGCTATTAAAACACAAGAGAAATAAAATAAAATAAAATAAAATAAAAATAAAAATACAGCAAAATTGGGCACAAAACCAGGGCAGAGTGGAAATGCAAGGAGGGGAGGGGGGAGGGGAACGAACAAATAAAGCGGAGGTAAAATACAACGCAAAAAAAGGAGGCAGCAGGTGGCACAGCCGAGATGGGCAGTACCGTCTAGATCTAAATAGGGGAGCTACGGGGGGAGCAAGGGTGGAAGGGCTCCAACCCCCATATCCCTTAGCAGTCCAATCCTTGGAGGGGGTGGGGGGGAGCAAGATGGAAGAGCTCCGGACCCCCCGACCCCTCAGCAGTCCAAGGGGAAACCAGGAAGAGGGTGGGGGAGCAAGAATTGAAGAGCTCCATGTCCCAAACCCCTAGAAGTTCAAAGAAAAACCAGCAGAGGGGAGGTAGGAGGAGCAGAGGTGGAGGGGCTCCATGCCCCCAAACCCCTTAGCAGTCCAGCCCTTGGAGGGGGTGGGGGGGCAGGATAGAAAAGCTCCACACCCCCAGCCCCTCAGCAGTCCGACAAGCCTCCAGAGCCGGCCCGCCGCAATGATGGAATATAGCGGGCCGCAAAGAGGCGACGGCGACCTCCAAAGCCGGGTGGGGACGGTCGGCGGGCCGTGGAATGCGGCAACAGAGGCGACGGCCTCCAGAGCTGGTCCGCCGTGATGGTGGGCGGCGACGGCGACAGTCAACAGTCCGCGGAGCGCGGCAACTGCAGCGGCAACGTCCAGAGCCGGTCCGCCGCGATGATGGGTGGCGGCGGTGGCGGCGGTGACAATCAGCAGGCCGCAAAGCACAGCAAAGGCGATGGCGGCCTCCAGAGCCGGACCGGAATGATGGTGGGCGGCAGCGGTGGAAAGATGAGCGGCGATGGTGGTGGGCGGCGGCGGCCGCGGCGACGATAGTCGGCGGACTGCAGAGCGCAGCAAAGGCGGCGGCAGCCTCCATAGCCGGCCCGCCGCGATGGTGGGCGGCGGTGGCGGCAGCGGTGGTCGGTGGGTCGTGGAACGCAGTAGCGGTGGAGGCGGCCTCCATAGCCAGCCCGCCGCGATGGTGGGCGGCGGCGGCGGCAGCGGCAGCGGTGGTCGGTGGGCCGCGGAACGCAGTAGCGGTGGAGGCGGCCTCCATAGCCAGCCCGCCGCGATGGTGGGTGGCGGCGGCGGCAGCGGCAGCGGTGGTCGGTGGGCTAGGGGTTTGGAGAAGAGAGGGCGAGGTAAAGTCCCAGGAAGAGTGCGGGTTGGGGGAGGGGAGGGAACGCTCATACCCATTCCGCTGGTCGAGGAAGTAAAGCTTCGTTCCGACAACGTCCTAAGGTCTTCGGGTGAGCCCCTTAATTCCCCCTCCTTGACCCTGGCAGGCCCGCCCAGAAGAAATTAAACGTAAGAATAAAAACGAGGCAGCATAATAAAAAACTCAGAGCGCAGCCGATAAGAACTGCTGCTGCTGCCGTCCGCCATCTTGAAAACCATTTTCAAGATGGCCTAGTGAATGAGTTTTGATTCTTCTTCACCTGAAGACAGACAACAGTGAAGACAAGATGTAGGGTAGAAAGTATTAGAAGGCCTTTGGCCTTGTAGTCTTTTTGAAAGAAGAAGCCTATAAAAAAGGTGATAGAACATTGTACAATCAGGCTAGGAATATATTGACCAGAGAAATTAGAGCAGCAAAAAGGAACTACACTGAAAAGTTAAAGAACCAGTTTTCAACTTATGGATCAGCAAATATGTGGAAAACTCTTAAAACCATCACTGGTCATAGTAAAACTCCTCTCCATGTTGAAGGAAATCATCAACTGGTGAATGACTTGAATATGTTTTACTGCAGGTTTGAGAGGAAACTGCAGGCATCAATTCCTGCAATTTCCATCTCAGATTTAACAACAACAACTGAGCCTGTGGAAATTTATCCCATGTCATCGGGTCCTCCATCTTTGGTGATCTCAGAGAAGGAGGTGCAAAGTCTGTTTTACATTCAGAAGTTAAGAAAAGCACCAGGTCCAGATAAAATCACTTCTTCTTGTTTAAGAGTTTGTGCTGAACAACTGGCTCCTATTTTTACCTGCATCTTTAATAGATCACTGGAGATGTGTTATGTTCCTTCTTGCTTCAAACATTCATTGATTATTCCAGTACCAAAAAAATCTTCTGTCAAGGAATTGAATGATTATAGACCAGTTGCTTTAACTTCTGTGGTCATGAAAACTTTTGAGAGACTAGTGTTGGCTCAGCTGAAATCTATCACGGATTTGTCATTAGATCCATTGCAATTTGCTTATCGTGCAAATAGATCAATAGATGATGCTATTAATATGTCCTTACATTATATATTGCAACATCTTGAATCTCCAAAATCTTATGCAAGGGTTCTTTTTGTTGATTTTAGTTCTGCATTTAACACTATTATTCCGGGTATCCTTATGACTAAATTAAAACAGCTGGCTGTACCTGATCACATTTGTAAATGGATTGTAAGCTTCCTAACAGACAGAAAGCAGCAGGTGAAGTTAGGTAAAATTATATCAGATATTAGCAAGGTTAGCATAGGAGCCCCTCAGGGCTGTGTGCTTTCTCCATTTCTGTTTTCCTTATATACTAATGATTGTACCTCAAAGGATTCCTCTGTTAAATTAGTGAAGTTTGCAGATGACACTACGGTGATTGGCCTCATTCGAGACAATGATGAATCTGCCTATAGGCAAGAGATTGAACAACTAGTTTTATGGTGTACTCAAAATAATCTTGAATTAAACACATGCAAAACTGTTGAAATGGTGGTGGATTTTAGGAGGACTCGTTCTATACAGCCACCTCTTATGATATCAAATAACTTAGTGTCAATAGTGGAGTCCTTTAAATTTTTAGGTACTATTATATCTCAAGATTTAAAATGGTCATCTAATATTGAAAGTATTATTAAGAAAGCACAACAAAGAATGTTTTTTCTGCGTCAACTTAGGAAGTTCAGACTGCCAAAAGAACTGTTGATTCAATTCTATAGAGCTGTTATTGAATCTATTATCTGTTCCTCTATAACTGTCTGGTTTAGTTCTGCGACTAAGCATGACAGATATAGACTTCAAAGGATAATTGGAACTGCAGAAAAATTATTGCTACTAATTTGCCATCTATTGTGGAATTGTATACCACACAAGCTAAAAAGAGGGTGATGAAAATATATACAGATTCCACACATCCTGGACATAACCTGTTTCAATTGTTACCTCAGGGTGACGTTTTAGGGCATTGCACACTAGGACAACTAGATATAAAGATAGTTTCTTTCCAAGTGCTATCAAACTGTTGAATAATTAATTTTTACTTTTCTTCTTCCTTTTTAAATAATAGGTTATATTGTATTGTTGTACTGTGTTTTTATTGTTGACTATATGATTCTTTTATTCCTTTTATATAGAGAGAGCATATTTTACCAAAACAAATTTTGGGTGTGTCCAACCACACTTGGCCAATAAAAGTATTCTGATTCTGATTCTGATTCTGATTCTGAAACAAGAGTATTAGATATTAAGCTTTGTTATATTCCAGATAGAAGAAATATTGTGCGTAATCCTCATTAACTTTTAATAAATGAATTTAATTATAAAAGGTGCTTGGATTCTGTGTTGGTGAGTTATATAGAACATCACAGCATTAAAAAGATGTGAAGTATTTTAAAAGAACCCATGGAGTGTAGCAGCTTCCAGACCTCTGCAGTAAGATATCTGAGGAAGATTTATAGCAGAGGGCAGTCTGGGGAGAAGTTCTAAACTCACCCAGGGTAGGAACCTCTGGGATATCCTTACAAGATCAAAAAGGACCCTTATAGGAAGTGGAAAGAAGGCCATGTCACAAAGGAAGAGTTCAGACAGGTCACAAGGAATTGCAGGGATGATATTACATAAGCAAAAGCACACAATGAACTGAGGTTAGCTATAGAGGCTAAAAACAACAAATGAGCATTCTTCTGGTATATGCGTAGCAAGTGACAAAAGAAAAGAAAAAGTAGCTCAGCTACTCAGTGGAGATGGAAAAATGAAAAAAGAAACAAAGGAAAAGTAGAATTGCTCAATTTTTATTTTACTCAGCCTTTTCCAAAAGGAAAGACTTTGCCGACCCAGACTGAAATAATAAGGTGACACCAAAGTTTGGGTTAATATGGACCACAATTTATTGATAACAAGCATAACAATATTTAACGATGAACATTTAACTGGAAATAAAGGAGGACCTGTGCCGTGACACAAGTGGTTAACATCTGTAGATGTTCTTAAGGACTACCCCTCGAAGGCTAGGTAAGATTGCAATGGATAGGGGAGGACAGTGTTAAGGTAATTAGGTGTGCCTCCCCTCCTACATCTCTTAATGGGAAGTGCAGCCCTCATTTACTTGACCTGCTGTTATAGTGTCACTTATACCTATTATCGAATTATTGTAATTTTATATGAGGGCTGCCAAGCACCTTACAGTGCCATTTAAAGGACGGGCTTGACATAATGAGGTTGCGACTTGCGCTACCCGCTGTCAAGCCCCGCACACAGAGCACACACACAAACAAGGTTCAGTTCTTTGCCAAGATCTTTAGTGGAAAGCCAGGCAAGTTCAAGTCCTTTGCTAACAATCAAGTGCCAGATAAATAACAGAATCCAACTCCCAGCAATTAAGAGTCCAAGTCAAAACCAGAATATCTCACGGAATCCAGATGCCAAACCCAAGGGAACAGATTAAGCCGTTGTCCAGGAAGCCAATCCGAAATCAGGAAACAGAGCCAAGGTCACAGACAGGAACGTGGTTGCAAGTTTAAATGACGTGTTGCTCCCACAGAGAGCTCAAGGTGAGCTTACCAGCTTTATCCCCAAACAGGGAACACAATCTTACTTCTGGAAAGGCTCCTGCTAGTCCTCAGGGCTTCCTGACCTGATTCCCTGTCTAGCATCAAAGACCCTTTCCCTAGCTCTCCTGGTAGCACGCCTTTGCAGAATCCTGCTAATAGCCCTTCTAGGGGGAGAAGATATGTTTTCAGCTGAGTCATCAGACCCAGCTGCCTGCTGACTTGAGCTGCAAGGCTCCTCCAGCAGCTCTTCACCATTTAACCCCTCAGATACAGGTTCTGTGACAGGCAGGGTCCTGGCACTATCCCCCTCCAAATGGTTCCCCTCTTCCGATGGGCCAGGCCTATCAGCGTAACTGTCATGGAATTATTGAACCAACTCAGGCGCATGCAAGTTGGACGCAGGTTCCCATGACCGATCTTCAGGTCCATAACCTTCCCAGTCTACCAAATACTGCAATCCTCCACGGTGTATTCGAGAATCCAAGATTTGACGGACTTCATATTCTTCTTTTCCTTCTACTGAAATCGGTGGAGGAGGTTCAGGAGTCGGTGGTCGGTTGGGATCAGGGTCTGCAGCTGGCACCAAGAGGGATCGGTGGAATACTGGATGAATATGAAGGGAATCAGGTAGTTGCAGACGAAAAGCAACTGGATTGATTTGTTCTAAGATGGGATAAGGACCTATGAACTGAGGATCTAGTTTTGGGGATCGCCCAGGATGTCTTAGGTATCGAGTAGATAGCCAAACTTTCATGCCTGGAGTTAGCTGTGGCCCTTCCTGTCTTTTCTTGTCCGCTGCTTTCTTATATATTTCCTTAGCATGGTCAAGTGGCTCTCACAATAATTCCTGAATGCCATGGAGTTCTTGAATGTATGCATCTGCAGCTGGCACAGAGGTGGAAGGAAGGGTAGTTGGAAAATACTGAGGATGATAACCATAATTAGCCATGAATGGGGTCTGGCGAGTGGAAGAATGTACAGCATTGTTATATGCAAATTCAGCTAAAGGTAACAAATCTGCCCAGTTATCTTGTTGGTAGCATGTATAATAGCGTAAATATTGTTCTAAGGTGGCATTAGTGCGCTCAGTCTGACTATCTGACTGGGGGTGGTAAGCTGATGACAAGTGAACTTGTGTTCCTAGTGCCTTATGCATTGCTTGCCAGAAGCAGGAGGTGAATTGTGGCCCACGATCCGAAATGAGGTGTGCAGGTAAACCATGAAGTCTGAAGAGGTGTTGCAAGTAGTGATGAGCTGTTTCTGATGCGGTAGGGGATTTAGGACAAGGAACAAAGTGGGCCATTTTGGTGAACAAATCCACGAAGACCAGGATGCAGGTAAACCCTTTTGAGCGAGGAAGATCCGTGATGAAATCTAAGGAGACAGCACTCCAGGGACCAGAGGGTGTTGGCAAAGGATGCAACAGACCCGAGGGTTTGGTCACAACATCCTTTGCCCGCCAAGAAACTTCACAGGAACCCACGTATCGGGCAACATCAGCACAGACATGTGGCCACCAGAACTCCCTTGTGAGAAGATGCAGGGTTTTCTAAAGTCCAAAGTGTCCAGCAGGTAAAGAGTCATGTGAGAGATGTAACACCTGGTTACGAAGAGGACCAGCAGGAACATATAACTGCCCTCGATGTAATAATAACCCTAGTTGTGCAGAAAAAACTCTCCATGATTCCCATTCTGGAGTTCCTGAAGACGTTACTGAGTCCATGAATCGCGAACTTTAGATTCACGGATTTCTTCTGCCAAGCTGAGACATGGATTTGTGGCCGTGAACACAGAGGGAGGCAAGATGGGCGCCACTAATGTCTCTTTCACTGGCGCTGCATACTCAGGTTTTCTGGATAACACATCGGCTTTTTTATTCTGAGCCTCAGGAATGTACTTGATCCGGAAATTGAAATGGGAAAAGAATAATGACCACTGGATTTGTCGCTGAGTCAATCGCCGGGCTGTTTGTAGATGTTCAAGGTTTCGATGATCAGTCAAAACTTGAACAGGGTGTCGAGCTCCCTCGAGGTAATGCCTCCATACATCAAAAGACGTCTTCATGGCCAGCAGTTCATGCTCCCAGATAGTATAATTCTTCTCTGCAGGTTTTAACTGTCGAGAGTAATAAGCACAGGGACGCGGGGTTTGGGAGGGATCATCCTGTTGAAATAGCACTGCTCCCAGAGCAACGCTAGATGCGTCAGCCTCCATTATAAAGGGTAATTGTGGATCAGGATAACAGAGCAAGGGTTCCGAGGTGAAGCGGATTTTCAAAGTAGAGAAAGCCTCTTCTGCTTCTGGAGTCCACCAGAAAAGCTCTTTGGGCCAAAGGAGACGGTTTAAAGGTGCAACAATATCAGCGTAGGCAGGAATAAACTGGCGATAGTAGTTGGTGAAACCGAGGAACCGTTGCAAATCCTTACGGTTTTGTGGTCGCCGCCAGGACAACACAGCTTCTACTTTCTTAGGGTCCATGCAGATTCCCTGGGGAGAAATAATATGCCCCAGGAATTCACCTTCCTTGAACTCACATTTTTCCAGCTTAGCATATAGTCAGTTTTCCCAGAGACACTGCAAGACCTGATGAACATCTTGAACATGCTGAGCTGGGTCAGTGGAATAAATCAGGATAACATCTAAATAAATGACCACACAATGATCTAGTAGATCATGGAAAATGTCATTCATCATACGCTGGAATACACTGGGAGCGTTTGTCAGTCGAAAAGGCATTACTAAATGTTCATATTGACCGTCCCGGGTTCGAAACGCGGTTTTCCACTCATCTCCTTTACGGATACGTACCAAATTATACGACCCCCGAAGGTCCAGCTTAGTATAACACTTAGCCCCTTTCAACCGGTCCAAAAGTTCAGAGATTAAGGGTAAAGGGTACCGGTCCCTAATAGTGATCTTGTTTAGTGCTCTATAATCATTACAAGGACAAAGCTCCCCTCCCTTCTTCTTGACAAATATCACTGGTGCGGACAATGGTGATTTGGAAGGGCATATAAACCCACGTCGAAGGTTCTTGTCTAGGAAAGCCCTCAGAGCTTCTAACTCAGGTTCGGACATAGGATAGACTCGTCCCACAGGGAGGGGTGCCCCAGGTATCAGATCAATGGCACAGTCATAGGGCCGATGAGGAGGTAACTTGTCAGCCCCCTTTTCCTCAAATACATCTGCAAAGTCTTGGTATGCCTGAGGCAAGACAGGGCCAGATGTATCATGGGCAGATGCCAGTACAGTAGAGGAATGTTGCTTTGAACAAGGAACCTTGAAATATAATTCCCCTTGCACCCAATCCACCAGTGGATTATGAGCTCGCAACCAGGAAAGTCCCAAAACAAGAAGAAACCGGGGCATTCGGGTTACGTTAAAGCTAATCTGCTCATTATGATCCATTACCTGAAGAGTAAGGCGACAGGTTTCCTGAGCTACCAGCCCAGAACGAAGTAACCGACCCTCAATGGATTCTACTAACAAAGGAGTGTCCTTATTTTGTACTGGAATCCGATGGTACCGCACAAACCCAGCATCCACAAAACAGTGAGCCACCCCAGAGTCTACCATAGCATACACCGGAATCTCCCGACCATCAGGGAGCCCTAGAGTCACAGGTATCAGAAAAGGTCCTTGAGGTGTGATAGTATTGCCTGGGAACCCTTCGGTATGCTCCATTCCTCGGGGTTCCTTCAAGGATGGAGCTGCCCTTTTACTGTTGGAGAGATAGCAGCACTTATTGAGGAACACTTCAAAGGGCAATTAGAAGCGAAATGTCCTCCTCCCCCACAGTACAGGCAGAGATGATGAAAGCGTTGTCTTGCCTTTTCCTCTGGGGTGAGGCGTGGTCGAGCAGCTCCCAGTTGTATAGGCTCTGGATCCACTTCACTGGCCTCCCGGGATTGCAGATGAGACACACCTGGCAGAGGTTGCTGTTTGCAGTTCTGGCCTCGAGAGAGACAACGGCTTTCCAGGCATCCATCTATTGTCAGACACAGGGTAATGAGTTCCTGCAATGTGTTTGGTTGTTCCACCCTAGAGAGTTCATCAAGCACTTCATCTGCCAATCCTTCCATATACTGAGTAATCAGTGCTGGTTCATTCCAATTCAGAACCTGTGCTATGAAATGGAACACAGTGGTGTAGTCAAACACTGAATCTTTGCCCTGTTTCAGAGCTCTGAGTCTCCTGTTGGCAGTAGCAGCCTGTACGGGGTTCTGAAAAGCTGAAGAAATGTGATTCAGGAAAGCCTGATAATTATCCAGTAGAGGTGAGGCACTGAGGAGTAAAGGAGTAGCCCATTTAGCCACCTGTCCTTTCAACAAACTGATGATAAAGCAGACCTTAGACCTCTCAGTAGGAAATTCTTGAGCACGCACCTCGATAAACAGCTTGCATTGAGCCAAGAATGCAGGGAATTCCTCTAACTTGCCCTCAAACCGGTCAGGAGGCAGCAAAGGGCAACGGGGCTGCAACCCAGCTGGTGCTGGTGCGTGCTGCAATTGAGTAATTGCCTGAGACAAAAGCAGCACTTGGTTTTGCAATGCTGCCAATGGTGTCATCCCAACAGCCCCCTCCTGTTGAGAGCAAACTGTCAAGCCCCGCACACAGAGCACACACACAAACAGGGTTCAGTTCTTTGCCAAGATCTTTAGTAGAAAGCCAGGCAAGTTCATGTCCGTTGCTAACAATCAAGTGCCAGATAAATAACAGAATCCAACTCCCAGGAATTAACAGTCCAAGTCAAAACCAGAATATCTCACGGAAACCAGATGCCAAACCCAAGGGAACAGATTAAGCCGTTGTCCAGGAAGCCAGTCCAAAATCAGGAAACAGAGCCAAGGTCACAGACAGGAACGTGGTTGCAAGTTCAAATGACACGTTGTTCCCACAGAGAGCTCAAGGTGAGCTTACCAGCTTTATCCCCAAACAGGGAACACAATCTTACTTCTGGAAAGGCTCCTGCTAGTACTCAGGGCTTCCCGACCTGATTCCCCGTCTAGCATCAAAGACCCTTTCCCTAGTTCTCCTGGTAGCACGTCTTTGCAGAATCCTGCTCATAGCCCTTCTAGGGGGAGAAGATATGTTTTCAGCTGAGTCATCAGACCCAGCTGCCTGCTGACTTGAGCTGCAAGGCTCCTCCAGCAGCTCTTCACCATTTAACCCCTCAGATATAGGTTCTGTGACAGGCAGGGTCCTGGCATCCGCCACACTAAAGAGACTAAACTCTATGACTCTTTACCCCATAAAGCTGTGCAGCTGAGCCCACAGGCTTTCTTGTAGGTTGCAGAGGAATATCTCTTGGGCCATATCAGATAAATAAATGCCATCTGGGCAAAACAGGTCTTTGTTGAGGACTGTGATGTTAGGGTGTTTTATCACAAATCTGAGGCCACTCTTCCTTGCCTTATGCATCTTTTTAGGATCATACGGGGGGGGGGGGCGAGGCCAAATGCGGAATTATATTCAACCATATGATGCGAGTTGAAGGGCATCAACAATGGAAGTCACTCACGCCACTGATGACCTGGAGGACAAGTGCTTTACCATTCTTGTCATATCATTTCCACCAAAATGGATTAACATAATGGGCAGCGGATGCTCAAGGGAATGACTGCGGAGTTCGGCTATGAAGCTTCTGCATAGCATTTCCTGTCATCCCTTCCACACCAACTTGCCACCAAGCCAAGGCCTAAATCTCAGCCACGTCCTGTGTGCACCACATACTTGGCCACGCAGTGGAAGAGCCATGCTGGATCAGCCAAAGTCCAATCTAGTCCAGCTTCCTGTATCTCACACTGGCCCAACCAGATATATCTGGGAGTGCACGAGACTAGATATCTGTCTCCTGATACCACTCCCCTGCATCTGGCCCTTGAAGTACCCTGGTTTTAAGCCTGGAGATTACACATCTCCATCATGGTTTGTAACCTGTGATGGACTTTTCCTCCAGGAAACTGTCCAATCCCCTATTAAAGGAATCCAGGCCGGATGTCATCATCACATCCTGTGGCAGGGAGTTCCACAGATTAACAACGCACTGGGTGAAAAAATATTTTCTTTTGTCTGTTCTTACTCTCCCAGCCTTCAATTTGAGAGAGAGAGAAGCGTGTCCCTCTATCCACTTTACTCATGTCCTGCCTTTATTTGTACATTCCAATCATATCCCCACTCAGGCCCTTTTCCAGACTAAAGAGGCCCAAATGTTTTAGCCTTTCCTCATAAGGGAGGTGCCCCAGTCCAGTAATCGTTTTAGTCACTCTCTTCTGCACCTTTTCCTTTTCCACTATGTCTTTTTATGATGCAGTGACCAGAATTGTACACAATACTCCAGGTTGGCCTTACTATCATTTTGTATAATGGTATTATAATGTTGGCTGTTTTATTTTCAATCCTCTTTACGATACTCCCTAGCATGGAATTGGCCTTCTTCGCCGCAGCCACACATTGAGTAGACACCTTCATTGAGCTGTCCACCAACACACCAAGATGTCTTTCCTGATCCATCACAGATAGCTCAGAGCCCATGAGTTGATAGATAAAGTTTTGATTTTTTTTTACCCCAATGTGCATTACTTTACATTTTCCTACATTGAAATGCATTTGCCATTTTGCAGCCCATTCCCCCAGTTTGGAGAGATGCTTCTGGAGTGTCATCCGCAAATTTGGCCACCTCACTGCTTATCCCTGTCTCCAGGTCATTTATGAATAGATTGAAAAGCAGCAGACCCAGGACAGATCATTGGGACACACCGCTTTTCACCTCTCTCAATTGTGAAAATTTCCCATTGACACCTACTCTTTGTTTCCTGGAACTCAACCAGTTCTCAGTCCATAAGAGGACCTGCCCTCTAGTCAAGCCCCGCACGCAGAACACACAGCAAGCCAAGTTCAGTTCTTTGCCAGGAACTTTAGTTGTAATCCAGATAAAGTACAAAGTACAGTCCGAGTCAATCCAGAATACCTTACAGAGCCAAATGCCAAATTCAAGGGAAACAGAGAAACATCATAGTCAAGAAGCCGGTCCAAGGTCAAGAAACAAAGTCAGGATAACACACAGGAACGTGGTGGCAAGGTAAGTGATGCGTTGCTCCCACAGAAGATTCAGGGTAAACTTGCTAGCTTTATCCTAAAACAGGGAGCACACCCATATCTCTGGCAAGGCTCCTGCTAGAACTCAGGGCTTTCAGATCTAATTCTATGCCTATCATTAAAGATTCTTTCCCTAGCTCTCCTGTTAGTTCTCCTTTGCAGGATCCTGCTCCTAGCCCTTACAGGAGGAGATGTGCCCTCAGCTGCGTCCTCAGACTCAGCTGCCTGCTGAGTTGAACTACAAGGCTCCTCCTGCTGCTCTCCAGCATTTAACCCTTCACATTCGGGTTCCATGACAGGCAGGGTCCTGGCACCTCTTATCCCCTGACTGTGCAATTTTCTCAGCAGCCTTTGGTGAGGGACTGTGTCAAAAGCCTTTTGAAAATCAAGATAGACAATATCCACCAGTTCACCCAAATCCACATGCCTGTTGACCTTTTCAAAGAATTCTAAAAGGTTTGTCAGGCAAGACTTACCCTTACAGAAGCCATGCTGATTTTCCCTCAGCAAGGTATGTTTTTCCTATGTTTTAAGATTTTCTCTTAGATGAGGCTTTCCACCATTTTCCTTGGGATAGAAGTAAAGGTAACCGGTCTGTAGTTTCCCGGGCCTCCCTCTTTCCTTTTTTAAAATTTTGGTGTGACACCTGCTATCCTCCAGTCCTCCAGCACTGTGGCCGTTTTAAGAGACAAGTTGCATATTACCATTAACAGAGCCACGATTTCATTTCTCAGTACCCTAATAACCCTTGCGTAGTTGCTATCTGGGCCTGGTGACTCGTGGATCTTCAATTTATCAATTAGTCCTAAAACATCCTCCCTTTTAACCTGTATTTGATTTAATTCTTTAGTCAAGAGCGGCCGTTCAGGCAGCGGAATCTGCTCAAGGTCTTCTGTCGTGAAGACAGATGCAAATAATTCATTAAATTTCTGTGCAATTTCCAAGTCCTCCTTTAACTCTCCTTTACCTCTCACACTATCCAGAGGGCCAACCTGTTCTCTGGCAGATTTTCTACTTCTAAAATATTTAAAGAAGCTTTTATTATTTCCCTTTATATTGGTATCCATGTGTTCCTCAATGTCTTTCTTTGCCTCTCTTATCATCTTCTTACATTTCTTTTGCAACAGTTTGTGTTCCTTTTTATTTTCCTCATATGGATTTCCATTTACAGAGGATTTCCATTTACAGAAAGACCTCTCCTTGCACTTTAGAGCCTATATAACTCCACTCATTAACCATGCGGGCACCCTCTTGGACTTAGATGAGCTCTTCTTTCTTTTTGCTTTTTGCTTTTTGTGGTATGCACTTGTGCTGGGCATCTATTACTGTTGTTTTAAACAGGCTCCATGCACACTGGAGGGATAGGATTCTTTTTATCTTCCCTTTCAATTTCTTTCTAACTATTTTCCTCATCTGAGGGAAGTTTGCCCTTCAGAAATCAAGGGTTTTTGTGTTTGATTTGCTTGACACTCTTCCTCCAACATGCATGGCAAAGGAGATTGCAGCATGGTCACTGTTCCCCAGAGGCTCAGTGACATTCACATCCCTGATCTCGTCCTGAGTATCACACAGTATTAGATGCAGAGTTGCCTGTTCTCGGGTGGGCTCCATGACATGTTGCTCTAAGGCACAGTCATTCAGCATTTTGAGAAACCCGGCTTCTCTTTCTTGTCCCAAGCTCGCATTGTCCCAATAAATGTGGGGATAATTGAAGTCCTCCATGATTACTACCCTATCCCTCTTAGACACCTCCATGATTTGCCTCTTCTTTCAAGGTCCCCCTCAAAATTTTGATCTGGTGGATGATAGCATACCCCCACTATTACATTGCTCCTGGAACTGGTAGTTTAATCCACAGAGATTCTATGGTGGAGTCAGGCCCACCATCAATCTCCATTCTGCTGGATTTTACCCCTTCTTTGACATAGATGGCCACTCCACCTCTAACCTGCCCCTCTCTATCCCTTCTATAGAGTTTATAGTCTGGGATTGCTGTATCCCACTGGTTCTCTGCATTCCACCAGGTTTCTCTTATGGCTATTATATCAATGTTATCCCTAGCTGCCAAATGATCAAGTTCTCCCATCTTTGCTCAGAGGCTTTGAGCATTTGTGAAGAAGAACCTGTACAGTTGGTCACCCAAGAGTGGCTGCTTGTTTTTTCTTTTTCATCTGCAGCTTTTAATTCCAGTAGACAAACTACCACATCCCATTATTCTCCCAGTGCTAATACCTACTATGTAATCACTTGGTGGTTCTATATCCTCTCCAACCTCGTTCCACAGGGAAGAGGTGTTTCAAACTGGATGCCACTCATCTCTTGTCAGCTTTCCCAGAGTTATCAGTTTAAAAGCTGCAGCCCTTTTGATGTTGAGTGCCAGCAATCTGGTGCCATCATGGTTCAAGTGCAACCCGTCCCTCCTGAACAGGTTTGGCTCGTCCTAAAATGTTCTCCATTTCCTGACAAATCTGAAGCCCTCCTCTCGACACCATCACTTCATCCACACATTGAGGCTTCTGAGCTCTGCCTGCCTGGTGTTTCCTGCACGAGGTACAGGCAGCACTTCTGAAAATGCTACCTTGGAAGGCTTGGACTTCCATGTTCTTCCTAACAACATGCATTTGGCTTCAAGGACTGACTACTTGGCCTTCCCGACATCATTGGTACTAATGTGTACCATGACTACTGGCTCCTTCCTGGTTCTCTCTAACAAGCTATTTAGATATCTCTTGATGTCTGCAAGCTTTGCACCTGGCAGGCAAGTGGTGACCATGCTGTTATTGTGCTCATCACAAATCCATCCCCCTGTATTTCTAATTGAATCCCCTAGTACAAGAAGCATCTCTCCTGCAGCCTGTTCATCTACTTGCACCTGATCCTGCATCTCATCAATTGAGATGAGGGAGAGATCCTCAGGTGGAACCAGTTGTTTCTCTGTGCATTTGTCCCGAGGTGTGATGAGGGAAAGAGCCTCAAAATGATTCTGTAATTTGTGACTCTCAGAGTGATCCCTTGGCCTTCTTCTTCTTTGAGTCACAATCCTCCACGCATCTACCTCCTGAGTTAGTGAAGTGACTTCTTCCTCAAAAGTGTGCCCTGTCTCTTCTTTGTCAAGGATAGTCTGCTCCACTCTGTCCAAGAAGAGCTCAAGCTCCTTGATTTCCTGCTGGTTCGCTATTGTGGGCCTCTAGCTACTGGACCTTCTCTTCTAGTAGTGCAACCAGCTTGCACTTGCTGCAAGTGTAGTTCTGCACATGCTTTGTCAAGATGACAAACATGGCACAGGTGCTACAGGTAACTACAGCTAGTCCCTCCAACTCCATTTTAACATGTGCAATATTCTGGGTCTCAAAAATGTACACTTATACTACCTTTCTATCTAGTAAGACTGTTTTCTTCCTTTGTTGTTTATTCAAAATCTAATGGCTTGTGGGCCTCTAAAGCAGCTCTACTCTAACTGGAAACACCTCAGAAACTTTCCAGTGCTAACTTGCTCCTTTTTAAAGGATCTCCTCAGAGGTAGCTCAGCTTGGGAACACAAACACCCAGAAGAAATTAGTATGGTAGAACCTTTTTATTTTATCTTTTAAAGTCTTCACGCGCCATCAGGCGCATGCTGGTGAGAGCAGGTATTTAAAGGTAACACTCTATCCCCTCAATCACTGTAAGCACATGAAGTAAGCACTGTAAGCACGGCTCTGTCCTGGGACCGGTGCTTTTCAATCTGTTCATAAATGACCTGGAGACAGGGATAAACAGTGAGGTGGCCAAGTTTGCAGATGACACAAAACTTTTCCGTGTGGTAAAAACCAGAGAAGATTGTGAAGAGCTCCAGAAGGATCTCTCCAAACTGGGGGAATGGGCTACGAAATGGCAAATGCGTTTTAATGTAACCAAATGTAAAGTAATGCATATTGGGGCAAAAAATCCAAACTTCATCTATCAACTCATGGGCTCTGAGTTATCCGTGACGGCTCAGGAAAGAGATCTTGGTGTGTTGGTGGACAGCTCCATGAAGATGTCTCCCCAGTGTGTGGCAGCGGTGAAGAAGGACAATTCCATGCTAGCGATTATCAAAAAGGGGATTGAAAATAAAACAGCCAACATTATAATGCCATTATACAAAACAATAGTAAGGCCCCACCTGGAGTATTGTGTACAATTCTGGTCACTGCATCTCAAGAAAGACATAGTGGAACTGGAAAAGGTGCAGAAGAGAGCGACTAAAATGATTACTGGGCTGGGGCACCTCCCTTATGAAGAAAGGCTAAAACATTTGGGCCTCTTTAGTCTGGAGAAAAGGCGCTTGAGGGGGGATATGATTGAGACATACAAAATAATGCAGGGTATGAGTAAAGTGGATAGAGGGAAGCTCTTCTCTCTCTCCCAAAATACCAGAACTAGGGGACATACACTCAAATTGAGGGCTGGGAGAGTAAGAACTGACAAAAGAAAATATTTTTTCACCCAGCGCATTGTAAGTCTTTGGAACTCCCTGCCACAGGATGTAGTGATGGCATCTGGCCTGGATGCCTTCAAAAGGGGATTGGACAGATTCCTGGAGGAAAAGTCCATCACAGGTTACAAACCATGATGGAGAAACCGGGGTACTTCAAGGGCCAGATGCAGGGGAGTGGTATCAGGAGACAGATATCTAGTCTCATGCGCTCCCAACCGCATCTGGTGGGGCTGCTGTGAGATACAGGAAGCTGGACTAGATGGGCCTTTGGCCTGATCCAGCATGGCTCTTCTTATGTTCTTATGTTCTAGGTAATCAGAAGTGCCAGCCCCCTTGGATGTGTGCTCACTGTGTGCTTGCTCTATTGTTTGCAAGCCTCCTCTCTCTGCTGCTGCTCTGCAAGGAAAGAACTTGGAAGCTGCTGAGAGCAGGTGTTTAAAGGTAAAACTGCACCCCCTCAATCACTGTAAGCACAGGAAGTAGTCAGAAGATCCACTCCGCTCAGCTGTGTGCTTACTGTGTGCTTGCTCTATTGTTTGCAAGCCTCCTCTCTCTGCTGCTGCTCTGCAAGGAAAAAACTTGGAAGCTGCTGAGAGCAGGTATTTAAAGGGAAAACTCTGCCCCCTCAATCATTGTAAGCACAGGAAGTAGTCCGAAGCTTCCCCCCTTGGCCATGTGCTCACTGTGTACTTGCTCTATTGTTTGCAAGCCTCCTCTCTCGGCTGCTGATGCTTTGCAAGGAAAGAACCTTCTGACTACTTCCTGTGCTTACAGTGATTGTGGGGGCAGAGTTTTACCTAAAAGAATTCTGGTGCACACGCCCGACAGTGGACCTGTAACGAGAGAAGCAGAAACTGGCTTGTGCCTATCAGTCCATCAATGGCCGCACATAAGTATGAAACCTGGGCAATCACCTGTTCTCTGTTTGCTGAATATCTGCCGGGCCCATTCCCAATATGGAAGAAATGGGTTCCAAAATGCCAGGTGGAGTTGCCGTCGGTGTCCAGAGCATGCAAGACCATATGCCAGAAGAAGAATTGGGTGAGCAGGGACCCATTTTTATCTTGAAAGAGGTAGCACTGGGTGCTTACAGAGACTGAAATGAAGGTGAATAACCTGTCTGTTGCCCCATTGGTCAGTTTTAGACTTTCACAACAGGAGGTTAAATCAGATTGCTGGAGGGCTATTTAAGACCCGTTGGTTTTTGAGTGGGCCCCTAGCTCACTAATTCTTAGCACTGTAAAGAAGGCATCCAAGGATTCAGTGAGGAGTAACGAGGCCTCAAATTGGTCATTGCAAATTTGGTCCCACACTGTGGCTAGCTGGCATAACATCTGGGGTGAAATCAGAGTCCTAGGATCCATGACTCATCCCCTTTCTCTAAACCACACTTCGATCATCCTCAAAATCCTAAATTCACAGTTTGGGTGGTCGAAGCCTTGTGCCTTCGCATAATAAGATAATGTGGATATCTTTCCTTGGATGGTTCAGGGTGCTAAGCCTTCAAAAAGGAAGTGGACTGCAAATTGGACCAATTGGTCTGATGTGGCAGGCCAGGGGGACTGAAAGCCTTCTTTGACAGAGAATATTGTGAACTCCCTACAGGCTGCTGTGTAGCTGTGGCGAGTACTAGCTGCTAATGCTAAACCCATAGCCCAGTTGGCCTCCATACCTCTTTTGGAAGTATATCTGGGTCCTGTAAAGCTTGAGATTCCAACAATCTGAACAATTGCCATCTTTAGACGGGATAGAGCATCAGCAATCTCATTCTGAACTCCCAGGATATGTTGGGCATGGAAAATGATGTTACTGTACATCATCAAGTCCACCAGGGTGAGGGCCCTGACCAATACCATCACCCTGGTGGACTTGGATGTTAGTGAGTTAAATATTTGGACTACAGCTAAGTTGTCACACCAAAATTTTACTGATGTGTTGGACCAGAATTGGGCCCAGAGCCATATTGTGGGCCCTATGGGGAATCATCCGATTGCCATTGTTCCCTTCCTGGGCAAGGTTGTCAAGAGGGTGGCCACTGTCAGTCTCCAGTCGTATCTGGAGGAAAATCATATCCTGGACCCCTTCCAGTCTGGTTTCAGACCTCTTCGCGGGACCGAGACTGCCCTGGTCGCTCTGCAGGATGACCTCCTTTGGGAGGCTGACAGGGGGTGTTTCTCCCTGCTGGTTCTCCTTGATCTGTCAGCTGCCTTTGATATTGTCAACCATGGTAACCTGCTGGTCCGGCTGGCCGAGGTGGGAATTGGGCATCAGGCTTTGGCCTGGCTTTGTTCCTTCCTTGGTGGCCGGACTCAGCGGGTTCAGCTGGGTGATGACTTGTCGGCTCCTTGGACCCTCCCGTGTGGGGTGCCCCAGGGGTCAGCAATGTGACCCATGCTGTTCAACGTTTACATGAGGCCGCTGGTGGAGGTCATCAGGAGATTTGGAGTTCGCTGTCATCAGTACGCTGATGACACGCAGCTCTATATCTCCTTTTTGTCATCTGCAGAGGAGGCAATTCACTCCCTCGATCTGTGCCTGGAGGCGGTCCTGGAATGGACCAGAGATAACCGGCTCAAGCTGAATCCGGAGAAGACGGAGGTTCTGTTCTTTGGGGCACCCTCGTCTGGGTACAATGGCCCCCTCCCTAAACTGGGGGGGTGTTTCCCTCCAGCCTACGGACAGGGCCAGGAATCTTGGGCATGGTCCTGGACTCAGCCCTCTCCCTGGAAGCCCAGGTGATGGCTGCTTCCAGGGCCGCTTTTATCCACCTCCGCAGGATCGCCCAGATCCGCCAGTACCTTGATGAGTCCTCCCTGAGGACAGTCATGCAGGCCCTAGTGATCTCGAGGATCGACTATTGCAATGCCCTCTACGTAGGGTTGCCCTTGACCCTGGTCCAGAGGTTACAGTGGGTGCAGAATGCGGCGGACAGGCTGGTGATGGGTGCTCATAGATTCGAGCACATCACCCCAGTCCTGGCTTGCTTGCACTGGTTACCCGTTATCCTCCGGATAAGGTTCAAGGTTCTGGTTTTGACTTTCAAAGCCCTCCACGGCCTGGGACCAGAGTATCTGGCGGAGCGTATCTCTCAGAGATCAACTGGGGCCAGACCCACGAGATTGGCGCAGGCGTGCTCACTGAGGGTGGCCACACCCAGAGAGGCATGGAAATTGCATACGCGTGACCGTGCCTTCTCTGTGGTGGGCCCCATGCTATGGAACCATCTCCCCAGTGAGCTGCGTCTAGCAGAGTCCCTGCCCGCCTTTAAAAAGGCCCTGAAGACTCACCTTTTCAGGGAAGTGTTTGGCGACCTTTCTATTTAGGTGTTTTGTGTGTGTGTGTGTGTGTGTGTGTGTGTGTGTGTGTGTGTGTGTGTGTGTGTGTGTGTGTGTGTGTGTGTGTGTGTGTGTTTTGCCCGTGCCATCTCTGCTTGGATCATGCCTCCCTTTTGTTCTCTTTGTTACTGTCTCTGTTTGTTTTATTGGGTTTTATTGTAAGCCGCCCAGAGTTCCCTTCTGGGAAGATGGGCGGGATATAAGCTCAATAAATAAATAAATAAATAAATAAATAAATAAATAAATAAATAAATAAATAAATATCGTTCTAGAAAGCTCAAATCTCAAGTCAGTCCACTAGCTGCCCGCTCGGGGGGTCATGTACCACTGCACCAGTGGTCCCTAAAGTATAGGCCAAATCCTAATGTGCCAGATGCATCAGTTTGGACCTGAATATCCACACTTTTTTCACCTTGGTTGAATGGGTCTGGATCCCCATGGGTGCTCGTGGGCACCGGTGGTCCTTGTTCTATGCTAATGGTCACAGTGATCCCATAAGTATGTGGTGAAAGGTGTAATTGGGAGGTTGTGTGGCATGTGATGGTGTCCCATAGCCATGCTAAGGGTCCAGGTGTGGTGGTATAGGTAGTAAAGGACTGTGCCATGGGACCATGGGAGATGCATTTGTTCTCACTAATGGGGTTCCCATGGCCAAATCAATCACCTGTGTTTTTTCGGTGTCCTGTGTGGATGGTGTTGCCTGGCTCTGGGCAACCACCTCAGCAGGGTTGTGGAGTGATGATGTTCCTGGCATCTGTCTGGTGACAACAGGTGTGGGTGGATGAGTTGTCCCAGCCGCTGATGCACTGGTCATCTCCCCTTCCAGGAAAGCATCATTAGGTCCCCCATACGTTTAAGCTCAGCATGCCTCTGAGCCTTGGTGTCCCTAGGCTTACGCCCCTCCCCCCAAGCTTGTCCCGAGTCCTTACCTCTTGGCATGTTCCCTTTCTAGTTTGGATAGCTTGGCCCAGATTTCTGAATACTGTGGCAAGTCTTCATCCAGTTATAAAGACAACTCGGGTGGTGGGCAAGGCAGAGGTTTTTGTTTGGTAGGTGCCTTGCCTTTTGCTTTTCTGCCCCCTTTTTTGGAAGCAATTGCTGGCTGTTAGGTGCCAGGTGCACTATGACTGATGGCTTAAAGGACTGTAGTTGTTGAGAGGGGGGGTTAGGAAGGATCAGCCTCCCCCATGCCAGCACCCCAAGGGGGAGGTAATGAAGACTGTTAGCATGGGGGTGATGTAAGCACAGGAGGCGGGTGTTAAATTCTCCTGCACTTTCGCTCTCCCTAATGGTGTGCCTGCTGTCTTTGTTTTGTTTTTTGTGCAGTGGGCCTTGGTAAGTTCAGCCCTTGTACTGGGCAACATTGGTTATTGCCCTGAATAGGGCCATGGGTAGGTCAGGGGCTGCAAACATGCTGGAAAGCACACACACCTGGAATTGCAGTGTGGATCCTTGCACCTCCACTCTCTCTCTCACCACTGCAGTTCTCTCTCCCTCCTGAATACTCCTTCTCCTTTTAACTCCCTTTTTTAACTAATCCTGTTTTTTTTTTTAAAAAAACTATCCCCTATCTTCCTCATCCCCACCCTCCCCTTGGGAGCTGGGCAGGCTCACGTGAGGTTGGCCTGACATCCTCCCCTCCTCCCCACTAATCCCTGTCCCTACTAGTGAGAAGATTGTTGCAAGGGCTGAAAGAGAGGAGCAGCAGCGACCTGTGGGAGCTCCTAGTCTCCAGTTGGCAGGCGCGGTCACTGCTAAGGGAAGAGGCAGGGAGTCTGTTGGTGCTGAATTTTATAAGTGCACTCACTCTCCTGCCTGCTCAGCAATATGTCATTGGCACAACTTTCACTCCTCTTCAGCCGGGCGGCAAAGATGCCCTTCCTGTCAACAGGTGAGTCCAGAGTCCCCATGTCCCTCCAGACAAAGTTGAAGCAGAAATGGATGGAGTAGGATTTCAGATGGAGATTGATAAACAGTTAGTCAAGGAAGACCTTATTATTTTGAAGAAGTTCAGATCTCCACAGCTGGATGAACTGTATCCAGGAACCTTGAAAGCATTGGCTAAAGAACTCTCAGAACCACTGTCCATTTTATTATTATTATTATTATTATTATTATTATTATTATTATTATTATTATTATTATTATTATTATTATTATTATTATTATTATTATTTGAAATCATGGGAAAATGTGTAAGGAATCATTTGACTGAAGGAGGACTAATATCCCAATTTTCAAAAAAGGCAAAAAAGAAGGAACTGAGAACTTATTCCAGTCAGCCTGACAAGAATCCCAAGGAAAATTCTGGAACAGATTTTAAAATGGTTATTATGCAAGCACCTAGAAAACAATGCAGTAATAACTAAAGCAAACACAAATTTGCACAAATCCTGGCAGACTAATATGATCTCATTTCATGATTGGGTAACCTCCCTGATAGACATAGAGA
The DNA here is from genome assembly GCA_037367245.1 of Phrynocephalus guinanensis. Taxonomy (NCBI): domain Eukaryota; kingdom Metazoa; phylum Chordata; class Lepidosauria; order Squamata; family Agamidae; genus Phrynocephalus; species Phrynocephalus guinanensis. The sequence goes on along the minus strand of CM074741.1, from coordinate 93,828,180 downwards.
ATGCTGTAGACATAGTATATCTTGATTTCAGCAAAGATTTTGACAAAGTTCCTCATGATATCCCAATTAGCAAGCTAACTAGGTGTAGGCTAGTGTAAGGTGGATACACAATTGTATATTCAGAGAGTAATGATTAATGGTTCCTTCTCTAAGTGGGTGGGAGGTAACAAGTGCGGAACCCCAAGGCTCAGTCCTAGATCCAGTGTTCTTCAACATTTTTATTAATGACATGGACAAGGTAGTGCAGGAAATACTTGCCAAACTCATGGAGGACACAAAAATGGATGGAATAGCTAATACCCTGGAAGACTGAAACAAAATTCAAAATGATCTTGATAGGCTGGAGCCCTGGGTTGAAACCAACAGATTTAGATTTAGCACGGATAAGTGCAAAGTACTGCAGCCAGGAAAAATAAACCACACAGTTATAAGATGGGTAACATCTGGTTCAGCAACACTACATGTGGGAAGGATCTTGGAATTCCGGTAGGTCATAAGCTGAATATGAGCCAAAGGTGTCATGTGGCCACAAAAAAAAAGAAAAAAAGAAAATGCTATTTTAGGCTGCCTTAACAAAAGTAGAATTTCCTGTCCCCCCTCTATTCAGCACTGCATAGTCCTCACCTTGAGTATTATGTCCAGTTCTGAACACTGCACATGTTTAGTCTAGAGAAAAGAATGCAGAGGGGCAAAATGCTTTTCAAATATTTGAAGGGCTGTCATACAGAGGAGGAGCAGGATTTGTTCTTGATGAACCTAGAATGCTGGTCACACTACAGTGGACTTGAGTTACAGGATTCAAGATTTCAGTTGAATATCAGGAAAAACTTCCTAACATTTAGATTTGTATGGCCAATTACCTTGAGAGGTTGTGAATGCTCCAACGCAGGAGGCATTCAAGATAACTTTAGACAACCAATGGCAGATAAGCTTTGATTTGTATTTCTGCATAGAACAAAGGTTGGACTCAATGCTCTTATAGACCCATTCCAAATTCATTATTCAAAGACTTCAAAGGTAAAGAAACTCACTTAAAAGGACTGAATATCAATCAAGGGTGTTAAGTCATTATGAAGTATGAAATGCCACATTGACTCAAACAATTTGAAACATGTGCCTGCTAGACTCACTAGCATAACTTGGGGAGGGACAGTGGGGGCAAAAGCCCCAGGGAGCAGAGGTCTGAGGGCACTGGAGGAGATGGTAAGGTTGAAATTGCACCCCAAGTTCCACACACCCATGAGCTTTCTCCCTAGGAAAAGGCAATCAGGAGCACTGCCATTGGAGTTGGACCCTTCCCTCCCCCCTGCATGCTCCCCAGATGGGTCTCCTCCCAAGAGCCTGCCCACCCACCCATGTGGAGGGGGGCTGGGCTGGTGCAGGAGTAAGCTGTTGCATCACCAAGACCCATGGGAGGCCGGCTGGTGGAAGCAACGGAGGTACATTGGGAACCCACTGCTCACAGAGGGTGCCCCTCGTGCGCCCACCCAGTGGAGAAAGAGGTGGAGGAGGAGCAGGGAGAAGCAGGTGACATGCCAGTGGCCAGAAGGGAAGACAGGAGTGTGTGTGTGTGCATGTGTGCAGGCAAGAAAAATGCATGAATAACAGGTGTGTGTGTGTGTGTGTGTGTGTGTGTGTGTGTGTGTGTGTGTGAGAGAGAGAGAGAGAGAGAGAGAGAGAGAGAGAGAGAGAGAGAGAGAGAGGATAGGGGAAGAGAGAGGAAGGCCCAGGGACCACAAGTGTGCATGTGCACACACTCCCGCCCCGTCTCCCCTCTCCCACTTCCACAGACCGTGCTTCAGCTGGTGGGCAGGGCCAGACAGCTAGTGAGGAAGAGTGAGGGTGGGGAAAGAGGGGAAATTCCCTCCAGAGGAGGTGAAGAGCCAAGGGGAGAATGTTGTCAGGTAGTTGAATTACGTGGGGTAGTTGAAAGAGGGGCAGCAAGTGGAAGGAAAGTGCCCCACAAGAGCATGTCAGGGTAAGAGAGAGGTGGTCTCATGACAGGATAGAGCTGGGGGGAGGGGTCTGGGAGGGCAGGGGTTGGGAGGAGGGGTGGAAGACCATCAAGGGAAGAGAGGAAGGGGATGCTAATGCTACTGTTGATGATGATCTTGGAATTGCAGGGCTGGGAAAGACCCTGTGGGTCATTGGGTCTGGCCCCTGTCAAGGATGCCCAGTGGGGAATCAAGCACCCAGCCTCCAACTCTGCAGCCAGATCCCCAAGCCACTGAGCTATTTGTTGAGTGGGTGTACATGTTTCCGAACAATGCACTCCTTTTCTATCCAGGGTACCTGGTAGTGCATATTTTGTGTAGGTGCAGATTGAGCAGTATTGCAATGGAACCAATTACCTCAAGAGCTGCTCAGTGCTCTAACACTGGAGATATTCAAGAAGAAAAAATGGACAACCACCTGGCAGATATCCTTTGATTTCTATTCCTGCATGGAACAGGGGGATGGACTTGGTGGCCTTAAAGGTCCCTTCCAACTAAACTGTTCTATGATTCTGTGATTCCCTCCCCAGGATGCCCTGCCCACCTCCTAGATCCAGTGGTTCCCTCACCTGGTGGATCGCTTCTGCCTGGGTCAGGTGGCTGGGGTGCTGGAGAGGCTTGGTTTGCACCACATCTAGGCTTGCCAATGGCTGAACAGGAACCCTTGTGCCCTTTCTCCTCAGTGCTGAGCCTCTGCCAGGGTCCGAAGGCAGCCCACAGGGAGAGGCAGGGCAGCACCCAGCCCCCCCTTGCTGGAGGGGGAATGATTTCTGTGACCCTCATCATCATCATCATTGCTGCCACCTTCAGCTTTCCAGCTTGGCAGTACCAAGCCCAGGGTTTCCCAAAGCTTGCAGGTGAAGACAAAGGGTGAAGGGTGTAGGGGATCAATCCCAGGTGTAGGGTGCAAACAGGTTTTCCCCCAGGCTAAAAGGTTTGCCATCATTGAGCTCTGTGAGCTGGCTACACAGCCCAAGTGTCCTGCAGATCCTGTGGCCAAGTTAAGTTAAGCTACCCCTACCCCTCATCCCTGCTTGGCTTTGGTGGGCATGACACCTTGTCACGAGGGGGCCAAGGGGGGCGGCGGCGCAAAACTGACTTTGTCTCCAGGCACTGAAAACCCTAGCTATGCCTCTGGCTATACTATCCAACTATAGTCACTTTGCCCTTCTGTATTTCTACCTGGTCATTGTCCATGTATAAATCATTGTCAAATAGACGTAGCATGAAGTCCAAGACGGTGGACATGTCAGGAGAATAAATGACCATAAAAATAGTTGAAGAACCAGGGAACACAAAATGAAGGCAGATTGGTTTAATCCAATTTTTATCTAAGGACTTTTATATGGGTCTGGAGAAGCTGCGGTTGTTTGCAGAACTGAGAAATTGTAACTGTGAGATAAGAGGAAGTTGGAATTGCTTGTGCAGAAATAAAAGGGAAGTATCTTGTATAGGACTAGCAGGGCTAACAGATTGTTCCAGAGGAAACAGCCGCATGGGTGTGGGAATCCAGCCCAGAACCAACATGGGTTCAGGAGTCCTTCCCAGTATTGCCCTATCATCAGGATTTTCTTACAGAAAAAGATTGAGATGGACATAGGACAGTGATGGCGAACCTTTTAGAGACCAAGTTCCCAAACTGTGATTCAAAACCCACTAATTTTTTGCAAAGTGCCAATATAGCAATTTAACCTGAATAGAGGTGGCTGTGAAGGGTCTATGTCAGGTGCCCATCGAAAGGGCTCTGAGTGTCACCGTTGACACCCGTAGCATAGATTCACCAACACTGACATAGGGTGTGCCTGGATCCCATCGGCTGCTGTGACAAGACCTCCACCCCTTTGGCAAAGGACTGGCCATCCTTTAAGCAGTGTCCCCTGGTAAGTATGTATGTCTTGAGTGAATGATGATTTCTTTGATTTGTTAGGATTGTATTCAATAGGCAATAAAAATGAAATCTTACTCCAATACTGATCTCCTTGGCATTCTTGTGTACATAATGGCCCATTACTGTTTAGTTTCCAAAGAATCCCCTTGATTGGTGACAGACATGATCCATGAAAGTACACATTAAAATATAGCAGTGAGTCTTTAAGGTGCCACTATATTTTTGTCTCTGTGTTTTGTTTTGTTTCTTGTCTGTGTTCCCTCTTTACTGTAGTTAGGGATTCATACATTCTCCATGATGAGAACACTTTCACAGGTAACATCATAGCTGATGTTAGGGAGAGCTCTGATTGCACACATCTGTGCATGATGAATGTTTATTCCAAAGAAAGGATGGATGGATGGCTATAACAGATCTAGAGGACTCCAGGCTGCCATTAAAAGAAAAGCAGCTCCCAAACAAGACAAAATAGCACTAAATTGGAAGGGAAGTAGAAGGGACTTATTTGAGGCTCTGTTGGAAATATTTAGAATGCCACAGGCAGATGAAATGCATGATCACATGGGAGGAAGGAACCTCTCACCTAAATAATTTGCTTGCATCTTTGTCCCTTACTGTCCAATTAAAATGACCCCTCCTCAGTTTTGACTAATTAGAATAGTTAATTGGTCTTTGTTTAGAGTGCCAGTTGAATCTTGCTTGACTTGCTTGTAGGTAAAATGCTGCGTGCAGGATATGTATTTCTGGCCCAAGAAGTTAAGAGAAAACTCAATTTTCTTTCTTTCTTTCTTTATTTTCCTCCTCTTCACAGAAGGCTTATGAGTAAAATATATTTTTCTTTTACTGTAAGGCAGTGTCTGACTGATTAATTGTGCTGGTCAATACAGTGCGGAAGGTTGAGAACCTTCTGTTTAATTCTTTAACTCCAGTGTTACTGCATCTTCTGTTCTGTAACAAAAAGAAATTAAAGGTGTTTCTACTGCTACTCTAAAGCCCATTTTCCATAGACTCTGGTAATGCCATATAGATCCAAATTGATGTGCAACTGAATCCCATATTAAACAAAAGCAAATAGAACATGTGGACAGGTTCTTATCAGGCAGCCCAGTGTGCAACAGATAGGATCCATGGCAGTGGTGGCAAACCTTCAGCACTCCAGATGTTTCGGACCACAACTCCCAAAGTCCTTTGTGATTGGCAGTACAGGCTTGGAATTCTGGGAGTTGGGGTCCAAAACACCTGGAGTGCCAAAGGTTCACCATCACTGATCTATGGTGATTAGAGATGGTTGTTTCATTTCGGAAGGGGAAATTTTCACAATGGAGAGAGGTGAAAAGCGGTGTGCCCCAGGGATCTGTCCTGGGACCGGTGCTTTTCAATCTGTTCATAAATGACCTGGAGACAGGGATAAGCAGTGAGGTGGCCAAGTTTGCAGATGACACAAAACTTTTCCGTGTGGTAAAAACCAGAGAAGATTGTGAAGAGCTCCAGAAGGATCTCTCCAAACTGGGGGAATGGGCTACGAAATGGCAAATGCGTTTTAATGTAGTCAAATGTAAAGTAATGCATATTGGGGCAAAAAAAAATCAAAATTTTATCTATCAACTCATGGGCTCTGAGTTATCCGTGACAGATCAGGAAAGAGATCTTGGTGTGTTGGTGGACAGCTCCATGAAGGTGTCTCCCCAGTGTGCGGCAGCGGTGAAGGCGGCCAATTCCATGCTATGGATTATCAAAAATGGGATTGAAAATAAAACAGCCAACATTATAATGCCATTATACAAAACAATAGTAAGGCCGCACCTGGAGTATTGTGTACAATTCTGGTCACCACATCTTAAGAAAGACATAGTGGAACTGGAAAAGGTGCAGAAGAGAGCGACTAAAATTATTACTGGGCTGGGGCACCTCCCTTATGAGGAAAGGCTAAAACATTTGGGGCTCTTTAGTCTGGAAAAAAGGCGTCTGAGGGGGGATATGATTGAGACGTACAAAATAATGCAGGGCATGAGTAAAGTGGATAGAGGGAAGATCTTCTCCCTCTCACAAAATACCAGAACTAGGGGACATACACTCAAATTGAGGGCTGGGAGAGTAAGAACAGACAAAAGAAAATATTTTCACACAGCGCGTTGTTAGTCTATGGAACTCCCTGCCACAGAATGTGGTGATGGCATCTGGCCTGGATGCCTTCAAAAGGGGATTGGAGGAAAAGTCCATCACAGGTTACAAACCATGGTGGAGATGTGTAATCTCCAGGCTTAAAACCAGGGTACTTCAAGGGCCAGATGCAGGGGAGTGGTATCAGGAGACAGATATCTAGTCTCATGCGCTCCCAAACACATCTGGTGGGGCCGCTGTGAGATACAGGAAGCTGGACTAGATGGGCCTTTGGCCTGATCCAGCATGGCTCTTCTTATGTTCTTATGTTCTTAAGGGGACTGGTTGTGAAATGAAACATACTAGTACAGCTGGCACTTGGAACTCATTCCCACCCTCTGGAGCAAAATCAACCACTGGCTTACCTTGCTGTAGTTCACGCTGTGTGAAATTCCAACCAGGAATCAGCCTCCAATGTGTCATCTTCCTCTCCCTGGTGCTGGCCAATCAGGAGCTGTGCAAGGACATGCATCATCCCACCTCCCTGTGTGATTGGCCAGCACCAGGGAGAGCGAAAGATGACGCATCGGAGGCTGATTTCTGGTTCGAATTTTGTCATTTTGCAATTTTTGTTTCAGAGGGTAGGACCTCTGAGCACCGGCTGGCATGTTTCATTTTGGAAACAGTCCCCTTCCAAAACAAAATACCCATCTCTAATGGTGATTATTTCCTAATGTATTATCAAAGGCTTTCATGGCCAGGATCTGATAGCTGTTGTGAGTTTTTTGGGCTGTTTGGCCATGTTCTGGAAGTTTTTCCCCCTGACATTATGCCAGATTCTGTGGCCGATATCTTCAGAGGGCAAGGAGCTTGGAGACGTAGGAGTTCTCTCTGTACTCTGGGGTATACAGTCACTCTATACCCCAGAATACAGAGAGAACACCTAATTCCCTGAGCTCATTGCCCTCTGAAGATGCTGGCCACAGAGCCAGGCATAACGTCAGGAAGAAAAACTTCCAGAACACAGCCAAACAGCCCTCAAAACTCACAACAGCTATTATTTCCTAACTTAATGGAACAAATTAGTGTTACACTAGCACTACTACAAAATATGATTTTCTCATTAACTGCATCTTTTGTGAGAAATCTAAAATGATCAGTGAACATGCTTAGGAAATAAAGACTGAGATGGTAAAGCTATAGGAATACTATGCACATGATGGGGCTGTTAAAATCCTTTTGTTTAAATAAATTTATCTTTTCCATGAGGAAATCAGACACCTTGTTGGTGTATTCCTTAAAGTAAACATTGGGTCACTAAAATATAGATGAAAGATCACTGTGCAACTAAATTACTTCCATCTGCAAACTCCATAAATCGTGTAGACATAAAAAGAGAAGTTATGGTAAGAGCGCCAGAGTGTCCTGTCTTTGGATTAAAAATGCTCATCTTGTAACAACTTTATTCTGCTGCCAATATTAAGAAACAAAGAATCATGATTCAGGAACTGGACCATGTCAGAGGAATTGTACTGTGGCAATATACTTTTTCCTCTTCCATTATCTCTTTAATCTTATTTAAATGCTTTAGGAATCCTGGTTAACACTGATCCCCCTCACCCTGCCGCCCAATTTTTCTTCGTGTAATAATTTCATTTCATGTCATATTTTTTAGTCTCAGTGCCTATTTGAAATTCCTTCAAAGCAAAACTGGAGTGTACCTTTAATGCACAAGCAAGCTGCCTAGATGCCCTAAGCACATCCAATCTTGCCTGATTTCAGAAGCTAAGCAGGGTCAGCCCTGGTTAGTACTTGGATGGGAGACCACCAAGGAATACCAGGTGTTGTAGGCACCTGGAGTAGGAAGTGGCAAACAACTCCAATATTCCTGCCAAGAAAACCCCATGGACATGGAGTCACGAAGAGTTGGTCACGACTGTAACAATACAACGCGCACGCACATGAACACGCACGCACACACACACACGCGCGCGCGCGCACACACACACACACACACACACACACACACACACACACACACACACACACACACACACACAAGTTATCAGGGGAAATGGTGAATTCCAACAACCAGCCCCCACAGAACTTCTTAAAATTTGCATGCCATCCTGGCTGCTTGTCAAAGGAGTCTGTGAGGAACACAAAATATTCTGTTACAAACAGGTATTATTGATTTTGGTTGATGCGTCCCAGCAGAGTACACCTGAGGAAAAAAGCTGAGGCAGACCCAGGGAGTTCTCAACTAGGGAGAGCTAGGAAGGAAATATATATTCAAGGAAGGGACAAAAGAAAAAAATGAGAACAAGGAAACTCAAACTACAGGAAAATAGATTCCATTTGGATATTAGGAAGAACTTCCTGACAGTTAGAGCTGCTGAGCAGTGGAATATGTTGCCAGGGAAGGTGGTGGAGTCTCCTTCTTTGGAGACTTCAGCATTGGCTGGATGGCCATCTGGAAGTACTTTGATAGGAGTTTCTGCAAGGCAGGGGGTTGGACTGGATGGCCCTTGAGGTATCTCCAACTCTATGATTCTATGATTCTAAGGAGACAGAGACAATCTTGTTCAAAGTTAACAAAATAAAGGAAAGGGCATTCACAGACAAAATTAAAGCCAAAAGCTTCAAAAAAAAAAAACAGGGATAAAAAATCCCCCATTGGAACAGCTGCAGAGGCTGCTGCTCTGTTTATAGACACAATTGAAAAGGTAGCTTTTCACCCTGCTTTCTCAAGCTACTCATTGCTCTTTATGAGACAGCCCAGGTGTTAAGATCATCAAGGAAAGACAAATTACAGCAAAAACCCAACAGGGATAATAGAAGGAAGAGATACTTCACTTGTGATTACCTGCAAATATTGTGCAATGTTTGTCTTTGTGACTGAGTGTGATACAGCATATACATGCAGCAAGTGCAAACTGATGGCCTTATTAGAATAAAAAGTGAGAGAACTGGAGCAGTAAGTGGTCGCAGTTTCGGCTATCAGGGAGGATGAAAATACATTTACAGAACACTTGAGCAGCAGCACCAGCCAATGGAGGCACTGGATATGGATTGTGTGACAGCAAAAGGGGAGGGCAGAGGAGGAAAATGTTGAGCAGAGACTAACCATTATATACCCAGCCCGAAATAAAGAGATGAGATATGTTTTTCCCATCCCCAAGGCCAAGAAGGGATTGCAGTAGTGGGAGCCAGATGTGGTGTGAGTGCGGTTGCAGACTCACCTTGAGGGGCATGTTTCTGGCTGATGGATTCTTGTTCCACGTCAGAGAAGATGGTAGCAAAAGCGTTGGTGGAAGACACCATATCTGTGTAGGGAGGTGGCAGTGCAGGTGGAGAAGCAGCGGGTTGCGTGGGGACATCAGTGGCATGATCAAGGACCCCAGAGCCCTCTTGCTGCAATGAAACCCCTGCAAGAGAGTATAAGGTCATTTATGCGTTGTAGATGTCTGTCCCCTGCCCCCCATCTGCCTCTGCCTCCCCACGCATTCCTTGGGAGGTCCCATTGTCCAAGCAAATGAATATGATCCACAAGGCTTGAATGGCAAGAAAATCCTCATAATCAGAGGCTTCCTGTGGAGATGGGCACTCTTGCATCTGGGTGGTTTAGCTTTGGCCATGGCCTTAGCTGGGCGATTCTTCCCCTGCCGTGGCCCCATCAGATGTGTTTGGGAGTGCATGAGACTAGATATCTGTCTCCTGATACCACTCCCCTGCATCTGGCCCTTGAAGTACCCTGGTTTTAAAGCCTGGAGATTACACATCTCCATCATGGTTTGTAACCTGTGATGGACTTTTCCTCCAATCCCCTTTTGAAGGCATCCAGGCCAGATGCCATCACCACATTCTGTGGCAGGGAGTTCCATAGACTAACAACGCGCTGGGTGAAAAAATATTTTCTTTTGTTTGTTCTTACTCTCCCAGCCCTCAATTTGAGTGTATGTCCCCTAGTTCTGGCATTTTGGGAGAGAGAGAAGAGCTTCCCTCTATCCACTTTACTCATGCCCTGCATTATTTTGTATGTCTCAATCATATCCCCCCTCAAGCGACCTTTTTTCCAGACTAAAGAGGCCCAAATTTTTTAGCCTTTCTTCATAAGGGAGGTGCCCCAGGCCAGTAATCATTTTAGTCGCTCTCTTCTGCACCTTTTCCAGTTCCACTATGTCTCTCTTGAGATGCGGTGACCAGAATTGTACACAATACTCCAGGTGGGGTCTTACTATTGTTTTGTATAAAGGCATTATAATGTTCGCTGTTTTATTTTCAATCCCCTTTTTGATAATCCCTAGCATGGGATTGGCCTTCTTCACCGCTGCCACACATTGGGGAGACACCTTCATGGAGCTGTCCACCAACACACCAAGATCTCTTTCCTGATCCGTCACGGATAACTCAGAGCCCATGAGTTGATAGATGAAGTTTGGATTTTTTGCCCCAATATGCATTACTTTACATTTAGTTACATTAAAACGCATTTGCCATTTCTCAGCCCATTCCCCCAGTTTGGAGAGATCCTTCTGGAGCTCTTCACAATCTTCTCTGGTTTTTACCACACGGAAAAGTTTTGTGTCATCGGCAAACTTGGCCACCTCACTGTTTATCCCTGTCTCCAGGTCATTTATGAACAGATTGAAAAGCACCGGTCCCAGGACAGATCCCTGGGGCACACCGCTTTTCACCTCTCTCCATTGTGAAAATTTCCCATTGACACCTACTCTTTGTTTCCGGGATCTCAACCAGTTCTCAATCCATAAGAGGACCTGCCCTCTTATCCCCTGACTGTGCAATTTTCTCAGCAGCCTTTGGTGAGGGACTGTGTCAAAAGCCTTTTGAAAATCCAGATAGACTATATCCACTGGTTCACCCAAATCCATGTGCCTGTTGACCTTTTCAAAAAATTCTAAAAGGTTTGTCAGACAAGATTTACCCTTACAGAAGCCATGCTGATTTTCTCTCAGCAAGGTTTGTTCTTTTATGTGTTTTAAGATTTTCTCTTGGATGAGGCTTTCCACCATCTTCCCTGGGACAGATGTAAGGCTAACTGGCCTGTAGTTTCCCGGGTCCCCCCTCCTTCCTTTTTAAAAAATTGGTGTGACATCTGCTATCCTCCAGTCCTCCGGCACTGTGGCCATTTTAAGAGACAAGTTGCATATAACCGTTAAGAGATCTGCAATTTCGTTTCTCAGTTCCCTAATAACCCTTGGGTGGATGCCATCTGGGCCCGGTGACTTGTTAATCCTCAATTTATCAATTAGTCCTAAAACCTCCTCTCTTTTAACCTGTATTTGATTTAATTCTTTAGTCAAGAGGGGCGGCTCAGGCAGCGGAATCCGCTCAAGGTCCTCTGTCGTGAAGACAGACGCAAAGAACTCATTCAATTTCTCTGCAATGTCCAAGTCCTCCTTAACCTCCCCTTTTCCTCCCTCACCATCCAGAGGGCCAACTGGTTCTCTGGCAGGTTTTCTACTTCTAACATATTTAAAGAAGCTTTTATTATTACCCTTTATATTGCTAGCCATGCGTTCCTCAAAATCTTTCTTTGCCTCCCTTATCATCTTCTTACATTTCTTTTGTCAGAATTTGTGTTCCTTTTTATTTTCCTCATTTGGGGAGGATTTCCATTTACAGAAAGACCTCTCCTTGTGGTTTAGAGCCTCTCTAACTCCACTCGTTAACCATGCCGGTGTCCTCTTGGACTTAAATGAGCTCTTCTTTCTTTGTGGTATGCACTTGTGCTGGGCCTCTATTATTGTTGTTTTAAAGAAGCTCCATGCACTCTGAAGATATTGGATTCTTCTAACCTTCCCCTTCAATTTTCTCTCTAAAAACTAAACATTCCCAGTTCCTTAAGCCGTTCTTCATAAGACATTTCTTCCAGACCCTCAGTCATCCTGGTTGCCCCCCTCTGTAACCACTCGAGGTTGTCAACATCCTTTTTAAATTGCGGCACACTGAACTGGACACAGTACTCCAGTTGGGGTCTGACCAGAGCAGAATAGAGTGGTACTATCACTTCCCTTGATCTATTCTAGACACTATGGTTCTGTTGATGCAACCAAGGATCACACTGGCTTTCCTGGCAGCCACATCACACTGCTAACTCATGTTCAATTTGTGGTCCACCAGGACTCCCAGATAACTTTCACAGGTACTATTTTCTAACCAGCTATCTCCCATCCTATATCCGTGCAATTCATTCTTTTTACCTACTGTGTTTTCCTGAAAATAAGACCTACCCAAAAAAATAAGCCCTAGCAGGATTTCTATACATTTCTTAAATATAAGCCCTATCCCAATAATAAGATCTAGTGATCGGGAGTGGCTGTGCTTCCACGCACGCGCACACACACACACACACACACACACACACACACACACACACACACACACACACACACACACACACACACACACACACACACACACACACACACACACGTTGCCCCTCCCTGTTCCTCTTCCGAGTGAAAAGATGCCAACTCAACACTATCAAAGTGGTCGGCAGACGGGGCTCAACCGCAGACAAAACAACCAAACAAGGCAGAATCAAGGCAAGCCAGACACGGAAAGCACCTGTTGCTTCCCCACCCTCAATTATCCCTCCTTGATCATTCTTCCCCCCTCACTCTTTAACCCTTCTGTTTCACATTACTTTTTCTCTCTCATGCTTTTCCCGTCTCTGCTGCATTGAGTTCCCACACTGGCATCGTGGAAAGAAAAAAAGAGAGGAAAACTCAGGCATTGACCCCCCCAACCACACACAAACACACCAAGTTCACAGAGGCTCCTCCAAGCCGTGTGGGGAGTTCCCGTTTCCCCTGCTGCTTCTCTTTGCCCTTGCTTTCTGCCTGTTGGTTCTTCTACAAAAGTGAGCACGGAGAAGGAGCCAGGAGGGATACATTGCTTTCTCTTTCCAGCAAGATGAGACCAGGAAGAGAGAAAGAGAGCATTTTGGGAAGGAGCAGATATATATTTAAATACGGTATCCCTCCTTGATCATTATCCTCCCCCCCCACTCTTTAACCCTTCTGTTTCACATTACTTTTCCTCTCTCGTTCTTTTCTTCTTTCTGCTGTGCTGAGTTCCCACACGGGCGTCGGGGAAAGAAAAAAAAGAGAAAAATGCAGGCATTGACCCCAACACACACCAAGATTATTTCTTGCATGCCAGAAACTTTTCACAGAAGCTCTGGCAAGGAACTCACCTGGCAAGTGAAAGCAGGGACCAGCAGTCTGGGCTAAAGAACCACGTTGGACTGCGAGAAGGTTACAATAATAAAAATAAGACATCCCCTGAAAATAAGCCCTAGTGTATCTTCTTGGGAAAAAATAAATATAAGACAGTGTCTTATTTTCGGGGAAACACAGTAGATGCAGCACCCTACATTTCCCTCTGTTGAAAGGAATCCCGTTAGCTTTGGGCCAGCACACTAATCTGTCAAGGTCCTCTTGGATTTTCATTCTATCATCTAGGGATTTAGCAAGCCCTCCCAATTTGGTATCATCTGCAAATTTAATTAGCATACTCTCTATTCCTTCCTCCAAGTCATTAATAAAGATATTGAACAGCACTGGACCCAGAACAGAACCCTGGGGCACCCCACTGGTCACATCTCTCTAAGCTGAAGAGAGGTCATTGATGATCACCCTTTGGGTGCGATCAGTCAACCAATTACAAATCCACCTGACAGTAGCACTATCTATCCCACTTTCTACTAACTTCTTAGCAAGAATACCATGGGGAACCTTATAAAAGGCCTTACTGAAGTCCAGATAAGCAATATCCACTGCATTCTCCTGATCCACGAGGCCTGTAAATCTATCAAATAAAGAGACCAAATTAGTCTGGCATGACTTGTTTTTAATGTTATTTAATGTTTCCAGGTGTTTCTATAGTAGCTCTCTGCCTATTCTATGTTGCAATTCCCATCCTACCTCATCTACTGTTTTCCCAGTGGATCTCTTTCTTACTTTTTGGAGAAAATGGAGGCAAAGAAGGTGTTGAGTATTTATTTATTTATTTATTTATTTATTTAAAAGCTTATATCCCGCCCATCTTCCCTGGCGGGAACTCTGGGCGGCTAACAATATCAAGAAAATACAACACATAAGATAAGTAAAAGAACCACCGGGCAAGAAGCAACGGAGGACAAGATGGCGGCAGAAAGTAGGGACGGGGAAGGGAAGAAAAAAAAAGAAAGGGAAAAAAAAACTAACTGATAAGGTCACCGTAAGCCTCTTTGAAGAGGAAGGTCTTCAAGGCCCTCTTAAAGGCAGGCAGGGACTCAAGCAGGCGCAGCTCAGAGGGGAGATGATTCCAGAGTGAAGGCCCCACCACAGAGAAGGCGCGGTTTCGCGTGAGCGTTTTCCGCGCCTCTCTGGGTGTGGCCACTCTCAATGAGCGCGCCTGCAACGATCTCGTGGGTCTGGAACCAGATGCTCTCTGGGAGATACGCTCCGCCAGGTACCCTGGTCCCAAGCCATGGAGGGCTTTGAAAGTCAAAACCAGGACCTTGAACCTGATCCGGAAGACCACGGGGAGCCAATGCAGGCGGACCAGGACTGGGGTGATGTGCTCGTATCTACGAGCACCCACCACCAGCCTGGCCGCCACATTTTGCACCCGCTGTAACCTCCGGACCAGGGTCAAGGGCAACCCCACGTAGAGGGCATTGCAATAGTCGATCCTAGAGATCACCAGGGCCTGCACGACTGTTCTCAGGGAAGACTCGTCAAGGTACTGGCGGATCTGGGCGATCCTGCGGAGATGGAAAAAAGCGGCCCTGGAAACGGCCGTCACCTGGGCTTCCAGGGAGAGGGCTGAGTCCAGGACCATGCCCAGATTCCTGGCCCTGTCTGTAGGCTGGAGGGAAATACCCCCCAGACTAGGGAGGGGGCCATTGTACCGAGACGAGGACGCCCGGAAGAACAGAACCTCCGTCTTCTCCGGATTGAGCTTGAGCCGGTTATCTCTGGTCCATTCCAGAACGGCCTCCAGGCACAGATCGAGGGAGCGAACCGCCTCCTCTGCAGATGAAGAAAAGGAGATATAGAGCTGTGTGTCATCAGCGTACTGATGACAGCGAACTCCATATCTCCTGATGACCTCCCCCAGCGGCCTCATATAAACATTGAACAGCACGGGGGAGATTGCCGACCCCTGGGGCACCCCACAAGGGAGAGTCCAAGGAGCCGACAAGACATCCCCCAGCTGTACCCGCTGAGTCCGGCCGCCAAGGAAGGAACGGAGCCAGGCCAAGGCCTGACCACCAATTCCCGCCTCAGTAAGCCGGACCAGAAGGTTACCGTGGTCGACGGTATCAAAGGCTGCTGAGAGGTCAAGGAGGACCAGCAGGGAGGAGCTCCCCTGTCGGCCTCCCTGAGGAGGTCATCCTGCAGAGCGACCAGGGTGGTCTCGGTCCCGCGAAGAGGCCTGAATCCAGACTGGAAGGGGTCCAGGATATGATTTACCTCCAGGTATGACTGAAGTAGTTCTCCCTTTTCCTTGTCTCCTATTAGTAACTGGTTATCATTGCCATGCAGAGAGCCTATCATGTCCTTATTTTTCTTTTTGCTGCAGACATAACTAAAGAAACCATTTTTACTATCTTTAATCACTCTGGCAAGTCTAAGTTCATTTTGTGCTTTAACTTTTTTTTAACCATCCCCTTGCATATATTAGCTGTTTGTTTATATTCCTCTTTGGTACATTCCTCATTTTTCCATTTCTTGTACTTGTTTTTCTTTATAGTTACCTGAATTGAAAGTTCTTTAGTAAGTCAAAGTCAAAGTCACCTTTATTGGCATAAAATAGTCGTTAAAATAGTTACAATAGGCAAACCTCTCATTGCCTGAATAGTGGCCATATTATTATGGAGGTTAACCAGGATTCTGGCAATATCCCAAACTGGTCAATCAGCGTAAATAATTGGGACAGGGGTTCTGCCCACCAGTGGATATAGTTTTTGATCAAATCAGCTGGGTTGCCATCAAGACCGGGTGCTTTCCTGGATTTCAAGGTGAGTTCAATTATTTCTTCCTTGGAGACAGGAGACCACAATGGAGTTTCCAAAGGAATTTGGATTTGGTTAGGAAGATCAGATGGTGTTGGTGTTGAGAATATGTTGGAAAAATAAGCAGTCCATTCTTCTGAAGAGATATGCAGTATCTATAGGGCTAATAGGCTCATAGGCTTTTGAGACGATCGTCCAAAATTCTCTAGCATTCTTGGAGTGCAGTGCGTGGATGAGTTGAGTCCAATTCTTCATCGCATGAGCGTGTCTTTTTTTTCCTTCAAAAGGAGGTCAGTTTCTTTCTTTGTGAGTGTGTAAAATCTAAATGACTCGGGGGAAGGAAGGGCTTGCACCAATTGAAAGGTTTGTCAGAGTTTTATCTTGGAAATCATACACTCAGAGTCAAACCAACCTGAGCGCCTGATACGGGGTTTTGATGTGCCAGATGGTACCAAAGAATCTAAAAGGGTTTTGGACAATTCTTGGTAGGCTGTTATGGCATCAATCAAAGCTGTGGATTGAGACATAATTTGTCGTAATTGAAGAACTTTAGTGGAGGCAGACCATTCTTCAAATTTCCCTTGAGATTTGATGGACGACCTAACTCCTTTGTGAATTTGGAAAGGAGGGTTACTCGGAACTTCCGATAGTGATGTTACGACCAACTGCCAGTCCATAAGAATCGGTAAGTGGTTGCTTTCTGTATGGGCATCGATATTAAAATGATTTAGTTTACTAAAGAGATCTGGTGAAACTAGTATATAGTCCACTACACTGCATCCATTATTTGAAGAAAAGGTAAGGTCTCCAGATGTTCTGCTCAAGGAAGAGCCATTAAGACTTTTAAGGTTGAAGGAGGTCCAAAGATCAATCATAAGTGATGTGGTTTGGTTAAAAATAGGATCCTTGGAATTTCTGAAATCATGGAACATAAGTGGTATCAGATCATCATTATCCCAATCCATACATTCGATTAGTTTATCATTATTGGGTCCAAGTCTAGCATTGAAGTCTCCAACTATAATTAAGGAGGACCTGGGATAACTTATGCATATAGAGTCTATATAATTCTTCAAGGTGGACCATATATTACTTGCCAATGGAGGCGCTGAAAAAGGAGGTATATAGACAATTACCAGGATTATTTGATCCAAGGCGTATTTTAAAAAGGAAGGCCTGAGCCAGAGGAGGTTTTGTTGGTAATTTTTTGACCGGGATATTGAGGGTTGATTTTATTAAACAACAGAGTCCTGCTTTATAATACCCTTTTCTATGGATCCTATAAGCTGGCAAACAAAAGGTTCGAAAACCTGGCAAGTGGATTTCTCTAGGGGTCCATGTTTCTTGAAGGCATATGATGTCAAAGGTACTCAGGTACTCAATCCAGTCCAGATCGGATACCTTCCGTTCCCACCCTGCGATATTCCAAGATATAAGTTTAGGGTTGAGGGTGGAGTCTCTCGAAGGGTGATTGGAGACAGCTAGTCAGGGATCTGATACTATCCTCTGAAGATCTTGGGAACTCTCAGACTGTATGCAACAATTAGTAGCCGGTTTATTGGGTACCGCCTTCATGGACTGTTGACTCATTATCAAACTGTCTTTTCCTGATAATGGAGATTGGATGTCCATGCAGGGAGAGGCTGTTGAGAGCCCAAGATTATTGAAATCTCCTGTTTCCATTGGGAGAGTTGTCCTAAGATCACAGTTTTTAACAGTATTTAATGAAGTAAGAGAGTGTGGTCCTCTTTGGGTTTCTGCAGGAAGAAATATCAACAATAGAGATGGGCAAGGAACGAACATTTTTTTGTTTCCGTTACCGTTTGTCGTTTCCGTTACATAACGCGAGACCGCGCCTTCTCCGTGGTGGGCCCCTCGCTCTGGAATCATCTTCCCAGTGAGCTGCGCCTGTTGGAGTCCCTGCCCGCCTTTAAGAAGGCCTTGAAGACCCACCTCTTTAGAGAGGCCTTTGGCGACCTTTTCAGTTAGTCTGGTTTTTATTTTATTTATTTTATTTTATTTTTTAATTCTTTTTTACGCCCAGGCCCTGCTTCCATCTTGCCTCATTTTTGTTCTGTGCCTTATTACTTGTTTTTATTGTTGTAAGCTGCCCAGAGTTCCCTTTGGGAAGATGGGCGGGATACAAGTCTAATAAATAAATAATAAAATAAATAAATAAATAAATAAATAAAATAAATAAATAACGAAACGACAAACGAAAATTGTGATGAAAATGAAACGAAACAAACAGAAACACAAAAATTGTGGTCGTTACGTTTCATTTCCGTTAATGACGGCGCACATTGAAATGAGCTGTTTTAAATGTTAAAAAATGCCCTGGACATCCGTAAAAACGCAATATAATTATTTATATTGTCTGATAATACCTACCAGTGGGGTTAGGGTCCTTAAAACGTTTGTTTTTGTCTTCTCCCATCATGATGTATTTTTCTTTTCCCTTTAAAATGGATGTTGCCACCAGCCACAAAATGGAGGCAAGCCATGTGATGGGATCATGTTCAACCAATAGCATGCCCAGGTTGCAGACTGGGTGGGCAGGTCTGGCAGCCACAGAGGGCATAAAAAGCTCTGGCAGCCCCCCGTCCTCCTTGCAGTCTCTAGTGGGAGTTAGGGTGGGATTGCTGTCTCTGCAACTCTCGCTTCAGTCCTGCAGCCTCCCTGTGTGCGTGCGTGCTGAGTACCCTCCCTTGCCCCACAGTGCAGTCACTCTGCGGCTGCCTTGCACCCTGGGCAATGCCCGCCGCTGCCTTTGGAGCCTCCCTGCATACCTAGTCTATACTGTGTCTCTGCCACCATCCATTTTTTTAGTGTTTTCCCTCTGGTCTGGGGCATTGGGGGATGCCTGTGCACGGAAATGCTTTAAAATCGCGCAAAAATTGGGTAGAAATGAAAAACGAAAAACGAAAAACAGTAACAAAATTTTTGCAAAAAATTCACGACAAAACGGAAATGAACCAGAAAAGACCTCTCAACAACAAATGAAAAACCGAAACAACATTTTTTTGTTTCGTGCCCATCTCTAATCAACAACCTCAGATACGCAGATGACACTACTCTGATAACAGAAAGTGAGGAGGAATTAAACAACCTCTTAATGAGGGTGAAAGAGGAGAGTTTTAAAAAATGGGTTGAAGCTCAACATAAAAAAACTAAGATCATGGCCACCGGTCCCATCACCTCCTGGCAAATAGAAGGGGAAGAAATGGAGGCAAGGACAGAGTTTATTTTCTTGGGCTCCTTGATCACTGCAGATGGCGACTGCAGCAACGAAATTAAAAGACGCCTGCCTCTTGGGAGGAAAGCAATGGCAAACCTAGAGAGCATCCTAAAGAGCAGAAACATCACTTTGCCAACTAAGGTCAGGATAGTCAAAGCTATGGTTTTTCCAGTAGTGATGTATGGAAGTGAGAGCTGGACTATAAAGAAGGCTTATCGCCACAGAATTGATGCTTTTGAGCTGTGGTGCTGGAGGAGAGTCTTGAGAGTCCCCTGGACTGCAAGGAGATCAAACCTCTCCATCCTGCAAGAAATCAACCCCGAATGTTCACTGGAAGGACAGATTTTGAAGCTGAGGCTCCAGTACTTTGGCCACCTCATGAGGAGAGATGAGTCCTTAGAAAAGTCCCTGATGTTGGGAAAGATTGAAGGCAAAAGGAAAAGAGGACGGCAGAGAATGAGATGGTTGGACGGTGTCATCGATGCAACCAATATGGATTTGACCAAACTCCGGGAGGCAGTGGAGGATAGGAAGGCCTGGCGTGCTCTGGTCCATGGGGTCACGAAGAGTCGAACATGACTGAACGACTGAACAACAACAAACTAATAAGCGCAACAAGCAAAGTATTGAAAACAAAGCACTCAAGTCTGTGTAAGAGTAATTAGTTCAGGAAATTAGGGGAGAAAGGTAGAAAGGAAGGGTTAATGATACCCATGAGCCCTTTATTTACAAGTAAAAATGGATCAAAATGTAGTATTTTCCTTACATGATATAACAAGATCTCAGCCATATAGTTATCCCACTTTCTTGTATTTTCTTGTGTTTTCAGTTTCAACCTGCTTGAGGACAGTTGTCTCATTATAGTGAATATAACTAATATATGTGTGTGTGTTCCTATTAGCTCTGAACAAAGTGACAATTGTGGGTCATGGTTTGCAATAAAATATGCCAAAATGTTCCTCATATCAATGCAAACATAAGACCGTCAGGCTTGGTTAAGCTCTGCTGACTCTTTTTTTCTTGTATGTTCAATAGCTTTACTCTCTCTTAAGTGGTCAGAGAACTCTGTATTTAGTAATGACTAGATTAATCCATGAAAGATTTAACTGCTTAATTATGGGGGTAAATGGTTATTGGGGAAAGGAAATTGTAATTGCTGAGATTACACCTTAATGGTAAGCATTTAGACTACAGGGGCTACTTATGTGACTGTGCTTAAGAAGGAAAATACAATATTATAAATATTACAACCTAATAAATGGTACACTTCATTTATTGATGTGTAGGTTATAAAGTAGAGATGGGCACGAAATGAATTTTTAATTAGTTTCATTATTCATTATTCATTTCATTAGCTAACGAAATGAATAACGAACCAACCCATCAATGAAAAACGAAATGAAATGAAATGGAAATTTGTTTTGTTCATTTAATTTTTGGTTCTGGACAGTGCACCTAACTTGAGTCCCACGGAGTCCTGACCTTCTCTTCTCCTGAAACTCTGGAGGCAAATGTGGTGCTGAAAATCAAGTGCCTCTAAGCCGTAAAAGAAAAAGAAAGAAAGAAAGAAAAAGAAAAAAAAACAGTGCCCGAAATCAGGAACTTAATTTTTTTTTTAAAAAAGACCTGGCCCGGGAGCTTCATGTTCGGCCTTATAAAATTAAATTAAAAAATAAAAAATATATTAAATATATTAAATATATTAAAAGTGCCAACCTGGCCCTGGGAGCCGCATGGTTGACGCTGGAAATTTTTTTAAAAAAATGACACTGGCCACGGCCCATAGTAAAAACAACAAATAAAAATAAAAATAAATTTATAAACCTTGGTCTGGCCCGTGAGCCAGCCAGAATTAAATATATATATTAAAATATATATTTTTTTAAACGGGGCATGGGGAAGCAAGTGCCTCTCAGCTGTGTGTGTGTGTGGGGGGGGGCTTGCACTGGCGACCCGGATCCCAGAGCAGCTGGCACTGATGAGAATCATCTGCGGGGGACTTTGGAGTTCTTCTGCCGCCCAGTGCAGCCGCTGCTGGGGCTATGGAGGCGGCGGTGGCAAGGTCTACTGCTGCCCAGAGCGGCCACTTCCAGGGCCTTTTGGGAAGCCGCTGCCGCCGCCGATCTGCTGTGGAGCAGCCTGGTGAGGCCGCAAGGAGACTTCCGAGAAGCCGCAGCTGCCACTGGGATCACTGGCCAGCTGAGCGGCTGTCAGGCCGGCCTAGGACCACCACCACCACCACCACTGCCGGGATCGCCGCTGCCGCTGCCGCCACCAGGATTGTCGCCACCACCGCCAGCCAGGTAATCAGAACCTGGTTCGGTTTGTATGATTTTTTGTTTTAAGAATTCATACAAAATGAAACGAAATGAACTGAGCCGCCCCCCCAAAACAGATTGAAACAAACCATCATTTTTCTGTTTCATGCTCATCTCTATTATAAAGTAGTTCTTTTTAGCATTTCAAAAGGTCACCTATATTGGAGAAAACTGAGGCAAAGAAGTTGTTGAGTAGTTCTGCCTTTTCCTTGTCTCCTGTTAATAATTGGTTATCATTGCCACACAGAGAGCCTATCATTTCCTTATTTTTCCTTTTGCTGTGGACATAGCTAAAGAAACCCTTTTTAACTATCTTTAATCTCTCTGGCCAGTCTATGTTCATTTTGGGCTTCTGTGTTTTTTTTTACCATTGCCGTGCATATATTAGCTATTTGTTTATATTCCTCTTTGGTGCAAATTGATTTAAGTTTAATAAGCTAGTTTGTTGATTAATTCCAAGGCAACTGGTGAATCATTTGGAAGTTCTTAATTGTCAAGACTAATTGCATTTAAAAATTGCATTCTGCATCCTCTGACAACTGATACAAACAAGTGGCCTGACTGAGAATTTGCCTCCATCAATTTATATAATTTTCAGAGCTCCAGAATTAAATTAAGATACTACATTATAGTAAAGAAAAATCTGTTCTCTTTTCCTTTCAACTGAAACACTGTGTCTGTACAAAGAAAGAAGAAAATGTTTGTTTATATATGTGGCTATTTCAATCAGTTGCTCCAAAAAGGGTTTCAGTGCAAACATTTAGATTTCAGATGGTCTTTTGTAGCAAAAGGAATGTAACTGTACATGCTGTGTGCATAATGAGGATAGTGTATTTGTCACATGTCCCTGCAGACTGAAGATATTAAGAGGAGGAGGAGGAGGACAAATCTCTCTCTCTCTCTCTCTCTCTCTCTCTCTCTCTCTCTCTCTCTCTCTCTCTGTGTGTGTGTGTGTGTGTGTGTGTGTGTGTGTGTGTGTGTCTGTGTGTCTGTGTGTCTGTGTATTGATATATATTTCTGCAACACCAACATCATTTCCAGTGGCCTGGCTTCATGTGTAAGAATTGCCTTCCAACAAAAAGGACCCCAAGGAGTTTGCTTTGATTCTGATTTTAATGAGAAATCCCTAAGGTCTCCCAAGAAGACAGTGAAAAAAAGAGAAAGAAAAGAAGTGCACCGGCCACAGGAAACCCACTGCAGCTGACTTATAAGAGCTGTGCTGGATCAAATCAAAAGCCTGTGTTTTTTTGAATCAAATTTATATTCTAGGAATTGTGTCACCTGGACAAACATAGATTCTGTCCCCCCCACACACACACTCCGGGTTGATGAAGGGTAGGTAGGATGATGCTCTGGGCTGTCTGAGTAACTCAGCCCAGTCTCCTCTGGGTATGTGGATAGTGCAGGCAACAGTGGGGGATGGGTCCTACAGTGTCTCTGGCCACTGCCTTCAAGGCCGATGGGCATCCCTTGCTACCGCTGTCCCATTCACACCTACTCACACAACACTGGGAGTTGTAGTCTGCATGGATGAGATTGGTGGGTGCACACAGGGGCTCAATTGCTTCCAAGGACACAGAGGAGAAATGCAGCAGCCACTCAGCAGCCCAGACTCCCTGTGGGTCAGCAGTGGGCAGGAGGACAGCTCATTTGGAGGCTCACCCACTTAGTTGCTTGGACCTGGCAGGCAGTGGTATTAGTGGGATTGTATTGGTTCCTCTCCAGGTGGCTATTCCACCTCTGGAGCTTAGCCCATCAAAGACAAGTGACGTCTTACTGGCTGATGGGCAGAAGAGGCTCCCAGAGTGATTTCCTGACTGAAGAAGCCTTTAGCCAGCCCAGGACCCACCTGAGCACCAGCTTCTCCTCAGTGGCACAAGGGGAGGTTGGGTCAAGTGGTCCTCTTTTCCTGGCTCAACTCCCCGCCCCCAGTGGGACAGTGCCTGGGCTGTATCCCTCAGCACCACAACAGTATCTGAACCAACAGGACAGCCCATTCCTACTAGACCATCACCACTTCCCTCACCCACCATCTGCTGAAAAAAGCCCCCCAGTGGGTTGCAGCAGCAGCTTCAGAGCACAGCTGGCCTGGGCCAGGTCAGATTGCATGGGTTGTGAAGCCCCTGCATGGGTGACTTGCCCTGAGGAAGAGGAATGGAGCATTTTGGGCTAGGCCACCCAGGGCATGGAGGTGGAGAATTAGCAGCCAGAGGGGGTGGTGAGATCTTTATGTTCCATTATAATTACAGGATATCTAGAACAACAACAACAAAAGTAGTGTGATAACTAGTTTGTTATTTGGGCATCCACCACCACTCCGGTGCCCTGTAACACATGCCACACTTCCCCACTCCAGTTGCAGCCCTATGATATTCTAGCCAGCCTAGCTTTCTATGCTCAGATACTGCCTCTTTAAACCTGTGATTTATACACAAACTCCTTCTATCTGAGTTGTCCATGACATTACTCATCAGGGCAAATTCCTGGGTTCTTTTAAAACACCAGAACTTACCAAAACTCTAATTAATGAAGGATCATGTTGAAGTGAAGCAAAATCCAGGCAGAAGATTGATGACGATGATGATAATGGTGAATCTTCTTTCTGTGACTATGAGAATTCCTTGCAGTCATATTCGCAGCATTCGGAGTCCAAAACTTATGTTTTGACTAACCAATGCATTCCTTAGATAAAGTCTCCTACAGAGTGAAAACTGTGCTGATAATATGAGGCTAACAAAATGACTCTATGTCCTATCATCCATAATTATGTTTAGCAGCCCACACAGAGAAAGCAAGCATAAGTGTCTAGATCAGGCATGTCCAAACTTTGGCCCTCCAGATGTTTTGGACCACAACTCTCACAGTCCTTTGTCATTGGCAATCTAAGTTTAGAATTCTGGGAGTTGTGGTCCAAAACATCAGGAGGGCCAAAGTTTGGACATGCCTGGTCTAGATCAAGGGAAGTGATAGTACCACCATATTGTGGTCTGGTCAGACTCCACCTGAAGTACTGTGTCCAGTTCGGTGCACCTCAATTTGAAAAGAATGTTGACACTCTCGAGCAGGTACAGAGGAGGGCAACCAGGATGGTTGAAGGCCTGGAAGAAATTTCATATGAGAAGCGGCTTTGGGAGTTGGGCATGTTTAGCCTTTTAAAAAGAAGGCTAAGAGGGGATATGATAGCTATTTTTAAATATCTGAAGGGATGTCATATTGAAGAGGGAACAGGTTTGTTTTCCATGGCTTCAGAGACTAGGACTCGGGGCAATGGCTTCAAACTACAGGAAAAGAGATTCCGTTTGAACATTAGGAAGAACTTCATGATGGTTAGAGCTGTTCGGCAGTGGAATATGCTGCCACGGAGGGTGGTGGAGTCTCCTTCTTTGGTGGTTTTTAAGCAGTCAGAAATACTGTGATGGGGGTTCCTGCAGGGAAGGAAGTTGTACTGGATGGCCTTTGATGTTAATATCTAGCGTTAGCTAAATTTTAATTAATAGACAAGAAACCAATGTAAAAGGTTATAGAGATAGGATTAGATCTCTAAATGCAACTTTTTGTGACTTGCATGTATAGACAAAGAAAACAGAATTCTGTTAGTTAGCTCACCAAAATAAAATATGGAGATGATAGAAAAATAAATATATAGACTATGAAAATTTAATAGGAAGTCCTAAAGTTTTTTCAAAATGAAACATAGATGCACTGAAAAAATAGAAAATAAATAAATTCCAGGAGTGGGTGGGATACCAATAGAACTATTTCAAGCTATAAAAATCTTAATAATAATATGGGAACAAAAACAGAATAAAACAAAAGCAAATATTAAAGATACAGAACCAACAGACACTCATGTTAATTTCCCATGCAAGCTAGCAGATTCTTAGGAATTTAAAACAAAGACTTTAATCATGTGTGCAAGAGGAAATTTGAAATGTTCAAAAGGAAGGGCACTAGAAATTGTATATGCTTGGCACATCAGAGAAATTCTATATGTTTGGTGTATTTTAATTTTTATAAGACTTTCAACAAAGGCTCCTATGATATTTTTTCACCAAATATTTAAAATGTGGCTTGGGTCATATTACCATTAGGTGGGGTTTTAGCTGGTGATTGACTAATAACCAAAGATTATCAAAGTTCCTCATCAGCCCAAAGCAAATGACAAATGGAGTGCCACAACATTCTCTACTGCAATATTTATGGCTTCTGTCCAAAAAGTGAATGGAAGACCAGCATCTTTTTTAGCCTTCATAATAAATTTTAGTAGAGCCTTCATGATAAATTGAAGTCTACTGTTCTGTCATTCAATCAGACTGTTATCAGCAGGCATGGCCATGTTAATTAGACATTGTCTAACACCCTTGGCCTTAAGCCATTCTGTCAGTGTGTGATTGGTAAACTCTGACCCATTATCACTTTGTATCTTGACAACCCTATGTGGCTGGTATTTATGTTCTACAATTGTCGGCCAATTCTTCAAAGTTTTCATTGTTTCATCCTTTGTGTGTAGGAGATACACAAATGAATACATTGTGTAGTGATCTATAATTGTCAATGCATATCTAGCACCTCCCAAAGATTTTGGGAGTGGACCAATAATATCAAATGCTATCAACTGTAGTGGACAACTAGTTTGCCTATCACTATGATTTGCAACTGTGGCTGCTTTGCTGTTGGTTTGTGCACAGACCTCACAATGCAAATAGTTTCTACACCTTTGGAACATAAGAACATAAGAACATAAGAAGAGCCATGCTGGATCAGGCCAAAGGCCCATCTACTCCAGCTTCCTGTATCTCACAGTGGCCCTACCAGATGAGTCTGGGAGCACACAAGACTTGATCTCTGTCTCCTGATACCTAGTTTTTAAGCCTGGAGATTACACATCTCCATCATGGTTTGTACCTGTGATGGACTTCTCCTCCAAGAATCTGTCCAATCCTCTTTTGAATGCATCCAGGCCAGATGCCATCACCACATCCTGTGGAAGGGAGTTCCACAGACTAACAATGTGCTGGGTGAAAAAATATTTTCTTTTGTCTGTTCTTACTCTCCCAGTCCTCAATTTGAGTGTTATGTCCCCTAGTTCTGGTATTTTGTACATCTCAATCAGTTGCGCTGTTCTGCCCCTTTTCCAGTTCCACTATCTCTTTTTTTGAGATGCAGTGACCAAAATTGTACACAATAATCCAGGTGCAGCCTTACAATCGTTTTGTACAATGGTATTATAATGTTGGCTGTTTTATTGTCAATCCCCTTTTTGATGATCCCTAGCATGGAGTTGGCCTTCTTCACTGCTGCCACACATTGGGTAGACACTTTCATTGAGCTGTCCACCAACACACCAAGATCTATTTCCTGATCCGCCATGGATAGCTCAGAGCCCATGAGTTGATAGATAAAGTTTTGATTTTTTTGCCCCAATTTGCATTACTTTACATTTTCCTACATTGAAACACACTTGGCATTTCGCAGCCCATTCCCCCAGTTTGAAGAGATCCTTCTGGAGCTCTTCACAATCTTCTCTAGTTTTTACCACATGAAAAAGTTTCATCTCATCCACAAACTTGGCCACCTCACTGCTTATCCCTGTCTCCAGGTCATTTATGAACAGATTGAAAAGCACCGGACCAATGACAGATGCCTGGGACACACCGCTTTTCATCTCCCTCCATTGTGAAAATTGTCCATTGACACCTACTATTAGTTTCCTCTATCTCAACCAGTTCTCAAACCATAAGAAGACCTATAGAAATCATGCCATCTTTCTTCGAAGTCTTCATAGTATCCATCTGGTTTCATTAAGGCTGAGATTTTGTCCATTTCAGCGCAGTTTAACACCTTCATAATTAACTGTTTTTTGTCTGGAATCTTGTTTGTCTTCCATAGTTGTGCATACAACATTCTAGCTGCTGTGATAATATGGATTATTACAATTTTCTTGCTATCACCAATATTTTGTTGTATCATAGATAATAAAAAAATCTCTGGTTTTAGCTCAAGATTAATTAAGATAGTTTGTAAAATAAATTTTGTACCATACACCAGTATTTTTAGCCCTCTTACTGTCATGACCCACAGACTCACACACACAGGTAAATTCAGGCTTTTACTGGAAACTCAGAGCCAAACTCCAATACAGTACATCAGAAGCAAATCAGAGTCCAGGAAAACTATAGCAAGGTCACACCTATTCAGAGAGCAAAGCAGAGTCCAAGACAAACAGTCCAAAGGTCAAAGCCAGAATGCCAATAGTAACTTACGCCAGGTCCACTGAGCCAAGGGAGATGAGGTCCAGGGTCACACCAAGCAGGGACAAAGTTTGAGCAGGAGGACAGCAAGTTGTCGTATCAACGCATTGCTCCCACAATCTGCCTCAGTCCTGAATGCTTAATTTATGTCTCCAGAGAGCAACACAACTTCCTCAAAAACTAACCCTGTCAAAACTCAGGATTCCCTAAATGCAGTCATCGGTGGCTCAGATAAAGCTTCTCCACTGCCTTTGACAAGAAGCCCTCTGTGGAGGTGGAGAATCCCCTGAAGATGCTGAGTCACTATCCTGGGCAGCTGCTGGAGGAACTGACTGCTCAGAAACCCCATCTGGGGCTTCTTCAGGCATTAACTCCCTGGACCAGAAACCCAGGTGGGCACAGCTGGGTGAGGGAAGCTCTCCCCTCTGCCCCCACGCAGGTCTCAGTGATACAAGCCAGGTTGGCCCTCCCATCGGTGATGTCATCATACACGATGGGGATCTTATTATGGACCGACCTGGCATTAAGCAACAGGCAGGACAGGTTGGAGGCGCTGGTTGGATGGCTCCAAGACACGTGGCAGTGAGTTGGGGGGTCAGAACGCGGTACAGGCGAAAGATGCCTGACCCGCGTTCTTCTACCTGACTAACCCTCCAACTCCTAGCGTAACGCCCATGGCCCGACAAAATTGAAATGTGACTCCCTATAGACATGGTGACCCGAGGAAAAAACCTAATTAACTAAATAAACAACAATTACTGCAATACAACTACAATACAAATAGCAGTATAAAAATGCCAATATAAATATAAACAATTACAATGCAGACAAACAGTACAAATAATGAAATAATAAAATAGTAACAAGATAAATAAAATGAAATAAATAACATAGGGCACGATAACCAGCGCGGGTGGGGGAGGGAAGAGAAGGGGTAGAGATGACAAGCCAAGCAGGTGGTGATGGCCAAGGACCTTTGGAGTCACTGATCTCATTCAAACGCCAGGCCAGATGGTACTAAAATAGTCTCTGTTGTCTTTACATGTTTAGCAACAGGCCTCCTCTTCAAACCGAGGTGAAATCGAGGGGCAACAGATGACAATGGCCTCCATGGCGAGATGCAGTATGTTCAAGCGGCGCCAGGTGGCAACAAAGTGGGAAGGAGGGTGGGGGGGAGCAAGGTGGAAAAGCCCCACACCCCAAACCCTCCATAGTCTTCCATAAGTGGGGCAGTCCAAAGAACAGCCAGCAACGTGGGGGGAGGGTGGGGGGAGCAGGATGGAGGAGCTCCACATCCCTGAGCCCCTCCGCAGTCCAGAGAACGGCCAGCGACGCGGGGGGGGAGGGTGGGTGTGGAGCAGGATGGAAGAGCTCCACATCCTCAAGCCCCTTCGCAGTCCTCCATGAGTGGGGCAGCCTCCTCCTCGAACCACAGCGGAGCGGGGGGGCATCAACAGCCTCCACAACAGGCCGCAGCAGAGCCAGGCGATGCCGGGAGCAATGATCCCCTTTCACGCCATGACAGGGCAGATGGAACAGTCGACAACAGCCTCTCCACTGAGCCGCGGTGGAGACAAGCGGCGGTGGGCGGCAAGCAGCACGTCGCGGCAAGCCAGGTGGCGACAGGCGGCAAAAAACAGTCTTCGGGTGGGGCCACCATAGCGGATTGGGCCATCACCCCAGGAAAGTCCCTCTGGAAAGCCCAGGGCCCACTGGAAATCCACCAGGTCGAGGAGAAGCCAACAACCAAAGAAGCATCCGCTTCCCTCGGAACGAACAGTCTCCACGCTGCCGTCCCTTGATGGCAACCAGGACGCGGCGGGAACACGATGGAAAAGGCCGAGGCGGGGGCTAAGATGGCGGCGGCCAGCAGCAGCGATCTCCATAACGGGCCAGGCTGTTTCCCACAAAGGTGACGGGTGCGGTAGGGGAGCCATAGCAAAAGCCAGGATGGAAAGCAGGCAGCAGCAGGCAACGACAACCTCCGTGGTGGGCCAAGTTGGTCTCCGTGATGACCCAGCTGTCCTCCAAAGAGCAGTCGGAGACAGAGCAGCCAGGGAGACAACGGCTTGCCATGCCATCTCCCAGCCAAGCAAATCCCCCCGAGCCATATCCCCTCCAGGCCGGGCTGAAAGAAGCGGACCGGCAGCCCATGGTGGTATTTGGGCTGAGGGGTCCAGGCATGAAAAGGGGAGTGGGGGACGGACGGTCGTGCCAATTCCACCACCTGCGGCTCATACCTGTCTGGGTCCTCAGCATTTACGGTACAGTCCTTCAACGCGTCTTCAACGCGGACGAGTCCCTTTGAATCCCCCCCATGGCCCTGGTGAGGCCCAAAAATATTTAAACATAAAAAACAAACCAAGGCAGCAGACTAAAAGAAAATAATAAAGCACCAAAGCGCAGCCAGTGCAAACAGCTGCTGCTGCCGCCCTCCATCTTGCTTACAATTTTCATCTTATGAGCCTATTTCAGACCAGGGTGAAAAAGGTCAAAGTGAGCTATAAAATGGAGGATTTGCAACTAGCTTTTAAAAGACTGATGAAGCTGTTCGGATGAGCAGCGAAACGTTTCAATCTCTCAAGAAAAAGAAGTCCAGTTGCCATCACTCAACTTCCACAAAGACAGGAGACACTTAACAAACTGCTTTAGCTGAGGCACTAACAAACCATCATTTAACTGACCAAGTCCTGGAATTTGCATTGTCCCTTCTCCCTCTACTGGAGACCATAGCCCATTAGTAAGACTTAAAAACCACAAAATAGATTAGTCAGAGATGAACAGCTGAGGATTTCTTGTCACATGATGACTGGCTCCAGTATCCAGAATCCAGCTCTGGTTTTGAGGTTCATCTGCTTGGCAAACTGCTGAAGCTTGTGGCATTCATTGTCTCCTCCTCCTCCTTTGCTGTTTGTCTGTTTTCTCTGGTGGCAGGGATGGCTGTTTCTTTCACTTTGAACAAGACCTTTAAAAATGTGAGGTTTGCCACAGGTGTAACAATGCTGAATTGCCAGAACTCCTGGAACATTGTGCTGCTGGAGTGGTGCAGCTTACTTCTCTGCTGCAGGATGTTGACTCCTGGCCGCCAAATTGTCGCCTTTCTTTAACTCCTCTTCCCTCAGTCATCCAGATATGTATCCCATCATTAACTGGTTTCACAGAATTAATTCCAGGCTTGACAATATTATGAACAGATTATGAAGCTTTGTGCACTGCAAACCCATTTCTTCAAGCTGTGAAAACATAGATGTCATCTTCTCCAGAAGTTTAGCCACACTTCCTCCAGGCTCCAGATGTGCATGATATAGCTTCCAGGTCATGATGACCTAAGAAACAACTGTGTCCCTGACATGTGCGCTCTTAGGGAGCTGGGAATGTTTAGCTTTACAAAAGAAGATTGAGAGGGGATATGATAGCCATGTTTAAATATTTGAAAGGATATCATATTGAAGAGGGGACTGGTTTGCTTTCCATGGCGTCAGAGACTAGGACTCAGAGCAACCGTTTCAAACTACAGAAAAAGAGATTCCATTTCAACATTAAGAAGAACTTTCTGTGGTTAGAGATGTTCAGCAGTGGTGGAGTCTCCTTCTTTGGAAGTTTTAAAGCAGAAGCTATATGCCCATCTGTTGGGAGTACTTTGATGGGGGTTCATGCATGTCAGGGGGATAGACTGGATGGCCCTTGAGGTCTCTTCCAATTCTATGATTCTACGAACACTGTCCAACAATGCTGCGCCGAATCAATCCTGAGACTTCTCGTACCAGCGCGCGCTGGCGGCGTTGGGGGATCTGACCTCCCACCGCTGCTTGCCTGCGCCGCCCCGAGTGTTTTGGGACCGGCGCACGCCAGCGGTGTTGGGAGATCTTTCCTGGGGGGGGGGGGCAGTGTCCGGGGTGTTTCCATTGAAATGCATTGCCTCAATACATTTCAATGGAGAATTTTTTCCCTATTGGAATACATTGGCTCAATGCATTCCAATGGGGAAATTTTTCTGCATTGAAATGCATTGTGCCAATACATTTAAATGGAGATGCCGGCCCGCGCTCCTCCGATAAACCTTGGGGCAGCGCGGGCGGGCGGCATTGGGTGACGTGATCGCCTGCAGCCACCTGCCCATGTGGCCCTGAGGTGCCTCGGAGGAGCATGGGCTGGTAGCATTGGGCGATGCAATTGCCCCCACCCCCGCCCCCGCCTGCACTGTCCCAAGGCTTCTCGGAGGAGCGCAGGCTGGCAGGAATGGGGGATCAGATCCGGGGCTTGGGGAAGGGAGAAAGGTTTTTAAAGCCTGGGCTTTTAAACCTTCTACCCCTCCCCACACCTGGGACTCCAGCTCATTGGCACTGGGGTGGGGGGAAAAGTTTTTTCTCCCCCACCCCAGCGCTAATCTGCTGGAGCCTGGGCAGGTACTGCGATCCCGCAATATAGTGGGACCACAGAACCTGAACCGTGAAATGGTGGTGGTGGGGTTACTGTAATTCCTGTTTATCAACAATATTCCAAAGACCTTCCCTGAGTAGGATATGTGCATTTTAAGCTCTCATGCCAAATAGTTCCACTTCTTTAGCCAGGGAAGTTGAAGGGTCTAGTTTTCTTGTGCAAAACCATAACATATCCCTGAGGTGGGACAAGAAGGAAAGAAGGCTAGCTGTGGGCCAGAAGGTGAAATACATTGCATTCAGTAAAAATGGTGAATTCTGGAATCAATCTTGCAGCCCTTGCGTGAGCACTGATTGCAATTTCAGCTGTAATGCAGGCTATGTATCAAAATGCAGCAAAGCTGAAAATTTAAGATTCAGCCCTCCAATGTAACACCTTTCCAGTCCAAGGTTGCCAGAGAAAAACAAAAGACAAGGAAAAGGAGGTCAAAATGAATGGAATGGATATACATTCCATACAGGTACACATACATAGTCTTTTTAAAATCTCCTTCCTTCTAGACTCTTCTAAATTTTCCATCCTCCCCTAGCCTTCCCTGGACCTTGGGAATCTTGCTCTTTCTACAAGGTTCTTCACCCTTAAGAAACTCAGGGCAAGCCCTCCCAGTCCCAACACTGAGCTACCTCTATATTGCTCCTTAGTGAAGCTCTAACTTTCATACTATAGCACCAATTGTCATAAGAGAACCACCCTCAGTCTGCTTTATTTATATGCCCTCCTTGCAAACTGCTAAGGGACAGGGTCTAGCCATTGTTACTCACATCACCCTGGGTTTAGTGGGCATTTAGCCAGATCCACAAGGCCTGTGTTATGTGCTTACATTATTAGATCACCTAGAAAACATGTCACAGAGACATCTCCATTACTCCTTCAAAGCCCAACATAATTATCACTTGGTTTGGAAACTGTAGTGCTAAAAACAAAAAGAAAACATATGTGTTTATCTGTGATATTTGCTTTGAAATTAACCCAAATTCTGTTTTGCAAATGTGATTGTATTTGTTTTTACAAAATTGGCAACATTTTGCAAACTTGTTTTGGCATTAATAGTATGGCATATGCTTCTGTCAGAACTACATCAACAAAACAGTATTTTGCACATGATGTTTTCCTGACACACTACAGCTGAGGCCTGATTGAAACTGTAGCCTCAAGTGCACACAAAGCAAACATGAATGAGTGTTCCCCCTAAGGATTTAAACTCTAGCTGGGCACAGCAGAAAAACTTCTCCCTCTCCTCCTTCAGGCATTTACAGATTAGATTATGTGAAAGACAGACAGGCAAACAGCCATTGTATTACAAAAATGGACTTCTCTTTCTTTTAAAAAAGACATTGTGGGTTATCTACACATTAGAGATGGGCACGACTTGAAAAAATTTTTTTCGAGTTGTCGTTAGTCAGGCCGGTTCCGTTTCGGCTCGTTTTCGTTTTTCGCGAAAATTTGCAAAAATTAGTCGGTTCGTTTTTTCATTTTTTCGTTGTCGTTAGTACTGGTTTGGGGAGGGGGTAGCGGACTCCTGGAGGGAGCTGCAGGAGTCAGCCAGAGCCACAAGTGACAGACTGGCAGACTCTTTGCACCCGCTGTGTCTCACGTACTTGCATGTTGCAATGCAAGTAGATCTGGCTTAGGGGTTAAGATGGCTTAGCGCAACGGCTAGGGTTAGGCTAGTTACGGGTGAGGTTACGGTGAGTATTGGGGTGCATCTGGGTGCCTCTCTGACCCACTTAGAAGGACAGTGTACTGGCGTATGGGTTAGGCTTAGGGTTCGGGTTTGGGCTACGATTAGTGGGCTGTTTATGCCCGATTGGCACATCCCAGAAGTCTCTGTGGTCAACCTGGCCAAGTGGCCATGCGATTGGTGGAAAATTTGCATGGTCTACTCCCATGGGAGAGCCCATCATTGCGAATGCGCACTGGTAAAAAAATAAAAAATAAAATAAAATAAAATAAAATCAACGGAGACTTTTTTTTTGCAAGAAAAACCCACTGCTGCTCCTGTAAAAATTCAAGCATTTAAAATAGCTAATTTCCGCATGTTTCTGTGGTGCTTTGGTGGGGTTTTGGGCAACAATTTCAAAAAAAATATTGCGGTCGCCATTTTGGATCCCCCCCCACCGCATGGCAAATGGATGCGCCCTCCCAGCCTGGTACAGTCAGCAAAACCTGGCCATGCGATTGGTGGAATGGCTGCAAAACTTTGCATGGTCCACTCCCATGGGCGAGCCCATCATTGCAAATGCGCAGGTGTAAAAAAAAAAAATAAAAATAAAATAAAATAAAATAAAATCAACGGAGACTTTTTTTGCAAGAAAAACCCACTGCTGCTCCTGTAAAAATTCAAGCATTTAAAATAGCTAATTTCCGCATGTTTCTGTGGTGCTTTGGTGGAGTTTTGGGCAACAATTTCAAAAAAAATATTGCGGTCGCCATTTTGGATCCCCCCCACCGCATGGCAAATGGATGCGCCCTCCCAGCCTGGTACAGTCAGCAAAACCTGGCCATGCGATTGGTGGAATGGCTGCAAAACTTTGCATGGTCCACTCCCATGGGCGAGCCCATCATTGCAAATGTGCAGGTGTAAAAAAATAAAATAAAATAAAATAAAATAAAATCAACGGAGACTTTTTTTTTTGCAAGAAAAACCCTCTGCTGCTCCTGTAAAAATTCAAGCATTTAAAATAGCTAATTTTCACATGTTTTTCTGTGGTGCTTTGGTGGGGTTTTGGGCAACAATTTCAAAAAAAATATTGCGGTCGCCATTTTGGATCCCCCGCACTGCATGGCAAATGGATGCGCCCTCCCAGCCTGGTACCAGCAGCGCAGCAGTAGCAATAGCCAAGGAGAGGGGGGCGGGAAACCACCCCCCCCAAATAAAACACCCTTCTGGCCTGGTAGGTGCCCTCAGACAGTTTTCGCCTACTTTTAGGGCCGGGAATCGGTTTTTTTTTTAACTTTTAAAAACTTTTTTTCTGTGCCGTTTGGCATTGCGCGATGCAAGTAACGAGCACGACAAATCAGACCAAATTGTTCGTTCGTCGGTTCGAGCTCGAAGTCTGGGGCAGTGATTCCTGTTACCGTTTCCGTAGAGTAACGGAAACGAGTAACGGAAACGGAAACGGGAATACCGCTAAGTCGTGCCCATCTCTACTACACATATCTAAAACTTCATTACTTTTGTGATTGTGATTGCTACTTTAATGTTCAATTGCTAATTGTTTCCAGAATGTTTGTTTGAAAATCTGTCTACTTGTGCATCACACAGAAAAAATGTCACTTGCCAAGTATTCTGCTGTAAATTTTGGCAATGAAAGTAATGGTGTTTAGTTCTGTGCCCCTTAAAATAGCCAGTTGTTCATGTATACAAGAGTGAAAGTGCTTATTCTCTTTATGCATTTATTTATTTCACATGCAAAACCATGAAATGAGTTGCAGGTGTTGCTTATGATGGCAATTTTTGTGGTTTGTTATAGGCTCCTTTTTTCTTTCCAGCATGTCAGGACATCTATTTCTACAATTTATAATTAGACCTGGAATATCCAGTCATATGAACAGAAAATGCCTACAGCTGATATTTATGGAAGAAATTCTGCCATCCAAGAATAAATGTCACTGCTGCTTACCACAGAGAGTATGTCACTAATGCCATGAAAAGCAAAGCACTGAGACCTCTTGCTTTGAAAATGTCTTCATAGTCTTTATCCCTCAACACTTGTTGCTGAGCAGCAGGAACTAGCAAATTTAATTGGGGATTCCTTGCTTAGAGGAACAGAAGCAGTCATCTGCAGGCCTGACAAAATGAACCAAGAGGTCTGCTGTCTTCCCTGGAGCCACGATTCAGGATGTAACAGACTAAGTAAGAATATAAGAAGAGCCATGCTGGATCAGCCAAAGGCCATCTAGTACAGCTTCCTGTGTCTCACAGTGGCCCCACCAAATACGTCAATGGGGAGAGGTGAAAAACGGTGTGCCCCAGGGATCTGTCCTGGGACCGGTGCTTTTCAATCTGCAGATAGGGAGATCAGGATAAGAAGTGAAGTGGCCAAGTTTGCAGATGACACAAAACTTTTCCATTTGGTAAAAAAACCAGAGAAGATTGTGAAGAGTTCCAGAAAGATCTTTCCAAACTGGGGAAATGGGTTGCGAAATGGCAAATGCATTTAAATGTAATGCATATTGGGGCAAAAAAAATCAAAACTTTATCTATCAACTCATGGGCTCTGAGCTATCCGTGACGGATCAGGAAATATATCTTGGTGTGTTGGTGGACAGCTCCATGAAGGTGTCTCCCCAATGTGTGGCAGCAGTGAAGAAGGCCAATTCCATGCTAGGGGTTATCAAAAAGGGGACTGAAAATAAAACAGACAACATTATAATAAAACAGCCAATATTATAATACAATTGTACAAAATGATAGTAAGGCTGCACCTGGATTATTGTCTAAAGTAATGCATATTGGAGCAAAAAATTAAAACTTTATCAACACATTTTGTTTTTCTGTTGTTTTGTTCATTCTTTTTATGTGTTTTATGTGTGTGTTTTATGTAACTACTGTGTGGCATGTTTATGTGTTTTTTACGTTTGGTTACCTTTGTTTTATGTGTTTTGGGGGGAGCGTGGGCTTTTAAAACTTTTCATTAGTCCCTGAAGCAAGTGCTGATCAGCTGTTGTGTGGGGCTTGCTTTCTGGGACTAAAAAAAGTTTTAAAAGCCCATGCTTTCCCCCACCTGATCATACGTGTTGGGGGGAAAGTGCAGGCTTTTAAAACTTTTTTTTTGTCCCCTAAGCTTTTTTTTTGTCCCCGGTGCTTGCTTTGGGGACTAAAAAGAATTTTAAAACACCAATCAGGAACGTTGGGAGTGAAAGAGTGGTGTTTTAAATCTTTTTTGTGCCACCAAAGCAAGCACCGATCAGCTGGTGCATGGGGCTTCGGCAGCAAAAAAAAAGGAAAAAAAAGTTTTAAAACCCCATGCCCGATCGTGCACATTGAGGGGGGAATGGTGCGGGGGTTTTTAAAGCGGTTTCCCACAGGAATCATTGCTTCAATGCATTCCTATGGGAAAATGAAAAATGAAATGGAACGAACCGAAATTTTTTGTTTCATTTCATTTTTTTTCTTTGAAGTTTGTTTTTTGCTTCATTAGGGAACAAAATGAAAAACAAAAAACAAAATAAAAAAAATCATTTCGTGTCCATCTCTAGTATTCATTTATAAAGACTTCAATGGTGTCCGTGCCTTCACAGAAATCATGGTGGCCACATATACAGTTTCCTGAACAAACTTGGCAGGTATTAAACTTGTATAAATCCATGAGCACCTAAGTCACATAGGATCTCTTCTCATATCATAGCTATGACACATCTCATTTTCTTTATAAGGTTCAGAAATGTGACTTTTCGGAAAAAGTAATGCTTGTGTCAGACACAGAGAATTGACTACCAATGGCCTGTAGTGGAAGGAGCCCTCCTTCCACACACCATTGTGCTGCAACCATTTCCCCCTAGATTGTAATCCTGAACACCTCTATATACCAGTCCTTCAGATCAAATTCCACGTCAGGTTGCCAGGCAGCTACTCTGATGGAGAGACCTCTTCTCCATTCCAGCTTTGGCCACTTCTCCCAAGATCTACTTCTGTTTCTTAAGAGTAAAAAGAATGAGTTGCTGTATGGTTAAATTTTATAGCAAAAATCTGGAGGAAAAATATATGAGATGGATAGTGAATAATTCATTCCTTGAAAATATATATAATTATGCATTCTCATTTAGTCATTTACTAAAAACCTGAATGTTTGTGTTCATTTGTTTTATTGCTTATCAAGTAGAAAAGAGTCTTTGGGAATCAAGCTTGCTGAGAAATTTATACTTTAATTACAGGGAAAAAAGCTAATTTGACTGTGATTATCTCTTAAAATTTTGCTTATATGCTGTGACTGAACTATTTACCTCCTCCCAAAAGACCTCACTTTATAGACAATTTACTTAATGTGATCTTCATAACTTTTCAACATATGCAAATCAATCAAACATGCATTATTCATGATAATCTGCTTTGGAAAATACTGTTCTCAGATAGGCCTTCTGTTGATCCACTGAGTGTCATATCCATTTACAAAACATTAATCATCTTGGAAAGAAGAAGTATCACACCTTGTACAAAATAAGAGCATTTTTCAGTTTATAGTATAGCAGCTGAAAAATCAATTGGACAAAATTTGCATTTTTAAAACATCTATAGGCATTGCTTACATTATCTATTCCAAGTAGCCAAAGCAGTACACAATAAAATAGGCACTTTAACTGATTTTATTTTATATCATTCAAAATGTGCATATTTCTGATCAAAATAGTAAAATAATTAATATATAAATTCCAGTTCTCACTCTCTCATGCTCCTTTTCTCTCACACACACAAATTACAAGGAATAAATAACTCAGGAAATTATGATTGGGTGAAAACAACATTTTTCCTGGTTAACATAGCACTAATATCTCTCTGCCATGTATCAGTTATAAATAGGAAAAAGGTAAGTACAATGGTACCTCTTAAGACAAATGCCTTGTAAGACAAGAAACTCATAGGAAGAAAAAAAATCAGGAATAGGCATGCTTCTCATGACAAAGAAAAATCCCCATGGAATGCTTCACAAGACAAAAAACCATTCTACATGTACCCAGGAGAAAAGCCCAGTTATTTTTGTCTTTATTCTAGCCTCCAGAATAGATTAATCCATTCCCATTGCATTACTACGGGAAACTGCATTTCATATGACAAAATTTTCATTTTGTCAAAACGAAGCAACCCATAGCCTTCAGATCAGATTAAATCTATTTTCAATGCATTTCTATTGGAAATCATGTTTTGTAAGACATTTTGTTAAACAAATTGACCCCTAGAATGAATTAGATTCATTTTACAAGGTACCACTGTAGAACCTGCCTAATGTAGCTATTTGTGGAACTCATTTTGAAAGCTTAGAATGGAGTATGGCTCATTAGCTATAGAACTTGCCTGGCTCTACCCACTATAATTGCTTTAATTGTTGCCCTTTCAAGGGACAGTTTTGTTCTGTGTTCTGTTATGTAGCCTGTATCAGGGTTGGAAAAGCTGATAACTGATTTGTTTTAGAGTCAGGTTAACATAAATTTATATCCAAAGAACCAAATGTGAACAGCTTATAGTTGAATAAAGTGGAGCCTTCCCAGCATCCTTTTTACAGCACCCAATAGGCCTCCCTCGAAGCTACTTCTGAGAAGCACAAAAGCCTTCCAAGTGGGATACAATGTGATGTAGGGGTAGGCAGTTTGTAAAAGAAACCAGAGATTATCATAAACAATTGCAGGCATAAGTACTATGTATTCCTGAAAGGTATTGGCTTTTTTTTACTACTTTTGGTTCCTGACATGATGGTAGTGTTATTTGTGCTGGTGGTTCTTGACATGATGGTGGTATTATTTGTGCGGCTGGTGGTGATAATAATAATGATGATACACACTAACCAGCAGTTCCCAGTCTTTTCTTGGTTTTGCTAGTATCTATGAATGTAGATACTAGCATATACAAATTGTAAAGGAACATTGAGAGCCACTGCACCCTCATTGCAGCAAATTAAGAACTTCAGCTGGAGTAAAATCTGTTATAGGGCCAGGCTTTCTGGTGTGTGTTTTTTTAATCACTGTGCAGACAACTGGGAGTCAACATATCAAGAAGCCTCAAAGGAATGGACATTTGGATGCTGAAAGCAGGGCTCACATGAGCCAGAGAGGAGTGCAGGGGAGGAGTGGTGGTACAGTTTGGGAAGACAATGAAAACAGAGAGAGGCAAATTTCCTGCCAGAACAGGCAAACAACAGGAGGCCCCATATATCTGACAACAGCAAAAATTGGACACAATAGTGGCCCTATCATGCAGGGAGGGAGGTGCACCATGGGATTTCAGATACTAGCTAGATCTGTGAGTCTTTGCCTCATAGAGCACAGAATCTTCTCAATTCTTCTTTATGGCATTTTGGTAATTCTAAAAACTGCTACGTCACACACATACTCTATACCTGTCCAGTGGTACCTTGGATAATGAATTTAATTTGTTTTCAGAGGCAATTTGTTACCCAAAAATTTTTGTTATCCGAAATGCACTTTCCCATTGGAATGAATGGGAAAATGATTAATCTGTTCCGAAGGTCTGAAAAAAGGCAAAAAGCTGGGGGTTTTCCCAGACTTCTTTATAACGTGCACTTTAAAGGCATGCAGTGATGGAACACCCCTGAACACCCCCATGCAATGCAATGCAAACAGGGAGAAATGAAACCACCATGCCCAGATCAGCCTTTTCCCAGCCAAATTGCAAAGGGGAAAAATCCATACAGAGAAACATAGGCAGCAAAATGCAGCCCATTTTGCCTCCAAAGCAATGGAGAACACTTACAAACATGGAGAAAATGAAGGCACCAAGCCTAGCCCAGCCTATTCCCACCCAAAGTGCAAAGAAAGGCAGTGCAAAGATTAGTAAAAGCTAGCTCCCTACCTTTCCAAGTCCAAATCACTCAGCAAAACATGTTCAGAATGGCTCCAAAACACCATGAAAAAAACATTCTAACTCCCCCCTCCTTTCCACAAACTACAGGGGTTGCAATGCATCATGGGTACACTTTTTTGCAAGGCATTTTGAAATGTTCCCATAGGGAATATTTGTTATCTGAGGCAACCGTATACCCAGAAATTTCAATTTGATATGTGAAGAATTAGGGGCATTCGTTATCCGAGGCATTACTATATTTTTTATTTCTTTTACAATTTCTGTCTTTGATTTCATGAAACTGTTGACCATTAATCTTCCTCAAGTATCATCCAAAGATGCTTGAGGAATTCAGTCAATTTGAATTTCAGGACGAACTGACCTGGTTTACACGTCTCATCATAATAGGAAGACCTGGACAGAATATTTACCAGTTTTTGATTCTCCCAAATGTCCTGACCATGATTTGGTTCAAATTTATAGATGTGTACTTTGAAGTCAAACTAATATAGAAATACTTATTTTTAAGAGAAAATATTTTTAGAACTGCTTGTTTTGCTATTTTTTTTAAAAAAATGTGTTTAATACAATCATATTTTGGGGGGACAAGATGGCGGCAAGCAGTATAGACGTCTGCTGAATCAGCCCACAGCTGACATTATGCATTCCTGAGCCCCAGAGGAGTATTTCACTATTTCTACACACTCGCTGGGAGCAGAAGATATCCCAGCTGTTTCTGTGGCTGGTCCGGGTGAGGTTCCCCTCCCTCAAGAGGGTTTTGAAAACCGCTGTGGATCCAACTTGAAGCACCCAAAGCTCCAGAAGCACCTGACGGTCGTCAAGCCACACAGCCTCGAATAAAGTGAGTTGGCTTTTTCCCAATTCTTTCTCATGGTAGGTGTTAGCTTCTTTCTCCTTGAAGCAATTAGCATTACTCATGAGGTGATCCCATCACTGCCACCATGCACGGTGCATCAAAAGGGGGGTTGCACTTGTCAAGTTCTAAAGTAAAGCTGGGAGTTGAGTCATGGCTACTGGACTTCTTTTTTGAGAGATAGAAACGTTTCGCTGTTCATCCAAACAGCTTCATCGGTCTGAATACAGCTAGTGCAAGAGACCTTCTTATAGTCAGCTTGACCTCTTGTCCCCTGGTCTGATTGGCTCATAAGATGAACAAAGCCTGAATAGGCTTGTTAGGGAGACATTAGTGTCCATGGCCTTAAGGTAAACAATGGCCTAAGGTGCTGAAACCCATCAAGAATGGGTCGTTAGCTGTGACCTGGTGGTGAAGGCTCCTTGATTTGCCTGGGTAGTTTGGAAAGTACAGCCTGATAAGTAGCAGCTAGACTATGCCGGAGCCCACCACCTCTGTTGAGGGAGGGATTTTCAATGCTAACATGAATGGCTTCCCTTACTCCTCTCTCAAACCACCTCTCTTCTTTGTCTAATATGTGTACATCCTCATCTTTGAAAGAGTGGCCTTTTTCCTTCAAATGGAGGTGTACTGCTGATTCTGGTCCTGAGCTGTTACCTCTCCTATGTTGGGCCATTCTTCTGTTTAATGGCTGTTTAGTTTCTCCAATGTAGAGGTCTGAACACTCTTCACTGCATTGGACTGCATATACTATATTGCTCCTTTTATGGTTTGGTATCGGATCCTTTGGGTGGACAAGTCTCTGCCTTAGTGTGTTCATGGGTTTGAAATAAACAGGGATGTGGTGTTTGCCAAAAATCCTTTTAAAGCTTCTCCGACACTCCCGCCATGTAGGGAATGACCAGGTTCTTCCGTCGGGTCTGGGTCTCAGACTGATCCCTTGTTCTTCTGGGATGGCCCACTGCTTTGTTGAAGGCCCACCTTGGATATCCACAGGCCTTAAGTGCTGTCTTCAGGTGCCTGTCTTCCTTCTTCTTGGCGTCTGAGGAGGTGGGGATGCTCTCTGCTCTGTGACTTAGGGTCCTGATATTCAATAAATCTACCCCATATATCATAGAAAATATCTCTTTTTAACTCTCTTTTTTAATCTTTAAAGTACACGTCAATTTATCATTTAAAGCAATATTCCATATTTCATTGTACCATTCATCTAAGCATAGTTCATATTTAGATTTCCAGTTTTTAGCAATTATTAATCTAGCCACAGTCAACAAATTTGTAATCAACTCTTTAGTTTTAAAATCATAATT
This sequence comes from Phrynocephalus guinanensis, assembly GCA_037367245.1. Classification (NCBI taxonomy): domain Eukaryota; kingdom Metazoa; phylum Chordata; class Lepidosauria; order Squamata; family Agamidae; genus Phrynocephalus; species Phrynocephalus guinanensis. Next base: position 93,785,222 of record CM074741.1, on the reverse strand, counting down.
ATGATCTACAAATATTGATAACAAAGCAATTTCAGAATTGGGCTCTATGTTCATTTCTAATATGTCATTTAGTTCTTTAAAAATATATTTCCATAATTTTTCATCGGTTTACATTCCCACCACACATGGAAAAAGGTACCAATCTCATTATCACATTTCCAACAAAGCTTAGAAAAATTAGCATTTATTTTATTCAATTTCACTGGCATCAAATACCATCTTAAACTTATTTTAAAGAAATTTCCCTTTATTCTAACAGACAGAGCTCTAAGTATTCTCATTCTCCACATTTTAGCCCAAGCTTTCCTCTTTTATTTCTTTTTTAAAGTCTTGTTCCCAAATTAATTTTGATCCAGATCCTTCCCTATTTTCATCTAAATCCAAAATAATTTTATATAATTTGCTAATATTACCTTTTACTAGATTCTCCCTCTGGGTATTCTCATACAACAATAAGAATTGTTCATATTTTGTATCATTTTTGTATGTTTTGTATCATTTTGTATATTTTGTATAATTGTTTTTCTTTATCCAAGCATCAGTCCATTTCTCTAATTGTATAAAATTAAACCAGGATATATCACTACATTGAAGAATTTCTTTCATTTGTACTTTCCCTCTCATCTTGCCTATCCAATCTTTCAATCTAATCACTTGTTTCTCCCTAAATGCATTTTTGAAAACTTTCAAATTTATAGGGAAGTTCTCTGTTTTGGTTACAGATCTCAATGGTGAATCCAAGGGACATAATATTTTATGTATATACCATGCATTCAAAATAGATCTAAGGAAGGGGTTATTAATCTCATTTAACTTTGATTTCTCAATAGTAACAAATAAATATTTTTCAATATTATCCTTTATTTCCGATGATTCCATTTTCCACCATATTAATCTTTCTGGATTATACACAACATCCCCAATAAACCTTATTTGACTTGCTAAATAATAATTTTTTACATTTGGTAAACCTATACCACCTTTATTTTGGAATTGGTAATGTTGCCCCCTTCCCTAGACCACCCCTCTATCATATTTTGCACTCTAAAACATGCTGGGGGGGAGGGGCAACCATGTGCTTTGGCATAGAAGTATAATGCAAACATTCTGCCTTGAGTGGACTTGGACTCTAAGCCCATGTCATGCAGGTGTACAGCATACTGGGCCAATTGATCACTTGTAGGCAGCCATAAGGCTTGAAACCCCTATTTCATACCAAAGGCGTTGTATTCAGTAATAGCTGCAACATAACTTTTCCTGGTTCTGGGAGCCAAGGCAAGTGCCAAGTGTCTGTTCTCCTCCAATCGCTAATGAGCCATACCTCCTCCGGCAGCACTTCTGGAAATGACTGAGCATCTGGGGCCAAATCCCAGAACTGCACTATCTGTTGACAGGAGAGGGCATCCGTGATACCATTCCTCATCCCTGGCATGTGCTTAGTGAGTATGACAATGTTATACCTTAAACTAGGCATGTCTAAACTTTGGCCCTCCAGATGTTTTGAACTGCAACTCCCATAGTCCTTTGTCATTGGCAATCTAAGCTTAGAATTCTGGGAGTTGTGGTCCAAAACATCAGGAGGGCCAAAGTTTGGACATGCCTGCCTTAAACAGCATAGTGTAAAGCCTAACTAATTTCTTAACACTGAGCGACTTGGAGGTCAATGAGTTAACTGTGTGCACCACAGATTGGTTGTCACACCAGAAAAGGACAGATGAGTTAGCCCATGTGACTGACAAGATCCAGAGCACCGACAATAGGAAAGAGGTCTAAAGTCTATGAACCTGAAAGTCAGCATTTAGATTGAGCTCAGACTTCCAAAAGGAGACCCCATTGAAGTTCTGCAGAATGCCAGCCAGACCCGGAGGTCATTCTTAACCTCTATAGACAGCCACATCCTGTGGTGTGGTTTTTAAGGCCACTAGTGACTTTGCAGAGGTGTCACAGAAAGCCCTGCCGGGTGCTATACCTCTACAGGCAAAGTTAAGGTGGCCAATAATTTCCTGGAGCTGTCAACGGGATGCCTTACACTTGTGCAGCAGCACTGTAAGCTGGTGCACCAGGTTGGCCAATTTGTCTTGGGGCAACCAGCTAGTTTGCTGCATGGTATCAAGTTTGATATCCCAAAAGGTCAAGGTTGTGGTTGATCCCTTAGATTTTTCGTATGCTTAAGGCACCCCAAGGGTCTCAGTTATTAAGTGAAGGTTGAGAGGAGTGTTTGACATTGATCAGACCCTGCTGTACCACAAAATAAAAAAATCATCCAAGTAATTCACAACATAGTGCAATCCAGACCTCTGTTTTACGCATCACTCAAAAGGTCCCAAAGGCAGCTCATGAAACAGAGCAGCCAAAGGGTAGAGCTCTGTCCATGTAAAACTTGCCCTCAAAAGAAAAAGAAAACCCAGCAACTCAAAATCCATGACGTGAGCAGGCAGAAGCAGGAATGCTGACTTAATATTAATTTTGGCTAGGAGGGCTTCAGTGCCACAATGCTGGATCATGCGCACAGTGGCTTCAAATGAAGTGTAGCACACTGTACACAATTCAGGAGGAATCATACCATTTACCGACGGTCCCTCCTGGTAGGACAAATGATGTATAAGCTGGAACTCACTGGCCCATGTATATGAGCCTCATGGCGCAGTGGTTAAATGCCTGTACTACATGTAAAACTGTGCTCATGACCTGGGGTTCAATCCCAGGTAGCAGGCTCAAGGTTCACTCAGCCTTCCATCCTTTCTAGGTTGGTAAAATGAGTACCCAGCTTGCTGGGGGGGGGGCAATGTATAGCCAGCATGCTGTAATGAAACAGTAAACCACCCAGAGACTACTTGGAGTTGTATGGGGTGGTGAATGACTGTTCTCTGCACATTTCATCTTCTCATCTTCTCTCCTCTGTCACACTTTCTATAGCTCAGATTATGTTTTTGTTATTTTACCATCATATTTTACAAAGGACCGACGTCAACCACCAAAGCCTCAATGGCTAGTCCTACTACCCTCTGAATACCTAAATGGCAATTACTACCATGTTTTCCTGAAAATAAGACCTACCCAAAAAAATAAGGCCTAGCAGAATTTCTATGCATTTCTTAAATATAAGCCCTATCCCAATAATAAGACCTAGTGATCGACGTGGCTGTGCCTGCACGCACGCATGCAGGTTTGTGTGTGTGTGTGTGTGTGTGTGTGTGTGTGTGTGTGTGTGTGTGTGTGCGCGCGCGCACACACACACACACACACACGCACGCCCCCCCCCACACACACATTGCCCCTCCCTGTTCCTCTTCCGAGTGAAAAGTCGCCAACCCAGCACTATCAAAGTGGTCAGGAACGGGGCTCAAACGCAGACAAAACAACGAAACGAGGCAGAATCAAGGCAAGCCAGACGGTTGCTTCCCCACCCCAATTATCCCTCCTTGATCATTCTTCCCCCTCACTCTTTAACCCTTCTGTTTCTTATTACGTTTTTTCTCTCATGCCTTTCCCCTCTCTGCTGCACTGAGTTCCCACATGGGCATCAGGGAAAGAAAAAAAGAGAGGAAAACACAGGCATTGACACCCCCCCCCCATGGAGTTGACAGAGGCTCCTGCGAGCCATGTGGGGAAAGCACCAGTTGATTCCCCAGGCCCAATTACCCAATTGCCATAGCAAGATATGAACCACCTGTTCCCATTTCGCCTGCTGCTTCTCTTTGCCCTTGCTTTCTGCCTGTTGGTTCTTCTACAAAAGTGAGCAAGGAGAAGGAGCCAGGAGGGATACTGTACATTGCTTTCTCTTTCCAGCGAGATGAGACCAGGGAGAGAGAAAGAGAGCATTTTGGGACGGGGCAAATATATATTTAAATACGGTATCCCTCCTTGATCATTCTCCCTCCCCCCACTCGTTACCCCTTCTGTTTTGCATTACTTTTCCTCTCTCATGCTTTTCTTCTTTCTGCTGTGCTGAGTTCCCACACGGGCGTCAGGGAAAGACAAAAAGAGAGAAAAACACAGGCATTGACCCTGACACACACCAAGATGATTGCTTGCACACCAGAACTTTTCACAGAGGCTCCGGCGAGGGACTTGCCTGGCAAGGGCAAGCAGGGACCAGTAGCCTGGGCTAAAGAACCATGTTGGACTGTGAGAAGGTTACAATAATAAAAATAAGACATCCCCTGAAAATAAGCCCTAGTGTATCTTCTTGAGAAAAAATAAATATGACAGTGTCTTATTTTCGGGGAAACACGGTACTACTAGAAACTGCCATCACCTCCTCCTTTAAATGCATGTCTGTGAATGCTGCCACCCGTACCCAACAGGGGATCCATCTCAGTCATGGCTTTTGTCAAATCCATACTTGTGGAACTACCTGATATACCATTCAGAAAAAGACACCAAGCAGCGGAAAATTTGAGAACCTGAGGATTTTTCATCATTTAAATACTTCTCATAAAACAATAGTCAGGGCTGTATTTCAAAATATTTTGTATATATATTCTTGAAGGCTTTCACTGCCAGGATTTGATAGCTGTTGTGAGCTACCCCAGAGCGCAGAAAGAACTCCCTTGAAAACCTTGGTGACTGGTGCAAGGAAGACCTCTGCTCCTCTCTCCTCCCTCTGCTTTGGAGGTTTGCCTGAGATGGAACGTTCCAGATAATCACTCGTAATCCATCAGTGAAAGAGAGAGAACCACCACTGGCTCACTTGTTATCATGTAGCCTGCTCCAGTGCTTGTATTGCAAGACATTGCTTGTTGATCAAAGCAATGGTTATCAGAAAGGTTTGCTTGTCTTGCCAAATAATCATAGACCAAGAGACTCGTAAACCAAGGGATTACTGTACTTCATGGAGCAGGAAAGACCAAGTCAAAGAATGTTTGAAACTGCTTCCTAGACAGTGAGTCCAGCCGACCTTTTCTTCAGTGAAAGAATGCTCTCCTGACAAAGATCCAATCTGACCTCAGCTATGAAGGGAAGGGTCCCCACTCTTTCCCAGCTTCTGTTTCTGCATAGTGATGGCATATAAGCATCAACAGGTTCCTTGACCAATCCTGGCAAGGTGATGTAACTGGTAGTCTATAGTAAAGGCTACGTAATCATTAATTAGTAAACAGCATGGTGTAATCTTTTTTATTCAATAAAAATACCTGGAGGGCTTTTTTCTTCAGACTTCTGCTGGCTAGAACTAACTGTGTGGACATTCATTATTGAGCTCAGCTGTTATCTCTCCTGCACACCTTTGATCTATCAGCACACTGCTTGTTTTGAGACAAGGTGTTGCTCTCTGCTCAGAAGGCAGAGATGGGCTGCTTCTCCCTCTAGAAAGCAGCCTTTTGTTCCAAGGCATTCTAACACCCTGCCAACAAATTAAAATATCTATTAAAGTCCCTAAGGGCAAGAAAGATAACTCTGAATGAATATGTATCAAAGCAAACACGTTCACAAGAAGTGCAGAAAAACTTCTTGATGAGGTGGGGCAGTTTTCAGTACTGTTGCAAACATGCAAAAATATAATTCTATTCAGCTCAGTCAGCTCTAATAATGAGAAAATACAGTATTCTTGTCTATGGTAGTTACATTTTTTCCTAATAATATTTTGCTTTCCAATTCCTTCTGAAATCTATAAACTCAATAATATTTTGTTCCTCAAAATAAAGAACCATATTAAATCACAACAACATACAAAGAAGACATCATTAGAATATCATAAGAGTGGGAAACTGGCAAAACACCCAAATAATATGAAAGGTATTTAAATACATTTTTCAGTGGGAAGATCTAGAAGGGGATTCAAACCAATGTATTCTATTTTAAGATTTCAAAATATAGATAATTTAATGCACATTGAGGCTTATCTTGATCTGAAACTATGTAACACAGGAAAGAATTCAGGCCACTAGCTGGCACACATGGTATTGACTTGTTTTAGCTGCATATCATTTCACTGCTTTACCACAAATCTGCACTTCATTAAAATCAGATTGTAGAACATGAGACTTCTTCCAATCATGGCATTGTATATGCCAGCAACAAAGAGAAAAGGGAATAGGACCATAGCACAGCCTTCTGGAAGCAGCCCTTCCAAAGTATGACAGAAAGTAATTTCAGTGTAACTAATATATTATTTATCAGATTTATTTCATCATTTTGCTTGTTTAGGTGACAGAAAAAAATCCACCTGCCTCTGGTCTGCTGTAGTAAGGTACTCTATGCCTATCAGAGAGCATAATGGCACATACAGTATGTCATAGAAGTGAATACATCACCTCACATTTCATAAATATTTTAGTATATATTTTCATGTGACACTAAAGAAATGGCACTTGGCTACAACGTAAAGCAGTGAGTATACAGCTTGTATAACAGTGTAAATGTGCTCCCCACGCAACACACAGCTATTAATGTCTAAACCACTGGCAACAAGAGTACACCCCTATGTGACAATGTACAAATTAGGCACAAAGTGTCAATATTTTGTGTGACCACCATTATTTCCCAGCACCGTCTTAACCCTCTTGAACATAGAATTCTCAAGAGCTTCACAGGTTGCCACTGGAGTCCTTTTCCACTCCTCCATGATGACATCACAGAGCTGGTGGACGTTAGAGACCTCGCTCACCTCAACCTTCCATTTCAGGATGCTCCAAGATGCTCTATAGAGTTTAGGTCTGGAGACATACTAACCCTAACCCTAACCCTTTATCCTCAGCAAGGCAGTGGTAGTTTTAGAGCTTTGTTTGGGGTCGTTATCATGTTAGAATACTGCCCTGCACCCAAGTCTCTGAAGGGAGGGATCATGTTCTGTTTCAATATGTCACAGTACATGTTGGCATTCATGGTTCCCTCAGTGAACTCTAGCTCCCCAGTGCTGGCAGCACTCATGCAGCCCCCAACCATGACCCTCCCACCATCATGCTTGACTGCCGACATAACACACTTGTCTTTGTAATCCTCACCTGGTTACTGCCACACCCACTTGACACCATCTGAACCAAATAAGGTGATCTTGGTCTCCTCTGACCACAGGACATGGTTCCAGAAATACATGTTCTCAGTCTGCTTGTCTGCAGCAAACAGTATGCAGGCTTTCTTGTGCATCATCTTTAGAAGAGGCTTCCTTCTGGGACAACAGCCCTGCAGACCAATTTAATATATTGTGTTTTCTCTAACCTGGTCATCACTGTGTACTTTGGTTTGAAGATATACATCATATACCTGACAGCCTTTATGTTTCTTTTATAAAAATTGTTAACATCATTTTTGTATTCTCAAAGGCTTCTATGGCCAGGATCTGATGGCTGTTGTGAGTTTTTTTTTTGGGGGGGGGCTGTTTGGCTGTGTTCTGGAAGTTTTTCTTCCTGACATTCCACCAGACTCTGTGGCCAGCATATTCAGAGAGTAAGGACCTCAGGAAACTAGGAGTTTTCTCTGTGCTCTGACGTATAACATTGTTATTTTTTTATTTTTCCATAACATATAAGAGAATACAGCACTGTTATGTAAAACTTTTAAAAAAGCATATTTTTTAGGAAGCCATGAAACCTTCCAAGTGGGCATTCCATTGCAATGGGATACAACATTTGAAAAACATGCAAACAGTCACAATTAGAATTATGAGTAAGCAACAACTAGTATTTCCAATATTGGTACTAGAGATGGGCACGACTTAGCGGTATTCCCGTTTCCGTTTCCGTTACTCGTTTCCGTTACTCTACGGAAACGGTAACGGGAATCACTGCCCCAGACTTCGAGCTCGAACCGACGAACGAACAATTTGGTCTGATTTGTCGTGCTCGTTACTTGCATAGCGCAATGCCAAGCGGCACAGAAAAAAAGTTTTTAAAAGTTAAAAAAAAACCCGATTCCCGGCCCTAAAAGTAGGCGAAAACTGTCTGAGGGCACCTACCAGGCCAGAAGGGTGTTTTATTTGGGGGGGGTGTTCCCCGCCCCCCTCTCCTTGGCTATTGCTACTGCTGCGCTGCTGGTACCAGGCTGGGAGGGCGCATCCATTTGCCCATGGGAGTGGACCATGCAAAGTTTTGGAGCCATTCCACCAATCGCATGGCCAGGTTTTGCTGACTGTACCAGGCTGGGAGGGCGCATCCATTTGCCATGCGGTGGGGGGGGATCCAAAATGGCGACCGCAATATTTTTTTTGAAATTGTTGCCCAAAACCCCACCAAAGCACCACAGAAACATGCGGAAATTAGCTATTTTAAATGCTTGAATTTTTACAGTAGCAGCAGTGGGTTTTTCTTGCAAAAAAGTCTCCGTTGATTTTATTTTATTTTATTTTATTTTATTTTTTTTACACCTGCACATTCGCAATGATGGGCTCTCCCATGGGAGTAGACCATGCAAATTTTCCACCAATCGCATGGCCACTTGGCCAGGTTGACCACAGAGACTTCTGGGATGTGCCAATCGGGCATAAACAGCCCACTAATCGTAGCCCAAACCCGAACCCTAAGCCTAACCCATACGCCAGTACACTGTCCTTCTAAGTGGGTCAGAGAGGCACCCAGATGCACCCCAATACTCACCGTAACCTCACCCGTAACTAGCCTAACCCTAGCCGTTGCGCTAAGCCGTCTTAACCCTAAGCCAGATCTACTTGCATTGCACTACATGCAAGTACGTGAGACACAGCGGGTGCAAAGAGTCTGCCAGTCCATCACTTGTGGCTCTGGCTGACTCCTGCAGCTCCCTCCAGGAGCCCGCTACCCCCTCCCCAAACCAGTACTAACGACAACGAAAAAACGAAAAAACGAACCGACTAATTTTTGCAAATTTTCGCGAAAAACGGAAACGAGCCGAAACGGAACCGGCCCGACTAACGACAACTCGAAAAAAAATTTTTTCAAGTCGTGCCCATCTCTAATTGGTACCTGCTGTGGTTTGTTCAAATCCAGTTAAGCACTGTCCAGTTTTTCCTTAGGAGACCAAAGCCATAGGGGCATTGTACTGTATCAGAAACTAAGTTAATCAGATCTGCATTAGAAGTTGTTCACTCCTGATGCCTTGCTGTCTCAATATCAAACTCTTATCTGACTAGTTATTATCCACAATTTGAAGGGGGGTTTTGAAATTTGAGTCTAAATATCTGATCATGACAATCCTCATGTACAGGTAATAATTGATGTAATTATTTTGGACCATTGTGGCAGGAACTTTCAGTCAGAAGTCATAGAATCATAGAATCATAGAGTTGGAAGAGACCTCAAGGGCCATCTAGTCCAACCCTCTGCCATGCAGGAAGCCCATCACAGTATTTCCAGCAGATGGCCATCCAGCCTCTGCTTTAAAACTTCCAAAGAAGGAGACTCCACCACCCTCCGTGGCAGCATATTCCACTGCCGAACAGCTCTAACTGTCATGAAGTTCTTCCTAATGTACAAATGGAATCTCTTTTCCTGTAGTTTGAAACCATTGCCCTGAGTCCTAGTCTCTGAAGCCATGGAAAACAAAACTGTTCCCTCGTCAATATGACATCCCTTCAAATATTTAAACATAGCTATCATATCCTCTCTCAGTCTTCTTTTAGAGAGGCTAAACATTCCCAGTTCCCTAAGCCATTCCTCATAAGACATTTCCTCCAGACTGTAAACCATCCTGGTCACCCTCCTGTGCACCCGCTCGAGGTTGTCAACATCCATCCTAAGCTGAGGCACACAGAACTGAACACAGTACTCCAGCTGGGGTCTGACCCAGTCTCATGACCCTGCAACAGTTCCCTTTCAAAACCCAGTAAATCACTTCTCTGAGACCTTCTTTGATAAAGATATACCTGGCCTGCACAATGTGTCACCGGTGTGTGACCAGTCACCCGTAGTGCCATCAGAGGTCACCTGCTGGGTCCTTGCTGGCCTTCCGTTGCACCTCCGGTGTTGGCACGCTCGTACTCGGTGAGGAGCCTGGGAGCCTGGGCCCTGCTGGGCTCTCCTGGGCTGGGTGCCTCTCACGGATGCCCTCAGCCTCTCCGGCAGCAGCCTGGAGGAGCTGCCCATCGAGCTGGGAGGGGTACCGGTGGTGGGGATGACCACCACCAGGAGGGGGAGGGGGCAGAGGAGGAGGGGGGCCTCCGCCACAACCATGCTGCTCCACCCTCCCTGCCAGAGCTGCACCTCTTTGGCCTCTGCTGTGGCTGCTTCTGCTGGCTGTGGGCCAAACCTGGACTGTGCCACCCCAACCTTCCAGGAGCTGCTGCTGGCTGGTGGCACCTATGTGCCCTCCCTGGGGGCTCCTGCCCACCCCCAATCCTGGTGGCACCTGGGGCTGAGGTGACAACGGCTGCCGCCACCAGAGCCAGGTGGGGGGGCGCAGTGGAGCAGCGAGGAGTACTTGTGCACTGGTGGGGCACACACACACACTTTAGAAAAGGAGCCCACAGGGACATACAGCAGGCAAAAGAAGCCCACAGGCTGTTCAAAGTTGGACAGCCCTGAGATATACCATATGGTGAACAATTTTTTTTTAAATCTCACCGAGCTCCCCACCTGGCTCCCTGTAATTTCTGAAGAGGTCAAGGAACTAATTGGCCATTTAAAGTCTCTGAAGGCTGCTTGTCTGGATGCTATTCCACCAGATTTACTTAAACAAAAATTAGACTGTTGGGCAGGGTTACTTGCCCCTCTTTTTATGGTTATAGATTGAACTGGAATTATTCATAAAGACTGTCTCCATGCAACAATATTTCCAATGTACAAAAAATGAGACCCGCAACAACTTATAAATTTTAGATCAATTAGTTTACTATCAGTGATTGGGAAGTTCAACGCCAAACATCTACTAGGTAAACTTTGTGGATGAACTCAGAGTCAATTCTTGGCCCAGAGCAAGCAGGCTTCAGAAAAGTAAGGGGGACAGTGCATAACTGTCTGATCTTATCTTGTTAATCATTTAGTGAGGCAGTGGAACTCCAAATTGTATGCGGCCTTCCTTGATATAAAGGAACCTTTGATTCAATAGATAGGCAACTTTTAAGGCCTTAAACTTAATAACATGGGCATAGATAAAAGACTTTTGTCTCTTATCAGAAGCCTATATTCTGCCACCTCTTGCCAAGTCAGATCATTTTGGGAGGGGAAAATTAACCCAACCTTTTCATACTAACAAAGGAGTAAAACAAGGATGCACCCTTGCTCCTGCTGTTTTTAACCTTTTCATCAATGATTTAGAAAGATATCTAGTGAAGACTGATAGTCATCCTCCAAGATTAGGGACTGGTCCCATCCCTCTATTACTCTACGCTGATGATGAGGTTTTATTTTCCCAAACATATTGGTTTAAAACAACTGATCAGCAGTTGTGTGGACTACTTAGCCATAAATAAGCTACAACTAAATTACGATAAATCAAATATTTTGGTCTTCTACAGATCATGGGGAAAATGCAATAGAATCTTAAACAACACACTATTGAACAGGTTAAACAGGTTAAATATCTGGGTGTCTTTCATTACAAACACTCTTGGGTTCCACAACGTAAAGTCGCTGTAAAGATAGCTAGAGTTATGGTGCAGTCAACTCTTCATTTTTACCAGACTAAAGGCAATCACTTTGTACCAGCTGCTTTGCAGGTATGGAAGAAAAATTATTCCACAGATCCTATATGGCACTCCAATTTGGCAGGATGTTATATAGACCAGTGGTGGCAAACCTTTTAGAGACTGAGTGCCCCAACTGTGATTCAAAAACCCATTAATTTTTTTCACAAAGTGCCAATACAGCAATGTAACCTGAATACAGGAGCCTGTGAAGGGGCGATATTGAGTGCCCACAGAAAAGGCTCTGAGTGCCACCTTTAGCACCCATGCCATAGGTTTGCCAACATTGTTATAGACCATTCTGTAGAGCTAATACAGTTGCAGTTCCTTCGGAAAGTATTGGGACTTCCCAGTTGTGCCCCCTATGCTGCTCTCTGTCTCGAGACTGGTATCTCTTCGTTAGATACAACTGCTTGGTTGTTGACAACACAATTATGGATAAAAAAGTATAATAACACAGACTCACACACCTTGTTATACTATCTTTTAAGGGACAGTTATCCACCATTTGGATCATTTACTTGGGCCAGAACACTAAAAGAATTTGGACTAAATACAGAACAAATAGGATCACTGTGACAGGAACAAGCTTTAGGGGTTATTAGAGATGGTTTCTGGACATAGAGCAACAGACACTGTGGAGCACAGCCCACAGGGTCGGTTCACCACGGCATTTTCACATTACTTTCATACCCGGCTAACAGGCCATATATTTATCATTTTTAAAATCTTATCAGAAATGCAGAGCCTTTTCATTGGCTAGATGTAATGTACAGCAATTTTGTACAGCAGATTTAATGGTATCCCCAATGATAAGAGGTGCTGCTCGAGTAAGCTGGGCAGTGTGGAAACTCTTACCCACATGTTTGTGTACTGCCCCTTACACAAGGAGTTGTGTAGAAAATTTCTTGCACCAGTTCTATTAAAGTTAAATGGAAAATCAGATTTGAATAAAGTTTGACATATACATTCTTCCACCTTGCATAATACAATTGCCAAGAAGTGAGTTTCTGATTTATATTAATTAAATTTATTTAGAAGGTACACCTTATGAGTTCCAATGCATTTTAAGAAACATTTGTGATTTTGTTTATTATGCCATTAAAGGTCAAATCAATCAATCAATTAATGTAATGATATTACCTTTCATGTTTCAATCTTCCTAATTCCTTTTAAGAAATTACACCTCAGGATTCTTCTTTCCTCTCGATGTATGGTGTCCTTATCTTGTACTCAAGATGAGACCTAACTAATGTCTAATGGAGCAGCAATAATACTTCACAGGATTTAGAGACTATACTTCTGATAAAATGACCTAAAATAGCACTGGCCATCACAAGGTCAGCTCATGTTCGTTTTTTAATCTACAACAGTTCCAAGAAACTTCTCACTCATCAGCAAAGTATCCCACATCTTCTGACTTTGTGTTTACCCACCCACCCCCAGCTGTAGAACTACTCCACTTGTCCCTGTTGAATTTAATTTTGCTTTTTTCAGCTAGTGTTCAAGCCTAACAAGATCTTTTTGGATTATTTTCCTTTCTTCTGGGGTATTGGCTATTCCACCCGCTTTTGTGGCATCCCCAGTTTTGATTAGCATTTCCTGTGTGACCAAACTCTTGGAACACAGGTCTCTGGGAAATCTTGCCCACAACCTCAAGGATTTCCAAGCCCACAATAACTGATTTTCCACGTGTACACTTAAATAACATGTGTAAATTTATTTGTGTAATCAGGTTAATCTGATCAGGATAAAGTTCACTTTATATTATTGGCAGAGGTGGTAAATATTATGAAAAGAGTGGTAGATTTTTTTTCTTAATTGTTAGGAACCAAAGTGCTATTCTTGTTTGAACATCTCTGCCTTTTTGCCTTTGGGATTCTGTAAATATGGGTATTTAACAAACTTTAACAAACTAGCTTTATTATTTTTTAACACTTTAATGCTAATAAAAGTATCATTTAGTATTACTATTACAACAACTGTATAATTGGTACAATTACTGAATTTTCCCCATGCTCTTTAGCTTAGTTAAATAATGTATCAATTACTTAAGAAGTTGGCTTCAGTTTAGCATTCAACGACACCATAACATGAGGTAAATAGTACATGTTTCTATACATACAGTCAGCTTTCTCTGTTTAGAATGTTTTTAATTACTCTAGGAGAACAAACTGATTCCTAAAAATCCTAATTAGTACTAACAAGCAAATATTCCATTTCCTAACTCTCTTCACATTCTTATATTTGATTATTAGCCTTTTCTTAGCCTTTCTCTCCATAATTCTGCTCCTTTTATTTATTCATACAGCTGCCTTCCCCTGATTGGATATCAGTTTTTTAATTATTTCTAGCCAATCTGGCCCTGGTGGTTACCCAACAACAAGCCCCTCTCCTGTCACATCACAGTTTCCTTCCCCAATGGGATAGTTTTTGATAGGGACCAAAACAATACTTTGCACAAGCTCATATACCAATTATTACTTTGAGTATATTATATCAATAAGATGTAATAACACACAATACACCCTTATCTAATGCATTAAATGATAAAAGTTATTAATTTATGCAAGACCTTACATAGATATACATATCTTGACTTAAAACATGCCACACTAACATATATCATTTCATCTTCTTACCTTATAATTCAGATGCATTACTTATATCACTGCACATAGCAAAACTTTATTTGAAAAAGATACAGTACATGTCACCCTTCTTTATTTAAGGCTTTTCTTGCTGCTTACCATTAAGCATTTATTTTGGTCCTGAATGGGAAAAATGAACCATTATTTGTTGGGAAATATAAGGCCACAAGTGTTATTGATTACAGCAAGCAGTACTCTGGCTGATTCATTGGGTCAGATCCAGTGCATCAAGGAGCCTGCCTCACGATCCCATAGGAGCTCCTACTTTGGAAGTTTTCTGAACCCCCTGGGGTGTAGACTCCATTGGTAGTCCCTGCCATAAATCATTGATAAGGCCTTCGGCTGTCCCTACTGATGCAGCCCATGGCCCTTTCCCTAAGATGTGGCTTCATCAGCTGTTCTCCACCATGCACAGGCTCCCACCTGTTACTCAATCTGCTTGGATACATTCCAGTACCTGTTAAACACCAGCTAAAGTTGTGACACGAAATAGAAGACAGTTATACACAAGAAAACTCCCATTTTATAAATGGTGGGTAGGATGGGATTGCTCCGGTGTTTGTCTGCAAAACGTTGCAGCTGTCCGCCTCTTCTTCCATTTAAGGGGTGGTCCAGGCCCACCCCCTGTGACCCATGTCATGTGGACTCCCACTGGCCTGTCCATTGGCCAGGCCCCTGCATGTGAGATGGTCTTTCTGGTCTCTGCTCCATGTGGTGGCTGCCATTTTGGTCGCCCTCTGCCCAGTGCTGTTCCAGCAACAATGTTGTGGACTCAGTAAGTCCGGTTCACTTCCTTTCCAGTCTTCTGGATAAAGTATCTGCTATGATGTTGTCCCTGCCTTTTATAGTTATAATTTCATAGTCAAAATCCTGCAACAATAAACTCCCACTAAGTAATTTACTTTTGTAACTTTTCAGAGAGTTCATCCAGAGAAGTGGCAAATGGACAGTACACTGAGTAAACTTTCTCCCCCACAGGCACAGTTTTAGTTTGCTTACTGCCCACGTGATTGTGGCCAAGTTTGCAGATGACACAAAACTTTTCCATGTGGCAAAAACCAGATAAGATTTTGAAGAGCTCCTGAATCCAGGCTTGTTCCTTACTTTCTTATTAGAACATATGAGTTTTATTGGTGCATGATCAGAGGTTATAATAGGGGGAAATTGTATGTTCTCTAAATGAGGTACTAAACTCTCTGAGATAAAAATATGATCTATCCTTGAATATGTGGAATATTTTTTGAAAAAAGTATACTCTTTCATTTTAGGATTTAAATGCCTCCAGCCATCTATTAAACCAGCTTTCTAAATTAATTTTCCAATTTTGATTCCATCACTGGGAACTTTTCTTTTTTGGATGTTGTGTCTAACTTTTGGCGTAAAGTACAATTTGTGTCCCCTCCAACAATAATATCACCCCAGGCAATTTTTAACCATCCTCAACAACAATTTTTGTATAAATATTGCTTACCCTATATTAGGGGCATAATAAGAACCTAATGTCAGCAATTTATTTTCTAGCTTTCCTTTTACTAGAATATATTTTCCCTCGTGATCTCTTATTTGTTCCATCACTTCAAGTTTTTAATTTTTCCTGAGGACTATAGCCTGTCCATCTGTTCCCTGTGGAACAAGGTTGGAGAGGGTAGAGAACCACAAAGTGATGACATAGTAGGTATTAGGACTGGGAGAATAATAGGATGCGATAATTTGTCTCCTGCAATGAGAAGCTGTGAGGGGCAAAGAACAAACAAGCAGCACTTATTGGGTAGCACACTATAGAGGTGCTTTTATGCAAATGCTTGATGACTCTGAGCAAAGATGGGACAGCTTGAACATTTGATGGCTAGGGATAATATTGATATAATATCCATAACAGAAACCTGGTGGAATGCAGAGAACCAGTTGGATACTGCAATCCCAGGCTATAAACTCTATAGAAGGGATAGAGAGGGGCAGGTTGGAGGTGGAGTGGCCATCTATGTCAAAGAAGTGGTAAAATCCAGAAGAACAGAGATTGATGGTGGGTTTGACTCTACCATAGAATCACTGTGGGTTAAACTGCCAGGTCCAAGGAGTAATGTGATGGGGGGGGGACTATCATCCACCAGATCAAAAACTTGAGGGGAGCATTGAAATGAGGAGACAAATCATGGAGGTGTCTAAGAGGGACAGGATAGTAATCATGAGGGACTTCAATTATCCCCACATTGACCTGGCCAATGTGAGCTCGTGGAAAGAAAGAGAAATGGTTTTTTTTTTTTTTTTGAGATGCTGAATGACTGTGCCTTATAGGAACTTGTCATGGAGCCCACCCGAGAACAGGCAACTCTGGACCTAATACTGTGTGACACTCAGGACCTGGCCATGGATGTGAATGTCACTGAGCATCTGGGGAACAGTGACCATGATGCAATCTCCTTTGCTTTGCAGTTCAGTGGAAGAGTGTCAAGCAGGGCAGGGGCACTTCCGCCCACGATGTGATGGCTGCTCGGAGTCAGTAGCTCCAACACGCAAGAAAAGAAGACCTGAATTACTGTCTGAAAAAGGACTCCGGATCCGTGAGTAAATGAAGCTATACATTATAGGGGAGGAGAGGATGAAAACTATGTTTTTCCAAGGAGAGATAAGCATGAAATAATGAAGTATTAATTACTTTCGCTTTCTGCCGAAACGGCGACACTGCCAAACGGACAAAGAGAAGCTGTTGTTCTTCTGTGGCTAGAAAGAGAAAGATATATAGATACCTTTTTCTCCTGCATGCCAGCCAAGAAGAAAGCCCCAGCGTTCTCCCTTAGATCCTGGGTTCGTAAACCCTAAGATAGCACTTTCCAGCGTGCCTCTTTAGAGAGACTAGAATGATTAGAAGCTGTCCCTACACTCGCAACAGATATAATGGCATCCGGATCTGGAAAAGCGCCAGAGCAAAATCCTGATCTAGTGAAAGAAATGAGAGAAATGAAAATGAAATTTGCTAACTTGATGAAACTTGCCTTGAAGGACATGACCACTACTATTGAGAATCAGTTTAACTCCTTATCATCTCAAAACAAAGACATGAAGCAAGATTTATCACATGAGATCCAGAAAATCCAGACAGAAATCACTAAAAATGGTGCAGAGCTGAAAAAACTTTCAGATGAGCTTAAACAAGTCCAGACACTAGCCACCAAATATGAGAAGGCTATCGCTACTCAAGAACAAATTTACTCCATGCAAAGAAAATTAATTTATATGGAAGTTTATTCGAGAAGATCCAACCTCAAATTAATTAATTTTGAGGTTCAAAGAAGAGGCGAATTGAAAAAAGAAATTTTATCATGGTTTAATTCTGTTCTTCCCCAACATTTTGTGGAGCGAGATATTGAAAGGGTGCACCATATAGGCAACACTAAAAGTGAACATTTCATGTCTACCATCAGAGCAAAACCTGAGCTTCTGAAGCGAGGAGACAAAATAGTGCAAGTCTATCAGGATATCTCCAAAGAGAGTTTTGAATGGAGGAAATCAATGAGGCCTGTAACAACTGCATTGATAAAAAAACAACCTGAAATACAACTGGGGCTGCCCTGTTTTTCTTAAAGTATGGAAGGGCCCAAATCTGTGCAGAATCTACTCATTGGAAGAAGGCGAACAACTTCTGAAGGCATGGAATATTCAAGTTGAAAACCCAACCCCTCCAGGATCAGCTGTGAGATCCTTATCAGTATCTTACAACTAACTCCGAAAATTAAATTCAGAAGAATCTGGAGCTCCGGAGACATCTCTCTCTCTCTCTCTCTCTCTCTCTCTCTCTCTTTCCCCCTCCCTTATGTTTGTCCTACTCACTATCCGATTCCTTTTCCCTGTCCTTTTCTCTTTCCCCCCTTTCTTTTTTTCTTCCCTTGTGGGTTTTTTTCTTCTCCCTTCCCCTTTGGGTTTTGGGAGGGAGGGAGAGAGAATAGAAGGGAGAAGGGAGTGAACTTTTTTTAAAAGCAAAAGGATAGACAGTGTTAAGATTTAATACAGAGCTTCTGGATCTTTTATCAGTCATCACATGTGGATGAGTGCCCCCCCCCCACCCTGCAAGGGCACATACAAAATGTGTATGAGGGCCAGAAGGGTGGGAGAACAGAAAACAATTGTAGGTTGTAGGGACTGGGTTATTTTAGTTTTTATTATAGGTGGTGTTTGTTTTATTAGTTGCACTGTGGGACCGTGCCAGATGGACAAAAGAAAGAATTTATGGGAAAATTTATAAAATTAGCGACTTCAAATGTGAAAGGCCTAGGTTCTGTTCTGAAGAGAAAGAAAATAGAATTATTAATCAAAAGGAATAAACTGGACATCTTGTTCCTTCAAGAAACACATCAAATAAAAGAAGGACTTAATGAACTGAAAATACCGAATATTGATATCTATGCGAAAAGCTTTGGATCATCTAAAGCAAGGGGGTGGCCATTTTAATTTCAAAACATTGTGATTGTATTGTTGAAACAACTGTGAAAGATAAGGAAGGCAGATATATAATTCTGCAGGTTACAATGGGTACAGATCAATACACACTGATAAATGTTTATGCACCAAATGATAACCAAAACTTGTTTTATAAAGAAGTCTGGGAGCAGACAGAAATGGTAAAGAAGGGACATGTAATTATGGCTGGAGATTTTAATATGGTCATGGATAAAATTAAAGACAAAACAATCAATCAGAATGAGGACTGGAGGGTTAGATACACAACTTTAACAAAATTTATTGAAAATACAGGTTTAAAGGATGTTTGGAGAGAATTGAAGGGAGATGAAAGAAAATATACATTTTACTCTGCAGGTCATAAAAGTTATTCTAGGATAGACTTTATATTTGTCTTACAAAGTTTACTATCTAAAGTTACAAACACTAACATTGAGGTGATAAAAATTACCGACCATGCTTTAATGACAGTTGAAATAGAAACAAAGAAGAACTATAGAGAAGCTAGAAGGTGGAGAATGAACTCCAGAATTTTCCAATTCCCAGATGCAGTAGAAAGAATACAAAAAGATTGGGTAGAAACTTGGAATATTAATGAAGAAGGTGGAGGACAAACAGGAGTTATATGGGACACTTTGAAAGCTGTGGCCAGAGGTTACATGATAAGAGAAAATTGTATAATAAAAAACTAGATGAGACAAACAGATGAAATTTGGAAATTTCAATAGCAGACCTTGAAACTCAATTTTTTTAAAATAAAGATAAAAAAATCTAATTCAGATTGAGGCTAGAAAAAGAGAATTAGAAGATTTAGAACTACAACAAGCTCAAAGAAATTTACTATATTTGAAAAGATTTTTTTTGAATATAGTAATAAAAATTCGAAGATGTTAGCTAGGATAGCACAGAAAAGAAAAGAAAAAAGTAAGATAGGAAGGATAAAAGACCTAAGAGGTAATAACTGTATACAAATGAAAGAAAAGTTAAAAGCTATCCAAGAATACTATCAAACTTTATATACAGCCAAGAATAATAGGAAAGAAGATATCGAACAATATATTAGTAAAAACCTAAAGTTAAGATTAGCAGAGGGAGACATGTTAAAAATGGAGAAACCTATTAAAGATGAGGAGACAGAGGATATGATATACAATTTAAAGAATGCCAGAACTCCAGGAGCTGATGGATTGGAACCAGAATGTTATAAGATATTTAAATTAATGTTAATACCCAAGTTAAAGAAGCTTTATAATAAGATAATGGAAGGAGAGCAAGCCCCAAACTCCTGGAAACAGTCGTTAACTATTTTAATTTCTAAGCCTAATAAGGATCCAACAGATATTGGATATTACAGACCAATATCTCTTATAAATCAAGATGCTAAGATGTTCACAGCAATTCTAGCTTAAAGAATGAATACCTTTATAGCTAAATATATTAAAGAAGACCAAACTGGTTTTATTCAGGGTAGACAAATGTCAAACTCTATAAGAAGAACTTTGAATGTTCTTTATGAGATGGGAAGATTGGAAGATAAAGCATGTATTCTATCCTTAGATTTATTTAAAGCTTTTGATTGTGTTTAATCGTCTGCTTTAAAACTTGTGTTAGAGAAATGGGGATTTGGAAAAAAATTATTTATAAAACATTTACCACCTGAAAAATTAATCTGATATCCTGCTTTATCCAGTTTTGCAACACTTAGCAAATGATGGTGTAATTCTAGAACACATAATACATTATTTAAAGTAACCCCAAGACAATTAACAAAAAATTTTCCCTTGACCGGTTATATTTGCTATTTGTCCATTAGCCAAACTTACACTTGTTCTCTCACATTTTTCAAAACTTTGGAACTTGTCCTTATTGGAACAAAAATGATCTGAGGCTCCACTGTCCAAAATCCAAATATCTTCTTTTTGTTTATCAGTAGAAACAATGGACACACTTGACCTTAGTCCCTTCTTTTTCTTTAACTCTTTCTCAGAAAAAGAACAGTTTTTCTTTAAATGTCCTGGCCTTCCACACCAGAAACAACTTTACTCAGACAGTACTTCTTCAATTATATTTAATGATGGGATGACAGAACAGGTTACTTTAGGCCGAGGAATGAGACAGGGTTGTCCTTTATCACCAGTTCTGTTTTGTATAGTCATAGAGTTATTTGCAAATGCAATAAGAGATGATGAACTAATCAAAGGTATGGGGAAGTAGGGGAAGATTAAAATCAGTTTATTTGCAGATGATGCCTTACTGACAATAAAAAACCCATTAGAAATTATACCAAGAATAAAATCACATTTAAAGGAATTTGGTGAAAAAACTGGATTATGTGTAAATTGGCAAAAATCAGAAATTATGTTGTTTAATCATGATAAACAAGAAATTGAGAAAATTTCCAATCACGGATTGAAAAGCCGTAAATACATTAAATACTTAGGGATAGATTTAGATAAGGACATTCTTAAGACTAAGGAATGGAACTATATCAAATTAAAGGAAGAGATGAGAAACAACTTACAAAATTACTCCAAACTAAATCTATCATGGTTTGGCAGAATTGCATTGGTAAAAATGAAGATACTTCCTAAAATTAATTCCTCTTTTATTTGTTTATCCCCATATAATCTTATGCCTCCTCCTCCTTTAATTACACCTATAGATTGTTTATCTTTTTTCTTTTTCAAATAATTGGATAACCTACTTACAGTATTTGCGCTGGAAGTCATTTTTAACCAGTAAGTCTCATTTCCAAACCCATGTCCAATCCAACTCATATAGTTCCTTCTTAGCCCTCTCTAACTGACCACTGACTTCTTTACTATAGTTTCTTTGTAATTGTTTCTGCAAATCTCCATTTTCCTGAAGTTTCAATTGTCTTCTCTCTCTCATCTTTTTCCTGAATTTGATTTCCTTTGCTATACAATATCCTCTTATTACCACTTCCCTGTGTCCCAGACCACTCCCATATCAGCTGAGTTACTATATTCCCAAAAATAACTCTATTTTTTTATTCAAATCCTCTATATCTTTTTCTTTCCAGAAATATCTAGGATTAAACCACCATCTCTTAAGTTTCTGTTCTTGATATGTCTTAAATTCCATCACTAATGGTGCATGGTCTGACAACCAAATTGTTTCCCTTATTACTCATGAAACTTCTAGTTGAGAATTCCCCTTAATTAAAATGAAATCTAGGAAAGAAAACTTTTTGTGCCTTTTAGAAAAGTAAGTAGGTTCATTCTTTTGGCATACAATCTCATGCACATATTTTAAGTTCAGCTCCTTCAGTTCTTTTTCTTTGTTTCTCATAGCATAGTTAAAGTCACCCACCAATATAATCTCACCCTCATAAAAATTCTTTAATTTCCGTAAAATTCCTTTTAAGAACCCTTTCTGTCCTTTGTTAGGCGCATATATATTAGCCAACATATATAATTTGCAATTCACATATAGTTTCCAGAATACATATCTCCCTTCCTTATCTGACAACACCCTCAGGGTTTCTACTTTTAACCTTGAGTGGGTTAATATTGCTACCCCCCTTGCCTTATTTGTACCCCCTGACTCGACCAGTCTACTCCATTCCTTTACATTCTAAGGCTTGGAATCATTCTTTCTCTTATGGGTCTCCTGTAAACATGCTATATCTATTTTCATATCCTGCAATAGTTTATGGAGTCTAAATCTTTTAATATTGGAAGCCAACCCATTTACATTTAATGACATTACCTTAATTTCCCCCGCCATCATTACTTTTAGAATTCTTAGTCATTAATTTCCTTGTTCTTCTTAGTTCCCCCTCCCCCCAACCCCTTGCCCAACCAATCCCTCACCAGGGTGGAGTGAAATTTACCCTTCAATTTCATTGGGCTCTGGATTCCACCTACTCCAATATACTTCCCTCCCTTAGACTTTAGTCAATATTTTTACTCAGCTTCCCACACAATCCAACCCACCACTATACATTCTCTCTCAATAATAAGGCCAAAAAAGAATTGGAAAAAAAACCTTTATCCCATTAAACTCCCATTGCAGTCAGTTCCATTGCAGCAAGACTGATTATAGCTAAAAACGGGAAATTGAAGCTAGACTTTAAAATTGTAGACTGGTATAATGAAGTGTGGGATATAGCTTTAAATGATAATTGTCCTGCAGTTTAAAAGTTCAATGAGGGGAAATGAGGAAGGTTATTTTTTATGATTCTCCCTTGAGGGGTGCCCCAGGGGTCGGCACTCTCACCCATGCTGTTCAATGTTTACATGAGGCCGCTGGCGGAGGTCATCAGGAGATTTGGAGTCTGCTGTCACCAGTACGCTGATGACATGCAGCTCTATCTCTCCTTTTCGTCTTCTGCAGTGGAGGCAGTACGCTCCCTTGATCTGTGCCTGGAGGCGGTCTTGGAATGGACCAGGAGTAACTGTCTCAAGCTGAATCCAGAGAAGACAGAGGTGTTGGAAAATGATAATATGTATATTGTACAGCATTCCCCAAATCCTGACAGAACACAGCTCAGTTCCACAAAATATTGTGCACTGGAAAGCTCTGAGACCCAGCAGAAAAACTCAATGCTCAGGAGCAGCAAAAAAAAAACAAAAACTTCAGCAGACAATATCTTTAGAAAAATAATTTATATATTCAACTTAGAAAGCTTTTTCTCAGCATAAAAACACATAGTAACACATTAGGAAAAAATACAGTGACTGACCTTGTACAGCAGCATTGGCTGGCTTTGAAGAAAAGCCAGCAAACAGTGATACCTGCTTTCCACATTTATACATGCTTTAAGCACTAATTACCTGCAGCTGCCCGTTGCTGCTGCAGACTCAAAGTTTTCACCTAAAAACTTTTACACCTGTGTGTGCTCTACACAAACTCTGTGAAGAAGGTTTAATATTTCATTCATGTTTTTTAAATATCTTTAAAAAACTTGACACCCCTCCTAAATTAAATATTAAACATTCCTATTCTTTTAAACAATGCTTCATGTTTTTCTACAGATAGAGGCTTTGTAAATAAATCAGCTACATTATCTTTACTGTATCAAAATTCTACTTTTAGTTTCCCTTCTTGAACAGCTTCTCTTACTGCAAAAAACTTTATACAAATGTGTTTACTTTTACCTTTAACACAATTGTTATCACTTAAATTTATACATGCAGTATTATCAACAAATACAGAAACTGGTTCATTTACATTCATACATAAATCTTTTAACAATTGTTTTATCCATACCAGCTCTTTAGATACTTCATGTAAAGAGCAAAACTCTGATTCTGTAGAACTTGTAGATATATTTTCTTGTTTTCTTGATTTCCACATTACACATGCATCATCCAGATAGTCATCCCAGAAATTGACTTTCTATCTGCAGTATCTGATGCCCAGTCTGCATCTGAATAAGCTTTCAGTTCAAGACTGCTTGACCCTTGTAACTTTAACTCAAAGTCTAAAGTTCCTTTGAGATATCTTAGCAACCTTTTAACTTTTTTGGATTTGAACATTTTTAACTAAGTATATTTACACTTGCTGCTATATCTGGTCTTGTCCATGTTGACAAATACAACAATGACCCAATTATTGATTGATACAATGTAACATTTTCAAAATTTCCTGTATCATCATCTTTATAAAAATTTGTTACCATTGGTGTTGCTACTTTATTTGCCTCTAACATGTTACATTGTTTGAGCAAAGCAACAATTTTATCCTTTTGACTTAAAATATAATGACCTTCCTTATCTTTACTTACAGTTACTCCTAAATAACTTTTGATTTCACCTAGATATTTTATCTTGAAATGTTTACTTAAATTTTTCTGAAACCATTCCAACTGCTGATTGTTTTGAACTATCAGACATAAATCATCTACAAAAACTAGCAAATAAATGATTTGTTTTCCTTCATTTTTGCAATAAACACATGGGTCTGCAATGCTATTTTTAAATCCCAACTGTTTCAATTTTTTTTATCTAAAAGCATATTCCAGTTTTTCGCTGATTGTTTCAAGCCGTAAAGGACTTTGTGTAACTTTAATACCATATTAGGATTATTAATTTGAAAACCTGGAATTTGTTTCATGTATATATTTTCAGTAATATCTGCATGAAGATATGCAGTTTCAACATCAAAATGGTGAACATTATAACCTTTCACACTTGCTACAGTTAAAGCTAATCTGAAAGTATCACTCTTTACTGTAGGTGAAAAAACTTGGTCATAATGTACATATTTTTCTGGACTATATCCCTGACCAACAAGTCTAGCTTTATATTTAATTTCTTGATTTACACCTTGTTTAATTTTATATACCCAACGACAACCTACAGGCTTTTCACCACTTGGCAATTCTGTGTAAGAAAAAAATGTGTTCTTGTAAAGAATTAAACTCATCTTGCATAGCTTTTTCCCACTTTTTTCTTTCCATGGGAGAAAATTGCAAAATCTCCTCATAACTCTGAGGTTCAGCCATTACATAATTTATATTGGTAATTTGAAAACACTCTGGAGGTACCCCTTTATTACTTCTCTGGGAACGCCTGGGTGTTATATCCTCAAACTTGATTTTCTTCCTTTTGCTCAGTTAAATTCTCAGTACTCTGAGTTCCATTATCCCCTCCTAGAGGTGCACTTATTTCTGGCTTAGGAACATAATGACCAGAAAAAATTGGCAACAATACTTCCTGGTTGTCATGTATTTTTGACCAATTTGCATGTTCTATAAAATTTGCTGATCTACTGAAGACAATTTTATCACTGCTCTTATCATAAAAACGATAAGACTTACTGCCAGTTTGATAACCCATAAACTGTAATTTCCTTGCCTTTGGCTCTCCTTTTCTCCTTCTTTGATTGGGAATATGTACCCATGCAAAAGATCCAAAAACTTTGATATGTTTTAATGATGGTTTCCTTCCATGCATTAACGTATATGGCACATCCTGAACTGCAGAACTCCAAATTCTATTTAAAACATAACAGGAGCATTTTACTGCTTCACCCCCAAAATGCCTGGGTAAATTAGCATCATATAACATGGAATCCATCATGGTCTGTAACATTACTCCATGTCTTTCAGCAACTCCATTTTCATTAGGACTCATGGGATTTGTAGTTCTATGAAAAATCCCTTTTTTCTTGAGCCATGTCCTAAATTCATTAGATATAAACTCCCCTCCTCTGTCTGTTTGTAAACTTCTAATTTTGTGATTGAATCTCCTTTCTACCAGAGCTACTCAGTCTTGGAAAACTTTAAAAACTTCACTCTTGTGTTGTAAGAGATGTACAAAATTATACCTAGAAAAATCATCAACTAGAACCAATAGCCATTTATTCTGACCCTTGGTGGGAGTTAATGGCCCAACTACATCAGCATGGATAAGTTGAAGAGGTTGAGTAGATTCTCTAAAACTTTTCTTAATTATAGGACAAGTTTTTGATTTACTCTTTTTACATATACTACAGTCCAAATATGTTTGGCAAGTTTTTGGACATAAATTAGGTATGCTAGTACAAGATTTGTTAATGATCCCAAAACTTGCATGACCTAAGCATCTATGCATAATATGTATGCATTCATTATGTTGGGGGTTATTGTAAATAATTTGGAAAGACTTTCTTTCAGACATTACATACAAATTATTTTCTAAATTTCCAGTTGCAATAACTTTGCCTTCTAGCTTTGTAAAACATTTACCACCTGAAAAATTAATCTGATATCCTGCTTTATCCAGTTTTGCAACACTTAGCAAATGATGGTGTAATTCTAGAACACATAATACATTATTTAAAGTAACCCCAAGACAATTAACAAAAAATTTCCCTTGACCGGTTATATTTGCTATTTGTCCATTAGCCAAACTTACACTTGTTCTCTCACATTTTTCAAAACTTTGGAACTTGTCCTTATTGGAACAAAAATGATCTGAGGCTCCACTGTCCAAAATCCAAATATCTTCTTTTTGTTTATCAGTAGAAACAATGGACACACTTGACCTTAGTCCCTTCTTTTTCTTTAACTCTTTCTCAGAAAAAGAACAGTTTTTCTTTAAATGTCCTGGCCTTCCACACTGGAAACATTTTCTTATGGCCAAAACATTGTCATGTACATCTTATTTTGTGTCAGACACTTCCTTCTTAGGAATACGATCCACCTGGTAATTAGGAAAATGTTCCTCCGCCTCCTTCTCTTTCCGCCTCTCCACTTCCTCCAGCAAACGAGCAGACAAGGAAGATACTTTGAGATGGTCTGGTTCCATGGCCTCCATAAACTACACAAACACGTCCCATGAAGGATCTAGGCTTGATAAGATAATGCAACACGGTCGCTCTTGTGAATACTCCTCACCAGCAAGTTGAAGCTGAAAGAACAAATCTGTTAGTTTGTTTAAATGATCTGCAACTGATTGTCCAGGCTCCAACTTGGCTCTGAACAAACGCCTTGCCAGCACCATCTTAGATGCAGCTGTAGAACATATGAACACAGCCTTCACTGCCTCCCAGCATTCATGGCTTCTCTCAATATTTCTTACATGCATTAATAGGGAATTGTCCATTGAGAGTATTATAATAGCCAATGCTCTCTGGTCTCTGCACAAGTCCTCCTCTGAGAAAACCTGTGGTGGCTCATTTACATTTTGCCACAGACCTTGACTTTTAAGATACATCTCCATCTTGATAGCCCAGGAGACATAATTTTCACTGGTTAAACGTGGAGTATTAGGCATACTGGCCTGAAACACTGGAAATGCTGGAATACTTCCCTCTGCCATGTTTGAAGACGCAGCAGATGTAGTCTTCACTTCAGCTTTCTTCTTCTCCATAATGTCTGCCCAAAAATGCTTTAGGTACTCTTGTTGCATGTAACGTAAAGCACAGGTTAATTCAATCCTGAAAAGTTCCTAGCACTTTAAAAATGAGTTTTCCCCCTCTGCTATCAGGTCTCATACAAAAAATCCAGTTAACACAAACCCTGTTGGAAAATAATATGTATATTGTGCAGCATTCCCCAAACCCTGACAGAACACAGCTCGGTTCCACAAAATATTGTGCACTGGAAAGCTCTGAGACCCAGCAGAAAAACTCAATGCTCAGGGCAAAAAAAAAAAAATTCAGCAGACAATATCTTTAGAAAAATAATTTATATATTCAACTTAGAAAGCTTTTTCTCAGCATAAAAACACATAGTAACACATTAGAAAAAATACAGTGACTGACATTGTACAGCAGCATTGGCTGGCTTTGAAGAAAAGCCAGCAAACAGTGATTCCTGCTTTCCACATTTATACATGCTTTAAGCACTAATTACCTGCAGCTGCCCGTTGCTGCTGCAGACTCAAAGTTTTCACCTAAAAACTTTTACACCTGTGTGTGCTCTACACAAACTCTGTGAAGAAGGTTTAATATTTCATTCATGTTTTTTAAATATCTTTAAAAAACTTGACAAGTGGTTCTGTTCTTTGGGGCGCCCTCGTCCGGGTACAATGGCCCCCTCCCTAGACTGGAGGCTGTTTCCCTCCAGCCTACAGACAGGGCCAGGAATCTGGGCGTGGTCCTGGACTCAGCCCTCTCCCTGGAAGCCCAGGTGATGGCTGCTTCTAGGGCCGCTTTTATCCATCTCTGCAGGATCGCCCAGATCCGCCAGTACCTCGATGAGTCCTCCCTGAGGACAGTCATGCAGGCCCTAGTGATCTCGAGGATTGACTACTGCAATGCCCTCTACGTGGGGTTGCCCTTGACCCTTGTCCGGAGGTTACAGCAGGTGAAGAATGCGGCGGCCAGGCTGGTGGTGGGCGCTCGTCGATTTGAGCGCATCACCCCAGCTCTGGCTCGCCTGCACTGGTTACCCGTTGTCCTCTGGATAAGGTTCAAGGACCTCATTTTGATTTTCAAAGCCCTCCATGGCTTGGGACCAGAGCCACTGGCGGAGCGTATCAACTGGGTCCAGACCCACGAGATTGGTGCAGGTGTGCTCACTGAGGGTGGCCACACCCAGAGAGGTGTGGAGATCGCACACGCATGACCACGCCTTCTCTGTGGTGTGCTCCACACTATGGAACCATCTCCCCAGTGAGCTGCACCTGGCAGAGTCCCTGCCCGCCTTCAAAAAGGCTCTAAAAACTCACCTTTTTAGGGAGGTGTTTGGCGACCTTTCTATTTAGTTTTTTTTTTGCCCGCGTCATCCCCCTTTGCTGGGGTTATGCCTCTTATTTTTCTTTTTTCTTTTACTGTTATTGGTGATCTGTCCTGTATTTACTTGGTTTTATTGTAAGCTGCCCAGAGTTCCTCCCTGGAAGATGGGCAGGATATAAGTCTAACAAATAAATAAATAAATAAATGATATTTGGGGGAAATTTATAGACTAGATACTACTAAAAGGGAAAGGGAAACACCCGACCTACAATCCAACGCAGTTCTGGAGAAAAGGACTCTAAGAAGCCAGCTAGAAAAAGAGAAGATGAAGAAGGAAAAGAAACCAAAGGAACAACTGGATGGTTCCAGGGGAGTGAGGGTGCACTTTTATTGTTTGTATTGTTTGTTAGTTAGTTTTAATATAAAATAAATTTTTTTTTTAAAAAGGAAGAGTGTCAAGCAAATCTGACACAGAAACCCATGATTTCCGAACTGTGGACTTCAAGGGCCAGATGCAGGGGAGACAGATATCTAGTCTTATGCACCCCCAGATGCATTTGGTGTGGCCATTGTGAAATACAGGAAGCTGGACAAGATTGGCTTTTGGCCCTATCCCTCATGGCTCTTATATTACGTTCTTATGTTCTAGTAATGCTTCTAGAAAACCCTGAGGAATCTGTTAGAGAGCTAATCTCAACAATAGCAGAATTTGCTGCAGTATCAGGTGTCAGAGTGAACTACAACAAAACTAAATTTTTGATGAAAAACATGACTAAAGAAGTGAGACAATTACAAATAGAATCTGGTTTTGAACATGTGGTGAAAATTAAATATTTAGGAATATTTAACACTGGCCAACAATTTTTTTTATTTCCTTTACAATTTCTAGTGTGACAGATAGGTTTTGTCATGCTGATCATAGGAATAATTTCAAAATTGTGGTATCACATAAGGTTTTTTCAAAGCGAGTGTTTTCAACAGTTATGGGTATTCAGGTTAGCTGCCTGGCATTAGGTTATGATCTTCTTAGGCAAGAATCTTATGTTACACTAATAACAGATGCTATTTGTACTGCAGGCTCACTGAACTACACAGATTTTAAAAAATAATATGATTAAGCATGCCCAGAGATGACCAGACTTGCCCAAGCCTGCTTTCAAACCTACATGCAGAGTATGAATTGCTGCTATGGTTTACACAATCTTATATATACCAAGCAGCAATAAGTAGCAGCTGCAGTCTTTTGAATTGAGGAAAGGCAACTGTTTTGTTCAAGGAGGTGAATTGCATATTATAATTAATTAATTATTTAAGGTATAATTTTAATTTCAGAAATGTGTCAATGTCGCAATAGCAGTGAAACTTTATTATATATGTGGTGAGTTTACGTTGAAAGCACAGAAACGGAGAATTACAGCAGTGATAAAGAAAGCATATGAGTTGTTCTTTGGGTGCAAAGTTGGTGACCAGGACAAAGTATGGGCACCTCATATATGTTGTGCATCTTGTGATACCAGTCTGCAAGCTTGGCTTAAAGGTATGTGTCCATCCATGCCTTTTGCTATACCAATGATTTGGAGGGAGCAGAAAGATCTTGTCACAGATTGCTATTTCTGCATTATGAAAGAACAAGAATTTTATTGACTACCCCAACCTCGCGTCAGCAATGAGACCTATTCCACACAACGAGAATTTTCCTGTTCCAAAACCACCAGAGGTTTGGACACTGGAGGATGAGGAAGAGCATGCAGAGGTAGATGAAATGCTGCAGATCGAACCTGATGCATCAGGGGAAGATCCAGATATTGAGCCATCAACGTCCAGCAATCTGCATCTGATTTCTCTGGCAGACCTCAATGATCTGATCAGAGATTTAGCTTTGTCAAAGAGTCAAGCAGAACTACTTGGATCCAGGTTCCAAGGATGGGACCTGCTGTCACCAGGTACAAGACTTTCAGTATTTTGCCATCATAAAGAGTTGACTCAATTCTTCAACCAAAGTAACAGTCTTACTTTTTGCAGTTACATTGATGGATTGCTTTCTGCTTCGGATGTGACTACAATCCATCAGAATGGTGACTGTTTATTGACTCGTCACTGTTAAGTTTGAAGGCTGTTTTGCTGCACAATGGCAATAAGTACCCTTTCATACCCTTTGGACATGCTGCTTACATGAAGGAAACGTATGAGAACATGCAGCTATTATTGAAACACATTGAATACTCAAGACACAACTGGAATATATGCGGTGATTTGAAGGTTGTTGCAATTTTACTTGGTCTCCAACTTGGTTACACCAACTTCTGCTGCTTTCTTTGCAAGTGGGACAGACAAGCTAGAGATTCACATTATGTGAGAAAGGACTGGCCACTGCGCAGGGACTTGGTTCCAGGACAGAAGAATGTTGCACATGATCCTCTCGTAGATAAGAACATTTATCTCCCATATTTGCACATCAAACTTGGGTTAATGAAAAACTATGTCAAAGCAATGAACAAGCACAGTGGAAGCCTTTACATACTTAAGTTTCCACGCATTAGTGATGCTAAGATCAAAGAAGGCGTTTTCATTGGCCCACATATTTGAGAGATGATAAAGGACAGTCACTTTGAGGACCTTCTGCAGGGTGCTGAACGTGTTGCCTGGACAGCCTTCAAGAATGTTGTTGCTAACTTTCTGGGCAACTACAAGGTGCCAAACTATGTTGAAGAAGTTGAAAATCTGCTCCAAGCTTAGAAGTGAATGAAATGCAACATGTCACTGAAGATATATATTCATCGCTCTCTTTAGGACTTCTTCCCGAACCAATCTTGGCATCGTCAGTGATAACTATGGAGAACAATTTCACCAAGATATTGAGACCATGGAGAAATGCTACAAGGGGAAGTGGAGTCCATCTATGCTGGCAGACTATTGCTGGACATTGATATGTGAAGCACAGGACAGTGACTACAAATGAAAATCTACAGCAAAACATTTCTAATTTCTTGACATTTTGTTATAACTATTGCAATATCCTTCTGTAGCATTATATCACAGAAGACGTTACAATGCTAAATGTTCAAATGTCGATTTCTGAAAAACCTTACGTGATACAGATATTAAGAACATAAGAACATAAGAACATAAGAACATAAGAAGAGCCATGCTGGATCAGGCCAAAGGCCCATCTAGTCCAGCTTCCTGTATCTCACAGCGGCCCCACCAGATGCGTTTGGGAGCGCATGAGACTAGATATCTGTCTCCTGATACCACTCCCCTGCATCTGGCCCTTGAAGTACCCTGGTTTAAAGCCTAGAGATTACACATCTCCATCATGGTTTGTAACCCGTGATGGACTTTTCCTCTAGGAATCTGTCCAATCCCCTTTTGAAGGCATCCAGGCCAGATGCCATCACCACATCCTGTGGCAGGGAGTTCCATAGACTTACAACACGCTGGGTGAAAAAATATTTTCTTTTGTCAGTTCTTACTCTCCCAGCACTCAATTTGAGTGTATGTCCCGTAGTTCTGGTATTTTGAGAGAGGGAGAAGAGCTTCCCTCTAGCCACTTTACTCATACCCTGCATTATTTTGTATGTCACAATCATATCCCCCCTCAAGCGCCTTTTTTCCAGACTAAAGAGGCCCAATTGTTTTAGCCTTTCTTCATAAGGGAGGTGCCCCAGCCCAGTAATCATTTTAGTCGCTCTCTTCTGCACCTTTTCCAGTTCCACTATGTCTTTCTTGAGATGCGGTGACCAGAATTGTACACAATACTCCAGGTGGGGCCTTACTATTGTTTTATATAACGGCATTATAATGTTGGCTGTTTTATTTTCAATCCCCTTTTTGATAATCCCTAGCATGGAATTGGCCTTCTTCACTGCTGCCACACATTGGGGAGACACCTTCATGGAGCTGTCCACCAACACACCAAGATCTCTTTCCTGATCCGTCACGGATAACTCAGAGCCCATGAGTTGATAGATGAAGTTTGGATTTTTTGCCCCAATATGCATTACTTTACATTTGGTTACATTAAAACGCATTTGCCATTTCTCAGCCCACTCCCCCAGTTTGGAGAGATCCTTCTGGAGCTCTTCACAATCTTCTCTGGTTTTTACCACATGGAAAAGTTTTGTGTCATCTGCAAACTTGGCCACCTCACTGTTTATCCCTGTCTCCAGGTCATTTATGAACAGATTGAAAAGCACCGGTCCAGGACCAAGGACCAAGCCCTGGGGCACACCGCTTTTCACTTCTCTCCATTGTGAAAATTTCCCATTGACACCTATTCTTTGTTTCCGGGATCTCAACCAGTTCTCAATCCATAAGAGGACCTGCCCTCTTATCCCCTGACTATGCAATTTTCTCAGCAGCCTTTGGTGAGGGACTGTGTCAAAAGCCTTTTGAAAATCCAGATAGACTATATCCACCGGTTCACCCAAATCCACGTGCCTGTTGACCTTTTCAAAAAATTCTAAAAGGTTTGTAAGACAAGATTTACCCTTACAGAAGCCATGCTGATTTTCTCTCAGCAAGGTTTGTTCTTTTATGTGTTTTAAGATTTTCTCTTGGATGAGGCCTTCCACCATCTTCCCTGGGACAGATGTAAGGCTAACCGGCCTGTAGTTTCCTGGGTCCCCCCCTCCTTCCAAAAAATTGGTGTGACATCTGCTATCCTCCAGTCCTCCGGCACTGTGGCCGTTTTAAGAGACAAGTTGCATATAACCGTTAAGAGATCTGCAATTTCATTTCTCAGTTCCCTAATAACCCTTGGGTGGATGCCATCTGGGCCCGGTGACTTGTTAATCCTCAATTTATCAATTAGTCCTAAAACCTCCTCTCTTTTAACCTGTATTTGATTTAATTCTTTAGTCAAGAGGGGCGGCTCAGGCAGCGGAATCCGCTCAAGGTCCTCTGTCGTGAAGACAGACGCAAAGAACTCGTTCAATTTCTCTGCAATGTCCAAGTCCTCCTTAACCTCCCCTTTTCCTCCCTCACCATCCAGAGGCCCAATTGGTTCTCTGGCAGGGTTTTCTACTTCTAACATATTTAAAGAAGCTTTTATTATTACCCTTTATATTGCTAGCCATGCGTTCCTCAAAGTCTTTCTTTGCCTCCCTTATCATCTTTTTACATTTCTTTTGCCAGAGTTTGTGTTCCTTTTTATTTTCCTCATTTGGGGAGGATTTCCATTTACAGAAGGACCTCTCCTTGTGCTTTAGAGCCTCTCTAACTCCACTCGTTAACCATGCCGGTGTCCTCTTGGACTTAAATGAGCTCTTCTTTCTTTGTGGTATGCACTTGTGCTGGGCCTCTATTATTGTTGTTTTAAACAGGCTCCATGCACACTGAAGAGATTGGATTCTTCTAACCCTCCCCTTCAGTTTCTCTCTAACTAGTTTCCTCATCTGAGGGAAGTTTGCCCTTCGAAAATCAAGGGTTTTTATGTCTGATTTGGTTGACACTCTTCCTCCGACATGCATGGCAAAGGTAATTGCAGCATGGTCACTGTTCCCCAGAGGCTCAGTGACATTCACATCCCTGACGAGGTCCTGAGTATCACACAATATTAGATCTAGAGTTGCCTGTTCTCGGGTGGGCTCCATGACAAGTTGCTCTAAGGCACAGTCATTCAGCAAGTCGAGAAACCCAGTTTCTCTTTCTTGCCCAGAGCTCGCATTGGCCCAGTCAATGTGGGGATAATTAAAGTCCCCCATGATTACTATCCTATCCCTCTTAGCCACCTCCATGATTTCTCTCCTCATTTCAAGGTCCCCCTCAAGTTTTTGATC
Source organism: Phrynocephalus guinanensis (assembly GCA_037367245.1). Classification (NCBI taxonomy): domain Eukaryota; kingdom Metazoa; phylum Chordata; class Lepidosauria; order Squamata; family Agamidae; genus Phrynocephalus; species Phrynocephalus guinanensis. The sequence continues at coordinate 93,750,672 of CM074741.1, read as the reverse complement.
TGGTGGACGATAGAATACTCCAACTATCACATCACTCTTTGGACCTGGTAGTTTAACCCACAGTGATTCTATGGCGGAGTCAGACCCTCTGTCAATCTCCATTCTGCTGGATTTTATGCCTTCTTTGACATAGATGGCCACTCCTCCTCCAACCCGCCCCTCTCTATCCCTTCTATAGAGTTTATAGCCTGGGATTGCTGTGTCCCACTGGTTCTCCACATTCCACCAGGTTTCTGTTATGGCTATTATATCAATGTTATCCCTAGCTGCCAGATGTTCAAGTTCTCCCATCTTTGCTCGGAGGCTTCGAGCATTGGCGTAGAAGCACTTGTACAGTGGGTCCCGCAACAGCTGCTGCCTTGTTCTTCTCCCCCCACAGCTTTTATTTTCAGTAGACGAACTGTCACATTCCGCTATTCTGCCAGTGTTAATACTTGCTATGTCATCTCTATGTGATTCTCTACCCTCTCCAACCTCATTCCCCGAGGATGAGGTGTTCCGAACCGGATGCCACACAGCTCCTGTCGGCTTTCCCCCAGTTATCAGTTTAAAAGCTGCTCTGCTGCCTTTTTGAGGTTGAGTGCCAGCAATCTGGTCCCATCATGATTCAAGTGCAACCCATCCCCCCTGAACAGGTTTGGCTTGTCCCAAAATGTTCTCCAGTTCCTGACAAATCTAAAGCCCTCCTCTCGACACCATCGCCTCATCCACGCATTGAGGCTTCTGAGTTCTGCCTGCCTGGCGGGACCTGCACGAGGAACAGGTAGCACTTCTGAAAATGCTACCTTGGAAGCCCGGGACTTCAATCTTCTACCTAGCAACCTGAATTTGGCTTCCAAGACTGACCGCTTGGCCTTCCCGACATCGTTGGTACCGACGTGTACCATGATCACTGGCTCCTTCCCAGTTCTCTCTAACAAGCTATCTATATTTCTGGTGATGTCTGCAACCTTTGCACCCGGCAGGCAAGTGACCATCCGGTTATCATGCTCCTCACAAATCCATCCCTCCGTATTTCTAATGATAGAATCCCCTAGCACAATGAGCTTCTCTCCTGCAGCCTGGTCATCAACATGTACCTGATCTTGTATCTCATCAATAGTGATGAGGGAGAGATCCTCCGGTGGAACCACTTCTTCCTCTATGTGTGCCTCATGAGGTGTGCTGAGGGAAAGAGCTTCAAATTGATTGTGCAAGATGAGACTCTCTGAGCGATGCCTTGGCCTTCTACTCCTTTGAGTCACATTCCTCCACCCATCCACCTCCTGAGTTGGGGGAGTGACTTCCTCCTCTGAAGTGTGCCCTGTCTCTTCTTGGACCTGGATAGTCTCTTCCTCTCTGTCCAGGAACTGCTCAAGCTCCTTAATATGTTGCTGGTCTGATATGCGAGCCTCTAGCTGCTGGACCTTCTCTTCCAATAGCGCTACCAGCTTGCACTTGCAGCAGATGTAGTTCTGCACACGCTCTGTCAAGATAACAAACATAGCACAAGTACTGCAGGTAACTACAGCTGCTCCCTCCAACTCCATTTTAACTATTACAATAAAATGTATTCAAGGTCTAAAAAATGTAAACTTGCACTTTTTTTTTAATCTAGTAAGACTCTTTACTTCTTTTATTGTTTAGTCAAAATCTAACAGTGTAGGGGCCGCTAAAGCACCTCTACTCCAACTGCAAGCATGTCAGGAAGTGTAGGACCTCCTGAGGAGTTGCTTGGCTTGGGATCTCAATTAAACCATTTTTTTTTTTTTTAGTTTGCACGCGCCGTAAGGCGCGTGCTGCTGGTAGCAGCTATTTAAAGCTAAAACTCCGCCCCTTGCTCCTGCAAAAAGAAGAAGTTAGCTCTGCCCTTTGGCCGTGTGCTCCTCTGACCAGCTCCTTCCTCTCTGCTGCTCTGCCAGAAAAGGACTGAGAGACTGCTGGTAGCAGCTATTTAAAGCTAAAACTCCGCCCCTTGCTCCTGCAAAAAGAAGAAGTTAGCTCTGCCCTTTGGCCGTGTGCTCCTCTCACAGCCTGCTTCCTCTCTGCTGCTCTGCCAGAAAAGGACTGAGAGACTGAGAGACTGCTGGTAGCAGCTATTTAAAGCTAAAACTCCGCCCCTTGCTCCTGCAAAAAGAAGAAGTTAGCTCTGCCCTTTGGCCGTGTGCTCCTCTCACAGCCTGCTTCCTCTCTGCTGCTCTGCCAGAAAAGGACTGAGAGACTGCTGGTAGCAGCTATTTAAAGCTAAAACTCCGCCCCTTGCTCCTGCAAAAAGAAGAAGTTAGCTCTGCCCTTTGGCCTTGTGCTCCTCTCACAGCCTGCTTCCTCTCTGCTGCTCTGCCAGAAAAGGACTGAGAGACTGCTGGTAGCAGCTATTTAAAGCTAAAACTCCGCCCCTTGCTCCTGCAAAAAGAAGAAGTTAGCTCTGCCCTTTGGCCGTGTGCTCCTCTCACAGCCTGCTTCCTCTCTGCTGCTCTGCCAGAAAAGGACTGAGAGACTGAGAGACTGCTGGTAGCAGCTATTTAAAGCTAAAACTCCGCCCCTTGCTCCTGCAAAAAGAAGAAGTTAGCTCTGCCCTTTGGCCGTGTGCTCCTCTCACAGCCTGCTTCCTCTCTGCTGCTCTGCCAGATTACATATGCCAATTACATATTTGTGTTCATCAAAGAAAAATCTATCAGTTCACCCAAAATTGTAGTGGAAACAAAATCATTCATAAAATTTGTTGGCCAGTGTAATTTGATGAAAGATAATTATCTCCCATCACTTAAAATATTCAGAAAAATGTGGAAGACTCAGATGAACTGCAACTCTCCTTGATGGGCAAAATTGCAATTACAGTGGTACCTTGTATAACGTAATTAATTCGTTCCAAATCAAATTACGTTATACAAATTCTAATTTCCCATAGGAATGCATTGAAACTGGATTTAATCCGTTCCAATGCGTTCAATGCGGCGCTAGTTTTTTTTGGGCGAGGGGGGGAGGGCGGGCGGTGTACCCCCGTGCAGGTGTCAGGTAAGGGTGCCCCTCCCCGGCTCACCCCCCCTCCGTGTCTGCCGCCCCTCCTCTCCCCTCCCTCCTTCCCTCTTTCCCCGGGCGGCCGCAGGTGGTCGGGCGGAGGTGGCCGCGGGGGTGGGGGGAGGGAGTGGGGTGCGCCGCTTGGCCTGGGGCGGAAGGCTTGGGTGGGACCGCGCCGGGAATCCTCCCCACTCACCTCTTGCTGGAGCCCCGGAGGCTCCCGGCAGGCAGGAGGGCGCACCGGCAGCCCGCCCTGGAACCCCAGCATCCGCGGCGGTGGCCTGCCACCCCTCCCCTCCCCTCCCCAACCACCCCGCATCCTCTTCCTGGGCGGCCTTGGACGAGACCGCACCGGGAATCCCCCCCACTCACCTCTTGCTGGAGCCCTGGAGGCTCCCGGCAGGCAGGAGGGCGCACCGGCAGCCCGCCCCGGAACCCCAGTATCCGCGGCGGTGGCCTGCCACCCCTCCCCTCCTCTCCCCTCCCGCCCACGTCCTCTTCCCGGGCGGCCTTGGACGAGACCACGCCGGGAATCCCCCCCCCGCTCACCTCTTTCTGGAGCCCCGGAGGCTCCCAGCAGGCAGGAGGGCGCACCAGCAGCCCGCCCAGGAACCCCAGCACACACACACACACACACACACACACACACAGAGGGGAGGGGTGGCAGGCCGCCGCCGCGGATGCTGGGGTTCCGGGGGGAGGAATTCGCACAACGTTCCCAGGTCGCCGGACGACTCAAGGCAAAAGGACGGACCGCCCCTAAGCCCAGCCGTCTGGAAGCGGCGCGGGGAACTATTTCCGGGTCAGATCACGCCGTGACCTGTGGGAAAGCAGGGAGGGGTGGTGGTGATTGTAATGCCTGGCCCATGGATTTAGGAAAAGAGTTGGCCATCCCAGTGCACGGTTAAAACCGGGGCATTCAAGGGAAAGCCGTGCCACCCGCCGCCGCCGATTTCCTGTCACACACACACACACACACACACACACACACACACACACACGTTTATGCAATCACACACACACACACACACACACACACACACAGAGGTGAGGGGTGTCAGGCTGCCGCCGTGGATGCTGGGGTTCCGGGGCGGGCCACTGGTGCACCCTCCTGCCTGCCTCCGGGGCTCCGGCAACCCCCGCAACCCCCGCAAGCGCCATCCCGGAGGTGACGTCACGGAGCCGGAGGACCCCTGCGCAGGTGGCAGGTAAGGGCACCCCTCCCTGGCTCGCCCCCCTCCGTGCCTGCCGCCCCTCCCCTCCCCTCCCCTCTTTCCCCTCCCCCTCCCCTCTTTCCCCGACCGCCCCCCGCGGCCGGAGGTGGTGGATGGAGGTGGCCGCGGGGGGGGGGGGGAGGGGGCGGATTTTTTTCTGTTGTACGGATTTTTCGTTGTACAAACCCTCCGTAATACAAGGGTCTACTGTATAAAGTTGAATATGCTACCAAAGCTCCTGATCTTGTTACAAAGTCTCTCAATACTACTGAACTATAAGTTCTTTAGTGATGTAGAGGTCTTTTCCTCTAAATTTATATGGCATGCAAAAAAGAATTGTACTTAAAGCATAACAGGAGTTAAAAGAAAGAGGAGGAATAGGTTTACCAAATTGCTTACTATACTATAAGGCCTATGCAATGAGCTGGATAAAGTAATGGATCACTTTATGGTATTCAAGGCTTTTGAAACTTGAAGAGGATGATCTAACTTTAGGGTGGCATGCTCATGTATGGTATGGCAAAGCTAAGGAACAATCTCACTTCTCTGAACATATTGTAAGGAAATCCTTGTTCCAGGTATGGCAAAACTTCCAGGGGCAGACATATAAAAAATTCCAGTCTGGGTAGCACCTATATAAGCAATCCAACCATACCTAATTTTGAAAGAAATGAAGTGTACTTATAATGAGCTTTTGAAAGGTGAGCAAGAGCTTAAAATATACAGGAATTAAAGGAAATGGGTCTAAAAACTGATTGGTGGTCAATGTTGACATTGGAAACTAGGCACAAGAAAGATAAAAGTATGGGTTTTTATAAGGGGAAGGTTCAGGTTGATAAGTGATAGGAACAGTATATACTAGTGATAAAATTATTAAGAAATTTTATACTTATGTAGTTAATGAAAGAGTCAAAGCTGTTATGGTTAAATTGGCACAAATTTTGGATACAATATTGATACAGATAATTGTACATATATGTGGAAAAACAACTACAAACAGATTAAGCCAGTAAATGTTTGGAAGACATTCCTCAGAGTTGTTACATAAGAAGCCAAGAGAGTACAGTGGACCCTTGTATAATAAACGGTTTGTATAACATAAAATTTGTACAACATAAAAATTCTGGAGATAGGGGAAATTTGCTTAACATAATCGCCTATGGGGTGAATCTGTACAACATAAAAATGGGATTACTCTGGGAAATATATATAAAGGAAAATTTGCTTAACATAATTTCATTTGGAACTAATTAATTCCTTTATACAAGGTACCACTGTATATTAAAGAGAGCTGTAGAATGTTCTATGCTTGGGCTCAGAAATTATTATAAATAGAGATCGTATCACTCATTATCATTAGTATGGTGACACAACCATTAGATAGGAGTATATTTTATATTTAGCACTTTGTTTCTTTCCTCAACCTTTATTTATGTTTGTTATTTTATTTTTATATTTTTTTCTTAATTATTGTTTAATGTTGTTTGGAAATGTGAACAATGTGAAATAAAATGACTTTAAAAGAAATAGGGGTATATAAAAGAATCCTCTGCATTCTGAGGACTGATAGACTACTTTAGAGTACTTTATCAGACGGGGGGGGGGGAGAATTAGACTCAATTCATTAAAAAAATACAAGCTCTCCTATCTGGGACACATAATTCTTTATGACAGATATCCTGCATCAATACATCATTGAAGAAAAGATTAAGGGTAAACATGGAAGAGGCAAAAGGGCTATTTCTGCAACAGATAACATCAGAAACAGGCTGAGCCTTAATAGAGAATAACTAATTCCTGTACTGACAGATAAGTGAAAGCATTCCATGCTGGAAGCAAGCCTCAGCAACTGAGAAAATACCCAGAGAGAGAAACTTAACTTACTTATATATGGTGATTTGTTTTGGTTTGTTTCGTTTTAGGGTTTGGTTCGTTTCATTTTGTTTTTAACAATTTTTTAAAGAAAACATTCATTTCATTGGTTCATTGATTCGCTATTCTTTCCCCCCCACTTTGCACGATTTAATCAATTTAACAGCGCGCAGGCAGGAAAACACATTCAAAAAGAAAAATAAAAAACCCACAAATGTTGCAACTGCACAAACTGGACTTGCAGCATCCTCATCCTCATCATCCACATCCTCCTCCTCCTCATCATCTTACCGGGTGTTGGCAGTGGCGGTGGGGTGATCCTTTTATTTTCTTTAATTTTAATTTTAATTTTTACTTCCAGGTTCCTGGCCTGCAATACTGCTGTTGGGCTGGTTGTCCCCCCCCCCCCAAGAGCAGACCGCGTGGCCCCTGGGGCTGGGTCAGCCCTGGTTTTTATTTTTAATATTTTTTCTTTATTTTAGGGTGCCAACCGGGCCACCCCTGGGGCCGGGTCGGTGCTCCTTTTTAATTTTATTTTTTTGAAGCACCGACCATGTGGGTGCTGGGTTTTTTTTGTTTTTGTTTTTGCATTTTAGGGTGCTGGGGCCAGGGCAGCGATCCTCTTTTTTTAAAAAATGATTCGGCACTGGTTTTATTTTTAATATATTTTTCTTTATTTTAGGGTGCCGACCTGGCCACTCCTGGGGGTGGGCCGGTGTTCCGTTATTTTATTTTATTTTATTTTATTTTATTTTATTTTATTTTACTTCTGACCACGTGGCCCTACAGCTGTAGCGCAGGCCGGTCAGTGTTTCCCTGCAGCCAGGAAGACCAAAGACCAGCACCAGGTAGAAGACATCACTGCCATTAACGAAACAAACCGAACTGAACAAATTTTTGTTTGGTTCGTTTCATTCTAAATTCACTTTAGGGTTCATTATTCATTTTGTTATATAAAAGTTCATTGTGTGCCCATCTCTATTGACAAATATGAAAAATCAAGATTCAAAGCCTTTATTGGTGCAAGACATGGCCCTTTTATTATTGCACGATGTATGCAAGACTAATGTTGAACTGGCAAATGGAGAGAGATAAACTTGTATTTTGATTTGAATCCTGTTCTTTTTGACTATTCCAGGGGTGGCGGAACATTTGCCTGTTGGAATGAAATAGAGTACTGTATAAAAATTATGAAGAATAGATTTTTTTATATAGAGCAGTTCTGTCTGATTGTTAGGAGGAGTGAGATTTAATTCAGATTTGTATTTCTATAGTTTAACAAAAAGAAAAAGAAAAATCAACTTTGTTTCATTCAAATCAAGCCAAGCAAAGAATGCTCCATGCAGAATTTGAGATACAAGCATTGATGAAATGCTTTTTAGTGAGGTTTAAACTTAATGAGTGATTTAACATTTTACTTCTATATTTTGTTCCATAGATCTTGATGGAGTAAAATGGAGTACAGGTCAATTGGCTTGACTGTGTTTTTTAATGACTTTCTAGGAATAGATAGAAGGTATACTATATACACACTGTCTGTATATTATATAAAAAGAGCAGTCGAACTCCAGTCAATTCAACTATACAGATGTATCTTTTTTTGTATGATAGCTTCTGTCAAAGACACTCTGTTCATCTGTTCCATTACTGTCAATTTGAGGACTTTGTCCTAAGCACATTTACGCACAAAATAATATACCAGGCAATACCCATGTTGTGTGATCTTTAATAGCTGTAGTTTGGAGGTAAGTGGCCTAAAAGTTAAGTAGATCACAACTGTTCAGGAAATAATCAGTTTATCTTGATAGCTGCAGAGCCAGAGATAGGAATTTCAGTTTCCCACTCTGCCCCCTGTGAGTAGAGTCAAACATCAGAATTGACTTGACAGCACAATTATTATTATCTCAATGTAATTACACACCTAATTCATTTTTCTATGTCTGCATTTTAAACATTTGAGTCCCCCCCCAAAAAAACCCCATCCATTTTATGTACAGTGGTACCTTGTATAAAGAAATTAATTCGTTCCAAATGAAATTATGTTAAGCAATTTTTCCTTTATACAAATTTCCATAGGAATGCATTGAAAATGGAGTAATCCTATTTTTATGTTGTACGGATTCTCCCCATAGGCAATTATGTTAAGCAAATTTCCCCTATCTCTGGATTTTTTTATGTTGCACAGATTTTATGTTATACAAGATGGTTGTTATACAAGGGTCCACTGTACTTTATTGGATGTGATGATTCTCAGTCGCCCAAGTGAAGTTATCCAGAAGCTTTGTCCACCCATCCTGGAAATAAAGAATCAAGACACGTTTGTGGGATTAAATTGGGCCACAATTTATTATCTTAAATTCAATCTGTCACTGTTGTTCTTTTCTTCTGCAAGGGCGCCTGAAAGTGCAAGTGACTACATGATTTTCACCTAGTTATTGTTGGGAGGGCCCTGGCGGCTCCTCCTGCTTGAACTTGAACTTACGCTTGAACTTAGAGTTAAACGGTCATGGCAGCCCTCATCAATCACTTTTGGCCTATTATGCATCCTAGTCTGTCATATCTACTATTCTAATCTATTCCTAATTATCATAAAAAGTCCCACCTACACAACCCTTCCCAACACTAATTATGTATGGGTCATTAGCTGTGTGAATTGCATCTGGGGATAGATGAAAGGGCAGGGTTACTGTGTTAGACAGATTGTGCCTAATTCCCCCAGCCCTATTGAGAGAGGGATTTTTAACACACACATGAATGGCTTCCCTTACCCCTGCTGACTTACCTGTCAATTGCTTCCCCTTCCTGTGGGGAGCTGGGGCCTTCTATTTCAGCCCACCGTTGGAGGCTTCTTGACCCTGAGTGGTTTCGGGGGGGGGGGCCTTTGATGGTTTTCCACTTGGTCTGGCTGGCGATCCTGTCAAAGGCTAGGTTGAGAGGTGGCATGAGGAGGTCACCCAGGTGGTTGGTTTGGTTTTTTTGTCTTTTGTTTTTTTAATTTTTATTTATAAAAAACAGATAAAACAGCAAAATAACATAAGGATAGAATATAACAAAATAACAATATAACAAAAATATAACAAGTATAACAGACATAAACCTAGTGACCCCCCCCCTTGGGACTTGAACAAGATTACAACTTTCATGGTATTGACCAGCCCATTTCTCTCCAGAAGTACATTGAGTCTTCTCCAGGTGTGTATCCTTTACCTTTTTGGAATACATATACCAATAATTTATCCCATATTCCATTAAAGTCATTGGACTTGCTCAACCCTTTCCTAATTCTAATTTCACAAGTCAATTTATCATTAATAGCTAAATTCCGTAACTTCTTATACCATTCTTCCATTACTAATTTATTATTAGATTTCCAATATTTGGCAAAAATCAGGCTTGTAGTCGTAACCATTACAATTACCAATTCCCCCCTCCTCTTTCTTCAGTTGTGTATCTGCAACGATGTTTAACAGTGCCAGCTTGGGGGGGGCATTGGAATCTTTTTCCCTAATATTTCTTGCATTTCATTAAAAGCCAAATTCCATTCAGATTTCCTATTCTCACATGCCCACCACATATGTAAATATGTCCCTTTTTTTTACATCTCCAACAAATTGGAGATATTTCTTTATTTATTATATTTAACTTTGCAGGTGTTATATACCATCTCCAGTATACTTTATAACAGTTTTCTTTAACTCTCACTGACATATTTTCACTATTCTTTTATTCCACTTCCCCCCCATTCTTCCCTTTTTTATCTCTTTATTAATATCATCTTGCCAAATCTCTTAACATATTTTACATTATCCTCCTGAATTAATATTTTATATATCTCACTTACAATTCCTTTCCTCTGTTCTTTATTCTCAATCTCATTTCTTCTATCTATAATTTCTTCAAATCTGGTCAATTTTCTACACTCTCCTACTTTAGTTATCCATTCTTTAGTCCATTTTTCCTCCCAATTTCTCCTTTATGCTTTGTCTACTCTGCATTTGCTTTAACCACTCCCGCAAGTATATATTGGTTGGTTTGATTGCTTGGGCCTGGTTTGGAGACTGCAGCGGGTGCAGAATGCAGCAGCCAGGTTAGTAGTTGGTGCTGGCAGATTCACATGCATCACTCCTATTCTGGCCCATCTGCATTTGTCAGATATTAGTTAGTGAAACTATGTATTATACAGGTGTATAAATAAATGGTCTGTATGTATTTAATTGATTTCTAAAATGGCATCTGCAAATGTGCAAAGTCACAATTATTAAGTCTAAAGTTTTTTCTATTAGACTGCAGGTGAAAAGAATGGGCTTAAATGGGTTTGATGCAAGGTGCTGCAATAGCCATGATGCAATGTGTTACCTGATTGGACAGACAAATGTATATAAGTGATCTGTTAATCAGCAGTGTTCAATGGGCCTTTGTAAGTAAGTTGTCACCATTCTTTGCCTCTCTATGCCATGTGCTAATAATGTATTTGTTTATATATTTATAAAATTTATATACTGCTCCATCTAGCTGCATGGCTATTCTGGGTACTGACAGCCTGTGGGCCAGCTGGTCGGTGGGAGATAAGAAAAATAAAAAAATAAAAAGCACTGACCTAGCCTGTGGATCAGCTGGTCAGTGCAAGAAAAAATAAATATTTTTTGTAAATTAATTTTTTAAAAAAATTAAAAATATGCTGACCCGGCCCACAAGCCAGCTGATCATCGCAATATAAGAAAAATAAAAAATAAAAAATAAAAAAACTGCTGACCTAGCCCACGGACCAGCTGATCGGTGCAAGAAAAAAAAGCAAAGCAAAATAAAAGGAAATACAAAATGTTTTTTTAAAAAAAATTGTTTCATAATAAATGAAACAAAACAAGAAGGGGAGAAATGAAGAACAAAATGAAACACCTTTTAATGGACCTCCATCTTGCCTGGATTCAGCCTGTCTATCCACCCTCATCCATCCCAGTACAGCATCCAAACAAGCATCAAGAGACAAAACGGCATCCACTACACATGGAAAAAAAGAGATATAGAGCTGGGTGTCATCAGCATATTGATGACACGAAACTCCATTCCTCCTGACAACCTTCCCCGGCGGTCTCATATAGATGCTAAAAAAACATGGGGGAGATTTCCATCCCTGTGGCACTCCACAATTAAGGGACCAAGGGGTTAGACAATCTCCTCCAGCTGCACTCTCTGAGGCCGGTCCTTCAAGAAAGAACAGAAGCAGTGCCTCCAAATCTTAACTCAGAGAGCCACCTCAGGAGGATACCATGGTTGATAGTATCAAACGTTGCTGAGATGTCAAGGAACATAAGAACATAAGAACACAAGAAGAGCCATGATGGATCAGGCCAAAGGCCCATCTAGTCCACCTTCCTGTATCTCACACTGGCCCCACCAGATGCATCTGGGAGTACACGAGACTAGATATCTGTCTCCTGATACCACTCCCCTGCATCTGGCCCCTGAAGTACCCTGGTTTTAAGCCTGGAGATTACACATCTCCATCATGGTTTGTAACCTGTGATGGACTTTTCCTCCAGGAATCTGTCCAATCCCCTTTTGAAGGCATCCAGGCCAGATGCCATGACCACATCCTGTGGCAGGGAGTTCCACAGACTAACAACACGCTGGGTGAAAAAATATTTTCTTTTGTCTGTTCTTACTCTCCCAGCCTTCAATTTGAGTGGATGTCCCCTAGTTCTGGTATTTTGTGAGAGGGAGAAGAGTGTCCTTCTTCCACTTTACTCATGCCCTGCATTATTTTGTACGTTTCCCCAGCTCGCCCTCTCCCAGATGGTGGGTATCGTGCAGCCTTTTGAGGAGACTACCCACGTCCTCAGCAACTACAACGCCAGCCTGGGCCACGTACTCCCCCTGGTAAATGCCCTTCGCCAACTAGGATGTCCCCTAGTTCTGGTATTTTGTGAGAGGGAGAAGGGCTTCCCTCTATCCACTTTACTCATGCCCTGCATTATTTTGTACGTCTCAATAACATCCCCCCCTCAGGTGCCCCAAATGTTTTAGCCTTTCCTCATAAGGGAGGTGTCCCAGCCCAGTAATCATTTTAACCGCTCTCTTCTGCACCTTTTCCAGTTCCACTATGTCTTTTTTGAGATGCGGAGACCAGAATTGTACATAATACTCCAGGTGGGGCCTTATTATCGTTTTGTATAATGGCATTATAATGTTGGCTGTTTTATTTTCAATCCCCTTTTTGATAATCCCTAGCATGGAATTGACCTTCTTCACCGCTGCCACACATTGGGGAGACACCTTCATGGAGCTGTCCACCAGCACACCAAGATCTCTTTCCTGATCCGTCACAGATAGCTCAGAGCCCATGAGTTGATAGATAAAGTTTGGATTTTTTGTCCCAATATGCATTACTTTACATTTGGGTATATTGAAACGCATTTGCCATTTGGCAGCCCATTTCCCCAGTTTGGAGAGATCCTTCTGGAGCTCTTCACAATCCTCTCTGGTTTTTACTGCATGGAAAAGTTTCGTGTCATCCGCAAACTTCGCCACCTCACTGCTTATCCCTGTCTCCAGGTCATTTATGAATAGATTAAAAAGCACCGGTCCCAGGACAAATCCCTGGGGCACACCGCTTTTCACGTCTCTCCATTGTGAAAATTGCCCATTGACACCTACTCTTTGTTTCCTGGATCTCAACCAGTTCTCAGTCCATAAGAGGACCTGCCCTCCTATCCCCTGGCTGTGCAATTTTCTCAGCAGCCTTTTGTTGGGGGACTGTGTCAAAAGCCTTCTGAAAATCCAGATAGACGATATCCACCGGTTCACCCAAATCCACATGCCTGTTGACCTTTTCAAAAAATTCTAAAAGGTTTGTCAGGCAAGACGTACCCTTACAGAAGCCATGCTGATTTTCTCTCAGCAAGGTTTGTTCTATGTGTTTTAAGATTTTCTCTTGGATGAGGCTTTCCACCATTTTCCCTGGAACAGGTGTAAGGCTAAGTGGCCTGTAATTTCCCAGGTCCCCCCTCCTTCCTTTTTAAAAAATTGGTGTGACATCAGCTATCCTCCAGTCCTCCAGCACTGTGGAGACAAGCTGCATATTATTGTTAAGAGATCCGCAATTTCATTTCTCAGTTCCCTAATAACCTTTGCATGGATGCCATCTGGGCCCGGTGACTTGTTGATCAGTAATTTATCAATTAGTCCTAAAACATCCTCTATTTTAACCTGTATTTGATTTAATTCTTTAGTCAAGAGGGGCTGTTCAGGCAGCGGAATCTGCCCAAGGTCTTCTGTCGTGAAGACAGATGCAAAGAACTCATTTAATTTCTCTGCAGCTTCCAAGTCCTCCTTTACCTCCCCTTGTCCTCCCACACCATCCAGAGGGCCAACTGGTTCTCTGGCATGTTTTGTACTTCTAACATATTTTAAAAAAGCTTTTATTATTTCCCTTTATATTGCTACCCATACATTCCTCAAAGTCCTTCTTTGCATCTCTTATCATTTTCTTACATTTCTTTTGCCAGAGTTTGTGTTCCTTTTTATTTTCCTCATTTGGGGAAGATTTCCATTTACAGAAAGACCTCTCCTTCCGCTTTAGAGCCTCTTTAACTCCACTCGTTAACCATGCTGGTGCCCTCTTGGACTTAGATGAGCTCTTCTTTCTTTGTGGTATGCACTTGTGCTGAGCCTCTATTACCGTTGGTTTAAACAGGCTCCATGCACTCTGAAGAGATTGGATTCTTCTAACCTTCCCCTTCAATTTCTTTCTAACTAGTTTCCTCATCTGAGGGAAGTTTGCCCTTCAAAAATCATGGGTTTTTATGTCTGATTTGCTTGACACTCTTCCCCCGACATGCATGGCAAAGGAGATTGCAGCATGGTCACTGTTCCCCAGAGGCTCAGTGGCATTCACATTCCTGACATGGTCCTGAGTATCAGACAGTATTAGATCCAGAGTTGCCTGTTCTCGGATGGGCTGCATGACATATTGCTCTAAGGCACCATCATTCAGCATGTTGAGAAACCCGGTTGCTCTTTCTTGCCCCGAGCTCGCATTGGCCCAGTCAATGTGGGGATAATTGAAGTCCCCCATGATTACTATCCTATCCCTCTGATACACCTCCATGATTTGTCTCCTCATTTCAAGGTCCCCTTCAAGTTTTTGATCTGGTGGATGATAGCATACCCCAACAATCACATCACTCCTTGGACCTGGTAGTTTAACCCACGGTGATTCTATGGTGGAGTCAGGCCCTCCATCAATCTCCATTCTGTTGGATTTTACCCCTTCTTTGAAATAGATCGCCACTCCCCCTCCAACCCACCCCTCTCTGTCCCTTCTATAGATTGTATAGCCTGGGATTGCTGTATCCCACTGGTTCTCTGCAAATGTCAATGTTATCCCTAGCTGCCAAATGTTCAAGTTCTCCCATCTTTCCTCAGAGGCTTCGAGCATTGGCATAGACGCACCTGTAGAAGGGCTGCTTCTTTTTTCTGTCCCCCCCCCGCAGCTTTTAATTGTAGCAGACAAACTACCACATCCTATGATTCTCCCAGTGCTAATACCTACTATGTCATCACTTGGTGGTTCTCTACCCTCTCCAACCTCATTCCACGGGGATGAGGTGTTCTGAACCAGATGGCACTCAGCTCCTGTCGACTTTCCCCCAGTTATCAGTTTAAAAGCTGCTCTGCTGCCTTTTTGAGGTTGAGTGCCAGCAATCTGGTGCCATCATGATTGAAATGCAGCCCATCCCTGCTGAACAAGTTTGGCTTGTCCCAAAATGTTCTCAAGTTCCTGACAAATGTGAAGCCCTCCTCTCAACACCATCGCCTCATCCATGCATTGAGACTTCTGAGCTCTGCATGCGTGGCAGGTTCTGCACAAGGAACAGGCAGCACTTCTGAAAATGCTAAGGAAGTCTGGAACTTCAATCTCCTTCCTAACAACCTGAATTTGGCTTCCAGGACTGATCACCCCCCGACATCATTGGTACCAACGTGCACCATGACCACTGGCTCCTTCCTGGTTTGTCTAACAAGCTATCTAGATTTCTCGTGGTGTCTGCAACCTTTGCACCTGGCAGGCAAGTGACCACGGTTATCCTCCTGCTCATCACAAATCCATCCCTCTGTATTTCTAATTATAGAATCCCCTACAGAAGGAGTCATCACTCCTGCAGCCTGTTCATCTACATGCACCTGATCCTGTATCTCATCAATTGTGATGAGGGAGACATCCTCAGGTGGAACCAATTGTTCCTCTGTGCATTCATCCTGAGGTGTGCTGAGGGAAAGAACCTCACATTGATTCTGTAATTTGAGACTCTCAGAGCGATCCCTTGGCCTCCTACTCCTTTGAGTCCCGTTCCTCCACACATCTACCTCCTGAATTGGGGAAGTGACTTCTTCTTCAGAAGTGTGCCCTGCCACTTCTTTGTCAGGGATAGTCTGCTCCACTTTGTCCAAGAAGAGCTCAAGCTCTGGAGGACCAGCAAGGACAATTTGCCCTTGTCAGCCTTCCTCAAAAGATTTTCATGCAGGGCAACCAATGCCTATTCCATTCCATGACGTGGTCTGAACCATGATTGGAATGGATCAAGAGTGTCAGTTTCATCCAGCAACTGAAGTTGGTCAGCCACCACTCTCTCTATAACCTTGCTAATGAATGGTAAATTGGCAATGGGGCTGTACTGAAATTTCCATTTTAATCCATTGCCAGCTGTGGCTTCTTCAGAATTATAGTACATAGAATTATGTGTGCTATGTATGATGAAATGATGTTATGCTGTTGTTTTTCTCCATGTAACTTATCTGTGTATATATGTAATATAGATGTCTGTTTTTAAGTAATCTCTGATTTTGTCTGATTCTGCTTCTAGCTGTGTAATTGTTCAACATGTATTTGCTTCTGCTAGCAAAACAAATGGCAAAATCCTAAATATGATTGGCTGCTTGTTGCCAGGATCAGGTTTAAGGTTTTGGTTTTGGTTTACAAAACCCTCCATGGCTTGGGTCTTGATTATCTATTTCCCTCAGATCAGTAAATGCGTATCCCGCTAGAGCTTCCCAGGCACTTGTGCTTCAGGTGGCCACTCCCAGGGAGGCCTGCAAAGCATCTCCATGGAACTGGGCTTTCTCTGTGGTTGCCCCATTGCTCTGGAATTCCATTCACAGCAAGGTTTGCCTGGGAGTGGCCACCTGAAGTCCCTGCCTGCCTTTAGGAGAGCTTTGAATACCTGGGTCTTCAAAGAGGCCTTTGGGTGATTAGTATTGTTTTGTCTTTGTATTAGTTTGTCAGATGCCTGTATCTTTAATGTGTTTATTTTAATTGATTATTCTTTGTTGTTTCTATGTTTTTTATTATATCTTGTGTTCACTGCCTTGAGTTATTGGGTATTTTCTGTGGCATACTTTATTATGGATTTAAGTTTCATGGATATTTGCAGAACATATCCCTTATATTTAAGAATCTCTCTCTGAGTGTGCGTTTTCCATGTGGTTGTGTGGGTGGGTGTGTTTCCCAAGCATAATAACAAAAATCAAATTGCTTACACCAATTACAGAAGGAATGGATTGCCTTCAGATTCCTGCTCGGCTGCCAACTTCCCTCCAGCAAATGTTTAAAGAGTCTTGGCTTTGGATCTGTGTAGGGAAATAACCTACACGGACACGTATGGTTGGGTTCAACAGTGCCAGGCCACCATGCTCTTCTCCCTTGAGCAGGCTGCAAGGCACACCTTTATTAGCTGTAAGAGGTGGAGTTACAGATATCGTGTGGTATCCTATGTGTCAGCCTGTCATTGGCTTGATGGACTCCCGGGGAGGGCTTTCTGTGATGTGGACATGTCATCTAGCGAGGGATGGAAATGATAGATACCCTAGCAGCTTGCTATCCCATCCCATGACGTGAGGGTAATGATGAATGGTCTTGTTTGTTCCTTATGGCCATACCATGTCAGGATGGAAGGACGAGATAGTAAGCCATCTGCTTCCTGCACGTTAATCTTAGGGACTCTATTTCCCTTCTCCCAGGGCTTTCCCGTGCGGGAGAGAGTGTCAATATCGCCCCCCAGAATGTTTTGCAGGAAGCTTGCTGGATCCTTAATATCTGTGCATATTAATATTCCCATTATATTCCTACAGATCTGGTCTTGCACCTTCTTCTATCTAGGAACCATCTTGGCAGGTCTCTTTCATCTGGGGAATCTTTCACCAGCTGGCACAGCAACTGCTGGATTGCATCTTCCTTTGCTCTCTGTTCCTACATATAGATAACTTATTTATTATTTTTTGAGGTACGTGACTCTTTCCCTTTTCCTGAAAATTTCCAGAGTCACGCACACAGAGAGAGAGACACACACACACACACACACACACACACACACACACACACACAATTATATATGAATTTAAGAAGATGCTAAAATATGGAATAATATTTAAACAGTAACAAATGTCTGCTGTGTAAATAAGTGATATATCATTACAGCAGCTTTGATATATGCCTTATCAAAAAGTGTTATTAATAAACATAATTTTAATTCTCAACAGGGCAAGACTGAAGAGTGAGCACACAAATTTATTTGTAAATAATTATTTAAAATAATTATTTAAAATATCTTCAGAGAATAATCTCCATATACACATAGAACAATTGCTCTCTCTGTCTTCCCAACTCAGTTCATTTCAGGGGCTCTTCAATTTTATAACCCTTAAATAAATAAGAATTTTAAGAATGGACACAATCTAGTTAAAACTGAAGACCAGCTACAGTAATATGAGGCTCCACTATAAATCAGCTATTTTACTGACAAGGCTGCATTACTACCAGACCCAGTTCTTATTGTTTGTGACCTTTCAGTTTACAGTCTTTTGCTTATTTACCTAAATGTAAATCCCATTAAGATTGACATCTGGGTAGATGCACATAGTGTTGTGTTTCATAAGTCTAAGTAATGTGGCCGATGTCTACCATGTCTCAGGGAATATTATTTTCCATGTGAAATTTCTTCTCAAATTCATAAGCAGCAGAGATGCATAATGTTTGAGGTGAGATCCATATTTAGTCATGTTTTGAGTAGACCTACTGACTTCACTAAGATAGTTGGATCTGGGTAATGCGAATCATATGGTTTCAATGAGTCTACTGGAAACATGACTTAAGTTTGAACCCTACTATTTTTTGTGAATGAAGTTGTTTTTTGCTTGGAGAGAAAAGCGGGAATCTGGGGAAACAGGCAGCAATATGAATTGCAGCCTCAGTTCAATGAATCCTCTAATCCCGTGAGCTTCAAGGAATATTAACTCAATAACAAAATGTTCACAGCGGTTTGTATTTAATTCTCCTTCACATTACATCAGAAGGCACATCATCAGTTTTTTGGCTATGACTGAGAAGATAGGGAAGAAGACAGTATGCTTTGACTCCAAATATCAGAAAATTTGAAATTATAAAGGAGCATAGCAGGGCCAATAAAAGGCTTGGATGGGCCATAGGGCAATCATGGTAAGTAGTAAATAAGTGAACAATGGTTTGGTAAAACAAAAAAGGGGTATCTTAAGAAAAATCTGCTATGAGAATAAGAATAATGGGGATAAATTGTTTAAGGTATCAAAATAAACATTTTGGATATGTTGATTTGCTCCTTAAACTATAATTGGGGATACAACAAGGATAAAACAGCATACCAGCTCTTAACAATCTGGATAAATAATGCAGAGGAGTTCATTTCACAAGGTGCAAGGAGGATTGTTTTTGGTTGGACTGCTCTTACAAATGCTGTAGGCTAAAGCCAGTATTGTGAAGTTTAAAATAGAAATCAATATTTCTATTGTGTCCTGCTTTCTGTTTAGCAAATTCACTAATGATTTCTTAAAAATCAATTTCTGCCAAAATGCCAGTCTTGAATGACATTACTAATCTATTGAGGCATTGTTCTTCATCAGCTTTCGTTTTGAAAAGGATCACTCTCCTTCAACCAAGGAGACAAATAATGTCAGGTAGAGATGAAATACTGTACTAACAATTCAGTAGATTGAGATGATAAAAACTGTCTATGGATATTAAAAACAGTCTTCAATATCATTATTGTGGTATTGAAGGATCTAGGAAAATTGCTACAATATGCACTATTTGGACAAACTTTGTCCTTTGCCAATGATGTTGATAGGAAGGCAACAGTATCATAAAATCTGGAAAGCAAAAACCTCATCTCTAAATATGCTTTCCAAAACATCCTGGTAAACTTGTTGTAGAACAAACACTTATTTTCTTAATTGTTGGACTGATAAGAAAGCCAAGTCATCCAAAAAGCCAAACTTCATGTTTATTGAAAAATATTGTTCCCTACCTTCATGCAGAAAATTGTCTAGTATGTCAATAATTACATTATAAGTCTGAAACTGAAAATTTCTACTTCCTTCTACAGGAAGAAACATCTTCAGCCCTGGCCATATTTTTAAACAAAGTTTTGTGCTTTCTATTACAGCTTTCATTTGTACTATAAGGCAGGACAGCCTTAGTTGCCCACCCCCATGTCTTTAACCCCATTTCTGAAAATTTGAACATATTTCACACATGACTGAGGCATGTTTTACAGTGTCCAAGTGCAAATAAACACTTGTTTTATAAAATGGATTTAAATTCCTGCTCCAAATGATCCACATAAAGATATCTTCCACTATCTTCATTTTTCAAGAAAGTGGTATTACATGACACTGTGTGACAAAATTTCATCTGGATCATTTTGCATATTTTACAGACATTCAGTAATGTTGGTATCGTTCAATTGCAAAGCTTCAACAGCATTAGCATGACTAGACCAGCGGGTATCTCCTAGCTGCAATCTCTTCTTTCTAAAAATGAAATAGACAAAGTAGACAGAGTTAACTCAAGCTATGAGAGAAGGAAAGGAATTCCCCGTGAAGTCCATGTAAAGTGTGTCAAGAGAATAATAAGGGACAAAATATTGATACAATATGGACAAAATGTGTACGTAATACTGAAACAGATATCTTGAAGAATAAGAGAGAGGAGGAAACAATATTTATTTATGTATTTATTTATTGAGCTTATATACCGCCCGTGTTCCCGGGGGAACTCCGGGCGGTTTACAACAAAAGGAATATAAACAGAATCAAACAACAAATAAACAATTTAAAAACAGGAATAATCAAAGAGAACGCAATTAAAAAATAACGGATGGTGGGTAAAGAGAAAAAATTTAAATTATTAGTCACCGAATGCCCCTCGGAAAAGCAGAGTTTTTAATGCCTTCTGAAAGGCTGGCAGGGACTCTGCAAGGCGCACTTCGCTGGAAAGGTGGTTCCACAGGGTAGGGCCAGCCACAGAGAAAGCTCGGGTGCGGGTGGAAGTCTTCCGAGCCTCTCTGGGTGTGGCCACCTGCAGCATGTGCGCCCGCGACAACCTGGTCGGTCGGGCCGATGTTGACCGCTGGTCGATCAGCTCTGCCAGGTAGTCAGGTCCCAGACCATGGAGGGTTTTATAAATTAAAACCAAGACCTTGAATCTGATTCGGGACACAATGGGCACCAATGCAGATGAACCAGGACTGGGGTGATGTGGTTGAACAGGCGCACACCCACCACCAGCCTGGCCGCCGCATTTTGTACCCGCTGCAGTCGCCGAAGGAGAGTCAAGGGCAACCCCATGTAGAGTGCGTTGCAATAGTCTAGTCTCGAAACCACCAGTGCTTGCACAACTGTCCTGAGGGAGTCCACATCTAGGTAGGGACAAATCTGGGCTATGCGACAGAGATGGAAAAAGGCAGTCCTAGACACAGCGGCCACCTGGGCTTCCATAGTGAGCACCGGGTCCAGGACTATGCCCAGATTCCGGACACTGTCCAAAGGCAGGAGGGAAACGCCCTCCAAGGTAGGAAAAGGGCCTCCATAGCCAGATGGGTAAGTCCCAAAGAACATAACCCCAGTCTTCTTGGGGTTGAGTCTGAGTCTGTTGGCCCTGGTCCATTCCATGACTGTGCCCAGGCACTGGTCGAGGGTCTGGACAGCCTCATCTGCAGCGGTGGAAAAGGAGAGATAGAGCTGCGTGTCATCAGCGTACTGATGACAGCAGACTCCAAATCTCCTTATGACCTCTGCCAACGGCCGTACATAGATGTTAAACAGAATAGGGGAGAGGGACGACCCTTGTGGAACCCCACAAGGGAGTATTCAAGGAGCAGACAACTACCCCCCATGCTGTACCCACTGGGGGCGGCCCTCCAAGAAGGACCGAAACCAACTGTGAACAGTGCCTCCGATCCCGATCTCAGAGAGCCGACCCAGCAGGATACCGTGGTTGATGGTATCAAAGGCCGCTGACAAGTCCAGGTGGACCAACAGGGTAGAGCAACCATTTTCTGACTACTAAGTTGAATGAGAAAGGAATGAACTTCACATGGCTGGTCCCAGAATGAATCTTAATCAACTGGGAATAAAGAAGACACAGACTTGACTCTATTAAAAAAAAGCAAGATAATTTTACAAACAAAAACATTAGCAGTTTTGAGGAAAAATCACAGAAATCGGACACAAATGAGACATACAAAAATAAAGGGAAATAGTACCAGAAGGGACAGATGAACAAAGAGGAGAAGAGTATCTGGAAAAGAATGCAGAACAAGAATTGGCTGCGAGAGAAAAGAGAAATACTAGAACAATAAAACCTAAGTATAAGTAAGGATCATGGAGAAGGAAATTGGAATCTTTTCTGTAAATATCAATGGATTGAGTTCGCCAGGAAAAAGGAAGATTTTGTTTTCTTCATGTCTTCAAAAAATCCAAATTGATATAATTTGTCTTCAAGAAACTTATATTAAAAGACAACATTGCAAGTATTTAGAATACCCAAATTATATTATATTGGGAAATTATATTATTCAGCAGCAAAAGAAAAGAAAAGAAAATAGCTTTATATATTAAATATTCTCTAGACTCCAAATTTGTCTATTCAGATGAAGAAGGAAGAATTCTAATAGTAGAAACAATTATAAATCAAAAGAAGATTTTGTCGATAGCAATATATGTATCGAACGAACAACAAGAATTGTATTAAAAGCTATACAAGGAAATATTAGAAAAAGAATACCTAAATATATGCCTATTTGGGGACTTTAATTCAATTGTAGATGAAAAACTGGACTATAAAAACCAAAAAAGAGAAGAAAGCAGGAAGGAGAAAGCTTCCAAAAATATTCTTCCAGGTGGCAGAAGAAGTAGGACTATAAGATATATGGTGAGAAATAAATACAAAAAGCTCCCAGGTTATTTATTTAAAATTTATTTTAAATTTTCATTTTATCTTGGTTGTGAGTTGATATGATTTGGACATTTATTGAACTAAAGACACAAATATGGAAAGAAGAAATAGAAACCAACATTTAGGCAGACCATAACCCAATGACCATGAGATGGAAAGGAGAAAGGAAAAAGCAGAGATGGATTTCAAACGAAGCCATACCGAAAGATAAGGAACTTTGCACCCCTACGGTGAAATAAGACACAAGACACAGGTATTGGGTTATAAACTGGGCCACACTTTATTAGCTAATTCAACCAAACTTTCAGTGGAACTTTCAAAAGAACTTTCCTCCCCAAACTCTGTGGGGCCATATGTAGTGCGGGTTACTGGTTGGAACCCAAGGTCTCCCGGTACCCCCCCCCCCTAACCAACAAACTTATTGGGTGAGTCACTATCCCCTGGTGGGGTGGTCCATAAGGCAGAGCCACCAGGGCCAGTAAAATTCTATGCAAACTGCCCCCCCCAAATCCAGAAGGCCATTTTCTTTTGCCTTCTTTTGCCATTTGGCATTTCAACACATCCTTTCCCCAATGCTGTAATCTTCAGATCTGCAGCACCAAGAGGTTGGATGGGCTAGAACTAGATCATTCCATAACTACCTTACCAAATGCTTGCATTCCCACACTGCCGCCATGGCTCTGGGCATAGCCAAGCTATGGTCCAAGCCTTTCCTCCAGGCACTCTACCTCATTCTACAGGCCCCTCTGGATGTCCTCCAAAAAGATTTCCAGTCCAGCTTCTGCCCAATGGACTCCATCTTCTCTATACAATTCTGGTCTGTTCATGCTGAGTTAAGGGTGGCCAACCACTGACCCACCATTGCTTATCACTGCCCTACAAACCTCTCTATTAACCCTTCTCCCTCAATAGTTTATGCATCTTGGTTCGCAGTCAGCTCGCCACTTCAGCTGGGTATGATGGTGGACCAAACCATCCTCACATGCGGGTGGATAAACCTCCAAGTGTCCAGATCCCTAATAATTTCCCTCACCAGCAATCTACCCAATTGATAGATCAAGTTGTCTCCCCCTAAATGCACCAGCAATATGTTCAGGGGTCTGCTGGCCACTGAAAGTGAGGCAGTGTGCAGAAATTGGTATCAACTCATACCTCGGGTACCCCTCCATTCTAAAGATGCAGCTGCCCCCAAGCCTAGTTTGGTTCCCCATGAAGATCAAGCTGCATACTTTCCGGCCCAATAGATAAAACTGTGTCCTAGCAGGATAACATGCCAACAGGCACCATGGCACCTAAGCCTTACACTTGATCTTAGCCAAAAGACTTTCAAGATGGTGACCAGGGGAAAGTAACATCTATGCTGAGCTCCGCTTGGTATATTTTATCCTTTTTCTTTTATTGCTTCTTTCCCCTTGAAAGGCTGCTGTTATCTGGTCATTTTAACCTAATAATCTCCTTGGAGCTTCTTATCTTCTTGGACTGGTAACAACCGTGGGAGAAGTAAGCAAGAGCTACAGATTTATTTTTCTCAAGGCTTTGGTAAAATGGGAAAGAGGAAAAAAGACAGAGGCTCTTATGGCTCACTTGCTCCAGCGGTGAAACAGTGAAATGTTGGAGCGAACAGCAGTTGAGGCGGTGGCCGAGCTGTCTAAAATGTGCTCACCAAACAAGTTTGCAGTGCTGGAGGAGGAACCCTCAGGGTTATTGTGTGGCAGTTCTGGATTGACTGACTCTCCCCCCCCCCCTGTTTCTGGACTTCCTCTTAAAGGACAAGAAGGCAGTCAGCTAAGAGATGTGGAGGGTGAGGTTTGTGATATGGTCTGTGATATGATATGGGGGAAAGACGGTTAGGAGCTCAGACCTGCAGCAAAATAGATCGACCAAGCAGTCAAAAATAGACCAACACCTGACCCCTTTCTCTCCTGTAAGTACCCAGCCGACCCCTCAAGCATCTTTACCAAGAGATATTACAAGAGATGAATCATTCACTGATCAACCTACACTCCCTCCTCCCAATGAATCCATTAATACTCTTACTACCACTCTTACTACCACTCTGCTGAGCGATTATGCTGTGTTAACAGCTGAGACCCTTACTACAATTTTTGATGCTCTCCAGGAGACAAGGAATAAAATAGATAATATAGAGGCTGACCTCAAAAGACTGGCAGGGGCGTTGTCTCAATCAACAATAACTCCCCGATTAGGCTCCCATACCACCAATTCCGCTTTTAACAACAAAGCAAATAGAACTCAATATATTAACTCTGCTGTTAAGGTAGATGGGAGAGTTGAGGAATCTGATTATTCCAAAGGCAAAGCTTATGTCAATGAGAGATCAAAACTAACAATGACACTCCAACCAACCCGAATTTTATTATCAATAGCACAATTAAAAGTAAATAATGGCAAATGGAAAAATCATAATGCTATTACAAACTCCCCGGGCCAACTCTTAAACATACAACCAAACAAAATTGACTTTAAGGGACATCGAATGGCTCCCAGTGCACAGGAACCACCAGAGGCTGCTTTTAACGTTCGATCAAATTATAATACCTTCCATCCTATTTAAGATGAAAAACCTTCTAGCTAGGTACTCAGTCGGATTGTCTAGGTTCTTCCGAGAATCATCTTGTTCTTCCATGCTGGGTCTACGCCCAAGCAAGCAAAACCAGGAGATTAACAAAATACAATCTGATCTTTGTAATCCTTGTAACCTTCGTGACATGCAACCCTCTACTATATCAACTGCCCCCAACAATGAAGCAAGGGACAAGGTAGATAATTCAAAAGGAGCCCTCCCTATTTCCTTTAGCAATTCCTCCAGTAATTTCTCAAAGATGCTTGCCTTGTCTCACAGACCCAAATCTTCACAGGTTTCCAGCCTCGAGAAAAGCTCCAAGTCCCATGCTGACCTTGCTCTCAAATCTTCTGAGGATCTGCCAACTCACAGACCATAACCTCATCTCTACAACTTTCCACCCTTTGTGCGAGCAACACTCACTGACAGTGGACCGACAAATGAAAAAAACAGATTCTGAAGAGGACATAGTAACTGCCCCAACAGTCCCAATCTCTCTGAGCTGTGAAATACCTAAATTTAAAACTGCTGAGACATTCGTCTTGGTTGATGCCACAGATCAACTTCATCCCCCTTTGTTTTTTGACTGCAGAAACCCAAAGAGGACTACACAACACCTGGATGATTTTGGATCTCAGTTTCCTACTTCATCAAATACTGTTAAGAACTGTAATCTTAGGACAACTCTCCCAATGGAAACACGAGATTGCAATACTCTTGGGCTCTCAACAACCTCTCCCTGCATGAACATCCAATCTCTATTATTAGGAAAAGACAGTTTGATAATGAGTCAACAGTCCATGAGGGCAGTACCCACTAAAACGTCTACAAATTGTTGCATACAGTCTGAGAGTTCACAAGACTTTCATAGTATCCGATCCCTGACTAGCTGTTTCCAGTCACCCTTTGAGAGACTCCAATATCGCAGGGTGGGAGTGGAAGGCACCCGATTCAGACTGGATTGAGTACCTGAGTACCTTTGACATCATATGCCTTCAAGAAACATGGACCCCTAGAGAAATCCACCTGCCAGGTTTTCGAACCTTTTGTTTGCCAGCTCATAGGATCCATAGAAAAGGGCATTATAAAAGCAGGACTCTGTTGTTTAATAAAATCGACCTTCAATATCCAGGTCAAACAATTACCAACAAAACCTCCTGTGGCTCAGGCCTTCCTTTTTAAATATGCCTTGGATCAGATAATCCTAGTAAATGTCTATATACCTCCTTTCTCAGCGCCTCGATCGGCAAGTAATATATGTTCCACGTTGAAGAATTATGTAGACTCTATATGCATAAGCTATCCCATGTCCTCTTTAATTATAGTTGGAGACTTCAACACTAGACTTGGATCCAATAATGATAAGCTAATCGAATTTATGGATTGGGATAATGAGGATCTGATACCACGTACGTTCCAGGATTCCAAAAATTCCAAGGATCCTATTTTTAACCAAACCACATCACTTATGATTGATCTTTGGACCTCCTTCAACCTTAAAATAATTAATGGCTCTTCCTTGAGCAGAACATCTGGAGACCTTACCTTTTTTTTCAAATAATGGATGCAGTGTAGTGGACTATATACTAGTTTCACCAGATCTCTTTAGCAAAGTAAATCATTTTAATATCGATGCCTGTACAAAAAATGACCACTTACAGATTCTTATGGACTGGAAGTTGGTAGTAACATCACTTCCGGATGTTCTGACTAACCCTCCTTTTCAAATTCACAAAAGAGTTAGATGGTTCATCAAATCCAAAGGGAAATTTGAAGAATGGTCTGCCTCCACTAAAGTTCTTCAATTACGACAAATTATGTCTCAATCCACAGCTTTGATTGATGCCATAACAGCCTACCTAAAACCCTCTTAGATTCTTTAGTGCCATCTGGCACATCAAAACCCCCTATCAGGCACTCAAGTTTGACTCTGAGTGTATGATCTCCAAGATAAAACTCCGACAAACCTTTCAATTGGTGTGAGCCCTTCCTTCCCCGAGTCATTTAGATTTTACACTCTTGCAATGAGAGAAAATGACCTCCTTTTGAAGGAAAAAAGACACTCTTATACGATGAAGAATTGGACTCAGCTCATACACGCACTCCACTCTAAGAATGCTAGAGAATTTTGGATGGTCGTCTCCAAAGCCTATGAGCTTATTAGCTCTGTAGATACTGTACTAATCTCTTCAGAAGAATGGACCGATTATTTTTCCAATATATTCTCAACACCAACACCATCTGATCTTCCTAACCAAATCCAAATTCCTTTGGAAACTCCATTGTGGTCTCCTGTCTCCAAGGAAGAAATAACTAAACTAATACTCTCCTTGAAATCCGGGAAAGCACCCAGTCTTGATGGCATCCCAGCTGACTTGATCAAAAACTATATCCACTGGTGGGCGGTATCCCTGGCCCAATTATTTACACCGATCAACCAGTTTGGGATATTACCAGAATCCTGGCTAATCTCCATAATAATACCAATTTTAAAAAAAGGGAATCCTAAATTACCATCCAACTATCGGCCAATAAGCTTGCTCCCAGTGATAGGGAAATTATACACTAAACACCTTCTGACCCGTCTCTCAGACTGGATGCGTGCTAACCAACTCCCACCTAAAGAACAAGTTGGTTTCTGTCCGGGTTCATCTACCTTTGACCATGAGCTTGTGCTAGATTTTTTAGCCGAGAAATACTCTTGTAAACTCAATGGGAAGTTGTACGCTGCATTTATTGATTTACGAGAAGCATTTGATTCCATCGATAGATCTCTCCTATGGACCAAACTAACTAAATTGGGCATGGACCCACATTTGCTATTTTTAATACGCAAATTATACTCAGCAAACACTGGTAAAGTGTGTTTAAACCATAATGGTCATCTATCTGAGAACTTCCCAATTACCAAGGGTGTTAAGCAGGGATGTTTCCTTGCACCAACACTCTTTAATATATTTATGTCAGATGTATCTGCACATCTAGCCAAAGCAGGAAACCATGCTCCTAGAATGAACTCTCACCCGGTCCCATTGTTATTGTATGCAGATAACACCGTACTCTTGTCCATTTCTAGGGTAGGACTTAAACGCTTACTGTCGGCCTTTTCAGAATATTGTGCACTTAACAAGCTCACCATCAATACTGAAAAATCTAAAGTATTAATCTTTTCCAAAAGTTGGACTAAGGAGACATGGACACTTAAGATAAACCCCTTGAACAAGTTACAACTTTTAGGTATTTGGGTTTCCTGTTCCATCATCGACTTAACTGGTCATCCCACTGAAAAGCCACCATAGCTGCCTCAAAAAAAATCACCTCCTGGCAATTTCAAGTTTCAATTTTCACTCTGGGAATCAGTACATTCCAGCTGCACTCGAAGTTTTCATGGTCAAAATAACTAACCAACTCCTGTATGGAGTTCCAGTCTGGATTAAGGCAGCCAATCAGGAAGTCAATCGTATTGCAGCTATTTTTTTACGTAATTTTGTTGTTGTTCAGTCATTCAGTTGTGTCTGACTCTTCATGACCCCATGAAGCAGAGCTCGCCAGGCCTTCCTATCTTCCACTGCCTCCCGGAGTTGGTTGCATCGATGACACCGTCCAACCATCTCATTCTCTGCTGTCCTCTTTTCCTTTTGCCTTCAGACTTTCCCAACATCAGGGACTTTTCCAAGGAATCCTCTCTCCTCATGAGGTGGCCTCAGCTTCAAAATCTGTCCTTCTAGTGAACATTCGGGGTTGATTTCTTGCAGGATGGATAGGTTTGATCTCCTTGCAGTCCAGGGGACTCTCAAGACTCTCCTCCAGCACCACAGCTCAAAAGCATCAATTCTGTGGCTATCAGCCTTCTTTATAGTCCAGCTTTCACTTCCATACATCACTACTGGAAAAACCATAGCTTTGATTATCCTTAGTGGCAAAGTGATGTCTCTGCTCTTTAGCATGCTATCTAGGTTTGCCATTGCTTTCCTCCCAAGAAGCAGGCATCTTTTTATTTCATTGCTGCAGTCACCATCTGCAGTGATCAAGGAGCCCAAGAAAATAAACTCTGTCATTGCCTCCATTTCTTTCCCTTCTATTTATGTCATATCTTGGGTGTACCAAACTCGATCAACCTACCAACAATATGGTGTGAACTTGGGCTCCACTCGCCTTCAACATTAGCTTGAATGACCACAATCAAGTATTGGTTACGCATCCATTTTCAAACGTGCCCCAATTCCCTGCTAAACTATCTACTAAGTGACACCTATATTTCCAAATGGTATCAGAACATCTGCATAAAGATAGCGTCTATTGGAATTGATCTAAACTATTTATCTAACGCCAGTGAAAAATTCTTATACAACTTTATTCGTCAAAGACCTTGGGACATTGAGAGACAGAATATTGTTGGAAGAGTTAATCCAATTTGCTCTCCTTTATATTATGGCCTAACCCTCAACCCAGAATTTGATTTAAATTATTTCAAGAATCTCTTGAATCCTCAAGAGAGACGGGCATTTATGTTGGCAAGACTGAACATCTTTCCTTCTACCATAACTCTAGGAAGATACTCTAAAATGCCTTACAACGGTGGTCCCCAACCGCCGGTCCGTGGACTGGTGACGGTCCATGTACCGGTCGGCACCGGGCCGCCTGGGGAGGCCGGGGAGGCTCCTCCCCTTTTCCTCCGCCGCCCTCCTCCTCCTCCTCTTCTCTCCCGCGGGCGGCCGGTGGAGGAAGGCTGGAGGAGCCGCCGCCGCCGCCGCCTTTGGCTCCCTCCTCCCCTCCCCTCCCCTCCCCTCCTCCCGGGCCAGCCAGCCGGCGACTCCGCCCCAAAACGCTGGCGCCCCGGCGGCGTTGGCGGCGGCTGCTTGGGCTCCGCCAGGAGGGACGCGGCAGCGTTGGCGGTGGCCCAGAAGACCGGGCTCTCCTCGGTCCGTTGCTCTCCTCTGGGGAAGAGGAGGCGGAGGCGCCCATCCTCCTCCTCCTCCCCCCGGGATCCCGCTGCTGGCGCCCCGCTCGCTTTCCCCGGTGGAGGAGGAGGCCAACAGCGGTGGCGGCAGCAGGAGCAGGAGCAAGCGCGGCGCCAGCAGCGAGACCCACGGGCGGCACCTGCCCGGCCGCGCCGGGAAGTGCCCTCGCGGCACCGACGAGCCGCCGCCGCCTCCTCCTGCTCCTGCTCCGGTTCCTCCTCCTCCTCCTCCTCCTCCTCCCGCCGCCGCCGAAGGAGCAGCAGCGAGGGCAATTGCGGAGGGGTGGCGGCGGCGGCGGCGGCGGGACGGGGGCGACTGCGGCGGCGGCGGTGGGGGGGGCGATTGTGGGGGGGGGCTGCTGCTGCTCCTCCGGCGGCGGCGGCGGGAGGAGGAGGAGGAGGAGGAGGAGGAGGAGGAGGAGCAGGAGCAGGAGGAGGTGGCGGCGGCTCGTCGGTGCCACGAGGGCGCTTCCCGGTGCGGCCGGGCGGGTGCCGCGCGCGGGGAGCCAGTGCCAGGAGCCGCGCGTGGGTCTCACTGCTGGCGCCCCGCTCGCTTTCCCTGGCGGAGGAGGAGGCCCACGGCGGCGGCGGCAGCAGGAGCAAGCGGGGCGCCAGCAGCGAGACCCGCATGCGGCTCCCGGCGCCGGAGGAGGAGGCGGGGGCCCGCCTGCCCAGGAGCCCCGGGTTCCCCCCCACCCCACCCGTGTGTGTGGGGGGGGAGTGGCACGCCCGACGCCCCAAGCCGGTGAGTGCCGCCGCCGCCGCTCTCGTGCCTCCCCCTCCTCCTTCCCTCCCATCCTTTGCTTTCACCCCCACTTTTGCCTCCCCGCCGGACCCCCCTTTCGCATTCTCCCCCCCTCCCCACCCCCACCCCCAGCTTCGGGCCACAGAAAAATTTTCAAAAATTTCCCGGTCCGCGGGGACAAAAAGGTTGGGGAGCACTGCCTTACAAGACCAGACTCTGTAAATTCTGCAGGTTGGAACCTGATTCTGTTACACATACTCTGATTCGATGTCCCTTTCATCATATTAATCAACAACAATTAATTGGCTCTATTATCTCCAAATTTTCAACAACCCCAGATACTCTCTTGGCAGACAAAGATAAAAGCATGACAGAGCTAGTAGACAAATATTTATTACTAGTTTCTCAAAAGAATAGCCCTGCTTCTTTTTAAGTTTGGCTTATTGTAACCCCAGATTAATATGGTCACTATTCAGGCACTGAGAGGTTTGCCTATTGTAACTATTTTAATGACTATTTTATGACAATAAAGGTGACTTTGACTTTGACCTAAGCCCTGCAAAAGACAACAAAAGAGTTTAGAACTTAGGTAGATCCCACACACAAACCCTATAACATTGAGTTGACCACCTTCCCAGTTGCTGGATTGCATCTTCCCCATAACCTAGGTCTGCCACTGTAGAAGCCACCCCTATTCTGAACGAATGTGTGCCAAATCTCACGCTGGCCATACCTATCCTCTTGAGCACTTTATCCGTGAGCTTCCAGAACTGGAATTTTATCAACAGAGTGCAATCACTGTGGCTAAGCAAATAGCCATCACCTTCGCCCCTCTCAGCCAGGTATGCAGCCAACACTCTAACTGGCCAAATCTCCATGAGGGAGCACTGCTCCAGCTCAATACAGGCTCCTCTACCCTTTGAACTCTCTTAGATCTGTGCAGGTGTATAACCACAGTGCCCTGTTGGATCCCTGCATCCGCCCTCTGCAGCACATCCCTGGTCTGATCCTCTCTGCCCATGGCCCCCAGTTTGCTGACCCTAAATGTTCCAAAGAATGCCAGCAGGGTCACTGCCCTGAAAAGCTTAACCTCAGTGGCATTCCTACACACTTGCTGCCATTCCTGCCTCATCCTGGCCGATAGCTCAGGGGTCGGGGAAAATGAGTATCTGGTGTCTATCCACACTCTCTACCCCACCCCTCAATCTTCTTACAGACATGAAAATCACTAGTTGCATCCCAGCAGCTCTGTGCTAGGGCTGCCATCTTGCCATGCATTGAGCTAGAGGCAAGGCCCTTCCTATGTAAGTGCACCAGATATTGCTGCAAATGGTCTCTCAGGATCAGCTAGATCTGCCGCAGCTCTAAACTCTCCCAGAATCTCCAAAATTCCTTCACTACTGATTCGTAGCCCCATCTGGTCTTGTCCACCTCATTCTTGCAATCTGCCATACCTCCTCTGGCAGCTCCTCTGGAAGATCAGACACTCCAGGGTCCAGGGTCCTGAAACACTCAACCTGTTGGCAGGAGAAAGCATCATCAATACTGTTGTCTAGCCCCAGCACGTTCCATGCATGCACTACAATGTTGTACTGAATGGTACACAGGGCAAACACCATGACTAGAGTATAACCCTGTCAGATTTTGATGAAAGACTGTTAATAATGTCCACAACCACCATGTTGTCACACAAAAAACAGACCATCTAATTTGCCCATTCTTCTGACCACAACCAAAGCGCTCTCAATATGGGAAAGAACTCCAGGAATGTCAGGTCCCTTATCAGTCCTGCCACTTCTCACTCCCTAGGCCAGACACCATAACACCATTTCCCCCTCCAGAAAATTCCATAGCCCCATGATCCAGCTCTGTCAGTATGCACCTGAAGATCCACAACTAAGCTTAATTCTGTCATCCAAAAAGAGACCCTGTTGAAACTCTCCAAATAGGCACTCCATACCATAAGGTCTTCCTTCATCCCCCTAGTTACCATAGCTCTATGCATGGGCTTACTCAGCCCATGCATTGCTGTGCAAATCCTGCTAAGGAACACTCAACCTGGTGCCACCACCTTGTAGGCAAAGTTAAGATACTCGACCAGCTCCTGAAGTTCCCACAATGTGACCTTGGAGCATGGATTCAAGCCTCCCAACCTGCAATTTATCTGCCAGTAGTCGGCAGGCTTGCTTAAAAATGTAATGGTTGTTACTGGGCCCATTTTCCCATTGGCCAATGGAATGCCGAGCTCCCTCACTATGCCCTGAAACTCCTAAAGCAAAGACTTGCACTTGCCCATGCCCTGGCTACCGGCAAAAATATAATCATCTAAATAATGGGCAGTGCTGGACAAATTCATCCCTTGCCTCAACTTCCATTCAAGAAAGGTGTTGAACTTCTCAATAGTAGCACAGGACACAGAGCACCCGAAAGGTAGGGCCCTATCCATGCAAAATTCCTGCTAAAACTGAAATCCCAAATAGCTCAAAATCAACCGGATGCATGGGAAGAAAGCAAAATGCTGACTTGATATTACACTTTTCCATCTCTGCCCTGGTGCCACAATGGGAAGATCATAAAGTTGGGGAGCAGTGGGTTCCTGAAAGGTCCTGCCACCCACCCCTCTGCCACTTCTTTGTGTATCTTTTCTTTAACCACATGTTCCATGCCCTAAGAGACTGAAGATTTCTAACCATAGCCGCCAGTATATCATCCTGCACCAGAATAAAAAACCCTAACTGAAAACTGCTCAACAAGAATTCTGCCGCCTCCCTATACGTGTAGTTCTGTAACTGACTCAAAACCTGCACCCTAAGTGGGCTGGAGCACTTTTGGAGGGGGACCTCCCCCATTTTGGGGCTTCCTTGGTAGGCCCACATCTCTTGTCCTACCTTGATGCGCTTTGGCCGGGCACAATTGGCTGCCGCATGCTGAGCCCCGCAGATACAGCAATCATGTGTGAAATGGCACAATCTCCAATTGCAATATCCCAGGCTATTAAAATCCCAGCAGACCAACAGGGGTTGAATTGGCTGGCCTGCACCAGGGTGGGTAGTTGCATTCAAGTTGGGGCACCTAAAGAGTAGCCAATAATATATTCACTTGGCACTGCTTTGGGATTTAACTCAGTTAGTTAGTATTTAAGTCTATCTAGCTTAAGCAGAATGGCTAACTGTAACCAGTTAGAGAGAATAACTTAGTTCTTTTATTGTTTTTTAGGGACATAAGTTCATATCTTGAGTGTGATAGGTTTTTTAACATTATTCTGAATCTCTTCCCAGTATTACATTTGTTTTGTAACTTAGTGTAGTCATAAAGCTCCATATAAGTATATCTTGCCTTGCATGGATCATTTTAAAGAACCCAACAGAACCTATTACTGCCTTTTTTGGATATATATATATATATTGGGGGGATGTTTGCCTAAGAGAGAAAGAAACTTCCCTGACTGGAGTCTAAATTACCTGCTATGGCCTATGGGAGCAAAATAGGTTTCAGTGCAGTCCTGGTACTTGATCAGTGTCTGGGCTCTTCATGGCTGTGCCCATAACACCACCAACATGTGTATGGTGTAGAGATGGGCACGAATAAAGAAAATGGTGCTTCGGTTTTTCATTTGTCATTGAGAGGTCTGTTTCGGTTCGTTTCCGTTTGTCGTGAATTTTTGGAAAAGTTTCGTTTCCGTTTTTCGTTTTTCGCAATTTTTAAAGCATTTCCGTGCGCAGGCGTCCCCCAACGCCCCAGACCAGAGGGAAAACACTAAAAAAATGGATGCCGGCAGAGACACAGTATAGACTAGGTATGCAGGGAGGCTCCAAAGGCAGCGGTGGGCATTGCCCAGGGTTCAAGGCAGCCGCAGAGTGACTGCACTGCGGGGCAAGAGAGGGTACTCACCGAGAGGGAGGCTGCAGGACTGAAGCTAGAGTCGCAGAGACAGCAATCCCACCCTAACTCCCACCGGAGACTGCAAGGAGGACGGAGGCTGCCAGAGCTTTTTATGCCCTCTGTGGCTGCCAGACCTGCCCAGTCTGCAACCTGGGCATGCTATTGGTTGAACATGATCCCATCACATGGCTTGCCTCCATTTTGTGGCTGGTGGCGACATCCATTTTAAAAGGAAAAGAAAAATACATCGCGTTGGGAGAAGACAAAAACAAACGTTTTAAGGACCCCAACCCCCTGGTAGGTAATAATTTCAAATAATTATCGCATTATTGCTGCTTTTTTACAGATGTCTAGGGTGTTTTAATACCCAAGAAATCAATCAATATTAGGCATCTGGGAGCCATTTTGGGTCGATGTCCCCTAACTCCCCTTAAAGGGGAAAAAATACAGCGATCTGAGAAAAGACATAAATGCACCTTTTAAGGACTCCCCCCCGGTAGGTATTATCAGACAATATAAATAATTATCGCTGTGTTTTTACGAATGTCCAGGGCGTTTTTTAACATTTAAAACAGCTCATTTCATTGTGCGTCGCCATTAACGGAAACAAAACATAACGACCACAATTTTCGTGGTTCTGTTCGTTTCGTTGCATTTTCATCACAATTTTTATTTGTCGTTTCATTACGTAACGGAACGACTAATGAATAACGGAAACGAAAAAATGTTTGTTCCGTGCCCATCTCTAATATGGTGTATGCTTGAAGGCAATTAGCCCATGAGTGTTCAGAATTCTTGCAAATCCTGCACTATTTGGCCTTAGAATCCTCTTTCTCCAACTCCTTGTTTTGCATCTCCCTATTTAAAAAGATGAAAATATATATTTCCCCCTCCATATATGCTTCCCTCATTGTCTGTGCAAGATGTTCCTCTAATGGTGATACAAAATTTCCATACGGTAAGCCTGCTGTGGTTGTCTCTGCTTGGCAATGATAACCAGTTACTAACAGGAGACAACGAAAAGGCAGAACTACTCAACACTTTCTTTGCCTCCGTTATCTCCAAAAAACGAAGAAAGAGATCCGCTGGGACAAAAAGTAGATAAGGTAGGATGGAATTGCAACATAGAATAGGTAGAGAGCTAGTACAGGAACTAGAACTAGTACTGGAAACAATAAATGAATTTAAGTCTCCTGGGCCAGATGAATTACACCCAATGATATTAAAAGAACCGGCAGAAGTAATTTCAGAACCATTGGCAATAATCTTTGAGAAGTCCTGGAGAACAGGGGAAGTCCCCATCGATTGGAGGAGGGCTAATGTTGTCCCCATCTTCAAAAGGGGGGGGGAGATGACCCAAATAATTACCACCCAGTCAGCTTGACTTCAATTCTTGGAAAGATCCTAGAACAGATTATTAAACAGGCATTCTGTAATTATTTAACAAATAATTACAAGGTCAGCACGGGTCATTACAAGGTCAGCACGGGTTTCTTAAAAACAAGTCATGCCAGACTAATTTGATCTCTTTCTTTGATAGAATTACAGGCCTGGTGGATGAGGGGAATGTTGTGGATATTGCTTATCTGGACTTTAGTAAGGCCTTCAGTAAGGTTCCCCATGGTATTCTTGCTAAGAAGTTAGTAGAAAGTGGGATAGATAGTGCTACTATCAGGTGGATTTGTAATTGGTTGACTGATCGTACCCAAAGGGTGATCATAAGTGGCCTCACTTCAGGTTGGAGAGACGTGACCCATTTTCATGTTAGTTTCCC
This sequence comes from Phrynocephalus guinanensis, assembly GCA_037367245.1. Lineage (NCBI taxonomy): Eukaryota > Metazoa > Chordata > Lepidosauria > Squamata > Agamidae > Phrynocephalus > Phrynocephalus guinanensis. The sequence goes on along the minus strand of CM074741.1, from coordinate 93,714,380 downwards.
CAGAGGGAACAAAACAGACCCTCCCTCCTCAAGTGGAGCCGAGCCTTTGGAGAGAGCCAAAAAGAAAAGGGGATTTTATTCTACAGATAATACAAAAGAGAAAACTTTTCAAATCATCTGTGGTGCAGCTAAAGCTTTCTTCAGAGGATTAGCTATATCATATACAGCTAAAAAAATGAAAAGAAAAACAACTTATAAATTTAAAAGAAGAATTAAAGAGACTGGAACTAGAACTACCAAAAAAAAAAAACCCACAGAAGAAGATACTTAAAAACCAAATGGAGATTACTTAACATAAATTAAACTTGATAGAATCAAAATAATTAGCCCAACAAATCAAAATAACAAAATAAAATATTTTGGGAACACTCACAAGCCTGGAAGATGGTTGTCGTATAGACTGAAAAAAGAAAAGGAAAATAAACTAATCAATATATTGATAGATGAGAAAGGAGATATATGTAAGGAAATTAAGGATGATAGGCCATAGAGTAATTTCTCAAGCTGTGATATTAAAAGCATATTTTCCCTTGCAGTAGAAATGTCAATTCAGGTATGAAATGTGGGTGGTGGGGTGGGAGGAACACAAATTCTGGCAAAAGAAATGTAAGAAGATGATAAGAGAGGCAAAGAAAGACTCTGAGGAACATATGGCTAGCAATATAAAGGGAAATAATAAAATATTCTTTAAATATGTTAGAAGTAGAAAACCTGCCAGAGAACCAGTTGGACCTCTGGATGGTGAGGGGAGAAAAGGGAATTAAAGGAGGACTTGGAAATTACAGATAAAATAAATGAGTTCTTTGCATCTGTCTTCACGACAGAAGACCTTGGGTAGGTTCTGCTGTCCAAACGGCTGCTCTTGTCTAAAGAATTAAATCAAATAGAGGTTAAAAAGAGGAGTTTTAGGTTTAATTGATAGATTGGAGATCAACAAGTCACTGGGCCCAGATGACATGCAACCAAGGGTTTAAATGCCTGTACTGCAGGTAAACTGTGCTCACGACCTGGGGTTCAGTCATAGGTAGCAGGCTCATGGTTGACTCAGTCTTCCATCCTTCCAAGGTCGGTAAAATGAGCACCCAGCTTGGGGGGGGGCAATGTGTATCGTGCATACTGCAATTAATCTGTAAACCGCCCAGAGACTACTTGAAGTGGTATGGGGCGGTATAAAAGCAGAACACTTTGCTTTGCTTTGCTTTATTAAGGAGATGAGAAATGAAATTGCAGATCTCTTAATGGTAATATGCAACTTGTCTTTTAAAATGGCCACAGTACCAGAGGACTTGAGGATAGTGGATGTCAAACCAATTTTTAAAAAAGAAAGGGGGGACCCAGGAAACAATAGGCTGGTTAACCTTACTTCTGTCCCAGGAAAGTGGGGGAAAGCCTCGTCCAAGAGAAAATCTTAAAACACATAGAAGAACAAACTTTGCTGAGGGAAAATCAGCATGTCTTCTGTAAGGGTAAGTCTTGCCTGACAAACCATTTAGAATTCTTTGAAAATGTCAATAAGCATGTGGATTTGGGTGAACCAGTGGATATTGTCTATCTGGATTTTCAGAAGGCTTTTGACACAGTCCCTCACCAAAGGCTGCTGAGAAAATTGCATAGTCAGGGGATAAGAGAGCAGGTCCTCTTATCAATTGAGAACTGGTTGAGATCCAGGAAACAAAGAGTAGGTGTCAATGGGCAATTTTCACAATGGAGAGAGGTGAAAAGCGGTGTGCCCCAGGGATCTGTCCTGGGTCTGGTGCTTTTCAATCTATTCATAAATGACCTGGGGACAGGGATAAGCAGTGAGGCGGTGAAGTTTGTGGATGACACTCCAGAAGGATCTCTCCAAACTGGGGGAATGGGCTGCGAAATGGCAAATGCGTTTCAATGTAGGAAAATGTAAAGTAATGCATATTGCGACAAAAAATCAAAACTTTATCTATCAACTCATGGGCTGTGAGCTATCCACGATGGATCAGGAAAGAGATCTTGGTTTGTTGGTGGACAGCTCAATGAAGGTGTCTCCCCAATGTGTGGCAGCAGTGAAGAAGGCCAATTCCATGCTAGGGATTATAAAAAAAGGGGATTGAAAATAATACAGCCAACATTATAATGCCATTGTACAAAATGATAGTACAGCCACACCTGGAGTAATGTGTACAATTCTGGTCACCACATCTCAAAAAAAAAAAAAACGCATTGTGGAACTGAAAAAGGGGCAAAAGAGAGCAACTAAAATGATTACTGGGCTGGGGGACCTCCGTTATGAGGAAAGGCTAAACGATTTGGTGCTCTTTAGTCTAGAAAAAGGGCTCCTGAGGGGAAATCTGATTGAGATATACAAAGTAATGCAGGATAAGAGTAAAGTGGATAGAGAGACACTCTTCACCTTCTCACAAAATAGCAGAACTAGGGGACATCCACTTAAATTGAGGGTTGGGAGAGTGAGAGCAGACAAAAGAAATATTTTTACCCAGCATGTTGTTAGTCTATGGAACTCCCTGCCACAAGATGCAGTGATGGCATCTAGCCTGGAGGAAAATTCCATCACAGGTTACAAACCATGATGGAGATGTGTAATCTCCAGGCTTAAAACCAGGGTACTTCAAGGACCAGATGCATGGGAGTGGTATGAAGAGCCAGATATCTAGTCTTGTGTGCTCCAGGACACATTTGGTGGGACCACTGTGAGATACAGGAAGCTGGACTAGATGGGCCTTTTGCCTGATCCAGAATGGCTCTTCTTATTTTCTTATGTTCTTATGTAAAGCAAGACTTCACCTGGCTCAAGAAGGGTTCGTTTTGTCCTTGATGGAGGCTCTGGTACACCTTCCCATCCCCCTGGTCTTTGCCTATCCAGGACGATGTCCAAGGGAGGGCTCCATTGTCCATGGTCAGTTGTCATTTAGATGAAGGGAGTTCATGCCACTCTCCCTGCTCTGCCTGGCAGTGACAACAGCAGCAGTTCCTCTGCAGCATTTACCCAGACCCTTTCTCCTTCTACTCCTATCCAGCAACAGCCTCCCCCAAGCCCCCTCTTCCCTCCCTTTTATCTGGCTTCTGGCTGCCTCAGGTGTTGCTCATTAAGCCGTTGTACCTTTCCTAGCTATCTTCCCTGTACCTTTGACTATTCCACTGGCTCAAGTCTCTCTGTCATTTTAAAGGGGCCCAACAGCTCACTACCCTAGAAGACAAAAACAAAACACAAAATATTTTGATAGGTATTGGGCTGAAAATAACAGAATGAAATTTAGCATTCATTATTTTAATTATCTGGAGTAGGAACTGGCAAACCACTCCAGTATTCCTGCCATGAAAACTCCATGGACATGGAGTCACGAAGGGTCGGTCACGACTGTAACGACACAACACACACACATTTTAATTATACAAAGGAATTCTGAAATAAAAAGTATACATAAAAGTATATATCATAAAACAGGCATACACAAATATGTATATTAGTGAGAATATTAATTAATTTCATTCTATTGGAAGAGTTTCTTCCAAAATTATGTATTCTAGATAAATAGGAGTACAAAAATACACATATTAAAATAAAAGCATATATAAATGCAGACTTCGAAAGCAAAGTCTTGCGATTAACCAATACAGCTGGCTAATCATTTAATGGGAAACATTTGACATAAAGCAAGCTTAAGTCTAAAAAATTCAAAATGGTGAGGAATCAAGATTGAGTTTAATGAACTCCTAAACTCCTGAACTGAACTGTTGATAACATATTGCAGGACAGTTTTTTTTAAAGGTATATCTTTGATCAAAGGAATGAACATGATCTGAACATAATCTGCTAATTAAATAAAAGGAATAGATATTGCAACAATTTTACAACCAGAAGTGCTAGTTATCTACCTGAGCATTTTCTGAAGAAAATGAGATCCCTCTCATTGTGGAGAGTTGTGGAGATGCCTCTCATTATACCTTCGAGAAAACCCTATATATTAGACCAGTGATGGCAAACCTTTTAGAGACCGAGTGCCCAAACTGCAATTCAAAACCCACTAATTTTTTTGCAAAGTGCCAATACAGTAATTTAACCTGTATACAGGTGGCTATGAAGGGGCAATGTTGGGTGCCCACAGATAGGGCTCCGAGTGCCACCTTTGGCACCCATGCCATAGGTTCACCATCAATGTATTAGACTTTAGTAATTATACTGTATAAAGAAAGCCAATGTGCGTGTGCGCGCACACACACACCGGGGCGGTGGCAATATAGTGTTCTGTGAACCAATGGAAAACAGTCACTGTCTGAAATACCTTCCCTACCTTCAGCAAAGTTACCATAAAACAATAAAACAAAAATCAAACTGTCTTCCTGAACGAATTTCAAAGCATTATGTAATGTGGTGATATGAAATCAATTATAATTCAAGAATGTGACTGGCATTTATTCTACTCAAGCTGTTCATTATTTATTGTTATAGCTAAATATGAGGAATATATTTGAGAGTGATTCCTTTTTTTACCCATGAAATATTTTCTAAATCCTTCATGGCACATCAAAGCTAATCCACTGAACAATCCATCCTACACATTTGAGTGTGGGTTTTCTTCTTTTCTATTCTCGGCTAATTCCAATGTTAGGCAAAGGTAAAGGTTCCCCCCGCATATGCATGCTAGTCATGTCCGACTCTAGGGGCGGTGCTCATCTCCGTATTCAAGCCAAAAGAGCCAGTGTTGTGCAAGTCCATGGCCACATGGCCGGCATGTCTGCAAGGAAACACTGTTTTACCTTTCCGCTTTTTACGGCGGTACCTATTTATCTACTTGCATTTACATGCTTTCAAACTGCTAGGTTGGCAGGAGCTGGGGTTATCAGTGGGAGCTCGCTTCACTGCGTGGCACCCGGGATTCGAACCGCCCAATGAAACGAACTTTTTATTTAAATAAGATTTATGCTACCAATTACTAACACATTTAATTTAATCCAGTTTTAATGGGTTTAATCTAGTTTGGACTACCTTTGAATTTAGTTCTCTTTCTATGGCTGTCTTCACATTTCCTTCCATAAATGTCATTTTACTGCTTTAACCCTAGTTATTAGAAACCTTTTCCCCCATTGCAGTCTGTCAAATTATCAAACGTTATGCTATGTCAATTTAAAAGATAACTGACTGTGACAGTGAAGTTCATCTCTCAGTTGCATGTTTGAGGTTTAAGGTTTTCATCATCCTGAACCAACAGTGAACGGTTCACCAAGCAAGCAGACTCAGGCAATAGGAAATTTACTTCAGATGTCTACATTAAACAACTTTTGTCCATCCTCTAGGACTTTGTTGTCATTCCCAACTTGAAGGTCTTTTGTGTAATCAGTAATACATCACTTGTTCAAAATAGATACAAAGGAAAACAATATAAAATGGAATATGAATCAAGATCACAAGAAAATAAAATTATTTAAATGGCAGGCATTGCTGTTCTTAGGTATCTGCCAAAGGCATCAGGAATCACATGCCCCAAATAATGAATCATTTGGAAATTTTCACAGATGGATCAATTAAAACAAGATATATCCTGACCTGGTATCATATGTAGATCACAAAGGAAACAGAGTTGTTTTCCTCTGCAACTTATAATGCACCTTGAAAGAAATCCAACAGCTCAGTGGCTTAAGCATCTGGCTGCAGAACCAGAGGTTAGTGTTCAATTCTCCTTTGTGTCTCCCCTTGACAGGAGTTGGGCAAAATGATCCATATGGTTCTTCCGGTTATGCAATTCTATGATGATGATGATGATGATGATGATGATGATGATGAAGAAGAAGAAGAAGAAGAAGAAGAAGAAGAAGAAGAAGAAGAAGAAGAAGAAGAAGAAGAAGAAATTCTTTTGTGGGAGGATTGTTTATGTCTCCGGAAAAAGCTGGGACTGAAAAACAAAGAAGGGAAGGTGCCAAGAGAAAACTAAGAAGGCAAGATGCAGCCAAAGGTTATTCAGTTTTTCTTAATCAAACCTTCTTAAATGTAGATTTATATTCTCATTCTTAAAACCAAATTGCAAGCAACTTATTTATACTAGAGATGGGCACAAAATGAACTTTTAGTTCACTTTGTTATTATGTAACAAAACGAATAATGAACCCCAGAGTGGATTTAGAACGAACTGAACCGAACCAAAAAAATTTGGTTCAGTTCAGTTTGTTTCATTAATGGTGGTGCCGGAGATGTCTCCTACCTGGTGCTGGTCCTGGAGGTCTCGTCTTCCTGGCTGCAGGGAGGAGTGTCCAGGGAAAAAAGGCCAACCAGCCCATGCTACAGCTGTAGTGCGGGCCACATGGTTGGCAGCAAAAAACCCCTAAAAAAATAAAAAAATAAAGAAGAAGCACCAACCCAGCCCCAGGGGTGGCCGGGTTGGCACCCTAAAATAAAGAAAACATTATAAAAAAATAAAACCAGCATCAACCTGGTCCCAGGGGCCGCATGATCAGCGCTTGGAAAAAAAATAAAAAAAATAAAAAGGAGTGCCAACCCAGGCCCAGGGGTGGCCGGGTTGGTGCCCTAAAATAAAGAAAAAAATAAAACAAAATAAAAGAAGTGCTGACCCAGGGGCTGCGTGGTCAGCACTTTAAAAAAAAAAGAGGTGCTCGCAAGCCATCGCCACAAAAAGCCCTGGTCGCAGAGGCCAGGATCGCCCCGCTGGTGCTGCTGCCACTGCCCAGTAAGGATGATTGAAGATGATGATGAGGTAGATGAGGATAAGGATGCTGCCAGTCCAGTTTGTGCAGTTGTTGTCAAGGTCTGTGGGTTGTTGTTTTTTGAATGTTTTTCCACGACTGCACGCTGTCAAATGGATTAAATCACACACAGCGGGAAAAACAAATAACAAATTAATGAATCAATGAAATGATTTTTTTTTAAAAAAAATCACTTAAAACAAAACAAAACAAACCCTATAACTGAACTAAAACAAATCACCATTTTTTCAATTCGTGCCCAATTCTAATATGTACTACTAGAAACTAATATGGGTTTTCAACCAGGTCATGTTTCTCTGCTTTCTTCAGTCTACCACTATCAATAGGATTAACTGGGACATGGCCTGAATTATCATGACAGAGAGTTGATTTTCCTGGTGGCTCTTGCCTTGAGAATATCAAAAGGGGAAATTCCAGGGACTCAAGCTGTGTAAGTGACTTAGGTCAAGGAGGTGAAACATCTAAACCTATCTATATGGAAAAAAGTTGTTGGATGCTACAGCAAAAGTTAATGCAAATGTTCTGGCTTCAGAACAAAATATAAAAGAGTTAAAAGAGTCAAGGGCAGAAATGGGTCAGAATCTAAGCAAAGAAGTCAAAAAATGATACAACAGCAGAATTATACTAGAAGAAGATTTATGAAGCACACCTCACTTCACTAAAGGAAAAGGAAAATAAGAAAATGGGAAATCTACTACAAACATAAGTCTGGGTTTCATGAGTAATTATCAAATATAATATTACTATATTGCCACTTTTTTCATGGAAGTTTATTTCCCACCTGGATGCCATGGTAAAAACTCCCACTCTCTCACTCCTCTCTTCCACCCCCCCCCTCACCCCACTCTATCTGGTTATGTTTTCTGACTCTTAATACCACACTTAACATTTCTATAGACCCTGCCCACAGAGCCATTAGAAATACTTTACATATCTATGACCCCTAGCCAAATCTTCCTTCCCACCATTTGTACAATTAATCATCTCTCCCTTCTCCACAGACCCATTAACAATGCTTAACACAGGGGTGCCCAAACTTTTTGTAAGGAGGGCCAGATTTGGTGGCTGAGAATGTGTCAGGGGCTGGTTGCTCCCCTACCCTGCCACCCCACTCCAAGCCCCACCCACTGACCCATAAGCCCCACCCACTGACCCTTTGCAGCCCCACCCGCAGGAAAGAAGGCGGGGACCAAGGGAGGGAGGGAGGGAGGTGGAAACCAAGAGAGGAAGGAAGGAAGGTGGGGAACAAGGAAGGGAGGGAGGGAGGAAGGAAGATGGGGAACAAAGGAAGCACATGGAGCCGTGGTCACAGGTCGCCCCTTGGAAGAGGCAATCTATGCGACCTTGCCCCCCCCTAGCTCCCCAGCGGTGGCGATGGCTCGCCCGCCAGCCCACCCCAAAGCTCCTTGGCGGAGGCTGAGGCCCACTGGCCTGCCCACCCCCACACATTCCCCTGTGGTGCTGGTAGTGGCAGACCGCCCGTCCGCCCAGCCGTCCAAGATTCCCAGTGGTGCCGGTGGCACGGCCCGCCTGATCACTGCCCCGCGTGTGTGCCCAACCTCACAATGTTCCCGGCTATGCTGGTGGCGGTGGTCCGCCTGCGTGCTGCCCTGCGCATGCGCCTAGCTTCACAAGGTTCCCGGTGATGCCAGTGGTGGCAGCCTGCCCACAAGCCACACACCCCGCGCGCACCCAGCCTCACATGGTTGCCGGTGGTGCCGGTGGCAGCGGCCTGTGTGATGGCTGGCCGGCTGGCCAGCCCGGCCAGTCCCACAAGCTTCCCGGTGGTGCTGCTGGTGGTGCCCCCCCGCCCGCCCCCCCCAGCCCCACAAGCTTCTGCTCACCGGCCGGCCGGCCAGCCCAGCCCCTCAAGCTTTCCGGTGGTGTCAGTGTTGGCGGAAGATTTTTTTTAAAAAATGGGGCAAAGGAGGGGGAGGGAGGGGCAGGCCAGCCAGCCACGGGTCACTCAGAATGGCCTGACAGGCCAGATTTGGCCCCCGGGCCAGACTTTGGGCAGGCCTGGTTTAACATATCTATGACCCCTGCCCAATCCTTCCACCACTTCTACAACTAATCATCTCTCCCTCCTTTCTCCCTCCCCTATCCACCAATGAACATCTGGTATGAAATATATACTGTATCTCATCACATATTATATTATACACCTCATTCTGCTGCTATATGTCTGAAGAAGTGGATGTGTCCACGAAACATTATATTAAAATATGAAATTTAGTCTTTAAGGTGGCACATGTTTTGTGTCTTTTGTTTTGTTTTGTTTTTCTTTGATTTTTGCTTGCAATTCTAGAGGAAATAATGTAAGACTGAAAGAAATTCTAGAAAGAGGATAAGGAGAGAGGACCTTTTGAAATTGACTTTGGCCTTATTAAAACAAGCAGTCCTAAAACCTGAATGATCTGAATTTGAAATTGATAAAATCCATAGAGTTTAACCAAAACCTAGAGGGCAGCCTCAACATGTTCTGGTGAGACTGTCAAGTAATAGAAAAAGGATGAACTCATGAATGCCATAAGGAAAAACCCAGAGAGCCTGAAATTTGATGAATATCAAATTCAATTCTTTAACAATTATTACTATGAGCCAATGGTGTTTAGAAGACAAATGATAGTCATTACAACCATCTTAATCACAAAGAATATTAAATATATCTGGGGCTACCCAGTGTTTTAAAACTACATTTTAATGAGAAATATTATACATTAACACCCACTGTACAGGCCCTGAATTTGTTAAAGGTTTATTACAAAGGAAGAATTGGAAGACCAAATGAAGAATTTAGATGTCTTGAATAATGACTAGAAGTCAAAAGATGATGGACTGTACGAAAATTCTAGACTAGAGAATAAGCATAATCAGTAGTATTAACAGTAAGAATTAATGTTAACATAAGAACATAGGAACATAAGAACTTAAGAACATGAGAACATAAGAACAGCCTTGGTTACAAAAATATTTAAAAAATTTCTTATAACAATGCTAAAATGATTATATAATAAGATACAAATGGGGAGGGGAGAAATTCCACATTCATGGAGGCCATGTTATTCATTATTCATTTTGTTACGTAACAAAACGAATAACGAGCCTAGGGGTAAATTTAAAATGAAATTAACCGAACCGGAAAAAAATGGTTTGGTTCAGTTTGGTTTGGTTTGTTAATGGGGGGGCGCGAAGATGTCTCCTACCTGGTGCTGGTCCAGAGGTCCGGTCTTCCTGACTTCCCGGCGACCAGGAAACAAAAGCCGACGGCCCCACTACAGCTGTAGCGTGGCCAAGTGGTCGGCAGTAAAAGAACAACAATAAAAATAAAAATAAAAATAAAAAGGAGCGCCGACCAGGCACCAGGAGTGGCCCTGTCTGAAATCATTTAAGTTTTTTTTTAAGTGCCCACCCAGCCCCAGGGGCCATGCGGTGCGTGCTTCGGGTGGGCCGTGCGGTCAGTGCTGAAAGGGAAAAAGAGAGGTGCTGGCTTGGGACTGAGAGGCACTGGCCCCATGCCAGGGCCTCAAAAAGCCTCTGCCACAGGGGCCAGGATCCACCGCCGCCGCCACTGAGGAGCCGCTGGCGCCGGCGCCGGTAAGAACCCAAACCCGAACCAGTTCGAGTTCGTACAATTTTTTTAAAAAAATTGTGTGAATCTGAACCGAACCAAGGGTGGGCCCGAACCAGACGAACCTTAACCATGGGTTTTCTGGTTCGTGCCCACCTCTAGTGAATACTTAAAATTGGGATAAACCCAATTAAATTGGAATCATGCACCTATTTCACTGATAAATCAGGATGCCAAGATCTTTATGTCAATCTTGGCAAAGAGATTAAATAATTGTAATGATAAATAGATAGAGAAAGTTTATAATAGATTTGTACAAAGTAGACCAAAATGAGATTGAAAGTGAAGGGTATTCAATTTAATGTAGTTAGCAAAAACAAAAACAAAAACAAAAACAAAACCTATTTCTGAAGGAGGAATACTGTTGATAGATATTTTTAAAGTGGAAGGGGACTTCCAGTTCTCAGAATGAATAGGTGAAAATGAATTTATGCCCATCAGACAATAGCTGAGTTTTTGCAACTTCCGCCTTCTTTTTGGATTTTAGCTTGGGCCTGACAATTCCTCTCTTGTGCTTCATTTCTTTCTTGCTCCTAGCATTCTAAGCACTTCCACAGTCAGGGCATCTTTCTGCTTTCGTTGACATGCAAATTCCTGGAGATTCTCATCAGCCAAAGACCTCTGGTCTTCTGAGGTCGGTAGATTTGTTGCCTCTGAATTTCTATTGTTTTCCTCCTCTCACACAGATTCTACCCTTTGAAGTTCTGTAAAGCTGAGGTCTGAGGGTCTTTCCTCAGAACCACCCACACAATATGCTTCTGCTTCTTTGCCTGATGCCTTGGCATGAGATAAGCTCCAGCAAAAAGTTTTTTTGCTTCTTCTCTCCTTCCCGCCATCTGCTGCTAGCCAGCTCAATTGCTATGATGCTTTTCTCTTGAGCTATTTATGTTAGGACAAGGGTGCCTATATGTTTTTATTTTAATCTTGTTTTAATTGTTTGTTTGTTCATTTGTTATGGATATCTGCTGATTTGATTAGCCTCTGTAAGCCGCCCAGAGTTCTCTCGGGAAGATGGGCAGGATATAAATCAAATAAATAAATAAATAAATAAATAAATAAATAAATAAATAAATAAATAAATAGAAAGGTATTTTATTTGTGAGATTGGAGAAGATATCAAAATGATAAATAGCCCCTTCTGGAAAATATATTAGGAAGTTGTAAAAAGTATTAGTGAATATTTAATTCCCTTCTTATTCAAGTGGTGGAGTTACATTTTTTTCAGATAATCTTTCTTTTTAATTGAATATTTAAGGATGAGGGGATTAAACAGAATAAAAACTAGAAGGAAAAGATGAAAGAAAAAGCATAAAAGAGGTAATTAGAGAGGTAATCTCTTCGTTAAATTTCCTTCAAATAGAAAGGTGGAGCGAGGAAAAAGGTAGAAAATAATGTTCAAAGAGATAATTGAAAAAAGATTGAAATCAGAAACAATAAAAAAGAAAGGAAAATGTAAGAGAAATATATAAATTACTAATACAAGTTGACCTGGACATACACTGGCTATAGCAAGAAGACTATTTGGCCAACAAAATAATTGGGGGTGAATTTGAGTAGAATGTGGAGCAAAAGAATTATAGAGAATGTCTTTAAGAGCTACGGAAAACTGTTTTAAAGTACAGTGGACCCTTGTATAACAAACAGTTTGTATAACATAAAATCTGTACAACATAAAAAATTCCAGAGATAGGGGAAATTTGCTTAACATAATTGCCTATGGGGAGAATCTGTACAACATAAAAATGGGATCACTTCGTTTTCAATGCATTCCTATGGGAATTTGTATAAAGGAAAATTTGCTTAACATAATTTCATTTGGAACGAATTAATTCCTTTATACAAGGTACCACTGTAATGTGGAGATGGTAACATGAGTGAAAATGGATATCAGCCAGCCAAAGCCCCACTCTTCATCTGCAAGAGAATCTCTGGAGCAGTTGGCCACCTGCTGGTGTGGGGAGGAGCTGGGCTCAGGAACATTCATCCTGGAGCTTTTTAAGCCACCTACCAGCCCTTGCTGTGTTTGCACCAGCCAGCCAAAGCCCCACTCTTTATCTACAAGAGAATCTCCGGAGCAGTTGGCCACCTGCTGCTGTGGGGAGGAGCTGGGCTCAGGACCTTCATCCTGGGGCTTTTTAAGCCACCTACCAGCCCTAGCTGTGTTTGCACCAGCCAGCCAAAGCCCCACTCTTTATCTACAAGAGAATCTCCGGAGCAGTTGGCCACCTGCTGCTGTGGGGAGGAGCTGGGCTCAGGACGTTCATCCTGGAGGATAATCATATCCTGCATTCCTTCCAATCCAGGTTCAGGCTGCTTCAGAGGACCGAGACTGCCCTGGTCACTCTGCAGGATGACCTCCTCATGGAGGCTGACAGGGGATGCCTTTGATACCGTTGACCATGGCAACCTGCTGGACCAGCTTGCAGAGGCCGGAATTCGGGGCTCAGCTCTTTGCTGGCTCAGTTCCTTCCTTGGCGGCCGGACTCAGCGGGTTCAGCTGGGGGGTGATTTGTCAGCTTCTTGGACACTCCCTTGTGGGGTGCCCCAGGGGTCGGGAATCTCACCCGTGCTGTTCAATGTTTATATGAGGCCACTGGCGGAGGTCATCAGGAGATTTGGAGTTTGCTGCCATCAGTATGCTGATGACACACAACTCTATCTCTCCTTTTCTTCTTCTGCAGAAGAGGTGGTACGCCCCCTCGACCTGTGCCTGGAGGCGGTCTTGGAATAGACCAGGATTAACCGGCTCAAGCTGAACGTGGAGAAGACTGAGGTTCTGTTCTTCGGGGCGCCCTCATACAATGGCCCCCTCCCTAGTCTGGGACGTGTTTCCCTTCAACCTACAGACAGGGCCAGGAATCTGGGTGTGTCCTTGATTCAGCCCTCTCCCCGGAAGCCCAGGTGATGGCGGTCTGCAGGGCCGCTTTTATCCATCTCTGCAGCATTGTCCAGATCCGCCAGTACCTCGATGAGTCCTCCCTGAGGACAGTCATGCAGGCTCTTGTGATCTCGAGGATTGACTACTGCAATGCCCTCTACATGGGGTTGCCCTTGACCCTTGTCCAGAGTTTACAGCAGGTGCAGAATGCGGCGGCCAGGCTGGTGGTGGGCGCTCGTCGATTCGAGCACATCACCCCAGCTCTGGCTCGCCTGCACTGGTTACCCATTGTCCTCCGGATAAGGTTCAAGGTCCTCATTTTGATTTTCAAAGCCCTCCACGGCTTGGGACCAGAGTACCTGGCAGAGCGTATCTCTCAGTGATCAACTGGGTCCAGACCCACGAGATTGGCGCAGGTGCACTCACTGAGGGTGGCCACACCCAGAGAGGCGTGGAGATCAGGCACGCATGACCGCGCCTTCTATGTGGTGTGGCCCACGCTATGGAACCATCTCCCCAGTGAGCTGTGCCTGGCAGAGTCCCTGCCTGCTTTTAAAAAGGCTCTGAAAACCCTCCTTTTTAAAGAGGCATTTGCCGACCTTGTTACTTTATTTTTTTATTTTTTTTTCTGTGCCGCCCGTACCGTCTTTGTGGAGGTTCTCTGCACTTTAGCTTAGTTGTTCTCTTTTTGTTCTCTTGCTGTTTTATACTGTTGTTTTATTCCAATTGTAAACCACCCAGAGTTCCGACTGGAAGATAGGCGGTCTATAAATACTACAAATAAATAAATAAATAAATAATATATTTAGAAAGAAATAGCCATCTCTGTGTTGGAGGTGCTAAAAAGAAAATGCAACATATTTGTATATGTTGTGATTATGTGAAATAATGTGGAAAGGATGGTTACAAGTTAATGAAATTAGGGAAATAAGTAGAATTGACTTCCAGATGTTCCCCACTGACTGCTTTACTGAATGTAATTAATGATAGTCAGCTGAAGAGAAAAGAAAAGGATTTAATTACTGTAATGGTTACAGAGGCAAGGTTGTTATTTAAAAAGAATTGGAAAAATGATAAGCAAATTAATATTGAGGAATGGGACAGAGAAATGTGTGATGTGACAACTAATGACAAACTGACCTGTGAAATTAGAAGAATTTGGAGAAGAATCAATGTGTTTCTGGAGAACAAGTGGGCAGAAGCAAATATAAGAATACTAAAAGCAGAACCTACCCGGAATGTGAAGGTGGCATGGGTGAAGTAATATGTATAAGAGAAATGAATTAATGCAAAGCTATGTAAATACATTTTTGTTTGGTTAATGTTGTTTTAATTTTAAAATATATTTTAAAGGGGAATGGAATCAATTACTGAAGAAATTCAGAACAATTAAACTGTGATCTATGCCAACAAATATTTGTAAAGCATGCCTCCATGATTCTGATTCTAAGAATTTTGTTCCCAGCATTTCCTCAGCTTTGCTAGATAGCCAACTCACTTAAGATCTACCACATTTCCATAACTGCATAATTCCACCAAAAATAGTAATAATTGTGTTTTCCTTTTTTATTTTTAAATAATTATTATATTAAACAATACAAAATACAAAATACAAAAATAAAATAAAATAGACAACAGTGATCCCCTCGACCAACAGGACCTCTTAAACAATATTATCTCTTATTATCCTAACTTCCAGAACTGCATTGGAACTTTACCTTTATTTCTTACAAGCACATCTTCAATAACTCTACCCCATATATTATTTTAAAATATTTATTTTAACTCTCTTCTTAATCTTTAAATTACACATCAATTTATCATTTAAGGCAATATCCCAAACTTCATTATACCATTCATCCATGCATGATTCATAATTCCTTTTCCAATTCCTAGCTATAATTAGTCTAGCTGCTATCAAGAGATTGGTAATAAATTCTCTAGTTTTGAAATCATATTCCTTCTTAGCAAATATTGACAGTAAAGCATTTTCTTTGAGCTATATATGCCTTTCAAATATATCACTTAATTCTTTAAAATATATCTCCAAAATTATTGTACCTTTTCACATTCCCACCACATATGAAAATATGTACCAACTTCCTTACCACATTTCCAACAAATCTTAAAATTAGACATGGACACGACTCGGTGAAATTGTCGTTTCCATTTTTGGTTATCATTTCCGTTACGTAATGGAAACGGTAACGATAATTAAGCCATCAGAACTCGAACTCGAACCAAAAATGAAAAATTTGGTTGGGTTTTTCGTTTCCATTTGTGGCATCGCAGCAATCGCGCAATGCGAAGCACAGAAAAGTTTTTAAAAGTTTTTTTAAAAACCCCGACTCCCGGCCAAAAAAGCAGGCGAAAATATGCCTGCCTGAGGCTTTGCCACCTACCAGAGGGGTGGTTTCTGGGGGGTCCCCGGCCTTCCCCCCCTCTTCTCCTGTCCTGGGCTGCTTGCACCAGGCTGGGGGGGGTCATCCTTGTCGTCTCGCCATGCCATGCAGGGGGGGGGGATCCAAAATGGCGACTGCAGTTGTTCTTTTGAAATCGTGGTCAAAAAACACACCAAATCACCACAGAAACATGTGAAATTTATTTATTTTAAATGCCTGAATTTTAATAGTAGCAGCAGTGGGTTATTTTATAACAATAGAACATCGTATTGATTTTATTTTATTTTATTTTATTTTTTATTTTTTTAGACCTGCACATTTGGGCTGGGCATGGGATGGGACCATGCAAATTGTTTGAACCATTCCACCAATGGCATCGCCAGGTTTTTGACTGACACTTCTGGATGTCTCGGAGGGCATAAAAAGCCGAGGCACCTTCCAGAAATCGCAGTCGGGTGTATGGATGTGGTTGAGGGAGGAGGGCTGGCTGCTGGTGCTGGTGTGATCTGATTGAGATTCAGGAGGGAGGCTGGAGGCTTTAGGATTTAAGTTAGGCAGGCAGGGAGGGAATTGAATTTAGAAAATAATTTCTTTGATTCCCTGCAAATTTGTCTGCTGAAGGGAATAGCAGTTTATTCTTTATTTCTTCTCTGGCAGTCTGAGGATTTTTTTCTGATATTGGATAAAGGGGGAGGTTCGACTGGGAGTGGGAGGTGTGGATTTATTTTAAAAATATATTATATACTACCATTTATTTTCTATTTTCCCAACTTCAATTTGCTTGCACACACACACATTTGGGGCGCAAGCCAAGAACAGAACCTCTATCCTTCCTAAGTGATATCCTAACTGCCCACTCACCCGTCCGCCCGCGCCGCCGCCCGCTCACCCGCAGCCGCTGCCCACCTATGCCCCCCACCGCCACCCGCCCGCACCTCCCCCTTCCCCCCACCCCGCCCGCCGCCTAGGGCGCAAAAACACCTAGCGCCGGCCCTGATTGTGGGACGCCCCTATGCTCTGGGAAGTCAAATCGCGCTAAATCGTGGTGGAAACAACAAACAACAAACGGAAATGACAAATTTTTGAAAAATTTCGCGACAAACGGAAACGAGCCGAAACAGACCCGTTCCGACAATCGAAAACTCGAAACGTCATTTTTTCTGGTCGTGCCCATGTCTATCCTATACCTTTAAAATGATTTCAAGCTACTGGATCCAATCAAGGAGTGGCTACCCTGTAGTGGGTGAATAGATGCAGCAAAGCAAAGTTTAGCACACATTGTTTAGGAAATTATATTCCTTTTGTGATGGTAAGAATGTGAAGTAAAATTAAACCAGTCTTTCATGTTAAACCAACAATCTGCTAATTCATTCCTACTTCTCCTTCTTCTCCTTCAGGAAGTTGAATTTACATCAAGTTTGTTGGAAACTGAACACAAGGTTTAAGGGGTAGATATTTTAAGCACTGTCTTTAAGGTTATCTTTATATTGTTTTTAACTTTGTTGATAGATATGTTCAAGTTGATTTTGTTTGTTAGTGTTTATTAACATTAAATGACTGTTATTTATTTTGTTGTGAACCACCCAGAGTGGTCTTGAGTGGCCTTGAAGTCAGATGAATCATAGAATCATAGATGGGAGGTATATAAATTAATTTTATAATAATATAATTAATTGCTGCACTGGTTTACTTATGAATCAATCCTTGTATTTCTTGGCATTCTATTTATATTTGGGTCTTCTGGATCATGTAGTTGATAGGCTACTGCAAAGCCAGCTGTTACCTTGAATAATCTCTCATACAAGATTGGGATAAAAGAGGCAACAACTTTATTGATCACAGCAGCAGCTAACCTGGCAAAATATTGGGTTGGATACAGTAATACAGGCCCAGCACAAGTGCATACCACAAAGAAACAAGAGCTACTCTAAGTCCAAGAGGGCGCTGGCACGGTTAACGTGTGGAATTAGATAGGCTTTAAAGTGCCAGAAGAGGTCTTTTATTTCTTCTCTGGCAGTTTGTGAGGATTTTTTTCTGATATTGGATAAAGGGGGAGGTTCGACTGGGAGTGGGAGGTGTGGATTTATTTTAAATATATATTATATACTACCATTTATTTTCTATTTTCCCAACTTCAATTTGCTTGCACACACACACATTTGGGGTGCAAGCCAAGAACAGAACCTCTATCCTAAGTGATATCCTAACTGCCCACTCACCCGTCTGCCCACGCCGCCACCTGCCTGAGGCCCGTGCTGCCACCCACCCACTGGCCCGCCTGCGGCCGCCGCCCACCTGCACCTCCCCCCTGCCACCCCCCCCGCCCCACCCGCCACCTAGGGCGCAAAAACACCTAGCGCTGGCCCTGATTGCGGGACGCCCCTATGCTCTGGGAAGTCAAATCGCGCTAAATCGTGGGGGAAACGACAAACAACAAACAAAAAACGGAAATGACAAATTTTTGAACAATTTTGCGACAAACAGAAACGACCTGAAACGGACCCATTCCGACAAATGAAAACTCGAAATGTCATTTTTTCTGGTCATGCCCATGTCTACTTAAAATAATTACCATTTATTTAATTCAATTTCGCTGGTGTCAAATACCACCTGAAACTTATTTTTTTAAAAATTATTTTATTCTCACCGACATAGATCTCATTCTCCATATTTTAGCCCAATCTTCCTCTTTTATTTCTTGCTCCCAGACTACCTTCAGTCCTCTTCCCTCATGTTCATCTTCCTCTAAATCTAAAAGTATCTTATATATTTTACTCACACTACCTTTTCACTGAATCTTACTTCTGAATATCTTCATACAACACTAAAAACTGTCCATATTTTGTATATTCTCTACATTTATAATGTTTCTTATTCCAATCATGAGCACATTTTTCTAATTGTACATAATTGAACTATGATATATCCCTACCATGGAAAACATCTTTCATTTGTTCCTTCAATCTCATTTTACCCATGCAATCCTTCAACCTAACCACTTGTTTTCCCTAAATAATGTTATAATTTTATAAAACCTTTTAAATTTGCAGGGAAGTTCTCTATTTCAATCACTGATTTTAATTGTGGATCTAACAGACACAATCTTTATGTATTATTTCCTTTTGAATTGGAAACCAATGCCTGAGTTGCAGAAATGCTAAGCATAGCATGCATGGGATAGTGCTTCATATTGAAAGGCTGCTCCAATGCAGCTGTCAAAAACTGAAACCAGCAAAGCAGGGGAAAAGCTTCCCCACATTGCTGGGTTCAGGGGAAACCCCTCAATCAACTGGCAGCCCAAGACCAAGCAAGTGGCTAAAGCCTTTCTAGAGGTTGTTAGTTGCTTAGGACTGCCTAACATACTGCGGTGTGATCATGGTTGAAGTTTCACCAGTGAATTGATGATCAAACTTTGTGAGTTAACAGGTGTACAACAAAGGTTTGGCATTGTTTACCATCCGCAAAGTCATGGTGCTATAAAAAAACCTCAACAAACTGTGTTCAAAATGTTGAAGGCTTATTGCAGTGGCATATGGTGCCATGGAGGGTGTTGGAGTCCTCCTTCTTTGGAGGTTTTTTAAGCAGAGGCTGGATGGCCATCTCTCAGATGCGTCTGGGAGCACACGAGACTAGATCTTTGTCTCCTGATACCACTCCTGATACCACTCCCCTGCATCTGGTCCTTGAAGTACTCTGGTTTTAAGCCTGGAGATTACACATCTCCATGGTTTGCAACCTGTGATGGACTTTTCCTCCAGGAATCTGTCCAATCCCCTTTTGAAAGCATCCAGGCCAGATGCCATGCAGTGAGTTCCACAGTGAGTTCCACATGCTGGGTGAAAAAATATATTTTCTTTTGTCTGTTCTTACTCTCCCAGCCCTCAATTTGAGTGTATGTCCCCTAGTTCTAGTATTGTGTGAGAGGGAGAAGAGTGTCCCTCTTTCCACTTTACTCATGTCCTGCATTATTTTGTACGTCTCAATCATATCCCCATTCAGGTGCCTTTTTTCCAGACTAAAGAGCCCCAAATGTTTTAGCGTTTCCTCATAAGGGAGGTCCCCCAGCCCAGTAATCATTTTAGTCACTCTCTTCTGCACCTTTTCCAGTTCCACTATGTCTTTCTTGAGATGTACACAATACTCCAGAATTGTACAAATACTCCAGATGTGGCCTATCGTTTTCTATAATGGCATTATAATGTTGGCTGTTTTATTTTCAATCCCCTTTTTGATAATCCCTAGCATGGAATTGGCCTTCTTCACCACTGCCACACATTGGGTAGACACCTTCATGGAGCTGTCCACCAACACACCAAGATCTCTCTCCTGATATGTCACGGATAGCTCAGAGTCCATGAATTGATAGATAAAGTTTGGATTTTTTACCCCAATATGCATTACTTTACATTTTGCTACACTGAAGTGCATTTGCCATTTGGCAGCCCATTCCCCCAGTTTGGAGAGATCCTTCTGGAGCTCTTCACACTCTTCTCTGGTTTTTACTACATGGAAAAGTTTTGTATCATCCGCAAACTTGGCCATCTCACTCCTTATCCCTGTCTCCAGGTCATTTATGAACAGACTGAAAAGCACTGGTCCCAGGACAGATCCCTGGCGCATACCACTTTTCACCTCTCTCCATTGTGAAAATTTCCCATTGACACCTACTCTTTGTTTCCTGGATCTGAGGGTACGGACAAGCTCGACCTTCTTGTTCAGCCTGTATTTTAAATGCATAGCAATCTTTTTAGCTGGGCTCATAAGCAGCAGGATTTTATTATCTGTATATTGATTGTATTATACTGTTGTTTTGATGGTTTTTAACATGTTGTTTTATATTTTAATATATTGTTCTATGCTGCCTAGAGACCATTTGTTAGCGGGGTGGCCAGAAAGTTATGTAAGTAAGTAAGTAAGTAAGTAAGTAAGTAAGTAAATAAATAAATAAGATTTGACACAGAGAGCTGTATTCTGACTTCCTGATTGGAATTTATACTATAATCTGTGTGCCTTGGCCTGGTTAAAATAATGGATGGCTTTATGCAACAAAAGACTGTTGAAACTGGAAGGCCATGATTTAACATTGGGTTGGCTTGCCTATTTATGGTATAGAAAGGACAGGACTATAAAGATTTCAAAAATCATTTGAGAAGAAAAGCTGTGTTCTTAGTTTTGGACAAAATACACCCACAAACATAACGTAAGATTCCAAACAGGTATCCCTAGTAGAGGCATTCACACATCTGAATTTATTAGCACCACATAAATGTCCAAAATATGAGGAGTTATAAAGGAGGATGGTGATTTAGGAAGTATGTAAGATCTAGTCTCTTAATTCAGTCACTTACACTAGTGGACAAAACATAGTTACTTTCAATATTTTCTAAGAATAAAAGTGAGGGATTTTATCATGAGAAAATTATATTTGATAAACTGTTGCTTGATTCAAATGACTTATTAAAATGTATGAATACTTATTGGAAAGTGAAATGGTAGATGAGGTGGTGAAAGATTCTATGACAAAGTGGGCACAGAATGTAGGTCATAACATTGATCATGGGGCACAAATTTGGAGATATAATATAATTAAATCTGTAAACTTTAAAGAATATATATATATATATATATATATATATATATATATATATATATATATATATATATATATATATATATATATATATATATATGCATGTTAGGGTGGATTCGGGTTTCTTCCCGTGTAGAAATCTGGTTGTTTTGGCGACGTTTCGACGAGGTCTCACTCGTCATCTTCAGGCTGGTGTTCTGGCTTCTTTCTTCTTGAAGCAAAGCGTGATCTCAGTTGAAGTCCTTCTATAAATACTGCTGGGGGTGTGTGGTTTGCTTGCTCTGTTGCTGATTGTAGGTTCGTTTGTTCTTTTGTGATCTGCTGTGTGGCTGAGGCGATCGTTAAGGGCTTAACTGCTGGTGGGTTAGATGGCTGTTTAGAGACATCCTGTGTGGGTGAGGTGCTGGATGTGTGTCTATTAGCCTTTTGTTTCTTAACGACCTTGGTGATGGGTGTTCTGGTAGCATCCTGGGCTTTGGTGGAGTGGGGTCTTGTGTCTTGTGAATTCATTTTGGTCTGGCTGCGTGTCTGTGGTCTCCCAATGTTTTTTTGGCGTGTGTAAGTGTGCTCCATGTGGTGGCTGGAGTGGGGAGTAGCGGTAGATGGTGCAGTCGTGGTTTTGTTATTGGATGGTGGTTTCGTTTCATCTGTGGGAAGGGTCTGGGTTTGTGTTTGGTGTGGATGGAAGGTGGTGGCATCTTGTGTCCTTTTGGACCTGGTGTCAGTCTTTGTGACAGAGGCTCGTCTGTTGACCAGGGCTAGTTTCCAGATGTCAGGCAAGCGGGAGGTGTCATCACGTTTATTCATGTTGTTTGGGTGTTTCTCTATTTCAATGGCTTCCATGATTATTCGAGTGTTGAAGTGTTCAGTTTTGGAGATGAGTTTGGTTCTTTTAAAATCAATTTCATGACCTGTTGTTTTTATGTGCTGGAAGAGAGAGGAAGATTTTTCTTCTTTTTTGACTGCGTTCTTGTGTTCTGCGATGCGTGCGCTTATTCTCCTGTTTGTCTGTCCGATGTATGTGG
Source organism: Phrynocephalus guinanensis (assembly GCA_037367245.1). NCBI lineage: Eukaryota > Metazoa > Chordata > Lepidosauria > Squamata > Agamidae > Phrynocephalus > Phrynocephalus guinanensis. Next base: position 93,692,143 of record CM074741.1, on the reverse strand, counting down.
CTGGGCAGACTTTGCATGGTATTTCGTAGACTCCTTGGTTTTCTAGCTCAATCTTGTCTTTGGGGTTTCTTAAAATGTTGGCTATTTTTTTGTTCGGTGTAAAAGGCTGTCTTGATATTGTGTTTGTGGAGAATTTTGCTTATTTTGTCTGTGGTGCCTTTGATGTAAGGGAGGAGGGCAGTGCCGTTGTTCTCTTCTGTTTCTTGGTTCTTGGGGGTGTTTCTTTTTGGATTAGTTTGGTGATGGTGTTTTTTTGGAATCCGTTCGCAATTAAAGCATTCGAGAGGGTGTGTAATTCAGTTTTTAGGTGGTCTTTGTCAGCGAGGCGTTTGGTTCTGGAGATGAGGGTTTTTGCTACGGAGTTGATCTGTGCAGGGTGGTGGTGTGATTGAGCATTTAAGTAGCGGTTTGTATGTGTTTTTTTTCCGGTAGATGGTATGTCCTAAGGAGCCGTCGGGTTTTTTGTAGATTAGGACGTCCAGGAAGGGAAGTTGGTTGTTGGCTTCTATTTCCATAGTGAATTGTATTTTGGGGTGTAGGCTGTTGAGATGTGTGAGAAAGTTGTTCAGTTTGTCTTTCCCGTGTGGCCAGATAACAAAGGTGTCGTCAACATATCTGAGCCAGAGTTTGGGTTTATGTTCGGACTTCTGTAGCGCGTTGGTTTCAAAGTGTTCCATATATAGGTTTGCGATGACCGGTGAGAGGGGTGATCCCATGGGTGCTCCTTCTATCTGTTTGTATCTTTGTCCATTGTGGATGAAGTATGTGTTGGTTAGGCAGTGGTTGGTCAGATCTAGGATGTGCTTGGGGGGGTTGTATTTGTTGTGGATAGCTGTCAAGGCTTCTTGAATGGGCACTTGTGTGAAGAGCGAAACAACATCGAAGCTCACGAGTAGGTCATTGGGTTGTAGGTCTTGTTTCTTTATAATTTCTATGAAGTGGAACGAGTTGTGTACGTATGAAGAGATGGATTCTGCATAGGGCTGGAGTTGTTTAGCAAGAAATTTGGCGAGGTTTTGTAGGGGTGAGCCTATGGAGCTGACTATGGGTCTGAGAGGTGTTCCTTCTTTGTGAATCTTGGGGAGGCCGTAGAGCTTGGGGCACCTGGATGATTTCTCTCTGGGGATGATGCTTGGCTTGATTTCTTCACTTAAGGGTGAGGCTTTTATTTTGGCTTTGGTGGTTTTTTCCAGGTAGGTGGTGGGGTCTGTGTTCAAAGGTATGTAAGCAGGGTCTTGTAGTAGGTTGGATAGTTTGGCTTGGTAGTCAGATGTGTTCATCACCACTGTGGCATTGCCTTTGTCTGCTGGGAGAATGATTATGTTGTTGTCTTTCCTCAGGTTGGTGAGGGCTTTTTGTTCTTCTTTGTGTAAATTGCTTCTGGGTGGTCAACAGACGAGCCTCTGTCACAAAGACTGACACCAGGTCCAAAAGGACACAAGATGCCACCACCTTCCATCCACACCAAACACAAACCCAGACCCTTCCCACAGATGAAACGAAACCACCATCCAATAACAAAACCACGACTGCACCATCTACCGCTACTCCCCACTCCAGCCACCACATGGAGCACACTTACACACGCCAAAAAAACATTGGGAGACCACAGACACGCAGCCAGACCAAAATGAATTCACAAGACACAGGACCCCACTCCACCAAAGCCCAGGATGCTGCCAGAACACCCATCACCAAGGTCGTTAAGAAACAAAAGGCTAATAGACACACATCCAGCACCTCACCCACACAGGATGTCTCTAAACAGCCATCTAACCCACCAGCAGTTAAGCCCTTAACGATCGCCTCAGCCACACAGCAGATCACAAAAGAACAAACGAACCTACAATCAGCAACAGAGCAAGCAAACCACACACCCCCAGCAGTATTTATAGAAGGACTTCAACTGAGATCACGCTTTGCTTCAAGAAGAAAGAAGCCAGAACACCAGCCTGAAGATGACGAGTGAGACCTCGTCGAAACGTCGCCAAAACAACCAGATTTCTACACGGGAAGAAACCCGAATCCACCCTAACATGCATACCTATACCCGTGAAAATCTACGAAAACATATATATATATATATATATATATATATATATATATATATATATATATATATATATATATATATATATATATATATATATATATATATATATATATATATATATATATGTTTTCTTATATATATATATATATAAGAAAATATAAAGAAAATATAAAGAAAATATATACAAGATGTTTTACAGATTATATTTATCTCATGAAAAACTCTCTAAAATATACAAAAATATTTTGAATAAGTGTTCAAATTATAATGCACAAGTAGGGAGCTTTTACCATGCCCGGTTGACATGCAGAGAAATTAAAAGTTATTGGATGATGGAGCATCAATATTTGCAAAAAAATGATTTTCATATATCATTTACACCTGAATTGTTTTTATTGAATATTATGCCAGAAAGTTTAGATATACAAATCAGAAATGTTGTGACCCATATAGTAACAGCAGCTAGGATTTTTATGGGCTAAATACTGTACTTGAATGAAGAAATACCTATATTAGAAGAACTGATTGAGAATATATTAGAAGTAGCAGAAATGGACATTCTGACTGCACTCCTGAAAGAAAGGACAATTTTAAATGCAAAAGAACACTGGAAACCAGTATACAGATAGATTTATGACAGAAATTAAGAAATATAATAGCTTGTTAATTCAATACTAAGACCCAAGAATGTAATATAATGAAAGTATGGGAGCAAGTTATATAGAAAATCAGATATTAGTGTATAGAATGTTTGAAAGATGTAAGAAAAAGTAATAACTAGAATAATAGAACCATAGCATTTGAAAAGACCTCAAGGGCCATCTAGTCCAACCCCTGCCATGCAGGAACCCCTATCAAAGCACCCCGGACCAATGGCCATCCAGCCTCTGCTTAAAAACCTCCAAAGAAGGAGCTGTCACCACCCTCCGTGGCAGCATATTCCGCTGCTGAACAGCTCTAACCATCATAAAGTTTTTCCTAAGGTCCAAATAGAATCTCTTTTCCTGTAATTTGAAACCATTGCTCCAAGTCCTAGTCCCTGAAGCCATGGGAAATAAGCCATCCACTCTTCGATATGACATATTTTCAGATATTTAAACATGGCTATCATATCCTCTCTCAGCCTTTTTTTGTAAGACTAAACTCTTTGTAAGATGCCCCCTCTCTTTATGTAGCTTTTTATCTATACTTTACCCATCCCTATTACTCTTCCATTTTCATCTATAATAAAAAAAATTCAAAAATACAAGAATAGTAGGCAGATTATACAGGAACTTCAGCTATTGGAGACTAATAAGGGCCACTACCCAAACCATTGCAGAAAGATGGGAAATGTTGTTAGTAAATTATACATTAAGAAAAAAAGAAGTTTTAGATCGAACAGAAGAAGAAGAAAGTGGATCAGGGTTAGAGAAAGTGGATTCTTAAACTGGATTTTTGTGGCACATGAGAAGAGATGGAAGGAAAACAAATAATATACATAATATTCATCTTACAACACAAAGTAAGTTGAAGACCTTTAAATACATTAACACAAGTTGGCAAAATGATACTATATCAAGTTGGCAAAATGATACTATATCAAATTGTCAGTAATGCTATCTCCTAAAAAGCAATTATAAAAGTGAACAACATTTAACTATAAACCCAGCAAGTCACATTTGCTGTATATTAACAGAGATAATGAAGAACAGAATGAAGTAAAATTAAAATGAAGTAATGATAGTTTGTTCTTAAGAAAAATGAAAAAGAGAAGTCATTTAAAGAAGCAAAGTGTTCTGCTTATATACCGCCCCATACCACTACAAGTAGTCTCTGGGCGGTTTACAATTTTGATTACAGTGTGCAGGCTACACATTGCCCCCCCAGCAAGCTGGGTACTCATTTTACCGACCTCGGAAGGATGGAAGGCTGAGTGAACCTTGAGCCTGCTACCGGGGATTGAACCCAGGTCGTGAGCACAGTTTTACCTGCAGTACAGGCATTTAACCACTGCGCCACGAAGAAGACTGAAAGATAATAAAAATATTAATAGAGGTGTTTCCAGATTAAAGGTAGACAGCACATTAAAGTGTTCTGCTTATATACTGCCCCATCCCACTTCAAGAAGTCTCTGGGCAGTTTACAGTTTAATTAGAGTATGCAGGCTACACATTGCCCCCCCCCCCACAAGCTGGGTCCTCATTTTACCAACATCAGAAGGATGGAAAGCTGAGACAACCATGAGCCTGCTACCTAGGACTGAAACCCAGGTCGTAAGCACAGTTTTACCTGCAGTACAGGCATTTAACCACTGCACTACAGGGCAGTGGTTACTAATTTTTTGGCCAATGATCTCTTGATGATAACTAAAAATCATCTTATGGATATTCCCCAGTCACGAAGTGGAAGGGCATATCATGTGATCATCTCCCTGGCTCTGGCAGGTTTCTGTGACCATCTTCCAACAAATATGAAAAGAGACAAGTGTGTGGGGACCTGGGGGCAAGGGATGCTTATGGAATTGTCCTTCCACTCTGCATCCAGGCGATAAGATCCTGGATGGTATAACATGTTTTCAAATTCATAAAGCAGCAAAAGCAAATCTAACATGAATGCAGCAACTAGAAAAAAAGGCATACCTATCACCTCAAATGTAAACTAATGTTTGGAAGTATAGATTATTCTACTTAATCACTGACCACTCTTTATATAGACACAGCCATCTACTTATAAATTGGCAAGATTTCATATATCCTGGGCAGATCAGTAAACACTATCTACAGAACCAAAGAATTACTTTCTACGAGGTGTACCCAATTATCCGGTAAAATGGCAAAGGTTCTTACTGAACTTCATAAACATTCTAGTTTTATGATTTCAGCTATGAATAGGAGGGCAAAAGGTTGGGAGACCATGAATTCTTGTCTACAGCCTACTTTGTGCTGCACTGTAACAAGTTACTATCTGAAGAAGTGGACTTGTCCACACAAGCTCACATTAAAATATGCCAGTATGTTTTGAAAGTGCTGTGGTATTTTTTTAATTGTTTGGTTTTGCCTGACATGTCAGGAGTGTAAAGAATCATTGTGTAAAGACTACATTATCTTAAATTTGGATTGTCTTCTTGACATGCATAAGGAGGAATTCTCAAGCCTTGCAAAACTCTTTAGTCTCCAGCAACAGAATAAAACAAGGCTTTCCCTCCCCCACTCCGTCAAGATCTTTGCCACCTGTGCAAAATGGCTAATTCCAAATTTTCCTTGTTTCAGAAAAAAATAGCCAAAATTTTTCTGAGACAAGCCGAGATCCCATGTGTTTCTTAAGCTGGATAAAGGAAGGGGCAACCTTCCCCACTAGCAGAATGAAAGAATCAGAACAAACAAAGGCAAACTAACTAAAATTTATGTAGAAAATAGCATGAAACAAATTTGTGTCCTTCATTGGTCAGTCAAAATTCTTTAGAAAACATGTAACATTATTAGAGCTATCCCTGTACCATCCTCCCCACACAAACCTTTCTCATATGTCTTATTGATGTCCTTGAGTAGCAACACTGTTTTCACAGAATTTTCTTTCTCTTTTGTAGAGGCACTGACATTCCAATAAAGTTCATGGAGCACTATGAAGCATATAGAGACCTTTGGGTAGTGGGTAGCATATAAGCTATATATAAATAAATATATACATACATAAATGGCTTTACTTTCCTTCACTTAACTCTGTTGTTTTTATTAACTCCTGCCCTAAACATCCCCCCTTTTCATTGGGGACCCTGATGAAGTCATGGGTCATCCACTTAACCCTACCTTACTTAGGTAGCCCTAGTGGGTATCCCTAGATGATAGACACTAGGCCATTCTAGAGGGAGTATTTTCAGGCAGTGAGCTGCACAGCACATTGTTTTAGGCAAAAAAATGAAGATAATGAGGAAAACAAAGACAAGAACAGCTATAAAAAGTTGCTTTAACCACCTAACCCTTGGAAGCCAGCCCGTAAGCCATTCCCATAGAGAGAAACTAGCAGGAGAATCAAACACCAGAAGCTTTGTGGTGAAAGTTTTCTACATCTACCTTTATGTATCCACTTTGGTTTATGCAGTGGCAACACTTTGTATTAAACCAAAAACAGAGTCCCCCTTTCTGACTCAGGAGAAAATCAAGGCTAAATTTGTATCGTAACAAAGTAGCAGTGATGAAATCAATCTCTGTTTGTAGGGCAGAGATTGCATCAGAAGTTGTATTTGCCAAAACAAATTACTGTATATACTCAAGTATAAGCCTAGTTTTTCAGCCCTAATTTTGGGCTGAAAAAAGGGTCCTCGGCTTATATGCAGGTCAATAATTTTAGCCACTGAGGCAAGTTTGGGTCAGTGGCTAAAAGTCATTTTACACATTGTGCGCCACTTCTCCTGACCCCCCATGTTTAAAATGACTTTTTAAAATGTCATTGTAAAACAATGTTTAAAATGACTTTTAGCCACCAACTCAAGCACTTGCCTCGGTGGCTAAAAGTCATTTTAAACATCACACACACACACAGCTCACAAAGGAGGAGTTGCCAGGCCCTGCTGCATTTCCCACCCTAGGCTTATACTTGAGTCAATAAATTTTCCCAGTTTTGGGGGTTTAAATTAGGGGTCCCGGCTTATACTCGGGTCGACTTATACTCGAGTATATACGGTAGTAACAAAGTCTACAGAGTTGGTGGATATTTAAACTAACCCCAACATGTTGCAGGGGGATGGCTCCAAACCTTTCCTCTTCAGAAAGATCAGTGTTATCTGTGTCATACCCATAGCATTCATTGTACACTCTATGTGCCCAGGAACATCAAAAATGAGGATCCCAGGCACTGGCTGGCTGTTATCATGGGTAAAACTGGGGCTAACCCACCAATGGTACAGCTACCATTCCACACAGCTGGAAGAATCTGACCAACCCAGTTGCCACAGATCCAAAAATATCCAGGGGGTAGATAATAGACAACAGCTCTGACATTATATTTGTGGAGTGCATACAGAGAAAAGAGAACAGCTTTGACTCCCCAGTTGGTTCTCAGAAACCTAGGAAGGCATGAAAGATTTCAGGGATGTGTTTTGACATTCATAGTACAATTGCAATATGAATAATCCCCAATTTGAGCTACAAGCTCACATGTGTGCTTTAGATATGCAAAGGGCATGTGATAAAACTTGGTCATGCCATGAACACAAATAGATGCCATAGCACATAAAGACTGTTTGGCAAGAATAAACTGGTCTAGGTCAAAGAGGACACAATGTCCCTGTGGGGCATCTGGGATAGGGCTGGTATTAGATGCTAAGTAAATCTGAGTGATGTTTTATTCTGTGACATTAAGACTAGTCACAGACATAACTGACCACCCTTGAGCATAATGAGAGGGGCCATGTGAGCAAACCCAGCAATCTGCTATGCTGGCAACTTGGGTGATTGAATGTACCATAGAGCAAAATGTATTTTTTTAATCATCCCGCAAGTCCAAAACCAGAAAACATTAGACATTCTTTAAGCCAAATGCTGAATTGCATGGTGATAACTCAGGAGCAGGAGAGAGGGAACAATACCATATTCTATCTATAAAAAGAGAAGAAAAAGGAGAACACAAAAACAGTTAAAATTATTATTATTATTGCAATAGCCACTAAGTAGAGTGTCCATGAATAACTTCAGGCATGATTCAGTAGCAGGCTGGAAAAACCGATGTCAGATACTTGTATCCAAGTTCAGAAATGAATGTCTCTAGGGCTGGCTCAGTTGGAATGTCTCTGAGTTCATTAAGGTGGTGACAGATCGTTATCTTTAAAGATTCCAGTTGCTTGCAAACACACCTATCCATGGGAAGCTGGGTTGGCTTCACGCGAGAAAGATGGAACCAGGACATTAACCCTTCAACTTTACCAGCTGTTGGGGTGCTAAGCAGACATTAACCTATCAAGCATAGGGATCATTTTAAGGGGTTTACCATCCACTCTGCAGTAATCTTGAGCTTTCCACAAACCTGTGTGCATGTGCAGCAAGAAAAGAATACTGGCTGTTGGTGCAGATATTAACACAGCCCGACCTGGCAAGTTTATCAGTGTGGCCTGTGTCCTAGCAACCAGGAATCGCACATCAGCAATGGCCATCCTTCCCCTACCTTATTGGTACAGGCTCAGTTATGCTCCCCATCATGTGCATGCACACATGCATGCACGCACACACACACACATACACACGGACACGGACACGGGCAAACCCAGCCGCCCTCCTTGTGGAAAAAACCAAACTGCGAGCTAATCCATTGGGTCCAGACTACCAATCCTCACTCAATCATGCATGTGGAGCCTTTCTCTCATGGAGTGACAATAACATTTCACCATTACCTAAGTGCTTGCTTTTCTATACTCACCAAAAACTTATCTATTGTCTTCTACGATGTCATCACAGGAATCCCTTAAGGATCTCTGTTGGCCATTCATTCACAGTACCAAGGAGTTTGCTGAGGGTTAGTTCAAGCTGCCCTACTGATAAAAGGGTATCAGTTTGCACTGAGGACATTGAGAACCAACCCCTGTTATCCTCTAAAATCAAGTCTGAAAGGGAATCCCAAAAAGGTTTAATTAAAATTTTCAAGCAAAAATCCTATGGAGCTCAGAAGGGTATCCCCTTTGAGCCCACCCAGGGATGCGAATATATTGAGTCCAGTCTAATCCCAAACTTCCTTGTTTCAGAAAAAAAAACCCCAATATTCTTCTGAGACAAGCCGAGATCCAAATTACCATTCATTTGTTAAGCTGAATAAAGGAAGAGGTGACCTACTCCACTGAAGCAGGGTGAAAGAATCACAAATAACAAAGGCAGGGTACACATTTAAGTACAATTTAGCATGAAACAAATTGGTATACTTCATAAATCACTCAACATTCTTTAGAAAATTTGTAACACTACTAGAGCCATCCCTGTACTATCCTCCTCACACACTCCTTTCTCATATATCTTATCGATATCCTTGAGTAGCAACACTGTTTACACAGACTTTTCTTTCACTTTTGTAGAGTGACATCCCAATAAAGTTCCAGCAGTTCACAGAGCACAATGAACCATAGATGCAAGACATTTAGATGAAATTAACCCAGCAGTACTCTGATTCACATGATTCTGTTAAGTTTATTAACTTCTGCTCTTAACAACACCAAGTCTTGGAACCCGTTTTAAAAGGTAGAAAACCTGTCTGATGCCTTTTAAAATACTTGGGGAATAACATTATTTCAAATACTTTCAAATTTTATAGGCCAGTTAGCCTTACCTCTGTCCCAGGGAAGATGGTGGAAAGCCTCATCCAAGAGAAAGGCTGCTGAGAAAATTGCACAGTCAGGGGATAAGAGGGCAGGTCCTCTTATGGATTGAGAACTGGTTGAGATCCAGGAAACAAAGAGTAGGTGTCAATGGGAAATTTCTACAATGGAGAGAGGTGAAAAGCGGTGTGCCCCAGGGCTCTGTCCTGGGACCGGTGCTTTTCAATCTCTTCATAAATGACCTGGAGACAGGGATAAGCAGTGAGGTGGCCAAGTTTGCAGATGACATGAGACTTTTCCATGTGGTAAGAGCCAGAGAGGATTGTGAAGAGCCCAAGAAGGATCTCTCCAAATTGGGGGAATAAGCTGTAAAATGGCAAATACGTTTCAATGTAGGAAAATGTAAAGTAATGCAAATTGGGGCAAAAAAAAATCAAAACTGAAACAACTCATGGACTCTGAGCTATCCATGACGGATCAGGAAAGAGATCTTGGTGTGTTGGTGGACAGCTCAATGAAAGTGTCTACCCAGTGTGTGGCAGTGGTGAAGAAGGCCAATTCCATGCTAGGGATTATCAAAAAGGGGATTGAAAATAAAACAGCCAACATTATAATGCCATGGTACAAAATGATAGGAAGGCCCCACCTGGAGTATTGTGTAAAATTCTGGTCACCTCATCTCAAAAAAGACATAGTGGAACTGGAAAAGGTGCAAATGAGAGGAACTAAAATGATTACTGGGCTGGGGCACCTCCCTTATGAGGAAAGACTAAAATATTTGGGGCTCTTTAGTCTGGAAAAAGGGTCTCTGAGGGAGCATACAATTGAGACGTGCAAAATAATGCAGGGCATGAGTAAAGTGGATAGAGGGACACTCTTCTCCCTCTCACAAATCCTCTGGGATCAGATTGAAACTGTTAAAAAGGGGTATTTAATAATGGCTGGAGACTTCAACATGGTGTTAGATAAAATTAAAGACAAATCAGCTTACAAGAAGGAAGACTGGAGGATTAGACACATAACATTAACAAAATTTATAAACAATACAGGATTGAAAGATGTCTGGACAGAACTTAAAGGAGACGAAAGAAAATTTACTTTCTACTCACCAGTTCAAAAGAGCTATTCTAGGATAGACTTTGTATTTGTTTCACAAAGTCTAATACCTAAAGTAAATAATACTGATATTGAAAATATAAAAACATCAGATCATGCCATAATGTCAATTGATATAGCAATAAATAAAAACTATAGAGAAGCCAGAAGATGGAGAATGAATGTAAAAAAATATTTCATTACCCAGAAGTGGTGGAAAGAGTTAAAAAAGACTGGTCGGAAACTTGGGACATTAATGAAAAGGCTGGAGGAAAAATGGGAATTATATGGGACACCATAAAAGGTCTAGCCAGAGGCTTTATTATAAGAGAAAACTCTAGAATAAAAAAATGGAAGAGTTTAACAAAACAAATCTAGAAAATTTAATAGCAGATTTAGAATCCCAATTTTTTTCTAACAATGATAAGAAGATATTGAGGCAGATTGAAGCAAAAAAAAATTTTAGAGGATTTAGAACTACAACAAGTACAAAGAAATTTATTGTATTTAAAAAGAATTTTTTTAAAATATAGTAATAAAAATTCAAAACTTTTAGCCAGACTAGCCCAGAAAAGAAGGGATAAAAATACGATAGGGAATATAAAAGATTATTCAGGTAAGGTCTGTACACAAATGAAAGATAAATTAAAAGCTATACAAGAGTTCTATCAATCTCTATATACAGCCAAAAACAGGAGCAAGGAAGATATAGAAAAATATATTACCAAAAATTTGAAGAGGGCTTTGGAAGAGGAAGATATGCTGGAAACGGAGAAACCCATTACAGATCTAGAGATAGGTGAGGTAATAGATAAACTAAAGAATAATAAAACTCCTGGAGTGGATGGTCTGGGACCTGAATTTTATAAACTTTTCAAAACAATATTAGTACCCAAACTAAAAAAGCTATATAACAAAATAATGGAAGGAGAACAAGTTCCGAGATCCTGGACCCACTCCTTAACCATTTTAATACCTAAAACTAATAAAAACCTAATGGATATTGGATCATATAGACCAATATCCCTATTAAATCAGGATGCTAAGATTTTTACCGCAATTCTGGCTAAAAGAATGAATAATTTTGTAGCTAAATATATTAAAGATGATCAATGTGGTTTTATCAAGGGAAGACAAATGGCGAACATTATAAGAAGAAATTTGAATGTTCTTTATGAAATGGGGAAAAAGTACTACCAAAGCAGGCATGTTATCTTTAGACCTTTTTAAAGCTTTCGATTGTGTTCAATGGTCTACATTAAAAATATTGCTAGAAAAATGGGGATTTGGGAAACATTTTTTAGGAGTAATAAATCAATTGTACTCATAAGGTACTTCCTCAATAATAGTTAATGATGGAATGACCGAAAAAATTACCCTAGGCCGGGGAACTAGACAAGGATGTCCTCTTTCCAGTACTCTTTTGTATTGTTATAGAACTTTTGGCAAATGCAATAAGGGATGACGAATCCATTAAAGGTATTGGGAACGAGGGGAAAACTAAAATTAGTTTATTTGCGGATGATGCCCTACTGACAATTTTAGACCCAATAGAGAAAATTCAAAGAGTAAAAATTCATCTAGAAGAATTTGGGGAAATAACTGGATTATGTGTAAATTGGCAAAAATCAGAAAGTTTATTTTTTAATTATGGAAGAGAAGATCTTAAGATAATTGAAAACTTTGGGCTGAAATGCGGTAAAAGTATTAAATATTTAGGATTAGAACTCTATAAGGAGTTTACCAAGACTAAGGAAAAATATTTTAAAATTAAAAGAAGAGATGAAAAATAGAATACAAAGTTATACTAAGTTGAACTTATCTTGGTTTGGTAGAATAGCATTGGAAAAAATGAAGATACTGCCTAAAATCAATTTTATCTTTAGAATGTTACCTGCTCAGTTTTTAGAAAAGGATCTTAAAATTCTCCAAGACATGATAAACAGGTACTGTAACGGTAGGAAAAAATCAAGAATAAACAAAGGTTTGTGGTATAGATCTCAAAAAGAAGGAGGATTAGGTATACCCAATCTAAGAAATTATTATATAGCTAATCAAATTAGTTGTTTGGGGGAAATTTTATTCAAACCAGAGAAGGTAATATGGTGGGAGCTGGAGTCACTGGATATAAAGGGGGATATAAATAAATTTTTGTTTAGTGATTTTAAAAATAAGGTAGAGATTGAGAATCCCCTCTGAATGGAGAAAATATAGAAAAATTTTATCACTGAAGGGTGCCCCATTATGTTTAGTAACAGACTTAGAAAATTTTCCTACAAATTTGAAGCATTATTTAGGGTTATTTAAAGCTAAGAAAATAGCTAGATTAAAAGACTGGTTGGGCAAAATTAGAACAAATCAGGACATAAAAACCACTTTGCAATCTAGTGATTTAATATGGATAAACTATATCCAGTTAGAAAAATGGACAAAGGACTGGGTCAGAAGAAAGAGTCAACTTAGAGAATGTACAAAGTTTGAACAGTTTTTATTATTGCTTGAATCTGACCAGGATAATATAGAGAAAGGACTAGTACATAAAATATACAAAATAATAGGGGACTCATTGGAAGTGAAGGAGTTAGATTGTCTGAGAGAGGTCTGGAAACAAGACCTTAATGTAGAGATAAAAAAGAGGACTGGGGAAAAATCTGGAACATGAGAATCTTGAGATCATTATCGGTCAGGATAAAAAAAAATTATTTTAAATTGGTTTCTAGATGGTACTTGACGCCAATTAGGTTGAATAGAATGAATGCTGCATATTCTAAGATGTGCTGGAAATGTGAGAAAAAGATAGGTACATATATGCATCTCTGGTGGGAATGTGAAATAGTTCAAAAAGTTTTGGAAAATGGTTTTTTTAGAGCTAAGTGAGATGATTCAAGTAGATATTGATTGTAATCCAGAGATAGCACTGTTATCATTGTCAATTAGTAAAGATTATGATGTTACAATAAAAGAACTAATAGCAAATCTTATGACAGCCGCTAGATTAATTATAGCAAGAAACTGGAAATCTAAACTAGATCTCAAGATGGAAGATTGGTATAACGATCTTTGGGATATAGCCATAAATGATAAATTGTCTTGTAGTTTAAAAGTTAAACGAGGAGAAATGAAAAAAGACATTTTTATGACATTTGGGGAAAATTTATAGACTTTGTATTAGTAGAAGGGAAGGGGAAAGAACCAACGAATATTTCAAGACAGTTCTGGAGAAGAGGACTTTAAGAAGAATATTAGAACAACAGACGTTGGAGTAATAAAGAAGAACTCATGGAAGAACTGGATGGTCCCGGGGGTGGGTGGGTGGGGATGCACTAGTATTGTTATTTGTTTCTTTGTCTTTTAATTTTTATAATATATTAAAAATAAAAACAAATAAAAAACAAATATCAGAACTAGTGGACATCCACTCAAACTGAGGATCTGAGAACAAACAAAAGAAAATATTCTTTTACCCAGCATGTTGTTAGTCTGCGGAACTCCCTGCCACAGGATATGGTGATGGCGTCTGTCCTGGATGCCTTCAAAAAGGGTTTGGACAGATTCCTGGAGGAAAAGTCCATTACAGGTTACAAACCATAATGATGTGTAATCTCCAGGCTTAAAACCAGGGTACTTCAAGAGCCAGATGTAGGGTAGTGGTATCAGCAGATAGATATCTAGTCTCATGCCCTCCCAGACACATCTGTTTTGTTTTTTTTAAATACGTTTTTATTAAAGAATTTTAGTATACAAAAAAAGTCAAGTTCAAAACATTAGTAATACAAAATCATTCTACTGAAATTTGGCTTCCCTCTGTTCATCCCGTGGTTTTAGCGTTATTCATCTCCTAGCCTTCCTTTCAGACAAACCCTTTTATATGTTTATAAAAAAAGATTTGAAAAATAAGTAGTAATCCTTCGAGCTCTATCCTAATCCGGTAAGAGTCTTTAATTCCTTGCAATAAATCTCCATGTAGTTCTTAAATTTTTGCCAATCTTTTTGGAACTTCTGGTTGTCCTGATCCCTCAGTCTGCACGTCAGTCTGGCCATCTCTGCAAAGTCCAATATTTTCGCCCTCCATTCATCCAAAGATGGTATATACGTTGTCTTCCAATTCTGTGCCAGGAGCATTCTTGCCGCTGCTGTTGCATATAGAAATAGAGTCCTATCTGCTCCTTTAATTTCATTATCCACCAACCCTAACAGAAAAAATTCAGGTCGTTTTGGGAATGTACACTTTAACATCTTTTTGAGTTCATCATATATCAATGCCCAATACTCTTTCACTTTCTCACACGTCCACCACATATGATAAAAATCACCTTGTTTCTCTTTACATTTCCAGCAGTGGTCATCTTTCATCCTATACATCTTTGCTAATTTCGTTGGAGTAATATACCACCTATACATCATTTTCAACAGGTTTTCTTTTATCAAAGTACACGCGGTAAACTTCATATTCTTTTTCCACAATCTTTCCCACACATCTAACCCAATATTATGACCCAGATCCATAGCCCATTTTACCATACATTCTTTAACTTGTTCATCTTTTAAATTCAACTCCAACAAAAAATTATATAATCTGGTCAACAATTTCTTTTTTGGGCCCATAATTATGGTCTGGAACTTAGATTCCTTCTCTCCAAACCCAGACATCTTTCTATCTTTCTGAAAAATGTCATTTAGTTGATGGTACTGAAACCAACCTGTTAACTTCTCTTTCAACATATCATAAGACTTCAGTCTAGGACCTTTTTCTGAAAAGAATAACGCATCACCATAGGTGATCCCCAGCCCTTCTTTATCTTTCCTCTTGATCACCAATGCCTCAATCGGGGATAACCATCTCGGTGTATGTCTCTCTAAAAGAGGTTTCAACCGTTCCCAGACCTGAAGTAATGACTTTCTAATTACATGATTCATAAAGCTTTTGTGTACTTTCACTTTGTCATACCAAAGATAGGCGTGCCAACCAAATCTGTTATCATGACCTTCTAGATCCAATAGATCCTCATCAGCTAAAGTAATCCAATCTTTTATCCAACCTAGGCAGGCCACTTCGTAATACAATCTCAGGTCTGGCATGGCAAATCCTCCCCTTTCCTTGGCATCTGTTAGTAATTTAAATCTTATTCTGGGTCTTTTACCTTGCCAGACGAATTTGGACAATGTCTTCTGCCATTCCTTAAAGTGGCCTATTCCTCTAAGTATTGGGATCATTTGGAATAGAAATAACAACCTTGGTAGCACGTTCATCTTTATCACCGAAATTCTTCCCATCAACGACAAATTCAATCTATTCCATGTTTCCAGATCTCTCTTAATCAAGTTCCATACCGTATTATAGTTATCCTCAAAGAGATTTAAATTCGTAAGAGATAAGTTGATTCCCAGATATTTAACTTTTTTCACCACTGAGAGGGCGGACAATTTTTCAAATTCTTCGCAATCTTTCTTTGTTACATTTTTCAGTAAAACCTTCGTTTTATTCTTATTTAGTTTAAAACCGGCTAGATTACCAAATTCCTCAATTATTTTCATCATCTCAGTAATACTTTCTTTTGGATTCTCTAACGTCAGAACTAAATCATCGGCAAACGCTTTTAATTTATATTCCTTATCCCCCACACATATACCTTTAATTGTCCCCGTGTCCCTCAGTTTGACTAGCAATACTTCCAATACAGTAATAAATAACAATGGAGACAATGGACACCCTTGTCTCGTACCTTGCCCAATCGGAAAACTTTCTGTTATCACATTATTAATCAATAAACTTGCTTTCTGTTCCTTATATATTGCATTAACACCGTTCCAAAACTTTATTCCCACTCCCATATATTCCAAATTCTTCTTCATAAATTGCCAAGAGACATTATCAAAGGCTTTTTCAGCATCAATAAATATCAAGGCAGCTTGTTTCTCTTTCCTGACTTCTAGATACTCTATTATATCAATTATATTTCTCATGTTATCTTTCATCTGTCTGCCAGGGAGAAACCCCGCTTGATCTTTGTGTAATAACTCATTTAAAACCCTTTTTAATCTATTAGCCAAAACATCGGCAAATAATTTGTAGTCTCCATTCAAAAGGGAAATGGGCCTATAATTTTTAACATCTGTTGTATCTGCGTTCTCCTTTGGAATCAGTGTTATATACGCCTCCTTCCAGGTGTTGGGTATGACTCCTTTTTCTAGAACTTCATTCATAACCTCCACCATTATTGGTAACATTTCTTCTGACAATTTTTTATAATATTTTGCAGTCAGACCGTCTGGGCCCGGTGATTTTCCAGTTTTCGCCCTCTCTATTGCATTTTTTACTTCATGTGGGGTAATTTTCTCACTCAGTATTGACACTTGGTTTGTTGAGATTTTTTTCAATCCATTCTTTTTCAAATATCTATCAATCTGTTCCGGATTCTCTTTTTTCTTCGTGTATAAATTTCTATAGAAATTCCGAAACACCTTTACAATTTCTGGTGGGGCCGCTGTGAGATACAGGAAGCTGTACTACATGGGCCTTTGGCCTGATCCAGTATGGCTGTTCTTATTTTCTTACGTTCAAATGTTATAATTTTGGAAAATTTGCAGTATTTGGTTTATTTTTTTTGGGGGGGGGAGAAATCGTCCAAGTGTAAAAGCTCCCATTTAACCTGACAGCCAATTTCTCACACAGTAGGGAGTAAAGACCAATGTTTTTCTGTTTCCTGTTCTCACATACTAAAGTGAGACAAGCAAGGACTTAAATAGTTAATAATCCAGGAATATGCATTATACATGAGATACAGACACTAACTGGCTGCCATGAGAGTTATAGGTGGATGAGCTGTGGAAAGTGAGGATTTGACCTTTTCCCCTCCAAAAATGCAATGCTGCAAACATTTAAAAAGCCCCTTTAAGAACTCATATGCATGGCATTTTTCTTATGACACACTAATATTATTAGTGTTGCATCTCTAACCCCTTCTGAGCTATCCTTTAAAACAATAATCAAACTTTGTTTATTTCAAAACCAGGGAGAATGTGAGTCTGTACAGTCTAGATAGCTCAAAAGCTTAGTCATCTGGCTGTGGAATGAAAGCTTGGGAGTTTGATTCCCCACTATGCATTCAAGAAAAGTCAGCCTGCATGGCCTTGGACAAGCTGCACAATCCCAGGGTGCCCCTCATAGAAGAGAATAGTAAACCACGTCCAGTTACTCTCTACCTAGAAAACCTTGAAAAGGGCCATCCTAAGTCAGAAATGATTTGGTTGCACATGGCTATTGACCTGACAGCACTTGAATTGTGGTGTGTTGGATAGAGGGATGAACTAGGATTTGGGAAGCCTGGGTTCACGTCACTGCTCAGCCATGGAAACTCACTAGGGGTACAGAACTAGTACATACACTCCTTAAATATCTCATTTACCTTGAAAGCCCTATTAGGGACACTGTAGGTAGGTTCCAACCTGAAGGTAAAGAACAACAACAGACTTACAGAAGCATTATGCAGGTGTTAACACCAAACTCTGGCAGAACAATTTTAGCCCACTCACAGTTACTGGATACACATATCTCAAATGCTGAATTTCTTTTCAGCCCCACAGAATGAGCGCAAGTGGTCCATTTACAGTATCTCAATCAATACTCAACAGATAAAATTTCTGGCATAATGGCATTCTTCTGATATGGAAAGAGAGATGTCACATAGCTAGTAGAGTTATCTGGTACCAGACAGTTTGAAATAGGGATGTGTAAATGATTTGACAGACTACTGAACCAAATCAGCTCAATGTGGACAATCTGTAATCAAGTACAAATCTGGTCTATCCTAGAATCATAAAACTTAAGAGGACCTGCCTGGCCAACCGGCCTTTGAACTTCCTGCTTGGGTCCTGGGCGGCCAACCGGAAATTTGAGCTCAACCACAAAGTTAAAAATGTCCAGTCCTCCACCCGGGACCTGAGCAGGAAGTTCAAAGGCCAGTTGGCCGGGTGGGTCCTCTTAAGTCCCCACCCCACCCCTCCGGAGGGTGGTTAGCGTGTGGCAGTAGAAACAAGGAATGTGGCTGGATGGCAGTGGCATGAAGGGTGAGGGCAGCCAGCCTGTGTCATCACCAATGAGTTGACTTCACCCTAGTGCTACAGCCTATGAAGATGATTTTGAATTTTGCTTCTGTCTTCTGGGGAATTAGCTATTCCACTCAACATTTCTTATGCTCCCCTGTCCAACTGTTAATAAAAATGTTGAAGAGCACTGGACCTAGAATGCAGCCTTGGGATACCCCACTTATTACCTCCTCCAGCTTAGAGAAGAAGCCATTCATCGTCTGTAGCCAATTGTGTATTCGCTAACACTTGATTTATCCAGCCCACAGCTAGTCAGCTTCTTAATCAGGATATCTTTGTCAAAAACTTTGCTGGAGTTGTCTACCAGGGAAGTTACTTGATCAAAAAATGAGATCAGGTTAGTCTGGCAGAATTTATTCTTGACAAAATCCATGTTAGCTTTAGTTATTATTTAATTGTTTTCTAGGTGTTTGCAAAGTGACTGATTATTAATCTATTCCAGGGTTTTTTCTGGGGTTGGTGTTAGGCTCACTGGCCTTTAGTTCCCACATTCCCCCTTTTTAGCCATTCTTGAAGACAGAAACAATATTAGTCTTTCTCCGGTCATCTGGCACCTCTCTCATTTCTCATAATTTCAAGAAAATAATGGACAGTGATTCTGTGAGCTCTTTAGCCAATTCTTTCAGTACTGTCATAGGCAGTTAATCTCCCCTGGAGATTTGAAACATTTCAAGGTGGTAAAATATGTCTCTAAAATGTTATATCTGTATAATATAAGTAACAGGCTGAAGACGAGTTATGATCAAGGGAGGAGGGGAGGAGAACTTGGCTCTTCAGCAGCTCCAGTTTGCAGTCCTAGGTGGTTACTTCACGTCCACTCTTGTCCCGGGAGGAAGTTCATTGTGTGTTGATGTTGGTCGCGGTCATGTGGTCTTCTTGCGGTTCTGTCCCTGTTCCCGTGTACGCACAGGTGTGATTGATGATACCGGCATGACTGTTTCCGCACGTCCTTGTTCTGTGATGAGATGTGAAATTCCATGCCTTTGTTCTCTGTTGTTTTTCTGGCCCAACCTTCCGTTTTTTGATGTTTTGATTCTCCAAAGCCTTGCCTTCAATGCGTTACAGACCTAAGTTTGAGGCATTTGTCTTTTAATCTCTCTGCACTGCCTTGCTGACTCCATAGGGAATGGCACGTCACACTCCTGCCACTAGATGGAGAATGGCACACTGCGTGATGATCCTTACTTCACGGACACTCGTATCGGAACAAGAAGAGAGATGAGGAGATTCCTAAGGTCAGGGAGGGGAATCTCTCATCCCAATTAGATCACAGTTCAGGGGGCATGGTTGGGGCGAACTCCCCTTGTCCCGCAATGGACGTGCAGTTAGATTTCTTCGTACCGGTCCCCAGCGGGACCGCAAACAGCGATGAGATGGATGTGAAGTATCTCTCCTAGACAAATATCTCATCCCACATTTCAATCACAGAGCTTGTAAAGAGAGAGAGTTTGATGTTAATGAACTTACATATTCAAATATCTCACACAGCTCTGTTTGGTGCTGCCCCCGCCCCATGCTCTCTTTCCTGTAGCTTTCAGGAGCACATCATAGAAAAGATACAGGGAGTATTGGGTGCTCAAACTCATTTTGTCTGAGCCTCTGCTCTTTCCCCTACAAAGCTTCCATGTTCTTAATTTAAATGGCTTAGCCTAATTCTCTTTATGCTTTTTGTTAACTCTTTACAACTTACCCTAATTCTCTTGTTGCCTTTTTCTTAATTTTCTTTCATACTAATTTGTTTCTTTTCTGTTAATATATTAATGATAATTATCCATAACCTCCTTCACCCCATAGTGACACAGTGATGCTGTTAAATTAAAGCACTTTCCTGAAATGAAAAAAGTAGTCTATAATCCTGTACGGATATAAAAACTCACCAAACAAACTCATGCAGTGTTCTATGATAATTTTCAGTGCTTTCTTTAGCACATGGCTCCTATTTCTTGTTTACATGAACCCCAGTGGAAATATAGTTCCTCTGTACGCCCATGGAGATTTATAGACAAATAATTTCAGCTTTTATTTGTGTATTTTCTCTCTTTGATGCCATTAAAGGTTTATGGAATGAAATGGACATATAATTTCAATTGTTTTATCTTGTAAATTTAGTTATTGCCATGCAGGAACCCCTATCAAAGCACCCCGGACCAATGGCCATCCAGCCTCTGCTTAAAAACCTCCACAGAAGGAGACTCCACCACCCTCCGTGGCAGCATATTCCACTGCCGAACAGCTCTAATTGTCATGAAGTTACATAAGAACATAAGAACATAAGAAGAGCCATGCTGGATCAGGCCAAAGGCCCATCTAGTCCAGCTTCCTGTATCTCACAGCGGCCCCACCAGATGCGTTTGGGAGCGCATGAGACTAGATATCTGTCTCCTGATACCACTCCCCTGCATCTGGCCCTTGAAGTACCCTGGTTTAAAGCCTAGAGATTACACATCTCCATCATGGTTTGTAACCCGTGATGGACTTTTCCTCTAGGAATCTGTCCAATCCCCTTTTGAAGGCATCCAGGCCAGATGCCATCACCACATCCTGTGGCAGGGAGTTCCATAGACTTACAACACGCTGGGTGAAAAAATATTTTCTTTTTTCAGTTCTTACTCTCCCAGCACTCAATTTGAGTGTATGTCCCCTAGTTCTGGTATTTTGAGAGAGGGAGAAGAGCTTCCCTCTATCCACTTTACTCATACCCTGCATTATTTTGTATGTCTCAATCATATCCCCCCTGAAGCGCCTTTTTTCCAGACTAAAGAGGCCCAATTGTTTTAGCCTTTCTTCATAAGGGAGGTGCCCCAGCCCAGTAATCATTTTAGTCGCTCTCTTCTGCACCTTTTCCAGTTCCACTATGTCTTTCTTGAGATGCGGTGACCAGAATTGTACACAATACTCCAGGTGGGGCCTTACTATTGTTTTATATAACGGCATTATAATGTTGGCTGTTTTATTTTCAATCCCCTTTTTGATAATCCCTAGCATGGAATTGGCCTTCTTCACTGCTGCCACACATTGGGGAGACACCTTCATGGAGCTGTCCACCAACACACCAAGATCTCTTTCCTGATCCGTCACGGATAACTCAGAGCCCATGAGTTGATAGATGAAGTTTGGATTTTTTGCCCCAATATGCATTACTTTACATTTGGTTACATTAAAACGCATTTGCCATTTCTCAGCCCACTCCCCCAGTTTGGAGAGATCCTTCTGGAGCTCTTCACAATCTTCTCTGGTTTTTACCACATGGAAAAGTTTTGTGTCATCTGCAAACTTGGCCACCTCACTGTTTATCCCTGTCTCCAGGTCATTTATGAACAGATTGAAAAGCACCGGTCCCAGGACCGAGCCCTGGGGCACACCGCTTTTCACTTCTCTCCATTGTGAAAATTTCCCATTGACACCTACTCTTTGTTTCCGGGATCTCAACCAGTTCTCAATCCATAAGAGGACCTGCCCTCTTATCCCCTGACTATGCAATTTTCTCAGCAGCCTTTGGTGAGGGACTGTGTCAAAAGCCTTTTGAAAATCCAGATAGACTATATCCACCGGTTCACCCAAATCCACGTGCCTGTTGACCTTTTCAAAAAATTCTAAAAGGTTTGTAAGACAAGATTTACCCTTACAGAAGCCATGCTGATTTTCTCTCAGCAAGGTTTGTTCTTTTATGTGTTTTAAGATTTTCGCTTGGATGAGGCCTTCCACCATCTTCCCTGGGACAGATGTAAGGCTAACCGGCCTGTAGTTTCCTGGTTCCCCCTCCTTCCTTTTTTAAAAATTGGTGTGACATCTGCCCTCCTCCAGTCCTCCGGCACTGTGGCCGTTTTAAGAGACAAGTTGCATATAACTGTTAAGAGATCTGCAATTTCATTTCTCAGTTCCCTAATAACCCTTGGGTGGATGCCATCTGGGCCCGGTGACTTGTTAATCCTCAATTTATCAATTAGTCCTAAAACGTCCTCTCTTTTAACCTGTATTTGATTTAATTCTTTAGTCAAGAGGGGCGGCTCAGGCAGCGGAATCCGCTCAAGGTCCTCTGTCGTGAAGACAGACGCAAAGAACTCGTTCAATTTCTCTGCAATGTCCAAGTCCTCCTTAACCTCCCCTTTTCCTCCCTCACCATCCAGAGGCCCAATTGGTTCTCTGGCAGGTTTTCTACTTCTAACATATTTAAAGAAGCTTTTATTATTACCCTTTATATTGCTAGCCATGCGTTCCTCAAAGTCTTTCTTTGCCTCCCTTATCATCTTTTTACATTTCTTTTGCCAGAGTTTGTGTTCCTTTTTTATTTTCCTCATTTGGGGAGGATTTCCATTTACAGAAGGACCTCTCCTTGTGCTTTAGAGCCTCTCTAACTCCACTCGTTAACCATGCCGGTGTCCTCTTGGACTTAAATGAGCTCTTCTTTCTTTGTGGTATGCACTTGTGCTGGGCCTCTATTATTGTTGTTTTAAACAGGCTCCATGCACACTGAAGAGATTGGATTCTTCTAACCCTCCCCTTCAGTTTCTCTCTAACTAGTTTCCTCATCTGAGGGAAGTTTGCCCTTCAAAAATCAAGGGTTTTTATGTCTGATTTGGTTGACACTCTACCTCCGACATGCATGGCAAAGGTAATTGCAGCATGGTCACTGTTCCCCAGAGGCTCAGTGACATTCACATCCCTGACGAGGTCCTGAGTATCACACAATATTAGATCTAGAGTTGCCTGTTCTCGGGTGGGCTCCATGACAAGTTGCTCTAAGGCACAGTCATTCAGCAAGTCGAGAAACCCAGTTTCTCTTTCTTGCCCAGAGCTCGCATTGGCCCAGTCAATGTGGGGATAATTAAAGTCCCCCATGATTACTATCCTATCCCTCTTAGCCACCTCCATGATTTCTCTCCTCATTTCAAGGTCCCCCTCAAGTTTTTGATCTGGTGGACGATAGAATACTCCAACTATCACATCACTCTTTGGACCTGGTAGTTTAACCCACAGTGATTCTATGGCGGAGTCAGACCCTCTGTCAATCTCCATTCTGCTGATTTTTATGCCTTCTTTGACATAGATAGCCACTCCTCCTCCAACCCGCCCCTCTCTATCCCTTCTATAGAGTTTATAGCCTGGGATTGCTGTGTCCCACTGGTTCTCCACATTCCACCAGGTTTCTGTTATGGCTATTATATCAATGTTCTCCCTAGCTGCCAGATGTTCAAGTTCTCCCATCTTTGCTCAGAGGCTTCGAGCATTGGCGTAGAAGCACTTGTACAGTGGGTCCCGCAACAGCTGCTGCCTTGTTCTTCTCCCCCCACAGCTTTTATTTTCAGTAGACGAACTGTCACATTCCGCTATTCTGCCAGTGTTAATACTTGCTATGTCATCTCTATGTGATTCTCTACCCTCTCCAACCTCATTCCCCGAGGATGAGGTGTTCCGAACTGGATGCCACACAGCTCCTGTCGGCTTTCCCCCAGTTCCTAATGTTCCTTTCCCCCTTCCTAATGTTCAAATGGAATCTCTTTTCCTGTAGTTGTTTGAAACCATTCCCCCGAGTCCTAGTCTCTGAAGCCATGGAAAACAAACCTGTTCCCTCTTCAATATGACATCCTTTCAAATATTTAAACATAGCTATCATATCCCCCTCAGCCTTCTTTTAGAGAGGCTAAACATTCCCAGTTCCCTAAGCTGTTCCTCATAAGACATTTCCTCCAGACCCTGAACCATCCTGGTCGCCCTCCTCTGCACCTGCTCGAGGTTGTCAACATCCTTTTTTAAACTGAGGCACACAGAACTGGACACAGTACTCCAGGTGGGGTCTGACAAGAGCAGAATAGAGTGGTACTATCACTTCTGTTGATCTAGACACTATGGTTCTGTTGATGCAACCAAGAATCGCATTGGCTTTCCTGGCCGCCGCATCACACTGCTGACTCATGTTCAATTTGTGGCCTACCAAGACTCCCAGATCCCTTTCACAGGTACTATTCTCCAGCCAAGTATCCCCCATCCTATATCTGTGCAATTCATTCTTTTTACCTAGATGTAGCACCCTATATTTCCCTCTGTTGAAATCCATTCTGTTAACTTTGGCCCAGCACTCTAATCTGTCAAGGTCCTTTTGGATTTTCATCCTATCCTCTAGGGAATTAGCAACCCCTTCCAATTTGGTATCATCTGCAAATTTAATTAGCATACTCTCTATTCCTTCCTTCAAGTCATTAATAAAAATATTGAACAGCACTGGGCCCAGAACAGAACCCTGGGGCACCCCACTGGTCACGTCTCTCCAAGCTGAAGAAAGGCCATTTATGATTACCCTTTGGGTGCGATCAGTCAACCAATTACAAATTCACCTAACAGTAGCACTATCTCTACTAACTTCTTAGTTCTCCATTCACCAGGATTTTTGCTGTTTGTTCCTTATATATTGCTGACATCTAATTCAAAAAGTTTGTACCAAAGTCCATCATTTCTAACTGCTTTTGCATAAAATCCCAATTCAGATTATCGAATGCTTTTGGGGCATCTAAAAAAAGCAAGGCTAATTGTTTTTCTGGATGTGCTTCATAATATCCTAGTATATTGATAATTATTCTGATATTATATCTAAGTTTTCTTTTAGGGAGAAATCCGTTTTGATCGACATGGATAAATTCATTCCCCATTGATGCTTGATATGTCTTATGATGTGTGAAGTTCTGTCAAGTTGAAACCAGCATAGGGAGATTTAAGACTATTAGGGTTTCCTAGTTATGTGAGATATCTAAGAAGTGGTTTTACCAGTGCAATCACACAGTGCATATCCATAACTAAAAGGGGATTTGAATCTAGGTCTCCCATGTCCCGGTCTGACACCTTAGTATGATAGTTTTTACCCCATTGACCTCCAAGGATTGGGGTCAATCTGCAAATATGTTAGTTTGGATAGCCCAGAAAACTCTGCTTTCACTTTCTTTCCTAACGTTTCCAAGGAGAAAGGTGGGGTAAAAATACTTTAAAATAAAATAAAATAAAATAACTTGTGTCAGGCAGTTGGTCAGTCTTTGTAAGTGGTGGAAAGTACAGCATATCCTTCCTCCACAAACACCTATGGTTTGGGTACCCCATCAAATGTTAGAAGATGCCAAAGTATCTTCCATGTCAGCTATAACATTCTCTTAATTTTCAAATATTCATACAGGTGAAATATCAAATATAGGGTTCTGGAGCACTGCTATGGTGGTACTTCAGGTCCACGTAGCCCTGACATGGTTTTATTTATTTATTTATTTATTTATTTATTTATTTATTTATTTATTTATTTCCTCCTTGGAAAAGGACCCAAGGCAACTTAAAATAATGAAGGACAATATACGACCCAGATCATTTAAGACATATTCAAGTCTAAGAACAGCAAATTTGAAGAGGCATCTTACAATATTAAATGGTAGTATTAAAGCACACAAACAATTGAAATTTCCATTATGAGAGATGGAAACTAACATGGAAAACACAAGTATTACTATGAATTCAGTCTAAGCAATAATGCATGGTAATCCATCTAAAGGTCAGCTTGCCTGAAGAGAAAGGCCTTTGCCTGCTTCTAGAAATACAGCAAAGTTGGAGCAGTCCTGGCTAGAGATGGGCACGACTTGAAAAAAAATTTTTTCGAGTTGTCGTTAGTCGGGCCGGTTCCGTTTCGGGTCGTTTCTGTTTTTTGCGAAAATTCACAAAAATTAGTCGGTTCGTTTTTTTGTTTTTTTGTTTTCGTTAGTACTTGTGTTTGGGGGGGGAGCGGGCTCCTGGAGGCACCTCTGTGGGGTGGGTGCCTCCTCTGGCCCACTATAAAGGGAAAGTGGGCTCCTGGAGGCACCCGTGGGTGCCTCCTATCCTCACCCACTAGGAAGGGGAAGCAGGCTGCAAGAGACTCCTCAACATGAGGGTCTCCCCTCCTCACCTGCTGCTGCTGCAAAATGGTATGCAATAGCCATATGGATATTGCATAACAGTTGTGCAGACAGTGACTGTGAAGACTAGTGGATGGCACTGAACCCAGAGCCATAGTGAGATGCCTAACTAAGGCTCTCACACCACCATGTCTCACACAGAAGGGAATTGTACTTGCGTGTAGTGCAATGCAAGTACATCTGGCTTAGGGTTAAGGTGGGTTAGGGTTAGGGCTAGGGTTAGGCTAGTGACGGGTAAGGTTACGGTGGGCTAGTGGGTTGCACCTCTGGGTGCCTCTCTGACCCAGTAAGAAGACAGTCTGTGATGTATGGGTACGGAGTCAAGGGTTAGGGTTAGGGTTAGGGGGCTAGGGCAGGTTTTAGGGGGCTTTTTGGCACATCCCAGAAGTCTCCATGGCCAAGTGGCCATGCGATTGGTGGGATGGCTCCAAAAATTTGCATGGTCGTCCACTCCCACATGGCTGGCCACTCGGCCAGCCCATCATTGCACAGGTGTAAAAAAAATAAATAAAATAAATAAAATAAAATCAATGGAGGACAGAGGAGGAGAGGAGAGACATTTTGTTGCAAGAAAAAACCCACTGCTACTGTGAAAAATCTGGCAGTTTATAAATTTTCGCGTGTTTCTGTTGTGCTTGTGTGTTTTTGGACCACGATTTCAAAAACAATATTGCGTTCGCCGCCCCATTTTGGATCCGCCGCCCGAACCGCATGGCATGGCGACTCGAGTCCGGCTGCCCAGGACGGGGGGGAGGCGGGACCCCCCCTCCAGAAACCACCCCTCCGGTAGGTGCCCTGCGCCCTTAGTCAAGCAGGCATTTTTCCGCCTGCTTTTTTGGCCCGGGAATGGGTGGGGGGAGAGTTTAAAAGTTTTTTCCTGTGCCGTCCGTGCCGCTTGCTTGCGTTTTAATTGCGGCGGCCGGCGGCTGGCGAGACTGGGCTTTTTGCTGGCTGGCTGCGAGCCTGCGGCAAGTCCCACCAGAGCAGCCCAGGACGGGGGATGGGGGGGGAGGCCAGGGACCTCCAGAAACAACCCCTCTGGTAGGTGCCCTGAGGCACGGCAGGCATTTTTCCGCCTGCTTTTCGGCCGGGAACCGGGTTTTTTTAACTTTTAAAAACTTTTTTTCTGTGCCGCGTGGCATTGCGCGATCGCGCGATGCAAGGAACGAGCACGACAAATCAGACCAAAATTGTTTGTTTGTTGGTTCGAGCTCGAAGTCTGGCGGAGTAATTCCCGTTACCGTTTCTGTAGAGTAACGGAACCGAGTAACGGAAACGGAAACGGGAATACCGCTAAGTCGTGCCCATCTCTAGTCCTGGCCTCCAGTGTGAGAGAGTTCTGGGAGCAGCAACAGAAAATGCCATTTCATGTGTTCTTATCAGACACACCTGTGAAGGTGGTGGGATGGAAAGAAAAGCCTCTCCTGATGACCTTAACACCCAAGCCAGCTCATACCACAAGATTTGATTTTTAAAAACCATTTTATTTATTTTCTACACTAAACCAAATAAAACAAATATGTTGCTTGTCTCCTGTCATGTTACCAATTCAATCACATTTCCCCCCAACATTTCAGCCCAGTATAATTCATATCTCCTTTCCCAGCTTAAAGGAACTTACTTCCATACTTAGTTTCCTTACTATCTCATCCATATTCTATATTTACTTACCTCTATTTTTAATACAAAAATATAGCCTATCTAATTTCAACACTATATTCAAACTCGATGTTTAATTCTTCAATACTAAACAACTTAGGATACATTGTAGCTAAATATATATACTCTAAATGTCATCTATATTTACCTATTCTTCAAAAGAGTACCTTTCAGGTACTAATTCCAAAAGCTACCTCTAATTCAAGTTAATATTTTATGGGTTATTATAGAAGAGCTACCTCCTGGTCTACAGGTTTCACTTTATGCATAAAAGTTCTTATCTATATTTAACAACCAATATTCTTTTAAGGATCTAACAAGTTAACATTTATTTATATTTCAGGTTGGTCTTCACGTTTCCATTTTCCACTTCCCATATCATGTCAATAAACTAGTAGCTTTAGACAATCAAAATACAGAAAACAAATTTTATGTAATTGATTCACTAAGCCAGAAATTCTCTTTCTGAATTTTCTTTTTCCCTGACAAATCTGGGTTGTTCTTTTATCTTGATAGTGATCTTGATAGTTGCTCTGCTGCTCAAAGCGTACCAAAATCTTCTCTCTTTTGTTTCCATATTGAGTAAAGCAGATTTTTATCATGCTTCATGAATTTGGCATATCCAAAGATTTATCCTGCACCAATCTTGTTGTATTTGTCTGCAGATTAAAATCAGTTCTCTGTTCTGGCTCTATTTCCTGATCAAGACTAATTTCAGTTTTTTTCAAAAGTTCATCCAGCACAAATCTTGTTGTAGTTATCTATAGACTAAAATCCGCTCTCTGTTCTGATTCTGTGTCCTTATCAGGGTAAAAAATCTCTATATCTTCAGAGGGTGGGTCTGTGTGTGATGTGTAAATGTCTATTTTTTTTTATAATCCACATAAGATTACATTGGTGAACTATTCTTCTGATAGGTTTTCTCAATCCATTGTGTTTTTGTACCTCAAAACAAAGAGTTAATATTGCTTGTAGTTGTAGTTTCTGCCACTCAGTTTCCAAAAGGGATGAGTATATAGAGAAGTGACTGGATTAAACAAAGGAAGAACCAAACAGGCAGGGAACAGAGATTCTTCAGCAGTTGTGTTTTGAAAACATGGAGCCAATCCAAGGTCAAATAAACATTCCGTTGAAAAATAGCTTCCCGAATGCTGACCTTAAACTGTGTCTTTAAATGCATCACATACAGAAAAGCACAAAACAAAAAGCAGTTTCCTCAAGAGTTTTCCCCCCTCTACCAGCCCACATAAAGACAATAGGCAGAAAGGAAAATTCATAAAATAATTGTGAGAAAGATCACCTCTTCAGATAAATCCTTGTCTTTTAGAACATTCATACCTCTTTGCCAAAAGCCACTTCCACAAGGGGGTCATTGGTGCTTGTTTCAAGAAAAGATTCCAAAACACCAAGGCGAAGATTCACATAGGGAAACAGAGGGATAAAAGCAGTTTTACACATGACACACCAAATATTTACAGCTTTCTACACTTTACCGACAATTTCTATCTTCACCAATGATGTCAGTTTTCCTCCAGGGAGAGATAAGACATTTTCCTGCTTCCACAGAATATCACCGCCATTCCCTTCATGGTCTGTAGGCACTGCCTTCGTATCATCTCCAAGGAAACGTACCCTCTTCGGGTCCCCTTTATATGGAGGAATTCGAAAAGCTGCTGCAGCACTTATCAGGTTGTCTTGCCATGGTGTAGCCAGAACGCCGAGATTTGATCTTTGAGAAAGTTTGGACCCAGGCCATTTAGTGCCATGTAGGTTAAAATCAATATTTTGAATTACATAAGAACATAAGAAGAGCCATGCTGGATCAGGTCAAAGGCCCATTGGGTCCAGCTTCCTGTATCTCACACTGTCCCCATGAAAGGTGTCTAGGAGCAAGCACACGAGACTAGTTATCTGTCTCCTGATACCACTCCCCTGCATCTGGCATTTCAAATGCCCTGGTTTTAATCCTGGAGATTACACATCTCCATCATGGTCTGTAACCTGTGATGGACTTTTCCTCCAGATATCTGTCCAATCCCCTTTTGAAGGCATCCAGGCCAGCTGCCATCACCACAACCTGTGGCAGGGAGTTCCACAGACAAACAACACGCTGGGAAAAATTTTTCATTTGTCTGTTCTCACTCTGCCAGCCCACAGTTTGAGTGGATGTCCCCAGGTTCTTATATTTTGTGTGAGAGAGAAGGGCATCCCTCTATCCACTTTACTTATGCCCTGCATAATTTTGTAGGCCTCAATCATATCCCCCCTCAGGTGCCTCTTTTCCATAGTATAGAGCCACAAATGTTTTGGCCTTTCCTAATAAGAGAGGTTCCCCCACCCCAGTAATCATTTTAGTTGCTCTCTTTTGCACTTATTCCAGTCTTTTTTGAGATGCTATGATGAGAACTGTACACAATAGTCCAGGTGCGGCTTTAATATCATTTTGTACAATGGCATTATAATGTTGGATGTTTTTTTTCAATCCCCTTTTTGATAACCCCTAGCATGGAATTGGCCTTCTTCACCGCAACCACATTCATTCCACCAACACACCAAGATCTCTTTCCTGATGAACCATGAATAGCTCAGAGCCCATGAGTTGATAGATAAAGTTTGGGGTTTTTTGCCCCGATAAGCATTATTTTACATTTTCCTACATTGAAACACATTTGCCATTTCGCAGCCCATTCTCCCAGTTTGGAGAGATCCTTCTGGAGCTCTTCACAATCTTCTCTGGTTTTTACCACACAGAAAAGTTTTGTGTCATCCACAAATATGGCCTCCTTGCTGTTTATCCCTGTCTCTAGGTTATTTATGAACAGATTGAAAAGCACCGGTCCCAGGACAAATCCCTGGGGCATACTGCATTTCACCCCTCTCCCTTGTGAAAATAGCCCATTGACACCTACTCTTTGTTTCCTGCATCACAACCAGTTCTCAATCATAAGACGACCTGGCCTCTTATCCCCTGACTGTGCAAATTTTCTCAGCATCCTTTGGTAAGGGACTATGTCAAACGCCTTCTGAAAATCAAGATAGACAACATCCACCAGTTCACCCAAATCCACATGGCTGTTGACCTTTTCAAGGAATTCTAAAAGGTTTGTCAGGCAAGACTTACCCTTACAGAAGCCATGCTGATTTTCCCTCAGCAAGGTTTGTTCTTCTATGTGTGTTAAGATTTCTCTTGGACGAGGCTTTCCACTATCTTCCCTGGGACAGACATAAGGCTAACTGGCCTGTAGTTTCCCAGGTCACCACTCCTTCCTTTTTTAAAAAAAATTGGTGTGACATCCACTATGCTCCAGTCCTCTGGCACTGTGGCACTATCCACAATTTCATTTCTCATTTCCTTAATAACTCTAGGGTGGATGTCATCTAGACCCGATGACTTGTTGATCTTCAATTTATCAATTAAACCTAACACAACCTCTCTTTTAATCTGCATTTGATTTAACTCTTTAGTCAAAAGGGCTATTAAGGCAGCGGAATCTGACCAAGGTCTTCTGTTATGAAGACAGATGCAAAGAACTCATTTAACTTCTCTGCAATTTCAAAGTCCTCCTTTTCCTCCCCTTTACCTCCCTCACCATCCAGAGGGCCAACTGGTTCTCTGGCAGTTTTCTCCTTGTACTTTAGAGACTCTCTAACGCCACTTGCTAACCATGACAGTGGCCTCTTTGACTTAGATCGGGGGTCGGCAACCCGCGGCTCCGGAGCCGCATGCGGCTCTTTGGAACCTTTGCCGCGGCTCCCCTGGGCTGATCCCGAAAGGCGCCCCCCCCCCACGACCCTCGAGGCCGCCCGACCCCACCCACCCATCCCCGCTGCCGCCGCCGCCGCCCTTATCCGGCAGATCCGGCACTCCGGTGTTGGTGGCGATGGGGGGGGAGGAAGAGGCCCGCAGGGGGGCCTGGGGATGGAGGGAGAAAAAAGAGACACACCCATACCCTTCCCTTTCCCCAG
This sequence comes from Phrynocephalus guinanensis, assembly GCA_037367245.1. Taxonomy (NCBI): domain Eukaryota; kingdom Metazoa; phylum Chordata; class Lepidosauria; order Squamata; family Agamidae; genus Phrynocephalus; species Phrynocephalus guinanensis. The sequence goes on along the minus strand of CM074741.1, from coordinate 93,660,063 downwards.
CCCCCCCTCTCTCCCTCCCTCCCTCCCTCCCTCTCTCTCTCTCTCTCTCTCTCTTCCCCCCCACCCCCGGCCTCGCTTCCTAGGCTGCCCTGCGGCCGCCACTCCTCCCGTCATCCTGCCCGCGCGGCCTCTGATTGGGCTCCCCAGCTTGCTTGCTTTGGGCGGGTCGGTCGGCGGCAGTTAGGGAGGAGGCCGCCGGGGAGGAGGTGAGGCGTGCCTCTCGAAGCGGAGTTTTAGACCAAAGATCAAAGCCCAATTTAGCTGTGAAGTTTCAAGAGCCATAGTCAGTTCAGTATGCCATGCTGGGTAATCACACGCCAGTTCCTCACACCAGCTTTGCTGAACCTCCAGCATCAAACTCACAGAGCTATCCAGCCAGCAACTAGCCAGGTTCGTTAAAGGACTATGAAAGGAGGTTTTTTTTCAAGCGTGTACAGATTGCTTTCCCTTCCATTTGGAGCAATTATGCGCGGCTGGCTTGGGGGTTTGGTGGGAGGGGGAAGAAGAAGCGACGTGTGTGTGTGTGTGTGTGTGTGTGTGTGTGTGTGTGTGTGTGTGTTGTGTGTGTGGTGCGGCTTCCTTTTGCGGCTTCCCAGGAGCTGAACACAGCCCGGTTGTGTTCACTGCCGAGAGAAGCGCGGCCGGCGGCACCAAGGGGGAGGGCGCCAGCGGCGGGGCCGGCGTGTCGACCCTCCTCCCCACAGTGTCCCCGCTTGAACTCGACGGCTGCAGAGTCCCCCAGCGGGGCGGAGACCTCCGGCCTTGAGCAACCGAGAGCGTCCCGGGCTGAGGTGCTGCGATGCGGTGGGGGAGGGGGGGAGGGGATCGGCTCTGGGTTGTCGCCTGCTGGCGCTGCTGCTGGTGGTGGCTCGTCCCCCTCACGGGGTGGCCCAAGGGGCCAGCCTGGCCGACAACGTGGTCTGGGCCATGAACGCTGGCGGGGAGGCCCACATCGACGTCCACGGCATCCACTTCCGGAAGGACCCCCTGGCCTGGAAGGACGGGTGGGGTGAGGTGAGGACTTCCGGGGCAGCGAGGGTGAGTGGAACTCCCTGCTACAAGATGCACCCTTGGCGGGGCCCTTCCTTTGGAGCGGGGGGGCAGCGGCGCCCACCCCACCCCCACCCACCCACCCACAAAGAGGCCACCATGCTCCACTCTCGTGGTCCTGCTCAGGGGGGCCCTCCAGGGTCGGTGGGACTACAAAGCCCATGAGCCTTCCACCCCACCCCCCTTGGCTGTGGCAGGTGGAAGTGGTGCTACTGCTACTACAAGATCCACACACACACACATTTTGATTTAGTGGGGGTGCTCTGGTCTTCTCCCGACACGGCCCCTGCAGAAATACAGTGGTACCTCCTATAAAGGAATTAATTTTTCCAAATGAAATTATGTTCAGCAAATTTTCCTTTATACAAATTTCCCATAGGACTGCATTGAAAATAGAGCTGACAAACATTGTTAAGTGAAAAAGTCATTTGTTTTAAATGTCGCAATGGTTTTGCGGCTCCCAGGATTTTTTTTCCTGTCGGAAACGGGTCCAAGTGGCTCTTTATGTCTTAAAGGTTGCAGACCCCTGACTTAGATGAACTCTTCTTTCTTTGTGGTATGCACTTGTACTGGGCTTCTATAACCGTTGTTTTAAACAGGCTCCATGCACTCTGGAGAGATTGGATTCTTTTTACCTTCCCTTTCAATTTCTTTCTAACTAGTTTCCTCATCTGAGGGAAGTCTGCCCTTCAGAAATCAAGCATTTTTGTGTCTCATTTGCTTGACACTCTTCCCCCAACAAACATGGCAAAGGAGATTGCAGCATGGTCACTGTTCCCCAGAGGCTCAGTGACATTCACATCCGTGACCAGGTCCAGAGTACACAGTATTAGATCCAGAGTTGCCTGTTTTCTGGTGGTCTCCATGACAAGTTGTTCTAAGACAGTCATTCAACATGTCAACAATCCTTGTTTCTTTTTCTTGCACCGAGCTCACACTGGCCCGATCAATGTGGGGATAATTGAAGTCCCCCATTATTACTATGCTGTTCCTCTTAGACACCTCCATGATTTGTCTCCTCATTTCATTGCCCCCCTTAAGTTTTTGATCTGGTGGTCAATAGCACACCCCCACTATCACATTGCTCCTTGGAGCTGGTTGTTTTACCCACAATGATTCTTTGGTGGAGTCAGACCCACTGTTAATCTCCATTCTGCTGGATTTTGCCCCTTATTTGACATAGATGGGCACTCCATCTCTACCCTACCCCTCTCTATTCCTTATATAGAGTTAATAGCCTGGGATTGCTGTATCCCACTAGTTTTCCACATTCCACCAGGTTTCTCTTATGGCTAGTATATCAATGTTATACCTAGCTGCCAAATGTTTGAGTTTTCCCATCTTTGCTGGGAGGCTTTGAGCATTTGCATAGAAGCACGTGTACAGTGGGTCCCCCAAGATTGGCTGCTTCTTTGTTCTCCCCTCCACAGCTTTTAATTCCAGTAGACAAAGTACCACATCCCATTTTTAGCTCAGTGCTAATACCTACTACGTCATCACTTTCTGGTTCTCTACCCTCTCCAACCTCTTTCCACAGGGATGAGGTGATCCGAACCAGATGCCACTCAGCTCCTGTCAGCTTTCCACCAGTTATCACCTTAAAAGCTGCTCTGCCGCCTTTTGATATTGTGTGCCAGCAATCTGGTCCCATCATGGTTCAAGTGCAACCCAACCCTCCTGAACAGATTTCGCTTGTCCCAAAATGTTCCCCAGTTCCTGATAAATCTGAAGTTCTTCTCATTCATGCATTGAGGCTTCTGAGCTCTGCCTGCCTGGTGGGTCCTGCACGAGGAACAGACAACACTTCTGAAAATGCTACCTTGGAAGTCTGGGACTTCAATCTTCTTCCTAACAATCTGAATTTGGCTTCCAGGACTGACCGCTTTGCCTTCCCAACACAGAGAATGGGGAACAAACAAGAGGAGCTGGAACTCCTAATACAGCAAAATAAATATGACATAGTTGGCATCACTGAAACATGGTGGGATGAGATGCATGATTGGAATGTAGTCATTGGAGGGTATAACCTGTTTAAAAGGAACAGGCCGAGTAAGAAAGGAGGAGGTGTAGTTTTATGTATTAAGGACATTTATACTGCTGAAGAAATACAAGATAAACACCAGGGGAACCATGTTGAAAGTATTTGGGTTGAATTCAGGGGTGAAAAAAACTAGGAGGGATGTCACTGTGGGGGTATATTACAGACCCCCAAGCCAGATGGAGGAGTGGGATGATGCCTTCTGTGAGCAGATGGCCACACAGTCAAAAGGGAGAGATGTAGTACTAATGGGAGATTTTAAATATCCTGATATATGCTGGCAGTCCTACTCAGCTAGGAATGCAAGGTCTAACAAATTCCTTACTGCCCTTGCAGACAATTTCATGGTCCAGAAGGTAGAGGAGGCAGCAAGATCTGGTCTTAACCAATAAGGAGGACCTTGTAAATGGGGTTTAAGTGGTGGGATCATTAGGTAAAAGTGACCATGCCCTCTTGGAATTTGTTATACAGTTGGAAGGTGAAGCTAAGCATTGTCAGACAAGAATCCTGGACTTTAAGAAAGCCAATTTTTGTAAACTTAGGGAACTATTGGCTGTGATTCCATGGACTGAAACACTGAAAGAGAAGGGAGTCCATGATGGATGGGAGTTCCTAAAAAGCGAGATATTAAAGGCACAATATAAAACTGTTCCATCAAGAATGGCAGAGGTCTAAAGGAACCACAATGGTTTACTAAAGAACTTTCAACTCAGCTAACTATAAAGAAAAACAAGTACAAGGAATGGAAAAATGGTTCTTGTTCTGAATATTGCAGATATTGAACACTGAATAGTTAGAAAGTCTGCAAACTGCACAAATGGCAAGGACACCAAGAGGGCTATATTTGCAATGACAGAATAATTTTTCAAATGTGAGTGGAAGCGGGGTATCAGATGAATGTTTAATCAAATTGCCTTTTCATGTAGTAGAAAAGGGGTAAAATGCATATACAGTGAACCTTTATTACAGGAGCCATATGTCTGCCTTCTGTGCATGCTCTAGTGTGAAGAAACATAAAGTAAAACAGAATGGCTTTTAACACCATTTAACATGCTTTCCAACTAAATCACTTGGAATAATTAAACATGGCTTCTATATTATCTCATTGTTGATTAAAATAGAAAGAAAGCAAATTCCAGAATTAGAATCTTTTAAAAGAAATTGTCTGATAAATGGGTTGTTGGAAAAAGGACAGATTCACGTGGCTGATACTTGTTCTAACCCCAGATCTTGCCCCTGTCACCCCTTGTTTGAAGTAAACAAAGATGTGGTGTTTGCAAAACATTCTTTTAAACTTTTCAGATACCCCAGCCATGTATGGAATGATCAAGTTCTTCCATCAGCTATGGATATCAGGCTGATCCATTGTTCTTCTGGGTCGGGAAACTGCTTTGTTGAATAACCAATTTGGATATCCACAGGTATTCCTTTTGAGAGGATCCCTACATCCACGGAAGCTAAGAAGAAGGAAGACAAGTACCTGAAGACAGTGCATAAGGCCTGTGGAGGGGGGAGCAGCTCAGGACCAGAATCAGGATTGTACCTCCATCTGAAGAATGATGGGCACTCATTCAAAGAAGAGGATATACACATATTAGACAGAGAAGATAGGTGGTTTGAGAGAGGGGTCAGGGAAGACATTCATGTGTGTTAAAAAATACCTCTCTCTACACAGGTGGGGGACTCAGACACAATCTGTCTGCTACTTATCAAGCAGCCCTCATCAAGCCCCAGACAAATCAGAAGCACTTCACACCTCCACCAGCAAGGCCATAGTTAACAACCCATATTTAATAAGTATTGGGAAGGGCTGCATAGGTGAGACTTTCACACACCTTAGGCCATCAATGATTCAGGCCATTGTCCAACTTATGAGCCTATTTACACCAGGGTGGTGTGAAATGTAGGTGAACTATAACAGTGTTTTTCAACCTTTTTTGGGCAAAGGCACACTTGTTTCATGAAAAAAAATCACGAGGCACACCACCATTAGAAAATGTTAAAAAAATTAACTCTGTGCCTATCAGACACACACAAACACACTTCTCACCCCCCCCCAAAAGCAACAAATCCATCCTCCAGCCCAGGCCCTCCCAAGGCATCCCTATCAAAATGTCCGCCTGCCCTCACATTCCCACTCCCTCCTCCTGGCACTTTTTTTCAGAGGAACTTGCAAACCCAGGAAGGTGGGGCTGGGGGAGGCTCTTCATATACAACCCCCAACCCCCATCTTTTACCCCTTCCAGTATAAGCCTCCCTTCTCTCCCCCCCCCACCTCCTTCCAGCCAGGTAGCCACAGGGCCCGGAAGGGACCCCGCATCCCCGTCTCTTCCCTAGGTCCTAGGAATCCCCTCCTCAGCCTCCCACGTCCTCCCCTTTATTTATCTCCCCATAAAAAAATGACCATTGTCGTTAAGGGTGGGGAGCGGCCGGCCGCTCCCCACCCTTAAAAGAGGGGTGCGCACGCGCGCTCCTACCTGGCTCGGCGGGGGCGCGCGTCCACCCTCGGGAGGCAAACAGCGAGTGCGCGAGGCAGGGGAGGGAGGGAGGGGGGTTCGGTGAGCGAGGAGGGGGAACCAACCCCAAGAACCTTTAAGAGTGGCTTCTGGAGCGCCCTTCGCCGCAATGCGCCTGCGCGGGTCTCCTGGCTCTCTCTCACTCTCTCGCTCTCCAGTCTCCTCCTCCTCCTCCTCCTCCTCCCCCTCCCTTATTTCTTCTCCTTCCCCACCCATGGCCAGCCTTTCCTAGCCGGTGCGCAAAGCACGCCGGGAAAGGTAGTCCGCTCTCCTCCCCAGGGCCGCGTCTCAGACCTGCGGGAGGAACTACATCTCCCAAGGAAGCCTTGCGGCAGCCGGATTCTTTCTGAACACCCCGCCTTCCTCCGGCTCGCCGGCGCCGCACCGCTGCCTTGGTCGCGAGCGGGATGTGGGGGGGCATTGCTGGTGTAGGGAGAATTTTTCCCACGGCACACCAGGAAACATCTTGCGGCACACTACTGTGCCGCGGAACAGTGGTTGAAAAACACTGAACTATAAAATGGAGGACTCACCACTAACTTTCCTTAGACTAATGAAGCTGCTTGGATGAGTAGCAAAACATTTTAATCTCTCAAGAAAAGAAGTCTAGTTGCCATGAGTCAACTTCCAGATTATTGGCTGAGAAACCACAGGGTAAACAAGACACAGTTGGAAGGCGAAGCTAAGCATAGTCAGACAAGAATCCTGGACTTTAAGAAAGCCAATTTTTGTAAACTTAGGGAATTATTGGCTGTGATTACATGGACTGAAACACTGAAAGTCCATGATGGATGGGAGTTCCTAAAATCGAGATATAAAAGGCACAATATAAAACTGTTCCAACAAGAAGAAAAAATGGCAGAGGTCTAAAGAAACCACAGTGGTTTACTAAAGAACTTTCAACTCAGCTAACTATAAAGAAAAACAAGTACAAGGAATGGAAAAATGGGAAATGCACCAAAGAGGAATATAAGCAAACAGCTAATATATGCAGGGTGGTGGTAAAAAAAGCTAAAGCGCAAAATGAACTTAGACTTGCCAGAGAGATTAAAGATAGTAAAAAGGGTTTTATTTAGTTATTTCCGCAGCAAAAGGAAAAATAAGGAAATGATAGGTTCTCTGCGTGGCGATGATAACCAATTATTAACAAGAGACAGGGAAAAGGCAGAACTACTCAACACCTTCTTTGCCTCCATTTTCTCAAAAAAGGAAGAAAGAGATCTGCTGGGACAAAGAGTAGATGAGGTAGGATGGGAACTGCAACATAGAATAGGTAGAGAGGTAGTACAGGAACACCTGGAAACATTAAATGAATTTAAGTTTCCTGGGCCAGATGAATTATACCCAAGGATATTAAAAGAACTGGCAGAAGTAGTTTCAGAACCATTGGTAATCTTTGAGAAGTCCTGGAGAACAGGAGGGGTCCCTATCAAAGTCTGATGGGGGATATGATAGCTATGTTTAAATATTTGAAAGGATGTCATAATGAAGAGGGCACATGTTTGTTTTCCATGGCTTCAGAGACTAGGACTCGGGGCAATGGTTTCAAACTACAGGAAAAGAGATTCCATTTGAACATTAGGAAGAACGTCCAGATGGTTAGAACTGTTCGGCAGTGGAATAATATGCTGCCACAAAGGAGGGTGGTGGAGTCTCCTTCTTTGGAGGTTTTTAAGCAGAGGCTGGATGGACATCTGTCGGAAATATTGTGATGGGGTCCTGCATGGGGTTGGACTAGATGGCCCTTGAGGTCTCTTCCAACTATGATTCTATGATTCTATGAATACATACGGTATATTTGTCAAAAGACATAGCATGTTATTAGAGATGGGCACGAAAAGAGCGATTTTTGTTTTCATTTTCATTTTTCATTTCGTTACGCAACGAAAACGAAACAAAATTAAAAAAAAACATAACGAAAACGAAACGACCAAATTTGCAGTGTTTTTCGTTTTCATTGCAGCAGATGCATTGAACTAAAAAGAATGCTAATGAAACAGCAATTTTTCGTTTTCGTTTTCATTTTTCCGTTTCGTTACCTAACAAAATGAAAACGAATTTTTTTGCAAAAAAATCACGAAAATGAAAAAGAAACGAAAAGGACCCCTAAACGACCAAATGACAAACGAAACACCATTTTTTTTTGAGTTGTGCCCATCTCTACATCTTATAATTAGTATGTTAATGTTTGAGTCAGGTTTGGGTTTTTTAAAAAGTTATTTGGGCATTACCTCTCTAGATGGTGTACATCATTTCACACTCCCTTTTAAACAAGGAAGTAGGGTCTACTTCTCTTCCGAAAAAGGCCAATCTTTCCAGTCAAAGCTTCTTATAGTGTTGAAGTAGTGCAACTGAGAGCAGCCAATCTGTTTTTTAGAGGGCAATTATAATTATAGCAATATTCATCTTTGACCTGGTGAACGAGGAGGGACCCTATGGATCATCAAGTTAAGTCCATATGAAGAAGTCACATTGAAGAATTGAACTCCTGACCTCTGGCTCCACAACCAGGTACACATACCACTGAATGCATACAGAGTTTGTGGTTATTTTAGACTTAATTCCCAGAAGCCTTTAAGAAAACTATAGAGTTTTAGCTTGTTAGCCATTCTAAGTACAGTTCCACCCCCATATCTACCATCCACAGATTGTTATCTGTGGTTGGTGATCAGCAGGGGATGGGATGGGTGTCTGGGGCAAAAGCTCCACCATACTGCCCGGGTGGCAGAATGGGCAGTTATTGTCCCCAGCAACCCACCACTTCTGCTGGGAAGGTAGGCTTACCAGGACATGGGAGACAGCATCTTCCTGCCACCCAGTCTGCCTGAAGGTAGCAGCAGCATGGTGGACCAGGTGGAGTGAAGGCACACTCTCCTGCCATCCAATCCACCATGTGAGTGGGTTAGTGCTAGCGGCGAAAGTGGCTTTCACCCCTGACACCTTGCCACTCCAGCTGCTTTCAACCTGGTACTAACCCATTCTCTCTGGGCAGAGCGGTGGACCGGATGGCAGGAGAGCACACCTTCAGGTAGACTGAGTGACACAAAGGCAATCTGTCCTGCTGCCTGGTGCACCAAACTGCCCAGTGGAAGTGGGGTAGTGCCAGGGGCTTTCACTTCTGGCACCTCAACACTCCGGCTGGGCAAGCCAGTGTGTCCCTGGAGCCAAGATTCAGTATGTAATGGAGAAACCGATGAGACTCATCAAGCCCCCTGATTCTAACCCCTTTTTCTTCGTCCAGGTAGGAACTAATGATACTTCAAAACACAGCTTTCAGGATATCACAAAAGAGTGGGTGAGGATGCGTGCCAAGAGGCTTGCAGATTTAATGAGAGCTTTAAACTGAGTTTGCAGAGCAAGAGAGGAACTTTTCTTAATGGTAGAGATCCAGAAGGGGTTGTGGAGATTAGCCCAAATGTTGCAATAGGAGCAGGACAGGAAGTAGTGCAAAGGACATTTAAGAAGCACACACAGCCTCAAATGTCTCTACACCAATGCATAGACCATGGGGAACAAACGAGAGGAGATGGAACTCCTAATACAGCAAAAGAAATGTGACGTAATTGCCATCACTGAAACCTGATGGAATGAGAATTATGATAGGAATGCTGTTATACCCTCCTGAAACAGGAGGGTATAACCTGTTTCAAAGGAACAGACCTGATGAAAGCCTCACCCCGGATTACCTTTGCCGCTATTACGGGAGCCGAGAGTTGAAAGATCACGCCAATGTTCAAAGAAACGGAGAAAAACTTTAATTTTGCTGCAGCAAGGCGCCCATCCGAATTGTGTCGGAAAACTGGGGCAAAGAACATGAAAACTTTTACAGTCTTTATAGGAAAACATTCGCCAACACCCCTTCTTTATCAGGAAAAAACAAGGATACATCTGGGCCCCGTACGTCACCCACGAAGAACAAAGAAAACTTCAAAAGATACATAGTTAGCACATAGTTAGCACATTGTTAACACCCACTTATCGGGGAAAACACACACCGGACACAATTAATCTTATTCTTCAGCGCCCCCTGTCATGCAGTTCCCGGAACGCTCCGCTGCTTCTCCGAAAGCGCTTTGACAGCCCCGTATCGATGAATCGATGCACGGATGTCTGTTCTATCTCGCGCAGGGGCCCCATTCTGTTGGTGACCTTCCTACACAGATAAGTATTGTCCAGTAATTTATGGCCTGTTTATCTCAGAACACAGGCTTGGGGGAAATAGTGTAGTGCTTTGTGCCACAGTTCCGTGAAGGGGGAGAGGTGAATTAAGGGGCATATAACTGGATTAATAATGGATAGAATACTGTCATTTTATCTACAATGACAGCTTATAAACTACAGAGTATATTAAAAAAAATCATCTCTATCATCCCCTCCTCTTCTGAAGGACACTCATTCAGAGTTGTCCTTTTGAAGGGCTTCATAATCCTGCAGGACTGCAATCAACTTAGGGGCAGTTGTCTTCTCTACTACCTTTGAAACAGTTGACTGTACGAACCGCAACAAACAAGGAATACATATCAAGGCAAATAAAAGAAGACATAAAGGAGCAATCAATAAACTTGCTAATGTTTTCATCCAGGTTGTGGCATGAAATCATTTAACCACTGCCTTTGCATACCCTTCCACTCTTGCGTCGGATTAAAAGTTAACTGTTTAATTTCCGTGGCAAGCTGAGTTACTACCTTACCCACGGGGTCAATTTTTAAACAGCAGTTTGTTAAATTAAATTTTCCACACACGCCATTCTCAGAAGCTAATAAATAATCCAGAGCGAGCCTGTTTTGATAAACAGCTGTTCTTAATTGATCTGTCACTTCTGCTATAGCGGTAAGCGCTGTAGTGATGCGCTGGCCCGCCAAATCCAAAACTGCTTGCAACCGGATTATTCTATTAAGCATGTAGATGGGAGTTCGATATCCCCATGAACCATCCTGAGCCCAAGTGGCTGGACCATAAACACAAACAATTCTCTGTGAGTCCCATATATCCCCTTCATATTCCTCTGGGTTCTTGCATGAAAACCCTGCAAACGGGGTATCATCACGCTTTCTCCTATTTAAAGGACCATAGACTGGGGCAGCCAAATACTGCTGTGTTTCTATTGGGACTAGAAAGAATGATGGTTTTATGAATCCCAGCACACATGAACCAGACCATGAATGAGGCAAATATTCATAAGCCATATTTCCACAAACCCAATACATATTCATAGGGGCCTTCCATTGTTCCAAAGATGCTGAGTATAAATATGGCAGAAAGGTGGCATTGAACTTCTCTGGTTGTGGAGCATAGGATGTTGAGGTCTAGATACCATTTTCCCAGGTCCCTATGCAGGTCAAATAGCCCACAGGAATGGAACCATTTTGGGAAAAGCAGACACGGCCCACTAAATGAGATGTGATAGTCCATGTCATGTTCTGAGACTGGGTTCACTTGGTGACATTGCCAACTTTGACATGTTATTATACAACTGTGGAGAAATCTCCATTGCTTCCCAAGGCCAGTCCTCACCAAAATTTGTCCCCCCACAAACATAACAATTTGTGACTCCTAATTCTGTGGCTATTGACTGAGCCATTTCCAAAAATAAATTTTTGGCCTGCTGGGAAATTTCAAAGGGATTTTCCTTCAGTTTTTCCACTGCATTTTCTACTGACCAGGAATGGCTTTTCTTTTCTCCATCCCTTACCTCTGTACGGGTAATTGTCAAATAGGTGACTGGATCTTTGCCAGGCCCATCAATTCCAAAACCATACACTTGCACAGAGGGGTGTGTGTCACTGATCACTAGACTAACATTGTTTCCTCCTATTCTCCTGAACTGTGAGAGATGAGGACAACCTGGATAGCCTCCTGCTGTATAGGCACACACACATCCCCATCCTGAACATAATTTGTTTGACCCACATGGTGCCCAAATTTCAGGGTTGCCTGCTTTGGCACCTTCATGAGGGTAGCACAAATACTTATGTTCAGATCTGTATGTAGCTGCCCATGTTTTGGGTCCACAACGAGTTCCCAGGCCTTTTCCTAGGGCATCACAGGCATTGAACCATATTACTGCCCGTCTGCCACTATGTTTTAACACAACAGTGGAGTTCACATAATATAGGAGTCCACCACCTTCTGGGTTGTCCCTTCTGGGCTCCTTAGTTTTGGCCATTCCAGCCCACACTGTATAATTAAATTTGACTGGAACCTCAGGCTTGTAACAAAGATAGCCTCCAGATTCACTTTCACATATGTGATACATCTTGTCCTGATTCAGACATGTGGTCCCAGCTTGTTTGCACTCCACTGGCTTCTGAGTGTAATATACCAGAGTGTTCACTACTCTATTGCCTTGACTAGCTGCTATAATGCATGGGGTACATTCTTCTACACCCTCAGGCTTGACAGCTGAACAAATTGGCATTAGAAATAGAAAGATTACCATTTCTACTAATTTAGGCATCTCAAATAACTCTCACTTTCAAATATGACAAAATTAATACCGCTCCCAATGCATATATTAACGAAATAATAAACCAAACCCGCTTGGGGTGTCAACCCGCAAAAATGTTCAAGGCTCTTTAAAAGTTTTGACTGCTGCGGAGCTTTTGACAGCTCATGGAACGTTCGTTGACAGCCCGTAGAACGCTCTTTGACAGCTGCTGCGCTGCCGGAGCGCTGCCTCGCTCGCTGCAATTCTTCCAGGAAATTAATAAGAAAACACTGTTCAGCTCCAGGAAAAGAGAAAAAGGGCACTTTTAAAACACAGTCTCGCACAAAATGTTGCCCTAGCTTTTCAGCTAAACCAAATCACTTACTTTCTTGTTGCGACTTCTCCCTCCTCTTCTTGTAAGAGGGACGAATTTGGAGGGCGGGAAATTCAAAAGCTGAAAAGGAAAAGTCAAGTTTTCTTGTTGAAGAAGCCTCTCACCATGCACATAGGAAGCGAATATTTTACTTTGACTTCTCTATGTCTGAAGTAACTTTCTTGAAGGTCAATTTCAGGCTGTCATCGGGGTTGGTGTGAACTGTCCACTCTTCTTCTTCGCTCGCTGGGGCGGCTCGCTTCACGTGGGTATGGTGAATCCAGGCGCTCACTTCGGAGATCTTGACAGCTGTTGGCGTTGATAGTAGCACCGTGTAGGGACCTTTCCACATCGGGCGCAGAGGCTGTTGGTTCCAATCTTTGATCCAGACCGAATCTCCCGGTTCAAAGCGAAGAGGTTCCTGTAGAACCACGGGCCGTCGTCCCAAAGTCCACCTGTGTAAGGAAGAAAAAGATCGGCCAAGCATCTGAAGATATTTTGCATGTGTCAAAGAAGCTACACTCTCTGGACGTAAACCACATGAAATCGGAACTGGCCTGCCATAAACAAGTTCAAATGGGGAAATGCCTGATTGGCTTGAAGGGGTGGTTCTGCTTCTAAAAAGAGCAATGGGTAGCATTTCCACCCAACTTTTGCCTGTTTCTTGGGTAAGTTTAGACAAATGGCTCTTTAAAGTCCTGTTCATCCTCTCTACTCGTCCCGAACTTTGGGGCTGGTATGCTGTGTGTAAATTCCACTTGACATGCAATGCCCTAGCCAGTCCTTGCAGAACATGGTGAATGAACCCTGGCCCGTTGTCCGAGGATAAAGTGCGGGGTATCCCGTGCCTCGGAATATGATCCCGCAAAAGGCATCGAACCACTTCACTAGCTTTTTCAGTCTTTGTTGGAAAAGCCTCTGCCCATCCTGAAAATGTACACACTAGCACAAGCATATAACGGTAAAGTCCACATCTTGGCAATTCTGTAAAGTCCAACTGCATATCCTCAAAGGGCTCCTTCCCACTATATTGAATTCCTGGAGGTGGCAAGGGTCCAGTCCTGGGGTTATTCCTTTGACAGGTGACACATCTATGTGAAATGTTTGAAGCTAGCTGTCGAAGCTTGGCTATATACAGGTATGGGCTCAAATGTTGGTATGCCACTTCGGGACCTTGGTGAGTGCTGTCATGATGACTTTGAACTACCTGACGAGATAAACTCTCTGGAACCCACAATTGTCCACTTGGCAATTTGTACCAGCCCTCTGGCGTTCTGTCAAACTCCTGTTCCTCTGCAAATTCATCCTCAGCGGACGAATAACGAGGTGGTTCTGGTGGCAAAATGTCTATTGGAATGAGACTGAGTTGCATCTCAACTGCACCCTGAGCTGCTTGCTTGGCAATGCGATCTGCCAACCTATTCCCTCTTGCTTCAAGTCCTGGACCGATCTTATGCCCATGGCAATGAATGACTGCCACCTCTTTGGGTTTCCAAACAGCATCTAAAAGTTGCAACAAAATGTCAGGGTGTGCTACTGATGTCCCCTCGGAAGTAAGGAGACCTCGTTCCTTCCAAAGTGCCCCATGTGCATGAAGTGTAAGAAATGCATACTTGGAGTCCGTATAAATATTAATGCTTTCTCCTTCTGACAATTCTAGTGCCCTGGTGAGAGCTATCAATTCTGCTATTTGGGCTGATGTTCCTGGGGACAATTGCTTGGCTTCGATCACAGTGTCTTCTAATTCCACAATGGCATATCCTGCCTGTCTTTTTCCTTCAATCACTGAGCTACTACCATCCACGAACCAAGTCCTCCACTGTGGGTGAGGGGTATCACGAAGATCTGGCCGGGACGAATACACTTCATCTAACGTCTGTATGCAGTCATGGGTGGCCGGTTGGTCACTAATTGGGAGGAGGGTCGCTGGGTTTAAGCCCTCTGTTGTTTGAAATGTAAGACCAGCCCTTGAAAACAGTTTTTGACACTTCATCATGGCAGTTTGGGACAAATGATAACCTCCTTTTGCATCTAGTAAAGGCAGAATTGCATGCTTTGTGATACAATTTGTGGTTTGTCCGAAAGTGAACTTATCCGCTTTCTTTAAAAGCGCTGCCAGTGCTACCACTCCTCGCATGCAAGACGGGAGTCCTTGCTCTGTTGGGGTCAATGTCTCTGACAGATAAGCTACTGGCTGCTGCCAACTTCCTAATTTTTGACACAGGACTCCTTTTGCCACTCCATTTTCTTCATCAACATACAAGTTAAAAGGCTTGTTTGGATTCGGGAGACCGAGAGCGGGCGCTTCTACTAAAGCCTCTTTGATTGCTTTGAAGCTCTCTCTTTGTTCTGGACCCCACAAGAACTCATCACTTTCCTTTCCTCTTATTGCTAAGTGTAGAGGTTTTGCTAGAAGGCTGAAATTTGGAATCCAAATTCGACAAAATCCTGCTGCTCCCAAAAATCCTCTGAGTTCTCTCCTATTTCTCGGTTCGGGGATTTGAATGATTGAATGCTTCCGCTCATCGCGAAGTTGGCACCTTTGCTGGGAGATGTCAAAACCTAAATACCTTACTTCTTTTTTGACAAATTTGAGCTTTCTTCCTGGTTACTCTATAACCCGCTGCTGCCAAATGATTTAAGAGATCAATCGTGAGCTGCTCACAACCTTCTTTGGTTTCTGCTCCCGCCAAAATGTCATCTACATATTGCAGGACTATTTGGCCAGGTTTTCGGGGGAAGTTGGCAAGGTCTGATGCCAGGGGCCCCCCAAATAATGTGCTCGAATTTCGGAACCCCTGTGGCAAACGTGTCCACCGAAATTGGGTTTTTGTGCCAGTTTGGGGGTCTTCCCATTGAAAGGCAAAGATATGCTGGCTCTGTGGCGCTAACCGGCAGCAAAAATATGCATCCTTCAAATCTAGAACTGTGAAATAGGCTGCTTCTGGTGGTATCAAGCTCAGAATTGTGTAGGGGTTCGGGACATTCTGATGAAGAGGTTCGATAGCCTCATTCACCAAGCGGAGGTCCTGCACCGGGTGAAATGTCCCATCCGGCTTTCGAACCGGCAACAAAGGGGTGTTCCATTGTGACTGACACGGAACAAGGATGCCATGATCTATTAGTCTCTTAAGGTGGACCCAAATTCCTTCTGCTGCAACCTTCCCAATGGGATACTGTGGCACTGAGACTGGACCTGCAAATGGCTTGAGTTGGACAACTATGGGAGGAATGTTCCGTGCCATGCCTGGGGGATTATCTTCTGCCCACACCTCAGGGTTGACTCTGTCCAGAAAATCTTGAGATAGCTGCACTGGCTCCTCTTGAACCACCATTAAACGCCACCTTTCTCTCAGGGGATATTCTAAGCACACTTCTCCCACTGGTTCCTTGCTGTCAGTTGTCAAATGAATTTCTCCCTTGGGGGTAAAGGTGATTTGGGCTCCTAATTTAAACAGCAAGTCTCATCCCATCAAAGGAATAGGGCAATCTGGCATGTGTAAAAATTTGTGCTGGATGATTTGACCCCCTAGTTTGCACTGCACAGGTTGCATAAAATAGGCGTGCTGCGCCTTTCCTGTGGCTCCCATCACACTAATTGAAAGAGTCCTGTCTATAGGCTTGACAAGTTGAGGGATGACTGAATGGCTGGCTCCCGTATCCACAAGAAATTTAACAGATTCGTTCCCGGTTTGAACACTGACCAAGGGCTCACGGGAACAAAAGCCCTGTCCTTTTCAATAAGGGACATCTTCTTCCAGAACCATCATATTCTGGTATGGTGGGGTCCAGGCTGGACCCTGCCCTCTTTGGGGTGCTTGCTGAGCCTGAGCTGACTGTGCTTGATTTTGACTCGCAGGCTGAAATTGACTGCCTTGCCCTTGATTAACCTGGGGATTCCTCTGTTGTTGGTAATTAAAGGAACCAGGCACTGAATATCTTTCAAAAGCCGGCGGCTGTCAGGGGCGGCGTGGACCCTGATTAAAGCCTCCTCGCCTTTGATTTTCGGGGTTTCTGAAACAATCCTTACGCCAATGTCCAACCTGCCCACATAGTGCACATTGATTTTTTAACAGTGGCCCACGCCGATTCCCTGGAGCATTAAAATTACGGGGCTCAGGGACCTGATTCAGAGCCATCACTTTCTTAGTCTGTCCTTTACTCTTTGGACAACTTTGATCTTCCTCCCTGTTATTGAATTTGGTTTGCGCCAATTGAAGCATCCATTGCAATGTTTGCCCCATAAAACTGGCCTCTTTTTGAATTCTTTTTCGAATATCTGGAGCAGACTGAGCTACGAAAGCTGTCTTCACTATATTCTCCATTCCAGGATCCTCAGGGTTAATGGGAGTGTATCTTCTAAATGCCTGATACAATCTATCCAGAAAAGCCCCTGGGGATTCATCTTGCTTTTGAACTACATCGTTTACTTTTGACATATTAATCTTTTTCCTGCCAGCTGCTCTGATGCCCTGGAGTATTGCTGTGTGGTAATTTCTTAAAGCAGTGCGCCCTGCATCTGCATTATAGTCTCAATCGGGTGCCGTAGTTGTCGGAACAGCTGCTTCTGCCTGTGCAGGAGTATCTCCTGCCGCTATACGGGATTTTCTAGCCTCCTTGAAAATCTTCCGAGTTTCCTCTGAATTAAATGAACCTCTCACTAGGTGCTGCACGTCTTCATAAGTGGGCATGTACACATTAAAAATACTAGACATAGTTTCAAAGTTCTTATCAGGGTCTTCTTCTAAGCTTGGCAGTGTATTTTTCCAATTTATAATGTCACTTGATGTAAACGGGACGTGCTGCATCGAATATGTGCGGGGACCCTGCTGATTTTGGGGCAAGGGGTCGTACACTCGCCTTAGAGGCATGACTTTTGCCTGCTCCTCAATCCTCTTATTCTCAAGAAATTCCTCATGCCTCCTTGCTGCATCGTATGCCCTCAAGAGATATCGCTTTCTTTTTGCCCAATTTCGTTCTCCTGCCACTTCTAATGCAAAATTTCCTACTTCCATCACTGATTCCCGATACTTCTTAATTAATTCGGCCACTCTTTGATGGTCCGCTTCTCCCCATTCAATATTTCCTTTTATTCTATGACGAAATTCCTCCTCACTCTCCTCATCCTCCTCATCTCTTTTGGGGGTTCCTTTTCCTGCCTCATGCTCATCTTTTGGAAGCTTGCCAGACGGTCCTAGCTGTGGAAGATCTTTAGGTGTGGGAAGATTACCATCTTTTGGAGGGGAAGCGGGCGCTGGACCTGGAGGAGGCAATGCTGCAGGGGGAACCACTGGATTCCCTGGAGGGATGGGCGCAACATAAGGAGGTGGTGGGGTGAAGACATCATAATCTTCAGGGTGACTTTCTAAAGCTGCCTCCTTTTTCTTCAGGGCTAGTAACTTAGCCTGTGGTGGCAATTCTCTACAGTAGTGGATCCATAAGGGATTTTTCTTCACATTTCCTTTCCAAACCTCAATATAGGGAATGTGTTCGGGACAGTTCTTAAGAATTTTTAACCACAGTTGCCTGATGATGCTCTCATTAAAAGTCCCTTGAGCTGGCCAATCCACCTGCATTATTGGCCATTCAACTTGACATAAAGTCTCCATTCTTTCCTTCTTCATTTTGATGCCAAAATCATAGTTTTTGGTGGCTGCATGCCAGTTCAAAAGGAAGCACTCTAATGGAGTTGTGGGTTTGCTGGAGTTCTGCCCCATGATTGTTGATGATTTTATTTAAACCATTTCCCTATATTTCTCCCACACAAAGCCACTGGACCCGCTCCTAAACCTTTCACACAATTTTCACACACACAACACTCGATACGGGTTGCGATCTGCACAGTCGCCCATGACAGAAACTGCGCAACCCGGACGTCGCTCGGCCACAGGGAATTCTACACCCCAGTCTTCCACGCACTCACACATTCACTGGGTCAGTGGCCACACAAATCACCCACATTTCAAAACCGCCTCCCAACCTAGTCTGGTTCCCCCTACCTATTAAAACCTTTTTTTCTGCTAGTCTACTTTTGACAGCTAAGAGCTCCTTCCCGCTGCCCACATCAAACAATATTCACTTATTTCACACGGGACGTTAGAGCACGCACTGCTCTTCTCCTCCCCAAAAACTTCAGAACCGTCGTTCTGTTACCTTTTACATATCAGGGGCTCAACCCCAAAACTAGAGACAAATTCTCTTCCCACTCTGGACCGGTCCCATATCTTACCAAATCTCTTAAGAGATTCCCTCTCCGGCCGACCAACGTTTTTCTCCCCGAGCGGCACCGTCTCCGCCACCACGTTGAACGAAAAAGTTCCCCTTTTCAAGTGGAAAGGTGTGCACTGGAGCTCTTCGTCCACCGCTGGCTGTTCGGCGTCGCTTGGCTTGGCCCCTCGCTCCAAAAAGGGAGGGCAATCCCGGACGAGCCCCCAGATAAAAGCCTCACCCCGGATTACCTTTGCCGCTATTACGGGAGCCGAGAGTTGAAAGATCACGCCAAGGTTCAAAGAAACGGAGAAAAACTTTAATTTTGCTGCAGCAAGGCGCCCAGCCGAATTGTGTCGGAAAACTGGGGCAAAGAACATGAAAACTTTTACAGTCTTTATAGGAAAACATTCGCCAACACCCCTTCTTTATCAGGAAAAAACAAGGATACATCTGGGCCTCGTACGTCACCCACGAAGAACAAAGAAAACTTCAAAAGATACATAGTTAGCACATTGTTAGCACATTGTTAACACCCACTTATCGGGGAAAACACACACCGGACACAATTAATCTTATTCTTCAGCGCCCCCTGTCATGCAGTTCCCGGAACGCTCCGCTGCTTCTCCGAAAGCGCTTTGACAGCCCCGTATCGATGAATCGATGCACGGATGTCTGTTCTATCTCACGCAGGGGCCCCATTCTGTTGGTGACCTTCCTACACAGATAAGTATTGTCCAGTAATTTATGGCCTGTTTATCTCAGAACACAGGCTTGGGGGAAATAGTGTAGTGCTTTGTGCCACAGTTCCGTGAAGGGGGAGAGGTGAATTAAGGGGCATATAACTGGATTAATAATGGATAGAATACTGTCATTTTATCTACAATGACAGCTTATAAACTATAGAGTGTATTAAAAAAATCATCTCTATCACTAGTAAGAAAGGAGGAGGTGTAGCTTCATACATTAATGACATTTATACTGCTGAAGAAATACAAGATAAACAGCAGGGGAAGCATGTTGAGAGTATTTTGGTGAAAATCAGGGGAGAGAAAACCGGGAGGGATGTCACTGTGGGGGTATATTCTGTGAACAGATGACCACACAGTCAAAAGGAACTGTTGCAGTACTAATGGGAGATTTTAAGTACCTGATATATGCTGGCAGTCCAACTCAGCTAAGTATATAAGGTCTAACAAATTCCTTACTGCCCTTGCAGACAGGATATTACTGTATTTTCCAATGGATTAAAAAAAGATACTTGGCAAATTGATGGGCACTTTATAGACCAAGTCAAATCCTTCAAGTATCTAGGACTAAATTTGTCTTCATTCAGCTCTTGGAAAATTGAATTCACCAAAACAATCACCACCAACACAGTCAACTCCCTGGTAAGGTTCTACTGGGGCAGAGGTGGCAGACAGATTCCTCCTTAAAAGTCTATGAGGCCAAAGTCATACCACAAATGCAATATAGTGCCAAAATATGGGGTTCAAATCTGAAAACGTACTTAGAAACACCTCAGAACAAATACCTATGGACCATTCTCAGACTCCCCAGGGGAACAGAGACCACTGGAAGTGGGTCTACATTCAGTTAAGGCCTTATTACACATACAGGCAATCAAATATTGTCTGAAACTAAAAACTGGAATATGTATAGTTCTGCTTGGCTGCTGCTAATGCCAGGGTGCCTGAGCACAGCTCCGCCCATCTGCAGCACTTGACAGCAAACTTCCTAATTTAAGCTCCTGCATGCCTTGTTGAGGCCTTCCCCATTGCCCGGCGTGCCCCAAGATTGCTTGGGGACTATCATGGACTATACCACCTTGGATCCGGGGTATATAGCCTTCCAGTCAGCCAAGTTGCAAGTGATCTTGGTGATCAGGGCCTTGCCCGTCTGTTTGCCCAGATTATTGCTCCCGGAGTGTATCAGGAGGATATTTGGGGGCCTTTCC
Source organism: Phrynocephalus guinanensis (assembly GCA_037367245.1). NCBI lineage: Eukaryota > Metazoa > Chordata > Lepidosauria > Squamata > Agamidae > Phrynocephalus > Phrynocephalus guinanensis. Next base: position 93,639,495 of record CM074741.1, on the reverse strand, counting down.
TCTGTCAGCAGAACTGCCGTAGGTAAGACCTCAGCCCATCTCATGCTGTGCCGACCCTTCCATTCCAATAGGGCAGTGGCACTCAGCTCAAGCTGGGTTCCCCAAGCAGACCATACTGCATGCAGAGCAGACCAAGATACAAAGCTGTGTCGCAAGATGAGCCCTCGCAGCCTCTGCTTACCGCTAATAATACATGTGGAAACAAAACAAGAGGTTGGGGCAGGAAGGCATCCTCTACCGCATGGGGGGGAGGGGTGAACATTGACCTCGAACACTGAGACCTCCACCGGCCAATTTTTTTTGGATGCTCACTGGGTCATAGTCCAAAGCCTCTGCTGTTGATGCTGCTCCTATTTGAAATGACTGGGTGCAAAAGTGTGTGTTCCCAACCACCACCCCTGCCAATACCCCTGTGAGGCGCCTGCCCATGCTTCGCAGCCTGCTCTCCACTGCCCGGCCACCCTCGGCTATGACAAAGAAAGTCACGCCCATGGTGCTAACAGCACCGCCTCCAAACCTCCGCAGGGTTATTAGCCATGTGACAAAATGGCACTCGGGACTCTTCCTCCTCCTCGTCTGCTTCAGGTCCCTCACAGAGGCTTCCTTCCCCTTCCTCGACGATCGAGGAAAGAAGAGGCTGTGCCTTTGCTGGGGACCTGCTTTTATAGCGAGACCTCTCGCAATACCTCCCGGCCTCGCAAGTCTTCCTGAAATCGTGTCTCGTGTGTTTTTTGACTGTGGGGGTGGCAAATGGGCCCCACCAGCACATTTGCACTGCAGAGTGGCTATGTAGTTCTAAAAAACAGATGTGTGTGTGGAAATAATGCGTGGAATTCACTGGCAGCAAAAGGGGTAAAGATCACTACATTTGCTAAAGTGAGTCAAAAAATAGATACTAACTATGGCAAACATGGGGAGGTTAGATGCAGAGATTAGGTTTCTGAGTCCTGGGTGGTGTGTTCAAACAGCAGGACATAATACATTGTGACTCCCTACGCCAGTGATGGCAAACCTTTTAGAGACCGAGTGCCCAAACTGCAATTCAAAACCCACTAATTTTTTTGCAAAGTGTCAATACAATAATTTAACCTGTATACAGGTGGCTATGAAGGGGCAATGTCAGGTGCCCACAGAAAGGGCTCCGAGTGCCGCCTTTGGCACCCGTGCCATAGGTTTACCATCACTGCCCTATGCGATACCTAAGACCTTTGGCCAACTATCCAGAGAACTGAAACCAGAGACACTTGGTTTTCAGCTTTTGGTCTGTTTTTCTTAAACATCATATCAACTTCTGCTTGCTCTTTAGATATACACCCTAGGCCCACATCGTCAGTGCAGCATCAGAAAGATATCTGCATGAGCAGAGCAAATGGGTTTCTTATAACCTACAACTGCAGATAGAACTGGGTGCTCTTTGTACTCCTCACAAGATACCTAGATTTTAACCACACACATTTAATCCCTTTAAAACCACCAAGGTCTCCCCCAACTGGATCAAGGCCCAAGTCCTCTTTGTGGAAACTTTTCAGACTAGTTCTGAAGAACCTATTGAATTTGACATACATGCCAAAGTCTATGCTTTCAATTGTCATGAATGAGACGATACCCAATGACACACTAGTGTCAAGATGGAAGAGACAAATGTTGATGCAAAGGGATGTTAAGAATTGGTAAAGCGATAAAATTCAAACACTATTAAATCTTTCAAATGAGAACAAGACAACAGAGGATCACTCTTGACATTGCTGTCAGATAATTTAAGACCGTATTAAAGATGGAATCATCTGACAGGACCAAAGGAGAATGTTTCCTAGAGCCAGTTCCTGTCACTCTAGATACCATACTAAACATATGAAACATAATGGAAGTCAACACTGCCTTGTTTCCATGTATTTTGTAATAATAAACAGCAGAAATACTCTCATTAAGAACAATGACAGGAAACACCTTTGATTCATCAGAAGGATGACAGTATATCAGTATATCCAGCCAAAAGACTCAGAGTAATATATCTCTTTTGATTAAGCCCCAAACAGCAATTGTGGCATGTGAAATTAGTCTCTACAGAACTTAATTGCTTTATGTTCTGCTTGCCTTTTTTCTCACCCTGCCTGAATTAGCAGCAAACGTTTTAGTTCACAATCTCAGCAAATGTGTCACAATCTCTCCCTGCTCACCATGTTGCTGACACAGCGTGTCTAGTAAGCATGAGGCTGATGAGGCTGGGCTTAACCCAGGGATGCAATATGGCTTGCTCTAGGCAAATTAAAGCATTATAAGTAAATACAGTGAATCAGAAAAAAATAAACACATTTTGCAATTTTAAGTTTGAACAAAATTGTCCAAATAAATGTTATTGTAATTTTTGACCCATAAGATGCACTTCCCCCCTATCTCAACAGTAAGGAGAAATGTCTGTGTGTCTTATGGTGCAAATGCACCCCCACTGGGAGCCTCCAGAGTGGCTGTGATGGAGGCCTCTGGATCCCGTGAAGGTCTCAGCCAAAGCAGAGACTTCCCCACCCAGGTGTTATGAAAAATTACCTTGCATGATTAATTTGTTCCATGGACTAGGAGACAGAGATAATTCTGCCCAATTGAAGACCAGAGAGATCAGAAACAGAGTAACCACCCAACATGATGTTTTCATGTTTTATCACAGGGCTGTCCAACTTGGAACAGGCCGAGGTCTACTTTTTCCAGATGAAAGTGCCTGAGAGCTACTACACTAAAACCTCTACTTATGAATTTTATCTGTTCCGAGCATATAGTTATAAGTAAAAAAAAATTTAAGTAGAGCAGCTGATTCCCATAGGAATGCATTGAAAATCAATTAATCCTTTCTGGAGGGAACATATTTCAGTGCATTCCTATGGTATGGCTGACTATGCACATGCTTCCCTTACATCCACTTCAGCTGGTGTGGACGGGTGCAAGGGAGGCGCGTGCATGCTTGCGCAGATTGCCCCTTGTACTTGCCCAGGCTGCTGGAAAGACTTTTTTTAAAAGGTGCACTTTCCCTCCCAACCCGCCCGGGGCCTGACCTGACTGTACTTCTCCTGTTTCCCCCCTTCTCCCTTCCATCCCCCTCGCTGCCACTGCTGCCGCCGCCCATAGATCTCACTCACTTCGGCCATGTTCTCTGTGCAGCTGGGATGGGCCAAGCCAGCAGCGGGGCAATCACATCACCACGGCAGCACAAGGAGGAGAGAATGGCTCAGAAGGGGAGCAGGAGGAGCGGCAGGTCACAGTCTCTGTCAGGCAGCTGTGGGGTGGGAGGAGGAGGATGGAAGGGTGGGAGGAATGAATTCTCTAGGGGGGATAAGAGGGGGAGTCTCCACACAAAGGAGGTGGGCACGCCCATGACCCCGCCCCTCATTGTGCTGTCCAAGACAGTGGTGCGCCAATCATATGGCCAATAGGGAGAGCAGGGGACTGTGCCATGGCTCTTGAACTGCCCCACTTGGCTGAGACAGTTGGCTGGCAGACCCAGAGCTTTGCTGGGGCAGTGGTGGTCCTTGGGATGGGGGAGGTAGAGGTGGAGAACTTATCCCCTCACATTTTTATTGATGTATGGCGGGCTACTTTTGAACCCTTCATGGGCTACTGGTAGCCCCCGGTCTAACTCTTGGGCAGGCCTGTTTTATCATATTACATTTCCACATTTTTAAAAATATATATTCAACTTCCTCATGAATCAGCAATAGAATAACAATATTATATTATTATCATTTAACCATAGTCTTTGTGATCATTTTGAATTTTCCTTTGGACTTTTCTGAACATAAAACATTTTTCCCATTCTGGTTTTGTTTGGTCTTTAACTTATGGCAAAATTGCCTCATGGGTCCTTCCTCTAGACACTCACAACACATTAATTTCTGTTTATTTCCAGCACTCCATTTATTGGGCTTTCCATCTCCTCCCTCAGGTTTTGGAAACTGGGATTCAGGCATTCCCCCCCCTGCCCTCCTTTATTCTGAGCTTGCTTAAAAGATTTGCAATCATCCTGTCCTTGTTTCTTCTTATAATCCCAATTTCTCTATTCCACTTCTGAAAACTTGGTTTCTCTCGGATCACGTATCTCATCAGCAATTTTTTGCTGCTTCAATTACTGTTTTAGATTTCTTATCACGTACTAAGAGCCTCAGATCAGGTTGTAACAGGTTATAAAATTGTTTCAGACCAAACACTTGTTTGCTTTCTTCAACAGTAGTTACTTTTTCACTCTGCAACTGCAGCCACTTTGCCAGCTACTCTGTTAATTTGAAACCTAGTTGGGAACAGGTTTTTTGGGGTGCTTTATTCATAGATCTGAACTTTCTCCTCAGCTGTTCGGCTGAGATCCCAATCCTGGTAAGCACTAATGATTTAAAATGTTGATAGTCTTTAGCATTCTCACTATCAATCTGTGTGTATATCTCTTCCAAAATCCCCAGCATCAAACGACGTAAGTAGGACATTTTATATCTTCCTCCCTTACAGCCAAATCTTCACATGTTCATTCAAAAACACTAGAAAAGCCTCAATATTACCCCCTTTTTATAATCAGGGAACCACTTCAGATCAATTTTACTTGGTATTTCACTCAAATTATTATTATAGTTACTAGTATCCACCTGAATGGTTAATTCAAGTCTACATATCTCTAACTGATAAGCCATCCTCTCCCTTTCAATTTCCCTTTCCATTATCTCTCTTTCCAATTGTATTTCTTTATCTATTTGTAATTATTTTTGTAGTGGGGTGGCTAAAAAAAAAATCTTGTAAATAAATAAATAAATAAATTTATATTCTTGTTCCATCCACCATCTCAAAATATGGGGCTTTCTCAGTTTGTTGAGCACTAATGTGAATCTCCATGAGGGTCTCCAATTTCCCCCTCAGAAGCCAGATTCTGCTGCATCAGCAGAGCCATGATGGATCAGGCCAAAGGCCAATCTAGTCCAGCTTCCTGTATCTCACAGTGGCCCCACCAGATGCGTCTGGGAGCACATGAGACTAGATATCTATCTCCTGATAGCACTCTCTTGTGTCCGGTCCTTGAGGTACCCCAGTTTGGAGATGATACATCTCCCTCATGGTTTGTAAGCTGTGATGGACTTTTCCTCCATGAATCTGTCCATCCCCTTTTGAAGGCATCCAGGCCATCACCACATCCTGTGGCAGAGAGTTCCACAGATTAACAACGCGCTGGGTGAAAAAAAATTCTTTTGTCTGTTCTTACTCTCCCAGCCCTCAATTTGAGTGGATGTCCCCTAGTTCTGGTATTTTGTGAAAGGGAGAAGAGCTTCCCTCTATCCACTTTACTCATGCCCTTTTGTACGTCTCAATCATATTCCCCCTCAGGCGCCCCAAATGTTTTAGCCTTTCCTCATAAGGGAGGTGTCCCAGCCCAGTAATCATTTTAATCGCTCTCTTCTGCACCTTTTCCAGTTCTACTATGTCTTTTTTGAGATGCGGAGACCAGTATTGTACACAATACTCCAGGTGGGGGCCTTACTATCGTTTTGTATAATAGCATTATAATGTTGGCTGTTTTATTTTCAATCCCCTTTTTGATAATCCCTAGCATGGAATTGGCCTTCTTCACTGCTGCCACACATTGGGGAGACACCTTCATGGAGCTGTCTACCAACACACCAAGATCTCTTTCCTGATCCGTCATGGATAACTCAGAGCCCATGAGTTGATAGATAAAGTTTGGATTTTTTTGCCCCAATAAGCATTACTTTACATTTGGCTATATTGAAACACATTTGCCATTTGGCAGCCCATTCCCCCAGTTTGGAGAGATCCTTCTGGAGCGCTTCACAATCCTCTCTTGTTTTTACCACACGGAAAAGTTTTGTGTCATCGGCAAACTTCGCCACCTCACTGCTTATCCCTGTCTCCAGGTCATTTATGAATAGATTAAAAAGCACCGGTCCCAGGACAGAGCCCTGGGGCACACCGCTTTTCACGTCTCTCCATTGTGAAAATTGCCCATTGACACCTACTCTTTGTTTCCTGGATCTCAACCAGTTCTCAATCCATAAGAGGGCCTGCTGTCCTATCCCCTGGCTGTGCAATTTTCTCAGCAGCCTTTGGTGGGGGACTGTGTCAAAAGCTTTCTGAAAATCCAGATAGACGATATCCACCAGTTCACCCAAATCCACATGGCTGTTGATATTTTCAAAGAATTCTAAAAGGTTTGTCAGGCAAGACTTACCCTTACAGAAGCCATGCTGATTTTCTCTCAGCAAGGTTTGTTCTTCTATGTGTTTTAAGATTTTCTCTTGGATGAGGCTTTCCACCATTTCCCTGGGACAGACGTAAGGCTAACAGGCCTGTAGTTTCCAGGGTCCCCCCTCCTTCCTTTTTAAAAAAATTGGTGTGACATTTGCTATCCTCCAATCCTCCGGCACTGTGGCCGTTTTAGGAGACAAGTTGCAGATTACCGTTAAGAGATCCGCAATTTCATTTCTCAGTTCCCTAATAATTTGTCAATTAGTCCTAAAAACATCCTCTCTTTTAACCTGTATACGATTTACTTCTTGGGAATCTGCCTAAGGTCTTCTGTCATGAAGACAGATGCAAAGAACTCATTTAGTTTCTCTGTAATTTCCAAGTCCTCCTTTACCTCCCCTATTCCTCCCTCACCATTCAGAGGGCCAACTGGTTCTCTGGCAAGTTTTCTACTAACATATTGAAGAAGCTATTTGTAATTTCCCTTTATATTGCTAGTCATGCGTTCCTCAAAGTCTTTATTTGCCTCTATCATCTTCTTACATTTCTTTTGCTAGAGTTTGTGTTCCTTTCCTCCCCTCATTTGGAGAGGATTTCCATTTACAGAAAGACCTCTCCTTGCACTTTAGAGCCTCTCTACAACACTTGCTAACCATGTTGGCACCCTCTTCAACTTAGATGAGCTCTTCTTTCTTTGTAGTATGCACTTGTGCTGGGCCTCTTCTACTATTATTTTAAACAAGCTCCATGCACTCTGGACAGATTGGATTCTTTTAACCTTCCTTTTCAATTTCTTTCTAACTAGTTTCCTCATCTGAGGGAAGTCTGTCTTTCGGAAATCAAGGATTAATGTGTCTGATTTGCTTGACACTCTTCCCCTGACAAGCATGGCAAAGGAGATTGCAGCATGGTCACTGTTCCCTAGAGGCTCAGTGGCATTCACATCCACACAATATTACATCCAGAGTTGCCTGTTCTTGGGTGGGCTCCATGACAAGTTGCTCTAAGGCACAGTCATTCAGCATCTCGAGATACCCGGTTTCTCTTTCTTGCCCTGAGCTCACATTGACCCCAGTCAATGTGGGGATAATTGAAGTCCCCCATGGTTACTATGCTGTTCCTCTTAGACAACTCCATGATTTGTCTTGACATTTCAAGGTGCCCCTCAAATTTTTGATCTGGTGGATGATAGCACACACACACTATCACATCGCTCCTTGGACTTGGTAGATTAACCCACAATGATTCTATGGTGGAATCAGACCCACTGTCAATCTCTATTCTCCTGGATTTACCCCTTCTTTGACATAGATGGCCACTACCTCGAACCTGCCCCTCTCTATCTCTTCTATAGAGTTTATAGCCTTTGGATTGCGGTATCCCACTGATTCTCCGCATTTCACCAGGTTTCTGTTATGGCTATTATATCAATGTTATCCCTAGGTACCAAATGTTTGAGTTTTCCCATCTTTGCTCAGAGGCCTTGACCATCTGCATAGAAGCACCTGTACGGTGGGTCCCCCAAAAAGGGCTGCTGCTTTGTTCTCCCCCCCCCCCCCCGCAGCAGGTTTCAATTCCAGTACACAAACTATCACATCCCATTATTCTCCCAGTGCTAATACCTGGTATTAGGAGACAGATATCTAGTCTCATGTGCTCCCAAACACATCTGGTGGGGCCGCTGTGAGATACAGGAAGCTGGACTAGATGGGCCTTTGGCCTGATCCAGCATGGCTCTTCTTATGTTCTTATGTACCTACTATGTCATTACTTTGTGGTTCTCTACCATCTCCAACCTCATTCTACAGGGATGAGGTGTTCCAAACCGGATGCCGCTCAGCTCCTGTCGGCTTTCCCCCAGTTTTCAGTTTAAAAGCTGCTCTGCAGCCTTTTTGATGTTGAGTGCCAGCAATCTACTTCCATCATGGTTCAAGTGCCACACGTCCCTCCTGAACAGATTTGGCTTGTCCCAATATGTTCTCCAGTTGCTGAAAAATTTGAAGCCCTCCTCTTGACACCATTGCCTCATCCACGCATTGAGGGTTCTGAGCTCTGCCTGCCTGGTGGGTTCTGCATGACGAACAGGCAGTACTTCTGAAGATGCTACCTTGGAAGTCCGGGACTTCAATCTTCTTCCAAACAATCTGAATTTGGATTTCAGAACTGGCCGTTTTGCCTTCCCAACATCATTGGTACCAACATGCACCATGACAACCGGCTCCTTCATAGTTATTTTTAAAAAACTATCTAGATGTCTGATTAGATCTGCAACCTTTGCACCTAGCAGGCAAGTCACCATACGATTATCGTGCACATCACAAATCCATCCGTCTGTATTTCTAATAATTGAATCACCTAGTACAAGAAACCTCTCTCCTGCAGCCTATTCATCTGCCTGTTGTTCAACTACAGTGGACCCTTGTACAACAAACAGCTTGTATAACATAAAATTTGTACAACATAAAAGATTCCGGAGAAGGGAAGTTTGCTTAACATAATTGCCTGTGGGGAGAATCCATGCAACATACAGTAAAAATGGGATCACTCCGTTTTCAATGCATTCCTATGGGAATTTGTATAAAGGAAAATTTGCTTAACATACTTTCATTTGGAACGAATTAATTCCTTTATACAAGGTACCACTGTATATTAAGAGAGATGTCTTGAGTTTGTTCCTGTTGTTTGTCTTTGTCAAGCCCCGCACACAGAACACACAGCAACCCAAGTTCAGTTCTTTGCCAGGAACTTTAGTTCTAATCCAGATAAAGTACAAAGTACAGTCCGAGTCAATCCAGAATAATTTACAGAGCCAAATGCCAAGTTCAAGGGAAACAGAGAAACGTCGTAGTCAGGAAGCCAGTCCAAGGTCAGGAAACAGAGAACGCCGTAGTCAGAAAGCCGGTCCAAGGTCAGGAAACAAAGTCAGGATAACACACAGGAATGTGGTGGCAAGGTAAGTGACGCGTTGCTCCCACAGAGGGTTCAGGGTAAACTTGCTAGCTTTATCCTAAAACAGGGAGCACACCCATATCTCTGGCAAGGCTCCTGCTAGAACTCAGGGCTTTCAGATCTAATTCTATGCCTATCATTAAAGATCATTTCCCTAGCTCTCCTGTTAGTTCTCCTTTGCAGGATCCTGCTCCTAGCCCTTATAGGAGGAGGAGATGTGCCCTCAGCTGCGTCCTCAGACTCAGCTGCCTGCTGAGTTGAACTACAAGGCTCCTCCTGCTGCTCTTCAGCATTTAACCCTTCACATTCGGGTTCCATGACAGGCAGGGTCCTGGCAGTCTTCCTCTATCTTATCAAGTGTGATGAGGGAGAGATCCTCAGGTGAAACCAGTTGTTCCTCTGTGCATTCCTCATGAGGTATGATGAGGGATAGAGCCTCAAATTGATTCTGTAATTTGAGACTCTCAGAGTGATCCCTTGGCCTTCTACTTCTTTGAGTCACATTCCTCCATGTATCTACTTCTTCAGTTGGTGAAGTGACTTCTTCCTCAGAACTGTGTCCTATCTCTTCTTTTTTCAAGGTAGTCTGCTCCTCTCTCTCCAAGAACATCTCAAGGCCCTTAAATTGTTGCTGGTTAGATATGCAAACTTCCAGCTGCTGGACTTTCTCTTCCAGTATTGAAACCAGCTTGCACTTGCTGCAAGTGTAGTCCTCCATGTTTGGCAAGATGACAAACGTGGCACAAGTGTTGCAGGTAACTGTAGCTGCTCCCTCTGAATCCATTTTAATGAGTGCAGTATTCTGGGCCTCAAAAAAATTCACTTTTACTACCTTTCTATCAAGTACGAATATATTCTTCCTTTGTTGTTCCATCCAGGCTCGAAACGGCTGATGCTGACCTTCCTCAGGGGAAAAGGATTAGTGTGGGTCCTCCCCTCTGCCCAGATAAAGCATTAGTCGGCCTCCACCCCCTGCTTCCTTTGTTTGAGGAAGCTTCTAGCTGCTTGCTTGGTTTGAATAAAGGTGGCTGTTTGTGATTTTAATTAGCAGTTTAAATTAGCTAAGGCCTCTAAAGGAGCTCTATTCCAACTGCTAGCAGCCCAGAAACTTATCTCTTCCTCCTGTTTGTTTGTCTCACTCAGCAGCAGTTCTGCTTGGGATCATACCCAGGCTCAAAATCTGTTTGGGATCACATCCAGGCCTAATTGCTGGGCCCAAGTTGCCCTGCTCTCACATGACATCTTGGGTTTGCAATATTGTGAGAGAGGAGACTGCCCACAGGGAGTGGCAGGATTGTGGAGCCCCACCCCAGCCCCACCCTAGATTTTGAGCCCCTAGGCTTCAGCCTACTTAGCCTGTATGTTCACAAATCATTTAAAGACTTAATTTATAGACAAAGAGGGATTCAAGTAGTATTTCATATAATTTTGCAGCCAGCCTCCTCTGGAGTATTTCAAATGTAGTTAATTGTATAGTGGCCTGTACTAATATAGGGGAAGAAAAATGAACCACCTGAAATATTTGATATAGTACTTGTAGGATTTAACAGTTACTTCCCCAATTTTGGACTAGTATTATACAAAGTAATTATTATAATGTAAGTGAATGTACAATATGTGTTTAATTTTGGACATATCTCTTGAGATTCTGTTAAATCTTATGGAAACTATATGGAGAATGCCAAATATGCCCTATCATGCTCGTATACCTGAATGAAATTGTTATGCTGGTGTAGATATGCTGGTTGAATTACTAAAATGGAATGGAGTCATTTGCAGGAGAGAATAAAGCATGGGCAGCACAACTTTCATGTCTGAATTATAAATTATTCCACCACTTAATTTGATTTCTAGTAGACTTAATCGGGTTGTTATTATTTTCATTGTCCAATATCAATATCCAGTAAGCCCCTTTTGGTAACAGAACTGATTCTCTTGGCAGAACTAAAAGTAGTGTATGCCTCTCTCCAAAAATGAAGTGAGTTTGAAGTATATATATATATCTCTCACAGATTTGGTTTCTTGACTCTCAGGGCCTTTTGGCCCGACTAATCACCATTTTCTTGTATTGTAATCTTTTATTTTTGTTTACTAATATAATGCTTCATATATCTGCAAACATGGACTCTAGTGAAAAAACAACAACACCATTTTCCTTTCAGGTGTCACTCTAGTTCTTGCTAATACTGTAAATCCCACAGTTTCTTTAAAAACTAGTAATTTAATTAGATGAGATAGTTAATTACTAATTTAATTAGGTTATTTCAAAGAAAGAAAATACCACATTCCTACTATTCTCCCTTAGTGATCAAAGTTAATGATCGACTTTTAAAACCTAATGCAGTCATTCAAGTTCTGAGTTATGCCAAGCCAAATACCTCTTGGCTTCTCTCCTTTCATCGGTTTGGTTTTGTAGAATTAGCAGGGTTGTCCCTCTCTCCCATGCTGTTTAACATCTATGTAAGGCCGCTGGCAGAGTTCATAAGGAGATTTGGAGTCTGCTGTCACCAGTACGCTGATGACACGCAGCTCTATCCTTTTCCACCTCTGATGATGAGGCTGTCCAGACCGTCGGCCAGTGCCTGAATGCAGTCATGGAATGGACCAGGGCCAACAGACTCAAACTCAACCCCGAGAAGACTGAGGTTATGTTCTTTGGGACTTCCCCATCTGGCTATGGAGGCCCTTTCCCCACCTTGGAGGGCGTTTCCCTCCGGCCATCGGACAGCGTCCGGAATCTGGGCGTAGTCCTGGACCATGGAGGCCCAGGTGGCAGCTGTGCCCAGGACTGCCTTTTTTCACCTTTGTTGAATAGCCCAGATTCATCCCTACCTAGATGGGGACTCCCTCAGGACTGTTGTGCAAGCGCTGGTGATCTCGAGACTAGACTATTGCAACGCGCTCTACATGGGGTTGCCCTTGACTCTCCTTTGGCGACTGCAGTGGGTACAAAATGCAGCGGCCAGACTGGCGGCCGGTTCGACTACATCATCCCAGGTCTGGCTTGTCTGCATTGGTTGCCCGTTGCGTCCCGAATCAGATTCAAGGTCTTGGTTTTAACTTATAAAACCCTCCATGGCCTGGGACCTGACTACCTGGCAGAGCAGATCGACCAGCGGTCAACATCAGTCCAACCGACTAGGTTGTCGCGGGCGCACATGCTGCGGGTGGCCACACCCAGGGGGGAATCAAAAAACATCCACCTGTACACGAGCCTTCTCTGTGGCTGGCCCTACTTTGTGGAACCACCTTCCCAGTGAAGTGTGCCTAGCAGAGTCCCTGCCAGCCTTTCGGAAGGCATTAAAAACTTTCCTCTTCCGAGAGACATTTGGTGACTAAAAAACATTTCCCCCCGCCATCTGTTATTTACCAATTGTTTTGTTTTTGACTGTCTCCTGTTTTTAAATTGTTTTATTTAATTGTTTGATATTGTTACATTTTTCTCCTGTTGTAAACCGCCCGGAGTTCCTTCGGGAAGACGGGCGGTACATAAGCCTAATAAATAAATAAATAAATAAAATAAAGCAGATACCAAAAACATACTGATTGATTCCTTGATGAGTCATCATGTTTGGTTGTATTGTCTTTAAACCCAAAGTGGGCAAAATATGGTATACAAGCTTCAAACATCCCTCTTTGCATTTTTTCTGCCCCCATGTCACCATGGAATTCTCAGTGAAAATATTTCCCTCATTTATTTCTAATTTTGCCAAATTTTTGTCTATTTCTGTTTCTCCAGGCATGACAGTTTTCAGCTTAGTCGATATGGGGAATCCCTCAAGACCCTTCAACCCAACCCCCAATAAAATCCATCCAGACACTTTTTGTTTGTTGTTGCTACTTTTTCTGTAATTTGAGTACAATAATTTTGCCTCAAAGACAATTGAAATCACACATTCCTGCTTTAAATATTCAGTTTAAAGCCAAAACTATACCCCAAAAGCAAAAGATTCAGGCCACAGATACTTTTCTCCATCCTGACTCAAAACAGGGATACAAAGTATACCCTTCATATACCTTGATTTATACCCCATGTACACACATAAATTGACTAGTCATCCCACTCCCTATTCAGTACACCACTACAAAGGTCTTGATAGGATTAGATTTTGAAATCTAATCTTATTCAATTTGGTTGTCTTATATGTGGGGGAAGGTTATCTCATTATGTTTTGTGGGTTTGGTCCTAGATAAGTGAAGATTTATTTTTCTCTTGAGTGATACAAAGAGTGGAGCTCACCTCTTGATTTTATTTCGCTGCTTTTGGATTATAAATTCAATCTTACATTTTTCCTTTTACAAGAAAGTCAGATTTTTAGGGACTATCTCTCCTTTTTGAAACATGGAAATAAAAAGCTATTAGTCCTGGGAAATAAGGTCTGTACTTACCAAACAACTTAAGGTTATAGATTTTTTTTTTAAAAAAAATGTATTAAAACAAAAGCAAACAATGAGCACTCCTTGGACAGACTGTATGAAACAGACTAATGTCTTCCAACTACTTCTATCTGGATCTCCAAGGATCTCATAAGAAGAAAGAGTTGTCATTTATACATATTGTAGAAGAGACAGCTCCTACAAAATATATGGCGTTACTCATAAATTTGCCCTTCATAGACTTTTGGTGTGCTAGTCAAAAAATTCTTATAAAAATATACAGTGATACCCTGACTTAAGAGTAATTCGATTTAAGAGCGGAAAACTGTTGGTGTTTTAACTGCCGCCTTACAAATTTTAGATACGGTCTGCTCGACTTACAATTTTTTTATTTGATTTTTAACTTATTTTTTCAATTTTTAGATCGGTACCCTGACTTATGAGTAGTTTGACTTAAGAGCATGCATTCAGAATGGATTAAATTTGTAAGCCGAGGTACCACTGTATCCTGCAATCAGATATGTCCCACCAAAAGCTATCTGCACCTGGTTTTCACCCTTGTGTTTCAACTCTAATTAACCACTTGCATAAAATCCATAAAAGGGGATTTCTAGCTTACAGACAATAATATTTAAAGAGAGAACTGTAGCATCTTAATTAGATTGATAACTAAAATACTATTTTAAAAGCAGCACAATGTTCACTATTTGTTTCTATGGAGAATGTAAGATGGAAACCATTCAGCAACCAATACTATACAATGGATACAGCCATAATATACATATATCAGAATATATATCTCTTCCCACCTAGCATCAATTGTCACACACATATCTTAGTGTGCACATTACTGAAAATGTGCATTAGCTTGAACCCTGTATTACTTGAGAAAACATCACAGGTTATGTTAACACAGTTTAGTTGTAGCTATATTATCATGAAAATAAACATTCTACAAAGCCATTCTAAAAAATGGGGGCAAAGAAAACAATTATAACATTTAACTGGACTCTGTATTAGCACCAAATTTGACACTTTTGTTGCAGACAGAGTGCTCTTACTATATGCCAAATCTGAAAAAGTTAGTGCAAAGGGTTTTCAAGTTTTGCTTTTTTAATTTTATTTTTCATTTAAGTAATTTTATTGGGGTTTTTGGGGGGGGGGGCAGAGGAGGGAGGGTGTGGGGGAGGGGGGGGGGAGGAAATACACTATAAAAATTACATTTAGTATATCAAAGCAAAAATAACGGTTTAACATGTTCACAAATCACCAAATAATATCACAATACTAATAAGTTTGTTACTTCTTGCCATCTTTTCCGGGAAGTCTCATCGTAGTCTCCCTTTAGAAAACCGGAGAGTCTGTCGATTTCAATACATTCTCTTATCTTTTCATGGAAGTTTCTCTCTGTTGGCACTTCTGGTTTCGCATACAGTATCCTTGCAGCAACTATTACATGATGGAGTACATATTTCTGGTCATATGAGATATTAACATCTACTATATTTAATAGAAAAAATTCTGGTCTAAGCTCTAACTTAATCTTCAAATATCTTTCTAAAAATAATTTTACCATTATCCAATATGCCTTTGCCTCTTTATATGTCCAACACATATGATAAAAGGTACCACTGTCATGTTTACATTTCCAACATTTGGGTGAGCAATTATACATCTTAGATAAACGGGGGGGGGGGGGGGGATGCCATCTATAAAACATCTTGTAACAGTTTTCCTTAAAGGCTATAGATTTAAAGAGTTTAACTGTATTCCACAAAGAGTCCCATTTGTTTAAATGAATAGAATAACCAAAATTTTCTGCCCATCTTATCATAGTATCTTTGACCAGTGTATCGATCATTTTTTTCATTTAACAAATTACTATAGAATTTACTGAGAAGCTTTGAATCACCAGAAGATAGTATTTTGTCAAGTGGAGTGTCATTAGTCATAAATCCCCCCTCTTTAGTGAGATTTTTAAAGTGTGAGTGTATTTCCACCAGTCTAACTTCTGATACTAATTTTTCTAGTGACTTCAAGGAGAAATCAGCATTCAGAAGTTGTCTGTAGGTTAGAGATTTAAGGCTTGCACTTGTATGAGGATTGGTACTCGCTCCTAACGGAGACAACCACGTTGGTGCTTTAGGGTAAAACTGTTTTTTTATGGATAAAAATATTTTAACTAAGGCATTCTTTATCCAATGCTTTTTGAAAAGGGTAGGTATATTACCCTTATACCATACGTCCAAATCGTGACTCTCAAGCTGCAGTATTCTATTATTTGTCATCAAAATCCAGTCTTTGATCCAAGTCATAGCAGCAGCTTTATAGTACAGCACCAAGTTGGGCAGGGCAAAACCACCAGTTTTAGTTCTGTCCTGTAGATAGACATTTCTAATCCTTGCTTTTTTCTTTTGCCATATAAACACACGTATACTTTTTTCCAAGTCTGAAATAATCTTAAAGTTAGGTAATATAGGTAAACATTGGAATAAAAAGAGCAATTTAGGTAAAACAGTCATTTTAACTGCAACAATTCTGCCCATTAAAGATAACTGAAGTCTTGACCAGGTTTCCAGGTCAGCTTTGATTGCTTTTATACCATTAACATAGTTATCTTTAAGTAAAGTGTTACAACGGTTGGACACAATAATACCCAGATATTTTGCCTTACTAGCATGTTGGAAACCCGACTGGTTAACCAATTTTCCAATCACAAGTGGGGTCGTATTTTTTTGTGAGCAACAATGTTTTTTTCTCTATTAACATTTAATCCTGAAATTTTAGGATCTTTAGAGATCTCCAAGATCTTTAGTAGTTCTGGAAGGGAGGTCTGTGGGTCCTCCATAATAACCAACAGATCATCTGCGAAGGCTTGCACTTTATAGACTTCTTTGCTTTGTAGACCTTGAATACCTGGGGTATTTCTTATAACATGGAGTAGTATTTCTAAAGTTAAAATAAACAGCAAGGGAGAAAGAGGGCATCCTTGCCTGGTACCTTTATGTATCTTGACTGTGTCTGTAAGGTAGCCATTAACTACAATCCTAGTGTTTTGGGCAGAGTATATTTGTTCTATAGCTCGTAGCATTCTGTGGCCACACTGTAAATAATCCAACTGGGTTTTGAGTAAAGACCAAGATACATTGTCGAATGCTTTCTCAGCGTCAATAAATGCAAAGGCTACTTGCTTCTCAGGGTGACATTCATAGTACTCCAACGTGTCTAGGAAAGTTCTGATGTTGGATTGGAGGCGTCTTTTTGGAAGAAAACCGTTTTGATCGGGGGATATCAGAGACGGTAGAATCGTCCGCCATCTGTTTGCCAAAATAGTTGCAAATATTTTATAATCCACATTTAGGAGAGCAATTGGCCTGTAGTTCTGTATCAGGTCTCTGGGTTTCCCTTCTTTAGGAATCAATGTTGTATGAGATGATTTCCATGAATCTGGTATATCTTCACCCTCTAAAATAGATGTAAAGAGATTTTTCATATTTCCAGAGACTAGCTCAGAGAATTTTTTGTAAAATTGTGCCAGTATCGAATTGGGTCCGGGGGCTTTGTTCATTTTTTGGTGATTAATGGCCTCTGTTATTTCCATCATTGTAATAGGGGCATTCGTCAAAACTCTCTGTTCTTCAGTAAGTTTTGGAAAGTTGGCTTGTTCTAGGTATTGGAAGATGGCATCTTTATTTATTGTCTTCGGCTTGAACAGATTCTGGTAATATGCCTCTATGATTTTTTGGATTTGAGATTGATCCGTCTGGTTTCCCCCAGTTTTATCTTTAAGTGTTAGAATAAGTTTTTGAGATTGTACCTTTTTTAACTTGTAGGCTAACCATCTTCCTGGTTTGTTTGTATTC
This sequence comes from Phrynocephalus guinanensis, assembly GCA_037367245.1. Lineage (NCBI taxonomy): Eukaryota > Metazoa > Chordata > Lepidosauria > Squamata > Agamidae > Phrynocephalus > Phrynocephalus guinanensis. The sequence continues at coordinate 93,622,078 of CM074741.1, read as the reverse complement.
TCGACGAAATTCAGTTTGGCCAGTTTAATCTTATGGGCTATGTCTGCTGTTAAAATCAAATTAAGTTCATGCCTACAGGAGGCTAAGTCTTTATTCAACTGCTCATTGCGCGGATCATGGATTAAGTCCTTTTCTAACTTTTTCATCGTATTGAGGATGGATTCGGATTTCTTCTTTCTTTGTTCCATCTTGCCATATATTGGATGACAAACCCTCTAAAATAAGGCTTTGAGGCATCCCACACTGTTTTCAGTGGGGTGCCCCTGTTCAGATTTAATTCAAAGTATAAATTCAAGTCTTTGGCTGCCTCTGAAATAAATTCTTTATCAGTCCACAAAGCTGAGTTGATTTTCCAGTGTCTGGGCTTACCCGAAGTTTTCAATGTCCACAGGATAGCATTATGATCGGATATTGTTCTCGGAAGAACTCCTATGTCCCATGTATTTAGTAAAAGATCAGATGAGGCCCAGCACATATCAATATGGGAGAAGGAGGCGTGTTGTCTTGAATAAAAAGTGAAGCCACCTTTTAATGGATTTTTCCTTCTCCAAATGTCTTGGAGTTCTAAAACGTCGGACATGTCAAGAAAAGATTTTGGCAGTATGGAGGACGAGGTCCTGGGTTTTTTCCCTTTTGGTATTTTCCTATCCACGGATGGGATATGTACAGCATTGAAGTCCCCCAGTATCATTAACTGATGATTTTCATATTGCAAGAGCTTCTGAGCCAATTCTTCAAAGAAAGCTTGTCTTCCATGATTGTTATTTGGGGCGTATATACCAACAATAATTTTTTTTTGATTGGATATTTGCCTGGACAAGGATCCATCTGCCTAACTGATCTTTTTCCAAAAGAGTTGGAGAAAGTTTTGGTTTGATATATAATGCCACCCCATTTTGCTTCTTTTCTTTATTTGAGGTGGAGAACAGGTTCCCCAATTATTTTGGATTAGGTGTTGTTCATGTTTTCTCAGTACGTGGGTTTCCTGTAAACAGATAATTGCACATTGTTGTTTTTGGAGGAGTTTAAATGTCTTACGATGCTTTTGCGGGGAGTTCAATCCATTGATATTCCATGTTAGAATTTTCTGAGCCATCTTGTTTTACTTCCAGCGGTGTTTCCTCCCTGGTTTAGGCCTAAGTTGTCTTTTCGGCCTAGCACCTCCCACTGCACCATTATCTTGATCTTGCTTGGGGGTCCTTGTTTGGGAGCCTGATTGGCTTGGCTATCATCTTTGGTAGCGGTTTGGTTGTCGGTTGTATCATCACCCTCAGAGAGGAATGATGAAGAGGAGGAGGGGGAGAATCCCAACTTTTCTGCATTTTTCTGAGCAAAGATTCTAGCTTTCTTGTAAGAATCAATTTTCTGTGTTTTCCCTTCCCATTGAAAGGTCAGACCCTGGGGGTAAATCCACTTGTATCTTATCTCATGCTTGAGCAGAGGTTTGGTAAGAAACGTATATTTTTTCCGCAGTTGACGGACCTCCCATGGGACATCTTTCAATATTGCCACTTTGGATTCATTGATTTTCACCTCTTTATCTCGAATAACTTTGAGAATACAATATCGGGTGTATCTTCTGACAAGTTTGACTATTACCTCTGGAGGGAGCTTGTTTTTTCTGGCGTAGGCTGTAGGTTGACGATAGATCACATCTACTTCACGGAGAAATTATTCTACGGGTGCCTCAAGCAGAGCGGCCAAACCTTCCCCAACTGAAGTGTAGAGATTTTCGTCTTTGTCGAAAGTGAGACCTTGAATCCTTAATATTTTGGATGAAGATTCAATTTCTTGCATAAGAACCGATCTATTAGAGGATTCCATTGTGGCTTCTATCTCTTCTAAACGGAAATCAGTAATCCCCATGTTGTCCTCCAACGCCTGTAGTCGCCCATCAAAGGAATTCATCTTGGCATCTACATTGGCAAAACCCTCTTTCATTTCAGATCTTAACTCAGAGTAGGCTGTGGTCTGGTCTGAGATAAGCTTGATGTGATTCATATTTAACTGATTAAGCATATCTAGAACTTGGCCAGTCTGGCTTGGTTGTTGAGTCATGACTGGGAGGGAGGGATGGACCAGAGAGGTGGAAACAGTCTTTTTTGTTACAGATGGAGTTTTGCTCATTTCAAAAAGTTGCAATATAGAACTACTGCAGACAGAGGAAGTCCAACCAAGAGCGTGCTGTGGTTACAATAGAGCCTGTTTACTCCTTACCAAGTTTTGCTTTTTTTTAAAGTAAAGCTGTCTCTTAAAAGAACTAAAAATGTACAGTGGACCCTCATATAACAAATGGTTTGTATAACATAAAATCTGTACAACATAATTACGAGATAGGGAAAATTTGCTTAACAGAATTGTCTATGGGGCAAATCTGTACATCATAATTACGGAGTACTCTGTTTTCAATGCATTCCTATGTGAAATTTGTATAAAGAAAAACTTGCCTAACATAATTCCATTTGGAACTAATTAATTCCTTTATACAAGGTACCACTGTACTGTAAATGTCTCTAGATTTAAAATAGGCTGCAGAGATTGAAAAACTGATCCTCAAAAGAGACCTTCCAAAAGGGAAAAACAGCAACATTGTTATTACATTGAACATTTGTGGAACAGGCTTATGAGAAACAATATTGCAAAGTGTATTCATAGTTGTAGCTTCATGTGCCCAGAAGGGAGATACGGTGGTACTCCGACTTATGAGCAGCTTGACTTAACAATTCGACTTAAGAGAGGAAAACTGTTGGCGTTTTAACTGCCACCTTACAAATTTTAGATATGGTCTGCTCAACTTACAATTTTTTTTCATTTTTTTGAAATTTTAACTCTCCCCCCCCCCCATTTTTAGATAGGTACCCCAACATAAGACTAGTTTGACTTAAGAGCATGCATTCCTGACAGTCAGGACCCAATTCTCAGGAGGGGACTTTTTAGAAACTTGTTCCTTTCAAAACAGGTATTGATACTCAGGAATGGAATCTGTGCTTGGTTGTAAAAAGATTCTAAAAGATATAATTAAAAAATCAATAACAAATATTCAAAAGTTCACACTTTTTGAAATTGCAGGGTTTTTTGCTTTGTGTTTGGGGATAGTTTTACTTAATGTTAGGAGAACTTTATTGTCTATATCCCAACATAGGTTCAACCATTCCAACCATTTGTCACTATACATGGTATACATGGTATATAGGGTCACTATGCATGGTAATTAAGAAAAAAACCTTCAGATATAGTATGTGCCATCAAATCAGTTCTGATGTGTAATGACCAAATGAGCTAATTAACTCCAAAATACAGTAGCATTATCATCTCTTCTCAGATTCTGCAAACCAACATTTCTTATTAGGTTGTTCTCACTTCCTACTGATCCCCCTTCCAAGCAATACTGTTTTTCCCCCTGTAGGTTCTGTTCAAGTCTTGCAAACCAACAACTGTAGTTCCTTAAAGTAGACAATCTGTCTCATACTAGATCTTCTTCTCATCCTCCTACCCTCGCACATATACTTTCCCCAACACTATTGCCTTTTTGGGAAAGTTCTGTATTTTCATTATATTTTTTGATATGATAAACTCATTTTGGTCATTTTTGCTGTTGTGAGAGTCTGGCCTTGACTTGATTGATTCTGCCTTTTGACCTTTCTGTAGTATCTGCAAGGCTCTCCTCCAACATCACATTTGAAATGAGTTGATTTATGTCCCTATCTATGTTCACTGTCCCTCTTTCACATAGTTTTGATTATTTTGATTTTGGTTTCCTGTGATAATCTTTGCTAATTCTGATCCCTCCTTTTCTTTTTCTTTCCTCCTGTTCTTCTTTTCTTTTAAATTTTAAGGCAAGGAGATTTTTTTTTGAAAACGTAGTCCGTACAGCCTTTAGTCAAATATAGATTTTCTTCCTTGGGTTGCCTATCCCAAGGAAATGGTTTGGAAATTGAAACATAGTTTCCTAATCTGCATTCTGTGGAGCAGGCACAACAAAACTGATTTATCTCAGAGGGTAAAGGCTGTGCATGTTTTTCCACTGTATGAGTTGCACTTAGTCAAGCATTTGCTTCACCATTTTTTAAAATCCAAAACAGCCATTCAAAATCTTTTGACACAGAGGAAATACTGCCACGTCCAAGTTGCTCTTGCCTCTTTCCTCTCCCAGCAACTGTAGTACAGATTATGTGCTCATCTTCTGGGACCCTCTAGCACGGGGTAATTCTACATGAGGAAAAATTGTTTTGCAATTTAAACTTTCATTTTAAAAAGCCAGGAAATCAAATTCTTCATACGCCTCCAGTTTATTAATATGGACTATTGTGTTTGTTTTATACGCCATGTTTCTCGTCGTAGGGGACCTAAAGTGCCTCACTACAGAGGAATGCCAAGAAATGCACAATATTGTGCCTGCATTGCCAACACGGAAAAGAATGCTAGGCTTTACATAGCAAAGGCATCTGGAATGTTAACATCACCAATCACAGCAGTCAAAATGGTCTACAGGGTACCCTCTTGTTTCTGTTACCATTCACACTTATTCAAAAATATATCTGACAATTCCTTTGCCAATTCCTTTTGCATGTGAATAGTATTGAATTTTCAATATGCACCAAGGGTTTTCTCCAGTCATCTACACTCTATATCATTCATGTACAGTGGACCCTTGTGTAACAAACAGCTTGTATAACATAAAATTTGTACAACATAAAAATTCCGGAGATAGGGAAAATTTGCTTAACATAATCGCCTATGGGGAGAATCCATACAACATAAAAACGGGATCACTCTGTTTTCAAAGCATTCCTATGGGGATTTGTATAAAGGAAAATTTGCTTAACATAATTTCATTTGGAACGAATTAATTCCTTTATACAAGGTACCACTGTACATATGAAAAAGCAGAGCAGATGTCTCACTAACCATTACATTAGATTGTGGACAGAAGAGTGGGGGGAAATAGCAAGGAAAAACTGAGAACTTGGGGGGGGACTGTTTTTCCTTCTAGTTGTTTTTCCCCAAAGTTTCCAGAAATTGTACATCTCTACCCCTCGCATATAAGCAAGGAGCTCAGAGGAAGCAGTCTTGTGTTGAGCCTCAGAATTTTTCTTCCTTCCCACCCACTCCAAGTGTGGTCACAATTAAGAAATTTTGTAGTTAATAAGGCTACATTGTAAACTGGTTTATGTGTTGCTGTGAATTTACCCATGTCCTAGCTTTATCTGAAGTTTGGAAATTAATATGGATGGTGACTGATGGTGAGCAGCGACCTGCTCACTGTTCTCCTGATCCCACAGGGGTGAGAGGGGCAAGATCTGGGGTTAAAACAAGGATCAGCCACTTGAATCTGTCCTCTTTCCAAGAACCCATCTATCAGACAATTTCCAATTTCCAAAAGATTCTAATTCTGGAATTTGCTTTCTTTCTATTTTAATCAACACTGAGATAATATAGAAGCCATGTTCAATTATTCCAAGTGATTTAGTTGGAAAGAACCCATTAGTTTGACTATATTTTCCCACAGTTTTCAGCAATATTTTTCTGTCATCAGGATATAATAGAAGTTATAGTGGTAAATTCTGCTAGCTAAAATGATCGGGGTGGTGGTGGAAAGCATGGTCCACCCACAAATTTGTGGTATGCTAATGTTATTCTAACTTAACCAAAATGATCACTTCTTGGTAAACTTGAAATAGACTTTTTTGTGAAAGCATGTTAAATGGTGTTTAAAGCCATTCTGTTTTACTTAATGTTTCTTCACACTAGAGCATGCACAGAAGCCAGACATATGGCTCCTGTAATAAAGGTTCACTGTATATGCATTTTACCCCTTTTCTACTACATGAAAAGGCAATTTGATTAAACATTCATCTGATACCCCGCATCCACTCACATTTGAAAAATTATTCTGTCATTGCAAATATAGCCCTCTTGGTGTGCTTGCCATTTGTGCAGTTTTCAGACTTTCTGACTATTCAATATTCAATATCTGCAATATTCAGAACAAGAACCACTCCTTTAGCAAACCCAGAAAATAGCAAATACAGATGAGACACTAACAGTCTATCTGCCCTCTGTACAGGATGCCATTTTTCATTGGGAATATTGTCTCCAAGCCTTAAAATGGCATTCCATTAAAATGCATAACAAGGCTCAGATGTTGAATCCTGCAGATCAGTGATGAGGCATGAATGCAACTTCCCACCCAGCCCTTCATCTGAAGGAGTTCATACAGTCATCTCTGACAGAATCAGAGCTCCAATCTGCACTTTGGCTGCAGAGAATCTATAAGCCATGGAATTTTTTTTTCACGTTCTGATTAAAGAAAAGAATTCTGTGAATAAGGCCAGGCTCCCAGAGGATTAAGCAACTAAGCTTGAAAGTGGCCTGACATTGATTCTAGACAAGAATCCTCTCAGAACCAATAGGCAGCCTGAATAAACCAACCTCTTATGCCAAACCATTTGTAAGTATTATTATCACGATATGCCCTTAGGTAACTGATAGAGGTAAAATGTAGGTAGTTCATGGGTGAACATGCACGCACGCACACACGCGCACACACCAGCTGCCTAATTCTCAGTTCAAAAAGCAAACAATAGGAAAGAAAATATAGTTGTTTTATGTTCCAGCTTCTAATGTGAGCTGAACAAAAGACAACTGCACTGGTTGTAGGTGACATATGTAGGGAAATGTTTAGGGGATCTAGGTCTCTGTTGTATATATGGACCTCTCATCACACCTCATTAGGAATGCACAGAGGAAAAACTGGTTCTACCTGGAAATCTCTCCCTCATCACACTTGATTAGATAGAGGAAGACAAACAACAGGAACAAAATTAAGACTTCTCCTTTAATATAGTTGATCAGGTGCATGTAGATGAACAGGCTGCAGGAGAGAGGCCCCTTGTACTAGGTGTTTCAATTATTAGAAATACAGAGGGATGGATTTGTGATGTGCATGATAACCATGTGGTGACTTGCCTGCCAGGTGCAAAGGTTGCAGACATAACTAGACCTCTAGATAGTTTGTTAGAGAGAACTGGGAAGGATCCATTGGACATGGTACCAATTGGTACCAATTAGAATCATAGACTCATGGAGTTGGAAGAGACCTCAAGAGCCATCTAGTCCAACCCCCTGCCATGCAGGAACCCCATCACAATATTTCCGACAGATGTCCATCTAGCCTCTGCTTAAAAACCTCCAAAGAAGGAGACTCCACCACCTTTTGTGGCAGCATATTCCACTGCTGAACAGCTCTAACTGCCATGACGTTCTTCCTAATGTTCAAATTGAATCTCTTTTCCTGTAGTTTGAAACCATTGCCCCGAGTCCTAGTCTCTGAAGCCATGGAAAACAAACCTGTTCCCAATTCAATATGACATCCTTTCAGATATTTAAACATATCTATCATATCCCCCCCCTCAGTCTTCTTTTAGAAAGGCTAAACATTCCCAGTTCCCTAAGCCATTCCTCATAAGACATTTCCTCCAGACCCTCAACCATCCTGGTCGCCCTCCTCTGCACCCGCTCGAGGTTGTCAACATCCTTTTTAAATTGAGGCGCACAGAACTGGACACAGTACTCCAGGTGGGGTCTGACCAGAGCAGAATAGAGTGGTACTATCACTTCCCTTGATTTATTCTAGACACTATGGTTCTGTTGATGCAACCAAGGATCACATTGGCTTTCTGGGCCACTGCATCACACTGCTGACTCATGTTCAGTTTGTGGTCCACTAAGACTCCCAGATCCCTTTCACAGGTACTATTCTCCAGCCAAGTGTCCCCCATCCTATATCTGTGTAATTCATTCTTTTTACCTAGGTGTAGCACCCTACATTTCCCTCTGTTGAAATCCATTCCGTAGGCTTTGGCCCAGCACTCTAATCTGTCAAGGTCCTCTTGGATTTTCATTCTATCCTCTACGGATTTAGCAACCCTGGGCACCCCACTGGTCACATCTCTCCAAGCTGAAGAGAGGCCATTTATGATCACCCTTTGGGTGCGATCAGTCAACCAATTACAAATCCACCTATCAGCAGCGCTATCTATCCCACGTTCTACTAACTTCTAAGCAAGAATACCATGGGGAACCTTATCGAACGCCTTACTAAAGTCCAGATAAACAATATCCACAGCATTCCCCTCATCCACCAGGCTTGTAATTCTATCAAAAAAGGGATCAAATTAGTCTGGCATGACTTATTTTTAAGAAACCCGTGTTGACTTCTTGTAATGCCAGCATTGTTAAATAACTGCATACTGACTCTGCTCTAGGATATTTCCAGGAATTGAAGTCAAGCTGACTGGGTGGTAATTATTTGGGTCCTCTTTCTTCCCCTTTTTGAAGATGGGGACAACATTAGCCCTTCTCCAATCGTTGGGGACATCTCCTGTTCTCTAGGACTTCTCAAAGATTGTCGCCAATGGTTCTGAAATTACTTCTGCCAGTTCTTTTAATATCCTTGGGTATAATTCATCTGGCCCAGGAAACTTAAATTCATTTAATCTTTCCAGGTGTTCCTGTACTAGCTCTCTACCTATTCTATGTTGCAATTCCCATCCTACCTCATCTACTCTTTGTCCCAGCAGATCTCTTTCTTCCTTTTTGGAGAAAATGGAGACAAAGAAGGTGTTGAGTAGTTCTGCCTTTTCCTTGTCTCTTGTTAATAATCGGTTATCATCGCCACGCAGAGAGCCTATCATTTCCTTATTTTTCCTTTTGCTGTGGACATAACTAAAGAAACCCTTTTTACTATCTTTAATCTCTCTGGCAAGTCTAAGGCCCCGGTCCCACGTCCCTTTAAAAGCAGTTTAAATTACCAGATAAACTGTGTCTAAAAATGCCGTTCCCATGGCCACCGGTCTTTTTGGGGGAAAAAGAAAAAGAAAACCCAGTAATGCTCACTTAAGCGAGGTTTCTATGACTTACCCAGGAGGTAGGGAATTTTTTGCCTCACTTTGAAAATCCAGCTTTTAAGGAGGCAGATGCTGTGGGACCGCACAGATGATCTGGGCTTCTTTTTCTTTCTTTTTTCATAGCACCGACCAGCTGTTCCTGGGGCCGATCGGCACTGTTTTTTAAAATTCTCTGCACCATCGGAGGAACAGGAAGCTCAATGGGGTCCTACAAGCATTAATTTCCCCCAGCCAAGTGGTCCGTTTTTTAAAAAGCTAGCGCCACCTGCTGGCCAAGGGGGGTGGACTGCACTTTAAAATAATAATAAAAAAACAGCTTTTGACGTGAGAAGTGTTGTCCAACTTTTTCAATCACGTGATGGGACGAAGAGGAAAAGCCGGACCTTCAGAAGATCAGGATCGAAACCCAGGTGTGACCACAGCCTAAGTTCGTTTTGCACTTTAGCTTTTTTTACCACCCCCCTGCATATATTAGCTGTTTGCTTATATTCCTCATTGGTGCATTTCCCATTTTTCCATTCTTTGTACTTGTTTTTCTTTATAGTTAGCTGAGTTGAAAGTTCTTTATTAACCACTGTGGTTTTTTAAACCCTTGCCATTTTTTCTTCTTGTTGGAACAGTTTTATATTGTGCCTTTAATATCTCGATTTTTAGGAACTCCCATCCATCATGGACTTTCAGTGTTTCAGTCCATGGAATCACAGCCGATAATTCCCTAAGTTTACAAAAATTGGCTTTCTTAAAGTCCAGGATTCTTGTCTGACTATGCTTAGCTTCGCCTTCCAACTGTGTCTTGTTTACCCTGTGGTTTCTCAGCCAATAATCTGGAAGTTGACTCATGGCAACTAGACTTCTTTTCTTGAGAGATTAAAATGTTTTGCTACTCATCCAAGCAGCTTCATTAGTCTAAGGAAAGTTAGTGGTGAGTCCTCCATTTTATAGTTCACCTACATTTCACACCACCCTGGTGTAAATAGGCTCATAAGTTGGACAATGGCCTGAATCATTGATGGCCTAAGGTGTGTGAAAGTCCCACCTGTGCAGCCTTTCCCAACACCTATTAAATATAGGTTGTTAACTATGGCCTTGCTGGTGGAGGTGTGAAGTGCTTCTGATTTGTCTGGGGCTTGATGAGGGCTGCTTGATAAGTAGCAGACAGATTGTGTCTGAGTCCCCCACCTGTGTAGAGAGAGGTATTTTTTAACACACATGAATGTCTTCCCTGACCCCTCTCTCAAACCACCTATCTTCTCTGTCTAATATGTGTATATCCTCTTCTTTGAATGAGTGCCCATTAGAGATGGGCACGACCAGAAAAAATGACATTTTGAGTTGTCGTTTGTCAGAACGGGTCCATTTCGGGTCGTTTCCGTTTGTCGCGAAATTTTTCAAAAATTTGTCGTTTCCGTTTGTCGTTTGTCGTTTCCACCGCGATTCAGCGCAATTTGACTTCCCAGAGCATAGGGGCGTCCCGCAATGACCCAGAGCAGGTGGAAAACACTTTAAACTGGGTGATGAATAATATATTTAATAAACATATCGTTGCATAAGACTGCATCCTATACAATAAAGCAAACAAAGTGGGCAGAATGCAATATTCTTTTTTTTCCTCTTGGTCAACGCTGACCGAACCGGCCACCCTACTTGGTCTGGCTGTCTGTTATACTTTTTTGTTGTTTTGTTTTGAAGCTTTTATCCATCCCAACTCCCCTCCACCTCTCAGAGGCAGCAGGAGACACAGTATTCCGTTCCTCCCCAAATCTGGATGAGGGTCTACTACTCTACTCCTCTCAATGTCCTCCCCATCTCCAATGTCACTCCTTGTATGTAAAGCCAAGCAATTAAGCAAATGCAACCCTGGTCATCTAGTGGTTAGAGATTCAGTCTGGTAGTGGCATGGGTTAGGGTTAAAGGGTTAGGGTTAGTGGGCTCTGGGCTGCACCTCTGGGTGCCTCTGACTCACTAAGAAGGGCAGCGTACTGGTGTACGGCTTAGGGTTAGGGTTAGGGTTAGGGTTAGGGTTAGGGTAAGGGTTAGGGTTAGGAATAGAATAGTGGGCTGCACCTCTGGGTGCCTCTGAGCCACTAAGAAGGGCAGCGTACTGGCGTACGGGTTAGGGTTAGGGGTAGGGGTAGGGGTAGGGATAGTGGGTTCTGGGAGGCACCTCTGGGTGCCTCTGACCCACTAAGAAGGGAAGCGTACTGGCGTACAGGTTAGGGGTAGGGGTAGGGGTAGGGATAGTGGACTCTGGGAGGCACCTCTGGGTGCCTCTGACCCACTAAGAAGGGCAGCGTACTGGCGTACAGGGTAGGGTTAGGGTTAGGGTTAGGGTTAAGGTTGGTGGGCCCTGGGCTGCACCTCTGGGTGCCTCTGACCCAATGACAGCGTACTGGCGTACAGGTTAGGGTTAGGATTAGGGTTAGGGTTAGGGTTAGTAGTGGGCTCTGGGTTGCTCTGACTTACTAAGGACAGCTTACTGGTGTACGGGCACACAGCTCGGATTAGGCAGAACTCTAAGTTTTACAGCCCACTAAGCTGTACAAGGAGTATGGGCATCCACAAGGCCAGAGTAGGGGAGGCCACAGGGCCAGAGTAGGGGAGGCCACAACGCCAGAGTAGGGGATGCCACAAGGCCAGAGTACCTGAGGCCATAAGGCCAGTGTACATGTGGCCACAAGGCCAGAGTAAGGGTGGCCACAAGGCCAGAGTAGGGGAGGCCACAGGGCCAGAGTAGGGGAGGCCACAACGCCAGAGTAGGGGATGCCACAAGGCCAGAGTACCTGAGGCCATAAGGCCAGAGTACGTGTGGCCACAAGGCCAGAGTAAGGGCGGCCACAAGGCCAGAGTAGGGGAGGCCACAGGGCCAGTGTAGGGGAGGCCACAACGCCGGAGTAGGGGATGCCAAAAGGCCAGAGTACCTGAGGCCATAAGGCCAGAGTATGTGTGGCCACAAGGCCAGAGTAAGGGCGGCCACAAGGCCAGAGTAGGGGAGGCCACAGGGCCAGAGTAGGGGAGGCCACAACGCCAGAGTAGGGGATGCCACAAGGCCAGAGTACCTGAGGCCATAGGGCCAGAGTATGTGTGGCCACAAGGCCAGAATTTTGCCTCTTCCCAGCTGTGTGCTACTACGCCAGTAAACTGCCAGAACGCAAGTAAAATGTCGTTCGTAGTGGGTCACAGTGTTTTGCAGCCCAGAGGACAGAGTAGGGGAGCCCAAAAGACCTGAGTCTGAGACCACAGGGCCTGAGTAGGGGAGGCCACAAGGCCAGCAAGGCAGAGTTTTGCCTACATCACGGCTGTTTTCCAGTGCACAAGTAAAATGTGTCCTTCTTAGTGGGTCACAGTGTTTTGCAGCCCAGAGGACAGAGTAGGGGAGCCCAAATGGCCTGAGTCTGAGACCACAGGGCCTGACTAGGGGAAGCTCATTGTCAGCTCGAGTATCCAAAGGAGCTGACTGGCCTGAGTACGGGAGGCCACAAGGCCAGAGTAGGGGCGGCCACAGGGCCTGAGTAGGGGCGGCCACAGGGCGTGAGTAGGGGAGGTCAAAAGGCCACAAAGTCACAGCTGTGTGCTAGTATGCCAGTAAACTGCCAGTACGCAAGTACAATGCCCTTCTTAGCGAGTCAGTGTTTTGCAGCCCAGAGGAAAGAGTAGCGGAGACCACATAGCCTGAGTCTGAGGCCACAGGACCTGCGAACGGGAGGCCACAAGCCAGCAAGACAGACTTTAGCCAAGTCCCAGCAGTGTGCTACTACAAACAGTTTTCTTCCCATCTTAGTGAGTCACAGTGTTTTGCAGCCCAGAGGAAAGAGTAGCGGAGGCCACATAACCTGAGTCTGAGGCCACAGGGCCTGAGTAGGCGAGGCCAAAAGGCCTGAGTACGGGAGGCCACAGGGCCTGCGAACGGGAGGCCACAAGGCAAGCAAGGCAGACTTTAGCCAAGTCCCAGCAGTGTGCTACTACAAACAGTTTTCTGCCCTTCTTAGTGAGTCACAGTGTTTTGCATCCCAGAGGAAAGAGTAGTGGAGGCCACATAGCCTGAGTCTGAGGCCTGAGTACAGGCTGCCAAAAGGACAGCAAGGAAGAGTTTTGCCTCTTCCTTCCCAGCTGTGTGCTAGTACGTTGGTAAACTGCCAGTACGCAAGTACAATGCCCTTCTTAGTTAGTCACAGTGTTTTGCAGCCCAGAGGAAAGAGTAGCAGAGGCCACATAGCCTCAGTCTGAGACCACAGGGCCTGCGAACGGGAGGCTCATTGCCAGCTTGAGTATCCAAAGGAGCTGAATGGCCTGAGTACGCAAGTAAAATGTCATTCTTAGTGAGTCACAGTGTTTTGCAGCCCAGAGGAAAGAATAGCGGAGGCCATATAGCCTGAGTCTGAGGCCACAGGGCCTGAGTAGGCGAGGCCAAAAGGCCACAAAGTCCCAGATGTGTGTTAGTACGCCAGTAAACTGCCAGTACACAAGTAAACTGCCGTTCTTAGTGAGTCACAGTGTTTTGCAGCCAAGAGGAAAGAGTAGCTGAGGCCACATAGCCTGAGTATGAGACCACAGAGGCCAGAGTAGGGGAGCCCAAAAGGCCTGAGTCTGAGACCGCAGGGCCTGCGTACGGGAGGCCACAAGGCCAGTGTTTTGCCTATTCACGGCTTTTTTCCAGAACACAAGCAAAATGTCCTTCTTAGTGAGTCACAGTGTTTTGCAGCCCAGAGGACAGAGTAGGGGAGGCCACAACAACCCTCCTAACCCTAACCCTAACCCCCCCTCCAACTAAGTTCCCCTCAATCGCTCGGGTTATCGCCAGCTTGAGTATCCAAAGGAGACCATGAAGCCCAGCTGTGGTCTGTCATTCTTAGTGGGTCAGAGAGTTTTGCAGCCCAGAGGCCAGAGTAGGGGCTGCCACAAGGCAACAGTACGGGAGGCCACAAGGCCAGAATGGGGCGGCCACAGGGCCAGAGTAGGGGAGGCCACAAGGCCAGAGTATGAATGGCCAGAAGGCCAGAGTAGGGGCGGCCACAGGGCCTGAGTAGGGGCGGCCACAGGGCGTGAGTAGGGGAGGTCAAAAGGCCACAAAGTCACAGCTGTGTGCTAGTATGCCAGTAAACTGCCAGTACGCAAGTACAATGCCCTTCTTAGCGAGTCAGTGTTTTGCAGCCCAGAGGAAAGAGTAGCGGAGACCACATAGCCTGAGTCTGAAGCCACAGGACCTGCGAACGGGAGGCCACAAGGCCAGCAAGACAGACTTTAGCCAAGTCCCAGCAGTGTGCTACTACAAACAGTTTTCTTCCCATCTTAGTGAGTCACAGTGTTTTGCAGCCCAGAGGAAAGAGTAGCGGAGGCCACATAACCTGAGTCTGAGGCCACAGGGCCTGAGTAGGCGAGGCCAAAAGGCCTGAGTACGGGAGGCCACAGGGCCTGCGAACGGGAGGCCACAAGGCAAGCAAGGCAGACTTTAGCCAAGTCCCAGCAGTGTGCTACTACAAACAGTTTTCTGCCCTTCTTAGTGAGTCACAGTGTTTTGCATCCCAGAGGAAAGAGTAGTGGAGGCCACATAGCCTGAGTCTGAGGCCTGAGTACAGGCTGCCAAAAGGACAGCAAGGAAGAGTTTTGCCTCTTCCTTCCCAGCTGTGTGCTAGTACGTTGGTAAACTGCCAGTACGCAAGTACAATGCCCTTCTTAGTTAGTCACAGTGTTTTGCAGCCCAGAGGAAAGAGTAGCAGAGGCCACATAGCCTCAGTCTGAGACCACAGGGCCTGCGAACGGGAGGCTCATTGCCAGCTTGAGTATCCAAAGGAGCTGAATGGCCTGAGTACGCAAGTAAAATGTCATTCTTAGTGAGTCACAGTGTTTTGCAGCCCAGAGGAAAGAATAGCGGAGGCCATATAGCCTGAGTCTGAGGCCACAGGGCCTGAGTAGGCGAGGCCAAAAGGCCACAAAGTCCCAGATGTGTGTTAGTACGCCAGTAAACTGCCAGTACACAAGTAAACTGCCGTTCTTAGTGAGTCACAGTGTTTTGCAGCCAAGAGGAAAGAGTAGCTGAGGCCACATAGCCTGAGTATGAGACCACAGAGGCCAGAGTAGGGGAGCCCAAAAGGCCTGAGTCTGAGACCGCAGGGCCTGCGTACGGGAGGCCACAAGGCCAGTGTTTTGCCTATTCACGGCTTTTTTCCAGAACACAAGCAAAATGTCCTTCTTAGTGAGTCACAGTGTTTTGCAGCCCAGAGGACAGAGTAGGGGAGGCCACAACAACCCTCCTAACCCTAACCCTAACCCCCCCTCCAACTAAGTTCCCCTCAATCGCTCGGGTTATCGCCAGCTTGAGTATCCAAAGGAGACCATGAAGCCCAGCTGTGGTCTGTCATTCTTAGTGGGTCAGAGAGTTTTGCAGCCCAGAGGCCAGAGTAGGGGCTGCCACAAGGCAACAGTACGGGAGGCCACAAGGCCAGAATGGGGCGGCCACAGGGCCAGAGTAGGGGAGGCCACAAGGCCAGAGTATGAATGGCCAGAAGGCCAGAGTAGGGGAGGCCAGAAGGCCAGAGTAGGTGAGGCTGAAGGAGAAGCACCTGGAAGGCATCCTCAAAGCCGTGGTGTACCGGCCAGGGAGCCTGACAGGCAGGCAGGTAGGCAGAGGGACGGGCAGGCAGGGAACCAGGCAGTTTGGCTTACACTTAGAAAGGAAGGCTTGCAGGGTACCCACCCAGGCTAGGGAAGGCACAAAGCCAAAGTGCCAGAAGGGAGGATTGTTTCTGCCTTTGGAGGCCGAGTTTCTACAACCCAGAAGACCGAGTTTCGTCAACCCAGGAGACAGAGTGGAAGCAGGAGAACAGGGCTATTTCTTTAAGGCTGTAAGGAGGAGAGCTAGGCCCCGGCTAATCAGTCTTTGAGGTAGGTTGTTGTAAAGTGCATCCTGACCACTTTGTAATCAGAGTGGCTCCAAAACCCCAGGGAAGGGAGGAACGCACCAAGGAAGGCAGGTATTGGGGTGTACTACACTCAGACCGCCCATGGCCAATGGGAAAATATTGGGCCAACACTGACCCTTCCAAATGACACATTGAGTGGTCCTCGCTGGTTTGGAGCCAGGCAAGGCCTAGAAAAATTGGGCAGTAATCGAACCCTTCAAATTGAGTGGGAATGCAGGAAGGCAGGCAGGCAGGCAAGCAGGCAGTTAGGTAGGTAGTTAGGCAGGTAGGCACAGGGCCAGCCAGGCAGGTAGGCTTGTAGGCAGGCAGGCAGGCTTGCAGGCAGGAAGTTAGGCTTGCAGGGAGGAAGCCAAGCTGGGAGGCAGGCAGAATTGCCGGCAGGCTGGCATAAGTGTTGCTCTGGTAGTGGATGTTAGAGCAAGGGAGGCCCGTTTTGAAGGAACCCATGGCAGAACGACTTTGGACCTAGGTCTTGGAGTGTTGGGGTAATCCCAACGTGGAAAAGTTGAAGTGGATGAAAGTCAACCTTTCCATGGTCTCTGGGTCCAGACGAGAGCGGCGCGGCCTCAGGACATCTCCCATGTGGGAGAAGACACGCTCACTCTGGACACTGGTGGGTGGGATGGACAAGAGGTCCAACGCCAGAGTCGAAAGAGCAGGCCAGATGTCTGCCTTTCTGGCCCAGTAGTGGAGTGGGTCCAAGGTGAGGGGTTGGAGGGGCTCGGCCATGTACTCCCTCACCATGGTCAGAGCGGGGTCTGGTTCTTCTTCCTCCCTTGCCTCCACTGAGGAGGAGACTGCCATGGCTAGGGCAGAGGCCAGATATATAAGAACATAAGAAGAGCCATGCTGGATCAGGCCAAAGGCCCATCTAGTCCAGCTTCCTGTATCTCACAGCGGCCCCACCAGATGCGTTTGGGAGCGCATGAGACTAGATATCTGTCTCCTGATACCACTCCCCTGCATCTGGCCCTTGAAGTACCCTGGTTTAAAGCCTAGAGATTACACATCTCCATCATGGTTTGTAACCCGTGATGGACTTTTCCTCTAGGAATCTGTCCAATCCCCTTTTGAAGGCATCCAGGCCAGATGCCATCACCACATCCTGTGGCAGGGAGTTCCATAGACTTACAACGCGCTGGGTGAAAAAATATTTTCTTTTGTCAGTTCTTACTCTCCCAGCACTCAATTTGAGTGTATGTCCCCTAGTTCTGGTATTTTGAGAGAGGGAGAAGAGCTTCCCTCTATCCACTTTACTCATACCCTGCATTATTTTGTATGTCTCAATCATATCCCCCCTGAAGCGCCTTTTTTCCAGACTAAAGAGCCCCACATGTTTTAGCCTTTCTTCATAAGGGAGGTGCCCCAGCCCAGTAATCATTTTAGTCGCTCTCTTCTGCACCTTTTCCAGTTCCACTATGTCTTTCTTGAGATGCGGTGACCAGAACTGTACACAAAACTCCAGGTGGGGCCTTACTATTGTTTTGTATCACGGCATTATAATGTTGGCTGTTTTATTTTCAATCCCCTTTTTGATAATCCCTAGCATGGAATTGGCCTTCTTTACTGCTGCCACACATTGGGGGAGACACCTTCATGGAGCTGTCCACCAACACACCAAGATCTCTTTCCTGATCCGTCACGGATAACTCAGAGCCCATGAGTTGATAGATGAAGTTTGGATTTTTTGCCCCAATATGCATTACTTTACATTTGGTTACATTAAAACGCATTTGCCATTTCTCAGCCCACTCCCCCAGTTTGGAGAGATCCTTCTGGAGCTCTTCACAATCTTCTCTGGTTTTTACCACATGGAAAAGTTTTGTGTCATCTGCAAACTTGGCCACCTCACTGTTTATCCCTGTCTCCAGGTCATTTATGAACAGATTGAAAAGCACCGGTCCCAGGACCGAGCCCTGGGGCACACCGCTTTTCACTTCTCTCCATTGTGAAAATTTCCCATTGACACCTACTCTTTGTTTCCGGGATCTCAACCAGTTCTCAATCCATAAGAGGACCTGCCCTCTTATCCCCTGACTATGCAATTTTCTCAGCAGCCTTTGGTGAGGGACTGTGTCAAAAGCCTTTTGAAAATCCAGATAGACTATATCCACCGGTTCACCCAAATCCACGTGCCTGTTGACCTTTTCAAAAAATTCTAAAAGGTTTGTAAGACAAGATTTACCCTTACAGAAGCCATGCTGATTTTCTCTCAGCAAGGTTTGTTCTTTTATGTGTTTTAAGATTTTCTCTTGGATGAGGCCTTCCACCATCTTCCCTGGGACAGATGTAAGGCTAACCGGCCTGTAGTTTCCTGGTTCCCCCCTCCTTCCTTTTTTAAAAATTGGTGTGACATCTGCTATCCTCCAGTCCTCCGGCACTGTGGCCGTTTTTAAGAGACAAGTTGCATATAACCGTTAAGAGATCTGCAATTTCATTTCTCAGTTCCCTAATAACCCTTGGGTGGATGCCATCTGGGCCCGGTGACTTGTTAATCCTCAATTTATCAATTAGTCCTAAAACCTCCTCTCTTTTAACGTGTATTTGATTTAATTCTTTAGTCAAGAGGGGCGGCTCAGGCAGCGGAATCCGCTCAAGGTCCTCTGTCGTGAAGACAGATGCAAAGAACTCGTTCAATTTCTCTGCAATGTCCAAGTCCTCCTTAACCTCCCCTTTTCCTCCCTCACCATCCAGAGGCCCAATTGGTTCTCTGGCAGGTTTTCTACTTCTAACATATTTAAAGAAGCTTTTATTATTACCCTTTATATTGCTAGCCATGCGTTCCTCAAAGTCTTTCTTTGCCTCCCTTATCATCTTTTTACATTTCTTTTGCCAGAGTTTGTGTTCCTTTTTATTTTCCTCATTTGGGGAGGATTTCCATTTACAGAAGGACCTCTCCTTGTGCTTTAGAGCCTCTCTAACTCCACTCGTTAACCATGCCGGTGTCCTCTTGGACTTAAATGAGCTCTTCTTTCTTTGTGGTATGCACTTGTGCTGGGCCTCTATTATTGTTGTTTTAAAGAGGCTCCATGCACTCTGAAGAGATTGGATTCTTCTAACCCTCCCCTTCAGTTTCTCTCTAACTAGTTTCCTCATCTGAGGGAAGTTTGCCCTTCGAAAATCAAGGGTTTTTATGTCTGATTTGGTTGACACTCTTCCTCCGACATGCATGGCAAAGGTAATTGCAGCATGGTCACTGTTCCCCAGAGGCTCAGTGACATTCACATCCCTGACGAGGTCCTGAGTATCACACAATATTAGATCTAGAGTTGCCTGTTCTCGGGTGGGCTCCATGACAAGTTGCTCTAAGGCACAGTCATTCAGCAAGTCGAGAAACCCAGTTTCTCTTTCTTGCCCAGAGCTCGCATTGGCCCAGTCAATGTGGGGATAATTAAAGTCCCCCATGATTACTATCCTATCCCTCTTAGCCACCTCCATGATTTGTCTCCTCATTTCAAGGTCCCCCTCAAGTTTTTGATCTGGTGGACGATAGAATACTCCAACTATCACATCACTCTTTGGACCTGGTAGTTTAACCCACAGTGATTCTATGGCGGAGTCAGACCCTCTGTCAATCTCCATTCTGCTGGATTTTATGCCTTCTTTGACATAGATGGCCACTCCTCCTCCAACCCGCCCCTCTCTATCCCTTCTATAGAGTTTATAGCCTGGGATTGCTGTGTCCCACTGGTTCTCCACATTCCACTAGGTTTCTGTTATGGCTATTATATCAATGTTATCCCTAGCTGCCAGATGTTCAAGTTCTCCCATCTTTGCTCGGAGGCTTCGAGCATTGGCGTAGAAGCACTTGTACAGTGGGTCCCGCAACAGCTGCTGCCTTGTTCTTCTCCCCCCACAGCTTTTATTTTCAGTAGACGAACTGTCACATTCCGCTATTCTGCCAGTGTTAATACTTGCTATGTCATCTCTATGTGATTCTCTACCCTCTCCAACCTCATTCCCCGAGGATGAGGTGTTCCGAACCGGATGCCACACAGCTCCTGTCGGCTTTCCCCCAGTTATCAGTTTAAAAGCTGCTCTGCTGCCTTTTTGAGGTTGAGTGCCAGCAATCTGGTCCCATCATGATTCAAGTGCAACCCATCCCTCCTGAACAGGTTTGGCTTGTCCCAAAATGTTCTCCAGTTCCTGACAAATCTAAAGCCCTCCTCTCGACACCATCGCCTCATCCACGCATTGAGGCTTCTGAGTTCTGCCTGCCTGGCGGGACCTGCACGAGGAACAGGTAGCACTTCTGAAAATGCTACCTTGGAAGCCCGGGACTTCAATCTTCTACCTAGCAACCTGAATTTGGCTTCCAAGACTGACCGCTTGGCCCTCCCGACATCATTGGTACCGACGTGTACCATGACCACTGGCTCCTTCCCAGTTCTCTCTAACAAGCTATCTATATTTCTGGTGATGTCTGCAACCTTTGCACCCGGCAGGCAAGTGACCATGCGGTTATCATGCTCCTCACAAATCCATCCCTCCGTATTTCTAATGATAGAATCCCCTAGCACAATGAGCTTCTCTCCTGCAGCCTGGTCATCAACATGTACCTGATCTTGTATCTCATCAATAGTGATGAGGGAGAGATCCTCCGGTGGAACCACTTCTTCCTCTATGTGTGCCTCATGAGGTGTGCTGAGGGAAAGAGCTTCAAATTGATTGTGCAAGATGAGACTCTCTGAGCGATGCCTTGGCCTTCTACTCCTTTGAGTCACATTCCTCCACCCATCCACCTCCTGAGTTGGGGGAGTGACTTCCTCCTCTGAAGTGTGCCCTGTCTCTTCTTGGACCTGGATAGTCTCTTCCGCTCTGTCCAGGAACTGCTCAAGCTCCTTAATATGTTGCTGGTCCACTATGCGAGCCTCTAGCTGCTGGACCTTCTCTTCCAATAGCGCTACCAGCTTGCACTTGCAGCAGATGTAGTTCTGCACACGCTCTGTCAAGATAACAAACATGGCACAAGTACTGCAGGTAACTACAGCTGCTCCCTCCAACTCCATTTTAACTATTACAATAAAATGTATTCAAGGTCTCAAAAATGTAAACTTGCACTTTTTTTTTAATCTAGTAAGACTCTTTACTTCTTTTATTGTTTAGTCAAAATCTAACAGTGTAGGGGCCGCTAAAGCACCTCTACTCCAACTGCAAGCACGTCAGGAAGTGTAGGACCTCCTGAGGAGTTGCTTGGCTTGGGAACTCAATTAAACCCAGATTTTATTTTTTTATTTTTTTAGTTTGCACGCGCCATAAGGCGCGTGCTGCTGGTAGCAGCTATTTAAAGCTAAAACTCCGCCCCTTGCTCCTGCAAAAAGAAGAAGTTAGCTCTGCCCTTTGGCCGTGTGCTCCTCTGACCAGCTCCTTCCTCTCTGCTGCTCTGCCAGAAAAGGACTGAGAGACTGCTGGTAGCAGCTATTTAAAGCTAAAACTCCGCCCCTTGCTCCTGCAAAAAGAAGAAGTTAGCTCTGCCCTTTGGCCGTGTGCTCCTCTGACCAGCTCCTTCCTCTCTGCTGCTCTGCCAGAAAAGGACTGAGAGACTGCTGGTAGCAGCTATTTAAAGCTAAAACTCCGCCCCTTGCTCCTGCAAAAAGAAGAAGTTAGCTCTGCCCTTTGGCCGTGTGCTCCTCTGACCAGCTCCTTCCTCTCTGCTGCTCTGCTAGAAAAGGACTGAGAGACTGCTGGTAGCAGCTATTTAAAGCTAAAACTCCGCCCCTTGCTCCTGCAAAAAGAAGAAGTTAGCTCTGCCCTTTGGCCGTGTGCTCCTCTGACCAGCTCCTTCCTCTCTGCTGCTCTGCCAGAAAAGGGTAGTTGGCCCAGAAAAGATAGTTGGCTGCTGGTACGGAACCTGGTCTCTGGGTGTACGCTCCTGGAGTAGAGGAGGAAGAGGATCCTTGCGAGGATTCCTCTTCTGCATCGCTCTGGCTTCCGTGCGCCCTGGGAAATGCCTGGCCCTGATTTGACGCAGCCCTGCGGACTTGACGGCATAGCTCTGTCTTCCAGGAATTTAGGTCGGCAGCGCTGCCCGCCAGGGAACCCTTGATGCGAGGGTCGCACAGGCATGCCATCTGGTACCCTCCTCAGTGGGCTAAGGCGGGTATCCACGCCGGTCAGCAGCCTGTCTGCCAAGGCCCTGCTCTTTGGGAGAAGATCGGCTTCTTCCCGGATACTGCCCTCTAGGCATTGGCGAAGGGCATTTACCAGGGGGAGTACGTGGCCCAGGCTGGTGTTGTAGCTGCTGAGGATGTGGGTGGTCTCCTCAAAAGGCTGCAGGATACCCACCATCTGGGAGAGGGTGAGCCACTCGGTAGCACCAATGTCCAACACCATTCCCCCAGGCAGGACGGGAGTGTGGGACATGACATATTCCACCACTTGCCTTTGCTCCACCAGGCACTTGACCATTTCGTAGGTGGAGTTCCACCGGGTGGTCATGTCCTGGATCAGGACGTGCTCTGGTCGTCCCGTCTCCGCCTGCCTCTCACGCATCATCCTGGATGCCTTGACGCTGCGTGAGAAGTGCCTGACGATTTTCCTGCACTTGTCCAGCAAGGCCTTGGTCTCCAGGGTCCCCTCATCCCAGGAGTCCTTTGGTGCTCCCAGCCCAATGGCATCGCCCACCACTAGGTGCAGTTTGTGTGCTGAGCACACGATGCCATGTAGCCCTGCCCTATCAACCGCGTTGATCATGTTACGGCCTGCGTCAGTAACCATGAATCCGTGATTGACCTCCCCCTCGGGTGCCCACTCTCGCAGTGCCGTCTTGAGGACCTCAGCAATGTGGATGCCTGTCCTCCATGCTTTGTGCCTGGAGAAGCACCACCCTGTACCCTCTTGGGGTGCTCCCTTGTGGCTCCCCCTGTGGCTCTTCACGGGATGCCCTAGTGTCAAGGACCTCCTTGGGTTGCCACCAATGAGCCGTCAGAGAGAGGTATCCGTGGTGCCCACCGGTCCAGAGGTCAGAAGTGAAGTGGATCTTCCTTCCTCTGGCCGCCTGCAGCAGGGCCCGGACCATGTCCCTGACTGACTCAAAAAGGGAGGGAATCACCCACCTGCTGAAGGTACGACAGGATGGAGGCTCGTACCATGGAGCCATGTGCTTCATCAGGTGCCTGAAGCCTGATGACTCCACAAAGGAGAGGGGCAACCCGTTCATGGCCACCATTTCACCAACCACGCGAGTGGTGGTCTCCTGTGCCTTGGCCCTATTTCGCTGGCTGACAAAACTCCCACACAGCGGCACCACTTCCTGCAGAGTGGCCTGCCTCTTCCCACTCTCAGCGGAGCTGTCTCTGTCCTTCCCCATGCCTTCTTCCCCTCTCTTCCTCCCTGAGGAACCAGGGCCTGACAGTGTTCCAGGCAGAGTCCCAGGGTGCTTTCGCATGAGGTGGCTGCACAAGCCACTTGAGGAGAGGTGTTTGGGGTCATTCCCCCTGCGCACGACCACCCCGCATTTCTTGCACACCGCCAGCCTCGAGTCTTCCGGGCTGTTCTCAAAATGCTCCCAGAGAGACCCGCGAGCCTTATGGAAAGTACTGCCCCCTCTGGTACTGCCTGCCGCTGCTGTGCTAGTGGTGGTGTGGCTTGCACCCTGCTGGGACAATTGACTGCTGCTGTCACTGGTGGTACTCTGGGTGGAAAGAGGGCTGCTCCTTCCATCACTGCCTGAAGCCTGCCTTGTGTCTGTTCCTGCCAACAGGTCCTCGGAATCTGGCAGATGTAGATGCAAAGAGCCCGTTTCTGATGCCATTTCTGAGTCCTCGTCTTCTTCCTGATAAAGGGGGGTGTTGTCCATGTCAAAGCATGGTGGTGTTGATGGGCTTCGTATCACCTCATCCATGCTCCCCTCAGTGACAGAAGATGTTAGTGTCCTGCTGGTTGTGCAGCTGCTGCATGGAGAAGAAGTGGCAGCAGTACTTCCTGTGCCTTCCTTCAGAAATGTGGCCCTATTGATTTTCGTGGGGGTCCCCCTCCCCTTCCCTCTGGCTGTGCCACCCCTCCTCATTTTCTTCATTTCTCAAAAGTATTAGAAATAGATTGTCTGATTCTATTATTAACTTAAGTAACAAACTATTCTAATCAACTTATCCTTTTCACCCACAAGCTTACTCTCTCACACACTGTGTTCTTTTGTACAAGCTTAAATGTTGCCCTGCTGGCCCTTGGTATAATTTTCTAAATTCGGAATTCAAAAGTTGATGGATGCACTGAAATGGTATGTGCCTGGCTCCCTGCCTGTGTGTTCAGGTGCACACAACACACAAGCACAACAAACAAACAATGAGCTGCAGTAATGAATAAATAATATTGTAAGACAGTCAGCAGCAGCAGCTGGACAGGTGGCTTCACACGAGTAGTGGCAGTGTACTATGCCTCCCAAGAAAGATATTGTTGTTATTAAATGTTTACTATAGTCTACTAGTAGTTGTTCAGGGAAAGAAATGAAAATGAATATCACACTTCTCCTGATCCACTTGAATGCAATGGGCCTCCTTTGTGTGTTGAACTTCAATTCACACACACAGAACAACATAAGTATATAAAAAGAAACAGTGGAGTAATATAAGGATGGAATGGAATCCAAACTATGGAAATAAGGCTGATATTATATCAGCTTCAGCGGGCAGCCTCCCAACAAGGTAGATATAGGTGTGCCTTGTAACTCAACAAGCACAGTATAGTTTTCTGGTCATTGTTCAGGCCAGGGCATGTACTAATGAACAAAACAACAAACAAACAGTGGAGTAATGTAAGGATGGAACCCAAAATCTGGTAATAAGGCTGATATCAGAATCAGCAGGCAGCCTCCCAACAAGAAAGATATAGGGGTGTCTTGTAAATCCACCACAAGCACAGCACAGTATAGTTTTCTGGTCGTTGTTCAGGCCAGGGCATGTACTAATGAACAAAACAACAAACAAACAGTGGAGTAATGTAAGGATAGAACCCAAAATCTGGTAATAAGGGTGATATGAATCAGGGGGCAGCCTCCAACAAGGAAGATATAGGGGTGTCTTGTAAATCAACAAGCACAATATAGTTTTCTGGTAGTTGTTCTTGTTCAACTTCAATGACAATAAAATTCAAAATTCTTCTGATCCACTTAAATGGAATGGGCCTGTGTTGTTGAACTGCACAGGGCACTTGTCAAGCCCCGCACACAGAATACACAGCAAGCCAAGTTCAGTTCTTTGCCTTTAGTTGTAATCCAGATAACTAACAAAGTACAGTCCGAATCAAAGCCAAAATACCTTACAGAGCCAAATGCCAAGTTCAAGGGTACAGAGAAACGTCGTAGTCAGAAAGCCGGTCCAAGGTCAGGAAACAGAGAACGTCGTAATCAGAAAGCTGGTCCAAGGTCAGGAAACAGAGTCTGGATACACACAGGAACGTGGTGACAAGGTAAGTGACGCGTTGCTCCCACAGAGGTTTCAGGGTAAACTTGCTAGCTTTATCCTAAACCAGGGAACACACCCATATCTCTGGCAAGGCTCCTGCTAGAACTCAGGGCTTTCAGATCTAATTCTACGCCTATCATTAAAGATCCTTTCCCTGGCTCTCCTGTTAGTTCTTCTTTGCCGGATCCTGTTCCTAGCCCTCATAGGAGGAGGAGATGTGCCCTCAGCTGCGTCCTCAGACTCAGCTGCCTGCTGAGTTGAACTGCAAGGCTCCTCCTGCTGTTCTTCAGCATTTAACCCTTCACATTCAGATTCTATGACAGGCAGGGTCCTGGCAGCACTCACAAACAAGTTTAAAAAACAAACAATGAAGTAAGTAATTAGGAATCTAATAAATAATATTGTAATGTATAAAGTAAATGTAAAATAATCTCCACTAGATAGAGGTGCTCTTGGCTTGCACCCCAAATGTGTGTGTGTGTGTGTGCTAGCAAGCAAGTTGAAGTTGGGAAAATATAAAAGAAATGGTATATATATATTGTATATTTTTTGAAATAAATCCACACCTCCTCCCACTCCAAGTCGAACCTCCCCCTTTACCCAATTAAAAAAAAAACCCTCACAAACTGCCAGAGGGGAAAAATGAATAAACTGCTGTGACTCTACTGCTATTCCCTTAAGCAGCAGACAAAGCTGCAGCCAGGCAGGGAATCAAGGAAAAGAAAACTATTTTCTAAATTCAATAATTCCCTCCCTGCCTGCCTAACTTAAATCTAAAGCCTCCACTCCCTCCCTCCAAATTCGAATAGCCAGTAAATTCTAAAGCCTCCAGCCTCCCTCCAAATTCGAATAGCCAGCACGCAGCAGCCAGCCACACAGCCCTCCATCCCAACCACATCCGAGAACAGACTGCAACTTCTGGAAGGTGCCTCGGCTTTTTATGCCCTCTGGCACATGCAGAAGTGTCAGTCAAAACCTGGCCATGCCATTGGTGGAATGGTTCAAAAAATTTGCATGGTCCCATCCCATGGCCAGCCCATCATTGAGCAGGTGTAAAAAAATAAAATAAAATGAAATCAATGGAGACGTTTTATTGCAAGAAAAACCCACTGCTGCTACTATTAAAAATCAGGCATTAGAAATAAATAAGTTTCAACATGTTTTGTGTTGTGCTTTGGTGTTTTTTGGACCATTATTTAAAAATAAATATTGCGGTCACCATTTTGGATCCCCCCCACCGCATGGCATGGAGAGATGACAAGGATGACCCCCCCCAGCCTGGTGCAAGCAGCCCAGGACAGGAGAGGGGGGAAGGCCAGGGACCCCCCCCCCCCAGAAACCACCACTCTGGTAGGTGTCCTCGCACAGGCAGGCATATTTTCGCCTGCTTTTTTGGCCGGGAATCGGGTTTTTTTTAATTTTTAAAACTTTTTTTTCTGTGCTGCTCTTTGCAATGGCATCGCGCAATCGCAGACCCAATTTTTCTTTTTTCGGGTCGGCTTCGAGTTGGAGTGGAGTAATTCTCGTTACCGTTTCCGTTACCTAACGATAACGAGAACCGAAAACGGAAACGAGAATTTCGCCGCTCCATGCCCATGTCTAGTGCCCATCATTCTTCAGATGGAGGTACAATCCTGATTCTAGTCCTGAGCTGTTTCCCCCTCCACAGGCCTTAAGCACTGTCTTCAGGTACCTGTCTTCCTTCTTCTTAGCTTCCGTGGATGTAGGGATGCTCTCAAAAGGAATGCCTGTGGATATCCAAATTGGTTATTCAACAAAGCAGTTTCCCGACCCAGAAGAACAATGGATCAGCCTGATACCCATAGCTGATGGAAGAACTTGATCATTCCCTACATGGCTGGGGTATCTGAAAAGTTAAAAGAATGTTTTGCAAACACCACATCCTTTTTTACTTCAAACACATAAACACACTAAGACAGATACTTGTCCACCCAAAGGAACCGACACCAAAACAAAGGAGGAGCAATATATATGTTGTCCAGTGCAGTGAGGAGTGTTCAGACCTCTACATTGGAGAAACTAAACAGCCATTAAAGAGGAGGATGGCCCAACATAGGAGGGCTACAGCTTAGGACCAGAATCAGAAGTATGCCTCCACTTGAAGGACAAAAGGCAGTCATTGAAATATTAGGATGTACACATATTAGACTATGAAGATTGGTGGTTCAAGAGAGAGATCAGGGAAGCCATTCATGTGTTTATTGAAAACCCGTCTCTCAGCAGAGGTGGAGGACTCAGACACAATCTGTCCGCTATCTGTTATCATGAGGCCCTTTCATCAGTCTCCAGACATATCAGTCAGAAGCACTTCACACCTCCACCAAGTAAGGCCATAGCTAAAGACCCATATTTAATGGGTGTTGGGAAAGGTTGCATAGGTGGAACTTTTACACACTTTAGGCCATTGTTCATCTAAGGAGCCTATTCAGGCCATTGTCCAGTTTATGAGCCTATTCATAACAGGGTGATGTGAAATCAGGGTGAACTATAGAATGGAGGACTTGCCACTAAATTCTTTCCTCAGACTGATGAATCTGCTTAGATAAGCAGCGAAACATTTCACTATCTCAAGAAAAGAGGTCCAATTGCCATGACTCAAAATCCAGATAAACTCCCCTGGATGGCTGAGCATCTTCACAGACTCACCCAATAATGTCTGTTGAAACCAGAACCCAATCTGACATATTATTTGGTTTTGCCTTCTCTTACTTTTACTTCTTCTTTTATTTTTATTTTAAAAAAACTTTAATCTTTTTGAAACGTTTCACCTTTTAAACCTCTACTTGTAATCTTTTTACTAAGAAGCCTTAGAGTAAGTGTTTTTTGCTGACGGGGAGGCACCCGAGAAAAGTTGTTCAGCATCTTCCTACCTTATGCTATTTTGTTTTTGGTTCAATTACATAATTGGAAGGGGGCAGCTTGATCTTCATCCTGATGTTGCTAGTGGAGCCTGCCAGTTCCTATTTTAATTATCCGAATGCTTATGAGTGTCTGCAAAGTGTCTGCAAAAGAAAGGGGCACAGCGTTCCTATCTTATCGTAAACACTGCTTGCAGATATCAACTTCTAGTCATATGGCTGTAAGAAGGAGGCTTTTGGCTGAGGGGGCAGGTACTCTGTGTTGATATTTGGCTTGACTCCCACCTGCTGCTTTGGAGGAACTGCCTAGGCCAGAGAGCTCATGTTCGCAAGAGGGTCAGTTTGGATTATAATATCCTGGCTTTAAGAAAGAGAGAAAAGAATAGAGATGAACCAATGAAGCCGGCTCTCAAGTTGCAACTGTATGTGAATAGTAGACATGGGCACGACTCGGCAAAATCCTCGTTTCCGTTTCCGTTCCTCGTTTCTGTTACGTAACGAAACGAAGAACGACAATTACTCCGCCAGAACTCGAACTTGAACCGACTAAAGAAAAATTGGGTCTGATTTGTCGTGGTCATTCCTGGCGGCATCGCAGCAATCGCACGATGCCAAGCGGCACAGGAAAAAAGTTTTAAAAATAAAAAAAAACCGATTCCCGGCCCAAAAAGCAGGCGAAAATATGCCTGCCTGAGGGCACCTACCAGAGGGGTGGTTTCTGGGGGGGGGGTTCCCCCAGCCTCCCCCCTCCTCTCCTGGGCTGCACAAAGTGCGCATCCTCGTCGACTCGCCAACTCGCCAAGCGGCGCGGCACAGAAAAAAAGTTTTAAAAATAAAAAAACCCGATTCCTGGCCAAAAAAGCAGGCGAAAATAGGCCTGCCTGAGTGAGGGCACCTACCAGAGGGGTGGTTTCTGGGGGGGGGTCCCCGGCCTCCCCCCTCCTCTCCTGCGCTGCGCAAAGTGCGCATCCTCATCGAGTCACCAACTCGCCAAGCGGCGCGGCACAGAAAAAAAGTTTTTAAAATAAAAAAACCCCGATTCCCGGCCAAAAAAGCAGGCGAAAATATGCCTGCCTGAGTGAGGGCACCTACCAGAGGGGTGGTTTCTGGGACTGGGGTCCCCGGCCTCCCCCCCTCTCCTGTCCTGGGCTGCTCTGGTGGGGGGCATCCTCGTTGTCTCGCCAACTCGCCATGCCATGTGGTGTGGGCGGGGAATCCAAAATGGGGCAACCGCAATATTTATTTTGAAATCGCGTGGTCCAAAAACACACCAAAGCACCACAGAAACATGCGAAAATAGCTATTTTAAAACTGCCTGAATTTTTTCAGTAGCAGCAGTGGGTTTTTCTTGCAACAAAACGTCTCCATTGATTTTATTTTATTTTATTTTTATTTTTATTTTTTTACACCTGCACAATGATGGGCTGGCCATGGGAGTGGACCATGCAAATTTTTGGAGCCATTCCACCAATTGCATGGCCACTTGGCCAGGTTTTGACCGAGACTTCTGGGATGTGCCAGTCGGGCATAAAAAGCCACTAACCCTAGCCCGAACCCAAACCCGAACCCTAACCCTAACCCATACGCCAGTACACTGTCCTTCTTAGTGGGTCAGAGAGGCACCCAGAGGTGCACCCCAGTAACGCACCCTAACCTTACCAGTAACCCTAAGCCTAGCCCTTGCACTAACCCCTAACCAGTAAGCCAGATGTGTACTCACATTGCACTACAGCAAGTACACTTCCCTTCTTAGTGAGTCACAGGGTGCCCGTCGGGGTCCTCTCTCACTTTGTTCCCCAGCCCAAGTGCACCGTATGCCGGCAGGCAGTGAGTCACAGAGGCACCCGAAAGAGAGGTGCCTCTGCCTGCTACTGCAACTTGGTATGCATATCCAATTGGCTATGCATGCCATTTTGTAGCGGGCCAGAGGAGGCACCCACCCCAGAGAGGTGCCTCCAGGAGCCCGCTTTCCCTTCATGGCGGGCCAGAGGAGGCACCCACCCCAGAGAGGTGCCTCCAGGAGCCTGCCCCCCCCCCAAAAAACCCAGTACTAACGACAGACAAAAAAACCGACAAACGAAACGACAAATTTTTGAAAAATTTCACGACAAACGGAAACGAGCCAAAACGGGCCGGCTCCGATACATGACAACTCAAAACGTAATTTTTCCTGGTCATGCCCATCTCTAGTGAATAGCATAGGAGACGGGAAAACAACTAGAGTAGCAAGTTGTTGAGCCAAGAAACTTGCTTGAAGGGCTAGACCATCTGAATAATCCTAATAAACTGTGGTGAAACAAGATACAGAGCTCCCCAAACTCATGTGGGATGGCTTGGGGTGCTTGCCACATCAGACTGTGGCCGTGGCCATTACAGGAAACACAAACTAGGACTGTCATCAGGATTACCCTAAGCCATCACCCTAAGCCACAGAGCAGCAGCCCCACCTCCACAGAAGCCAAGAAGAAGGAAGACAGGCACCTGAAGACAGCACTTAAGGCCTGTGGATATCCAAGGTGGGCCTTCAACAAAGCAGTGGGCCATCCCAGAAGAACAAGGGATCAGTCTGAGACCCAGACCCGACGGAAGAACCTGGTCATTCCCTACATAGCGGGAGTGTCGGAGAAGCTTAAAAGGATTTTTGGCAAACACCACATCCCTGTTTATTTCAAACCCATGAACACACTAAGGCAGAGACTTGTCCACCCAAAGGATCCGATACCAAACCATAAAAGGAGCAATATAGTATATGCAGTCCAATGCAGTGAAGAGTGTTCAGACCTCTACATTGGAGAAACTAAACAGCCATTAAACAGAAGAATGGCCCAACATAGGAGAGGTAACAGCTCAGGACCAGAATCAGCAGTACACCTCCATTTGAAGGAAAAAGGCCACTCTTTCAAAGATGAGGATGTACATATATTAGACAAAGAAGAGAGGTGGTTTGAGAGAGGAGTAAGGGAAGCCATTCATGTTAGCATTGAAAAATCCCTCCCTCAACAGAGGTGGTGGGCTCCGGCATAGTCTATCTGCTACTTATCAGGCTGTACTTTCCAAACTACCCAGGCAAATCAAGGAGCCTTCACCACCAGGTCACAGCTAACGACCCATTCTTGATGGGTTTCAGCACCTTAGGCCATTGTTTACCTTAAGGCAATGGACACTAATGTCTCCCTAACGAGCCTATTCAGGCTTTGTTCATCTTATGAGCCAATCAGACCAGGGGACAAGAGGTCAAGCTGACTATAAGAAGGTCTCTTGCACTAGCTGTATTCAGACCGATGAAGCTGTTTGGATGAACAGCGAAACGTTTCTATCTCTCAAAAAAAAGAAGTCCAGTAGCCATGACTCAACTCCCAGTTAAACGAACCTGGATGACTGAGAATCTTCACAGACATATTGCTTCTTAATTATACCCGTGTTGCAAAACTGCTAAGTTGTCTGGTGGAAGCTGTTAAAGACCTCAAAAGACTCCCCCTCATCCCTGCCCTCCCCATCTGCATTTTCTTTTCCTAATCTGATGATGATATTGTGTGTGTAATGGTCGATGTAATTTATGGTCTTCTAAAGGCCTGCTCCTAACTGTTAAAAATAGTTTAAGTGCTTTTGACATAGTCTGTCATAGTCTGTCATAGGCTAGGTGGGGGAGGAGTTTCTCAAACTGCTTGCAGAATTTCCAGTGAGCACAAGGAGGTTTGCCTGTATCTTAATATTGCCAGCAGTTTTACTTTAAAACAAAGGAATTGAATGTTGTTTTTTGCAGGATTTAAAAAGGCTAGGTGGGGGAGGTGTTTCTCAAACTGCTTGCAGAATTTCCAGTGAGCACAAGGAGGTTTGCCTGTATCTTAATATTGCCAGCAGTTTTACTTTAAAACAAAGGAATTGAATGTTGTTTTTTTGCAGGATTTAAAAAGGCTAGGTGGGGGAGGAGTTTCTCAAACTGCTTGCAGAATTTCCAGTGAGCACAAGGAGGTTTGCCTGTATCTTAATATTGCCAGCAGCACGCGCCTCACGGCGCGCAAATTAAAACAAAAATTTTTAAAAAAATAAAAAACAAAAATAAAAAACAGAGGAGATTCCTATTATCTCTTTCCTTTCTGTCTTCCATTTTCAAGTAACTGACCAATTAGTCAGGATGGAGGGGCAGGGGGCAGATGTAGTTACTTGTAACACCTGTGGCATGTTCGTTTTCCTGCCAAACCAGGTACCAGGATACATTTGCTCAAAGTGCAAGCTGGTGGCCCTATTGGAGGACAAGGTCAGGCAGCTGGAGGCCTGTGTTTTCAATCTTCGCAACCTTAGGGACCAGGAGGGGGTGTGGCAGGAAGCAGATAAAAACTTTGTCAAAACTAGTAACAGGGAGAATCTCAATCAGGGTGAGGGCATTTCACAAATACAAGAGACAGATACTTTGAGGAGTGTCACAGTCAGAAAAGGAAGAACTAGGAAACAGACAGACAGCTTGCAACTGCACAATAGATTCCAATCTCTCTCCTTTATCAGCCAGGAACAGGAACTGCACCTAGAACAGCAAGGGCAGCTTAAAGACCCTGCACAGAGAAATCCAACAGTACAACAAGGGGCACCTACCAAGCCTCGAAGGAGGAGAGTGGTGGTGATTGGGGACTCCTTGCTTAGAGGAACAGAAGTGGTCATCTGCAGGCCTGACAAAATTAATCAAGAGGTCTGCTGTCTCCCTGGAGCCAAGATTCGGGATGTAACAGAGAGTCTGACAAGACTCATCATGCCCACTGATTCTAACCCATTTCTTTTGGTCCATGTAGGAACTAACAATACTTCAAAGTGCAGATTTCAAGATATCACAAAAGCCTCTGAAGAGATGGGTAGGAAGCTGAAAGACCTGGGTGGACAGGTGGTAATCTCATTTCTCCTCCCTGTAGAAGGATGTGGTCCACGAAGGGAAAGAACGATAGTGGAGGTGAACAATTGGCTTCGGAGATGGTGCCGGCAGGAACGATTCGGATTCTTGGACCATGGTTTGCTTTTTCATTCAGACAGGATATTGGGCCAGGATGGGGTGCACCTCACCACTGCTGGTAGGAATCTTTTTGCCAAGAGGATTGCAGATTTAATAAGGAGAGAGCTTTAAATTGAGTTTGCAGGGGGAGGGGAGAAAATTCTCTTAACAGTAGAGATCCAGAAGGGGTTGTGGAGACTAGCCCAAATGTTGAAATAGGAGCAGGACAAAAAGTAGTGCAGACCATCAGTGCAAGGAAAAACAGGTTAAGCAAAGGACATGTAAGAAGTGCACGCAGCCTAAAATGTCTCTACACCAATGCACAGAGCATGGGGAACAAACAAGAAGAGCTGGAACTCCTAATACAGCAAAATAAATATGACCTAATTGGCATCACTGAAACATGGTGGGATGAGATGTATGATTGGAATGTAGTCATTGGTGGGTATAACTTGTTTCAAAGGAACAGGCCGAATAAGAAAGGAGGAGGCGTAGCTGTATATATTAAGGACATTTACACTGCTGAAGTAATATAAGATAAACAGCAGGGGAAGCATGTTGAGAGTATTTGGGTTAAAATCAGGGGTGAAAAAACCAGGAGGGATGTCAGTGTAGGAGTATATTATAGACCCCCAAAACAGCCGGAGGAGTTGGATGATGCCTTCTTTGAGCAGATGGCCACACAGTCAAAAGGGAGAGATGTAGTAGTAAATGGGGGGATTTTAACTATCCTGATATATGCTGGCAGTCCTACTCAGCTAGGAATGCAAGGTCTAACAAATTCCTTACTGCCCTTGCAGACAATTTCATGGTCCAGAAGGTAGATGAGGCAACCAGAGGAAAAAAACCATTTTAGATCTGGTCTTAACCAATAAGGAGGACCTTGTAAATGGGGTCGAAGTGGTGGGATCATTAGGTAAAAGTGACCATGCCCTCTTGGAATTTGTGAAGCTAAGCATAGTCAGACAAGAATCCTCGACTTTAAGAAAGCCAATTTTTGTAAACTTAGGGAATTATTGGCTGTGATTCCATTGACTGAAACACTGAAAGAGAAGGGAGTCCAAGATGGGTGGGAGTTCCTTAAAAGCGAGATATTAAAGGCACAATTTAAAACTGTTCCAACAAGAAGAAAAAATGGGAGAGGTCTAAAGAAACCACAGTGGTTTACTAAAGAACTTTCAACTCAGCTAACTATAAAGAAAAACAAGTACAAGGAATGGAAAAATGGGAAATGCACCAAAGAGGAATATAAACAAACAGCTAATATATGCAGGGGGATGATAAAAAAAAGCTAAAGCGCAAAACAAACTTAGACTTGCCAGAGAGATTAAAGATAGTAAAAAGGGTTTCTTTAGTTATGTCCGCAGCAAAAGGAAAAATAAGGAAATGATAGGCTCTCTGCGTGGCAATGATAACCAGTTACTAACAGGAGACAAGGAAAAAGCAGAACTACTCAACACATTTTTTGCCTCTGTTTTCTCCAAAAAGGAAGAAAGAGATCCACTGGGACAAAGAGTAGATGAGGTAGGATGGGAATTGCAACATAGAATAGGTAGGGAGGTAGTACAGGAACATCTGGAAACATTAAATGAATTTAAGTCTCCTGGGCCAGATGAATTACACCCAAGAATATTAAAAGAACTGGCAGAAGTAATTTCAGAACCATTGGCAATAATCTTTGAGAAGTCCTGGAGAACAGGAGAAGTCCCCAACGATTGGAGGAGGGCTAATATTGTCCCCATCTTCAAAAAGGGGAAAAAAGGACCCAAATAATTACCGCCCAGTCAGCTTGACTTCAATTCCCGGAAAGATCCTAGCGCAGATTATTAAGCAGTCAATCTGCAATTATCTAATAAACAATGCTGTCATTACAAGAAGTCAACCCCGGGTTTCTTAAAAACAAGTCATGCCAGACTAATTTGATCTCTTTCTTTGATAGAATTACAGGCCTGGTAGATGAGGGGAATGCTGTGGATATTGCTTATCTGGACTTTAGCAAGGCCTTCAATAAGGTTTCCCATGGTATTCTTGCTAAGAAGTTAGTAGGAAGTGGGATAGATAGTGCTACTGTTAGGTAGATTTGTAATTGGTTGACTGATCGCACCCAAAGGGTGATCATAAATGGCCTCTCATCAGCTTGGAGAGACGTGACCAGTGGGGTGCCCCAGGGTTCTGTTCTGGGTCCAGTGCTGTTCAATATCTTTATTAATGACTTGGAGGAAGGAGTAGAGAGTATGCTAATTAAATTTGCAGATGATACCAAATTGGGAGGGGTTGCTAATTCCCCAGAGGATCAGATGAAAATCCAAAAGGACCTTGACAGATTAGAATGCTGGGCCAAAGCTAATGGAATGGATTTCAACAGAGGGAAATGTAGGG
Organism: Phrynocephalus guinanensis; assembly: GCA_037367245.1. NCBI lineage: Eukaryota > Metazoa > Chordata > Lepidosauria > Squamata > Agamidae > Phrynocephalus > Phrynocephalus guinanensis. Next base: position 93,586,615 of record CM074741.1, on the reverse strand, counting down.
TGCTACATCTAGGAAAAAAGAATGAATTGCACAGATATACGATGGGGGACACTTGGCTAGAGAATAGTACCTGTGAAAGGGATCTGGGAGTCTTAGTGGACCACAAATTGATCATGAGTCAGCAGTGTGATGCGGCGGCCAGGAAAGCCAATGCAATTCTTGGTTGCATCAACAGAACCATAGTGTCTAGATCAAGGGAAGTGATAGTGCCACTCTATTCTGCTCTGGTCAGACCCCACCTGGAGTACTGTGTCCAGTTCTGTGTGCCTCAGTTTAAAAAGGAAGTTGACAACCTCGAGCTGGTGCAGAGGAGGGCGACCAGGATGGTTGAGGATCTGGAGGAAATGTCTCATGAGGAACGGCTTAGGGAACTGGGAATATTTAGCCTTTCAAAAAGAAGACTGAGAGGGGATATAGCTATGTTTAAATATTTGAAAGGATGTCATATTGAAGAGGGAACAGGTTTGTTTTCCATGGCTTCAGAGACTAGGACTCGGGGGGCAATGGTTTCAAACTACAGGAAAAGAGATTCCATTTGAACATTAGGAAGAACTTCATGACAGTTAGAGCTGTTCGGCAGTGATATATGCTGCCACGGAGGGTGGTGCAGTCTCCTTCCTTGGAGGTTTTTAAGCAGAGGCTGGATGGTCATCTGTCAGAAATATTGTGAAGGGGTTCCTGCATGGCAGGGGGTTGGACTAGATGGCCCTTGAGGTCTCTTCCAACTCTATTATTCTATTATTCTATGATTCTATGATTCTATGACCTATAGATTGTAAAATGGTTTTTACCAGGCGGAGTTATAAGAAACAGGGAATCCACCTTATGTATGGGGATGAACCATGTAACATAAAAAGAAAGCAAAATAAAATTACTAATTTTAAATGTAGATTGGTGCACCTAGTTTACTTACTTACTTACTTGCTTGCTTGCTTGTTTTATGTGCTACCTTTCTCACCATAAGGGGACTCAAAGTAGCTACTAATAATAAAAAGAATATAATTTAAAACACTGTTAAATTTTTAAACTATAAAACTGATTAAAATACACTGAATGGTTAAAACAGGTGAAAACACTAAAAATGGCATTCAGTGGTTCTTAAGGTCTAGAATATTGTTGGTGATAGACCCATACCTCAATTAAGCAATATAATTCACCATGACCTGCTCAGTGTAGTTTGTCTATTAAATAATGAGCAAGTGGTATGTGCCTATTAATTTGACTGGTAGCTTATAAATAGCAGTTTGCCATTGTGAGTTATGCAATTTAACTTAACCATGTGTAAATCAGCAGCAGTTTTCTGGTCAATGTGTTAAGAATATTAATTTAATGAGAGAAACATTTGCAGGTATTTTTATTTGTTAACAGCAGTGAGTTAATATTCCATTTTCTAATCTTTAATTTTAATGATTTTTCCCAAACTCTGACCTGCCCATCAGTGCTACTGCTCTTTTGATTTGAAGCATGATTGCAACTGCACTGTAGTAAAGGAATATATGTTCAGTTTTTATTTTAGAAATAGTAGTGTTGGGGGGGGTCCAGTTTATGGCAGAGACAAACACAGATAGTCATCTTTTTAATTTGGTGCATTTAATATCTTTTGGTGCATAAAATCATGCACACTGTATTTGTTGGAATAATCAACAAAATTACTCTTTCATGGCTCATGTGGCTAATGTCTCTACTGGTGCATTGAAGTTCAATCGTATATTTTAGCATTACACAGTTCAACTTTAGTATCCAGCATATTTTTCTTCTGATGTCAAAGGTGAATCATTTCCGTATGTCTGAGATACCTTGAGTATAAAGGAAGATTGCCTAGTCAGAGAAGAACAGAAAACAGCTGCCCTTGGAAATGTTAGAGTGCTTAACCATCTTGATCTTACATGGCTACAGCTTATTTCTTTCACAAAAGAAGAACTTAGAGAATTTGTCATAGTTGGGAAACAAACTTTTATTTTGTCTATCTCTACCTTGTTCCATGTCTTTCTAGTTTTCTTGTAGAATTATTATAATGCCATTTTAAAACTGATTTTAAACAGTGGTAATATCCAATGCACAATACTGTAGTTGTAAAAGCTTTTTGGTTGGACTTCTATTCTGCAGCTTTTATAACATTTTTGCTGGTTGTTATTTAACCATGTCATCCTAGAAGCCTGGGCAATAATTATCATAAAATAAACTGCCATTTGTTGTTAAGAAAAGATGGTTGTGCAGCAGTTGTACTTGGTGGCCTGCTCTGCCTGTCAGAGGCTGTCTCTTTGGAAGACTTCATCGATGCACAATCATTTTCAACATTCCTATGGGAGAATTCCTGCCCTAGACAGATGTAGCCGGTGGCTGACATAATTCTCCAAGAATGTGTGTTGACAGCCTGTCTAAATTTCATAGTGTTAGCTGTGTATATTCATATCATCTAATCCCCCTTTCTGAATCCTCCTTGGTGCCTCTGGGAATTTTTCTGGCCTCAGTGAATCAATAATGTTCTCTCTCTAGTAGTGACAAATAAACACTATTACTGGTGGCTCAGCCACAAAGCTCCCTCCAAATTTTGATATCAATAAAATCCAGTCTGAACAATTTATTGAAAATTAAATTATCAGGTTTTCCTAACAATTCCTCTTTTGAAACTTTAATCTTTGACAAAACTTTTTATTTATTACCTACAAAAAAGAAGAACAATTGTTTTCTCACCATCTTCCTCATTGGGAGAAGTGTGCCTGTTCAAAGATCACACCATGAAGATTGAGTAGCAGCAGACATTAAATGTTTTCCTATAATAAAAATTAATACCCTTCAAACAAAAGATGGACTGGGGATATACTTTGGGTAAGATTTTCATTTCATTCAGTTTTTTTTTTCTTAACATGAGAAATTACTACCAATTTCTTCAGAACTAGAGACTTAAAAGTCAAAAGCAAGAGAAAAAAAACTGACAGATTCATCCATTTACATCCAGAGAGATTAAATCCTCATGTTTTTAGTCATATTTTCAATAATGAATTTTGGTGACATAACTATTTTCTACATGGTAGGCAGGTGCAGCATGTTCCTTTTTTTCCTATTAGGAATAGTTGTGCCAATTGAATTTGGCCAATGCAATTGAGAGAGTGTTTTGCTTCAATTTAGTTTTAAATAATGTACTCAAATTTGCAAATTTCTGAAAAAAAACACTACCTCCTTTGCATTAGACATGACATTTACAGTGATAAACTGAAGATCCCAGTACATTTTCTGCTATTAATTCTCAGCACATACAACCAATAAATAAAACAATTACTTAACATTTTTCCCACTTTCCAGACACTGAATTCTTCTGTGAATGTTCCACATTCTGTGTCCTTTCACAAACATTTCTTAACAGAGAAGCCTATAAAAGACTTCTACAACGTTTGTAAAGAAACACACAATATATTAAGTTTCCCAATCTAAATCCCTAGCAATGTGGGATTGTTCTTTCTTGTTGATTTATTAGCATTTTGTCCAGCCTTGACTGAAATTAGCTATCAGGGGATTGGCTTTTACTTCTAATATTATTTAATAGTCTAATAAATGTAACCACCAGGAAGGTTTTATTGAAGGACACAGCTTTTTAATTTTTTTTATTTTAATCCTTGCTTCTTACAAAAAAAATGCAAGGCCATTTATTTCAAGAAATAATTTTTCCTTATGCTTCCTCAGTTCAAACAAGTCTGTAGAATGACCTCTGATGTTTACTTTGACATTTATTTTTTCAGTTATTTTCTTTCCTTATTACTCTCTTCATATTGACCATCCCCTGTGGGAGACATGCAGAGAGAAGGAGGAACAGAGAACAGATATGGAAAGATCTTTGATGAATTTAGAATATTTCAGTCCATTTTAAATCTTCTAATCTGGAGGAAAGCACTGTGGAGAGTCTGCCATGGAACCCAAAAAAAAATTTATATTGTGATATACAAATAGTAGGTGGGCTTGTTGAGCCTCAGCTTTTAATCACATTGTCTGATGTTCTTCTACATATTCACATTTCACAGGAAGTCTTCATCTGAGTGATTCCCCCCCCCAACCAGAATTATCTACCATGATCAGTTTTCTCTGCTTAGAATTCCAGATTGGCATTGAGGAAACCGAGCATTTCCTTTCACATAGTTTGAGAAGCACCAGAATGTACGCCCAGCTGCAAATGCAAACTAGGAGAATAGCTCAAAAACTCCTCTGGTGTGCTCCAGGGGACATGGAACAATTTTGTTATGCTTTGAGGGGCACCCATAATCTTTCCGCCTAGGATCATAATTAAAAAAATATGATAATGCCAGCAAGATTTAACAGTATCTTTTTAAAAAAATTGTAACAAAAATATTTTGAGAGTGATGGTACTAGATGTTGGTACAGGTTGCCAAGGTACAGGAATAATATGTGGCCTGTGGACCCCCCAAAATCTGTTATGTCTATGAAATTATCTGATGCAGTTTCATGCCAGCCATGAGAAGGATAACCACCTGGAATGTTCGCATCTTATTTGAAAGTGGAAAAAACACACAACATCATCAGGGAAATGGAAAGACTTAATATTGATATCCTTAGTATTAGTGAGATGTGTTGTCCTATTTCAGGAAAGTGTGTAGTATATCATGCATACTATGCTGGTAACAATGAACCTCATCACTTTAACGGAGTGTCAGACAGAGTCATTTTTCTCCAACTTAATGCACAACCTATCTTGGTAAATCTTATACAGGTGTATGCACCAACATGTGGTGCATCAGATGATGATATAGAAGAATTTTATACTCAATTAAAGTCTGCTTTATCATTTACCAAATCAATAGAAGTTACCATACAAACATAAGAGCATAAGAAGAGCTATGCTGGATCAGGCCAAAGGCCCATCTAGTCCAGCTTCCTGTATCTCACAGTGGCCCCAACAGATACGTTTGGGAGCGCATGAGACTAGATATCTCTTTCCTGCTACCACGCCCCTGCATCTGGCCCTTGAAGTACCCTGATTTTAAGCCTTGAGATTACAAATCTCCATAATTGTTTGTAAGCTATGATGGACTTCTCCTCCAGGAATCTGTCCAATCCCCCTTTGAAGGCATCCAGGCTAGATCTCATCACCACATCTTGTGGCAGGGAGTTCCACAGGTTAACAACACGCCGTTCTCACTCGCCCAACCCACAGTTTGAATGGCTGTCCCCTAGTTTTGGTATTTTGTGGGAGGGAGAAGAGCATCCCTCTATCCACTTTACTCATGCCCTGCATTATTTTGTACATCTCAATCACATCCTCCCTCAGACACCATTTTTCCAGACTAAAGAGCCCCAAATGTTTTAGCCTTTCCTCATAAGGGAGGTCCCCCAGACCAGTAATCATTTTAGTCACTCTCTTTTGCACCTTTTCCAGTTCCACTATGTCTTTCTTGAGATGCGGTGACCATAATTGTACACAATACTCCAGGTGCAGCCTTACTATCGTTTTGTATAATGGCATTATAATGTTGGCTGTTTTATTTTCAATCCCCTTTTTGATAATCCCTAGCATGGAATTGGCCTTCTTCACCACTGCCACACATTGGGTAGACACTTTTATTAAACTGTCCACCAACACACCAAGATTTCTTTCCTGATCCATCACGGATATTTCAGAGCCTATGAGTTGATAGATAAAGTTTTGATTTTTTGCCCCAATATGCATTACTTTACATTTGGCTACATTTAAAACGCATTTGCCATTTCGCAGTCCATTCCCCCAGTTTGGAGAGATCCTTCTGGAGCTCTTCACAATCTTCTCTGGTTCTGACCACACGGAAAAGTTTTGTGTCATCTGCAAACTTGGCCACCTCACTGCTTATCCCATCTCCAGGTCATTTATGAACAGATTGATAAGCACCGGTCCCAGGACAGATCCCTGGGCAACACCGCTTTTCACTTCTCTCCATTGTGAAAAATTCCCATTGACCCCTACTCTTTGTTTCCTGGATCTCAACCAGTTCTCAATACATAAAAGGACCTGTCCTCTTATCCCCTGACTGTGTAATGGGTGATTTCAATGCTGAGGTAGGAAAAGGCCAATAGGCTGAAGTAGTAGGTAATTATGGATTAGGATTTGGCAATAAACCAGGTGACCAATTAATTCACTTATGTCAAGAACAGGATCATATAATAGCAAATACATATTTCCAGATGCCACAAACTGCATTCATACTTGGACTTCAAATGCTGACAGGAATATCAGGAATCAGATTGATTATGTTTTGATTAATAAACATTTTAGGAATTCAATTAAATGTGTGAAAACTTATCCCAGTGCAATTCAGATCATAATCTTTTGTTAGCGACTGTAAACCTTAGGTTGAAGAAATGTCTGTCAAAGGTAACAAATAGTCCAACTGCAATTTCTAAGCTTCAAGACCCAACAGTAAGAACTGAAGTTCAATTGATCCTGAGTACAAAATTCAAAGCATAAAGGAGATAGCAGATGTAAATGAAGTTGAAAAAACCTGGAGCTGAATTAAAGCTGCTGTGAATGAACTGTGCAAAGATAAATTAAAGATGTCAAGAGAAAGATGATTAAATCATGGATGATAGATGAAATTCTAGATCATAGATTGTAGAAGAGATGAAAAATTGAGATCTAATTGCAGAAAGAAATATGGCAGAATATAAGAATGGCAAAGGAAGGTAGCAAAATTGGATGCTAAGAATGATTCATTTAACATGTACAATAACATAAGGCAAGCAGCAGGTATGTATATGAGTAGAGGAAGTGAATCCTTTATTGGCAAGAACAGTAATACCCTGACAAGCACCGGAGTTGGAAGAAATATTTAAAAAAATCTCTTTAAGGATAACAGAAGTATTGACCATGGTGTCAAGTTAGATGATGGTTAGATATCCTGAGGAAAGAGGTAGAACGTGCCATTAAACTATCAAAGTGTGGCAAAGCCCCAGGCCCTGATGAAATATATATGGAAGTTTTGAAATTGCTTAAGGAAGAACAATCCCTTTTCATTCTGGTCGATTTATAAAACAGCATCTATAGAAGTGGAACCATCCCACAGCACTGGCTCCAATCTACTTTTATACTACTTCCAAAGAAACCTAATGCAAAAAGTTGTAATGAACACCGGACAATCAGTTTGATGAATCACATACCAAAGTTATTTTTAAAAACCCTGCATTTAAGAATGTATCAGAAATGTATAGAGAGCATTGGAGATACCCATTTTAGATTCAGGAATGGATTTGGAACTCAGGAGGCATTATTTAGTCTTCAAATCCTAGTTCAGCAATGTCTCAACATCAATGTCAATGCTTTTGTTTGCTTCATTGATTATGAAAAAAGCATTTGACTCAGTTAAACATGAAAAACTTTTTAATATTCTTAAAGAACTGGGCCTGGACAATCGTGACATCAGATTGATTGGGAATTTTTATTGGAATCAGCGTACTGGTGTCTGGATAGATGGTCAGGCATCAGAAGAGGTGTTAATTATGAAAGGTGTTCATCAAGGTTGAATTCTTTCATCTCTACTTTTTAATATCTATCCTGAAAGAATTTTCCAGGATGCTCTTGAAGGAAATAACCAAGGTGTGAAGGTGAATGGAGTTCTTGTTAATACCATAAGGTACACTGAAAACACTGTCCTGCTTGCAACCAATCTGGCAGACTTGCAAGGATTACTGGATTCTGTTGCTGTAGAAATTAATGCCATGCGGTTGCAACATAACGTGAAGAAGACAAAACGGATGGTTATCAGTAAAAAATAAAATGGTTCACAGAATCCTCTCAAAATCAGTAGTGATATAATTGAGAGAGTATCGTCTTATAAATACTTGGGATGCTATATCAAGGATAACTGGGACCCTTTACGTGAAATCTGTTGTAGAATTGAATAAGCTAGAAATTCCTTCCAGCAAATGAGGAAAGTCTTGACAAACTGGGATTTATCTATCAGACTTTGCACTCAAATACTTAGCTCCCATGTATCAGTATACTTCTCTATGGTGTTGAAACTTGGACCCTTACAGACACATTGTGCTGGAAGCTGAAAGCATTCAAAATATGGATGTACAGATGAATTCAGGAGATACCTTCGACAGCCAGAGTCACTAATGTGGCTGTATTACAGCACATGAATAAAAAGCTAGAAATTCTCAATACTGTGAAGAGAAGGAAATTGCATTTTTTGGACACATAATGCAGAATAAAGAAATACCATCTGCTGCAGGTTATCCTTCAAGAAAAAATAGATGGGAAGCAAGGTCCATAGAAGAACATTCTGGTTTAAGAACTTAAGCCAATAGTCTGCAGTGAACACAGCTGCTGTATTTAGAATAGCTTTAGATAGAAACCAGTTCAGGCTACTGATTGCCAACGTTCTACGATTGCATAGCACCTGAAGAAGTTTCATTTCTGTGAGAAACTTTTTTGCTTCAAGAAGAAAGAAGCCAGAACACCAGCCTGAAGATGACGAGTGAGACCTCGTCGAAACGTCGCCAAAACAACCAGATTTCTACACGGGAAGAAACCCGAATCCACCCTAACATGCATATATATATATTTTCGTAGATTTTCACGGGTATAGGTATGTATGTTAGGGTGGATTCGGGTTTCTTCCCGTGTAGAAATCTGGTTGTTTTGGCGACGTTTCGACGAGGTCTCACTCGTCATCTTCAGGCTGGTGTTCTGGCTTCTTTCTTCTTGAAGCAAAGCGTGATCTCAGTTGAAGTCCTTCTATAAATACTGCTGGGGGTGTGTGGTTTGCTTGCTCTGTTGTTGATTGTAGGTTCGTTTGTTCTTTTGTGATCTGCTGTTTGGCTGAGGCGATCGTTAAGGGCTTAACTGCTGGTGGGTTAGATGGCTAGAAAACCAAGGTGGACGTCCTAATCTACAAAAAACCCGACGGCTCCTTAGGACATACCATCTACCGAAAAAAACACATACAAACCGCTACTTAAATGCACAATCACACCACCACCCTGCACAGATCAACTCCGTAGCAAAAACCCTCATCTCCAGAACCAAACGCCTCGCTGACAAAGACCACCTAAAAACTGAATTACACACTCTCTCGAATGCTTTAATTGCGAACGGATTCCAAAAAAACACCATCACCAAACTAATCCAAAAAGAAACACCCCCCAAGAACCAAGAAACAGAAGAGAACAACGGCACTGCCCTCCTCCCTTACATCAAAGGCACCACAGACAAAATAAGCAAAATTCTCCACAAACACAATATCAAGACAGCCTTTTGCACCGAACAAAAAATAGCCAACATTTTAAGAAACCCCAAAGACAAGATTGAGCTAGAAAACCAAGGAGTCTACGAAATACCATGCAAAGTCTGCCCAGCCACATACATCGGACAGACAAACAGGAGAATAAGCGCATGCATCGCAGAACACAAGAACGCAGTCAAAAAAGAAGAAAAATCTTCCTCTCTCTTCCAGCACATAAAAACAACAGGTCATGAAATTGATTTTAAAAGAACCAAACTCATCTCCAAAACTGAACACTTCAACAGTCGAATAATCATGGAAGCCATTGAAATAGAGAAACACCCAAACAACATGAATAAACGTGATGACACCTCCCGCTTGCCTGACATCTGGAAACTAGCCCTGGTCAACAGACGAGCCTCTGTCACAAAGACTGACACCAGGTCCAAAAGGACACAAGATGCCACCACCTTCCATCCACACCAAACACAAACCCAGACCCTTCCCACAGATGAAACGAAACCACCATCCAATAACAAAACCACGACTGCACCATCTACCGCTACTCCCCACTCCAGCCACCACATGGAGCACACTTACACACGCCAAAAAAACATTGGGAGACCACAGACACGCAGCCAGACCAAAATGAATTCACAAGACACAGGACCCCACTCCACCAAAGCCCAGGATGCTGCCAGAACACCCATCACCAAGGTCGTTAAGAAACAAAAGGCTAATAGACACACATCCAGCACCTCACCCACACATGATGTCTCTAAACAGCCATCTAACCCACCAGCAGTTAAGCCCTTAACGATCGCCTCAGCCAAACAGCAGATCACAAAAGAACAAACGAACCTACAATCAACAACAGAGCAAGCAAACCACACACCCCCAGCAGTATTTATAGAAGGACTTCAACTGAGATCACGCTTTGCTTCAAGAAGAAAGAAGCCAGAACACCAGCCTGAAGATGACGAGTGAGACCTCGTCGAAACGTCGCCAAAACAACCAGATTTCTACACGGGAAGAAACCCGAATCCACCCTAACATACATATATATATATATATATATATATATATATATATATATATATATATATATATATATATATATATATATATATATATATATATATATATATATATATATATATATATATATATATATATATATATATATATATATATATATGGGAAAATATAAATACAATATAAATACAATGTATAATAATTGTTCTATGCATTACTGGATTAGCAGTATACTACTGCTTGCTGTATTAATAACCATTAGACACATCACAAACTCCTACTTTGCACTTATCTGAAAAATGCACAATCCATTACAATGTGTATGTGGTGATTTTCTTTTGTGCAAATTGCTCAGGGAATCACAAATATTATGTGAGATACAGTGGCTCTCAGAGAAGCCAAAAAACAGAGCACAGGCATGGTAATGCAAAGTGGTATTTTCACTACCTCTTCCCCTTCCTTCTAAGAAAAGCTATGACATTTTTAGACAACATATTATATTAATTATTTATTCTCACTTCAACATTCTGTTCATTACATGCTGTTTCCTAGTTTCAAGTGTGAAAGATGTGCCTCTTTAACATCTTTTGGATTGACTGAAACAATATACTGACATCCTCGACATCATCAACTAATATATTGAAGAATGTTGGGGTTGCATCTATTAATAAAAGGAACTTGTTAAAAGTGAGCAATCCCCTTACAGCAATGCCACCTTTTTCCTAACTCCCTATAAAACATGTCTCATACAAGACATATATGAAAATTATCCTCAAGCTGCGATTGCTGCATGTCTGCATTTTCACTTCAGCAGATGGCAAAGATCACGATTCAGTGCATTCAGGAGAATATACTTCATTATTCTCAATGAGATTTTAATTGCATCAATGTGGGTTGTCAAATCAATGTCCAAAAGAATCTCTTTGAAACTAAAAAGGGCATTTTTTTATCTTAAAGAATGCCCTAGCTCCATGGAAACAACCTGTTGATCATAATAACGGAATCACAAATCCCTGAGTTATAGATTCTGTTCTTGGTTTTAATGTGTTTTGTAACTGTAGAGCAGAAACTGAAAACATATTCTGGATTCTTTGAAGCAATACCCCTATCCTAGTCAGGAGGTAAAATAGTGCTTCCTGGAAACAAATGAAATCAATTTTCACCTCTTTATCAGGTGGATTTCTGGTGGCTGCATTAAATGTTTTGCAAATAAATGAGCCTTTCAAAGAATGTCAAAGAACTGTGATGTTTATTGTGAATAATATAAATGTTTGCTCAGAATGTAGGAACGGTTTTTTTCTCTTTTAGTTGAAGTTTGTTGTATTTGAAATGCTTGGTTTGAAATAGGCCTTTCCGGCAAGATGGCGGTCAGGAGAGGGAGTCTGCCTCTGCCATGAGTTGTTATTTGTTTGTTTTTAGATTTTTCTTTTTCTGTTGTTTTTAAACTTTTGTTTATTTATTTTTAAGATGCTTTGCCAGTCCCATGCCTCGCTGGTGCTGGTAGGGATAGGGCTATTGTTATTCCCTCCTTGGTCGTATTTCATCTTGCCAGTTGGCTGCCCCCTCCCCCTTCTCCCTTCTGTGCTGGGGTGCTTTGCTTGGTCAGCTGATGGTCCTTTTATTTTCTTTTTCCTACTGGAATAATTAATGTTCCAGCTGGGCATTTGGGGGGTTGCAGCAGCAGCCAACAGCATCGTGTGGCATGGAGGAGACTTTTGGTGCCGGGGATGCTCTTGGTGGCAAAGGTGGCAGTTCCGTGGCAGTGGGGCAGTGGCCAGAGCAAGTATGATGTTGAGGGTGGCAAGAGTGATCTTGCCGGTGCTGCGGCCACATTTGCCCTGTGCCCAGGTTGAAGGTGGCTCATGGCCGTGGCAGAGAGGTCCTGTCCCTGGCATGGAGGAGAGCTCTGGTGCTGGGGATGCTCATGGCAGCAGCAATTTCAGCCTTTGGGTGGTCTTGGTGGCAAGATTGGCAGCAAGGCTGGTAGCAAGGGTGAAGTCAAGGTGGAGGTGTCAGTCCAGTGGTAGTGGGGTGGTGGCCAGAATGAGGATGATGGTGGAGAGAGAGTCCTCACTGGTGCTGTGGTCACATCAGAACTGTCTTGCCTTCAGGGTGTGCCTGAAAGGGTTTTGCCTGAGAGCCATCAGCCTGACTCTCTGCTCGAGGCCCCTCCTTGGTGGGTGTGCTTGCTTGTGGCCTGGGGCCTTATTTTAATGCCTAGAGTGGCTGCGGGGATTGCCATGGTTGCTCCACGTATATCATCTGGCTGCCTTACCCTTGCACATCATCTGGCTCTCCTGTATCTAATCCAGCCACCTATTATAACTGACATCCTGCTGTATGAACTGGGCTGGACTGGACTGGACTGGCTGCCTAGACTGGACTGGACTTTATCCAGGGGAGGAGGCTATATATTTTGTTTATCATCAGGCCAGCTGGGCTGAGGAGGGGCATTTATTTTAGTGGCTACTTTATTTTTATTTTTATCTTTGCTAGTTTTTGTTAAATGGTGTAATTGTGTCAGATGTTATTTTATTATTGTTTAATTGTGTTGTTGATTATTTATTTTATTTACTTTATTAATTGTGATTGGGGGGGTTTCTTCCTCTCTCTTCCCTTTCCCTTTGGTCGCCATGTCTGCAGGGGCTGCAATTCCGGTGTTGTCTGGCTCTGGGAGGTACACTAGTAGCTGGGGGATTAGTCAGCCAAGAAGAACTAGGGCCAGGCAATTGTTCTGATCCCTCAGCCACTCTGTTAGTGCTCCCGACCTATCCTGCTTGCTGGTTAATGCCCGGTCAGTCCACAATAAAATCCCCATCCTTTATGATGTCATCTTTGTCAAGAATATTATTGTGAGTGAGTTTTTCAACTTACAATTAGAGATATGGAATCCAGCTGTGGACTGAAGCAAGCTCGGTGAAGTGGCCTTAACAAGAAGGCTATGTCCAAGGACAGTGGAGTGTAGCTCAGAATAGAGATGGGCACGACTTGAAAAAATTTTTTTTCGAGTTGTCGTTAGTCGGGCCGGTTCCGTTTCGGCTCGTTTCCGTTTTTTCGCGAAAATTTGCAAAAATTAGTCGGTTCGTTTTTTTCGTTTTTTCATTGTTGTTAGTACTGGTTTGGGGAGGGGGGGGTAGCGGGCTCCTGGAGGGAGCTGCAGGAGTCAGCCAGAGCCACAAGTGACGGACTGGCAGACTCTTTGCACCCGCTGTGTCTCACGTACTTGCATGTAGTACAATGCAAGTAGATCTGGCTTAGGGTTAAGACGTGTTAGCGCAAGCGCTAGGGTTAGGCTAGTTACGGGTGAGGTTAGGGTGAGTATTGGGGTGCATCTGGGTGCCTCTCTGACCCACTTAGAAGGACAGTGTACTGGCGTATGGGTTAGGCTTAGGGTTCGGGTTTGGGCTACGATTAGTGGGCTGTTTATGCCCGATTGGCACATCCCAGAAGTCTCTGTGGTCAACCTGGCCAAGTGGCCATGCGATTGGTGGAAAATTTGCATGGTCTACTCCCATGGGCAAGCCCATCATTGCGAATGTGCAGGTGTAAAAAAATAAAATAAAATAAAATAAAATAAAATCAACGGAGACTTTTTTTTGCAAGAAAAACCCACTGCTGCTACTGTAAAAATTCAAGCATTTAAAATAGCTAATTTTCGCATGTTTCTGTGGTGCTTTGGTGGGATTTTGGGCAACAATTTCAAAAAAAATATTGCGGTCACCATTTTGGATCCCCCCCCCCCACCGCATGGCAAATGGATGCGCCCTCCCAGCCTGGTACAGTCAGCAAAACCTGGCCATGCGATTGGTGGAATGGCTCCAAAACTTTGCATGGTCCACTCCCATGGGCGAGCCCATCATTGCGAATGCGCAGGTGTAAAAAAATAAAATAAAATAAAATAAAATAAAATCAACGGAGACTTTTTTTGCAAGAAAAACCCACTGCTGCTACTGTAAAAATTCAAGCATTTAAAATAGCTAATTTTCGCATGTTTCTGTGGTGCTTTGGTGGGGTTTTGGGCAACGATTTCAAAAAAAATATTGCGGTCGCCATTTTGGATCCCCCGCACTGCATGGCAAATGGATGCCCCCTCCCAGCCTGGTACCAGCAGCGCAGCAGTAGCAATAGCCAAGGAGAGGGGGGCGGGGAACCCCCCCCCCCAATAAAACACCCTTCTGGCCTGGTAGGTGCCCTCAGACAGTTTTCGCCTACTTTTAGGGCTGGGAATCGGGTTTTTTTTAACTTTTAAAAACTTTTTTTCTGTGCCGCTTGGCATTGCGCGATGCAAGTAACGGGCACGACAAATCAGACCAAATTGTTCGTTCGTCGGTTCAAGCTCGAAGTCTGGGGCAGTGATTCCCGTTACCGTTTCCGTAGAGTAACGGAAACGAGTAACGGAAACGGAAACGGGAATACCGCTAAGTCGTGCCCATCTCTAGCTCAGAAGTGTGGATGAGAGAAGCCCTGTGACATGTGATGTGAAAGTAAAGAATTGATTGGAAAGAGATGTTATATACCTTATGTATTGCAATATGATCTTGCTTTTCAGCCAGGGCTGTTTAGCCAGTAATCCTGATGTGTTCGCTGTGATCAGGAAGAGTAGCTGGATTATTTATGCTACTGGATGTCAGTCTCTGGAAACTAATGGAACCTGTATATATTTTGTAAATAGACTGCAATAGAAAACCAGCAATGGAGTCTGTCATATTTTTGCCTCTAATCCTTGACATTGCTGCAACTCTGCTTATTGAGGTTAACTCCTCATAAATGCCCTGACAATCTTGGATGGGTGGGCCGACCTGGCCTGTTTTTCCAAAACCTGGGTGAGGGCAGAGGGAGGGAAGTCCATCTCCCAGCTGTGCCCTCTTGGGTTTTAGGTCCAGCACGTGGGTAGGATTGAGGGTCAGGGGGGTGGGGTGACCATCATTTACAGGGAATCCCTTTTCATCAGCAGATCTGCAGTGTTGGTGTGTCCTGGGTTAGAATGCCTGCATCTTTTGGTGGGTCAGCGGGACAGGTTTGGCATTGTGCTAGGGTACCGTGCTCAACCCTGCACAATCCCTTTGAAAGCTCACTGAGTTCATCTTGATGGCTTTGTTTAGGTCCCCTCAACTTTTGGTGGTAGGGAACTTCAACGTGCATGCCGAGGATGGGCTTTCAGGAATGGCTCTGGAGTTCATGGAGTCCATGGCCTCCATGAATCTGACCAGCATGTTGTTTGTCCCAACCCTAGAGCAGGGCATACCTTAGATCTGTTCTTTTCCTCCAAGTTGGCGGATGATAATCTGAGGGTTGGGGACATTTTTCCCCAACCCATGTCATGGACAGATCACCATCTGCTGTCATTTTCCCTGCCAATCACTGCCCAACCCCACGGGGAGCCTTGGGCCCTTGTATGCCCCCCCAAAGGCTTCTGGACCCTTTGGGGAACTTCCTGACAGTCTGGCTGATGATCCGGTGGAAGCCCTGGTGGAAAGGTGGCATGAGGATGCCACCAGGGCTGTTGACCGGATCGCCCCCAAGTGCCTTCTTCATTGTGGAGCTTGCTCCTCACTGTGGTTTACAGCTGAGTTGAGAGCGATGAAGCAAGAACAAAGAAGGCTTGAGAGCAGATGCAGAAAGGATCGGTTGGCAGTTAATGGGCTGCTGTTCGTGTGCTGACCAGGTGCTATGTTTGTGTGGTCAGGGAGGCTAACTGATCTTATGTCTCCCTGAGAATTTGTGCGGCCTCAAACTGCCAGGTTGAGTTGTTTCGGGTGGTTTGAGACCTCACCAATCCTGGTCAGTCAAGGCCTCCTCCTAGCGATTTCACTAGTGAGTCATTTGCAGCCTATTTTAGAACTAAAATTAGGACCATCTGAACCCATCTAGACGCTGGTCGTCCTAGAATCATAGAATCATAGAATCATAGAGTTGAAGAGACCTCAAGGGCCATCCAGTCCAACCCCCTGCCATGCAGGAACCCCATCACAATATTTTCAACAGATGGCCATCCAGCCTCTGCTTAAAACCTCCACAGAAGGAGACTCCACCACCTTTTGTGGCAGCATATTCCACTGCTGAACAGCTTTAACTGTCATTAAGTTCTTCCTAATGTTCAAATCGAATCTCTTTTCCTGTAGTTTGAAATTCCAGATTCTAATTCTGGAATTTGCTTTCTTTCTATTTTAATCAACACTGAGATAATATAGAAGCCATGTTCAATTATTCCAAGTGATTTAGTTGGAAAGAACCCATTAGTTTGACTATATTTTCCCACAGTTTTCAGCAATGTTTTTCTGTCATCAGGATATAATAGAAGTTATAGTGGTAAATTCTGCTAGCTAAAATGATCGGGGTGGTGGTGGAAAGCATGGTCCACCCACAAATTTGTGGTATGCTAATGTTATTCTAACTTAACCAAAATAATCACTTCTTGGTAAACTTGAAATAGACCTTTTTGTGAAAGCATGTTAAATGGTGTTTAAAGCCATTCTGTTTTACTTAATGTTTCTTCACACTAGAGCATGCACAGAAGCCAGACATATGGCTCCTGTAATAAAGGTTCACTGTATATGCATTTTACCCCTTTTCTACTACATGAAAAGGCAATTTGATTAAACATTCATCTGATACCCCGCATCCACTCACATTTGAAAAATTATTCTGTCATTGCAAATATAGCCCTCTTGGTGTGCTTGCCATTTGTGCAGTTTTCAGACTTTCTGACTATTCAATATTCAATATCTGCAATATTCAGAACAAGAACCACTCCTTTAGCAAACCCAGAAAATAGCAAATACAGATGAGACACTAACAGTCTATCTGCCCTCTGTACAGGATGCCATTTTTCATTGGGAATATTGTCTCCAAGCCTTAAAATGGCATTCCATTAAAATGCATAACAAGGCTCAGATGTTGAATCCTGCAGATCAGTGATGAGGCATGAATGCAACTTCCCACCCAGCCCTTCATCTGAAGGAGTTCATACAGTCATCTCTGACAGAATCAGAGCTCCAATCTGCACTTTGGCTGCAGAGAATCTATAAGCCATGGAATTTTTTTTTCACGTTCTGATTAAAGAAAAGAATTCTGTGAATAAGGCCAGGCTCCCAGAGGATTAAGCAACTAAGCTTGAAAGTGGCCTGACATTGATTCTAGACAAGAATCCTCTCAGAACCAATAGGCAGCCTGAATAAACCAACCTCTTATGCCAAACCATTTGTAAGTATTATTATCACGATATGCCCTTAGGTAACTGATAGAGGTAAAATGTAGGTAGTTCATGGGTGAACATGCACGCACGCACACACGCGCACACACCAGCTGCCTAATTCTCAGTTCAAAAAGCAAACAATAGGAAAGAAAATATAGTTGTTTTATGTTCCAGCTTCTAATGTGAGCTGAACAAAAGACAACTGCACTGGTTGTAGGTGACATATGTAGGGAAATGTTTAGGGGATCTAGGTCTCTGTTGTATATATGGACCTCTCATCACACCTCATTAGGAATGCACAGAGGAAAAACTGGTTCTACCTGGAAATCTCTCCCTCATCACACTTGATTAGATAGAGGAAGACAAACAACAGGAACAAAATTAAGACTTCTCCTTTAATATAGTTGATCAGGTGCATGTAGATGAACAGGCTGCAGGAGAGAGGCCCCTTGTACTAGGTGTTTCAATTATTAGAAATACAGAGGGATGGATTTGTGATGTGCATGATAACCATGTGGTGACTTGCCTGCCAGGTGCAAAGGTTGCAGACATAACTAGACCTCTAGATAGTTTGTTAGAGAGAACTGGGAAGGATCCATTGGACATGGTACCAATTGGTACCAATTAGAATCATAGACTCATGGAGTTGGAAGAGACCTCAAGAGCCATCTAGTCCAACCCCCTGCCATGCAGGAACCCCATCACAATATTTCCGACAGATGTCCATCTAGCCTCTGCTTAAAAACCTCCAAAGAAGGAGACTCCACCACCTTTTGTGGCAGCATATTCCACTGCTGAACAGCTCTAACTGCCATGACGTTCTTCCTAATGTTCAAATTGAATCTCTTTTCCTGTAGTTTGAAACCATTGCCCCGAGTCCTAGTCTCTGAAGCCATGGAAAACAAACCTGTTCCCTCTTCAATATGATGTCATAGCTATCATATCCCCCATCAGCCTTCTTTTAGGCCCTGGTCCCATATCCCTTTAAAAGCAGTTTAAATTCCTAAATAAATCATGCCCCAAAATGCCGTCCCCACGGCCACCGGGCTTTTGGAAGAAAAGAAAAAAGAAAACCCGGTAATGCCCCTTTAAGCGAGGTTTCTTTGACTTACCGGAGAAGTAGGGAATTTTCTGCCTCGCTTTAAAATCCACCTTATAAGGAGGCAGATGTCGTGGGACCATGCAGATGATTCGGGTTTCTTTTTTTTTTCTCAGAGCACCGACTGGCTGATCGGCGCTGCTTTTTAATATTTCCTGGCAAATTCGGAGCAAGAGGAAGCTCCTTCCGGTGTCCTTTGATTTAATTTCCCCCAGAAAGTGGTCCGTTTTTCTAAATGCTAGCACCACCTGCTCACCAAGGGGGCTGAACTGCACTTTAAAATAAAAATAACCAGCTTTGGAAGTGTGAACTCCTGTCCCACATAATAAATCATGTGATGGGAAGAAGAGGAAAAGCCGGACCTTCAGAATATCAGGATCAAAACCAGGTCAGACTGCAGCCTTAGAGAGGCTAAACATTCCCAGTTCCCTAAGCCGTTCGTCATAAGACATTTCCTCCAGACCCTCAACCATCCTGGTTGCCCTCCTCTGCACTCGCTCGAGGTTGTCAGCGTCCTTTTTAAACTGAGGCACAGTACTCCAGGTGGGGTCTGACCAGAGTAGAATAGAGTGGTACTATCACTTCCCTTGATCTAGACACTATGCTTCTGTTGATGCAACCAAGAATCGCATTGGCTTTCCTGGTTGCCGCATCACACTGCTGACTCATGTTCAATTTGACCCAGTAGTGGCCAGACTTCGGCCCTTTAGATGTTTTGGACCACAACTCCCAGAATTCCAAGGCTGTATTGCGAATGACAAAGGACAGTTATGCTTAGTTTTATTCTCAGTTTTTGCCAGGGTTGTATATTCTTCTCTTTTAAATTGTTTGTTAATTGTAGTTATTTGTGTGTTTGTTTAGCTGGCTGAATTATTAAGTTTATTGTGAACCGCCTGGAATTCCTTCGGGAAGACGGGCGGTATACAAGCCTCATAATAAATAAATAAATAAATAAATAAATAAATAAATAAATAAATAAATAAATAAATACGACAGTGGGAGTTGTGGTCCAAAACTTCTGGAGGGCCAAAATTTGGTCACCACTGTCCTAACCCCTCCTCTACTATCCCAAGTGCCGCACCCCTTCGGTCTCCTCACCTGGTTGAGTTTGGGCCTGTTTCACCAGCTGAGGCCCCCAGGGTAGGCCGGTGGCTTCCCCTTTTGACCCTTGCCCATCTTGGCTTATTCAATCTGCCGAAGGGAGCATGCCAGAGTGGGCTTGTTATTTCCACTGCATCCTTCAGGGAAGGGATTTTTCCCTCTCACCTGAAGGAGACAGGGGTGAAGCCCACTCTATAGAAAACTGGCTTGGCATCAGATGATCTGGCCAACAACTGTCTGATTGCCAATGTTCCCTTCCTGGGCAAGGTGATTGAGATGGTGGCTGCCGTCCGGCTCCAGTCATTCCTGGAGGGAGATCATTTTCTGGATCCATTCCAGTCTTGGTTCAGGCCAGGTCGGGGGACTGAGACTGCCCTGGTCGCTCTGCAAGATGACCTCCTCAGAGGGGCTGACAGGGGTTGCTCTATCTTGTTGGTCTTCCTGGATTTGTCAGCAGCCTTTGATACCATCAACCATGGTATCTTGCTGGGTCTGCTGCCTGAGGTGGGGATCAGAGGCGCAGTGTTTAGCTGGCTTCTATCCTTCCTTGGGGACCATCCCCAGCATGTGCAACTGGGGGATGAGTTGTCAGCCCCTTGGACACTCCCTTGTGGGTTGCCCAGGGATCGGCAATCTCCCCAATGCTGTTCAACATCTATATGAGGCCACTGGTTGAGGTCATTAGGGGATTTGGAGTCTGTTGTCATCAGTATGCTGATGACATGCAGCTAAATCTCTCATTTTCCACCTCTGCAGTGAGGGAGTGTGGACCCTCGACTTGTGCCTGGATGTGGTCATGGAATGGACCAGGGCTAACAGGCTTAGACTAAGCCCGGAGAATAACCAGTTGTTTCTTGGAGTGGCCTCTACTCGGTACAGTGGCCCTCTCCACAGACTGGGGGGTACTACCCTCCAGTTGGCGGATAGAGTTAGGAACCTGGGCGTGGTCTTGGATCTGGCCCTATCCTTGGAGGACCAGGTGGTGGCTGTTTCCAAGACTGCCTTTTTCCATCTTTCGCAGATTGCCCAGATTCACCAGTATCTGGATGAGGCTTTCCTGAGAACAGTTGTACAGGCACTTGTGATCTCGAGGACAGATTACTGCAACACTCTCTATGTGGGGTTGCCCTTGAACCTTATTCGGAGACTCCAGTGGGTACAAAATGCAGTGACCAGACTGGTGGTGGGTGCGGGCAGATATGACCGCATCACCCCAGTTCTGTCCTGGCAGCACTTGTTGCCCATTGCTTCCCGGATCAGGTTCAGGGTACTGGTTTTGATTTACAAAACCCTCCATAACTTGGGACCTGAATACCTGGCAGAGTGGATCTTCCACAGATCAACTGAGGCCCAACTCACCAGAATGTCACAGGCGCTCTCACTTTGGGTGGCCATGGCCAGGGAGTATAGAAAATCAGTAACTCGAAATCGAGCCTTCTCTGTGGCTGGCCCCTCACTTTTGAACCAACTGCCAAGTGAATTGCGTCTAGCACAGTCTCTGCCAGCCTTCAAAAAAGCATTCAAGCCTTGCTTTTCCAAGAGTCATTTGGCAACCTTTAGGTTTTTTTTTCTCTTTTGCCATTTTGCCGGGTATTTTTCTTTTTTTATTTTCTCCATTATTTGTAGTATTGTGTGTTTGAGATCTGTTTTTTTTTTAACCTTCCAGAGTTCATTTGGGAAGACAGGCAGTATATAATAAATAAATAAATAAATAAATAAATAAATAAATAAATAAATAAATAAAAATAAATAAATAAATAAATTTTTCATACATTTTAAGAAAGTGAACTGAACTTAAATTCTCCATTAGCACCAGAAAACTTCAGTAATTACAACTGTTTCTAGAATGGTGAGCACCATGCTATGCTTGTCTAAAATGTTGAAAAAGAAAAGTCTCTTGGGGAGAAAAAGAAGCAAAATTCAGCACAAATGTTATTGAAAACACAGGGGTACCACCATTCATTCGTTCTTTCAATTGCCCATTCATTATTATTATTGCCTTACTCCAGTGGAGATCTCAAGGTGGCTTATAGCATGATTTCAAAACAGAGGCTTTTGGATGCTGTATGTTTTTGAAAGAAAAATATATAGCATGGTTGTCAGAGTCAGGTGGGATAAACCAGTGTTTTTCAACCACTGTTCCGTGGCACAGTAGTGTGCCGCAAGATGTTGCCTGGTGTGCCGTGGGAAAAATTCTCCCTACACCAGCAATGCCCCCCCCCCCGCATCCCGCTTGCAACCAAGGCAGTGGTGCGGCGAGGAAAGGCTGGCCGTGGGCAGGGGAGGAGAAGAAATAAGGGAGGAGGAGGAGGAGGAGACTGAAGAGCGAGAGAGTGAGAGAGAGCCGGGAGACCCGCGCAGGCGCATTGCGGCGAAGGGCACTCCAGAAGCCGCTCTTAAAGGTTCTTGGGGTTGGTTCCCCCTCCTCGCTCACCGAACCCCCCTCCCTCCCTCCCCCACCTTGCGCACTTGCTATTTACCTCCCGAGAGTGGGCGCGTGCCCCGGCCGAGCCAGGTAGGAGCGCGCGTGCGCACACCTCTTTTAAGGGTGGGGAGCGGCCGGCCGTTGACAATGGTCATTTTGGGGGGGTAAATAAAGGGGAGGACGTGGGAGGCTGAGGAGGGGATTCCTAGGACCTAGGGAGGAGACGGGGATGGGGGGTCCCTTCCGGGCCCTGTGGCTGCCTGGCTGGAAGGAGGCGGGGGGGGGGAGAGAAGGGAGGCTTATACTGGAAGGGGTAAAAGATGGGGGTTGGGGGGTCGTATATGAAGAGCCTCCCCCAGCCCCACCTTCCTGGGTTTGCAAGTTCTTCTGAAAAAAAGTGCCAGGAGGAGGGAGGAGGAAGGTGAGGGCAGGCGGACATTTTGATAGGGATGCCTTGGGAGGGCCTGGGCTGGAGGATGGATTTGTTGTTGTTGTTATTTGGGGGGGGTGAGAAGTGTGTTTGTGTGTGTGTGATAGGCACAGAGTTAAATTTTTTAACATTTTCTAATGTTGGTGTGCCTCGTGATTTTTTCATGAAACAAGTGTGCCTTTGCCCAAAAAAGGTTGAAAAACACTGGGATAAACCATATAAGTTCCTGCAAATTTAGGGATGCCTGTTGCTGATGCTTGCAGGAAACAGTTGATGGACAATTATGTGGTACATCTGGAGGCCCTGGAGAGCAGTATTACTGCATTTTGCCTCAGCAACACAAGTTGTCCTGGTGACTCTTATGCTTTGGCTCTTTGTTTCTTTGCTCTTAAGAGCGGTGTTTCTGGCTTGTTCCAGTGGTGCCTGATTTGCCCCTGTAGCTTCCTCTGTGCCGCCTTAGTGCACTCCTTGCTTCTGTATGTTCCTGCCTTCTCCAGTTGTTCCAGTCTTGCCTCGGTGTATTCCAGTTGCTCTTGCCTCATAGACCTAGCTCCAACCCTCTGGTATAGATGCCTTGCCTATTCTGGCTCACTGTCCATGCCATGGCCCTGACAATAGTGGTATAAAGACAACAGTGGGAAGATAGTCATTTATTATAATTAAACTGAGATTGTAGAGAAAGGTGCTTTTCAAAATAAGTCAAGCAGGCATTTACAATTTAATTGAATCAGTGGATCTCATTGAGATGTTGACTCACCAAATGCTTGCTGATTTTAATGGGATTACTCTAGTCCAACATACTGCACTAAGCAAAAGGATTTTAACCAGTAAATTAAATGCTCCTTCCAGCCCTGTACCATAGCTAGTCATGTACTTCAGCAGTCAACAAAAATAGGAATTTTGATTTAGTAGTAAACTGTTGGCATAGAAATAAAAAAAGAAAAAACTGGGTTCATTTCCCACCTAGATCATTAAGCTGGCTCAATTCATGGGCCAATTACCTTGACATATTCACTGTCTCTTAAGTGAACACTTTTTCTTTACAGATTTGCTGTGAAAATAAAGATGAAGATTGGGGTCATTTTAATTCTTTGGTTAAAGCCAGGTTATAAATGGAATGGAGGACTGTCTGATAGAATGAATGAATCTGATTGACAACATTAGATTTGGTGGACCATTCATGAATTGCAGAGGCTTTCTCTGAATGTGTTGTATGTTGCTCAAAAGGTTCTGTTCTGTCTCCCCAAACTCCTCTCTATTTTCAGGGAGGCCCTAAACACACTTCTGCAAGAGACATGGTTATGTCAGATACTGTCCAATTTCATAGCCCCTTGGGAAGTTGTATATATAATAGAACTTTAATATATACTTTGTATAACTTTAAAAAGAAGGAAAATGGCTCAAAAGAGGAAACTGGAAAAACCATGAATGAGTTTGCTACAAGTACTGAATGTTGCTAAATGGGAAGACACGATCTGACATGAAAGTGAACATAAAATTACAAGTAGCTTCCTTCAACTCAATCCTAAAGAAAAAAAACGCATCATTAAGACAACTGAGGCATCTGTTTTACAGATGTGTGAAACTGTTTTTCACTGAAATAAGGTAGTTTACATACAAAGGTTTAATAGTGCAACATCTGGCAATTGTGAAATAAACCAGATCCTTTCTTTCTTCCATGTTTCAAAAGGGAACAGTCAAGGATTATCTCTATGTCCATTCAGTCTGTTTTGAGAGAAGTTGCAGGACTGGACTAACCTGGAAAGCCAGCAAGGAACAAAGCTGATGCTGTTGTTTGTCCAAGCATAATCAGCATCTGTTGGCAATCTGACCTTTGTCTCTGTGTGTTCCTCTGATCCATAACATTAGGAAATATGTAGGCCTTTTCGGGCAGTATTCAGTTAAAAGCAGCATATATATATCTGTGAATATAAGAGCAGAACAAGCTTTCCATGTACACATGTGGCATCTCCATCAGCTTTTGTATTTTAATATTACCTTCAACTGTTTCTCTTGCTGTCTGGAAATAACCCATGACTTTAATCTATGGGACTTAGTTCTTAATAAATACAATAACAGAGAAATCTGATTGAACTGGGGCCACTGGAGCCTTTGAGACGAAGGGAGAGTGCCAAATCCTTGGTGGACCCCAACCATAAGACAAAAATCCTTCAATGTACCAGCAGCGGTCTGCACACTACTCATTGGCAACTCATAGAGCAGTTTGACCCAACTAACAAATTCCTCTGGGACTCCATGATGCCCCAGATGACATCATGTGGAACTCAGACAAGCACTTTCTTGAGGTCAAGGAATGCTGCATGTACTGGTTTCAGTTTCCTCATGTGTTTTTTGAATAGCAGCTGGGCAACATGGATTGCATCGATCATTCCACAGGTCATTATGAAGCCAGCTTGATTGACACTTAGGTGGACTATGGTGCAGATTTATGTGTTGATGTCTCGCTCAAAGATTTTAAGAGTATGTAATCTAATTGGTCTGTAGTTGGGCCATTCAGCAGGGTTCCTCCTCCCTTTCCATATTGGCAACATTGTGCTACATTGCCAACCATGGGTAACTTCTTCTCCAGCACAGTCTGGTTATAAATCTCCATCAGCCATTGGCCTGCCCACCCTGGGATAAGGAGACAAGACACATAATTTGGATTATAACTGGGCCACAACTTTATTAAAATATAATTTAACTTTAACATTTTAACCCTTTGTATCCTTATAACATCTTAAAAGGATAGATGGAAGCCTCAAAGAAAAATACTTCAAATCTTCCTTAATCAGTAAAATTAATGTCTTGCCTAACCTACATCCCGGTTGGACTACTGTAATGTACTGTAATGGGGCAGGTTACAGAGATCACATTACACCCCTACTGAAGCAGCTCCACTGGCTGCCAATGAGTTATCAGGCACAATTCAAGGTGCTGACCTTAACCTACAAAGCACAAAATGGTCTGGTTACAGGCTACCTCAAAGATCAAATCTCACTATGAACCAGCTTGGGTGCTTATGTCATCAGGAGAGACCTATCTCTCCATCTCACCACCTTCACAGGTGTGTCTCAAAAGAACACATTAAAGGGTTTTCTCTGCTGCTGCTCCCAGACTTTGGAACTCCCACCTGCTGGAAGCCAGGACTGCCCCATCTTTGCTGTCCTCCTTGCTTCTGAAAGGAAAAGAGTTTAAACAGCACACAACTCTAGGCTTTAAAATGGAAGCAATAGCAAAAGCCTCTGCTCACGTGTTCCCAGAAATTTGTAAAGGGCTCTGAAACCCCTCCTCCTAGCTCCTCCTTGCTTCTGAAAGGAAAAGAGTTTAAACAGCACACTACTCTAGGCTTTAAAATGGAAGCAATAGCAAAAGCCCCTGCTCACGTGTTCACAGAAATTTGTAAAGGGCTCTGAAACCCCTCCTCCTAGGTCGGGGGTCTGCAACCCGCGGCTCCGGAGCCGCATGCGGCTCTTTGGAACCTTTGCCGCGGCTCCGGGAGGTTCCCCTCGTGGGGAAGGGGTCCCGCGGCATTTAAACTAGGACCGCAGGGGAAACTCCAGCTCGCCGCCGCCGCCGTCCTCCTCGTCTTCATCTTCCTCCTCCTCCTCCTCCTCCTCCTCCTCCTCCTCCTCCTGGTGCTGCTGCAGCTGCTGCTGCCGCCGCCGGTGCGCCGCCGCCTCCTTGGCCGTGGCGAAGGCTCCTGGGCCGGCCAGGGCCAGGATGGCGGTGGCGAAGGCGGCATTGGAGGGGTGGTGGGGGTGGCATCGGTGGCCGCCGGGGTCTCCTCCCGCCACGGGGGTCAGGGGCCACTCAGCAGCAGCAGCAGCAGCAGGAAGCCACGTGTGTTGGTAATCCTCCTCCTCCTCCTCCTCCCCTCCTCCCGCCACCGCCGGCAGTGGAGGAGGCGGAGGCGGCGGCGGCAAGGGGGAAGCGGGCACAATGGCCGCGCCCGGCCGGGAAAAGGGCGAGGGGAGGCGGCGGCGGCCAGGCCCAAGCAGCCGGTCGGTTCGTGGTGGTGGTGGTGGCGGCAGCGGCGGCCTGGACGGACAAAAAGGGGGTCCGAAAGCAGAATGGAGGAGCGGACCGGGGAGATCCACGGTGGCTCAGCGTGCCACTCGCCCTCCCGCTTCCCTCCGTCTCCTTCACAAGCCAAACTTTGCCCACACGCGCACACACACCACGGCTGCAAGAAGGGTGTGTGTGTGTGTGTGTGTGTGTGTGTGGCATCACCCACCCCTTCCCTCCGTCTCCTTCACAAGCCAAACTTTGCCCACACACGAACACACACCACGGCTGCAAGAAGGGTGTGTGTGTGTGTGTGTGTGTGTGTGTGTGTGTGTGTGTGTGGCATCACCCGCCCCTTCCCTCCGTCTCCTTCACAAGCCAAACTTTGCCCACACACGCATACACACCACGGCTGCAAGAAGGGTGTGTGTGTGTGTGTGTGTGTGTGTGTGTGTGTGTGTGTGTGTGTGTGTGTGTGTGTGTGTGGCATCACCCGCCCCTTCCCTCCGTCTCCTTCACAAGCCAAACTTTGCCCACACACGCACACACACCACGGCTGCAAGAAGTGTGTGTGTGTGTGTGTGTGTGTGTGTGTGTCGCATCACCTGCCCCTCCATCTCCTTCACAAGCCAAACTTTGCCCACACACGCACACACACCACGGCTGCAAGAAGTGTGTGTGTGTGTGTGTGTGTGTGTGTGTGGGGGGAGAGGTCGCCGCTCGCCCGCTTCCAAAAAAAGGGACCAGCCGCGGGGTCGCAGGCCCATCCTTTCAACCGATGAGGCGGGCGCCGCTCCCTCGCCTCCGGCTGTGGGACCGTGGCGGCGGCGGCGGCGGCGCTGGTAGGCCCGGAGCGCGGGTCATCGCCTCACGGAGCCTCGAATGGCGGCTGGCCCAGCGCCCGGTTGCTGAGGCGGAACAGCGAGAACGGCGGCAGCGGTTGTATATATTTGTTTTAAATGTCGCAATGGTTTTGCGGCTCCCAGTTTTTTCCCCCCGTCGGAAACGGGTCCAAGTGGCTCTTTATGTCTTAAAGGTTGCAGACCCCTGTCCTAGCTCCTCCTTACTTCTGAAAGGAAAAGATTTAAACAGCACACAACTCTAGGCTTTAAAATCGAAGCAATAGCAAAAGCCTCTGGTCACGTGTTCCCAGAAATTTGTAAAGGGCTCTGAAACCCCTCCTCCTAGCTCCTCCTTGCTTCTGAAAGGAAAATATTTAAACAGCACACAACTCTAGGCTTTAAATGGAAGCAATAGCAAAAGCCTCTGCTCATGTGTTCCCAGAAATTTGTAAAGGGCTCTGAAACCCCTCCTCCTAGCTCCTCCTTGCTTCTGAAAGGAAAAGAGTTTAAGCAGCACAAAACTCTAGGCTTTAAAATGGAAGCAATAGCAAAAGCCTCTGCTCACATGTTCCCAGAAATTTGTAAAGGGCTCTGAAACCCCTCCTCCTTGCTCCTGAAAGGAAAAGATTTAAACAGCACACTACTCTAGGCTTTAAAATGGAAGAAATAGCAAAAGCCTCTGCTCACGTGTTCCCAGAAATTTGTAAAGGGCTCTGAAACCCCTCCTCCTAGCTCCTCCTTGCTTCTGAAAGGAAAAGATTTAAACAGCACACTACTCTAGGCTTTAAAATGGAAGCAATAGCAAAAGCCTCTGCTCACGTGTCCCCAGAAATTTGTAAAGGGCTCTGAAACCCCTCCTCCTAGCTCCTCCTTGCTTCTGAAAGGAAAAGAGTTTAAACACCACGCAACTCTAGGCTTTAAAATGGAAGCAATAGCAAAGGCCTCTGCTCACGTGTTCCCAGAAATTTGTAAAGGGCCCTGAAACCCCTCCTCCTAGCTCCTCCTTGCTTCTGAAAGGAAAAGAGTTTAAACAGCTCACAACTCTAGGCTTTAAAATGGAAGCAATAACAAAAGCCTCTGCTCACGTGTTCCCAGAAATTTGTAAAGGGCTCTGAAACCCCTCCTCCTAGATACTCCTTGCTTCTGAAAGGAAAAGAGTTTTAAACAGCACACAACTCTAGGCTTTATAATGGAAGCAATAGCAAAAGCATCTGCTCAAGTGTTCCCAGAAATTTGTAAAGGGCTCTGAAACCCCTCCTCCTAGCTCCTCCTTGCTTCTGAAAGGAAAAGATTTAAACAGCACACTACTCTAGGCTTTAAAATGAAAGCAATAGCAAAAGCCTCTGCTCACGTGTTCCCAGAAATTTGTAAAGGGCCCTGAAACCCCTCCTCCTAGCTCCTCCTTGCTTCTGAAAGGAAAAGATTTAAATAGCACACAACTCTACGCTTTAAAATGGAATCAATAGTAAAAGCCTCTGCTCACGTGTTCCCAGAAATTTGTAAAGGGCTCTGAAACCCCTCCTCCTAGCTCCTTCTTGTTTCTGAAAGGAAAAGAGTTTAAACAGCACACAACTCTAGGCTTTATAATGGAAGCAATAGCAAAAGCCTCTGCTCACGTGTTCCCAGAAATTTGTAAAGGGCTCTGAAACCCCTCCTCCTTGCTTCTGAAAGGAAAAGAGTTTAAACAGCACACAACTCTAGGCTTTAAAATGGAAGCAATAGCAAAAGCCTCTGCTCACGTGTTCCCAGAAATTTGTAAAGGGCGCTGAAACCCCTCCTCCTAGCTCCTCCTTGCTTCTGAAAGGAAAAGATTTAAATAGCACACAACTCTAGGCTTTAAAATGGAATCAATAGCAAAAGCCTCTGCTCACGTGTTCCCAGAAATTTGTAAAGGGATCTGAAACCCCTCCTCCTAGCTCCTTCTTGTTTCTGAAAGGAAAAGAGTTTAAACAGCACACAACTCTAGGCTTTATAATGGAAGCAATAGCAAAAGCCTCTGCTCACGTGTTCCCAGAAATTTGTAAAGGGCTCTGAAACCCCTCCTCCTAGCTCCTCCTTGCTTCTGAAAGGAAAATATTTAAACAGCACACAACTCTAGGCTTTAAATGGAAGCAATAGCAAAAGCCTCTGCTCATGTGTTCCCAGAAATTTGTAAAGGGCTCTGAAACCCCTCCTCCTAGCTCCTCCTTGCTTCTGAAAGGAAAAGAGTTTAAGCAGCACACAACTCTAGGCTTTAAAATGGAAGCAATAGCAAAAGCCTCTGCTCACATGTTCCCAGAAATTTGTAAAGGGCTCTGAAACCCCTCCTCCTTGCTCCTGAAAGGAAAAGATTTAAACAGCACACTACTCTAGGCTTTAAAATGGAAGAAATAGCAAAAGCCTCTGCTCACGTGTTCCCAGAAATTTGTAAAGGGCTCTGAAACCCCTCCTCCTAGCTCCTCCTTGCTTCTGAAAGGAAAAGAGTTTAAACACCACGCAACTCTAGGCTTTAAAATGGAAGCAATAGCAAAGGCCTCTGCTCACGTGTTCCCAGAAATTTGTAAAGGGCCCTGAAACCCCTCCTCCTAGCTCCTCCTTGCTTCTGAAAGGAAAAGAGTTTAAACAGCTCACAACTCTAGGCTTTAAAATGGAAGCAATAACAAAAGCCTCTGCTCACGTGTTCCCAGAAATTTGTAAAGGGCTCTGAAACCCCTCCTCCTAGATCCTCCTTGCTTCTGAAAGGAAAAGAGTTTAAACAGCACACAACTCTAGGCTTTATAATGGAAGCAATAGCAAAAGCATCTGCTCAAGTGTTCCCAGAAATTTGTAAAGGGCTCTGAAACCCCTCCTCCTAGCTCCTCCTTGCTTCTGAAAGGAAAAGATTTAAACAGCACACTACTCTAGGCTTTAAAATAAAAGCAATAGCAAAAGCCTCTGCTCACGTGTTCCCAGAAATTTGTAAAGGGCTCTGAAACCCCTCCCCCTAGCTCCTCCTTGCTTCTGAAAGGAAAAGAGTTTAAACACCACGCAACTCTAGGCTTTAAAATGGAAGCAATAGCAAAGGCCTCTGCTCACGTGTTCCCAGAAATTTGTAAAGGGCCCTGAAACCCCTCCTCCTAGCTCCTCCTTGCTTCTGAAAGGAAAAGAGTTTAAACAGCTCACAACTCTAGGCTTTAAAATGGAAGCAATAACAAAAGCCTCTGCTGCTCACGTGTTCCCAGAAATTTGTAAAGGGCTCTGAAACCCCTCCTCCTAGATACTCCTTGCTTCTGAAAGGAAAAGAGTTTAAACAGCACACAACTCTAGGCTTTATAATGGAAGCAATAGCAAAAGCATCTGCTCAAGTGTTCCCAGAAATTTGTAAAGGGCTCTGAAACCCCTCCTCCTAGCTCCTCCTTGCTTCTGAAAGGAAAAGATTTAAACAGCACACACTACTCTAGGCTTTAAAATGAAAGCAATAGCAAAAGCCTCTGCTCACGTGTTCCCAGAAATTTGTAAAGGGCCCTGAAACCCCTCCTCCTAGCTCCTCCTTGCTTCTGAAAGGAAAAGATTTAAATAGCACACAACTCTACGCTTTAAAATGGAATCAATAGTAAAAGCCTCTGCTCACGTGTTCCCAGAAATTTGTAAAGGGCTCTGAAACCCCTCCTCCTAGCTCCTTCTTGTTTCTGAAAGGAAAAGAGTTTAAACAGCACACAACTCTAGGCTTTATAATGGAAGCAATAGCAAAAGCCTCTGCTCACATGTTCCCAGAAATTTGTAAAGGGCTCTGAAACCCCTCCTCCTTGCTTCTGAAAGGAAAAGAGTTTAAACAGCACACAACTCTAGGCTTTAAAATGGAAGCAATAGCAAAAGCCTCTGCTCACGTGTTCCCAGAAATTTGTAAAGGGCGCTGAAACCCCTCCTCCTAGCTCCTCCTTGCTTCTGAAAGGAAAAGATTTAAATAGCACACAACTCTAGGCTTTAAAATGGAATCAATAGCAAAAGCCTCTGCTCACGTGTTCCCAGAAATTTGTAAAGGGCTCTGAAACCCCTCCTCCTAGCTCCTTCTTGTTTCTGAAAGGAAAAGAGTTTAAACAGCACACAACTCTAGGCTTTATAATGGAAGCAATAGCAAAAGCCTCTGCTCACGTGTTCCCAGAAATTTGTAAAGGGCTCTGAAACCCCTCCTCCTTGCTTCTGAAAGGAAAAGAGTTTAAACAGCACACAACTCTAGGCTTTAAAATGGAAGCAATAGCAAAAGCCTCTGCTCACGTGTTCCCAGAAATTTGTAAAGGGCTCTGAAACCCCTCCTCCTAGCTCCTCCTTGCTTCTGAAAGGAAAAGAGTTTAAACAGCACACTACTCTAGGCTTTAAAATGGAAGCAATAGCAAAAGCCTCTGCTCACGTGTTCCCAGAAATTTGTAAAGGGCCCTGAAACCCCTCCTCCTAGCTCCTCCTTGCTTCTGAAAGGAAAAGATTTAAACAGCACACTACTCTAGGCTTTAAAATGAAAGCAATAGCAAAAGCCTCTGTTCACATGTTCCCAGAAATTTGTAAAGGGCCCTGAAACCCCTCCTCCTAGCTCCTCCTTGCTTCTGAAAGGAAAAGATTTAAATAGCACACAACTCTACGCTTTAAAATGGAATCAATAGCAAAAGCCTCTGCTCACGTGTTCCCAGAAATTTGTAAAGGTCTCTGAAACCCCTCCTCCTTGCTCCTGAAAGGAAAAGATTTAAACAGCACACTACTCTATGCTTTAAAATGGAAGCAATAGCAAAAGCCTCTGCTCACATGTTCTCAGAAATTTGTAAAGGGCTCTGAAACCCCTCCTCCTTGCTCCTGAAAGGAAAAGATTTAAACAGCACACTACTCTAGGCTTTAAAATGGAAGAAATAGCAAAAGCCTCTGCTCACGTGTTCCCAGAAATTTGTAAAGGGCTCTGAAACCCCTCCTCCTAGCTCCTGAAAGGAAAAGATTTAAACAGCACACTACTCTAGGCTTTAAAATGGAAGAAATAGCAAAAGCCTCTGCTCACGTGTTCCCAGAAATTTGTAAAGGGCTCTGAAACCCCTTCTCCTAGCTCCTCCTTGCTTCTGAAAGGAAAAGATTTAAACAGCACACTACTCTAGGCTTTAAAATGGAAGCAATAACAAAAGCCTCTGCTCACGTGTTCCCAGAAATTTGTAAAGGGCTCTGAAACCCCTCCTCCTAGCTCCTCCTTGCTTCTGAAAGGAAAAGAGTTTAAACACCACGCAACTCTAGGCTTTAAAATGGAAGCAATAGCAAAGGCCTCTGCTCACGTGTTCCCAGAAATTTGTAAAGGGCCCTGAAACCCCTCCTCCTAGCTCCTCCTTGCTTCTGAAAGGAAAAGAGTTTAAACAGCTCACAACTCTAGGCTTTAAAATGGAAGCAATAACAAAAGCCTCTGCTCACGTGTTCCCAGAAATTTGTAAAGGGCTCTGAAACCCCTCCTCCTAGATACTTCTTGCTTCTGAAAGGAAAAGAGTTTAAACAGCACACAACTCTAGGCTTTATAATGGAAGCAATAGCAAAAGCCTCTGCTCACGTGTTCCCAGAAATTTGTAAAGGGCTCTGAAACCCCTCCTCCTAGCTCCTTCTTGTTTCTGAAAGGAAAAGAGTTTAAACAGCACACAACTCTAGGCTTTATAATGGAAGCAATAGCAAAAGCCTCTGCTCACGTGTTCCCAGAAATTTGTAAAGGGCTCTGAAACCCCTCCTCCTTGCTTCTGAAAGGAAAAGAGTTTAAACAGCACACAACTCTAGGCTTTAAAATGGAAGCAATAGCAAAAGCCTCTGCTCACGTGTTCCCAGAAATTTGTAAAGGGCGCTCTGAACCCCTCCTCCTAGCTCCTCCTTGCTTCTGAAAGGAAAAGATTTAAATAGCACACAACTCTAGGCTTTAAAATGGAATCAATAGCAAAAGCCTCTGCTCACGTGTTCCCAGAAATTTGTAAAGGGCTCTGAAACCCCTCCTCCTAGCTCCTTCTTGTTTCTGAAAGGAAAAGAGTTTAAACAGCACACAACTCTAGGCTTTATAATGGAAGCAATAGCAAAAGCCTCTGCTCACGTGTTCCCAGAAATTTGTAAAGGGCTCTGAAACCCCTCCTCCTTGCTTCTGAAAGGAAAAGAGTTTAAACAGCACACAACTCTAGGCTTTAAAATGGAAGCAATAGCAAAAGCCTCTGCTCACGTGTTCCCAGAAATTTGTAAAGGGCTCTGAAACCCCTCCTCCTAGCTCCTCCTTGCTTCTGAAAGGAAAAGAGTTTAAACAGCACACTACTCTAGGCTTTAAAATGGAAGCAATAGCAAAAGCCTCTGCTCACGTGTTCCCAGAAATTTGTAAAGGGCCCTGAAACCCCTCCTCCTAGCTCCTCCTTGCTTCTGAAAGGAAAAGATTTAAACAGCACACTACTCTAGGCTTTAAAATGAAAGCAATAGCAAAAGCCTCTGTTCACATGTTCCCAGAAATTTGTAAAGGGCCCTGAAACCCCTCCTCCTAGCTCCTTCTTGTTTCTGAAAGGAAAAGAGTTTAAACAGCACACAACTCTAGGCTTTATAATGGAAGCAATAGCAAAAGCCTCTGCTCACGTGTTCCCAGAAATTTGTAAAGGGCTCTGAAACCCCTCCTCCTTGCTTCTGAAAGGAAAAGAGTTTAAACAGCACACAACTCTAGGCTTTAAAATGGAAGCAATAGCAAAAGCCTCTGCTCACGTGTTCCCAGAAATTTGTAAAGGGCTCTGAAACCCCTCCTCCTAGCTCCTCCTTGCTTCTGAAAGGAAAAGAGTTTAAAACAGCACACTACTCTAGGCTTTAAAATGGAAGCAATAGCAAAAGCCTCTGCTCACGTGTTCCCAGAAATTTGTAAAGGGCCCTGAAACCCCTCCTCCTAGCTCCTCCTTGCTTCTGAAAGGAAAAGATTTAAACAGCACACTACTCTAGGCTTTAAAATGAAAGCAATAGCAAAAGCCTCTGTTCACATGTTCCCAGAAATTTGTAAAGGGCCCTGAAACCCCTCCTCCTAGCTCCTCCTTGCTTCTGAAAGGAAAAGATTTAAATAGCACACAACTCTACGCTTTAAAATGGAATCAATAGCAAAAGCCTCTGCTCACGTGTTCCCAGAAATTTGTAAAGGGCTCTGAAACGCCTCCTCCTAGCTCCTCCTTGCTTCTGAAAGGAAAAGAGTTTAAACAGCACACAACTCTAGGATTTACAATGGAAGCAATAGCAAAAGCCTCTGCTCAAGTGTTCCCAGAAATTTGTAAAGGGCTCTGAAACCCCTCCTCCTAGCTCCTCCTTGCTTATGAAAGGAAAAGATTTAAACAGCACTCAACTCCAGGCTTTAAAATGGAAGCAATAGCAAAAGCCTCTGTTCACATGTTCCCAGAAATTTGTAAAGGGCTCTGAAACCCCTCCTCCTTGCTTCTGAAAGGAAAAGAGTTTAAACAGCACACAACTCTAGGCTTTAAAATGGAAGCAATAGCAAAAGCCTCTGCTCACGTGTTCCCAGAAATTTGTAAAGGGCATTCCCCACATCCACCAGGCCTGTAATTCTATCAAAGAAAGAGATCAAATTAGTCTGGCATGACTTGTTTTTAAGAAACCCGTGTTGACTTTTTGTAATGACAGTATTGTTAAATAATTGCATACAGACTGTTTAATAATCTGCTCTAGGCTCTTTCCAGGAACTGAAGTCAAGTTGACTAGGTGGTAATTATTTAGGTCCTCTTTTTTCCGCTTTTTGAAGATGGTGACAACATTAGCCCTCCTCCAATCGATGGGGACTTCCCCTGTTCTCCAGGACTTCTCAAAGATTATCACCAATGGTTCTGAAATTATTTCTGCCAGTTCTTTTAATATCCTTGGGTGTAATTCATCCGGCCCAGGAGACTTAAATTCATTTAATGTTTCCAGGTGTTCCTGTACTACCTCTCTACCTATTCTATGTTGCAATTCCCATCCTACCTCATCTACTCTTTCTCCCAGCGGATCTCTTTCTTCCTTTTTGGAGAAAACGGAGGCAAAAAAGATGTTGAGTAGTTCTCCCTTTTCCTTGTCTCCTGTTAGTAACTGGTTATCTTCGCCACGCAGAGAGCCTATCATTTCCTTGTTTTTCCTTTTGCTGCGGACATAACTAAAGAAACCCTTTTTACTATCTTTTAATCTTTCTGGCAAGTCTACGTTCGTTTTGCGCTTTAGCTTTTTTTTTACCATCCCCCTGGATATATTAGCTGTTTGCTTATATTCCTCTTTGGTGCATTTCCCATTTTTCCATTCCTTGTACTTGTTTTTCTTTATAGTTAGCTTTTCTTGCAGAGAAGCAGAGAGGAAGCACACGGCTGTGAGAGGAAGCACACGGCTATAGAGGAAGCACACGGCCAGAGGGCATAGAGCTTACTTCCTGTCCTTGCAGGAAGTAAGGGGCGGAGTTTTATCATTAAATAGCTGCTCCTAGCAGCACGCACCTGACGGCGCGTGCAAACTAAAAAAAAAAAATTCTTCTGGGTATCTTTGAGTTCCCAAGCCAAGCTACTCCTGAGGAGATCCTACGCACATTAGCAAGTGCTTTAGCGGCCCCTACACTGTTAGATCTTGAATAAACAACAAAAGAAGTAAATAGTCTTACTAGATAAAAAAAAATTAGTGTAAGTTTACATTTTTGAGACCTTGAATACATTTTATTGCACTCATTAAAATGGAGTTGGAGGGAGCAGCTGTAGTTACCGGCAGTACTTGTGCCATGTTTGTCATCTTGACAGAGCGAGTGCAGAACTACATTTGCTGCAAGTGCAAGCTGGTTACGCTATTGGAAGAGAAGGTCCAGCAGCTAGAGGCCCGCATAGCCAACCAGCAACATATTAAGGAGTAGAGATGGGCACGACTTGAAAATATTTTTTTCGAGTTGTCGTTAGTCGGGCCGGTTCCGTTTCGGCTCGTTTCCGTTTTTCGCGAAAATTTGCAAAAATTAGTCGGTTCGTTTTTTCGTTTTTTCGTTGTCGTTAGTACTGGTTTGGGGACGTGGTAGCGGGCTCCTGGAGGGAGCTACAGGAGTCACCCAGAGCCACAAGTGACGGACTGGCAGACTCTTTGCACCCGCTGTGTCTCACGTACTTGCATGTAGTGCAATGCAAGTAGATCTGGCTTAGGGTTAAGACGGATTAGCGCAAGGGCTAGGATTAGGCTAGTTACGGGTGAGGTTAGGGTGAGTATTGGGGTGCACCTCTGGGTGCCTCTCTGACCCACTTAGAAGGACAGTGTACTGGCGTATGGGTTAGGCTTAGGGTTCGGGTTTGGGCTACGATTAGTGGGCTGTTTATGCCCGATTGGCACATCCCAGAAGTCTCTGTGGTCAACCTGGCCAAGTGGCCATGCAATTGGTGGAAAATTTGCATGGTCTACTCCCATGGGCAAATGTGCAGGTGTAAAAAATAAAATAAAATAAAATAAAATAAAATAAAATAAAATCAACGGAGACTTTTTTTGCAAGAAAAACCCACTGCTGCTACTGTAAAAATTCAAGCATTTAAAATAGCTAATTTTCGCATGTTTCTGTGGTGCTTTGGTGGGGTTTTGGGCAACGATTTCAAAAAAAAATATTGCGGTCGCCATTTTGGATCCCCCCCACCGCATGGCAAATGGATGCGCCCTCCCAGCCTGGTACAGTCAGCAAAACCTGGCCATGCGATTGGTGGAATGGCTCCAAAACTTTGCATGGTCCACTCCCATGGGCGAGCCCATCATTGCGAATGCGCAGGTGTAAAAAAATAAAATAAAATAAAATAAAATAAAATAAAATAAAATAAAATCAACGGAGACTTTTTTTGCAAGAAAAACCCACTGCTGCTACTGTAAAAATTCAAGCATTTAAAATAGCTAATTTCCGCATGTTTCTGTGGTGCTTTGGTGGGGTTTTGGGCAACGATTTCAAAAAAAATATTGCGGTCGCCATTTTGGATCCCCCGCACTGCATGGCAAATGGATGCGCCCTCCCAGCCTGGTACCAGCAGTGCAGCAGTAGCAATAGCCAAGGAGAGGGGGGCAGGGAACCCCCCCCCAAATAAAACACCCTTCTGGCCTGGTCGGTGCCCTCAGACAGTTTTTGCCTACTTTTAGGGCCGGGAATCGGGTTTTTTTTTTAACTTTTAAAAACTTTTTTTCTGTGCTGCTTGGCATTGCGCGATGCAAGGAACGAGCACGACAAATCAGACCAAATTGTTCGTTCGTCGGTTCGAGCTCGAAGTCTGGCGGAGTAATTCCCATTTCCGTTTCCGTAGAGTAACGGATACGAGTAACGGAAACAGAAACGGGAATACCGCTAAGTCGTGCCCATCTCTATTAAGGAGCTTGAGCGGTTCTTGGAGAGAGAGGAACAGATTATCCAGGTCCAAGAAGAGACAGGGCATACTTCTGAGGATGTAATCACTTCCCCAAACTAGGAGGTAGATGGGTGGAGGAATGTGACTCAAAGGAGTAGAAGGCCAAGGGATCGCTCAGAGAGTCTCATATTGCACAATCAATTTGAGGCTCTTTCCCTCAGCACACCTCCTGAGGCACACACCGAGGAACAATTGGTTCCACCTGAGGATCTCTCCCTCATCACTGTTGATGAGATACAAGATCAGGTACATGTAGACGAGCAGGCTGCAGGAGAGAAGCTCCTTGTACTAGGAGATTCTATAATAAGAAATACAGAGGGATGGATTTGTGAGGAGCATGATAACCGTATAGTCACTTGCCTGCCAGGTGCAAAGGTTGCAGACATCACGAGAAATCTAGAGAGCTTGTTAGAGAGAACTGGGAAGGAACCAGTGGTCATGGTACACGTTGGTACCAATGATGTCGGGAAGGCCAAGCGGTCAGTCTTGGAAGCCAAATTCAGGTTTTTGGGTAGAAGATTGAAGTCCCGGGCTTCCAAGGTAGCATTTTCAGAAGTGCTACCTGTTCCTCGTGCAGGACCCGCCAGGCAGGCAGAGCTCAGAAGCCTCAATGCGTGGATGAGGCGATGGTGTCAAGAGGAGGGCTTTAGATTTGTCAGGAACTGGAGAACATTTTGGCACAAGCCAAACCTGTTCAGGAGGGACGGGTTGCACTTGAATCATGATGGGACCAGATTGCTGGCACTCAACCTCAAAAAGGCAGCAGAGCAGCTTTTAAACAGATAACTGGGGGAAAGCCGACAGGAGCTGAGTGGCATCCCGTTCTGAACACCTCATCCTCGGGGAACGAGGTTGGAGAGGGTAGAGAATCACATAGAGATGACATAGCAGGTATTAGCACTGGGAGAATAATGGACTGTGACAGTTTGTCTACTGAAAATAAAAGCTCTGAGGGGAAAAGAACAAGGCAGCAGCTGTTGTTGCGGGACCCACTGTACAGGTGCTTCTACGCCAATGCTCGAAGCCTCCGAGCAAAGATGGGAGAACTTGAACATTTGGCAGCTAGGGATAACATTGATATAATAGCCATAACAGAAACCTGGTGGAATGTGGAGAACCCGTGGGATACAGCAATCCCAGGCTCTAAACTCTATAGAAGGGATAGAGAGGGGCGGATTGGAGTAGGAGTGGCCATCTATGTCAAAGAAGGGGTAAAATCCAGCAGAATGGAGATGGACAGAGGGTCTGACTCCACCATAGAATCACTGTGGATTAAACTACCAGGTCCCAGGAGTGATGTGATAGTTGGAGTATTCTATCGTCCACCAGATCAAAAACTTGAGGGGGACCTTGAAATGAGGAGACAAATCATGGAGGTGGCTAAGAGGGACAGGATAGTAATCATGGGGGACTTCAATTATCCCCACATTGACTGTGCCGATGCGAGCTCCGGGCAAGAAAGAGAAACCGAGTTTCTCGACTTGCTGAATGACTGTGCCTTAGAGCAACTTGTTATGGAGCCCACCTGAGAACAGGCAACTCTGGATCTAATTCTGTGTGATACTCAGGACCCGTTCAGGGATGTGAACGTCACTGAGCCTCTGGGGAACAGTGACCATGCGGCAATTTCCTTTGCCATGCATGTCGGAGGAAGAGTGTCAACCAAATCAGACATAAAAACCCTTGATTTTCGAAGGGCAAACTTCCCTCAGATGAGGAAACTAGTTAGAGAGAAATTAAAGGGGAAAGTTAGAAGAATCCAATCTCTTCAGAGTGCATGGAGCCTGTTTAAAACAACAATAATAGAGGCCCAGCACAAGTGCATACCACAAAGAAAGAAGAGCTCATTTAAGTCCAAGAGGACACCTGCATGGTTAACGAGTGGAGTTAGAGAGGCTCTAATGCACAAGGAGAGGTCTTTCTGTAAATGGAAATCCTCCCCAAATGAGAAAAATAAAAAGGAACACAAACTCTGGAAAAAGAAATGTAAGAAGATGATAAGGGAGGCAAAGAAAGATTTTGAGGAACGCATGGCTAGCAATATAAAGGGTAATAATAAAAGCTTCTTTAAATAGAATACCTGCCAGAGAACCAGTTGGTCTTTTTTGCGTCTGTCTTCACGACAGAGGACCTTGAGCTGATTCCGCTGCCTGAGCCACCCCTCTTGACTAAAGAATTAAATAAAATACAGGTTAAAAGATAGGAGGTTTTAGGACTAATCAATAAATTAAGGATTAAGAAGTCACCGGGCCCAGATGGCATCCACCCAAGGGTTATTAGGGAACTGAGAAATGAAATTGCAGATCTCTTAATGGTTATATGCAACTTGTCTCTTAAAACTGCCACAGTGCCAGAGGACTGGAGAATGGCAGATGTCACACCAATTTTTAAAAAAGGAAGGAGGGGGGACCCAGGAAACTACAGGTCAGTTAGCCTTACATCTGTCCCAGGGAAGATGGTGGAAAGCCACATCCAAGAGAAAATCTTAAAACACATAAAAGAACAAACCTTGCTGAGAGAAAATCAGCATGGCTTATGTAAGGGTAAATCTTTTCTGACAAAACTTTTAGAATGTTTTGAAAAGGTCAACAGGCACGTGGATTTGGGTGAACCGGTGGATATAGTCTATCTGGCTTTTCAAAAGGCTTTTGACACAGTCTCTCACCAAAGGCTGCTGAGAAAATTGTACAGTAACCAAATGTAACCAAATGTAAAGTAATGCATATTGGGGCAAAAAATCCAAACTTCATCTATCAACTCATGGGCTCTGAGTTATCTGTGACGGATCAGGAAAGAGATCTTTGGTGTGTTGGTGGACAGCTCCATGAAGGTGTCTCCCCAGTGTGTGGCAGCAGTGAAGAAGGCCAATTCCATGCTAGGGATTATCAAAAAGGAGAGTGAAAATAAAACAGCCAACATTATAATGCCATTATACAAAACAATAGTAAGGCCCCACCTGGAGTATTGTGTACAATTCTGGTCACCGCATCTCAAGAAAGACAGTGGAACTGGAAAAGGTGCAGAAGAGAGCGACTAAAATGATTACTGGGCTGGGGCACCTCCCTTATGAGGAAAGGCTAAAACATTTGGGCCTCTTTAGTCTGGAAAAAAGGCGCTTGAGGGGGATATGATTGAGATATACAAAATAATGCAGGGTATGAGTAAAGTGGATAGAGGGAAGCTCTTCTCTCACACACAAA
This sequence comes from Phrynocephalus guinanensis, assembly GCA_037367245.1. Classification (NCBI taxonomy): domain Eukaryota; kingdom Metazoa; phylum Chordata; class Lepidosauria; order Squamata; family Agamidae; genus Phrynocephalus; species Phrynocephalus guinanensis. The sequence continues at coordinate 93,545,719 of CM074741.1, read as the reverse complement.
ATACCAGAACTAGGGGACATCCACTCAAATTGAGGGCTGGGAGAGTAAGAACTGACAAAAGAAAATATTTTTCACCCAGCGCGTTGTAAGTCTTTGGAACTCCCTGCCACAAGATGTAGTGATGGCATCTGGCCTGGATGCCTTCAAAAGGGGATTGGACAGATTCCTGGAGGAAAAGTCCATCACAGGTTACAAACCATGATGGAGAAACTAGGGTACTTCAAGGGCCAGATGCAGGGGAGTGGCATCAGGAGATAGATATCTAGTCTCATGCACTCCCAAACGCATCTGGTGGGGCCGCTGTGAGATACAGGAAGCTGGACTAGATGGGCCTTTGGCCTGATCCAGCATGGCTCTTCTTATGTTCTTATGAGTTGAAAGTTCTTTTGTAAACCATTGTGGTTTTTTAAACCTCTGCCATTTTTTCTTCTTGTTGGAACAGTTTTATATTGTGCCTTTAATATCTCGATTTTTAGGAACTCCCATCCATCATGGACTGAGTTTAAAGTTCTTTAGTAAACCATTGTGGTTTCTTTAGACCTCTCGTATTTAAGAACATAAGAACATAAGAAGAGCCATGCTGGATCAGGCCAAAGGCCCATCTAGTCCAGCTTCCTGTATCTCACAGAGGCCCCGCCAGGTGTGTTTGGGAGTGCATGAGACTAGATATCTGTCTCCTGATACCACTCCCCTGTATCTGGCTCTTGAAGTACCCTGGTTTTAAGTCTGGAGATTACACATTTCCATCATGGTTTGTAACATGTGATGGACTTTTCCTCCAGGAATCTGTCCAATCCCCTTTTGAAGGCATCCAGGCCAGATGCCATCACCACATCCTGTGGCAGGGAGTTCAATAGACTAACAACGCGCTGGGTGAAAAAAATATTTTCTTTTGTCGGAGGAACAAGATGGCCGCGTTCAGCAGAGACGCTAGCTGAAGCAGTCCCAGCTAACGTCAATGTACCCCAGGTTCCAAGAGGGTTATTTCCATTCAAGACGACCCGCTGGGAGCAGAATCCATCCCAGAACCGATCCGGGGCACCCAGGCGTGGTTCCTTCTCCTTCGGGAGAGGTTTGAAACCCCTGGTGCTATTCCTGTGCGGCTGAGACCTTGGGAGGTCCTGACGGAAGTTTGAGCTGCCTCTATTCCTCCAGAATCGTGAGTGGCTTTTTTCCATCCGAAAGCCCCTTCAAATATATTAATCAAGCAACTTACCTAAAGAATTTGCCTCTATTCAATCATCTTTCCTGTTTTATCTGTTACCATCTGCCTCTCGGAGGACTGCAACTACTGCTTTCACTTTCATATTCATCTAACGGCAGAGTTAACCCTAAAGCTCCCGTTTTCACCATCTACTATATTCTTCGGACTCTGTTGGCAAAAGTGGGTATAGCACGCCATCTACTGGATTTTTCCATGTTTGCGACTTCACTTATATTTCCTGAAAGCAGCAAACCAACTAGAATAAGATTAACCCCTTAAGACTTTGTAACACTTCTGAGAAGAGGTAATCGATCCTTTTATTATTACAATATAAAAAACACTACTCAACAATCTGGATTATCTCGATTAGGCAAAACTCCTGCATAAACAATCCTTCAGCATGAGCAGAACCCCAATTATACAAAAGAAGTCTGTTTTTGTTACTTTGGCCCACCCAGCAAACATGACCCAGCAATCAAGTCAATTAAGCCAATCTAGTCAAATCCTAGATGCGCTTAATCAGTTGAATCTCACTCAAGTTAAAATGATTTCAGACCAAAGCACTGGGTTTTCCAACTTAAGAGCAGAAATGAAAGAGGGTTTCTCGAATGTGGACGCAAAACTAGAAACTTTTGGTGGTCGTTTACAAGCGTTGGAAGAGAACATGATTGTCACTGACTTTCGTCTTGGAGAAATTGAAGCCACAATGGAATCAACAAGTAGACTGGTACTTACACAGGAAATCGAAGCCTCTTCCAAAATTCTAAGAATTCAAAACCTTACTGTGGACAAAGATGAAAACCTCTACACCACAGTTGGAAACAGCCTGGCCACCCTACTAGAGGCACCTGTTGAAGACTTTCTTCGCGAGGTAGACTTGATCTACCGTCAACCAACAGCTTATACCAGAAGAAACAAACTCCCTCCTGAGGTAATAGTCAAATTGGTTAGAAGATACACTCATGATTGCATCCTTAAGGCTACTCAGGATAAGGAGGTGGAAATCAATAAATCCAAAGTGACAATACTAAAAGATGTCCCTTGGGAGGTTCGCCAACTGCGGAAAGAATATACATTTCTTACCAAACTTCTGCTCAAGCATGACATAAGATATAAGTGGCTCTACCCCCAAGGCCTGTCCTTCCAATGGGAAGGTAAACTACAGAAAATTGAATCCCATCAGAAAGCTAGAGCCTTCGTTGAAAAAAATGCAAGGAAGTTGGGTTACTCCCCCTCTTCTTCTTCATCATCCTCCACTGAAGGTGAGGACACGACCGGAACTCAAACCACTACCAAAGAAGACAACCGTGACAATCAGACTTCGAAACAAGAGACTTCAAAGCATGACCAAGATTCTTGTGGCGCAGTGGGAGGCGCCAGGCCGAAGCACTATCTCAGGCCAAAATCAGGGAAGAAGAAATATCGCTGGAAGTAGTAAGATGGCTCAAAAAATTCTAACATGGAATATCAATGGTTTGAACACCCCGCAGAAACGTCGGAAAACTTTCAATTTCCTCCAAAAACAACAATGTTCAATCATCTGTTTACAGGAAACCCACATATTGAGAAAACATGAACATTATTTAATACAAAATAAATTGGGAAAGCTATTTTCCACATCAAACAAAGAAAAGAAGCAAAATGGGGTGGCACTGTATATTAAACCAGAGCTTTCCCCAACCCTTCTGGAAAAGGATGAATCAGGCAGATGGATTCTTGTCCAAGTTAAAATTCAATCTAAAGAAACAACTATCGCTGGTATATATGCCCCCAACGATAAACACGGAAGACAAACCCTTTTTGAACAACTGGCTCAGAAACTGTTGCAATATGGGAATCATCAGCTTATAATATTGGGAGATTTTAATGCTGTACATATTCCCTCAGTAGACAGGAAAACACCAAAAGGGAAAAAATTCAAGACTTCATCTTCCACACTGCCCAAATCGTTCTTGGACATGTCCGATATTTTAGAGCTTCATGACATCTGGAGAAGGAAAAATCCACTAAAAGATGGTTACACCTTTTACTCAAGACAACATGCTTCCTTCTCCCGTATAGATATGTGTTGGGCCACATCTGATCTTCTACTAAATACAAGGGATATAGAAACCTTACCCCGAATGTTATCTGACCACAATGCTATTTTATGGACATTGAAATCTTCAGGTATGCCCAGGCACTGGAAAATTAACTCAACACTTTGGACCGATAAAGAATTCATTTCAGAGGCTGCTAGAAATCTGAACTTGTATTTTGAAACTAATCTAAATAAGGGTACACCACTCAAAATGGTATGGGATGCCTTTAAACCATACTTCAGAGGATTTGTTATCCAACATATGGCAAAACGGAATAAAGAGAGGAAAAAGAAATATGAATCAATTCTTAATATGATGAAAAAGCTTGAAATGGACTTAACACAAGACCCCCGTAATGACAAGCTGAACAAAGACTTGGCCTCTTGTAGGCATGAACTCAACCTGATCCTGACTGCAGATATAGCTCACAAAATTAAGCTGGCCAAACTGAATTTTGTGGAAAATGCAAACAAACCAGGTAGATGGTTAGCGTATAGGTTAAAAAAGGTACAATCACAAAAATTCATATTTTCACTCAAAGACAAAACTGGGGAAAATCAGACAGAGCAACTACTAATCCAAAAAATCATAGAGGAATATTACCAAAGATTATTCAAGCCGGAGATGATTGACAAAGATGCTATCTTCCAATATCTTGAACAAGCCAACTTTCCAAAACTTACTGAAGAACAGAGAGCCCAGACGAATGCTCCTATCACAATGATGGAAATAACAGAGGCTATTAATCATCAAAAATTGAATAAAGCGTCTGGACCTGACCAAATACCAGCCATATTTTACAAAAAAAAATTTGGAGACAATCTCTGGAAATATGAAAAATCTCTTTACATCTATATTTGAAGGCGAAGATATACCAGATTCCTGGAAATCATCACATACGACACTGATTCCCAAAGAAGGGAAATCCAAAGATTTGATACAGAATTACAGGCCAATTGCCCTCCTAAATGTGGATTACAAAATTTTTGCAACCATTCTGGCTAATAGATGGCGGATGATTTTACCTTCCCTGATATCACGCGACCAGACTGGCTTCCTTCCGAAAAGGAATCTCCAATCCAATATTAGAACTTTTCTCAATGTGTTGGAATATTACGAATCTCACCCCGAGAAGCAAGTAGCTTTTGCATTCATCGATGCTGAGAAAGCCTTCGATAATGTATCCTGGTCTTTACTTAAAACTCAATTAGATTACCTTCAGTGTGGCCATAGAATGTTGCAAGCTATTGAACAAATCTATTCTACTCAAAATACCAGGATTGTAGTCAACGGTCACCTTAGAAACAAAGTTAATATACACAAAGGTACTAGGCAAGGATGTCCCCTTTCCCCTCTTTTGTTTATAACTACCCTGGAAGTTCTTCTTCATGTTATAAGGGAAAACCCTGACATTCAAGGCCTACAAAACAAGGGAGAAGTTTACAAGGTACAAGCCTTTGCAGATGACATGATGGTTATCATGGAGAACCCTCAGACATCCTCCGTAGAACTTCTAAAGACCCTGGAGGCATATTCTAAAATCTCTGGATTAAAGGTGAATAGAGAAAAAACATTGGTTCTAACTAAAAATATGACTCCATTCATGATTCAAAAACTGGTAAATCAATCTGGTTTTCAACATTCAAATAGGGTAAAATACTTGGGTATTACTATATCTAACCGATGTAACTCTTTACTCAAAGACAATTATGTCAATGTTATAAAAACAATCAAAGCTGACCTCGAAACTTGGTCAAGACTTCAGCTATCCCTAATGGGCAGAATCGCTGCAGTTAAAATGAATGTCTTACCTAAACTGCTTTTTTTGTTTCAATCTCTGCCTATATTGCCAAACTTTAAGATTATTTCAGATCTGGAAAAAAGTATACGTATATTTATATGGCAAAAGAAAAAAGCAAGGATTAAAAATATTTATTTGCAGGATAGAACCAAATTTGGTGGTTTTGCCCTTCCTAATTTGGTACTATACTACAAGGCTGCCGCCTTGACTTGGATTAAGGATTGGATCTTGATGACAAATAAAAGAATATCGCAGCTTGAGAGTTATGGTCTTGATAAGGGCTGGCATCACTATTTGTGGCATAGGAGAAATTTACCTACCCTCTTTAAAAAGCACTGGATAAGGAATGCCTTAGTTAAAATATGGCTAATGATCAAAAAACAATTTTATTTCAAAGCACCTATGTGGCTATCCCCACTGGGAGCAATTTACAGCTCCCAGGCAAGTGAAATCTCAAATGTTATAACTTATAGACACCTTCTGAATGATGACTTCTCATTGAAACCACTAGGGAAATTAGTATCAGAAGGTTATAATCTGGATTGGTGGAAATATCAACAAATACATTCACACTTCAAAGAGCTTTCCAAAGAGGGTGGTTTTATGACTACTGATACCTCATTTGATAAAATACTTTCTTCTGGTGACTCCAAGCTTCTTAGTAAATTCTATAGCATATTGTTAAATGAAAAAATGATTGATACACTGGTTAAAGACTGTATGATAAGATGGGCAGAAAACTTAGGCTATACTATTCATTTAAATAAATGGACTTTGTGGAACACAGTTAAAATCTTTAAATCTATTTCGTTCAAGGAAAATTGTTATAAGATGTTTTATAGATGGCATTTTGCGCCTCATTGTTTATCCAAGATGTATAATTGTTCACCTAAATGTTGGAAATGTAATTATGACTGTGGAACCTTTTATCACATGTGGTGGACTTGTAAAGAAGCTAAGGCGTATTGGAACATGGTAAAACTTTTCTTAGAAAGATCTTTGAAAATTAAAATAGACTTTAGACCAGAACTATTTCTGTTAAATATAGTAGATATAAATATTTCCTATGATCAGAGATATGTACTTCATCATGTAATTGTTGCTGCAAGAATACTGTACGCGAAACTTTGGAAACAACCAATCACGCCAACAGAGAAGGATCTTCATGGAAAGATAAGAGAATGCATCGAAATTGATAAACTCTCTGGTTATCTAAAGGGAGACTACGACGAGATCTTTCGGGAAAGATGGCAAGAAGTAACAAATTTATTAGTATTGTGATAACATCTGGCAATTTTAGCAATATGTCTAATTACTATTTCTATTTTGCTTGATATACTCAATGTAAGTCTTAAAAACTGTATCCCCCCCTTTTTTTTTCTCTTTTTCCTCTTACCCATACTCCTTCCCTTTGTTCCCCCCTTAAAAATCCAATAAAAATTTATAAAAAAAATATTTTCTTTTGTCTGTTCTTACTCTCCCAGCCCTCAATTTGAGTGTATGTCCCCTAGTTCTGGTATTATGTGAGAGGGAGAAGAGCTTCCCTCTATCCACTTTACTCATGCCCTGCATTATTTTGTATGTCTCAATCATATCCCCCCTCAGGCACCTTTTTTCCTGACTAAAGAGCCCCAAATGTTTTAGCCTTTCCTCATAAGGGAGGTGCCCCAGCCCAGTAATCATTTTAGTCGCTCTCTTCTGCACCTTTTCCAGTTCCACTATGTCTTTCTTGAGATGCGGTGACCAGAATTGTACACAATACTCCAGGTGCGGCCTTACTATTGTTTTGTATAATGGCATTATAATGTTGGCTGTTTTATTTTCAATCCCCTTTTTGATAATCCCTAGCATGGAATTCGCCTTCTTCACTGCTGCAACACATTGGGGAGACCTTCATGGAGCTGTCCACCAACACACCAAGATCTTTTTCCTGATCTGTCACGGATAACTCAGAGCCCATGAGTTGATAGATAAAGTTTTGATTTTTTACTCCAATATGCATTACTTTGGATTTTCCTAAATTGAAACACATTCGCCATTTTGCAGCCCATTTCCCCAATTTGGAGAGATCCTTCTGGAGCTCTTCACAATCTTCTCTGGTTTTCACCACACAGAAAAGTTTTGTGTCATCTGCAAACTTGGCCACCTCACTCCTTATCCCTGTCTCCAGGTCATTTATGAACAGATTGAAAAGCACCGGTCCCAGGACAGAGCCCTGGGGCACACCGCTTTTCACCTCTCTCCATTGTGAAAATTTCCCATTGACACCTACTCTTTGTTTCCTGGATTTCAACCAGTTCTCAATCCATAAGAGGACCTGTCCTCTTATCCCCTGACTGTGCAATTTTCTCAGCAGCCTCTGGTGAGGGACTGTGTCAAAAGCCTTTTGAAAATCGAGATAGACTATATCCACCGGTTTACCCAAATCTACATGCCTGTTGACCTTTTCAAAAAATTCTAAAAGATTTGTCAGACAAGACTTACCCTTGCAGAAGCCATGCTGATTTTCTCTCAGCAAGGTTTGTTCTTCTATGTGCTTTAAGATTTTCTCTTGGATGTGGCTTTCCACCATCTTCCCTGGGACAGATGTAAGGCTAACTGGCCTGTTGTTTCCCGGGTCCCCCCTCCTTCCTTTTTTAAAAATTGGTGTGACATCTGCTATCCTCCAGTCCCACGGCACTGTGGTCGTTTTAAGAGACAAGTTGCATATTACCGTTAAGAGATCTGCAATTTCATTTCTCAGTTCCCTAATAACCCTTGGGTGGATGCCATCTGGGCCCGGTGACTTGTTTATCTTCAATTTATCGATTAGTCCTAAAACATCCTCTCTTTTGACCTGTATTTGATTTAATTCTTTAGTCAAGAGGGGCCGTTCAGGCAGCGGAATCTGCTCAAGGTCTTCTGTCGTGAAGACAGAAGCAAAGAACTCATTTAAATTTTCTGCAATGTCCAAGTCCTCCTTAATCTCCCCTTTTCCTCCCTCACCATCCAGAGGGCCAACTAGTTGTCTGGCAGGTTTTCTACTTCTAACATATTTAAAGAAGCTTTTATTATTACCCTTTATATTTGCTAGCCATGCATTCCTCAAAACCTTTCTTTGCCTCTCTTATCATCTTCTTACATTTCTTTTGCCAGAGTTTGTATTCCTTTTTATTTTCCTCATTTGGGGAGGATTTCCATTTACAGAAAGACCTCTCCTTGTGCTTTAGAGCCTCTCTAACTCCACTCGTTAACCATGCAGGTGTCCTCTTGGACTTAAATGAGCTCTTCTTTCTTTGTGGTAGGCACTTGTGCTGGGCCTCTGTTACTGTTGTTTTAAACAGGCTCCATGCACTCTGAAGAGATTGGATTCTTCCAACCTTCCCCTTCAATTTCTTTCTAACTAGTTTCCTCATCTGAGGGAAGTTTGCCCTTCAAAAATCAAGGGTTTTTATGTCTGATTTGCTTGACACTCTTCCTCCAACATGCATGGCAAAGGAGATTGCAGCATGGTCACTGTTCCCCAGAGGCTCAGTGACATTCACATCCCTGACCAGGTCCTGAGTATCAGACAGTATTAGATCCAGAGTTGCCTGTTCTCGGGTGGGCTCCATGACAAGTTGCTCTAAGGCACAGTCATTCAGCAAGTTGAGAAACCCGGTTTCTCTTTCTTGCCCGGAGCTCGCATTGGCCCAGTCAATGTGGGGATAATTGAAGTCCCCCATGATTACTATCCTATCCTTCTGAGACACCTCCATGATTTGTCTCCTCATTTCAAGGTCCCCCTCAAGTTTTTGATCTGGTGGGCGATAGCATACCCCAACTATCACATCACTCCTTGGACCTGGTAGTTTAACCCACAGTGATTCTATGGTGGAGTCAGACCCTCTGTCAATCTCCATTCTGCTGGATTTTACCCCTTCTTTAACGTAGAGGGCCACTCCCCCTCCAACCCGCCCCTCTCTATCCCTTCTATAGAGTTTATAGCCTGGGATTGCTGTATCCCACTGGTTCTCTACATTCCACCAGGTTTCTGTTATGGCTATTATATCAATGTTATCCCTAGCGGCCAAATGTTCAAGTTCTCCCATTTTTCGTCGGAGGTTTCGAGCATTGGCGTAGAAGCACCTGTACAGTGGGTTCTGCAACAACAGCTGCTGCTTTGTTCTTTTCCCCCCACAGCTATTATTTTCAGTAGACAAACTATCACATTCCATTATTCTCCCAGTACTAATACCTGCTATGTCATCTCTATGTGATTCTCTACCCTTTCCAACCTCATTTCCTGTGGATGAGGTGTTCAGAACCGGATGCCACTCAGCTCCTGTCGGCTTTCCCCCAGTTATCAGTTTAAAAGCTGCTCTGCAGCCTTTTTGAGGTTGAGTGCCAGCAATCTGGTCCCATCATGATTCAAGTGCAACCCGTCCCTCCTGAACAGGTTTGGCTTGTCCCAAAATGTTCTCCAGTTCCTGACAAATCTAAAGCCCTCCTCTCGACACCATCGCCTCATCCACGTATTGAGGCTTCTGAGCTCTGCCTGCCTGGCGGGTCCTGCACGAGGAACAGGTAGCACTTCTGAAAATGCTACCTTGGAAGTCCTGGACTTCAATCTTCTTCCTAACAACCTGAACTTGGCTTCCAAGACTGACCGCCTGGCCTTCCCGACATCATTGGTACCAACATGTACCATGACCACTGGCTCCTTCCCGGTTCTCTCTAACAAGCTATCTAGATTTCTCGTGATGTCTGCAACCTTTGCACCTGGCAGGCAAGTGACCATACGGTTATCATGCTCATCACAAATCCATCCCTCCGTATTTCTAATTATAGAATCCCCTAGCAGAAGGAGCTCCTCTCCTGCAGCCTGTTCTTCTACATGTACCTGATCCTGTATCTCATCAATTGTGATGAGGGAGAGATCTTCAGGTGGAACCAGTTGTTCCTCGGTCTGTGCCTCATGAGGTGTGATGAGGGAAAGAGCCTCAAATTGATTGTGAAATATGAGACTCTCTGAGCGATCCCTTGGCCTTCTACTCCTTTGAGTCACATTCCTCCACACATCTACCTCCTGGGTTGGGGAAGTGATTACATCCTCAGAAGTGTGCCCTGTCTCTTCTTGGACCTGGATAGTCTGTTACGCTCTGTCCAAGAACCGCTCAAGCTCCTTAATATGTTGCTGGTTGGCTATGTGGGCCTCTAGTTCCTGGACCTTCACTTCTAATAGTGCAACCAGCTTGCACTTGCCGCAAGTGTAGTTCTCTGTGCGTTTTGTCAAGATGACAAACATGGCACAAGTGTTACAGGTAACTACAGCTGCTCCCTCAGACCCCATTTTAATGAGTGCAGAATTCTGGGCCTTGAAGATTTTACAGTGTTACTAGCTACTACTCTAGAAATAATAATCTATTACCAATGTTCCTCCTTTTATGTCGAAAATTGTCTCTTCCTAGCAACTTCCTTTCTTTAGCGGATTAATGGCTCTTTGTATTTAAATGAGCAGTTAAAGTTAGCAGAGGTAGAGGTAAAACAGAGGTCAAAGAGCCCTAGCTGAACTGCTCCAACCCAGAAACTTACCAGTGCTGTCTTCTTTCTCTTTTTCTCTCTCAGCAGTAGCTCTGCTTGGATTCACACCTAGGCTCAAATGCTGAAGCTCAAATGCTTCTTCAGGGGGAAAACACTTAGTGTAACTCCACCCCCAAGCTCAGTGGAAGGCTTAGTCTGGCACCACCCCTGCTTCCTAGCAACTTCCTTTGTTTAGCTGATTAATGGCTCTTTGTATTAAATGAGCAGTTAAAGTTAGCAGAGGCAGAGGTAAAACAGAGGTCAAAGAGCCCTAACTGAATTGCTCCAACCCAGAAACTTACCAGTGCTGTCTTCTTAGTCTTTTTCTCTCTCAGCAGTAGCTCTGCTTGGATTCACACCCAGGCTCAAATGCTGAGGCTCAAATGCTTCTTCAGGGGGGAAAACACTTTGTGTAACTCCACCCCCAAGCTCAGTGGAAGGCTTAGTCTGGCACCACCTCTGCTTCCTAGCAACTTCCTTTGTTTAGCTGATTAATGGCTCTTTGTATTTAAATGAGCAGTTAAAGTTAGCAGAGGCAGAGGTAAAACAGAGGTCAAAGAGCCCTAACTGAACTGCTCCAACCCAGAAACTTACCAGTGCTGTCTTCTTTCTCTTTTTGTCTCTCAGCAGTAGCTCTGCTTGGATTCACACCCAGGCTCAAATGCATAGATATCAAATGATGTAGCTTCCCTCCTTAACACTTATAATGCTTTGCCCCACCAGCCCAAAATAAAGAGGCGAGACAACAGGCATTGGGTTACAATAAGGGCAACAATTTTATTAACTTATTTATTAAATCTATCCCAATATAATGGAGCCAATGTAGTGCAATAGATTGGGAGCCAGAAGGTGACTTCAGTGAGATCCCTAATAGAGGCATGTTGCCCATCTGTTCTGCATGCCTCCAACATTAAAGGTATTAATACCTCAGGGCTGCCCTCTGCCTCTTATTAATCCTAGTGTATATCCTGCCCTTGCCTATGTTCATCTCAAATCCTATTTATGACAAGAGGGCTAACAAGCACCGATTGGATGCCAATCTGGGATCACCACTGACTTTAACCAATGTATTACCTGCCAAGGTGAATGAGCTATTAATAGGCTCCCAGCCCCCCCCCCCCAAGCAGACAAACTTCAGCCCTGAAGCTCCCTTGAATCTCCTGTAAAAATAACTCTAAACCTGCCTCTTACAAATGCACCCCATCGTGTCTATACAATTCCAGCTGACAAAATTTGATCTGAGGGTGGCTTATCACACCCCCGAGAGCACCACACATTGCCTTCCCCATCTCTTGGTTGGCACCCTTCTGGGCACAATTGACCATGTGAGGATTCTGCACTGCTCACTAAATCAATTGTGGCAAAATATCTGACCACAGCAATTGCATTTGGAGGAAACACTGCTTCAGATACCTCAGGTCAGCAATGACATGTAAAATAATTGACTTACCCTTACATTGTGTCAAATCATTATCACCAAAATGGATGGAGGCTTAACTCGGTAGCTGTGCACCTCCAGGTCCAGGAAGCTCTCCCACAGTATGCCTATCCATCCTTTCCATTCAACCATGGCCAGCTGCCCCAGACCTAGGTCCCTGCCCCAGCTGGTTCTTCTCGCATGTACTGCTCCCCAAAATATAAAGCTGTGTCTACAAATGAGTACTCAAACTCATGGCTGCAGCAAAAACCTGTAATGTCAAAAACACAACATGCAAAGACTAGCCCTAACATACAGGCAATGGATGCACATAAGCTCTATACTTCTGGGATGTACAACCCCCAGCAGCCTGTATCTCGCTTACAGAATAACCTAAAGCAGCAGCCTTAGAGCCCACACTAATTTGGAATGAGTGAGTCCCACAATGCCATCCATCAATGCCTGCCTCCTCAAGAGCATTGGTCATAATTTGCCAGAACTGATATTTTCATCAATTTACTCCTATCGTGGTGAAGAAACATGTTCCTGGCACATTCACCATGCAATGTCATGTAATTAGTGACAGCTAAAAATGGGCAGATCTCCCTACATGTCACTTTCCCAAATGTATTAATCGACCCACCCCAACTGGTCTGTTTTAGATCTGTGTAGCATCAATATGAGCTGGTCCTCTGTAACTAATAAGTCCACCCTCTGCAGAGAGGATTGGGACTCATCATTCCTGGATGTAGCCACCAACTCACTAATGCTGAAAGCCCTGAAAAAGGACACTAATGTAGCCACCTTAAGAAAGGAGGGTTCATAACTATCACTACATACTGTGGTGAAAAGGGTAAAACAAGAATAAATATTCATGAGTGTGTTTTGAATAGCCAATCACCAAGCTGGTGGGAGTGGTTAAGAATGTTATATATTAGAACCTAATAAGTGATGGGGAGTTCAGTTTGTGTTAGAGCTGAGAGGAGGTCAGTTCTGTTCAGTTAAGAGAGCTGAGAGTCAGTTTAGATTGTCAGTTGGTCAGGTGGGAGATCCTGCCACTGAAAAGGGTCTGGTTTTTAAAGGAAACACATTATTATAAGAATTCATATATGCAATACATTAACATCAGCTAAAGCTATCATAATACTGATCATCTAATTCTAAACTAATAAACATTTCATGTTTTGTTTTAAGACTATATAACCTGGTGTGACTATCTCTCAAATACATACAAGTGTCCAGTTAATCTGGTGGTGGCAGTGAGTGGAAACCCGGTGTGTGTAAGGGGCACATCACATATACTACTTCCCAACTAGCACTCAGCTTGATCAGCATCACTGGGAAAATGGGTGTGTGCCTATCACCAGCTCTGCCCCTTTCCCTGGATCACCCCTCAATCATTTCGTAGGGTGGGACAAACCTCTGGCTTTAGTGTAAAAGGCAAGAGCTGAAATCCTTCCTTGTATGGAACAAGGAGCCAAACCATTTCTGTGAAGAAATACAGCAAATTTCACAAGTTGGCCCAGATTGGCAGGTCAAACCATTTGTCAGGGGTACTTTGATGGGGGTTCCTGCATGGCAAAGGGTTGGACTGGATGACCCTTGAGGTCTCTTCCAACTCTATGATTCTAAGATTCTCATTAGTTGAAACTCCCCTGGAGTCTTCTTGGGCACAACCCCCAATCTTAGGGTGGAGACACCCTAAAAGTCACAAATGATGGGTCCACAAAATGGCCCACTAACCTGCCCTCCTTGATTTCTTTAATTATTTTCTCCCTAGCCAGAAACCTAGCCAGAAACCACCATGCATAAAGCTGGCTGCCTACCTGTCAGGGTAGTTACACAGTCAGGCACTCAATACTTCCACCTTAATTGGACTGGGACCCTTTTTGAGAGGCAGCCGATCCTGAGGGCTTCCTATTAGCAACAGCATCTCTGCCCCCACTCACACCCCCTCATCTTCTCAGATAGTGCATCACTGCATGTGGACCACTACATGCCGAGCACTGGTGCTTGACCTTACACTGCTTCCTGGTGCAACTGCCTTGGTTATTAAAATTCAAACAGACCAGGTGGGGTTGAATCACCTGGCCTGCCACCTGGTGGGAATAATTTTGAAATTCTGGCCTTCTGAATCAGATGGCCACTGTAGAAACACTCCTCTATCAGTGTTCTGGAGGGGGACATGATGTGCAACAACAGCGCATCACAAGGTCTGTCCCAAGGCAAGTTTGGACAAAGGGCAGCCCTCATTCTAAACCCCTTATCATACATCATCCAGGTCTGACCAGGGAAATCCAAGTTGGTCCTGTAAATAAGGTCCATGTATTGTATCATCACAAATGCCCGCTCAGAACGTGCTCGCACAATAACTCCTGCATATAAGAAAAATGCTAGAAACCAGTTCACCCAACAGTGATCTGCTTTTCTCTTCTTGATTTTTTCCTTTTTTAATTGTAAAACTTATACTTCTGGTCTCCCACTTCCCTGTTCAAAAGCTCAAAGACATCCACACAGTCTCACCTCAAAATCTTTTTGATGGTAGCCAGAGATAAATGACCCCCTAAGGGCAATGACTCATCCCCATCTGGAAGATCCACATAGGCTACCTACTTACACTGGCACCCCAAGCCATGCTGCTTTCCGTATTGTGCTCCCTCCGCCCTGCTTCAGTTTAGGTTTCTACTGATGCTGGCTCAGCCAGCACAGGCAACGTTTGTGTGGCTGTCTCACCAGATAAACTACATCCTGTATGCAAGACTGGAGCCAAGGCTGAAGGAACTGGCGCCCCAAGGCTGAAGGAACTGGCACCCCCCAGGTAACCCATCTGTGATGTGTTAGAAGTTAGGATAGCCTCATCTTGCTCTAAGTTGCACACAGCCTGCATAGCGCTCCTGCTGGCATCACCTTGCCTAGCCACCAATAAGTCCAGTACAGCTGTATTTCTTTCCCCAAATATAGGTGTCTCCTCAGCCTCGGGAGGGGGGGGGCACAGCCAGATTTTCCTCAACCATATCCATGGGGCTAGATGCCTGGACTCACTGTACATTTGCAAGGTCTGCTGCAGCTCGCTGTCCAGAAGCCCCTATACACTCACCATCCAACAGAGCAATGCACAACAGCATCAGTTCCCCCTTTCGCTTTAGCTCAGCCATCCTCTTAGCCTTTGACTATGCAACTGGCTAGAATAATCATAGAACCATAGTGTTGAAGAGACCTCAAGGGCGATCCAGTCTAACCCCTGAATGCAGGAACCCCAGCACAGTACTCCTGACAGATGTCCATCCAGCCTCTGCTTAAAAACCTCCAAAGAAGGACACTCCACCACTTTCCATGGCAGCATATTCCATGGCTGAACAACTCTAACTGTCAGAAAGTTCCTCCTAATGTTCAAGTGGAATTTCTTTTCCTGTAGTTTGAAACCATTGCTCCGAGTCCTAGTCTCTGAAGCCATGGAAAACAAGCCAGCCCCCTCTTTGATATGACAGCCTTTCAACTATTTAAACATAGTTATATCCCCTCTCAACCTTCTTTTTGTAAGACTGATACTTCCCAGAACCCTAAGCTACTCCTCGCAAGACATTTGTTCCAGACCTTTAACCATCCTGGACGCCCTCCTCTAGACCTGCTCAAGATTGTCAACATAGAACTGGGCACAGTACTCCAGGTGGGATCTGACCACAGCAGAATAAAGTGGTACTATCACCTCCCTTGCTGTAGAAACCATGCTTTTGTTGATGCAACCAAGAATTGCATTGCCTTTCTTGGCCGCCGCATCACACTGCTGACTCATGTTCAATTTGTGGTCCATCCAGACTCCCAGATTCCTTTCACAGGTACTACTTTCCACCCAGGTCTATCCCATCCTATCTATGCATTTTTTTCTGCCTAGATGCAGGACCTTACATTTCTCTGTGTTGAAACTCATACTATTTGCTTTGGACCAGCACTCTATTCTGTCAAGGTCATTTTGGATTTTCATCTTATCCTCTAGGGAATTAGCCGCCCCTCCAAATTTGGTATCATCTGCAAATTTAATCAGTCTACTCTCTGTTCCTTTTTCCAAGTCATTAATAAAGATGTTGAATAGCACTGGAGCCAGAACAGAACCCTGGGGCACCCCACTGGTCACCTCTCTCCATGCTGCGGAGAAGCCATTTACAGTCACCTTTGCGTACGATCTGTCAAGCAATTACAAATCCACCTAAGAGTAGCATTATTTATCCCACAATCTTCTAAATGATATGCAAGTATGTCATGGGGAAACTTATTGAAGGCCTTACTGATATCAAGATAAACAACATTCAGTGTTACCTCATCCATCAGGCCTTTAACTTTATCAAAGAAAGAGATCAAATTAGTCTGGCATGACTTGTTTTTGAGAAACCCGTGTTGACTTCTAGTAATGACAGCATTGCTTTTTAAATACAGTGGTACCTTTACTTATGAGCAGTTCAACTTAAGAGTGGGAAACCATTGGTGTTTTAACTGCTGCCTTACAGATTTTAGATATGGTCTGCTCTACTTGCAATTCTATTTATTTATTTATTTTGGGGGGATTTTTTAGATGCAGCTACTGTACTTAGCAGTTGTTCGATTTATGAGCATGCATTTGGAATGGATTGGACGCATAAGTAGAGGTATGTGTGTGTGTTGCGTCGTTACAGTCGTGACCGACTCTTCATGACCCCCATATCCATGGAGTTTTCTTGGCAGGAATACTGGAGTGGTTTGCCAGTTCCTACTCCAAGCACCTACAGCACCTGGTATTCCTTGGAGGACTCCCATCCAAGTACTAACCAGAGCTGACCCTGCTTAGGTTCCTAAATCAGGTGAGATAGGACATGCTTATGGCATCTAGGCAGCTACCACTGTAATTACAGATTGACTGCTTAATAATCTATTCTAGAATCTTTCCAAGAATAGATTTCATGCTGACTGGACGTTAATGATTTGGGTCCTCTTTTTCCCCTTTATGAAGATGAGGACAATGTTTGCCCTCCTCCAATCTATGGGGACTTCACCTGTGTAGATTGCATACTGTAATTAAACTGCAAACCACCCAGAGACTGCCTGAAGTGGTATGGGGTGGTATATAAGCAGAACACTTTGCTTTTGTTCTTCAGGAATTCTCGAAGATTATTTCCAATGATTCTGAAATTTCTTCTGCCAGTTCTTTTAATATCCTTCAGTGTAATTCATCTGGCCCCAAAGACCTAAATTCATTTAGGGTTTCCAGGAATTCTTGTACTACCTTCCTATCTATTATATGCTGCAATTTCCACCCTACTTCATTTACTCTTTGACCTGACTGAACTCTTTTTTCCTTATATATGAAATATATGCCTTTCCCCCTGCCCCTATCTTTCTCTAACGTGCTTAATTTTGCCCAGATTGCTTTGTAATCTGGAAAGTCCTCCTTATCTGAGGAAGACACTCTCTAGGATATCTTGCTGAGGCCTTATTTCTGGCAGGCTGTTTTCACGTACCAGCGCCCTTTCCCTTCTTGGGAGCCATGGCTATATTCAAACACACCCCAGCACCCCCCTGCTTGAGTGGCATGTCCTTTCTATCTTTCCAACCAAAAGAATTTGTTTGTTTGTTTGTTGTTATTATATAACCAAATTATGTCCAAAAATAGCAGTCCTACTACACTGCTATTCCTTATTTATGTTATTTATTTATTTTTATTTTTATTATTTTTTAATATCCAAACCTCAAACTCTAACAGGACAGATAAATTCTACTTTGAAAGAAATGGGGGGAGAGGTGGTAGGAGGGGAGGATGCTGCCTCTGCCCAGTATGGCAAGGGTATTCCAATTCAGGACCTAATGAACCCCTGCTCCATGCACACTTGTCCCTGCTTTATCCAACTACTCAAACCATAAACAAAGAATATTCCCCACCTGACCCCTCCCTCCTCCCTCAGGCCTTGTGGGAGGCTCTTTCCTACTCCACCCCAATTTTAATGGCCAAATCCCCTCTTTGCTCAATCCACAAAACAATAAGCCCCTAGTGTTCCAATTCCCCCAAGGCCCCTTTATTTCCTTTTTTCTTTTTCATAGTTATCCAAGCTGTGCCGATGCACAGCCTGCCACTCCAAAGGCTTAGAGACACCATGAGGTGAAACCAAAACCTCACAGCCAAGCCGATGAGCTCTTCTTGTTTCCGTGGTGCTGAAAGAATAGGCTGAGGCAGGCTAAGGCACTCTCTTATATAGACTGACCTGCACACCCTAAATGGTCACTGGTGCTGCCATTTCATGCCTCTTCAAGCAGGGGGGGGGCAAATAACACCCGCTCTCAGACTCATGCCGGATTTGGATATGCCATTATAGGTTTTATAATGATATGATACAGTCACAAATATTCAGGCCTATAGGAGCAAGTCAAGTATAAGTAACAATGGCCCTTCAAAATACTTTGAACAGTATTTTTATGTATAAGACTATATTTTTGCATAAAATTATTAGGCTAAAAATTGAGGGTTGTTGAAGAGTAAGTTGCAGAGAAAACTGCAGTTGCAAAACTGTAGTTTTGCATTGGAAAGTGGAATCATCTTATACATGGAGTCTCATAGATGGTGCTTTGTCAGCTTAAGAGACTTGTTTTCCTCCAAAACTTGTGAACAATTATGTCTTGGTGTTTTTAAAGTGATTAACTGCAGGCTGGAACAAGCTGGAATATTAATTACTTGATAATTCACTGGTAGAAAGGACTTTTGGTTTTGACTTGGTGAGTGCTGATGATGAGCTGGCTGAAAGGACCTTATCTGGACTTTAGCAAGGCCTTCGATAAGGTTCCCCATGGTATTCTTGCTAAGAAGTTAGTAGAAAGTGGGATAGATAGTGCTACTGTTAGGTGGATTTGTAATTGGTTGACTGATCGCACCCAAAGGGTGATCATAAATGGCCTCTCATCAGCTTGGAGAGACGTGACCAGTGGGGTGCCCCAGGGTTCTGTTCTGGGTCCAGTGCTGTTCAATATCTTTATTAATGACTTGGAGGAAGGAATAGAGAGTATGCTAATTAAATTTGCAGATGATACCAAATTGGGAGGGGTTGCTAATTCCCCAGAGGATCGGATGAAAATCCAAAAGGACCTTGACAGGTTAGAATGCTGGGCCAAAGCTAACGGAATGGATTTCAACAGAGGGAAATGTAGGGTGCTACATCTAGGAAAAAAGAATGAATTGCACAGATATAGGATGGGGGACACTTGGCTAGAGAATAGTACCTGTAAAAGGGATCTGGGAGTTTTGGTGGACCACAAATTGAACATGAGTCAGCAGTGTGATGCGGCGGCCAGGAAAGCCAATGCGATTCTTGGTTGCATCAACAGAACCATAGTGTCTAGATCAAGGGAAGTGATAGTGCCACTCTATTCTGCTCTGGTCAGACCCCACCTGGAGTACTGTGTCCAGTTCTGTGCGCCTCAGTTTAAAAAGAATGTTGACAACCTCGAGCTGGTGCAGAGGAGGGCGACCAGGATGGTTGAGGGTCTGGAGGAAATGTCTTATGAGGAACGGCTTAGGGAACTGGGAATGTTTAGCCTTTCAAAAAGAAGACTGAGAGGGGATATGATAGCTATGTTTAAATATTTGAAAGGATGCCATATTGAAGAGGGAACAGTTTTGTTTTCCATGGCTTCAGAGACTAGGACTCGGGGCAATGGTTTCAAACTACAGGAAAAGAGATTCCATTTGAACATTAGGAAGAACTTCATGACAGTTAGAGCTGTTCGGCAGTGGAATATGCTGCCACGGAGGGTGGTGGAGTCTCCTTCTTTGGTGGTTTTGAAGCAGAGGCTGGATGACCATCTGTCGGAAATACTGTGATGGGGTTCCTGCATGGCAGGGGGTTGGACTAGATGGCCCTTGAGGTCTCTTCCAACTCTATGATTCTATGAGCTGGTGAGTGCTGGCGAAAGGTGATTTTTTATGTTCAAAAGCTATCTTCGATAGCTATAGAACTGGGACTGTGTTTTAAAAATCTGCTTAATGCGAAAGAACAAATCTAAATCTCAAGGGGTGACGTGGTTTAGAGAGACACCATTGGATCGGAGGTTGGAAAGGCTGGAAAGAGTTGAGGCCAGCACGCCTCCTCGAGAAGAAGGGAGAGACATTAGTAATAGATTCAGCCATGGAGAGGATTGAAAAGCAACTTAATGTCCTCATGGAAGCTTTGGAAGCTTTGGCAGGTTACGCAAGGAGATTAAACAACTTTTCATGATGTAGGTTTCCAAATTTTGGAGAATATCAACATTTTGGATTTCTCGTTGTTGATGGTGTCTGAGCAAAACTCAGAGAAAGCAGACAGAAGGCATAGGGAGCCTGGCCTGGAAATAGATAGGAGCACAGCATTGTTAGTGTACAGTAACAGAGGGACAGGGAGTTGAGTCATATGTAGAGCATGGTCATCAAATCAGACATAAAAAGACTGAAGAGAGCAGGTGCAATGGGACAACCTTGTTTCACCCCTTTGGTGAGTGGGATCTTTGGCGTTAGAAGGCCTTTGTGATTTAAGCAGTTTGTTTTCCATGGCTTTGGAGATTAGGACTCGGGGCAATGGTTTCAAACTACAGGAAAAGAGATTCAATGTAAACATTAGGAAAACTTCGTGATGGTTAGAGATGTTCAGCAGTGGAATATGCTGTCAGAGAGAGTGGTGGAGTCTCCTTCTTTGGAGGTTTCCAAGCAGAGGCTGGATGGCCATCTGTTGGAAATACTGTGATGGGGGTTCCTGCATGGCAGGGGGTTGGACTGGATATCCCTTGAGGTCTCTTCCAACTCTATGATTCTATGATTCTGTGGGGTGGAGGACAAACATCTTGATGCAGCTTGAAGAACATTTGTTCTGTCTTGAAAAGAAGATACCGCTGAATAATCAAGAGAAAGGAACAGAGAATTGAGAGAGAACCCTTTAAGGCTGGCTGGTGTGTCTTCTTATTAGAAGTAAAAAAGACAAACAATCATTGATTTATTTACTACTGCCTAACAATATTCAAATCAAAAAAAGAAATTTACTCAAGGTACAGTCAGTGTTGCCTCTTTGATTTCCTCAGGTCCTATATCTAACCTTGGGTGAACTTCTTCTTTAAGTGGGATGCATTCAAGACTTAAAAATAATTTCCAATCTTTGTAGCTTCACATGCTGGCTTTGGAACTGGTCACCAATTCCTTAGCCTGGGAAAAGGTCCTTAGGACAAAGAAGAAAGGCTTTCAAATGAATACTAAAAGAGGGGAGGGGCAAAAATGGTTATGTAATCTGCTGTATACTTTCTGAATATTCAGTATTGTACATGTCAAGTCAGGACAGAAATTATTTCAAATTAAGTTAGATTAAATTAAATAGCATTTTACTTTCCCTTCCTTTTTAATGCATAAGTTTTAGTATATTTATTTCTGCTTGTAATGTTGTGAGATGGGCACGACTTGAAAAAAAAAATTTTCGAGTTGTCGTTAGTCGGGCCGGTTCCGTTTCGGCTCGTTTCCGTTTTTCGCGAAAATTTGCAAAAATTAGTCGGTTCGATTTTTTGTTTTTTCATTGTCGTTAGTACTGGTTTGGGGAGGGGGTAGCGGGCTCCTGGAGGGAGCTGCAGGAGTCAGCCAGAGCCACAAGTGACGGACTGTGTCTCACGTACTTGCATGTAGTGCAATGCAAGTAGATCTGGCTTAGGGTTAAGACGGGTTAGCGCAAGGGCTAGGGTTAGGCTAGTTACGGGTAAGGTTAGGGTGAGTATTGGGGTGCACCTCTGGGGGCCTCTCTGACCCACTTAGAAGGACAGTGTACTGGCGTATGGGTTAGGCTTAGGGTTCGGGTTTGGGCTACGATTAGTGGGCTGTTGATGCCCGATTGGCACATCCCAGAAGTCTCTGTGGTCAACCTGGCCAAGTGGCCATGCGATTGGTGGGAAAATTTGCATGGTCTACTCCCATGGGCGAGCCCATCATTGCAAATGTGCAGGTGTAAAAAAATAAAATAAAATAAAATAAAATAAAATCAACGGAGACTTTTTTTTACAAGAAAAACCCACTACTGCTACTGTAAAAATTCAAGCATTTAAAATAGCTAATTTTCGCATGTTTCTGTGGTGCTTTGGTGGGGTTTTGGGCAACGATTTCAAAAAAAATATTGCGGTCGCCATTTTGGATCCCCCGCACAGCATGGCAAATGGATGCGCCCTCCCAGCCTGGTACCAGCAGCGCAGCAGTAGCAATAGCCAAGGAGAGGGGGGCTGGGAAACCCCCCCAAATAAAACACCCTTCTGGCCTGGTAGGTGCCCTCAGACAAATCAGACCAAATTGTTTTTCGTTCGTCGGTTCGAGCTCGAATTCTGGTGGAGTAATCCCGTTTCCGTTTCCGTAGAGTAATGGATACGAGTAATGGAAACGGAAACGGGAATACCGCTAAGTCGTGCTCATCTCTAGTTGTGAGCCTCCATGAGTCCACTCATCAGGAGAGAGGTGTCTCATCAATGATACTAAATATAATGAATGGATGCATGAATGGCTTCTGCACTTATGACTGTAGCCAAGCTTCGACACATGTAATGGCAACAAAATATCCTTTTTTCCTTTTAAAAACAATCTTCATCTCTTCAAGAATACAATCTTCATCTCTATTTCCTTCCCCTCATAGAGTTCACATTCTTGTGTGTCACACGGTCATAAACACATTCTGTTGCACTAGGTAATGAGTTTTGTACAATTATGACAATCTATTAAACATAACCTAATAACCAATTTTCAATTTAAGAGTTTCTCATCTCCTTTCTAGTGAAAACAACAAATCAAACAAGATTTAATACATCTGATATATTTTTCAGTTTTATTTGCTAC
Source organism: Phrynocephalus guinanensis (assembly GCA_037367245.1). Taxonomy (NCBI): domain Eukaryota; kingdom Metazoa; phylum Chordata; class Lepidosauria; order Squamata; family Agamidae; genus Phrynocephalus; species Phrynocephalus guinanensis. The sequence goes on along the minus strand of CM074741.1, from coordinate 93,522,835 downwards.
AGTTTCTTCTTCTTTCTCTTTATATTTTCCTCTGCCCCTCCTATCATGTTTCCCCTCTCCTTTCCATTGGAGTCTTCTAGAGAGAAGCATATGAAAAACAAAGCACCATCTATTTTATTTATTAATTTTTGTTTTATACCAAATACAAAAAATACAAATTACAAAAAAAGACAAAATGTTAACAACAGTGCACTCCTTCACCAACAGGACCACTCTTCTTATTTATATTCATTATCCTCCCCTCTAGAACAAAACAGATTGTTGTGCAGAAGCCTTACCCTTATCTCTTACATGCAGATATCAATAAATCTACCCCAAATATAATAAAAAATATCTCTTTTAACTCTCATTTTTAATCATTTAAAGTACATGTCAATGTATCATTTAAAGCAATATTCCATATTCTATTGTACAATTCATCTAAGTATAGTTCATGTTTAGATTTCCAATTTCTAGCTATTCTAGTATTCTCATTCTTCATAGTTTAGCCCAATCTTCCTCTTTTAGTTCTTTTTAAAAGTCTTGTTCCTAAGTTAACTTCAATCTAGATCCTTCCCTATTTTCATCTTCATCCAAAATAATTTTACATAATTTACTGACATTACCTTTTACTAAATTCTCCTTCTGGGTAGCCTCATACAACAATAAAAATTGTTCATATTTTGTATGATCTCTACATGTGTTATTTTTTCTTTATCCAACCATCAGTCCATTTCTCCAGTTGTATAAAATTCAACCAAGATATATCCAGCCACTCCAGTATTCTTGCCAAGAAAACTCCATGGACATGGGGCCACAAAGAGTCGGTCATGACTGTAATGACACAACACACAACACATATCCCTACATTGAAGAATTATTTTCATTTCTACCTTCCTTCTCATCTTACCTATCCAATCTTTCAATCTAATCACTTGTTTTTTTCTCTAATACATTTTTTAAAACTTTCAATTTTATAGGGAAGTTCTCTATTTCAGTTATAGGTGAATCCAAGGGATATAATTTTTACGTATATACCATGCATTTAACATAGATCTAAGGAAGAGGTTATTAATCTCATTTAACTTTAATTTTTTAATAGTGCCAAATAAATATTTTTCAATATTATCCTTTATTTCCGATGATTCCATTTTTCACCATATTAATCTTTCTGGATTATAGACAATATCCCCAATAAACCTTATTTGATTCGCTAAATAATATTTTTTTTACATTTGGTAAACCTATACCACCTTTATTTTGAGCCTTATACCAATGTTTTTTTATTTATTTTAGCTTTTTTTAAAATCACTGTTGAGTTGTTAATCAAATCTTGCCAAAATTTAAAATCATCTATATTTAGCTGTACTGAAAGCATTATAAACAAAAAATTTAACTTTGGTAAAATTTTCATTTTCATCAATGCAATCTTTCTGAACCAAGAAAGTTTTAAATTAGAGTATTCTTGCATTTTATTCTTAATTTCTTTCTTTAGTCTATTATAATTTAATTCCTTTAATTTCCATGAGTCCTTTACTAAATCTATACCTAAATACCTAATTTAATTATTTTATTTTTACACACAAAATTGTGAGCAATCACTTCTTGTTATGATTAAACAACATTATCTGTGATTTCTGCCAATTAACACTCAGTCCGGATATTAACCCAAACTTCTCCAAATGATATTTAATTGTATCCATACTCTCTAGAGATGGGCACGACTTAGCGGTATTCCCGTTTCCCTTTCCGTTACTCGTATCCGTTACTCTACAGAAACGGTAACGGGAATTACTCTGCCAGAATTCGAGCTCGAACCGACGAACGAACAATTTGGTCTGATTTGTCGTGCTCGTTACTTGCATCGCGGCGATCGCGCAATGCCAAGCGGCACAGAAAAAAAGTTCTTAAAAGTTAAAAAAAAACCGATTCCCGGCCCTAAAAGTAGGCAAAAACTGTCTGAGGGCACCTACCAGGCCAGAAGGGTGTTTTATTTGGGGGGGGTTCCCCGCCCCCCTCTCCTTGGCTATTGCTACTGCTGCACTGCTGGTACCAGGCTGGGAGGGCACATCCATTTGCCATGCAGTGCGGGGGATCCAAAATGGCGACCGCAATATTTTTTTTGAAATCGTTGCCCAAAACACCACCGAAGCACCACAGAAACATGCGAAAATTAGCTATTTTAAATGCTTGAATTTTTACAGTAGCAGCAGTGGGTTTTTCTTGCAAAAAAAGTCTCCGTTGATTTTATTTTATTTTATTTTATTTTATTTTTTTACACCTGCGCATTCGCAATGATGGGCTCGCCCATGGGAGTGGACCATGCAAAGTTTTGGAGCCATTCCACCAATCGCATGGCCAGGTTTTGCTGACTGTACCAGGCTGGGAGGGCGCATCCATTTGCCATGCAGTGCGGGGGATCCAAAATGGCGACCGCAATATTTTTTTTGAAATCGTTGCCCAAAACCCCACCAAAGCACCACAGAAACATGCGAAAATTAGCTATTTTAAATGCTTGAATTTTTACCGTATCAGCAGTGGGTTTTTCTTGCAAAAAAAAAAGTCTCTGTTGATTTTATTTTATTTTATTTTATTTTATTTTATTTTATTTTATTTTATTTTATTTTATTACACCTGTACATTTGCAATGATGGGCTCGCCCATGGGAGTAGACCATGCAAATTTTCCACCAATCGCATGGCCACTTGGCCAGGTTGACCACAGAGACTTCTGGGATGTGCCAATCGGACATCAACAGCCCACTAATCGTAGCCCAAACCCGAACCCTAAGCCTAACCCATACGCCAGTACACTGTCCTTCTAAGTGGGTCAGAGAGGCCCCCAGAGGTGCACCCCAATACTCACCCTAACCTCACCCGTAACTAGCCTAACCCTAGCCCTTGCGCTAACCCGTCTTAACCCTAAGCCAGATCTACTTGCATTGCACTACATGCAAGTACGTGAGACACAGCGGGTGCAAAGAGTCTGCCAGTCCGTCACTTGTGGCTCTGGCTGACTCCTGCAGCTCCCTCCAGGAGCCCGCTACCCCCCCAAACCAGTACTAACGACAACGAAAAAAACCAAAAAACGAACCGACTAATTTTTGCAAAATTTCGCGAAAAACGGAAACGAGCTGAAACGGACTGCCTCCGACACACGACAACTCGAAAATGTCATTTTCCCTAGTCGTGCCCATCTCTAATACTCTCTATTGGGTTTTTAATTGTCAATAAGGAATCATCTGCAAATATATTAATCTTTACTTTATTATCAATACCTAATCCACTAATTAACTCATCATTCCTTATTTTATCCGCAAACATTTCAATCATTAAACAAAATAGAACTGGGGAGAGGGGGAAACTTTGTCTAGTACCTCGGCCTAGAGATACCCAATCTGAAATCCCATCATTAATTATTATCTCAGATGTATTTTCAGAATATAGCTGATCTATCAACCCTCTACGTTTCATTCCAAACCCTCAGTTTTCAATCACAAGTTTTAGTGTTGACCATTCCACACAGTCAAAAGTTTTAAATATGTCTAATGACAAAATACCAGTCTTCTGTTTATTCATTTCTATACCATATATGAGATTCAAAGCAAAGCAAAAAGCAAAGTGTTCTGCTTATATACTGCCCCATACCACTTGAAGTATTCTCTGGGCGGTTTACAATTTCTAATTACAGTGTGCAGGGTACACCCACCCACCCAGCACACTGGGTACTCATTTTACCAACCTCGGAAGGCTGAAACGCTGAGTCAACCTTGAGCCTGCTACCTGGGATTGAACCGCAGCTCATGAGCACAGTTTTAGCTGCAGTACATGCATGTAACCACTGTGCCACGAGGCTCAATACTCTCCTAGTTAAATTAAACATTTGTCTTCCCTTTAAAAACCCATTTTGATCTTCCTTATTTTGTAACAAAACAATTCATTCTATTTGCTAACATTGCAGTAAAAATCCTAGCATCTTGATTTATTAACAAAATAGGTCTATATGAGCTAGGGTCCATCAAATCCTTATTAGGTTTTGGGATAAGAATTTTTGATGTGTGTTTCCAAGATAATGGTATTTTGTGTTCTTCTAAGATTCCATTAAAAAGTATTTTAATCTTGGAACTAAAACTGATTTAAACAATTTATAAAAATCTAATTCATCGAAACTGGGTTTTTACTATTTTTAGCATATCAATAATTGCTACAATCTCTTCTTCCTGAATTGGTTTTTCTAATTCCCTTTTGTCTATCTCTGATAGCTTTCACTTAACGATTTCTTTCACATAACCTTCTATGTCTTCTTTTGAGATATTACCTCCTTTATATAATTCTTCATAAAATACTTGGAATGCTTGGAATTTTTCTTTCGGCAAGCTACACTTGTTTCCTAATTTATCTTTAATCACACCTATCATGCTTTTTGCTCTTTTATCTTGAGATAACCATGCTAGAAGACTAGAGTTTTTATTACTAAATTCAAAAAAATCCTTTTCATATACATTAAATCTTTCTGAACTTTGTCTAATTCTACACTCTCTAATTTTCTCTTTTCTTTAGCTTGAACTTCTAACAATGTTTTTATTATCTCTATTAATATTTATTCTCTAAGCTTTTAATTGTATCTTCTAATTTTATATATATATATATTCTCCTCTTTCAATCTTTTACATCTACATGTCTCCTTTATAATTAATCCTCTCATGACTACCTTCATGGTGTCCCATATGTCCCTTTCCACTCCCAGCTGCTTCATTTATAGATCATATTTCTAACCATTCCTTTTTTACCCTTTCTATTACATATACATTTTGGAAAATACTAGAATTTTCTCCATCTTCTTGCCTCTCTATAATCTTTTTTACCTTAATTTCCATTGCCATCAGAGCATGATCTGTTACTTTTATAATACTAATATCTGTTTCAACTGCTTTAGAAAGCAAATTATGGGGTACAAATATAAAATCTATTCTAAAATAACTTTTATAAACAGAATAATAATATGTATATCTCCTTTCATCCCACCTTTCTCTCCAAATATCCTTTAAACCTGCTTTTTCACCACTTTATTCAAAACAGCAATTCTATTAGTCATATTTTTATATTTTATAGATTTGTCTTTCACTTTATCCAAAACCATATTAAAATCTCCTGCCATACTAAAATACCCTTTATTTCTCCTTTTCCAATTATTTTATGACAGAATCATAAAAAAAACTCCTTGCTGTACATTAGGTGCACAAACATTTACTAGGGTATAGTCTTCCCCCAATAAACCTTGCATTATTAAATATCTACCATTGTCATCTTTTACTACTTCTTCTACTACAAGTTCACAATACTTAGAAATTAAAATTGCAACTCCTTTATATTTTGAAGTCCTATACCCTTTCTCATAAATATTAATGATCTGCAGTTTAAGAGACCCACCCATCCACTTTACTCTTCTTCAATAAAGCTTCTATTCTTCTTCTCTTTATAACCGATCCTAGGCCTTTCACTTTTAAAGTAGCTACTTTTATATTTTCCACCATGCTCCCTTTAAATCCTGTATTTCTTTTGGTCGTGTCATGTTACAAATAGGAGGGAGATGCCACCCCCAGGAACTAGAGTCACAGCCAGCTCCCCCACATCTGGACAATCTTAACTAATTTACATTTTTGTTTTCCCCTTTGAAAATTTATCAATTCTATTAAATTCTTAAATATATACAGTATGTATATATAATTAAATATGTACAGTAGATGATACATAGATAGATAGATAGATAGATAGATAGATAGATAGATAGATAGATAGATAAGAATTTAAAAGAACTGATAAATCCTTCACATCACACTCCCTCTACCCATTTCCCCTCCAAACAAAAAAGGGGGAAGGGAAAAAGAAAAAAGGGGAAAGGTCGAAAGGGGAAAAAAGAAAAAAGAACATAAAAAACAAAAGGAGAAAAAGGTAAAAATAGATAAAATGACCCACTTTCTTTCTATGTGGTTTCTTCACGTAACCACTTGCTGCTGCTGCTCCCAGATCTTCTTGTCACAAGTCTCATGCAGCTAGTAAATGTTTTCCTTCTTCTAGAGAATAATTTTTTGTGAAGGATCCCATCCTTCCAAATCTTGAGAAATACTGGATGGCCCCAATTATATTTCAGAGTTTTTAAATAAGGATTACAGTCATGAGCTGCATATTTTTTTCTTCACTGAACTGTTGAACTAGAAAGATCTTGATAAACTTGAACTCAATTACCATTATAAGAAAGATCTGGCTTAGATTTTATCACCCTCAAAAATTCTTTTTTTGCATAATTAAAAAATTTCAATATTATTGTTCTACATTGAATTTTGGGATTGCCCAACAAGTGGATTCTCTCAACATCTTCGACTCTCACAAACTGTGATTTCATAATTTTATTCATCCAAGAAATCACTTCTTTTTTAAAAAATAATAATAATTTTTTTAATTTTAGGACCAACAGAATACAGTTCATTTTCCAACATATCAATCCTTATACAATTTCCAAAGGTTGTTCGCCCTTCTTCTTTTCCCCTCCACCCCCCATCCCGAGCAAGCAGCTAACTGCAATGTCCTCTCATATTATACTTTGTCAAAGCCTGATGGAAAAGTCTAGCCCATTTCTCATTCTCAGGTTTTCCTTCCAACCATTCTATAAACTTCTACTACTCGTTCAAAATTCTATTTTCCCTGCAGTTTTTCCTTCTTGCATTATTTGTATCCATTCATTTTGAAAAAATTGATATAGATAATATTTCCACTTGTCGTATTTCCATTTTCCTTCATCCTTCCATCCAGTTATTAGCACCATTATAGCATCTGCTATTCCATAGTACATAATCTGTTTTATTACTCTCCGATTGCTTTCTCTCTCCACTAATCCTAAAAATATGTGGTCTATTTTTAACTGAATCCTTTTGTTTGTTATTTCTATTAACCAATTTTGTACTTTCTTACAAAAACTCCTTACTTTCTCACACTTCCAAATCATATGCTCAAAAGTACCCTTTACTTTCTTACAATGCCAACATTGGGAAGAATTTTTTTTATCTACTCTACTTACTTTCTCCAGTGTATAATACCATTTATACAATACTTTCAATTGCATTTCCTTAATTTTTTCCATTTTAACCTCTCTTACCTCCTTTATCATGGATTCGATTTTTCTTTATTTAATTCCAACTCCTCTTCCCAAATATTTTAAATTATATTTTCTGACTGATTTCCCAGAGTAACCAAGTATTTATAAATATTTCCTGCTCCTCCCTTTTTCTCTTTATATATCTTATACATTACTTCCTATTGCTTATCTTCGTTTCCCAATAGGTGTTGAAACCTTTTATTATATCTCTTTTTCATACTTTCTACTGTTAACCATTTTTGATCTCCTAATATATATCTCTTTTAACTTACTTTCCCCCTCTCCAGTTTGCATTAAAGGATGAAGATCCTTGATTTTATTATATCCTTTCTCATTTAAATTCTTTATATCTCCTAATGATAAAATTTTCCCTTCTTTATTTAATGGTTCTATCAGTCCCCATTTTGATAATCCTCCTATTTTCGTTCATTTAATTAAGATCTCCGTTACCTTCCTTGGGCCCTCTAATTGTTTTAATATTTTTTATCTCTATCAAATAAACCTAAGCAACCCACTGATTTATTCAATTCATCTTCAACTCTTTTCCATTTTGGATGGGGAAACCCTCCACTTTCATTGCCCACTTTAACTGAAAAGCTATATAATTTATTTATTTATTTATTTATTGTTGCATTTATATCACGCCCATCTTCAATTTTGAACTCTAGGCGGCTAACAACGAGGCGACATGTGCCAGCAAACAAATCAATAATCAAAAATTAAGTAAAAACAATATACTAAGTAATACAATAAACAGTATAAAAACATATAAAAACACTATCACACCCCAGAATCGCCAAAAAAGGCGAAGTACCTATAAATGAGCTACGAGCTGTAAGCTATTAAGCTGTTGAGCTGTTGATGGCGGGAAGAAAAAGAAAAAAATATTAATTAGGGCACGCCAAAGGCCTCCTGAAATAAGAATGTTTTTAATGCTTTACGAAAGGCCAGCAGGGACTCTGCAGAGCGCACTTCGCTGGGGATGGAGTTCCACAAGGAGGGGGCTGCCACAGAGAAAGCCCGGTTCCACGTAACCGTCTTTCGGGCTTCTCGCGGAGTGGCAACCCGAAGCGAGTGCGCTCGCGACTGCCGAACAAGTCGGGCCGAGGTGGATCGCTGGATGATACGCTCTGACAGGTAGTCCAGGCCCAAGCCATGGAGGGTTTTATAAACTAAAACCAAGACCTTGAATCTAATCCGGGCTGCAACGGGCAACCAATGCAGGCGGGCCAGGACTGGGGAGATGTGTTCATAACGACGCACACCAGCCACCAGCCTGGCCGCCGCATTCTGTACCCGCTGCAAGCACCGGAGAAGAGTCAAGGGCAACCCCATGTAGAGGGCGTTGCAGTAGTCCAGCCTTGAGATCACCAGTGCTTGAACCACTTTCTAATGAAGGCATATTCCAACCTCCTTCTTCTTTTACAGCATATAATATTTTATGGCTTATTCTTACCCTCTTTTTACCAAAACCCAATTTCTTAGTGAGGCATCCCATTTCTTTAATATTTTTTCCGACAGCAATATCAGTAACACTTGAAATAAGTAGAGTAACTTGGATACTATAAAAAAATTTAATGCTCTAATCCTGGACAGAATCCCCATTTTTTTTTATCTTTCCGCCCCTTTATTTTTTTTTATCTTCCGCCATGTCCTATTAAAATTTTCCACCACAATTTTCTTCCAATTTTTTGTTAATCACTTCCAAATATGTCAATTTCTTAACTCCGTTCCCCATTTTCATTTTTTTCTTTAGCTCTTCTTGATCCTTCCTTAAAACATTTATCTACATAATTTCTGACTTTTGTAAGTTTACTTCTAACCCTGAGATTTCCTCAAATTGCCTTAATATTTTAATCAGGGGTCCAGCCACTTTGGCAGAATTGGTTAGTATTAAAATTAGATCATCTGCAAACATATTTGCAGCTTAACAAGGAATCATCTCAAAGTTGAGGGATGCCCGGTAACGAATAATAATAATAATAATAATAATAATAATAATAATAATAATAATAATAATAATAATAATAATAATAATAATAATAATAATAATAATGGTGAGTCATCTCTGTGTCTTGATAAAGATTCTTTACTGTCCCATCCATGTGAAGCTGAAATGTCCAATAAGCATCAGAGTCCAAGCTTCCAGAAACTTACGTTTTGACTAGCTAAAACATTGCATAGATAATGGCTACTGCAGAGTGAAATCTGTGCTACTAATATGATACTAATAAAATGACTCTATGACCTATTATCCCTAATTTTCAACACTTTCAAATGTTTTAAAAAGCTATTATTTCTCCTCTCAGCCTTCTTTTTTTAAGGCTAAACATTCCAAGATCGCTAAGTCGTTCCTTTAAAGACATATGTTCCAGAACTTTAGCCATCCTGGTTGCCCTCCTCTGGACCCGTTCAAGGTTGTCAATATCTTTTTTAAAATTAAGGAGTGCAGAACGGAACACAGGACTCCAGGTGGGGTCTGACCAGAGCAGAATAGAATGGTACCATCACTTCCCTTCATCTAGACACTATGCTTCTGTTGATGCAACTGTGACATCACCCCTTTCAGAGACTGAGTTTTCAAAGGCACTACTGGGTTTATTTCGACATCCCACCGCTGTGCCACCAAATTGTAATGACATTTCCCTTTTACACGTGTAATTGTGATGGAAATGGTAATGCTGCCACCTTTTATTCACTTGGTAATGCTGCCACCCTTGATATTGTCGCCTTACGAACTGGGAATTCTTTTCCTTTCAGAAGCAAGGAGGAGCTAGGAGGAGGGGTTTCAGAGCCCTTTACAAATTTCTGGGAACACGTGAGCAGCGCGTGCCTGATGGCGCACGCAACTAAAAATAATAATAATAATAATAATAAAAGGAAACAAGGAATTTTTTAAAAAAATATTTATATAAAAAGAGAAGAGGAGAAAGGCATATACCTTAATAAATTAACAATACTGAGTTATAAGTAACTCACCTTATTTAGTCAAGATGGAGGGTCACGGGGCTGATGTAGTTACTTGTATCATCTGCGGCATGTTTTTTTTTTGCCAAAACAACTGCCAGCTTACACATGCTCAAAGTGCAAGCTAGTAGGCCTCTTAGAGGAAAAGGTCAGGCACCTGGAGGCCTGTGTTTCTAATCTTCGCAAGGTTAGGGAACAGGAGGTTTTTTGCAGGAAGCAGATAAAAACTTTGCCAACACAGGGGACAGGGGTCATCTCAATCAGGACGAGGGCATTTCACAAATACAGGAGACAGACACTTGGAAGAATGTCACAGTCAGAAAGGGAAGAACTAGGAAACAGACAGAAAGTTTGCAGTTGCAAAATAGATTCCAACCTCTCTCCCTTATCGACCAGGAGAAGGAACTGCACCAAGAGCAGCCTCAAGACCTTGCACAAAGGAATCCGAATCCTACAGCGCACCAGGAGGCATCTACCAATCCTCGGAGGAGGCGGGTGGTGGTGGTTGGGGATTCTTTGCTTAGAGGAACAGAAGCGGTCATGAACAGGGAAGTCTGCTGTGTCCCTGGAGCCAAGATTCAGGATGTAACGGAGAGACTGACGAGACTCATCAAGCCCTCTGATTCTAACCCCTTTCTCTTGGTCCATGTAGGAACTAATGATACTTCCAAATGCAGCTTTCAGGATATCGCAGAAGCGTACAAAGAAATGGGTAGGAAGCTGAAGGACCTGGGTGGGCAGGTGGTAATCTCATCTCTCCTCCCTGTAGAAGGACGTGGCCCACGAAGGCAAAGAACAATAGTGGAAGTTAACAATTGGCTTCGAAGATTGTGCCGGCAGGAACGATTCGGATTCTTGGACCATGGTTTGCTTTTTCATTCAGATGGGATATTGGGCCAGGATGGGGTGCACCTCACCAATGCTGGTAGGAATCTCTTTGCCAAGAGAATTGCAGATTTAATAAGGAGAGCTTTAAACTGAGTTTGCAGGGGGAGGGAGAAAATTCTCTTAACAGTAGAGATCCAGAAGGGGTTGTGGAGACTAGCCCAAATGTTGAAATAGGAGCAGGACAAAAAGTAGTGCAGACCATCAGTGCAAGGAAAAACAGGTTAAGCAAAGGACATGTAAGAAGTGCACGCAGCCTAAAATGTCTCTACACCAATGCACAGAGCATGGGGAACAAACAAGAAGAGCTGGAACTCCTAATACAGCAAAATAAATATGACCTAATTGGCATCACTGAAACATGGTGGGATGAGACGTATGATTGGAATGTAGTCATTGGTGGGTATAACTTGTTTCAAAGGAACAGGCCGAATAAGAAAGGAGGAGGTGTAGCTGTATATATTAAGGACATTTACACTGCTGAAGTAATACAAGATAAACAGCAGGGGAAGCATGTTGAGAGTATTTGGGTTAAAATCAGGGGTGAAAAAACCAGGAGGGATGTCAGTGTAGGAGTATATTATAGACCCCCAAAACAGCCGGAGGAGTTGGATGATGCCTTCTTTGAGCAGATGGCCACACAGTCAAAAGGGAGAGATGTAGTAGTAATGGGGGATTTTAACTATCCTGATATATGCTGGCAGTCCTACTCAGCTAGGAATGCAAGGTCTAACAAATTCCTTACTGCCCTTGCAGACAATTTCATGGTCCAGAAGGTAGATGAGGCAACCAGAGGCAAAACCATTTTAGATCTGGTCTTAACCAATAAGGAGGACCTTGTAAATGGGGTCGAAGTGGTGGGATCATTAGGTAAAAGTGACCATGCCCTCTTGGAATTTGTGAAGCTAAGCATAGTCAGACAAGAATCCTCGACTTTAAGAAAGCCAATTTTTGTAAACTTAGGGAATTATTGGCTGTGATTCCATGGACCGACACACTGAAAGAGAAGGGAGTCCAAGATGGATGGGAGTTCCTTAAAAGCGAGATATTAAAGGCACAATTTAAAACTGTCACAACAAGAAAAAAAATGGGAGAGGTCTAAAGAAACCACAATGGTTTACTAAAGAACTTTCAGCTCAGCTAACTATAAAGAAAAACAAGTACAAGGAATGGAAAAATGGAAGATGCACCAAAGAGGAATATAAGCAAACAGCTAATATATGCAGGGGGATGGTAAAAAAAGCTAAAGCGAAAAACGAACTTAGACTTGCTAGAGACATTAAAGATAATAAAAAGGGTTTCTTCAGTTATGTCCGCATCAAAAGGAAAAATAAGGAAATGATAGGCTCTCTGCGTGGCAATAACCAGTTACTAACAGGAGACAAGGAAAAGGTAGAACTATTCAACACCTTCTTTGCCTCTGTTTTCTCCAAAAAGGAAGAAAGAGATCCACTGGGACAAAGACTAGATGAGGTAGGATGGGAATTACAACATAGAATAGGTAGAGAGCTGGTACAGGAGCACCTGGAAACATTGAATGAATTTAAGTCTCCGGGGCCAGATGAATTACACCCAAGGATATTAAAAGAACTGGCGGAAGTAATTTCAGAACCATTGGCAATAATCTTTGAGAAGTCCTGGAGAACGGGGGAAGTCCCCATCGACTGGAGGAGGGCTAATGTTGTCCCCATCTTCAAAAAGGGAAAAAAAGAGGACCCACATAATTACCGCCCAGTCAGCTTGACTTCAATTCCTGGAAAGATCCTAGAGAAGATTATTAAGCAGGCAGTCTGCAAATATTTAACAAACAATGCTGTCATTACAAGAAGTCAACACGGGTTTCTTAAAAACAAGTCATGCCAGATTAATTTGATCTGTTTCTTTGATAGAATTACAGGCCTAGTGGATGAGGGGAATGCTGTGGATATTGTTTATCTGGACTTTAGTAAGGCATTTGATAAGGTTCCCATGGTATTCTTGCTAAGAAGTTAGTAGAAAGTGGGATAGATAGTGCTACTGTTAGGTGGATTTGTAATTGGTTGACTAATCGCACCCAAAGGGTGACCATAAATGGCCTCTCTGCAGCTTGGAGAGACGTGACCAGTGGGGTGCCCCAGGGTTCTGTTCTGGGTCCAGTGCTGTTCAATATCTTTATTAATGACTTAGAGGAAGGAATAGAGAGTATGCTAATTAAATTTGCAGATGATACCAAATTGGGAGGTGCTGAAATTCCCTAGAGGATAGGATGAAAATCCAAAAAGACCTTGACAGATTAGAGTGCTGGGCCAAAGCTAACGAAATGGATTTCAACAGAGGGAAATGTAGGGTACTACCTTTAGGTAAAAAAAAGGAATTGCACAAATATAAGATGGGGGATACTTGGCTGGAGGCTAGTACCTGTGAAAAGGATCTGGGAGTCTTGGTGGACCACAAATTGAACATGAGTCAGAAGTGTGATGCGGCGGCCAGGAAAGCCAATGCAATTCTTGGTTGTATGAACAGAACCATAGTGTCTAGATCAAGGGAAGTGATAGTACCGCTCTATTCTGCTCTTGTCAGATCCCTCCTGGAGTACTGTGTCCAGTTCTGTGTGCCTCAATTTAAAAAGGATGTTGACAACCTCGAGCGGGTGGAATATGCTGCCGCGGAGGGTGGTTGAGTCTCCTTCTTTGGAGGTTTTTAAGCAGAGGCTGGATGGCCATCTGTCGGAAATATTGTGATGGGGGTTCCTGCGTGGCAGGGGATTGGACTAGATGGCCCTTGAGGTCTCTTCCAACTCTATGATTCTATGATTCTATGACAGACTCAGATGTATATTGTAAAAATAATAATGAAGTTTATTGAGAAAATAAATATAACAATGACTGAAGTTGGTATGCATTGCCTTTAACATAGAATAGATTTAATCAACTCTTCAAGCCTCCCTGTCTTTAATAACTAGTAAACAGTAAAGTCCTCACTGCCTGACTGAACCCTAACAGAGCTGTGCTCTCTCTCTCAGCACTCACTCAACCTAACTGCCTTCCAGAGACCAGGCTCCACCCTTTTTATACAATACCATTCCCCGCCCTCCCACTGGGATTGTCTGATGATTTGCATATGCATTGCTCCTGTTTCCAGGGTGTTGTCACAATTCCTCCCTCCTTATAAAGAAATTTTAAGGGAGGAAACTTACCTCGGTTTACTCACTTAATATTCTCTTCTGGAGCCTATTTAACTAATACATTATATCTTTCTGTTTACCAGATTCAACTATATTTATTTATAACCTTTTTTATAACATGTTCAACCTTATTACTATATAATACCATTAAATGCAATAATTATTTCTGTATCATTACATTTGAAATAGACTGTACTCTTATAACAGTGGTTAAAATCATAAATTCAAATACCGGTAATAACAAAGCCCAGCTCATAAGTTTACTATTGTGACTCTCCATGTTGTTTAACCAGATCAAAGTGGAAATGATCATTACATAGTATAAACTTTATGCCCCATATATAAGGTTTTAACTTGTTTACAGACCAGATAATAGCTACAACTTTTTTTTCTCTATTGTGGAGAGATGACATTCACCATGCTGAAGCTTTTTGTTGATGACTACGACCAGTTTTAAAATGTCCTGGTTGCTCTTCCTGGCATAACACGCCCCTAGTCCAATACCAGATGCATCAGTGTAGATTCAAAATTCTCAGTCACAGTCCAGAGCTGTTAAGATGGGCTTTGATGTTAAAGTTTGCTTTAGTCTCTCAAAATGTAGCTTGGCATTCACGCGACCACTGTATGACACTCGGGTGCTTTTTTTTTTGTCAGTTCAGTCAGTGATGCTGCAATGGTGCTAAAATGTGTATTTGAGCCTGGGTGTGAATCCAAGCAGAGCTACTGTTGAGAGAGAGAAAAAGAAGACAGCACTGGTAAGTTTCTGGGTTTGAACAGTTCAGCTAGGGCTGTTTGACCGGCCCGCGCACCTAACCGCGCGCGAGAATGTATTTTTCACTTAAAAAGAGGAACATTGGTACTAGATTATTATTTCTAGAGTAGTAGCTAGTAACACTAAAAATATTCAAGGCCCAGAATACTGCACTCATTAAAATGGAGTCTGAGGGAGCAGCTGTAGTTACCTCTAACACTTGTGCCATGTTTGTCATCTTGACAAAACGCACAGAGAACTACACTTGCTGCAAGTGCAAGCTGGTTCCACTATTAGAAGAGAAGGTCCAGGAGCTAGAGGCCCGCATAGCCAACCAGCAACATATTAAGGAGCTTGAGCGGTTCTTGGACAGAGCAGAACAGACTATCCAGGTCCAAGAAGAGACAGAGCACACTTTTGAGGATGTAATCACTTCCCCAACCCAGGAGGTAGATGGGTGGAGGAATGTGACTCAAAGGAGTAGAAGGCCAAGGGATCGCTCAGAGAGTCTCATCTTGCACAATCAATTTGAGGCTCTTTCCCTCATCACACCTCATGAGGCACACACCGAGGAACAACTGGTTCCACCTGAGGATCTCTCTGTTATCACAATTGATGAGATACAGGATCAGGTACATGTAGAAGAACAAGCTGCAGGAGAGAAGCTCCTTCTGCTAGGGGAATCTATAATTAGAAATATGGAGGGGTGGATTTGTGATGAGCATGATAACCGTATGGTCACTTGCCTGCCAGGTGCAAAGGTTGCAGACATCACGAGAAATCTAGATAGCTTGTTAGAGAGAACCGGGAAGGAGCCAGTGGTCATGGTACATGTTGGTACCAATGATGTTGGGAAGGCCAAGCGGTCAGTCTTGGAAGCCAAGTTCAGGTTGTTAGGAAGAAGATTGAAGTCCAGGACTTCCAAGGTAGCATTTTCAGAAGTGCTACCTGTTCCTCGTGCAGGACCTGCCAGGCAGGCAGAGCTCAAAAGCCTCAATGCGTGGATGAGGTGATGGTGTCGAGAGGAGGGCTTTAGATTTGTCAGGAACTGGAGAACATTTTGGGACAAGCCAAACCTGTTCAGGAGGGATGGGTTGCACTTGAATCATGATGGGACCAGATTGCTGGCACTCAACCTCAAAAAGGCTGCAGAGCAGCTTTTAAACTGATAACTGGGGGAAAGCCGACAGGAGCTGTGTGGCATCCGGTTCGGAACACCTCATCCACAGGGAATGAGGTTGGAGAGGGTAGAGAATCACATAGAGATGACATAGCAGGTATTAGTACTGGGAGAATAATGGAATGTGATAGTTCATCTACTGAAAATAATAGCTGTGGGGGGAAAAGAACAAAGCAGCAGCTGTTGTTGCAGAACCCACTGTACAGGTGCTTCTACGCCAATGCTCGAAGCCTCCGACCAAAAATGGGAGAACTCGAACATTTGGCAGCTAGGAATAACATTGATATAATAGCCATAACAGAAACCTGGTGGAATGGAGAGAACCAGTGGGATAGAGCAATCCCAGGTTATAAACTCTATAGAAGGGATAGAGAGGGGCGGGTTGGAGGGGGAGTGGCCATCTACGTTAAAGAAGGGGTAAAATCCAGCAGAATGGAGATGGACAGAGGGTCTGACTCCACCAGAGAATCACTGTGGGTTAAACTACCAGGTCCAAGGAGTGATGTGATAGTTGGGGTATGCTATCGCCCACCAGATCAAAAACTTGAGGGGGACCTTGAAATGAGGAGACAAATCATGGAGGTGTCTCAGAAGCACAGGATAGTAATTGTGGGGGACTTCAATTATCCCCACATCTACTGGGCCAATGCGAGCTCCAGGCAAGAAAGAGAAACCGGGTTTCTCGCCTTGCTGAATGACTTTGCCTTAGAGCAACTTGTCATGGAGCCCACCCGAGAACAGGCAACTCTGGATCTAATACTGTCTGATACTCAGGATCTGGTCAGGGATGTGAATGTCACTGAGCCTCTGGGGAACAGTGACCATGCTGCAATCTCCTTTGCCATGCATGTTGGAGGAAGAGTGTCAAGCAAATCAGACACAAAAACCCTTGATTTTCGAAGGGCAAACTTCCCTCAGATGAGGATACTAGTTAGAAAGAAATTGAAGGAGAAGGTTGGAAGAATCTAATCTCTTCAGAGTGCATGGAACCTGTTTAAAACAACGGTAACAGAGACCCAGCACAAGTGCATACCACAAAGAAAGAAGAGCTCATTTAAGTCCAAGAGGGCACCAGCATGGTTAACGAGTGGAGTTAGAGAGGCTCTAAAGCACAAGGAGAGGTCTTTCTGTAAATGGAAATCCTCCCCAAATGAGGAAAATAAAAAGGAACACAAACTCTGGCAAAAGAAATGTAAGAAGATGATAAGAGGCAAAGAAAGATTTTGAGGAACGCATGGCTAGCAATATAAAGGGTAATAATAAAAGCTTCTTTAAATATGTTAGAAGTAGAAAACCTGCCAGAGAAACAGTTGGCCCTCTGGATGGTGAGGGAGGAAAAGGGGAGATTAAGGAGGACTTGGACATTGCAGAGAAATTAAATGAGTTCTTTGCATCTGTCTTCACGACAGAAGACCTTGAGCAGATTCCGCTGCCTGAACGGCCCCGCTTCACTAAAGAATTAAATCAAATACAGGTTAAAATAGAGGATGTTTTAGGACTAATTGATAAATTAGTGATCAACAAGTCACCGGGCCCAGATGGCATCCACCCAAGGGTTATTAGGGAACTGAGAAATGAAATTGCAGATCTCTTAACGGTAATATGCAACTTGTCTCTTAAAACGGCCACAGTGCCAGGGGACTGGAGGATAGCAGATGTCACACCAATTTATAAAAAAGGAAGGAGGGGGGACCAGGGAAACTACAGGCCAGTTAGCCTTACATCTGTCCCAGGGAAGATGGTGGAAAGCCTCATCCAAGAGAAAATCTTAAAGCACATAGAAGAACAAACCTTGCTGAGAGAAAATCAGCATGGCTTCTGCAAGGGTAAGTCTTGTCTGACAAATCTTGTAGAATTTTTTGAAAAGGTCAGCAGGCATGTATGTTTGGGTGAACCGGTGGATATAGTCTATCTGGATTTTCAAAAGGCCTTTGACACAGTCCCTCACCAGAGGCTGCTGAGAAAATTGCACAGTCAGGGGATAAGAGGGCAGGTCCTCTTATGGATTGAGAACTGGTTGAGATCCAGGAAACAAAGAGTAGGTGTCAATGGGAAATTTTCACAATGGAGAGAGGTGAAAAGCGGTGTGCCCCAGGGCTCTGTCCTGGGACCGTTGCTTTTCAATCTGTTCATAAATGACCTGGAGACAGGGATAAGCAGTGAGGTGGCCAAGTTTGCCGATGACACAAAACTTTTCCGTGTGGTAAAAACCAGAGAAGATTGCGAAGAGCTCCAGAAGGATCTCTCCAAACTGGGGGAATGGGCTACGAAATGGCAAATGGATTTTAATGTAGCCAAATGTAAAGTAATGCATATTGGGGCGAAAAATCAAAACTTTATCTATCAACTCATGGGCTCTGAGTTACCCGTGACAGATCAGGAAAGAGATCTTGGTGTGTTGGTGGACAGCTCCATGAAGGTGTCTACCCAATGTGTGGCAGCGGTGAAGAAGGCCAATTCCATGCTAGGGATTATCAAAAAGGGGATTGAAAATAAAACAGCCAACATTATAATGCCATTATACAAAACAATAGTAAGGCCACATCTGGAGTATTGTGTACAATTCTGGTCACCGCTTTTCAAGAAAGACATAGTGGAACTGGAAAAGGTGCAGAAGAGAGCGACCAAAATGATTACTGGGCTGGGGCACCTCTCTTATGAGGAAAGGCTAAAACATTTGGGGCTCTTTAGTCTGGAAAAAAGGTGCCTGAGGGGGGATATGATTCAGATGTACAAAATTATGCAGGGCATGAGTAAAGTGGATAGAGGGAAGCTCTTTTCCCTCTCACAAAATACCAGAACTAGAGTACATGCACTCAAATTGAGGGCTGGGAGAGTAAGAACAGACAAAAGAAAATATTTTTTCACCCAGCGCGTTGTTAGTCTATGGAACTCCCTGCCACAGGATGTGGTGATGGCATCTGGCTTGGATGCCTTCAAAAGGGGATTGGACAGATTCCTGGAGGAAAAGTCCATCACAGGCTACAAACCATGATGGAGATGTGTAATCTCCAGGCTTAAAACCAGGGTACTTCAAGGGCCAGATGCAGGGGAGTGGTATCAGGAGACAGATATCTAGTCTCATGCGCTTCCAAAAGCATTTGGTGGGGCCACTGTGAGATACAGGAAGCTGGACTAGATGGGCCTTTGGCCTGATCCAGCATGGCTCGTCTTATGTTCTTATGTTATGTTCTTATGTGGAATAACTTCCTGTAATATTCCACAAGTCCCAAAAAAGATCTCACGTTTTTGTTGGTCTGTCTTGGCCACGAGTCCATCACGTTGATCTTCCTCTGCAGGGGTTTGATCACGCCTTCTCCCTCGATGTGTCCCAGGTAGTGGATTTCTAGATTTCCTAGTCACCACTTGGATGCTCTTTTTGTCCTCTCGGTCTCTTGGATCCACGGAAGCACGATGTTCACATGCTGTGGTTGTTTTCCCCAGGTGTCTTTTGCAACCACCGAATCAGGTCTGTCATTAGCATCCTTCACTTCCAAGTAGGGTTTCTTCTTTACACGGTTTTCTATTTGCTTTTCAGCTTCCTGCAGCTTTATAAATTGATTAGCTGTCTTGTTCTCTTCTTGTATCATTTGTTCCTTGCCCAGTAACACTTTGTTCCAATCCAGACGAAGTTGCTCATTATTTAATATTTCTTTTTCAAGCTCTGCTTTCATTGATGTAAGTTGCTGTAAGCAATCTTCTTTACTTTCTAATGCACCAGCCAATTACAATTCCAAATTATGTATTTCCTTTTCTTTAATCTGAATGGTCTTCTCAAGAATATGTTTTTCATCTAAAAACACTTGGACTTGCACCTGGAGAGTTGTGTCATCAGAGGGTCTTGTTTCTTTGTTCGGGGCCTTTTTAAGTATATTATCTTGTTTTCTTATTTCTTCTAATTCATCAGTTAGCCCTCTGTCTTGATGATTGTAATTGCTTGTGTGTGTGTTTCATTTTATTATCTTGTCATCAAGTTGTGTAACTACTTTTTCTCCTTCTTCTTTTAATTTAAAATATATTTCCAATCTGGAGATCTCTGCTGGTACACAAAGTTCTTCAAAGGCTTGTATCATTCTCTCCTCTATTATGAAATTTTCAGGGTGTTTGGGACTTAAGAGGTGTGTATTCATTTCCATTAAGTCGAAACATCCCTTCATAATGTCATCTTGCTTTTGTTCTAGGCTAACGTCTGTTGCTGGCCCTTTTATAATATCGGCTAAATTGTCTTCTCCCACCATTTCAGACTGCTAAGATTCCCTCTCAAGTTCTCATACTGACATTTGATTTGTAACTGTGTTGTTTTCACTGCTTGGTTCAGCTGGGCGAGTCTGAACTCGTGTTACTGCAAAAGCACTCTGCACATGCTCTAAGACATCTATTCCCATTAAACATGCAGTTGGGGTTTGATCTGAAACTCCTACATCCAAGGTTCCTTCCCAAGGTCTAATCTGTAATTTCACTCTGGCCATAGGCAATTCTACCTTAGAAGCCCCTATTCTATGACTGGAGTTCAAACCATATGAGTTATTGCAGTCACCATTTGTAATGTCTGAAGAGACAACTGTTGTGGAGCAAGGGCTTGCTGTCAATTTTGAGGAGGTAGCTAGACTTCTGTTGAGTGCACTGTCCGATTTTGTCACTGGAGACTGTCTGGGCCAAGTACCCTCTTCATTCTTTACTTCTATTAACACCACCTGTCTCTGGTAGAGCCCTGCATTTTGTATAGTGCTGTCAAGGTTGCTTAACTGCTCATAAGTACAGGTATTACTCATATATCTGAGCCACAGCCTAATTAACTTTCCACCAGGAATATCAAACAGCTTCTGCATCTCTTTTCCAATAGTATCAATGGTATCCGCTTTGCTGAAATAATAGTTTACGAGATTATTAGGATCACTGTTTTGACAGAGCTTCAGTTCCAAAAGATATACTTCCATTTTACAAGACTTCACGAATAGGCCATATTCTACCACTTTTCTTACAATTGGCTGCTGCCCTTCTACACACCCATACCAATTCACTAATTTATTCCAGGGTTCAGTGGGAACTAAAACATAATCCAGTTTATCAATAAGGTGCTCTTTCAACATCTGAGTTTCTGAATCTGCAAAAAGTCCCGAGTTGTCAATTGGCCCCGGGAAGAGGTTGGGCTCCCCCACATTGTACCGATCCCAGCTGTCAAAGCCCACATATTTCTTCCACTGTTTGGACCACTGGGTTGTTAATCAAATACCAAAACTCCCCCAGCCGCAAAGGCGTCCCCAACAGCGGTTTAAGTTCGGACACCTCACTGTGGGCCATTTTAAAAAGGGTTTCTCTGTATCTCTCTGGCACTTTAGTGACTGACCTAAATCTTCTCCTCAGCTGTTCTCCTGAAATGCCAATTCTAGTAAACACTACCTCTTTTCCCTTTCTTAATTTTTGCTTTTGGAACTGACATGAAATCAAAGTCTTTTTATTTATTTCTTTGTTATATGGGGTGTATTTATTATTTCTTTCTTAAGAAAAGGAGGTTCAAACTGGGTCACAGCTGTTTTAGACAACAGTGTAACTTTTTCCCCTCAGCTCTCTGGCAGTTTCTAACTCTGTCAAGTTACTGTTAGCAAGGGCAAGGTTGGCACAGTGCCCAGACTTGAAGCCCTTATTTTTTCTTTTCTTTTAAGTTATAACTTTTCTTCTGACCCTTACAATTCCACTTCCCCTCCAAAAGGTATTCTAATTAGCCAACTCCCACTCCCACCGAGCTTCTGTCAGCTTTAAATCTCCTCAGGTCTCTTCACTTTGTGAGGTAAATTTTCTGCCCCACAGACTCACAGACCTTTTCACTTTGGAGATTTCTTTATGTTAAAGCCCAGGGTGTTATTTTCAGACTTTTACCAAAGCCACCCTAAATTCAAGGGCAAACGCTTTTGGCTTCACCCCCAAAGAAAATTTGTCTCAGCACCTTTTAATTTTCAGGCTGCTGGACTAGAAACAGAGCTCAGTGACTCTCACAGGCAGTTTCCTCAGCAAACTATTTTAGATTTTAGTCTATCTTTACATATTTCTCTTCCAGGTGTCCTAATTTGTCAAGAAAGACTCCTTTTCCTTTTTGGAATCCTGGCGTCCAGACACTCACAGGCCCACCAAAGAAAATCAGATAGTGCTACAGGGTTTTAAGTCTTAATTCCTCACACACACACAGGGCTTCCAAGAACTGAAATTAGATTCACCAATTCTCAGTCCTAACCCCTTTTCAGAGGAACTTCCAAGACTACTAATAAAACACTTGAGGGCTAACTTTTACTAAAGGCTTCTTTTTAAACTTCCAGTTTCAATTTCTTCACACGGTAGAGGCTAAATATTTTGAGCTGGGGACTTTTCCCCTCAGGCACACTGGATGTATTCGAAATCTGACTGCTGCCCACCAAATTGTGACATCACCCCTTTCAGAGACTGAGTTTTCAAAGGCACAACTGGGTTTATTTCGACATCCCATCACTGTGCCACCAAATTGTGATGACACCTCCCTTTTACACGTGTAATTCTGATGGAAATGGTAATGCTGCCACCTTTTATTCACTTGGTAATGCTGCCACCTTTGATATCGTCGCCGTATGAACTGGGACAGACTCGGATGTATATTATAAAAATAATAATGAAGTTTATTGAGAAAATAAATAAATATAACAATGACTGAAGTTGGTATGCGTTGCCATTAACATAGAATAGATTTAATCAACTCTTCAAGCCTCCCTGTCTTTAATAACTAGTAAACAGTAAAGCCCTCACTGCTTGACTGAACCCTAACAGAGCTGTGCTCTCTCTCTCAGCACTCACTCAACCTAACTGCCTCCCAGAGACCAGGCTCCACCCTTTTTATACAATACCACCCCCACCCTCCCGCTGGGATTAGCTGATGATTTGCATGTGCATTACTCCTGTTTCCAGAGTGTTGTCACAGCAACCAAGAATTGCATTGGCTTTCTTGGCCACCAGGTCACGCTGCTGACTCATTCAATTTGTGGTCCACCCAGACTCTGAGATCCCTTTCACACATAGTATGCAAATAATATATATCCTTTCTCATTCCACATTTATCTGTTAACAACTCTTATCTGCCATCAGTTTTTTTCTCTACCCTTTTTTCCCAAATGTGCATTGCCCTTGTTGAGCCACATTTGAATCCAACAACAATAATGAAAAGAATTACTTTATGAGGAGATTCTCAACTTTATCTGCAAAACCACAGATCCTTGCTGTTTGCTACTATACCCGCATGCATATTAATGGCCTTTTCTCTTGTCCTCTAAATTATCTTATCATTCAGCTGTCTCAGCCCCTCTTTAGTGTTACAATTCCTTTTCCCAGCAGGTATCACACTTTTTTCTGTCAACTGATTACATATGACATCAGCCAACTGTTGGAGGTTCATGAGAGAAACAATTTATCTCTCTTCAACCAGGGAAGAGCATTTCTATACCACTTTTAAATGAGAGAATAAAAATATATTTGCATAATGTATAATATCAAAAGCCCAGGTTCACTTACATGTGGATTGGGGGCAGAGGGAGAGCCATATTTGCAATTATGTTTTAGCATTGTCATCTTCCCAGTGCTGTCTGCAAAATCTCTCCCCAACCAGAGTAGCAGAAATATATGCATATATGAAGGTTTTGATTATAAGTGTATTTGTCTGCTAAAGTAAGCAAAAAATGGAAGAAAACATTACGATGTGTAAAAGATGTGTTCACACACATTAACTATATGCATGGTCAGGTCTTTTATTATGTACTGAAATAATTCATGCAATGTGCATGAGCTGTCTGTGAGATGTTAGTCCAGCCATACATTTAGGCAAAAGTGGATGGGTGCTTCAGGCAGGAGATTTTAATTTCACAAAAAAGGCAGCAAACCACTATTGATGTATTACTTCTGTACTTTTACTTTCAGGAAAGGAGCAAACATATGTATGAGATTTTCTACTTCAGGTGCCAAGAAAAACTTAGCTGGTGTTGGGAGATATGCACCATGAACTGGGGGGGGAGCACAATTTGTTGCTTTGCTTGAAGCTACAGTTTTCTTGGGCCAACCCTGTACTTCAGTGACTTTTTTCATAACCATATAAAGTTAAGCAGGATATGATCATTATCTTTGCAGTCCAATGTCTTCAAAGACATTGACTTCTAGGTAATTTGTTGCCAACAAGTCATAAACTATACAGAACTCCTGGTGATCCAAAAGAAAGTGGAATATTCTTCAGTCTGAGTATAAATGTTGAGTTCTCTATTAGATTATTTGGTTTTATGTCAATGTCTACCAAGCTACACAATATTTATGAAAAAAATGATAAGAAGTGTATAACTAAATTTTCTCTCTATTTTAACTGACACTTTGTTTGCAAATACTATAACAGGAACAGATACATGCAGACTGAATTAATGTGTATTTAAAACAGTATTTGGATTCTCAAAATAGCAGAAGTAAGGGGAACAAGAATTATATGTGTTGAAATGTCCTACAATTGTTAGAAGTAATGGGACAGATGCCAATCCCAGTGGGAGGTCAAAGCTGGAAAAACATTAAAAGGAAAATCTGAAAGGAAAGGAAAGATCAAGAAAAGTGTAAACCCTAGTAAGTTTACAAGAAAAGTATGAATTTTGTATGTATAATGGCATGGATTGCTTCATTTGTTTCTAGTAGTGATAGCGTATAGGAAGTCAATTGACTGGACTCCCTTGTATTATTTTAGGCACATTTCTATTCCAGTGAAGGGTGTTCCCTTCTCAAATAGACCTCAAAGCCTATAAATACCTCTGGGGTTCCCATTCTGCAAATTGTATGAAGCGGGGGTGATCCAAAAGGAGACACAGGTGGAGTCAATTATTTCCATACCACAGGGGCAGTTCTCAAAATAGTTTTCTGGTTTTGGCTACATTAGACAGCTTTAGAGACAAAAATGAAGCAGGTAAGAGAAAGGCAGGACGTATTGCCAGAAGGCTCCGGAACAAAATAGGGGAGCTGGAATACTTAGAAATAGAAATCACTGAAACCTGGTGGATGGATGATAACCAATGGGATACAGTTATCCCAGGCTATAAACTGTACAGGAAAGACAGGAAGATGCAAACGGGAGGTGGTGTAGCCTTGTATGTCAAAGAAGTGATAATAACATAAAAACATAAGAAGCTAAGAAGAGCCGTGCTGAATCAGGCCAAAGGCCCATCTAGTCCAGCTTCTTGTATCCCACAGTGGCCCCATCAGATGCGTCCCAGAGTGCATGAGACTAGATATCTGTCTCCTGATACCACTCCCCTGCATCTGGTTCTTGAAGTACTCTGGTTTTTAAGCCTGGAGATTACACATCTCCATCATGGTTTGTAACCTGTGATGGACTTTTTCTCCAGGTATCTGTCCAACCCCTTTTGATAGGAATCCAGGCTTCACCACATGCTGTGGCAGGGAGTTCCACAGTCTAACAACATACTGGGTGATAACATCATACAAAGTGGAATATCCAGATGATTTGGAGTCACCATTAGAAACTCTGTGGGTAAGAGTATCAGGCCACAAGGATGATCTAACAGTAGGCATATGCTATTGGCCTCTGACCCAAGCCCCTGAGAGAGACTGGCAGTTGGAGAATGTTGTAAAGGAGGCATCCAGGAATGCATGCCAGGTTATAATGGGGGACTTCAATTGCCCTCACATATATTGGGTGAACACATGATAAAGAGACAAAGTTGATAGATATGCTAAATAATTGTTCCCTGGAACAGATGTTTGAAGACCCAACTAGAGGCACAAGAATCCTTGATTTGATCCACAGGATCTGGTGCAAAATAATTAAGAGAGTCCAAGGACTCCAAGAGGCATGGAGGCTGTTAGCAAATAAATAAATAAATAAATAAATAAATAAATAAATAAATAAATAAATAAATAAATAACAAAAACCAGAGGCCGAATTGGAATGCACACCCAAAATTAAAAGGGTATTGCCAGGTCCAAGAGGACTCCAATATGGCTTCCAGGAGTGGTTTGAGAAGTGATCAAAAGCAAGAAAAGCTCATTTTGAAGATGGAAGGCTTTTTCAAATGAGGACAACAGGCAGGACCATAAATTCTGGCAGAACAAATGCCAGGCAACAATCAAGAAAGCAAAGCAAGACTTGGAGCAGAGTATAGCTAAAAACACTCAAAGAAATTACATTTAGAAGAACATAAGAAGAGCCATGCAGGATCATGCCAAGGGCCCATCAAGTCCAGCTTCCTGTATCTCACAGAGGCCCCACCAGATGCGTCTTTGAGAGCATGAGACTAGATATCTGTCACCCGATAGCACTCCCCTGAATCTGGTCCTTGTAGTACCCAGGTTATAAGCCTGGAGATGACACATCTCTATCATGGTTTGTAACCTGTGATGGACTTTTCCTCCAGGAATCTGTCCAATCCCCTTTTGAAGGCACCGAGGCCAGATGCCATCACCACACCCAGTGGCAGGGAGTTCCACAGACTAACAACATGCTGGGTGAAAAAATATTTTCTTTTGTCAGTTCTTACTCTCCCAGCCCTCAATTTGAGGGTATGTTCCCTAGTTCTGGTATTTTGTGAGAGGGAGAAGAGCTTCCCTCTATCCACTTTACCCATGCCCTGCATAATTTTGTACGTCTGAATCATATCCCCCTCAGGCGCCTTTTTTCCAGACTAAAGAGCTCCAAATGTTTTAGCCTTTCCTAATAAGGGAGGTGTCCCAGCCCAGTAATCATTTTAGTCACTCTCTTCTGCACCTTTTCCAATTCCACTATGTCTTTTTTTGAGATGTGGTGACCAGAATTGTACACAATATTCCAGGTGCGGCCTTACTATCGTTTTGTATAATAGCATTATAATATTGGCTGTTTTATTTTCAATCCCCTTTTTGATAATCCCTAGCATGGAATGGGCCTTCTTCACCACTACCACACATTGGGTAGACACCTTCATGGAGCTGTCCACCAACACACCGAGATCTCTTTCTTGATCTGCCACAGATAGCTCAGAGCCCCTGAGTTGATAGATAATGTTTTAATTTTTTGCCATAATATGCATTACTTTACATTTGGCTACATTAAAACACATTTGCCATTTGGCAGCCCATTCCCCCAGTTTGGAGAGATCCTTCTGGAGCTCTTCGCAATCTTCTCTGGTTTTTACCACACGGAAAAGTTTTGTGTCATCGGCAAACTTGGCCACCTCACTGCTTATCCCTGTCTCCAGGTCATTTATGAACAGATTGAAAAACACCAGACCCAGGACAGATCACTGGGGCACACTGCTTTTCACCTCTCTCCATTGTGGAAATTTCCCATTGAAACCTACTCTTTGTTTCCTGGATGGCAACCAGTTCT
This sequence comes from Phrynocephalus guinanensis, assembly GCA_037367245.1. Classification (NCBI taxonomy): domain Eukaryota; kingdom Metazoa; phylum Chordata; class Lepidosauria; order Squamata; family Agamidae; genus Phrynocephalus; species Phrynocephalus guinanensis. The sequence continues at coordinate 93,495,393 of CM074741.1, read as the reverse complement.
CAATCCATAAGAGGACCTGCCCTCTTATTCCCTAACTGTGCAATTTTTCCCAGCAGCCTTTGGTGAGGGACTGTGTTAGAAGCCTTCTGAAAAGCCAGATAGACAATATCCACTTGTTCACCACAATCCACATGCCTGTTAACCTTTTCAAAGAATTTTAAAAAGGTTTGTCAGGCAAGACTTACCCTTTCAGAAGCCATGCAGATTTTCTCTCAGCAAGGTTTGTTCTTCTATGTGTTTTAAGATTTTCTCTTGGATCAGGCTTTCCACCATCTTCCCTGGGACAGATGTAAGGCTAACCAGCCTGTAAGTTCCAGGTCCCCCTTCCTTCCTTTTTTAAAAAATAGTGTGACATCTGCTATCCTCCAGTCCTCCAGCACTGTGGCCGTTTTAAGAGACAAGTTGCATATTACTGTTAAGAGATCCGCAATTTCATTTCTCAGTTCCCTAATAACCCTTGGGTGGATGCCATCTGGGCCCGGTGACTTGTTGATCACTAATTTATCAATTAGTCCTAAAACATCCTCTATTTTAACCTGTATTTGATTTACTTCTTTAGTCAAGAGGGATCGTTTGGGCAGTGGATTCTGCCCAAGGTCTTTTGTTGTGAAGACAGATGCAAAGAACTCATTCAATTTCTCTGCAATTCTTCTAGTCCTCCTTTACTTCCCCTTTTCCTCCTACACCATCCAGAGGGCCAACTGGTTCTCTGGCAGGTTTTTTATTTCTAACATATTTAAAGAAGCTTTTTTATTTCCCTTTATATTGCTAGCCATGCATTCCTCAAAGTCTTTCTTTGCCTCTCTTATCATCTTCTTACATTTCTTTTTCCAGAGTTTGTGTTCCTTTTTATTTTCCTCATTTGGGGAGGATTTCCATTTACAGAAAGACCTCTCCTTCCGCTTTAGAGCCTCTCTAACTCCACCTGTTAACCATGCCGGCGCCCTCTTGCACTTAGATGAGCTCTTCTTTCTTTGTGGTATGCACTTTGCTGGGCCTCTATTACTGTTGTTTTAAACACGCTCCATGCACTCTGGAGAGATTGGACTCTTTTTACCTTCCCTTTCAATTTCTTTCTAACTAGTTTCCTCATCTGAGGGAAGTTTACCCTTCAGAAATCAAGGGTTTTTGTGTCTGATTTGCTTGACACTCTTCCCCCAACATTCATAGCAAAGGAGATTGCAGCATGGTCACTGTTCCCCAGAGGCTCAGTGACATTCACATCCCTGACCAGGTCCTGAGTATCACACAGTTGTTGCCTGTCCAGAGTTGCCTGTTCGGGGGGGGGGGGGGGGGGGTCGTCATGACAACTTGCTCTAAGGCACAATCATTCAGCATGTCGAGATACCCAGTTTTCTCTTTCTTGCCCCGAGCTTGCACTGGCCCAGGCAATGTGGGGATAATTGAAGTTCCCCATGATCACTACCCTATCCCTCTTAGACAACTCCATGATTTGTGTCCTCATTTCCAAGTCCCCTTCAAGTTTTTGATCTGGTGGACTATAGCATACCCCAACTATCACATCACTCCTTGGATTTGGTAGTTTAACCCACAGTGATTCTATGGTGGAGTCAGACCCTCGGTCAATTTCCATTCTGTTGGATTTTATCCCTTCTTTGACATAGATGGCCACTCCCCCTCCAGTCCGTCCCTCTCTATCCCTTCTATAGAGTTTATAACCTGGGATTGCTGTATCCCACTGGTTCTCCGCATTCCACCGGGTTTCCGTTATGGCTATTATATCAATGTGGTGCCTAGCTGCCAAATGTTCAGGTTCTCCCATCTTTGCTTGGAAGCTTTGAGCATTTGCGTAGAAGCACCTGTAGAAGGGCTGCTTCATTTTTCTCCCCCCACCCCCGCAGCTTTTAATTCTAGTAGACAAACTACCACATTCCATTATTCTCCCAGTGCTCATACCTACTATGTCACCTCTTGGTGGTTCTCTACCCACTCCAACCTCGTTCCATGGAGACGAGGTGTTCCAAACTGGATGCTACTCAGGTCCTGTTGGCTTTCCCCGAGTTATCAGTTTAAAAGATGCTTTGCAGCCTTTTTTATGTTGAGTGCCAGCAATCTGGTCCCATCATGATTCAAGTGCAACCCGTCCCTCCTGAACAGGTTTGGCTGGTCCCAAAATGTTCTCCAGTTCCTGACAAATCTGAAGCCCTTCTCTTGACACCATCGCCTCATCTACACATTGAGGCTTCTGAGCTCTGCCTGCCTGGTGGGTCCTGCATGAGGAACAGGCAGCACTTCTGAAAATGCTACCTTGGAAGTCCGGGACTTCAATCATCTTTCTAACAACCTGAATTTGTCTTCCAGGACTGACCACTTGGCCTTCCCGACATCATTGGTACCAACATTTACCATGACCACTGGCTCCTTCCTGGTTCAGTCTAACAAGCTGTCTAGATTTCTCGTGATGTCTGCAACCTTTGCACCTGGCAGGCAAGTGACTATACAGTTATCATGCTAATCACAAATCCATCCCTGTGTATTTCTAATAATTGAATCCCCTGAATGCAACTGGGAAGGCTATTGGACCATTAGATGACAATGGAAGGCAAGGGATTATTAAAGAGGAAACAGATTGCAGAGAGACTCAGTGAATTCTTTGCTTCAGTATTCATTGAAGAAGATAGAGAACACATGCCCCAAACAGAGCATATCTTTGTAGGGAGGGAAACCAAAGAATTAAGCCAGATGGAAAGAACCAGGGAGGAGGTTCTTGCATGTCTTGTTAAACTAAATGCTAACAAATCACCAGGACCAGATAGCATTCCTCCACAAGTTATCAAGGAACTTAAAGATGAAATTGCTGAGATCCTAGCCAAAATATATAATGTTTTCCTCAAATCAGGTGTTGTGCCTGATGACTGGAAAGTAGAGAATGTAACATCAATCTTTGAAAAAGGATCCATAGGTGATTCAGGAAATTACTGACCTCCACATTTTGCTTTCCTTTCCTTGTATTTCTTCTTTTGCCTTGAATTTATTTTGGCAGAATTTATGTTCCTGGCTGTTGTCCATTTGGACAAGCTTTCCATCTTCTAAATGAGCTTTTCTTGATTTTGATCATTTCCTGAACTGCTCCTGTAAACCACATTGGAGTCCTCTTGGACCTGGCAATGCCCTTTTTCTTTTTGTGTATGCATTGCATTTGGGCCTCTGTTATTGTTTCTGTGAGCAGCCTCCATGCCTCTTGGAATGTTTGGACTCTCAATTTTCCCATTCAGCTTCTTTTTTGCTAGTTTTTCCCCATCTTCGGGGAATTGCCTTTTTGAAAATTTAAGATCTCTGTGTTAGATTTTATCAGTGATTGGCAGTCTATGATTAAGTTAAAAGTAATTGTGTTGTGGTCAATGTTCCCTATTGGATCAGTCATATTAACATTTTGCACCAGATCCTGTGTATTACTCAGGATCAAGTCAAGGATTCTTGTACCTCTAGTTGGGTCTTCAAACATCTGTTCCAGGGAACAATCATTTAGCATATCTTGGAACTTTATCTCTTTATCATGTGCTGAACAAATAGTTCACCCAGTCTATGTGAGGGCAATTGAAGTCCCCCCATTATAACCAGGTTTCCCTTCTTGGATGCCTCCTTTACAACATTCTCCAACTGCCAGTCTCTCTCAGGGGCTTGGGTCGGAGGCCAATAGCATATGCCTACTGTTAGACCATCCTTGTGGCCTGATACTCTTACCCACATAGTTTCTAATGGAGACTCCAAATCACCTGGATATTCCAATTCATATGATTTTTTCACTTCTTTGATGTACAAGGCAACCCCACTTCCCATTTGCCCCTTCCTGTCCTTCCTGTACAGTTTATAGCCTGGGATAACTATATCCCATTGGTTATCTTTCATCCACCAGGTTTCAGTGATGCCAATAATATAAATATTTTCATCTACTGCTAAGTTGTTCCGGAGGCTTCTGGCATTTGCATACTAGCATTTATAGATGCTTTTCTTATGCAGTCTTTTGATAATCATTTTTGCATCATTGGCCTACCTCTTACATGCTTTGCTGGATTGCTGGTGACTAGCTCCTGGCTCTGCTCAGTAATTTTTGCATCCTCCTCACTACTCAAGTAGACACTTTCCCGAAGCGGATGCTGCACATCTCCTGTCGGCTTTTCCCCAGTTATCATTTTAAAAGCTGCTCTGCAGCCTTTTTCATTTTGAGTGCCAGCAATCAATCCTTTCAATGAGTCTGTAAGCTTATCCATTAATATAAATTTCTGCAATTTTATTAGGCAGTCCTCTACTGAAGCTTCCTTCTTTGCTTTCCATTGTTTTGCCACTTGAATATAAAGACAAATTTTCATCTCCTGTCCCAAATTTAACATTACAACATTTAACAAATATATTTCAGGTTTCATTTCAATTTTTATTTTTAAATCTTTGTTGATTTTTTTATATTTCTTTCCAAAATTTCCTAATATATTTACATCCCAACCACATATGATACAGAGTTCCTTTTGTTGTTTCAGATCTCCAACCCTTATCTTCCTCCCCCGCACCCTCACCTTTGCCAATTTGTCTGGTGTTAAATATAGTATTTTCATACAGTTTTCTTTCAGATCTGTGTTTATTAATAGTTTTTTTATTTTCATTCCATGCTCTAACCCAATAATCTGTCTGAATTGATCTGCCTAATTACTGCATCCATGTTATCATATTTTTTCTGTTTCATATTTCTTTTCAATAATAATTTATATAACTTTGAGATTTGATTATTTTCTTTTTCCCATATTATTTCATCTAGCTCTATAGGTTCTTTAACCAGTCCTAAGAATTTATTATCCATTTTTCATTTTTTTCTGATAACTGTGTATGTGGAAACCATTGGCATATTATACCCACTTGTTTCATTTTCTTCTCTTGTTCTTAATATTAAATGTTCATTGCCTTCTTCTATAAGTTAAACATTTATCCCTCTTCATGTCTGCTTCCTTTTGGATAGTTTCATTGGGAGACAACCACATTGGTATTCACTGATAAAAATTTCCTTTATATTTTTCCCATACTCTAATTAATTGCTTCCTTATGATATTGTTTTCAAAAGCTTTGTCCACTTTCCTTTTTTTATAGCATAAATATGCACGAAGTCCATATCTTAAATCATTACATTAGAGTATTAATAATTTTTCATCATCCAATCTTATCCATTCTCCTAGCCATTGTAGCACTGCAGCTTCATAATATAACTGGAGGTTTGGAAGACGCCATCCTCCTTTCTTTATTTCCTCTTGCAAATATTTCAGTTTTATTCTAGCTGTGCTCCCCTTCCAAATTAAGTTGGAGAGTTGTTTCCTCCATGAATCAAAGGGTTTGTTATTATGGGAATATTTTGAAAGAGAAATACAAGTATAGATAGTATCATCATTTTAATAATCATCACTATTCTCATCAGTGAAATTTTAGATGCTTCCATTTTCCCAAGCTTTCCTTAATTTCTTTCCCTTTCCTCTCGTAATTTTGTTCAAATAAATCCTTCATCTTTTTTAGTTATTTTATAACACCCAGATATTTTATAACACCCAAATATTTTATAATACCCAGATATTTTACTTTATTCACTATTTTATAACCTGAGTTTATTTCTAATCATTTCTCTTTCTGTCATATATTTGTTCGTATATTAGTTTTTTAATTTATCATTAGTCCTGCTTGGTCTCCAAATTTACTAATAATTTTTAAAAGTTTCATAATGCTACCTCATGGTCCTTCAAAGAGGATTACCATATAATCCATAAAAACTCTCACTTTAAATTGTTGCTTCCTAATTTTTTAAACCTTTAATTTGTTCCTCTTTCCTTTTTTTTCCTTAATAACACCTCCAATATTGCTATAAACAACTAGAGATGGGCACAAATAGAAAAATGGAGTTTCGTTTGTCGTTTGTCATTTGTCGTTTAGAGGTCCGTTTCAGTTCATTTCCGTTGTTTGTGAAATTTTTCAAAAAATTCGTTTTTGTTTCGTTACTATTTCATTACCATTTTGTTACCATTTATTCCAATTTTTAATGATTTTTTTTAGCATTTAAAGCTGCTCACTTCATTGAAGTAACGGAAATGAAACGCACGACCAAAATCCACGTGTTTCTGTTCATTTCGTTTCATTTTAGGGACAAATTTCATTTGTCGTTTCGTTGCGTAACGAAATGAAAAATGAACAACAAAAATGAACAATTGCTTGTTCTGTGCCCATCTCTATAAACAACAAGGGTGAAAGTGGGCATCCTTGACTTGCTCCTTTCAAACTCTGAATCTGATCTGTTTTCTCCATTTACTACGATTCTTGCATTTTGCTTATTATATATGCTTTTTATCCATCTTAAAAAGTTTATAACCTACTTCTGTTGTCTCTAGAACTTCAAGCATGACTTCCCTGTTAACACTGTCAAATGCCTTTTCTGCATCTAAAAAGATCTTTTTCTAGTTTTTATCGGGATGTTTTTCATAGTATTCCAATACATCTATTATCTATCTTGCATTTTGTCTCATATATATTTTGGGTAAAAATCCTGCTTGATCTTCTCCAGTCCATTCTTTTAGTACCTTCTTAACTCTCTCTGCTAAAATTTGAGCAAATATATTGTAATCCACATTCAGAAGTGATATAGGTTTATAATTTTTGGGTCTGTTGGATCTGTATTTTCTTTGGGGGTAATTATAATGTTGGCTTTCCTCTATGTTTCTGGGTATCCCACCAGTAAAATCTTATTTATTGTTTCTTTTGGTGGAAGGGCCAATTTCTCTGATAATTTATTATAATATTTTGCAGAAAATCCATCTGGGCCTGGTGTAGTTCCCTATTTTAATTTTTTATTGCCTCTTGCACCCCCATTGTCAATACAGGAATACAAGGAGAAAGGCAAGGGGAAAAATACTCTAAAATAAATAAAAATATTTAAAGTAATTCTCTGATCATTGTTTGATTTCAGTAAATCTTGATTTTGGAATATGTTTGATAATCTTTTTTATATTATTTCCTTTAAAAAGCTTCTCATAGTAGTTTGCAAATACATTCCTTATATTCTTTGTATCAGAAACAACTTCCTCTCCCTTTCTAATATCTCTTATTATATTTTGTTCTTTCTTTTTCCATACTTGGTAAGATAATAAAAGTTTGTTTAGTGGGGTTTATTTTTTCCTCTATGTCTACTAGCATCAATCTGATAGTTGATTCTGTAAACTTTTAATCTCTTTTATATTTACACTTCTCCTGGGATTTTCAGTAATCCCTAGTTCTTTCTCTCTGATTTTTTTCTAATAACTTTTCTTGCCTTTGTTATTTTTGTTATTCCCGTATTTGCATCATAAGATCCTGAAAAGCTGCCTTACTTGCTTCCCAAATAATTTTTGTTTTGTCTCCTTGATCATATTTTGTTCTATTCCATTCCATCAAACTTTAATGGCATTAAAAAAATCTGGCAAAAGATAGGTAAGAAGATGATAAGAGATGCAAAGAAAGACTTTGAGGAATGTATGGCTAGCAATATAAAGGAAAACAATAAAAGCTTCTTTAAATATGTTAGAAGTAGAAAACCTACCAGAGAACCAGTTGGCCCTCTGGATGGTGAAGGAAGAAAAGGGGAAGTAAAGGAGGACTTGGAAATTTTGCAGAGAAATTAAATGAGTTCTTTGCATCTGTCTTCAAGACAGAAGACCTTGGGCAGATTCCGCTGCCCAAATGGCTCCTCTTGACTAAAGAATTAAATCAAACACAGCTCTTAGAAATTCAGCCACCTGAGCAGTGAATAGTTCAGAATTGTCCTGAAGGGAAAAGCCCATACATCTTTCAGGAGGGCCTGGGAAATCAAGGAGGATATGTCAAAGGAGAGTTTGCGTTGTTTATTGTGTGCTGGACAATGACACAAGATGTGGGAGACTGTATCGGGTTCTAAGTGGCAAAAGTTTAAAAATCCTCTGAGCAAGAGGGGTATTGTGGTATCTTCCAGACAAAATTGAAGAAGGAATGAAGCACACCTGTGATTTGGGTCTGGAAGTTGAGTCATGGCTACTGGACTTCTTTTTTGAGAGATAGAAACCTTTCGCTGTTCATCCAAACAGCTTCATCGGTCTGAATACAGCTAGTGCAAGTACTCCATCTTATAGTCAGCTTTGACCTCTTGTCACCATCGTCTGAATTAGGCTTATAAGATGAACAATGGCCTGAATAGGCTCGTTAGGGAGACAATAGTATCCATAGCCTCGAATAGGCTTGTTAGGGAGACAATAGTATCCATAGGTGAACAATGGCCTAAGGTGCTGAAACCATCAAGAATGGGTCGTTAGCTATGGCCTTGGTGATGAAGGTTTCTTGATTTGTCTGGGTACTTTGGAAAGCACAGCCTGATAAGTAGCAGATAGACTACACCGGAGCCCACCACCACTGTTGACGGAGGGGTTTTCAATGCTCACATAAATGGCTTCCCTTACTCCTCTCTCAAACCACCTCTCTTTGTCTAATATGTGTACATCCTCATCTTTGAAAGAGTGCCCCTTGTCCTCCAAATGGAGGTATACTGCTGATTCTGGTCCTGAGCTGTTACCCCACCTATGTTGGGCCATCCTTCTCTTTAATGGCTGTTTCGTTTATCCAATGTAGAGGTCTGAACACTCCTCACTGCATTGGACTGCATATACTATATTGCTCCTTTTATGGTTTGGTATCGGATCCTTTGGGTGGACAAGTCTCTGCCTTAGTGTGTTTGTGGGTTTGAAATAAACAGGGATGTGGTGTTTGCAATTTTTTTTGGATATTTCCATTTCTCCTTTAATTCTCTCTCCAGTTTTGTTTTGTCCATTATGTTTCAGTCATTCTTTTCATTCATTGTGTTTATTATGTTTGTTTTATCTTCATATTTTTGTTTTATTTTCTTATGTCAGATATTAGAGAGGAAAAAACATTTTGTATTAGAAGAAGTTTGTCTACCGGCATTTTATATGTATATTTAATTGATTTGTAAAACGAAGTCAAGTATGTAATACTGAGTCATTGTAAACCCAGGTGTACAGAACAGATATAAGGGAGTAAAGCTGATACAATATAGATGCAATAGCACGATGTAACCAGTTTCCTATCATACAGTAAGTATAAAAGAGCTCCAGAAATAAGTAGCCTTTGGACCTTTGGTGAGAAGGTACCCATATTGCCATGCTTAATGTCTGTATCCTGTTATGTTTAATATGCTGTATCTGTGAGGTGAAATGTTGTTGAAGCTCTCTTATATTTGTACAAATGTAATATAGTGGCTTTTAAGAAACTGTTTGATGTGGATTTTGTCACCTTGAGTCTTAGCTTCTGCCAGCAGATCAAATTGCGTAAACTCTGTCATCTTAGTCCTGGTTCGTGCTTTTTAACCACAAAGTCTCTATATGTTATTTGAGAATTATTGTTATTTCTGCATTATTAAAGTCTCTGTTCTCTGGTGAATCCTTTTTCAATGCTCACCTTTGTTGTAGTTTATGTAGGCTTGTAACCCCACACACATTGAATTGTCTTGATTGTTAATTAGGCTCATTGGAAAGGTCTTTACTCACAATATGTCTGTTATTCACTTCTCCATCTCCCTTTTAAAAAACACAGTAGGTGCTGAGGCTTGGTTTCCTTTGAAAACCACTGGCTCGGTTGTGGCTGCCATACATATCCTCCAGCACCCAGTAAGTTTATCATTCAATCGCTTTTTAATTGTTTTCCTTTCTCAAGGTCTTTTTGGAGTCAGCCTTGGTTCCCCTCCAAGATATTTCCCCCTCTCCCGGATATATATATTTGAGTCAGGCCAAAAACCTCATAGCTGATTTAACCTGAAACCACCACAGCTGAGTCCCTCGCAATCAGGAGCTAGCCGCTTTTGCCTGCTGTGCCCACTCATCTTCTTTGAGTAGCTGAGTCACTATTTCTTTTATCTGTCTTTTGCTATGCAACAGACCTGAAGAATATTTGTTTTAAAGATTACTCATAGAATCTTAGAATCATAGAGTTGGAAGAGACCTCAAGGGCCATCTAGTCCAACCCCCTACCTTTGAAATCAAGTAGAACAAGACCACTTCCCTCAAGTGTTTTATTTATTTATTTATTTATTTATTTATTTATTTATTTATTTATTTATTTATTGTTTGCTTGCTTGCTTGCTTGCTTGCTTGCTTGCTTGTTTGTTTGCTTGTTTGTTTGTTTGTTTGTTGGACTTTTATACTACCCATCTATCAAAATAGTTACTCTGGGCAATGTAAAAAATAATGAAATAAATACTAATAAACTATTAAGACATACATTACACATATAAAATAAACAGCATAAAAACATCCATTAACAACAAATCAATCCCATCAAATTACACATTACAAGAAGTCAAGGCAGAGAAAAATAATGCAAAAAGAGTATAAGCCTATAAAGCAGCAACAAAAGAAAAATACAGATCAGGGAAATTTGATGGATTAGACAGGTTTTTAGTTGGTGCTCTTTCTAGTGAGCAGGCCAAGCTAATATCTCAAGGCAATCAATTCCAGAGGCAGGGGGCAACCACTGAGAAAGCTCAGTTCCTTTTTTGTGGTTCTCCAAGCCTCTCTCGAGTTTGGCACCCTCAGATGTCCCACCTGGGAAGAATGAGTTACATGGGCAGTTCTTTGTGGGGGAAGCCATATCAAGGCCCTGAATTGTTTTGAGTTTTGTAGTATTAACCTTAGAATCTTGAAGACAATGAAGAACCAAAAATTGGGGTAGCCACTGCAGATTGGCCAGAGTGAAGATGATATGTTGTGGGATTTTCACTCCAGTAAATAATCTGGCCACTACAATCTGTAATAGCTGTAGCTTCTCTATTAGTCTCAAGGGCAGCCCCATGTAGAGAGCACTACTGTACCTAATCTCAATATTACAAGTGTATGGATCAATGGGCATTCCATGAAGGAATGCAACTGGGCTTCTAAGGTGAGTGCTCAGTCCAGGAGGATGGCCCAAGCTGGATCCCTCATCCTTAGTGGGGAAAGTTGCTCCCCTCAAAAAAGAAATGGAGCTTCTCAACCCACAGACAGAAAAAATCCCCACTCAGAAGACTTCTGTCTTGACTGGGTTCAGCCTCAGCATATTAGCTCTCATCCAATCCAGCATGATGCCCAAGCAGCACTCAAGGGATGGAACAGCATCCATTGTGGATGGAAGAAAAGTGATATAGAGCTGGGTGTTATGAGCATACTGGTTGCACACAGCTCCACACCCTATGATTACCTCATCCAGGGGTCACATATAGATCTTAAAGAGCATGGGTGGGATGCCTGATCTGTAGAACCCCCATAATTAAGGGTCCAAGAGGCAGATATCATCTCAGCCAGCTGACTCTCTGGGGATGGTCCTCCAAAATGGACCAAAGCCAAACCAAAGCAGAGTCCTGATCCCCAAACTCAGAGAGCCTCTTCAGGAAGATACCACATTTATCAAAGGCCACTGAGATGTCAAGGAGGACCACCAAGACCAGCGTTGCCTACATTGATCCCCCTCAAGATTCCTCACAGACAACATAAAGACCAATAGGACAACTGGGTTTGCCTATATAGACAGCTTGATATTATTATTCCCAGGAAGCCCCCTAATGGTAGTAGGGGACTTCAGTGTCAAAGCTGGAGAAAAATGATGAGGTGCTATTTGCACAGTTTAGTGTGAATACTTTCCAGATCAGGTTTCCCTTCTGGCACTCCCACTATAGACAATCTAAAGACCAGGGCTGCAATTATGCAGGCCTTTTAACGATTGGAGATGGTAAATAATGCAGATTTGATGTTCATATACATGGAAGGTGACAGGCCTGGGAATTTACAATTCAGTCCCTTGGCAGGTGAGTTACACCATAGTAACATCATACTTTCAAAAAGGCCATTGATGGACCTAATTATTTACTTCAGGGTTGAATGTGGATGCCCTGAGAGGGATTGTTTCCCTGCTGTCCTTCTCATTCAACTTGGATCTATAAAAGCATTCACAGACAAAGGAAATTATATTCCCTCTCTTAACTAAAATCAGTCAAGTGAACCACTGAAATGGATGTCACTCTATGAGGCAACTATGACTATCGGACATCTTTTCTCAGCTTGGCACATTGATCACAAAGGCAAACTCCATTTCAACTGTCATAGAGGCCGACAAGGATCGGTACAACATTTCTACAGTCCTTACCTAAAAGACAATAGTACAAACTCCCTGCTCCTATCCCCCATTGGCAAAAATAATGGTTAGATCTTGAATGAATATACAGTTAAAAACGGAGTTAATGGTTTATTATGATGTGTACCAGAGACAGAAATTAACCGTGATCCTTCCCGTCAAGGTTTAACCCTTAAGAGAAATAACAAATCCCTCACCAAAAAACCCCAAAAAACAAAAACAAAAACAAAGAAAGCAAAACATGCACAGAAACAGCACGCTGGCCATCCAACGATTGATAAGTTGCAGCCTAACCTCAAAGACTCAGCTACTTTTGGGTAAGAATATGGCAGGGGACTGCATGAGCAATCTCTAAAGCACAATCTCTCATATCTTGCCCATTGCCTTGGAGGAACATTTTTCCAGAACATCTACACTACACACTCATTCAATTTCCCAACAGTTCATTAATAAGCCACTGAAATCCACCCGATTGTCCCCAGTCTCCCCCTGCAAAAAATTTCCACCCTGTTGGCAAACTGAAAGCAGGGAAAGCGCCCTGAGGGGTTTACATTTTTGGCAGATCTTCTAAAGTCCATGTCTATAATATTAGTGGGCCCCAGTATTGGCATCTCTTTTCCTGAGATCAACCACACAGCTAGCATTCCTAAGTTTGGGTCCTTGCCATCATAGTCCCCAATATTCAAAAAAGTCAACATATGGGATTTACCCAACTATCGGCTAATAAACTTAACTTAGTACCATTAGCAAGATATATGCTAGTCATCTTTTGAGCATATTAGCAGATTGGTTTACACCAATAACTTATTGGCAGCGGACAGGCCGCTTAGACCAGGAGGTGACCACTCTTTTACCAGGGCCCAAATTTTTCAATCACCTTGAGCACAAAAAACTCTACACCCTCCTTAAGTGGGTGGCCCTTTTATGCAGCATTTATCAACTTCAATTCAGCTTTTTAATCTCAACCCAAGGGCGATACACTTTTGGGCTAATTTAGCAAACATATACCCTAGCGGTATTCCTTGCACGCAGTTAGCCAGATCAATTCCTGAAGCAAAGTAAGATTTACCGTACCATAACTGCACGATAAATAACATAAGACAGCAAGTAAACCCTAACTATATCAATGTTTCTGGCCCTCACCAATGATGCCGTATACAAAGTCACATCCTGTCTCTATCTCTACTTGCCTCCTTAAAAGGTGCCCCCCCCCCCTCCTATCTAATGGCAGCTTTGGACCTGCACTCTAGTAATAGAGGGTATAAAATTATTTCTGCTGGGATATGAAACCCGAGGGCTTGTCTTAAGCACCTGAATTAATGGGGTTGCCTTAGAAATAAGACTTCAAATGGAAAGCTACTTTTGTAGCCAGTCCCAAATTGGAAGTTACCTCCAACTCAGGCATCCCAGTTCCATTCCCCTTTAAATCAACATACACTGGGGTTGGGTCAATGAGCACTTGGACTCTAATTTCCCAGCTGCACCCCATATTCTAAGCAAATAGACCAAGAAGTTCACCCAATCAATTTTGATAAGGTTTTATAGCCTTTTATTATCGGTTTGGAAATCCCTTTAAGAAGAATAATAAATGATATGCTGAAGCATTCCACAATGGAGCCATGTACTCTTTGCTCAGTTATTGGTGGCTTCAGCATATTATTATATTCACTTTTTAAAAACATGACTTCCCCAGCTTTGGTGTGCTGATTTAAAAAGAAAGCAATTATAAATTGATTTATCTTAAAAAGATAGCATTAGACTCCCCAGATGGAAGGTATTAATACAAATAATCACACATTTTATTAATGCAGTCAGTGTTTTCACATTTAGCTCAGTTTATATTTGTTGAGAGGGGTTAAGTATGTAGATGAATGATTAGGACGGCAGCTTTAAAAATGTTATATATGGGG